>CM077116.1:341062537-342409711 GCA_039619475.1 Icerya purchasi | reverse complement strand
TGCAAACATCAAACGGAGGCGTCTGTCCATCCCAGTAGGCGTGCACACACATATATACATCTTCTCATCATTCTAAAATAAGTTTGTAAGTTAATTCTTTTTAATTCAATCCAAACTAAACGAACACGCAAATGTATATGTGTTAATAAATATTAACACATTTATTTATTTGTAAGAACTGGAATGCTCTAGCCCAGTGTTAATCTAATTACACGAAGAGCGTTATTTATTAAATAAAATATGTTTTATTATAATAACAATTATTGATATAATAAATTGTGAAACCGTAACTACATATTCGTGCATTCAAGCAAACCGAGATATTTATGTACACTAAATATTTAAGACATACATGCAGTGTCTTAAAAGTAACATATTCCTTATCAGTAACTGCCTATCAAGAATTTTCTATGTAAGAAAATAAAGAAAGAATGTACTCTTCGAGTTTATCCGATTTGATATTAAAAATTTTAAAATAACTGTGAATACACTTAGTTCTATATTCAGTTAGTAGTAAATTGCATAGATGAACTACAGATTGAATCGGAGAATTTAATCCAGTATTTGTATGCGCTTAGGTTTCTATAAATAAATGGTTTTTCCTACTATTCAGTCGTAAGTATTTTGAGTAATATTTTTGACAATAAATACTTATCTTTGGTTCGTGCATTGCACATTTCATGTATAAATTTTATTTTAGCATGCTTTTGTCTGGTATAGAAAAATTCGGTAACGTAATAATTTATTCAGAATTTCGGATAAACTTTAATTATACAGAAATACAAATATCCCTAAGGATGTTGACGGAACATTTTCAATAATTCTGTAATATTTATCACAGAAAGTATTCCAACAACATTTTAAATGAGGACGAACAAGCGTTTCATGAAGAATCCAGTTAGTATTTATGTTGTAAACAATGTAATGCCTCTGATAAAAAATCTTTTAGTCTTATATATATGATTAGTAATGTGTTTCATGTGTTCAGAAAAATTTACTTCACTATTAATGTAAACCGAAGATCACACACCCGCAGTTTATATTTTTAATATTGGCTCCATTTATAATGTAATTGTATATGTACGTAATTTCCTTGTGAGAAAATTTTATATGTACACATTCTAAATAATTAAAACGTTTCATGAAACACTTCCAGGTGGTTCATTGAACGACTATTTGGCGTGAACACCAATCAACATTTTATGGTGTACAAAACGATTGTTCTTCCATTGTTTACGTACTGCTTGTTTCTATTTGAAGAAGGTTTAGAATGGAAAATTACATAGAGGCTATTATTATTATTATTATTATTATTATTATTATGTTAGCCTTAGTGATATAACGTTACACAATATACATTGAAGTAAATAAACTATTGTATAATTTAATTTAGCCCTGAAAACGGGCAAAGGCCTTCCTCAACCGAGCCCACTCTAGTCTGTCATAAGCCACCTGATGGTATTATTTGTGCTTTAACATTTTAGCGAAACTATCTTCCCACCTGTTTTCCGGTCTTCCTCTTTTTCTCTTCGCGTATATTGTCCAATCTGTTATTTTTTTAGTCCATCTTGTGGAATCCATTTTTGCAATATGTCCTGTCCAGTCCCATATTTTCCTTCTTATTGCCCATGTAAAATTGTCTTTAACTTTTAATTTGTTTTTGATTTTTTTTGAGTTTATTTTGTCTCTTAATTTAACTCCAATCATAGATCTCTCCCATGCGTTTTGACATATCTTAATTTTATTCATGATATTTGTTATTGTCCATGTCTGACCTCCATATGTTAAGGTAGGTAGGACGCACGCGTTTAGAATTTCCCTTTTTAGTTCATTTCTGTAAGGTCTCTTAAAAATATGTTTCGGCGACCAGTATTTTTTCCAAGTGAGTGTGATTCTACGCTCTACTTCTTTTTTTGTTTTATTTTTTAGAGATATTAGTTGTCCTAAATAAATTATACTCTCTGCTTTTTCGATTTCTGTGTTGTCTATTGTAATTCTTGTTTTATTTTCGTCTGTAGACAGTATTTTTGTCTTATCTAGATTTATAATTAAACCAGCCTTCTTTCCCGCCTTGTTTAAATCATTTAGCATGTTCTGTAGTTTTTTTTCTTTTTTTTTATTTTTTTGGGCGCGCCAGCGGCATTGACCCAACAACAACAGAAATTAAGGAAGGGGTTAAATAAAGAGACGATTAGAAATAGAGCTTAGGAAAGATTGGAGTACAGGGATTATATCTGGAGATGGAAAGGAAAGGACAAAGGAAGAATTATACGGAGCAGGAAGACCCAGTGCCAAGATTTTCGAGTACAAAACAAAGCGCTCGGAATCAAGGGCAGGACATTCAAAGAAGATGTGATTTGCATCAAATATGAGAGGAGAGATGGAATTATGAAGAGGACAATCGGGAGAAGGGGACAGGGAAAAACGAAAACGTGAAGAGGGTAGAAGTGAGTGATTAATACGCAGTCTGATTAAGGAAATGATCGCTGAGCGTTGTTAAGAATAGGATTGAAACCACGACCGGGAAGAGGGAACCGGTTGAATTTGAAGATAATGAGAGGCGGGATTAGAAAATAGAGAAGGATAGATGTCCGACCATAGTCGGGAATGATTAGCTGAGGAAAGAAGGAGGATGTCCGAGGTAGGAATTTTGCAGAATAAAGGACCATCGCGGGCGGCCGAACGGGCTAAAAAGTCCGCTAACTCGTTGCCCTCGATGCCAGAGTGACTAGGAACCCACAAAAGGTCAATAGTAATGGAACGGGATGAAAGTAATTTGGATATAAGAAAACGAATTAAAAGAATGATAGAATTGGAGGAATCAGAAGGAGGAGGAGAGATGGCTTGAAGAACACTTTTGGAATCGGAGACAATCAGACATTTACTGATCTCTCTTATGGATGGAATGAACGAGACTGCGCGTAAAATGGAGATAGACTCCGCTGTGAAGATAGAACAGAAGGAAGGGAGCTTGAAGGACTCAGAGTGATTAAGTGAGAGGGAGGTAAACGCGCCGCCCACCCCATTTTCGTTTTTAGAACCGTCAGTGAAGAATGTTAGATGAGAAGGGAAAGATGTGTCCAGCATGTGGAGGAATTCGGCTTGGATTGAAGAATGTGCGGTGGAGCTGGTTTGGAGAGGGAGAGAGAAGAGATTAATAGTCTGCCAAATGCTGGAAAAGTCATGGGAAAAGTAAGAAAGCTTGGAATAAGAAAAGACATAAGGCGAAAAATTGGAGACTCGAGCTGCTACGAGAGAAAGGATTGGGGTTTTGTGAGGAGCAAAACGCCATTGGTTTTTAATACTAAGATAGGAAGAGATAAGATTAGATGAGGACACAGAAAGCCGTTTAATTAGAAAATTATAACCAAGCTGCGATCTGCGGATAAACAGTGGTTGCATAGCAGATTCAGAGAGGATAGCAGGAATGGGAGAAGATTTTAGCGCTCCAATGCACAACCGAAGGAAATTCTGGAACGAATTATAGCTTTGTAAAGGATGAGGAGAATGGAAGGGTCACCACCCCATTTGGATGGCGATAGGGCTTTCAGGAGATTGAGTCTTTTGAGGGAAGAATTGTAGAGATAGTTGATGTGTTCATAGAAAGTGAGTCGGCTGTTGAGAATAACACCAAGATAGCAGAAGGAACTGACGAGCGGAATCGGAATGTTAGATGAAATAATATTTACCAAAGCTTGATTGTAGGGACGGAGGGAGAACACCATAGAAGAGGACTTAGAAGGAGAGAGAGAGAGGTGAATTGAGGCGAGGGAGATACTAAGGATAGATAAAGAGTTATTGATCTCTTCGTTGGCGGCGGCCACATCATTACAACTGGAGTAGATGAGGATATCGTCTGCGAAAAGGAGAGAGGAGGAAATCGTAGGGAGGGAAGCAATGTTAAGGAAATAGATATTGAAAAGAGTGGGGCTAAGACATGATCCCTGAGGAAGTCCCCGGTGGATGCATCTGAAAATGACACGGGAGGGAGTAGAGAGCAAGAGGGATCTATTTTGGAACAAGTTTAGGATCAGAAAGATGAAATTAGATGGAACGTTAAACCCAAGAAGCTTGGCGCATAGAGTAGGAAGGTGGACATTATCAAACGCAGAGGAGACGTCAATGTTCTGTAGTTCGTTTATGTCGTCGGACATGATCACTACGTCGTCTGCGAATCTAAGATTATTTAACTTTATCAAATTTATGCTTATACCTTTCTCCTCCCAGTCCAACTCTCGAAAACTTCCTCTAAAGCAGTGTTAAATAATAAAAGAGATAATGGGTCTCCCTGTTTTACCTAGTGAAAATTCGAAGGAGATTTTTCTTATTCATCTTCCGAGCGTATGGAACAACTCCTACTGACGTGTTACTTGTAACAGTAGAGCACGTTCCACTCTATTCTGAACTGCTACATTGAAGAATTATCAGAACCATAACGGCCGTGGGACACTTAAGAGAATAACTAAAATGCAGAAAATACAGAATAACTGGAATTCTAGTATAACTAGCAGATTACCTTATAGTTTACTTCTACTATCATAATATTTAAACATTCAAATTTGGAAGTTTCTTTCTATATTTAATATTTAATTTAGTTAATTTTTTTTTATATACCATGAAGTGTTCATACAATTGAGGTATATGCTTTGGTTATTTTGTATATATTTATTTACTTACTTAATAAACTTTCCCCCCTACCAGTTACGTCCAGAATATGGAACCACGAAAAAGAGGGACAAGGAATAATCACCACAATTATAATTCTCTAGTTAAACCACAATAATCTTAAATAAGCAAATCTCGGTAGCAGCGACGTATATTTCGATATTGCACTCGACAGGGGAAGATACAGAGTTCTCTTGGTCGTCATTAAACCTCGGCCTCAGAATTGGAACATAGAAAGTGTGCTCTATGCTCGAGGCTGGAAAACCAGAAGTGATTAAACGAGAAATGGAAAATATGCATTAGATATAATTGTTATAAATTAAACGTGCTGACAAAAAGAAAGAAATTCATTAATAGGGAAAGCACAACCGTACGTGGCAGTAGCAACAATAGTGAAGGCGGTGAACATTTGTACTGAATAAGGTAAAGTGTTGCTAGACGTAAAGACAGTCGAACAAAGATTCATGTTAACGTGCTTTCAGCATACTTTATAAACTTGGTAATCATATTAGTAAGCAGAAAAATCATAAAGAAATGTAAAAATTATTGGAAAAAGCGCGGGCTAATAATAATAATATGAATGGCGGAATATGGTAGTTGGAAAAATACCGAAAAAGGAATTAACCGGTAAATATGGATTAAACAATAGAAATGATCAAGGTAACAGACTAATTGAATTCGGAAAACATAAATAGTTTACTATTACAGTTATATAGTTTAAAATATCAAAACGAAGATTTATTCTTGGAAATCTCTAGGGTACAAATACAGATATCAAATCTATTATTCCCGGATAAAACATATAAATACGAAAATCAAGTGAAGAAATTGTTGGTTTATTCAGGAGTAAATGCTAATATCTTGACATTAATTTAATTATTACGAAGACAAAATATAGAAAATATTTGTTAAAATAGGTATATCATCTAAATGGAACAGCAATAAATCTAGGAATGACTTATAACGAATTATCAGACCTAAAACGGATAGGAGTTTAGAGAAGCTATAAGCTGACATGAGTACAGAAGATGACACAGAAAAAGTATCTGAAGACATCAGAGTTCAATTATTGAGCCATCTCGGTCGAAATAGTAATTTTTAAAACTAGACAAGTCAAGGTGTAAGTCGTAGATCGCAGAAAAAATATTGCAAACTTAAAGTATAACTTCCTAAGAAATCAGATTAACAAAGAGAATGTAAAAAATTAAAAACAGAATGATAGAATTTACGGTGCTAGGAACTCGAGAAATTGAAAAAATAGGAAAAATCAGAATTAATATACAGAGAACAAAATAATAATAATAATAATAATTTTACAAAAAAGTGTAAAAGAGATATGACGAGAAAGAATAGGGGCATGAAGACAACGGTGTTAAAAGATAGAAACAGTAGTGAAACTATAGCATTGATAGATGAAAAATCTGAATAATGCATATTGAAAAATTGTACGAAGAAAAGTCTTCCCTGAAATTAATTTTAAAAGAATGAACATAAATGTTCACTTTTCGTGTACTATATCCAAATTCTTGAACAAGAATATATTATTCAAATAAGAGGAAGTAGCATTGACTGTCACAGACAGTGTAGTTAAGGGCCATCAAACCAAACACAAAGCCGTGTGGTGGCCCCCATTCGAAATGATATCCAGGGAATTTTCGATTCTGAGCAGGTCGAGAATCGGACATATACTTCCGTGTCACACAATTACTTTTTTAACCGCACCTCTCCTCCTGTAGCGTGTCCTTTTTTGCTTGTAGCCCCGTTTCACCAGAAGTCAATCATATACTTGGACATTGCTCACGCATGAACGTGACTGCTTTACCAGATATAGCCGTGTCAGTTAGTAATTTACTTAATGTTGGTTATACTTAACCAGACTTAATTTGCAGAAAAAATTATAAAATAAAAACCTGCACGCATGACCAACCAATCTTGCAATAAAACAATTAATTAGTAATTTAATCTGTGAAAGTATAGCCGTAACCTGTGCGCAACTAAAAAGCAGCTAGTTAGTTCAAATACGAGAAAATTAAATTAATAATTTATAAAGCTAGTTAAAATTTCTAATTACATAACGTTTTTGTTTTCTTATAATGTCGCTAAAACACAAGAGTTGCAAAATATTTCATTTGAATGTCAGTAGAATGTGTTTTATCCTTCCGTGTTTTTGTGTTTTCGGCATCTATGCCTAAGTGATTGGTAATCAGAGTCGCCTATATTATTAACTACTGTTGAATGCACTGTATGCGTCAAAATATTTCCGCGTGTCCTTCGTAATTATTTTCTGAATATATGGCATTTTTAGTTAATGGAGTTGATGCTGGTGTAACGTGGTTTATTTCGGATTATTCTTGGATAGTGATTTTGAAATTTCCGAATATTACTTTTACTGGTAGACGACCAAACTGGTGCTGCATGTAACAGTTTTGCAAAATAATTTGTTTATAAATAATAAGCTTGTTTTGAGATGTTAAATGTGATTTCTTATTGAAGTAAGTATATAAGTAAAACAAATCTAATTAGAAAGCAGTATACTGAAGGATGAATTTGATAATAAAACCGCAGGTACTGACAACCAATTGGCCGAGCTACTAAAAGGTAGCGGGGGAAATTTGAAAAACGGATTTTTCGGATCAGTTTCAAAAATTGTAATTAGCTAAAGGATCATTATACGACAGTAGTATTACCGATTCCTAATAAATTAATCATAAATAGATGCGAAGAATTTAGAACAACTAGCTTCATCTCATATGTCGCAAAAGTATTGTTACATACTACTATAATTAAGGAATGGAATGATATGTGAAAGGTTATTTAGGTGAAAATAGACGATGAGCCTAAACTGCTAAAAGTCTTCGTATGTTTCGCAAATTATTGAAAAGCATCTGATGAAGTGTGCTAGGATAAATTACTCTCACTGCTGGGAAAAGTAAGTTGTTCTATCGTGTATTGGGACTTATATGTAATTTATAGAAGTGCCAAAAAGCTGTTATTAAAATGAATAATAAATTGTTCGATTCAACAAGTATAAATAGAGAGGAGTAAGACAAGGATGTTTATCATTACAACATATTTTTAACACATATTTAGAATTAGCAGTTACGTAAGCAATAGAAAATATTAATTATAGAATGCTGCACACGAGGAGGAAGATAAAAAAACAATCAAATTTGCGGATGACCAGGCCGTTCTAGAGGTTTAACCCGTATAAAAAGAAGACGATACAATATTTAAGTAAAATTTTAGATATGTAAAAAAAACAACAAAGATAATGACGATTAGTAGTTATTATAGCCTGTTTTATTATATATAGAGACTGACGAAGAACAAGTACAGTAAATGAGGTAATTTAAATACCTGGGAAAAATAATAGCAAAAGAACTTTATTGAATTAAATATGCATTCCGTGAGAAATAAAGTATAGTGCGGAAAAAATCGATGTCAGTGAAACTAAGAAAACGAATGTTTAAAATCTACGTGTGGTCCAGAGCATAGACCTTAAACAAAGGAAATATTGATTAGTTACGAGCATTCGAAATATATGCTGAACCAAAGAAACTGAAAATAAAGAAGTTCTAAACAATATCGACGAGAGAAGATCATTAATAGACTGGATACGGAGAACATTGGATTGATCATGTCTTCAGACATAACGGATCAGTTAAAAACAAAATATAGAAGAAACGAAACAATAGAAGTCCAAGAAATACGTTTATATCTTACTAGAAGGCACTGGGCTGGACTGAAGAAAGTTGTGTAAATCAGAAACAGTGGGAATACATTATCGCGATATAGTAGGACCATCTTAGGACTGTACTACAAGATAGATTGATGTCAAAGAATTATTAGATTCTGCTTATATAGTAAACCATTTTAAGAACATCATTATCTGTTGCAAATTTTTTGTTTGAAACATTTCCGACTCTTATGATATAGTTGGTAATATTTAGAAAATCCGTTAAAAAAAAAAAAAGAATAAAAAGATACCAGTGACTGGGCTGAGTAAAACAAAATAACTGCTTGATCTTAACTTATTCGATTCAAGTCAATTTATCGCGGAGATTCAGTAATCGGCAAAAAGACACTGAATCTTTAATTCAGTTAGCTGCCACTAGTAATCGCTTCCTTCGAAAAGTTTCTGCTGACCTAACAATGTCAGTTTACTTTCTAAACTGTCGATTCTTTTTCAACCTAAACTCATTCTTTCTATTCAGCTAACATCTTCTTTTAATTTTCAATTCTACAGCTTCTTTTCACTATGCCGTTTCTTGATCATTGCTATATACATCTACTTCGCTTCCCAATCACGGTTTTCTTCTTTCGCCTCTCCATTACTTTTCTTATTATGATCATCTGCCCGATGTCCTTTTTATTTTAATAGCTGCGTAATTATCTACGTTGCTATGTTTTTTTGCTCTTCTTTTCGAACGTTTTCTCTTCTTTTCGAACGTTTTCTCTTCTTTTCGAACGTTTTCTCTTCTTTGACTGTCTTATGAAATTTGAATTCTCCGCTCCTTTTATTGCATCTCATGTTTTTTCCCTCCCTTCTTCATCTACCACTTTTGTTTCAACTTTATTTTTGCAATTTTTAATTGAATAAGACTCTAGTTTATTAGTTTAATAGTCGGTAGTTTTTTTTAGTTTACAAGTGTTGATTTGACTACTGTTCTCAGTTATCCAACCTGCCGTTAAAGAATTGAATCAATAAATGATCCGTTACTCTTATAAATCCAATATAAAAAACAATGCTATACAGTCCTACGTTCATTCACCTTGTAGAAGGAAAGCAGTTTATTCAACCTTTTGTATTTTTCCATGATTTATTCTGAATAAATGCGCGAGCGTGTATCAAATGACCAGCTAGCAAATTAGATGTTTCTTCTGTATAATTTAAGTGTATTTATAAATGTCTGGAGCAGGCGTGTCGATTTTCGACAACTTAATAATTGCTTTCTCACTGTTATTAGGTTAAAATTTTATTGTAATACGCTGTTTGTAAATTAAATACGTATATATATATATATATATATATATATATATATATGATATATATAGAATATGCATGTTTATGTTGCATGAGAACTTGTGCCTCTTCGCTACGTGTAATATTATAAATGCGAACCTTTTACAGATAAAACATTAAAACCTACCTATCGCAGTCTATCCCATAAGTATTGTTTATCGTCCAATGTGGAAACATTACACAGCTGTGAACATTTTATCACACTAGAATTACACAGGAATATTTTATAGTCTTTCGTTTTTGCTATGGGCGGTATTCTTTGTGCGGTTTGTTGTAAGAGCTTCTTAAACCTTGGATCTTCAACATGAATATACTTACTTTTTAGATAAAACTATACAATGTTTCGTATTCGAATATAAATATACCTAAAATAGACTGCGATAAGTAAGTTTTAAAGTTTATCCTTAAAAGCTACACATTTATAGTATTATATGCAGCAAGGGGACACAAGTTCTCAGGCACTACGACACATAAACGTGCACATTTGTATACATATGTATTCAATTTACAAATAACGTACTACAATAAAATTTTAACCTAATAACAATAAGAAAACAATTATCAAAATGTTGAGAACTGATACACATGTTACGGACATTTGTAATACACTTGAACCGCACACATTAAAATCACATGCAATCATAACGCATTCACGTTTATCTTCCCGAATATACATCCTAACTTATTCTAATTCCTTATTAATTAGATAACATCATTATTCTTCCAATGAATATCTACTTCCTTATCCCATACATACTTGTATCCACGACGACTTTTTAATATTTTTACCAAAGGGTGAATAATTTTGACGTCTGCTTAAGATGTCCATATCGCATTCTACCATATTGCAATGTTATAAAACCCATATTTTTACGTATTAATTTCGGCTTCTATTTATTAGAATTCCGTACACATATAATACACGGAATAATTCTAGTAAGATGGTTCAGAAACGACAAAAAGATTCAATTAAAATATGCAATAGCTCACAAAAACCGTCTTATTAATTTCGAAATTGGATCGTAAATTCTAATTAAAATTCTCTTTAAGACAATAACTTTAAGTTAACCGATCACTCTGGGCGTCAAAAAACTCAAAAAACCGTCACGAATATATAATATGGAATATAAAATGACCTCAAAAATCATCTTTAAAAGATTCATAACTCATAACCAGATAAACCCATAAAAGTGAAATTCAAAATATAAAATGAAATGCAGAATTCCTTTCATAAAATTAAAAAATTACGGTTAAAAAGTTATATAAACCTCCCCGTTAGACCGAAAAACGGCAAAAATATTATGTTCACGTAAACAATAGCTCGAGTAAAAATACAGAGAAAACCAAAACTTATCTCGAACTTGTGAACAACGGATCGCTTTATAGGAAAACTATAGCCGAGCTGTGACAACTTTATATCCGAAAGCTCAAAAATTAAGAAAAAAATATTTTTTCCGGCCATGTGATGTATCGTTGGAATGTTGAGAACGAACACGTTTTTCATTCCCTTAACGAAACTTTCGAAGTTGGCGAAATGTTCAAAAATGCGTAAAAAATTACGTGTCTCCCCCCTTAGCGCCGCCAGTATTATAATTAGAAATTTCAATTAAATTTAAAAATATGTGCATCCTCGTATATTAGAACATCTGGGTTTCCAACTTTAAAATTAGATCTTCGGGGCGCCGGAGGCTCGAATTTTTTAAAAAAATATTTTTTTCCCGAACATGTAATATAATGTTGGTCGAAAAATCACTTTTTGTCAGGAACAAAATCGTATTTCATTTCCTTAACGAATTTTTAAAAGTTGGCTAAATGTACAAAAAAGCATGAAAAATGACATATCTCTTCCTCGTTGCAGCGTAAAAAATTTGAATTTTTTCGTTTTTTGAATTTAGTATTAGGTGAATATAAATATTATGCTTAAGATTAACTTAACATACGGAATCCTCGGCTCATGAAACATCATGCTTTTTTTTTCTGTTTTTTTTAATTTTTGGCCTGAACAATATATAGTTTATTTGGCCACAGGCTAACGTTCAAATCAGACTAAATGCACAAAAACAGACTGAACTTATTTTTAATAATAAATTATCAAACAGTTTAATTGTGACAGCTTCTTCCCTTTTTTTTCTTTTTTTGATTTTGGTGTACGGCCCTGGCCGACGCCCGCATAAAAAAAAACGAACAAAAAATTGGTGCATTAAATTTTTTAAGTTTTCCTACCGGGGTCTGTTTCAAATTTGATTACTATTTTTTCGTCTACAGGGGTGCCTTGAAATGTCGCTTTTTAAAGTTGGATGCAATCTAAACTTGTTGCTTCTGCCTCTATTCTCATGTCTCGATATCTTCTTTTGTTCCACTTTCATCAGTTTTATTGGTAATTTTTAATTACTATTAATTCATTTTGCCTCTATTCTATGCCTTCAAATACCACTTCTGAAAATATTTCTCCACCTCGTATAAAAATTTATGTAAGAGAGTGTTTATGTTTTAGACCACAGTAGCAGTGTATGACCCGTGATAACATAAAAAAGGGAAAAAAGAAGAATTCCTTGAACTTACATAAGTTGTTCTTTTTGATTAATGGTTTCCCCGCTATACACGGTAGCGAGTATTGTATTTATCTATTTATAATTTTTTTATGTTTTTCAACAAACTGAAAGCCCAGCGGTAACAATAAATACACGCATATATATGGCAGCTGGTAGCAAAAAAAATAACAAAAAAAACTATTATTATTTACGAATGCGAAAGTAAAACAATTTCATAAATAGATATGGCACGGTTAATAAAGCCTTTGTACTCCAATCTGCTATCACTCAAACTCCCTACTTCTTATTGTGCTTCGTATATCTTATCGTTTTCGTCGATCTCCGTTGTTCCTATCCTGTTCTTTTATCTTATCAATATTTAACACCGACTCTACATTTAACTGATCCTTCTCCCTCGTGTCGTTTCTGGACGAAAATCCTTTGTTGACATGTCCAAAGGGGGTAAAAAGAAAAAAGTAATTCAAATAAACAACAATTAACTGTCTTTTAATATTTAATTAATTCATTATTGATTCAGAAATAAATCTTTGAACTGAATTAAGAATTAATCTCAACTATCCGAAATTCAGGCAATTTACACGATTTAAACATCTCTGTTATAAATTTGCTCTGTGCTGCAGGGAAATTTGAACTGGTCTCCATACAACGTATTATAACTATGCTAAGGTGGTTCTAACGATGATTACGACTCCCAAACATTGTTTTATTTATTCAAATTCCTACTAATGATATTCGTACAGGGTGTGCAATAAACAAATTTCCTACATAGGAGATTTAGGGTAAAACGACAAATTGAGCCATCAAAAGTAAAAAATAAAATAAAAGAACTATATTAAATACTGGTAACTTACTCAGTATAGTAAAGCAATTCAGTTGTAAATGAGACAATATTCCTAGTCGTATTGCTTGATTTTAACAGTTCTTTCGCTTTTAAAAATTTTCATTCGCCGTCGTTGGTTTTTGCACGGGGAACTCCGATTTTTGGCAATCCAAATTTTCTAGCCACTCAGCTACCGCAAAAACGAAGGAACAATAAAGAATAGAATATCAAAAGGCAATCCAACTGAAAACCTAAGAAAAATATCAAGGAATAATTTGTTTGCTGCGGAAACCGATTGATATTTCTGTGTTTCTTTTACTAATAACCGAACAATGTTAATTTTTTCATAGTGTTTTTCGAATAAAATTCAAATTTATCCTTTTTCTGTGGAATATGTTTGTATGTGTGTAAATATTTCGGATAATATCGAATTTGCGTCTTATCGATTTTTATGACATATGAAAATAAATTACCTGTTGTATGAATTTGGAATTTTTAAGTGCGCTAGTTATCGTCCGTTTCACGTTTTGAGTAATTTGCACTGTTTAGTCTCTAATAACGGGAAAAGAAAATTTGAGACTTAATTAATTTAGAGTCATAAAATAACATTTACGATATTTATAAAAGAAAATGTTCAAGATACTTCTTAATTAAAATTACCGGGGATTCTCGCGTGTAAGAGTGGGATGCAGCCTTCGCAGCTACTATCAAAAACAAATACGCGCGAAAAAGTTTCTGTACTACCGTTTAATTGAATTTTGCAAAATTTTACCGAAAGTTCAATGTTTTGATGATACGTTTTTTCATTATAAAATTTCTAGCTAAAGTGAATTTTCCAGAGCCAGTAATTAATATATGTTAATGATATTTCGCATGTTTCCGATCATTCTTACTGATTTAACCTTTAAATAATTAAACGTGTAAATTTCAACTGACCAAAATTTTAACAGAAAGATTCGTCGTCTTCTCCTTTTTTAGCGTAGTATGAATGTGACAGCATTTATAGAAAATAGTTACGTTCGTAACGATAGAATGGAGATGAGAATTATATTTAATAGTAATAATAATAATAATAATAACCTTTATTGAGGAAATTCTTAAATTATATAACAAACATGAATAGTACAAATTTGATTAAATTTCCTTGGCCTATAATGAGCAAAGGTTTCCTGTAATCTCTCTCACTCAATCCTATCTATGGCTACTTTATGAAAATTTTGTTCAATAAAAAATTACTAAAATCAACCCTCTACCTTGTTAACTGATGCCCCCTTCTGAAACCAACCGTCATCCTTCATTCTTGCTACATGACCGGCCCAAGCCCATTTTCGCCTTCTAATACATCTGATATTACATTTTTATTATTTTTTAATTTTTGTTTTATCAATTTGAGTGGTACTTTATCTTTTTTCTTAATATCTAAAATAGACCCCGTTCGACTGTATTTTGTGTCACCTTTATTGTTGGTCTCTCTGCATAATGTCTTTCACTGTTTTAATAAATTATCTTCTATAACTTGCACGTGTTCCATCCGGTTTAACTTTATTTTAATATAACTTAGTTTTGAATCATAAATAATTTCCAAATACTTACGCTTGAAACTGAATTATATAGGTCTGTTATTAATTTTGATTAATGGTGAAATTAAGTTTGTTTTTCTTGCAATAACTAATCCCGTTGCCTTTTTAATACTTATTTCTAAATTCAAATTATTTAGATTGTTTTGTACTTGGAATTTTCTGAGCTTTGTTCACAACAATATTTAAATTCGTTGCAGAGATATAGTACACCACTAAATCATCGTCTTTGCTTTGTAATTTATTCAGCTAACTTATATATAGTATATATATATATGTAGTATTGGACTTAATATGCTTGCTTGTGCCTTTACCAGAGTGTACAAAGTGATATAGTAGCCTGTGATTTTTTTGTTATTGTAGTAATTATAAATCTATCATGTAAGTTTATCTGTGAAGTTTACTTTTGGGAGTATATAGGGATTGTTTCTTTGACATTCGCGGAGGTTGTAAAAAGAGAAGCTCAAACACTACCCGAAAAAGCGGACATTATTAATGGTGTGCAAAAGAGGTTATCTGAAGAATAATGTGCTTTCTAACAATCGAAAAAGTGTATGCGAAATATATATCTGCTATATATTGTACCTTTTGAGAATGAAAAGAAGTTAGAATCTAATTCTTATCTTTTGTGTAGGATTTCTGAGGAACAGACTTTTGGGGTCAGAAATATATGCGAATTTATGACCTACATTTCATTTAACCATCTAAACGTTTGTTCTATCGTTTACGACCATAAATACAGTACATTAGTATCCATGCTTATTTATTATTGCACAATTTCTTTGTTTTTCTTTCCATAATACGTAATTTATTACTGCTCTTGAAGATGGTTTTTAGAATTTGATACTATGGTTAATTGCTATATTTTTATGTTTTGCCGGTGTTTTTTGGCGATCGGTGGTCGGTCCTCTTTTTGGTTCTCATATTTTTCCTTTTATTTCCGTGTTATCCTTTGTGCTTGCGACTCGCTTGCAGTTGACGGTGAGTGAAGTTTACATTTCCCTTATTTTTGTTGTGTTTTGCGCTGTCCGGTCACTTGGTTTTGTTTAGTGATTTCGTAATGGTTGTTTTGGCCATGTTTAGTTGTTTTGTACAATGGGACCGTCAATTTCTGTATCGGTTTTTATGTACATATTTTATGTCTTTGTGTTGGGACCGTGTTCGGTCCCTTTTTATTGTTTTTCTATACGGTAGCTTCGCTCTGTCTTTTGATCCAGTGTATGTATGCGACATCATATATTCTTCCGCGTTACATATAATGTTAAAATGAAGTCTAGTCGTGGTTATTGCAGTATTGTTTTTTTTTTTTTTTTAGTTATTTACAGGTTATGCGAGTGATGTTTATTTATAGTAGCGGCGAATCACTTCTCTAAGACAGCAAAATGTTGTGAAAATGAATTAACCCAATGTACCATCACACATGCACCGCTACACAGACAAAAACAAATTAAAAAGCTACACTATGCTTTAAAAAATTAAAAAAAATAAAAAAAATCAAATTTATTTAAAAGAAAATTGCTATTTAGATTTCGATAAAGAAAATTTCTAAACCTACTATAAATATAATTTATACGAACAACAAAAAGTAATAATGCAAAATTAATTTAAAATAAAGGGATTATTAAATAACTTTAATTTAAAAATTATTATATAATACAATGCCTTCGTCTTATGATGAAAAAAATTGAAATATATTATTTAATGGAAAATTATAATCACATTAAGAAATCTATTTAAAAATGAGTACTTACATTAGCACACTTTTCTAAACTATACTGGTCTCTAATCGTTCTGATTTGTTGTACTACTGCTGTTATATCATTTTTTGATTGTCACAGTTGATTGATTTTTGTTTATGGTATATTTCGCCGAGCGTATTTATAGATTAGGCGCGGAACATCGTTACATTACGGTAAAATAATAGCAGTCACACAGTCACAGTTTCACACTAAAAAAAGGTGCAGTGTACAACGCGAGTGATTCTGCTGAAGTAGAGTACTTGGTTAGTTAAACGCTCAGTCAAATTCGCTGTTTATGTTGTTGTATATGCGCATGTGATTCTCGAGTGTACGTTCACTTGCTAATGTCGGAGAAGTACTCACAGCGCCTTGTGAATGCAACATGAGAGATCATCAAATTGGAATTTGATTACCTTATTTTTTTCTGCATACCCAAAAAGTGGTTTCTCAGGTTTCTATTGGCAGGTTAAAAATTGTCTTCCTTCTTTAGGTAGATTAATCGCTGCTGTCAAAGATGTATTTTTTTCAATTCGCTTTCGTAGTCTGTTGCATCTGACCGTGCTATTTAATAAAATTTACATGTCGGGAGAAATTCCAGCCGAGTGGCTGAAGTCGTCGTTTATACTCATACCGAAAAAGCAATATTCTAAGGAGTGTGGCGACTATCGTACAATCAGTATTATGAGTCATCTTCTGAAATTCTTCTTGAGGATTGTTCACCATAGAATCCGAGCTAAATGCGAATACTTTTTAAGTGAAACCCAATTTGGTTTTCGTGCAGGTTTTGGAACAAGAGAAGCCCTGCTGGCAGTTAATGTATTACTCCAAAAGTGTAGGGAAATGAATAGAGACACATTTATTTGCTTTCTTGACTATGAGAAAGCATTTGATAACGTCCAACATCATAAACTAATGGATATTCTTAAAACTACGGGAATTGATGAATACGATCTAAGGATAATCAAGAATCTATATTGGAACCAGACAGCTGAGCTCATTCTAGAGAACGGAGAAAAAATTGACTTTAAAGTCCAACGTGGAGTGCGACAAGGATGTATCCTTTCACCCCTACTGTTCAATTTGTATGCTGAACAGATTTTTAGATTAGCTATCTCGAACCTATCCTTGGGCGTTCGGATTAATGGAAGGATTATTAACAACATTCGCTATGCAGACGATACTGCTATTATTGCAGAGAATGGAAGAGATCTTCAATATCTACTCAATGAACTCAATGCAGTTGGAAAATCATATAATTTGAATATAAACGTGAAGAAAACGAAATGGTTGGTGGTCAGCAAGGAAAACAACTTTAATCAAGTCTCTGTTATGTTAAACAATGAGAAGATTGAACGAGTTGGAAAATTTAAATACTTGGGCTGTTATATTACTGAGAACTTGGACCCAGATACAGAAATAAAAATGAGATGTAGTTATGCTCGGAGTGCCTTCACCAGCATGAGAAATCTGCTTTGTGATAGATGCTTACGTCTAGATATACGGCAAAACATTGTGCATTGTTATATTTATTCTATCTTATTGTATGGAATTGAGGCAACAACACTCAATAAAAGACAGGTAAATCGATTGGAGGCTGTAGAAATGTGGATCCACAGAAGGATGCTGAAAATACCATGGATAAGTAGAACGTCGAATCAAAAGGTTCTAGAGATGGCCAAAACAGAAAGGATATTAATAAAATCTATTATACACAGAAAGATAAAATATTTCGGTCATATTATCAGAGGAGAGAAATATCAACTCCTACAACTAATCCTCCAGGGAAAAATAGACGGAAAGAGAGGCCGAGGAAGACGGAAAACAACTTGGCTAGATAACATCAAGGAATGGACGAGAACTTGGTCGATAGGAAGACTCATGCAAAATGCCAGAAACAGAAGTTTTTGATGCTGACATTTGTGATCGTCAACGCTCTTCGAAGAGTATGACACCAAAAGAAGAAGAAGTCTGTTGCATAGCTAGAAGTATCAAAGGATTTGCCAATGATTTATAGAGGTGTATCTTCTTCTTCTTTACAGTGCCATACTCAGCTTCTGAGCGTCGGCTGCTACCTATTCGTACATCTCAGCTGTACAGATATAGGTAGTGTACTAGGTAATTATGTTATATGCAACGCAGGCGCACATACGCAAGACAACATTCGGAACAGATTAGTAATCGTTTGATTTACATCGTTTTACAAGTGCAGTCCTATTTATGTCTGCTGTGTACTGACCTAGCGCGCATATGATATTGTACGTGGTGGTTTGCCATTGCCTTCCACGTGATTATTAGCGATTATTTATTTAATTCTTGTGATAAGTTCTGTCATCGCTCGGGATCGAACCCGTGACCTCCGTAACGCGGAAGTCAAGTGCTCTAGCAACTAGGCTATCACGACGATTTAGAGGTGTATCTAAATTATAAGAAATAGATATTTTTAATGTGGGGTTACTAAACCATACATTGGCTTTACTCAATCTAATTCCTATTACATTTCAAACATTCTGTCTTGGAAGTGCTTTTGATGTGAATTCGGATAGAGCGTCTGCAGTATGTTACTTATTTAAATAAGTTGATTTTCAGCCGCTGTATTCGGTCAGGAGCTGAAATAACTTTTGTATTCCTTTTCAGTTGGTACGCTGTGTATGGAAGTTTTATTCATTTATTATATTACTAGATTTGCTCACATTTTGTTTGTTTAAACGTCTTCGATTCATTGTAGTTCAGAGTCACCGCTCACTGTGATGGTACTGGTCATTTTTAATAGCCTAGCTGGTTGTAATCTGTTAAAAAATTGTTCTAATAAATAACAAAATAAGTCTGAAAATTATATAATCATTAAAGTTTCAAAATGTGAAAGTAGAAAGTAATTTCTAAAATTAACATATGCAACTCTATGTATGGGGTTAACTGTGAATCTATATTTTCTTCTGCGGGCGAATAAGATGAAATAACGTTTCAGTCTAGTTAACATTTTGAGTCGGAAAGGAATTATTTTATTTTAATCTTGTATCAAATCATGATTGTGTTCAATTGTACCTGTATTAAGCATTTTCAAACCGAAAATAATTAACTGAAACAGCTGGAATAAAGTATTTACGGATATTAAAATGAAGAGCGAGTATTTAAAAAAAGATTAAATAAAATTACCCGTAGAAAAAATAGTCCGAATAAAATAATTTTGCCAACAGGTTTTCGTATTTTTTTTTTTATCTTCGGGAGTAGGTTTTTATTAAATTAATTTTTCGTTGTAAAGCTGTCTTTTAATGACTTGATCATTTTCATGTTTACACTTAAAAGCTACAATTCGTTCGATTGTTGTTTTTTTACACGGTTAATTTAAAAGTTTTTACTTCGCAACATTTTATAAAAACCGTAAGTGTTTCATTACGAAATCAATTTCACGACACGTCTGTGTCTTTTAAAGAGTCTTTTTAATGGGAAATGTTATCGCTATAACTGGTTATGTTTGGTCTTGGATCTCTTTATGAAATTTTTGAATCTTGGTTAGTATTTTCACACCTGCTTATTTTGAAAAACATCGTATTTTTTTCCAGTCCTTCCTTTTATCATTATCGCTACACACTACCAATATGTAGCTCTACCGGCTAATTCGGTAAATTCGTCAATAGCAACCGTATATGTGTTGTTCCAGTCTACTCCGCTCCCATATACTCAAGTTTATCAATAAGAATAAATCGATCTCGCTTCTTTTTTTTTTCTTTTTTAATTTTTTCGTTTTCCCTTTTAATTTTTTGATTTTTGAGAATTAATTATAAATCAAGCGTCGATCGACGGGTATTATCTGAACCTAAAACTAAAAACTGGCTACGAAATGAAAACTCATATTGCCCCTGAAAAATTAACAGCGTAGGGAGGAACAAATGTTGTACCACAGAGGAGGGGTGTTAATTCTAACGGGTTTTCGCATTATTCCGGGTAAAATAATAATACAGAAATCACAGCGAGAAAGCACACGTCGGAGAACATGAGGAATGTGGTCGAAATATCTATAATGTCGGCCAGTAGTCGGAAGTTACAGCTTATCAGAAAAGACGCGATATTAGTGATGGCTATGGCTATAATAGAGCCCATCCTCCTTGTTTCTGGAGGACATATCTCTTCGATCAGGATATACGGCACCGGTCCCCAGCCGATAGAGTAAAACAATAAATATAATAGTATGGAAATGAAAGCGATGGCGGAAACGAATACGTTATCGTCATCGCCGGATTCTATTATGTGGAAACTAGTTGCCAAGAAGCATAGTGGGATGGCCATGCCGAGGCCAGACACGGTCAGAATCATTCTAGTGCTGGCGGAATGAAACATTATGGCAGAAACAACGTGAACAACAATAACCACGAAGCTCATTAGGATAACGCCCAGCGAACTCGGAATATCCGGTGCAACCTTCTCAAAGATCATTTCGCCGTAAATTAAGAAAACGTTAATTGCCATAAATTGACGGAAAAACATTATCATGACGCATATTGCGAAGGAAATCCGGTGTTCTCTCAGTATAACGTGAGACGGTAGCTGTTTCTGATGAATCTGCGCGAATAGTCCGTTGATTTCCGAAGTCGGATCGTAATCTCTACCACGAAGTATTCTGAGCGATTCTTCCGCTTTCTTTTGATCGTTTATAGTGAGCAAGTACAACGGAGATTCCGGCACGAATAATAAACCGATCTGCAGTATTGCGGAACATATGAGACCGGGTATAGTCAGTATGTAATAGTTCTTCGTAAGTCCAACAAAGTACATAGACGATTCTCCGATGATTGCAAATGTGTCCCAGAGAGCTTCAAGCGCACCTAATAAGACGAAAGATAACGCGATAATTAAGTAGAAAGTAATTTGACGTTATTAAATATTATAACGACGACATTTTAAAATTTGTTCGTGAAGGTTGATCTTAGCAGCGACTCGTCAGAAAAAGTAGTTGAGACAGCTTAAAGTGTGTGGAAAGTCGTCAGTATAATTGTTTGTAGGGGAATGAAAAATGGTTTCTAGCGATTGTCGCAATTATCTTGACTGAGTTCGTTAAATATCAGAAGATCAGATTCAACTGTAGAATTTTCCAGCATTTCATTTAATTTTATGGCTTATTACAAGTATTTTTCTGCCGTCAACCGCACTGTATTATAAATGTAAACAATTTAAAACCATTAACATTCGGTTACTGATGTTATATATTTTTTATACTAGACGAACGACACACATGGCATTCACAGTTCATAAAAATATATAACATTATCTAGATTGTAAAAAACATTAAAAAATGAACCACTGATGCATGTAAAAACAATAAATTTGTTAAATTTGTTTTTATACGTATCAGTGGTTCATTTTTTAATGTTTTTTACAACTTAAATAATGTTATATATTTTTGGTATAACATCAGTAATCGAATATTAATGGTCGTTTTAAAATTGTGCTTACATTTATAATTTTATGGCGCTGTCTTTTTTTTTTTTTTTAATTGGGCTCGTCAGCCGAGGACCTTCACCCAGAAACAATTAAGGGAAAACGAAAGTTATACAGTGAGGCGATCAGCTATCGCTAATAAGAAGGAAACAATGGAGGGGATAATAAGTGTAGAAGGAAAAGACAGGATATAACGAGCACAAAAAGGAGCAGGAAGCCCCAGCCCAAGCAAGTGGGAATATGTCTTAAAGTACAATTCATTTTTATTAAAAAAAAATAAACAAAAAAACGAATCAGTAGATCGGATAAGTAGAAAGAAGAATCTTTGTCGATTCACATTTCTTCGTGTATTGTCGGCTATCTCATTACCAACAGCACTGTAGAGTTCAAGTATTTAATACAACTTGACTATCAGATTCTATGTATAGGGATTTCTGTTTTTTTAATATTACATAATAATAAATAATCGTTAGCAGTAGCGAGAAGGGCAAAAGCAATCCCAAAAAAAATTTTAATTGCGCTTGTATAATGAAAAAAAGTCGAATATTTTCAGTAAGTTTTAGGTGTAGTCTTGCATACATCTACGTTGCACACAGAATATCATATTAAGCTCTAGATCTGTATAATAAGCGTGTATGAATCAAACAATATAACTGATAAGTATCAAAAGATAACAATGATGCTAAAAATACTGTGTTGCAAGGATGTTAATGCATTTGATCTATCTCTGCAGGTCAGATTATATCTTTATAATCAGTCAAAATGTCAAGTATGAAGCTACAAGGGTCAATCTGCACTGATTAGATTTGTCGTCTTTATGGATGCCTCTGAAGTAATTTTGAATAATTAGTCGTATCAAGTATACGAATGAGTTGTTACACTAACAGATCAACGATTCGAAACTGTCGGCGAATAGTTTACGGAATCTAGGATTGCTTTTGGTTCATTACGCGTGAAATTAATTATACAGAAATAATCGGATAAGTAACTCGAGCATCTGAGACTTAAATTGTACGAATTGTGCCGACTGATCAAATTAAAACCATAAATTGGTACATAAAGTAGAAATTTAAATGGAGCTCTGCGTATAGTGTTTCAGATAACTCGATATTGGCGAAGCAAGGGTTTTTTATATCGATCGATAAGTAACGATAATGAGCCGGTGGTCAATGTGTTTCTAGTTGCAATATTTAATTACAAACTTGCGCCCAATACTAAATTTCTTTTTGTACATAAAGGGTGAATTCTCTACTAGTAGACATGTTATGGGACGTTAGAGTATTTCTTGTGATTAATCTGCAGCATATATGATTTTTTTAGGTTCAGCTTAGTTGTAGTATCATAAAACATCGAGTCGGAAACCAGTTTAGTAGGTATCAAGTAAGTATTAAGTATTCGTATAATAATTCTAGAACAACTGAACCAGAGCTTGCTTGTTATCTAAATTGGGTTAGAAAACTTGTAGATTTTGTAGTGAAGGACATGTATAACGATATATAGTCTTTTTCTAATAACCGGTTGAAATTCCGCAGGCATATCTCGGGCGACATGAAAAAAGTTAATATTTTTGGTAATCGAGAAAAAAAAAATTCTTTTTAACACATTGTCAAGGAAACGGAAGGAATCATGAATTGGAAGGAAGACTAGATTGAACAGACAAATAAAAGGAGCGACTATTAGAAAAGGAGGAAGTGCATACATCCGACCAAAATCTGAGATGGAAGTTTTTACACAATGCCAAGAGATTAGAAGATGAGATTTTTTTGAAGAAGAAGGAAGATGAAGCAGAAAACCGGGCTAAAGAATCAGCCCTTTTTTGTATATTCACATGTGAATCGTTATCTCGTGTGCGTTCGCGTTCCTGTTATCAGCTCGGTAATCAGTTGTTTCGGCAGACCGGTGAGATCGCTTCATTGTTTTCTATTTAGATAAATAATTTCGGTTTCTTCGCTGTCGCATTTAACTTTTACTTAGTTTACATTTTAATATTTCAGTTTGCCTTTCGCTGCTTTAAATTCATTTCGCTGTTTTTTTTTTGTTTTTTTTTTATTTTCCTCTCTCTTTTTCAAGTCAGTTGATTGATGAGCTCGTCTAGTGGGGGCCGCCCGGCGGCCTCCTCCAAAGATTTAAAAGCGAAACCGAATGTATCGCTAATTGATGGAGGTTGACGCTGTCGGTAAGCGCAAACCTTCTGGCCCTCTCTCGCCGTCCGCGATTTTGCCAAGCAAGGATCTGCGGCTATCTCAACCCGATTCGCCTAATCTCGCCACATCAAATAATTCTAACAACAGTGCTAATACAGCTGTCGAGAATTTTATTATCGATAAAAGTAAAAATAATAATTATAATAATAATAATAATAATAATAATAATAACAACAACAATAATAATAACAGCAATAGCATCATTACCACCCCCACCACCACCAATAATAATAATAATATTAATATTAGTAATGACAATAATAATAATGATAATGATAATAGTAATGTTAATAATAACAGCAGTTATAATAATAGTAACAATAACGATAACAGTAGCACTAATAATAACAGTAATAGTACAAATAATTATAATGATAGTAAAGATACTTTATTGTTCTCGGCCGATCATCCAGGACCTTTCATCGTTCACGTCGAAAGCTGTTCCTCGGATAAAAATCTAGGCAACCTTCATCCTTTAGCAATTGCCAGGCTGATCAATTCCTTTTCCTCTTCCCTCACGAGCATTGTCCCTCAAGGTAGGGGTCGTGTCTCGGTCAAGTTTCCCTCCGTCTCCTCCGCTAATTCCTTTCTGTCTCATCCTAATTTTTTTGCGTTGCATAATATCAAAGCGTACATTCCAAACTCTGTGTTATTCAGAATGGGCCGGTATTCATCCATCCTTTTCTGAAGATGAAATCTTGGAAGGAATCCATTCTACTATTCCTATCGCCTCTATCCGTCGTATACATCGTTTTTCTGAAGGTAAAAAAGTTCCGACTGGTTTTGTTGAAATCAAATTTCATAAAACTTCTCTCCCAGAATACGTTTCGATATTTAAAATTCGATTTCTGGTTTCTCCCAGCGTTCGTCTACCTACGCAGTGCTCTAAATGCTTCCTTTTTGGACACATTGCGAAGCACTGCCGTGGTTCCTATACCATCTGCTCCCACTGTTCTTCCAGGCATTCAGTCTCGGAATGCAGCAGTCTACAACTTCCTCCCACTTGCCGTAATTGCAAAGGCGCTCACAGTGCCAATGATCGCGCTTGTCCCGAGTGGCTCAAACAAAAAGAAATAAAACGAATTATGGCATTTGAAAATATCACATTCCAAGAGGCTTCTCAATTTAAAAAAAGCAATTTAGTCTCTCAGGCTTTTTCGTATGCCGACCGTGCCTCATCTTCCACTTCTTACATTAATACTTCTTCCATTCCTCCGTTGACTGCTCTCTCTCACTTCCGACCCAAATCTCCCACCTTTCATAAATCCCGTAATTCCAAACCTTTTCATAATTCTTCTCCTCAATTCCCCCCACTCCCATCTAATCGTCTCCCAACCCCCTCTAATGGTTGGGTTCTTAACAAATCTTCCTCTTCAAATACTTACCTTCTCTCAAATCCTGCTATTCCCGTCTCCTAATGTACTCCTAATTCCCCTTCTGCTACCCCTTCGCCTTTAATTAAGGATATTTCGGTAGCCATCATTGAACTACTCTCTTCAAACAATATTGCTCCCTCTACATCCTTTGTTGACTCCCTTTCTTGTTTCCTGTCGAATAATATCCGTTTTAATTAATTCCCTCTTCCTATACCGAACGAAAAAAAATTAAATTAATTAATTTAAAAAAAAAAAAAATAGAAATAAATATCGAGGCTGTATTTGCTTTATTATGTTACTTTCTGTCCCCTGCTTCCTTTCTTTCTTTTACATTTTTTCCCTTTCGTGTAATCTTCTTTACAATATTCAGTGCGAAGCATTTTAACCAGTTGGTTAACGATTTTATCGTAATAATTATCTTCATTTATGCTTATGTAGAAGTGGTTTCAACCTCTAACAGGCATTGGTGTATATTCTATACACATTTTTTTCGGGAATGGGCTCATGTTGAGTTGATACACTCAATCTCTGAACTGAGTTCCATTCCTATCACTCTCCGTACACACCTTTGCTGTTTTAACTGCACTGTGATGAATTTGTCGGAGTTGTATAGCGCTGGCTATGTACCACGCCTATATATGAAGTACAACATGCATTCCACTGGCTGCTTCGGTTCTGCACGAATATTGCTTACTCTTTTTTCTTTTATCCTAAAATTATTTTATATCTTCTTCTGTACTATGCTCTTTGTTTTTCCTTTAGACTTAACAGCCTCGAATTACTTCCTCCTGTTTTGCAACTGCGGTTCTTCATTTTTCTTTTCTCCGTTTCTCACTCATTTTAGTTCCTTCTATACAAATGCACCTCATTGTCTGCTCTTATGGTCTTTTCCCCTGCTCCTCCCCACTTCATTTATGCCTTATTCTTTTACTGTTTTATTATGATGGCTGCGCTAAATATTCTACAGTGGAATTGCCGCAGTCTAAGAGCCAATAAAAACTCATTGGAGGGGTTATTGGATCTACATAATGTCAATGTTGCTCTCCTTTCCGAAACGTGGCTTCGGTCGGACATAAATTTCAATATTAGAGGTTTCAGGGTAGTTAGATGTGATCGCGATGACGGTTATGGTGGTTCTGCAATCCTGATTAGAAATGACATTCCATTCTGCTCTTATGATATCTCTCTTAATCTTCCTTCTTGTCCCAATTTACCTAACATTGTTCACATCTCCATTCAGCCTCCCTCTGTACGTCCTATTAGCATTGTTTCTATCTATGTTCCTCCTAGGTTCGATCTTCGTCTTTTCCCCTTCTCGTCGTTTTTTAATTCTATTCCGCATCCTTTTATCATCGGTGGTGACTGGAATGCGCATTCTCCTTTATGGGGCTGTGCATCCTACAATCCCAACGGTTCCATCCTTGAGAATGCCATCCTCTCTGATAATTTAGTTCTCCTCAACGATCTCTCCCCCACATACTACAGGAATGCTTCCATTTCTAGTTCCCTCGACCTAACCTTTTCTTCTTCGTCTATTGGTCTTAATTATAATTGGAAGACCCTTATGGGCTCTTTCGGCAATGACCATGTTCCTATCCTAATAACTCCTGTCAGTTTTCCTCCTCCTTCTGATTCCAATTATACCAATTCTTCAGGATGGAATCTTTCCAAAACTAGCTGGCCTCTATTTCGCTCCTTGGTTGACTCGTCTCTCCCTCTCCTTCAACCGGATCAGGATCCGGTACCTCTCTATAATTCCTTTTTATATTCCTTAACTTCTGCTCTTTCTTTATCTTCTCCGCCCCGCCATACGTCATCTTCTGTACATCGCAGTAAGGCTTCTTCACTTTGGTGGAACAAGGAATGCGACATTGCTTTTAATATCAGTGGCGAAACCTTTAGAACCTTCCGTTCTAACCCTACGACTGAAAATTTTCTCGCTCACAAACGGGCAAATGCGAGAGCTAGGTTTATATTGAAATCCACGAAGAAGTCCTCTTGGAAAAATTTCTGTGCCAAGTTCTCTAGAACTACTCCTCTTTCGCAGATTTGGAAAATGGCCAGAGCTTTCAAATTCCCATCCTCTTCTCGCCCTTCCACCTTCAGTATCCCCGACGATAGCCTTTTTCCTTTTATTGATTCCGTCGCTGCAGCTTATGTTCCTTCTGTTGATGAATTATACTCTTCTTTTCCGGAAAATTCTCCTCCTCACTTCCTAACTTCGGCTTTCAATTTTAATGAATTAAAGTCTGTTCTCTCCAAATCGTCCAACCCTACTCCAGGACTTGACGGTACACCCTATCTCGCCCTTAAAAACCTTTCTGAACAATCCCTCAGTTTTCTTCTTAGTCTTTTCAATTCCTTCCTTTCAAAGGGTATAACTCCTTCCTCCTGGAATTCTTTTATCGTAATTCCCATTACTAAGAAAAATTCTTCCCTACGTCCTATTTCCCTGGCATCCTGTATTAGAAAACTATTTGAGGGTATGCTCAACAAGCGCCTTGTTTGGTGGCTAGAGCATAATAATATATTCCCTATTAATATGTTCGGCTCTCAGCCTGGTATTGGCCCTTCTGATAGTGGAAAGTTTTCAATATACTCTGCCATTTCATCACGGAAAGACTTACAAACGAGCAACGATTGCGATATGGTTGAAATTTATTATCAAAAACCAGTGCTCTGTGAAAAATGTGCATCGTTTGTATCGACCTGGTGAATCAACGATTCGTGCTGTTATCACCAAATTTCGCACTAAATTTGGTGATAACGGCACGAATTGTTGATTCACCAGGTGTCGATTATGACGACCATAATATGGTCGTAACAAACGATGCACATTTTTCACAGAGCACTGGTTTTTGATAATAAATTTCAACCATATCGCAATCGTTGCTCGTTTGTAAGTCTTTCCATGATGAAATGGCAGAGAGTATACTGAAAACTTTTCACTTTGACAGATGACGTTTGGACGCCAATACCAACCAGTGCTGCCAACCTGAAAAACTTAACTCTTAAAAAATCACCCTATATATATATATTTTTTTTTTTATTATTATGGGCGCAGCGGCATTGACCCAATAACAGGAAAAGCTAAGCTATAACACTAAATAGCTCGGCGGTCAGAAATGGACGCAACAAAGGACAGCTGTGCAGGCACAACAGAAGATGAAGAAAAGGAGAGGCATTATTGGGAGCAGGGCGACCTAATGTCAAAAGCTGGCCATTTAAAAAGGAGCGTTCATTAAAAAGAGCAGGACACTCGAAGAAAATGTGATCATCATTACATATAGAAAGAGGATCATAATCGTGAAGAGAACAATAAGGAGGCGGTGACAGAGCAAATCGAAAGCGAGAAGAGGAGAATAGAGAATGATTGATCCGGAGACAAATTAGGGGAACAATAGAGGAGCGACGACCGAAAGGAATAGAATGGAACTAAGAGACAGGGAATGAGGAATCAGCTGAATAAGGCGGTAATGCTAATGATGATTAGAAAATAGGGAGAGATAAATATCCCGTCAAAGACTGGTGTGATTGGAGATGGATTGTCTGAAGAAGGGAAATAGTTGAGGAAACAATAAAGTCACAGGATTGATCAGGAAGAGAAGAGGAGATGGTCTGATGAGTAGTAATGGAGTCGGAAATAACCATAAATTGCGAAAATAAACGATTAGAGGAGATGAAAATAACGGAATGTAAGATAGCCATCAATTCGGTCGTAAATATGGAACAAAAAGAAAGAAGACAGAACGATTCAGAGAAGTTATAATGTGGAAGAATAAAAGAAGAACACCGGCAGGCCTTTTAGAACCATCAGTGAAAATTGTTATACGAGAAGAAAAGGTGCTGCAGAATTCTTGTTTAATTACGGTTGGAGGGTGAGATTTCGAAAGTGCAGGCAAAATAAATACTCCGGGAGGATGGCTTCAATCCACCAATCTGCGTTTCGATATGTATAAACGATCAGAGAAAGAACGACTTTTTTTTTTGTTTTTTCATATTTTTAACTAGAAATAAGCTTTGTGGATGAATTGATGGTGCCTGGCAACGATGAAAACGATTAAAAAACGCGACGTTTGAAACAACAATAACTACAATAAATCTGATTAATGAGGAGCGCCACTGCTCTGTATTTACACGCACGTACACTCGTACGATGTAGCCACCGAAGTTAAAGCTGTTGTGCGATCTTACACTAAGATACTAAAATGATGCAACACTGCACACTGTCTAGGCAGTAAAAACTGTAGCCATCGCAATGGTCTAGAAACAGCTGAGTTGAACAACAGCTAAAATGGCCGAAAATATCAATTGATAATTCTTGTCGCTCTAATCTGTTTCATTGTATATGTGCATTGTACAACAGGTGGAAGTAACGGATTAAGTTTTACAGTTATAACAAGTTTTCTGTAAGTTATAATATCTTAAGAACAATATATATTAAGCCGTATTAATAAGGAGATCAGCTGCTTTACATTATCCCATCACGGAATCTGAAATTAGTCACACACGGTTTTAAACCATAAATTCACATCGATCCTATTATATCTCTGAGCTGATATCGATGTAGCATCGACTGGACGTATTTTTCCGAACAGAGAAGAAAATAGTAATGTCTATAAATAAATAGTAAGTGTCAAACCTCTACTATTTTCTTCTGATATTTCATCAATGTACAGGCAAACCGCGGTAGTCGAGATTCCCATCAGCAGGCCAAGAATAAATCTAATGACGAAAACTGCCAAAACATTGGACGTCATGATCTTTAAAAGCCAGCACACGAACGATGGAAACGCCGTTATTAGCATAGCTGTTTTTCGGCCAATTTTATCAGATAGCACGCCAGCAAACATCGAACTAATTGAAGCCGAAAATAACGGAATAGTTACTATCCAATCTGTTACTGTTCTTTTAGTAACAATCGGTGGTCGATACTCGTCTGCATTTTCTAATATTATCACGGCTGGCATGCTCCATCCTAGTACGATGCCCATATGTACAACTGTTAAATTTGCTAAATTATCACAATAATAAAAAAGAAGACTGAATATTCGTTTGGTTTTCGAATCATAATGCAAAGTTTACGGAGAATTTAGGTGTGTCTATGTGTAATTAATATTATATATGTGGAACTTTACGTTTACTGAATTACTTAATTTGTTTTAATGAAATTTAACTGAATAAGAATACATGCTTAAATTTTTATATTATAATTACTCCCGTGAACATGAAGTGTTTGCTTTGAAACGCGTCGAGGATTTACAAATTATATATATATAATTGTTAAAAAAGTGTTGAAATTTATTTTTATCATAATTATATGCTTAAATATTGTAAATACTTAAGCATATGTTAAACGCTGTAATATAGGTGTATATATATATATTAATACGAACTGGTGATTTCAGACTGGCCCTAGAACGTATTATAAGAAAACCGTAGTTGTCCCTGTAGGGGGCGTCTTTTGATCCGAAATTGTAAAATTCTTGTTCAAACTTCAACATTTCTAGGAATTAAAAATTTAATCAAAAGTTCCTTTTCTGCCCGCTATTTTTCGGTTACGCTTAGTTAAAATACTCGTGGTGTCAGAGCGAATAAGTTAGTTCAACAATATTTTTTTCTTTTTAATGCCCAACAACCTTAACCGATGAAATAGGCTAATATTCCTCTGAAAAATTAATTGACAATGAAAAAACAAACGAAACAAAACATATACAACAAAAAATTCATATTTTTATACGAAATTACGCCGTGTTATATGAATGATGAAGCAATGCATGCACCGATTTGTACATTACGTGTTCCATTTCAAGACGGCTAATATTAAATCGAATCTTAACCTAGCGCCTTTGTTGCCGGGTATCTAATACCCGATGGTTTTTAAAACCTTAATATCCCTTTAAAAGAAAATACGCCCGTTATTTGCCGCTAACAGTAGCAGCGGTCGTTGACTTCTTTGAGCGTATTAGCTATTCTATTTAGTGTCACTGTGGCCATGGTGGAGTTTGTACGTCTTTAAAGAGCGCGCGGTACGTTATACCCGGTCACGATGGCCACGTAACATTTATATATACAACGTGTTTATTGTTTTTTGTTGTTTATTGATGAATTGCATATCCCTTTTCACAGTTTTATGAACCATATGAAAATGAACAAAGTCGATTTTTAGCCTTGTTTGAATAAGCTTGTACCAGTGACAGTGAACAGTTCAGTTCAGACGACGAGTGAGGCAGAATATGAAGAATTCACCGAGGTATTCACGAACAAATTGAGGAAACTATGACCTATCCTTCGAATAAAAGTTCGAAAACATATACGAGATGTAAAGACTGTCCTTCGGGGAAGGACAAAAAAACAAGGCATAATTGCAATAAATGTAACAATCCTATTTGTATGCAGCATATTATTCCAGTATGCCAAAGTTGCGTTGATCTCGATAGCGGTTAACTTGGTATATAAGTAATAAATAAGCTTTGTTTTACACAATTCATAATTTGATGTTAACGTGTTAAAAATAAATTTTATGTTTTGTACCTAAATTGTTATTATTTTTTGTTTTTTGAATATATATTCTAAGTTATGTTCTAACAAATTGATCTCGGGAGAAAAATGTTTAGTTATTTCAATTTTTGATGATTATATGCTCATTTTATAATAAATGAATGTTTAATTTCCATTAATTGATGTATATAACTACCTATTTTCCTAATATAGAAAATTAATATTGACATAAGGTTGATTTAGTGTACAATAATGTACATGGATAAAATATGTTCTGTTTGGTCGCCACAATGACGCCGGGTTAAACGGCACGAAAATCGTCGGACCTTTAAATTAACTCTTCTCTGCGTTCATGTCATTCCAATCGTTAATTACGATTAGCCAAACCTTCCACTGCCTGTGCCTTTATACTTGCATATGTGGTGTGTAATTACATGCATATACGTAACTATAGGCAGCTCATAGTCCTGTGGGCATTGAAGGTAACGGGATGGCGGATTCTGCGGCTGGGGTTGCTTCATTTTCCTACCTCTATTTCAATAAAATTCCCGCTTCCAACCTCCTATCCCTATGATTAACATTTTGTACTAGATTCTGGCTAGATATTTATACTTCTTCCTTCTTTAACAGTCTTTCCTTCTATCTGCCCATTCAGCCAAATCTTTCTACCCACCACCCTTGGTCTATGCAATTTCGTTGTAATATCTCTATTATTCGTTTGCACCTTAATCGTACTCCGTTACCTTCCTCGCGTTTTCGTTTTCATTTAACTCCCTCTCGTAACCGTTATCTTTATCTGAATCACGAAGCTGTCTTTGATCCTAACCATATTTTCTTCGAATGTCCTTCCCTATCGTCGGAACGTGCTATTCTTTATCCAAATTTGTTATTCCTTAGGTTTTCCAGTCTTCTTATTCCGCCTCATACATGCTATCACTTCCCTCCCAGTTCATTATCTCAATGCTTGGTTCTTTCATTCTGGCTATTTCTGACCGAATCAGTATTTAACCGATCCTCTCGTTTCTTGTTTTGCTGGACGAAGGTCCTTTGCTGACGTGTACAAAAAAAAAAAGATCATAAATAAAAAAATAGCGCATTTCCCCAAAATCAGTGCACTTGGGCTCATGGTGATATCTTCTCACGAAGCACACACACACACACACTAAAAACTTCCCTATAAAACTTCGTAAGCTAATATGTAGCGTAAGAAGTGAATGAAATGACTTTTATTACAGTAACTAAAAACAAAAATGAGATTAAAGTTAGTTATTTCTCAATTTATAAAACCTACTAAAAATTTTCCACGTTTTTAACTCCGCCTTCTTTAAATTCATTGTCTTTGTTCTTAAAATTGTTTCGAATCTATTTTTGTATTATCAACTTGGATTTTTCAATATTCGTTAGTAAATTTTCACTTTTGGTTTAAGACGGGCTAGACCCGAAAACGTTCCTGCTGGTGAGTATGCAATAATTACACACCGCTTCGGTTTGTTTCCTATTTTCATAATTACATTTATTTTAATATTTTTAATGTTAAATGTAGTTAACTTAAAGCGGAAGTAGTTTGAATAATTAAATGCATAATTGGGATTGTTATTAATGTTGTTGTCAATAAAGTAATCCTTCTGGTTAAAGTTGTACTCTTTGCTGTTGACATATCACTACTAGGCAATATTCAAACGAGACTGTTCTGCAGGAACCTGTTAACAAGCTTTTCCAGTGGATGGAATGAATTAATGAGAGTTTTTAACAGAAAAATTACGAGCAGTTCATTTTTGTAGGATAAGATATGCATGACGAATATTTTTTTCTTGGTGAATCATTGATTTGGTCATCTTTATTCAATCAAGACCTTCACGTTCGATCAAAAACTATTACGCAAAAACGTACCCGATGCTAAATAAAAATTATATTCGACTAGCTAAATTAATTAAAAAAATTGTCGCCTATATTAAACAAAGTTTATCGGTGCTTTATGATGATGGTTACGTATCGTTTTCCTAAATGCGATTACGAAGCCTATATTTTCCACCGTAATTAAATCTTTTCAAGAATTGCTGGGCCGTATCTGTCGTGCTCTTTGACGCCGTGTCATTGGTCTTCGAGCTTTCTGTTGGAGCTTAAAAAAAATTAAGTTTTTATCGAAACGCCAAGCCTGCATTATTATAAGTAGAAAGTGGTTTTAAAAAATTTAACCTTGTCTATTAGCTACCGAAATCGTGTTAATATCACATCAGCAATCTCATTCAGCATAGATCATTGTCAGACAATGCACAAATTTTTTTTTTTTTTTTTTTTAATTTTAAAATAAGTTTGTGGGTCTCACTGGGCAAGTATGCCCGTTGTGTGAGTGCCCGACACTCTTATTATCGTTTATTCGATTTCGGTACAAACTTATACATACTTATTATAACATCGAAATTATATATACCTTAATTAATATATTGCTTAGTAAATATATATATATAACTTATATATATGTGAAAAGAAAAAAGAAAAACCATACACATACCTGCATTCACTCTGAAAGTCATATATACATAAGAGGGGAGACACAAAAACAACAACACAGAATACCTGTTATATCCGTAAGTACATGATTGAAAACTGTCTAGGAGTGAGGAATTCGGACGCAGTTTGTTTTTTATTCTTTGCACCATTCCTTCAGCCATTTCACCACTTCCTTTTTCCACACACCAATACTGTTTTCGTTTGTAATATGATTGGGGATAATGCTCATTAATTTAATTAAGACCGAATCATCTATGTTATCAATTCGTAGATTTGCCCCTCTAGGGTATATGTAATATATATTATTTTGATTTCTTGTTATTCGAGTTTTTGGCCTAGTTGGTAACCTTATATTCTTGATATTATATTCGAGTAACCTGTAATAGTAGTAGTACATCTTTGGCGACATTTTATCATTTTCCTTCCACCATGTTGATCTCGAGTCATTTCGCCTCCAGTAGGGAAGTATAATTTTAAGACACCGTTTCTGAATTTTACCTATTTTATTGATTTCCGTTTTCTTAGTCTCTCCCCATATTTGGATTCCATATAGAATTCTAGACATAATTATTGCATTGTAGTAAATACGTAGTGTTTTATATGATAGCACCTGCTTTAGTTTGTATAAAGCTGGAATTGTCTGTCTTATTTTCGAATTTAGGACTTGAACGTGCTTTTTCCAGCTCAAGGACCTATCAATATATATTCCTAAATATTTAAAATCTTTTACATTTTCAAAAGGTGGACATAAACAGGAAAGTGAGTTATTCGTTTCATGAAGTTCGTGTAAGCATTCGTTATTATGAAGAATGATTCGCGGGTCGCGACTCTTATGTTTAGTACTGTTTCGGATATGTAACAATTTAGATTTATTTATATTTACACATAACCTCCTATCATGTGCCCATTTACTAAAATTATCTATATCCTCTTGCAGTAATTTTTCCGCTACTTCTATACTTTTATTTTCAATTAACAGCGCAATGTCATCAGCAAAAACATACACCTTTGCATTTTTAATGTGCCCGTGTAATGAGTTAGTGTATATTAGAAATAGGATAGGAGCAAGTATAGTTCCCTGACCTACCCCAAATCGAATATTTTTTTCATTACTGTTACTCCCTGCGATTTTTACTACACTTTTTCTGTTTTTTATATAATTTTTAAACCACATTAGTTGATTATTTAGAATACCCAGATTTTCTAAGTCATTAATCAGTAAATCGTGATCAACTAAGTCAAACGCTTTTGTTAGATCAATGAAGGTAATTATAAATTGGTTCCCCATCGACAGTCCCATATTTATCTTATTTATCATCGTTCTTAATAACGTTATCGTGGACTTTTTTTCTCTAAACCCGTGTTGATTTTCATAAAGTAGGTTGTTTTTTTCCAAATAGTTTCTTAAATGTTTATCAACGTATCGTTCTAAAATTTTCCTTATTACTGATATTATTGTTATGGGACGGTAATTTTCGCATTGATTTTGCACTCCTTTTTTATAGATCGGTCTAATAATACCTTTTTTGATTCTATCTGGAGTACACGCTTCCTTTATAGAGCAATTGATCATGCTAGTTAAAATAGGAGTAAAAATATTTATATTTTGTTTAATGTCTTTTACCCTAACTTCGTCCCATCCAGGAGCCTTATTTACTTTTAGATCTTTTATTATTGTTTCTATATGAGTTGAATTTGCAGGTGGAATATAAAATGAAGACATGGTAGAATTATTGAAGTTATTATTCAGTAACTGTGTGTCACATTTATGTCTGAGCTCTTCAACTGAACGTGAGAAGTACTCACTAAATTGTTCGGTTACTAGTTTGTACGAATTTTTAAGTACAAAGGCCCAATTATTCCATCGTTACTGAAATTTATCACGAGTCGGATCGGTGAACCTACTTCTGTGTGAAAATAGCATAGGTTTATTTGATCATTTATTATTGTGCCAGAAAATAAAAGATCAACTCTGCAATTATTGATAGCTATTTCAGAAATACAATGGTTTATTACATCGATTTAGAAAACTCAACAGTCTGTGTTTTAGTGTTTAAAATTACAATTATATCTAAGTTTTTTCTATCTCTCATTTTCCTGTCATCGTCTTCGGAACTGTATGGATACAGTTATCTGAAATTGCATAACATGATAATCATATCTGATGCTCTCTGTTATTGAACAAAATATTGAAAAACTAAAAGTATAGCTCTATAGCGACACGTTAGTTTATATAAAGTTCTCTTAAACAAGCCATTTCTCGTCTTCTTGTTTGCGTGGATGATACTTGGACATTTCGTCGAGAAATTTAGTCGCTGAAGTAGTGTGGATACGTCTTATTCTATAAACATGAGAGTAGCCTTACTCGACAGACACAGTTAAACGAATTTTATAGCAAGGCAAAAAAGTGTTGTTAGGGCCGCCGCAAATTCTTTTCATCAAAAAGATAATATCTATCTCTACAGTTACAAAAATTACGAAACTGAATATAAAAACGAGACAACTTCATTGGTTGCTTGGACCATGTTCTCGATTACATATTACAAATAAAATATTGCTATACCACATGGTACTAAAACCGATATGGTTGTGCACAGCTGAATTAAAAGGGGTTGTTGCGCTGCCAAAAGTAGTGTGAACAGAATACAACGCTATCAAAATAAGGTGCTACGATCCAATGATCAGGAGCACCATGGTATGTGTCCAACCAAACACTACAACATCAAGATTTACAAGTAGAAGAAATAAAGCTGTCGGTTAAAAATCACTTGTCGAAGTTGAAATGAAAATGCTCTTACAACGAATTTATTACAACGACCAGCAAGTTGCAACAGGTTGAAAAGAAGGAATGTTACTGACCTAGCGTGATTATTCAATAAATAAATTCGGGACCGGATAGTGATCTTGAAATTCACGATCTTATTAACATTAAAATCTAGTAAATGACTATATAGTCAGTTCTAGATGTGAAGGAATAATAAAAAAAAAAAAGTTACCTGCCCTCATATTTTAGGGATGTCCAGTGACTTTCTAACGTCTCCGAATCCTAACTCCTTCTCTTCTTTTAGGGGGGGGGTGATCTCTCTCTTCCGCTCGCTTCATGTAGTGCTCTGATATTTATTATTCACTTCCTTTTTGATTTTTTTTTCCATTTCTTAATTTCAAGTTCTTGAGTTGTCTTACTGCGTGCATGTAAAAAAAAAGCGCTTTCAATGACGACGAAATAGTTTAAAATTAAACCAATTCAAACTATATTATTAATATGCGCTTTTTATTTTAATGATGAGGTTAAAACGAATATATGGAAACACGCAATTATTTCTGACTAACTGGAGAGCTGCGGGTTATAATTTTTGGAAAAAAAACAACAAACTGTTTTTAAAGTTAATATTAATTATATATAAATACAAAATACCGTAACAGTGTTAATAAGCTGTGACTCTAATTGTGCTTTGTTTATTTAACCAGTTGTTCTTTTTGTAAAAGTACTTAATTTTTTCTTCTATCTAAAATATTTTAGCTTTCATTTGTTATTCATTCTTGCGGTATATAAAATTGTCTTGATCAATTTTTTAAGCTTATAATTATTAATAATATTCCACATTTCTGTACTAAATAAACGAACCAATAAATAGGAAATATATAATTAATTTAAAAACTCTTCAGATATCCTTTCCTTATCTACTTCCAATCATGCCAGACTTTAGCGGGATAGTTATCCCTCCCTATTTTCTAATCGTCATTAGCATTATCGCTTTATTCAGACGATTCCTCGTTCCCTTTCTTGTTTCTATTCTATTCCTTTCAGTTGCGCTTCTCTATTGTCCCCCTAATTTGTCTCCGGATCAATCATTCTCTATTCTCCTCTTCTCGCTTTCGATTTTCTCTGTCACCGCCTCCTTATTGTTCTCTTCACAATTATGATCCTCTTTCTATATGTAATGCTGATCACATTTTCTTCGAGTGTCTTGCTTTTCGTAATGAACGCTCCCTTTTATACAGTCAGATCTTGTCATGAGGTCTCCCTACTCCCTTTCCTTTATCCTCTCCTTTCCTTCATCTTCCATGGTGTCTGCACTGCTGCCCTTTGTTGCGTCCATTTCGGACCGTCTAGATATTTAGTTTTTTAGCTTAGTTTTTCCTGTTGTTGGGTCAATGCCGCTGGCGCGCCCACAAAGAAAACAAAAAACATACTGACATGTTTTATACCAAGAGCTCGATATCCACATATTTGTATGTAGTTATATATTACTACCATGAATTATTCATGGCAATTGTGTATAACTACATACAAACACGTGGATATGGAGCTCATGCTAAGAAACATTTAGTATGCTTTTCAGTTAAATTATGTATCCGTATATTATATATAAGGAATAAATTATATATACATGTAATAAAAATAATAATAATAATGAATTTAATAGCAGTTTTAATACAAAAAATTTATTACCAATTATGGCCGGCATGTAATGCAGCAATCGATCAATGTTATCCACATACTGATAGGCCATTTAGGTAAACCGTACTTTCATTTTTCTTCGATGAAGGTGACAAGTCACATTTCCCAGTTTGTGGAACTACTTCATAAAGTTTAAATAAACATTTATTTTCCCCGCTGAAAAAAACTGTAAAATTTTGATACACCGATGTTATTGGTTAAAAATGCTACAGCCATATCTTTCTATATATAAAAAAAATTTCTTCATTTTTCTGAGTCTTCTTTTTTTCTTCCTCCTTAGCTGATTTTATTTCCGAATATAGTAATTGTAAAATATTTCAGTTTCAATCAAATAGCCAGAAATAATTAAAATGTGAACACTCGAATAGCATTTATGATAGTTTAACAAATAAGCTGGACAAGTGTGATTAAAAGACTGAAGAGCCCCTTGGGCGTGGATGAGCGAAACGAGCAGGAAGTTAACCGCGCGAATATAATTTAAAAAATTACATTAATCATTAATATATTTTAAAAAAAGGAAAATATTCGAGTTTTGTACGGTATTTAGAAAGTTTATGTGTAAACATGTGAGCTAAATATTACAAAAATGGTGATGATAATTAAAATTACGGTACTACAAACTGTCGCGGAAAAATGTAGCTGCTAGTGTGAGTGAGTTTACTCCTATAAATGGAATGAAATCTGGAAAAGATGTTACATGATGAAGAGGGATTTTGTTGGCGTATTGAAATGAATCAGTAAAGTGTTATTGCGAGCGTACAATACATAATCGAAATTAATGGCATTCAATTTGAAGAACTGCTAAGAAATTGTTATATAGGTTACGAAGATTTATGCACTGATGGCGGTCAGTGGACAAAGTAAGAGGTATATATTTGTCGGGTTTTTTCTATGGTAATTTGTAGATTACTGGGGTGTATAGGATTATATACTCTGGGTCTTCTTTCATAATGGAACTGTACGTGATAATATTTTTGGATTTGGAATTTCCAAGAAATCGATAAAACAGACAGTATTTAATACTGTCAGATTCGTAGGCTAGTTTGTTAAAATATAAAAATTCAAATGCAAAACAAAAATGTATAATATTGAAATAAAGATTAGGAAATTGAAATTGCATAAACAAAACAATATGAAAATTCAAGTGGACTCTTGCACATAGTGAAATCGAGGATAATGAAATAGTAGACAACTTGTGTAGAATAGAGAGATACAGAAATAGGAATATTAAGCTAAACTAGGAGGAATTCGTACCTTATATAAGAGAAGAATCAGCTAGAAAGTGGAGCGCAGGGTATAAGAGAAGGAGTGAAATTAAAAAGAAAAGATTTTGCTTCATTAAGAGCAAGATCGAGGAGTATCCGTAATTTACCGGAAAGGGTTTGGACGAGATTATATCAGTACAGTCGGTCGAATAAGGTTGGACTAACACCGGTTGACAAGGTGTTAGGAATAATAATTAGTAATAACTGTAACGAATGTAGATTGGAGGGGTTGATCGAGCATGCGGTGTGGCAGTGTGACAAATATAATAATGAAAGAGAAGGACTAGCGAACGGAATTTTAAACAACTATTACACGTAACCGATATCCGTATACTAAATTGTAAATAAGCCAGTATATTTAGAATGTAAGGCCGTTGAAATATAAGAAGGCTCAAATTACTCTTTAGGGCTGGATAGAGTGGCTAAAAAATGGGAGCTGGGCGAAAAAAAAAAATAGGCACGAGCGATGTAAAGATGTAAACGAAGCATTAAAACTTTCGCCTTTACTAGCGAGAGATTAGGCGAGCAAATTAAAATTTGTTTTTTTTTTTCTTTCGGCGCAACTCTCCTCTTTTGACCAGTTTATTTTAAACTTGTTTATGCGGTTAGTCTAGTTTATAATCCACAGGAAAGCTTGGACCTCTGTATCCAAAACTCTTGCCTTAGACTCTGTCTTGGTGCTCTTAAATCCTCTCCTATTCCAGCACTGCTTGCTGAATCGAATGCTCCTCCCCTGTCTATTCGCAGACTTATTTAGGCTATCGCTTCCTTGCTAAACATCTTTCTCTCTCATCTTCTTCTCTCATTTTTTCCTACCTTTTAATTTCCCGGAATTGGTGCTTTGTGCCTAGGAAAATTCCTATCCTATCCTTTATTTCTCTCCGTCTTAGTTCATTTTGGCCGTATACAATTTCCTTTAATAGTCTGACTTATTTCTCCTTTAACTTCAACAATCTTTGCCATCCTCCCAAAGTATTTATTTTGCCCACACTTGCAAAATCGCTCCCTCTAGCTGTAATTAAACAGGAATTCCATAGTATTGTCAATTCTCTCTTTCCTTCTCATGTAAACACTTTCACTGATGGTTCTAAGGGGCCTGATGGGGGTTGGTGCTTCTTTTATTCTTCCAGATTATAACTTCTCTGAATCCTTCTGTCTTCTTTCTTTCTGTTCCATATTTACAGCCTCATTCTTATAGGCATTATTTCCGTTGTTTTACTCCTACAATCGTCTTTCTTCCCAGTTTCTGATCATTTCCGACACCATGAGTGGTCTTCAAGCCATCTCCTCTCCTCTTCCTAATCATTCCTGTGATTTTACTATTCTCCGCATACGTTCTCTCATTCGGACTCTCTCTTTTCTCCATGGGATCCATATTGACTTGCTGTGGGTTCCTGGTCATTCTGGAATCTCAGGTAATGAGATGACTGATTCTTTGGCTCGGGTTGCTGCTTCTTCTACATTCTTCTTCAAAAAAATCCCATCCTCTAATCTTTTGCCTTTGTGTAAATATTTCCATCTCAGATTTTGGTCGAATATGTACCCTTCCTTCTTTTCTAATTGTCACTCTTTTTATCTATCCGTTCAGCCTAATCTTCCTTCAAATCCTTGGTGTTTCTTTCACTTCCTCGTTCTGTTGTTGTCGCCATTGTTCGTTTTCGCTTTAACCATTCCTTGCTGCCTTCCTCCCGTTTTCACGTCTCGTTGGACTCTTCCTCATGTTGTCCTCTCCATTCAAATGATGCGGTTGTTTGTGACGCTGATCACGTGTTCTTTGAGTGCTCTGCTCTTTCGGTGGAGCGTGCGGCTCTGTACTCCCACTTGCTTAGGCTGGGGCTTCCTGCTCCTTTTTGTGCTCGTTATATCCTGCCTTTCCTTCTACACTCATTATCCCTTCCATTGTTTCCTTCTTATTAACGATATCTGATCGTCTCACTATATAACTTTAATTGTTTCTGGGTGAGGGTCCTTGGTTGACGAGCCCAATCTTATTCTCTAACAAAAAAAACTTCTGTTTATATATAAGCTTGCAAATTTGATATTATCACGGTAACGCGTGTTTTAATGTACATAATATGTGTGCGTTTATGGTACCTTATGATAGACAATAATAATAATAGTAACAATCAAATATCAAATAACACTTTATTATTATTATTATTATTATTATTATTACAGAGAAAAGCCACTTATGCGTAACATTGCGCGAGTAGTGGTCAAAACAAAATTTAAGCTTTTACAATAACAATGGATGCGGACGCAACATTGCAGTTATAGATACAAAATAATAACAAAATTTAACAAAGAAAAAGAGAAAAAAAAAACAGGACAAAAAATTAAATAAAAATAAAGATAATATATCAGTTACAACAAACTGTAATAAGAAAACAAAATCAAAAAACAAAAGATGAGGTAAGTGTGTTGTGCAGTCTGAATATATACTAAACCCTAATAATGGCAATATACAGTAACTTAACATTTGACTTTATAACTGATTTTAAAAATCAATGCTGATAGTACATAACAATACTTAAAATAATTAGATACATTAAATAGTCTCACATGCTAACGTCTACCCTTTTATCTACACCCATCTTCACAAGCAACCATACTCACAAGTCAGCTTAAATACCCTGCATAACATATACAATGATGTATACAACACTCACATCAGCTACACCAAATACATCTACTCCTTTCGTAATATACACAATTTTACAGCCGACAAATCGATACGTATCTATACAAGCTGTTCATTTGTGTACTCATTGTCGAGAAAGCTCATCAAGATTGCGATCGAATTAGTCTAAACGCTTCTGAGAAATTTCCATTCGAATTTGTTTCTAATCGACTGTAACGTACGCCGTGCCCATCAAACACAAAACCTTTTCACGCTAAGAACATTGCGTAAAATACGGTGGATACGATTTATTAAATTAGCGAGTTTGCACACTTTCAATTGTCTGCCATTTAACGCGGCGTTTTTTTTTTTTTTTGAAAATTCCATCGGTTGCAACGGTGCAAGCGTTCATCCATCTTGTATCGACGTTCAACCACGTTTAAATTCTGTAGCCCGCATTTTAACCATTAAAAACGAACAAGATGAATTTCTTAAAGTAAAAATTAACTCCTTTGGTATGTCTGTTGTTTTTTTTTTTTTTTTTTTTCCCGCCTAGACTACATTTGTATAGTCCTCCTGACCAATAATCTCCTACAATCGTTAATAGTCAAGTAACATAAAATGAAAATCGAATAATTTAAAGTAACAAATAAATGGATAAAGAATAGAACAAAATAAAACTAATTTCCCACATCAACAAAATAATGAACTCCTTCAAATATCGGAAAAGAAACTAAATAAAACAAAAATTAAATAATAATTTTGTTTCTTTCAATAAACGTAAAAATCTTGTCACTGGAACAAAGTAGATAAAAAATACTTAGCGGAGGATAAATGCCGTATGACATAAGGTTTTCTAAAAAACACAAGTATGCTATTATCAAATTGGTTACGGTTAAATAAAACGTTGTTAATGCCTTCTGTAAAATGTGGTCGACAATAGGCAACCAATGCAATGCCTTGTATTTGAAAAGTTTAAATCCTTTCGACAATGGTCGGAGCGCAGCCCACACACAGCTGTCATAAATTTACGGATCATACTAACTGGAACAACACGAATGTGATAAAATCAAGGTATGAACGGAAGAGATGGTTGAACAGTATGAACATATTTACCAGGGGACCTTGATCACTGCGTATATAACTCACCTAATCCGAATTATTAGCTCTTTCAGCTTCATCTAGCAGGTCAAAGGATGGGATGAATGGAACCCGACGTTAAACGCTTCTTTAGCAATTGAATCAACTCTGTCACTAAGTAATACCCCGCAGTGGCTTGGAATCCAACATAGCTTAATGACTCCTCCGAGTTCTGAAATATTAAAATACTTTTTTTTAAATTTCATAAGGAAATGAATGGTAATTATACCCGAGGTTACTACTCTGAAGCGACAGGAGGGGGATTAAGGTTGTCCGAGAATACCACAAATTCCTCTCTAGACTGCAGTACATTTTCCACAAAATCCAATGCCTTCTCAATAGCGAGAAAATCGAAGCCTCCGCAGACAATCTAAATTTCTGTCGGTGATACCTTCTATAATTGGGATTAATCCTTTAAAACAAAATGCTTCATAACAGTTCAAACGTCAACTTTATCCATTTTTTCGATAAACGCTAAAACCTCATTGTTGCAACTGAATGTAGACTTCTCAAAGTTTGCTGTGTGCCATTTAACGGGTTATATTAAAAGTCAGTACTCACTGATACTCAATGGAACTTACGTGAATTACTGATAGGTCCTATTTCTATCAAACAAGGAATCATTCCAATTACTCCGCATGGTTAAAAGTTATATATGCAATAATGAGAGGCGTAATATTTTTATCAGTGATAAGCCTGTAAATTGCAATCGTACGAGATTAATCTCCACTTTTTGAGGTTGCTAAAAATAAGAGTATAATGCTAAACAATAAAGTTTTACACGGGGGTCTTATACAATTCATAAAATGTGAAATCTTTTGTTCACTTTGTGGTATTTCATTTTCTGCGCGTGATGTATATATCTGTATAAAATACCAACCAAAAATTTTATTACACGTCTATGGGTTACTTCAAGTAAAAAAAAATAAATATGTTTTAACTCGCACTATTGCATTAATATTTTAGGTTGTATTAATGAGAGTATTATGTAATCGCGCGTACACTTAAATTCTTTTGAAAAAGTATTTATTAAACATTAATAGGATGTTTTATAAACAATATAACGCCGATGTATATGTATTGTAATAAATTCTTTAAAGTAGTTTATTTTATTATTTTCTTTTTAAAATATTTCATAGAAATTTTTTATGAATAATATTATTTTGGGCATCGATTCTTGGATAGTTGCATTATTAACTTAGCTATTTCTTCGAATTCAACGATAGCAATGGCAAACAATGGTCTTATTCTGCTTTTAATTTTGTGCCTATAACCCTATTCTTAAATGATCCAATATTTTTCTATTTTGTAACGCTTGCAAAAAATTTTTTTTTCTGCGATTTATTTTCTTTTTCGAGTTTTGAGGAAATCTAAAGTGCTAATTTTTTTGACGGTTTACAAGGTTTTTGAACAAAAAGGAAGTTGTTGCTTTGCATATTTTTTTGTTTTCCTCAAATTTCACACGAAGGTAACTAAATTTCAGTATATTGTTAAAATAAATTAAAAATCAGGTATGTACAATTAATTTTCAAAATAATAATTACTCCCATAAATGTATGTAAACATTCCAAAGGAATTGTGAAGCGTAGTCGTAGCGATAGCCTAATTGCTAGAGCGCTTGACTTTCAATACGGAGGTCATGGATTCGATCCTGAGCGACGACCGAACTTATTACAAAGAATAAAATAAATAATCGCTAATAATCACGTGGAAGGCAATGGCAAACCACCACGTACAACATCATATGCGCGCTAGGTCAGTACACACAGCAGACACACGCGGACGGGACTGCACTAGTGGTGCGATAACAAGCGGCTACTATCAGTTCCGAATGTGTAGTCTTCTTGCGTGTGTACGCTTGTGTTGCATATAATAATTGTCACGAGCGCTGCCTATTCTGTACAACTAGAATGTACAAATAGGTAGTCACAACGCTCGGAATGGAGCAAAACGACCGAGTAATCTATTTAAGACACAATAACTTCGGTACTAAATTTTTTTTCCCGTTCGCAAGAAATCTCGAAAAATTTCGTATTTTTAAAGTTAGTATATAGCCTTGGAAAAATTCAGTGCAAACTGATAAGAAATGAAAATACGTTATTTGAATTTAAAAAATGTGTTTATTTTATTTTTACCAACTTGAAGTTTTCTTTATATATTTATGTCCATTGATTTCATTTTAGGTCGTATAAGAACCAAACAAATAATGTTATGACAGCATTCGCCAGAGCCGTGCCCAGAATTATAAAAAGGATGGGGTGAAAATTTTCTTCGCATATTTATTTTGTAAATAACAATACATTTTTCACTAATATTCATACTACTAATAATTTCCATCATTTTGATTTATATATTAATAATTTACATAAATGAATTACCGTATAAATATTAATAAAAATTACATATGTTATTGATTATACTCGTAATAAAAAATTTTGCATAAAATATTAATAAAGTACTTCAAAATATGTTTTTATTTATTTATTTATTTTTTTCTAAATATTAGAACACCCTAAAAAATCATTTATATTTATTTTAAATTTTTGATTTTTTTCAGATTTTTGTGCATTTATAATAACCAATTCAGTTCCAATGGAAGGGGTTTACCCTCCCGCCTATTTGTGGACACGGCCTTGGCATCCGCGTTAACTACTTAAAAGAAAAATTACCACAAGCGTAACGATAATGAAGACAATAATTGTTTACATTATAAATGTAAAACTTTTGGTTTATTTGGAAAGGTTATTAAAATTAATAAAAGGAATGTTTGAATATAAGTTTTGCAAAAAATCACAACAGTAGTAGGTAAATAACTAAATTACGAGTACACTCTATTTATTGTGGAAACTAAAAATTAAGAGCTAGTTTTAATAAATTTCCACTGCAGTAATTTGATGCGAGCAAAATGGTTCTACTAACAGAACATCTCTACAACTTGGGTATAAGCCAGCTATCGTGACGTAGTTGATTAGTTAATTGTGTTTCACTTATTAGGTTCGATTCCTACTGCTGTACAATGACACTTTCAAAAATTTCATTCGCGCCGGGTTAATGTCCGCAGTTGACGATTCCAAAAATAAATAAAAAAAAAAAAAGAAAAAACTTGAATGTAGCATCTGTTTAAAATTAGAAAATTCAAAAATTTACAATTATTTCTTAGTCATTTGTTTATATAAAGTGACTTTATACTGTTGACCGATAGTCTTTTTTCTTTTTCTTTTTCTTTTTCTTTTTTTTTTATATAATAAAATCAGTTATTTAATACAATATGAATCGAATTCTATATCACTTTAAAATTTTAGATTAGGTCGAATTTAAATATATTTAATAACAAATATAAAACTGTTAGAAAGTGAAGCATTTGCTAAAACGCAATTTTTGCCTTACATAAAAAAACAAGGTAAACTAGTATTTTAATAAACTAGAGAGAAATGCACAGTGCAAAGGAGAGAGATAATTATTAAACCCGCCATTTCATTTTATGGCGACATCATTATTAGGCCGAATGACACTATTGTAAAGCTACATAATTTTAAATATACGGATCGAAGAGCCCGATCGGAGTTGGGGCGGCATTCTTGTGCCCTTAATTCTTTCATTCTCGGTCTTTTAGACTTCCGTCCTTTTGTTCTGTCTTTACTGCAGAATCTGTTGCCATTCTACAAGCCATTATTTGTATTTCCTCTTCTGCAAGTCCTTCCAAATTCCTTATTGTTTCTGATTCTTTAAGTGTTCTTCTAGCGCTATCTCCACCTTCCCTTTCTCCTTCCACTGATGCTATTATCCTTTCTATTCGTTCTCTTCTTCATGATCTATCCTCATCGACGTCTACCCAGATTGACTTTCTTTGGATTCCGGGACATTCAGGCATTGATGGAAATGTAGCCGTCGACCTCCTTGCTAAAGCTGCTGTTTCCAATGGGAATTTTATTAGTAGGGTTCCAGCACACAATATGCTTCTTCCAACTAAATCCTGCCATCTTAGGCACTCTGTTTATGTTTTTCTTTTCGCTAATCTTAATTCCTTTTATCTCTTGATTAATCCTGTTACTCCTCCGCGTCCTTGGTTCTATGAGTTTCCCAGTTTGCGTCGGTCCATAATTACTAAATTATCTCGCCTCCGTTTCTCGCATAGTCTCCTTTCTTCTCCACTAAATCGCTTTTCTTTGGCTGCATCTCCTTTTTGTCCATTGGATCCTGAAGGTTCCCAGTATGTTTGTGATGCGAATCACGTGCTCTTCGAGTGCTCCGGTTTATCACGCGAGCGTAAGTTACTTTATTATCATCTTTTAAAGCTTGGTCTTCCTGCTCCTTTCAACGCCTCTTATGTTCTTTCTCTACCTATTCTCTCTGTTGTTCCTGTCCTAGGGGTGTTCCTTGATTCCATTGTCGACAGAATAAAAATATAATTTCTATTCTATTCCATGTATCTATTCCTTTTTGCTGGGCTAATGCTCTTTAAACCCAAGGGGGGTAAAAAAAAAAATACACTTTGTAGATAACCTTAAAAATATATTTTACGTAAAACTGGCTAGATGCATTGTTAAAAGATTTACTAATAAAATGCTACTAAAGAAATAAACCATTTTTAATGAACATTATTACAACATTCTAGTTCTCAAAAACCGATGCACTTTTGGTAGAGGTCGGCTGGTGTATGAGATCGATTTTGGCCACCAACCCAGGCATATTATAGAAGTGTTATTGTTGCAATGTATTAAATATTGACTGCTACGACGTTCCTTTGTATCCTGGATTTTTACTGTTCATCGTATTCGAGCACATATTTCACTTCGGATTCAGTATGGCCAGCTTTTTCTCCTACTTATTCTATACACAAATTCCTGGGTCATATTAAAACATTTACGGCCATGTCTGTTTGACATGTTTATATCGTCAGAAAGGAATAATATTAATATTATTCAAATAGCTTCGGCAGATGGTTTGGTAAATAGATTCTGTATTACGTAATTATTATTTCTTTTTACCTTTTTGATAAATCAATTATGTTTTGTTCTGTTTTTTTGTTTTTTTTCTTTCTCGGTTTCATCATTCTTATATTAAGTTTATATTGGCTAAGCGATTTATTGTCAGGTCAACAGAAATTGTATGTATAATTTGTAAACTATGTTGTATTTCCGTTTTTTAATTATTATTACTGTTACTATATAAGAATTTGAAATAAAATAATATTTTGCGACAAGTTCATTCTAGAAGACAAAAAAAAGTAGTATTTGAAATATCCGATCTTATTGTCATTGACGCTTGCGTATTTTATAAATTTATTCTTAGCATTACAAGTTGAACCTCTGATTGACCGTTATTGTGTCTCTTTTGTGTATCTTAAATTTCCTTGCCAAGGATAAACTTCAAAAGTAAATTGAAAGAAAAAAGAAAAACAGACGTATGATGGAAGATCGTGCAAAAAATGTAAAAGAAGACTTTTGCAATCACGCCTATGTATCACGGTTAAAGTTAAAATAGCTTTGTATATTCCTCAAAGAAGTTATATTTGTATTATAAAAATTTGGCTATCCTCACCGTTTAATGCATATATAAATTATATATAAAACATAGGATATTTCTCTCATCAACTTCAGTTTATTTGGTTGGTTTCTAAGAAGTTTCAAATGTAAATCAGCAACATTTCAAAATCGACAAATTGAAAGCATTAATTTTTTTGGTAATTTGTATATAAACTTATAAAAATTCTAACAGAAACTCCTAACTGAGGGAATAAATGGAAATAAATATTAGCGACTTATGCTATTTTTTGAACAGTTCACAAAAATAATAAAATCATATTGGCTGCAGATGGTAGCATGTTGTTTACATTACACACAGGAAATAACGTACGTGAAAAGCTGAAAAAAGAAGTAATTCACTGAATTCGGCGATTATCCGAGTACACACTTGTTTATAATTTTTTTCTCATTAGAGTCGTTAATAAAATAATTAAGCAACGAGCCGAATTAGGGGTGAATTTTTTTTCTTTCCATGAAAAATGTAACGATTAAAAAGAAATTAAAAACAGAAATCTGTACAAACATATAGTTATTGAATGTGGAAGAAACGACTTGGCTGGAAGTACATTAGTAATTTCAGGAAATCAACAGAAAGAATCGCTATTGCGGCTTTAATTATTCACCGGCTAGTTGCTTTTGTATTTCCAGGAAGGTTTTATTTTTCGTTTCCGGTACATAAGTCAGTACAAATATCATTCCAACTATACTCATCGCTCCGAACAGATAGAATGTGCACGCTTCGCCCATCAACCTGACTAGTAGTCGAAATCCGTACGAGACGATAAATGTGAACGAGAAATTGACTATACACGATAGGCCGCTGCCAAACGATTTCATCTCAAGCGTGAAGATTTCCCCTATCATAATCCAAGGTATCATACCCCAGCCTAGCGAAAACGATATTATGTAAACGACTACAGCTCCGATCGTTATTTCTGGTATATTCAGATCGTTCTGGAGCAAAAAGTTGGTGCCTAGTGCCCAATAGGATATAACCATACCGAAACCCGAAATGATTAATAATGTTTTCCGACCGGCCGTATCCGCGGCCAATCCAGATAAAATGGTCGCCGAAATCATTAACAGTCCGGTGCAAAGCGAAAGTATTGACGATTCTATATTTGGAATGGCACGTTCGAAGATGACTTGGGAGTAGAAGATGATCACATTAATTCCGGACATCTGTTGAAAAACCATCATGAAAATACCGATTATTACTGATTTTCTCTTTGCCCTATGCAGTACTATTTCTGCTATTGATAATGAAGACTCTGTGTATATTTTAACTATCATTTTGATATCAGCGATTTCATCGGATATGTCATAATTGGACGGTCTCAGATTTTTGAGAACCCGTTCCATTTCATCGTCACGGCCAATTTTAGCCAAGTAAATCGGTGTACTGGGAATAGCGAACCAACTGATCAGTATCATAAGTGAACAAACTATTCCTGGCACGGAGACGATATAGTAATTTTTAAACAAGCCGACGGCGAACATCGTAATTTCTCCGCCCAGAAGGAAAAATTGAAATATCGATCCTAGAATACCTGAATTACAAAACACCGGATGGTTTTCTTTTAATTGACATTATATTTTTGACGTTTGTATGTGTCCCGAAAAATTACGAGAAAATACGTTTTTTGTTTTTAACTAATGCATTTAATATCCGTTGTGCAACATAGAGTGCTCATTTAATTTATATATTTCTCTACAAATAGCGCATAGTATCGGTTAACTTTTTTTTGACATTGTTGCGTGCTGCAATAATGTCAGACAATTGTTTTTTTTTTTTTAGTGGAGCTTTTACGTGCTATTGAGTGCTACTAACGTCACAATTCATAAAATTTACTTTCTGTGAACAAATTTATTTAGTAATTTTTGAAACGTGAGTACGATGGAGAATGTTATTAAAAGTAAAATGGAAAGAGAACGTTGAGAATAACGGAAAGTTGAGAAGAGCAGTTAAGGAGCGAGTTTTAATAAAATTGATGATAAAGAGGAAAAGAAACTGGATAGGTCTAAACAATAGTTTATTAAAAATGGTTTTGGAGTGAAGTATGAAGTGGTTACAAAAGGGGGGGAAGGGGCTTAAAAATGTAGGACGTCTTAAAGAGAGAAAGAACATATAAGGAATTTAAAGTCGTCGCTTATGAAAAGGAAAAGGTGAAAAAACTATTGATAGAAGTAGCATTGCTTTTGTGGAATAGCGTAAAACAAATGATGATGTTGATATGAATAATAAACGATTTTAAAGTCATATCCTGATGGTCACTGGAAATAAAACCAATATGTTCAGCAGTATCGTAGTCCCTTATCACAACTGTTGAATAGCGGACACACTGTTAAAGTTAAGTATAAAATATGTGTCAACCCTGTTCGTTATAATTATAAAATATCCGTTTCTTGATCACTGCAAAAATTGTTAAAAAATACTTTAAAAATACCTTTAAACTTTTACCTCTGATTTGGGTTTCCGATATTTCAGCAATATATATTGGCACTACTACAGCTAATATGCCCATGCAAATGCCGAGTACAGCTCTGCTAATAAATAAAGAAACAACAGTTGGATAAACGATAATAACGAGCCAGCACACGAGAGACGGTATTCCTGTGAATGACATAGCGGGCCTTCTGCCGAAATGATACGCCAATCTGCCACCTAGCAGAGCCCCTAAAGTAGCAGTGAGCGGTGAAATCGCCATAATTGCATTAGATTGGGAAAAGGCCGTTTTAATAGGTGACTCGATTTTCGGAGATTCCAATAACGGTAATATAGGTGATGACCAGCCTAAGATAAGACCTATCTGTATTGCACCGAGACAGGCTAAAAATTAAAAATATCTTCTTAAAATCTTCCCAAAAGATTTAAATTGAAATTTTATATAAAAACGATTAAAAATCAATTAAAACGACGAATGTGATTTACAAGCTTGTTTTTCAATTGGAAAAAATTAAGATATTATTATAAATCTGTTTTCTGAAATGAGAGAAAAAATGTTTTAATGATGAGCGTATATATACATATATATATATATATTATACTAGCTGACACGGCGAACTTCGTACCGCCACAGAAATAATAAATTTTGTGTTAACTTATTAGCTGAATTAAATTTAGTTTTTATTAATACTTAAAATGAATTAAGTTCAATAAATGTGCAAAAACCAAAAAGACAAATATTTTAATTACTATACATTGAAATGAATATAATTCACGTGGCAGCCAGGTATTGTTCACCTTAGTAACAAAAATCAGTATAAATTTGTATTAAAAATTTAAAGTAAATACTCAATTTATATACTTTTTAATAGTGTGTACTCTATGCAGTTAGCTGATGATGGCCTATACACGAAAAAACGTGTTTCTAATGATCTCTAATTTCTTAAAGTAAATTTATACCGGTTTTTAAGATTTCGTACACACTATAAAATACAGAATAATCCGAATAAGGTGGTTCAGAAACGACAAAAATATTTATTTCTACAATAGTTCGGAAACGGTTTGACTTATCGCAATTGGATCATAAATTACAATTAAACTTCTATCTGTGGCAATTTACAACTTTAAACCGTCTAGAATATATAATATGGAATTTAGAACGACCTCAAAAATATCCTTAAAAAAATTGTAATTCGTTACCAGATAACTCTTTAAAAGCGAAATTCAAAACATAAAACAAAACACAGGAGCTCTTTATGGAAATTCAAAAATTACGGTTAAAAAATTATTTAACCCCCCTTTTGGCCCAAAAACAGAAAAAAAAAATGAATTTTCTTCATAAATATTTTTTTTACTCAATGATCATAAAAATCTGTCCAACCATCCTTGAGTTATAAGTGGTATAACTAATCCGACTTTGTTTTATATATGTATATGTAATATGGAATTCAGAATGACCTCAAAAATCACCCTTAAAAATTCATAACTCATCACCCGATAACCCTTTAAAAGCTAAATTCAAAATATAAAACAAAACACAGGAGCCCTTTTATGAAATTCAAAAATTACGGATAAAAATTATTTAAACCCTCCTTTTGAACCAAAAATGGCAAAAAAATATAAATTTTCTTCATAAATTCGTCTTAAATCCGAAAATTTCAAACTTTTTTGAATAAGTTGTAACAATATGGACCGCTTTGATGAAAATTTTTATAAAGAAAGCTATTACAATACCTGACGTCATAATATGTTCAGTCACCACAATTCGACCTTTCGATTGCATGTGAGCATGTGTATAGAAGCTATGTTGAATAGAAACTGAAAAACATGTTTTAATTAAAGGGTAAAAAAGATAAAACTCAAGCTATTTTCATAACAGGCATATTTTTCAATAACGCAAAAAGTGAAGTAACAGAAGCGGTGTATTTACTTACCTCAGAAATTAGTAAAATAACCATAGTAATCATTTTATTTAGATTTTTAGGTTTAGTTTATTTTTACCGTGGTAATCATTTTATTTATAATTTTATAAAAATTAATTTTTTGTTATTTTCTTTTTATTCATCCCATATACATTTCTGTGTCCCTGGTCTCATCTTAACTATTTAAAACCCTCATATTTCGTATAGTGGACCGAATTGTGAATCTAAACCATTCTTGAATTCTCTTGAACACACACAAAAAATGTCATCAAAATCGGTCCAGCCGTTTAGGAGGAGTTCAGTCACAAACATACACACAGAAGAATTATATATATAAAGATATATCAGTTTTTTTTTTTTTTTTTTTTTGGGCTGTTCACTAACACTTCTCTAATTTAGAAAAATGATGAAATTGAATTAACTTGAAATAAAATCGCAAGCCTTACTATAAAAACAAAAGCAAATTAAGAAACCATTTTTGTTTTAACATTTTCAAAAAGTCAAAGATTAAATTTGTTGTTTCCCGCATTTTCCAATATTCAACATAAAATGTTATAATTCTCTGTAAAACTGTAGTCGCTAATGACCTTGCAGTCCAAAAGCGACTTGTAAATACAATAAATAAATAAATAAATTTATGTACAAGAAAATTGATATTTAAATTTCGATAAAGAATATTAAAAAATTCACTATAAATAATTTATGTGAACAATGTAAAGGAATAATGCAAAATGAATTCAAAAAATAAATAAATAAACGGGATTATTAAATAACTTTAATTTACAAACTTTAAAGTGAAATATATACAGGGCCTTTGCTTTATATTAAAAAAAAATTAAAATATATTATTTAAGGGAAAATTAACATTAAGATATCTATTTAAAAGTGAATATGTCTGCTCGTATTAAAAATTTTTTATAAATTACCAATCTGATCTCACTGATTCGCTGCACTATTGATTCTGTACCACTTTTCAAATGTCATAGTCAATAAATTTTTGTTAGCGGTTAAATTAAGCGTGAGAACGTTGTTTCGCTATGATAAAATAATGGTAACGTAGTCAAAATTTTATAGACAAAAAAAATTATACAGTGTGCAACGCAGCTGCTTCTGCTAAAATATAGAATTACTCGGTTAGTTAAACACTCGATCTGATTAGATGTTTATGCTATTGTAGGTTATTAGCGACCGCAATACATAATTATATTATTATTATTTTACAATAGAAATATGAAATTAGCAACAAAATTACTTATACACTTTTGAGCTAAATGCAGAGGCAAAACGTGCGAGAGAAAATATATTTAAGTTTTTTTTTTTTTTTTTTGTTTTTAAATGGGCTTGGTGTTAACACTGACCCAACTACATGGACTTAGATCACCTACTCAGATTCTGAGGCGATCGGAGATAGAAAGTATAAAGGAAAGAAGGAGGGGAATAACAGCTGGAGATGGGAAGAACAGGATAAAGGAAGCATTGAAAGGGGTAGGATGATCCAACGCCAAAAGTTCGACGTATAGATGAGAGCACTCAGGAAAAAGAGTAGGGCATTCCAAAAGGATATGGTTGGGGTCGCATATAAAGGGAAGATCAGTAGAGTGGAGAGGGCAAGAGGGAGAAGGTGAAAGAGAAAAAGAAAAACGAGAAAAGGGAAGGAGGGAATGACCAAGTCTCAGTCTGATTAAAGAAACAATAGCTGAGCGTCGAGAAAAGGGAAGAAATTGGTACCAAGGATTATTTTTTTTTTTTTTACATATAAAGATTTAATGCGGTTAGCGGTGGAAACCATCTAATTAAGTTTTGGTTTCCTCCCTTCCACATTGTACAATCGATCGGTACTTTGTATTCCGCTCTTGAATATGACAAGAAAAACAATAAAATGTAAACGCTTAGTAGGCCGAGCACGATTTCGTTATTAGATTAATAAATTTTTACAAGGGTAAATATTTTAATAGAAATGAAAGGCATTGTAAAGCTGAGAAATATTAAAGTATAACTGAAATTATCCTACTTTCATTACAATTTTTTCTATTTTTTGTTATGAATAAAAATTAATAGTTTTAACTATCAGTTTGAATGATAAAAAAAAATGCTAGCTAAGTGGCTAGTGCTTAAAATTTATGTGGTTGATTTTGATTAATAAATTTTTTTCCTTTTTTAAATAAATTTCTATTTCAAAAACAATTCCGATTGAAATTTATCTAAAAATCAAATATAGATGAAGTCCTACTATCGAAATTACCTCCCCCAAAAAAATAACGATGTTTTCAAAGAAGTACATTTTTTTGTTGAAGTAAATGTGTGTGTGCGTGTTGCTAATGTAATAATTAAAAGGTAAAAATTACTAAATTATAGGGGGACGCTACAATTTTTATTTACTGATGCAAATGATATGTTTTTTTCTTTTTTTAGCAAAATGAGTAATTTCAATGTAGTTCGAAAGAATTATCTATATTTTTGGGCAGTATGTGAAAAATTTGCGGTTTAATTTATAAATCGTGTATTTTACTTACCCATGCAGACCGTAAAATATTGATACCATCGTCCTAAGTGCATAGTTAGTTAATAATGTGATTATTTCGCTTAGCTTTAAATGTTAGGAAATCATGGCTTACGAAATAACACTGAATGCTTAATGATAAATGCATATTTATCGAATTTTTCGAATGTGTTCCTCGGTGTAAATAAACAAATTACAAATTTAGATCATTTTATTTAAATGGTGGCCAGTAGTATATGTTTTTTTAAGAAATTATTAAAATTTTATTTTTTATTTATTTCTATTTTTTGAACTTGTCAACTTTGGAATTAATCAAGGCGCTATAGTTAATCTTTTTAGGATTCCGTAATAACTTGCGCAATCCTAATAAGATGGTACACAAATGACAAAAATATCAAATAAAAATCAATAACTCACGAACAGCTTGACTTATAAACTTCAAATTTGGAACATAAATCACAATTAAAAGTTTCTTTCAAACGATCTATAACTTAAAGATTACCGATTACCCTGGGCGGCAAAAAACCCCAAAAACCGTCAAGAATATATAGTATGGTACATAAAACGACCTCAAAAATCACTTAAAAAATCATAACTCATCACCCGATAAACCTATAAAGCTGGAATTAAAAATATAAACTAAAATACAGGAGTCCTTTCATAAAATCAAAAAATTATGTTACAAAAGTTATGTAAAGTTGCCGTAAAGTTCAAAAAAGCGCGAAAAATGACATGTCCCCTCGCTTAGCGGTGCGAATATTAAAGCTGAAAATTTTAAACGCGGTTAAAAAATGCGCATCTCCGTATACTTCTCTAGTTTGGATCATCCGAATTTTCAACTTTAAAACTGGACCTTCGAGGCACCGAAAGCTCGAAATTTTGGAAAAAATATTTTTTTTCCCGGACATGTGATATATCGTTGGAAAGATCGCTATTTGTCGGGAACGAAACCGTATTTTATTTCCTTAACGATACTTTCAAAGTTGCCGTAAAGTTCAAAAAAGCGCGATAATTGAAGTGTTCCCCCTCTAGCGCCACGAGTATTACGGCTGAAAATTTTAAACGCGGTTTAAAATACGCGCATTCCCGTATATTTTTTTAGTTTGGAACATCCGGATTTCCAACTTAAAAACTGGACCTTCGGGGCACCGAAAGCTCGAAATTTTGGAAAAAATATTTTTTTTTCCGGGCATGTGATATATCGTTTGAAAGATTGCTATTTGTCGGGAACGAAACCGTATTTCGTTTTCTTAACCAAACTTTCAAATTTGCCGAAAAGTTCAAAAAGCGCGAGAACTAATACGTAGCCCCCTGTTTGCATCGTGAATATTATAGCTATAAATTTCGAATGTGGTTGAAAATATGCTCATTCTGGCATGTTTGCGTAGTTTATTTAAAATTTTGTGTATATATCTAAATAAATTTTATTTAAAAATCGTAATCTAATAAATAGTGACAAACGAGGAAGGTGGTTTAAGTAATAGTATTCAAATATAACTATATAGAAGTTCGGAAAACGAAACAAGTACGATTAAAAATTTTTAAATATTTATTGATGATTAATCCTTCCAAAAATCTAGGACTAAATAGCGTTTATTTATTAGAATTGTTTTTTTTTTGCAGTACAATATGATGACACTGCGTGATGTGTGAAAAAGAACTGGACTAAAAATATATGTTTTGGAATTATTGTTGTTTTGAATTTAGTATTATGTAAATGAAAATTATGGTTATCTTCAACTTAACATACGGAATCCTCAGCGCATGAAACCTCATGCTTGACTGAACTTGTTTATATTTTTAGTGTGCGCTAGCTGTGTTTGAATTCAGCTCCTCTCGAGTGAAACGCCGACACCTAATTAACTGTATAACCGTAGTTGGCTAAAAATAAGATGTACATCCTTTATTGGTTGAAAATTTATAACATTAAAAATTCAACAAAAATTATCTATAGGTCCAGATTATTATTATTGTTGTTATTAATATTATTATTAGGGGAATACGTAAAGTGCTCTAAGTAAAACTTATAAGAAACGAGATTTTTCTTTTCTTTTTTTTTTGCAAGTTTCTCAACATGGACATTGCCTTAAAACATTATGAAAAGAAGAAATGTGAATTCAATTCTTTATACGATCAGAGATGACCGATATAAAGGAAGCAAAGGCTAGGCTAACAGAAGGAGAAGGATAGAATGAAAGGAAGGTATATAGTGAAAATACAGATTAGTAAAAGAGAAAAATTATTCAGTTGCGAAGAAAGAAACAGAACGTGACCATCGTAGTAATGAATAAAATTAATACTGAACTCTGTCTAAAGAGTCAAAGAGTAAGCGACATATTGCAAAGAGACTGAAGCGTTGCATCGAAATGAAGTTAAGGAACGAGTGATGAAAAGAAAGGGACGAGAAGTGCTTTTGTAGACTACTTTGTGAATCTAACTTAATAAGAATCTCAAAAAGCGGAAGAAGATTTGATAAAGGGGGCCAAATGAAAGATTGCGGTAGACTCGACGTCGAAGACTGAACAGAGGGATAGAAGTTTAAGGGATTTGGAATAATTTATAGGAAGAAAGAAAAAATCTGTATCAAATCAGTTGTGTCCTTTTGAGCCATTAGTAAAAAAGAGTTTAGGGTTTGTTAAAATTTTACTTTAATAACATGACGTAGAATAGATTTGGATGAAATATGTGAAGAAAATCGATTAACAGGATGAAGGAAGACGAGAAAATTGAAAGAAAGTTACGACGTTTATTATGAGGGGAAATACATAGTGATACAGATTCGGTGTGCGTAATTCTGGTTATCTCGGATATTGTTTTTTGGTTCGGTTTATTCTCGACGAATGTGCGTTGATGTCTATATCGACCTGTATTGAGCGATGAGTAAATAAAATCTCATCTTGCCAGGGTAGTTGTTCTAAATCAGTTAATTATAATAAGATGTAATTGCTTTTTCATGTTAAATTTTTGGTCGCCGCTGCTCCACTGTGTAAGAATTAAAATTATTCCACCTAGTTAATGTTTACTACTGTAATTGGTATCACTAAATAATGTTACTATATTTTTTGAATATAGTCTTTTATAAATACAGTTGAATAAAGTACTTTTTGTTATTTATTTATTTTTTTGTTTCCATTTTTTTTATCTTGGTCTAGTTATTAGTAAATTAACCGTTTTTCGCAAGACATTGGAACTTGAGCTTGTAGTAGGTGGTATCATTTATTGTTTTTTTTCCCCAAGGAAAGGGCTAATATACCCGAAGGAAACGCGAGGAAGTTTATTTAACTGATTTATTTTTTATTTTTTCCCACTGTACCGGCAAGAATCGTAAACAGTGCTTGTGACCTCTCTTTCTTATATTTATTAACCATGTAATAGTCAACCCATCCTTCCAATGAAGGATTGAGTCGGAGATAATAATAGAATTGTATTAGGAATAAGCATTTCATTTTAATAGTGACAATTGAAGGCTGCCAGAGATAAGAGATAGAATTGGTGTTTTATTAGTGCAACGGTACGAAATTAGTTTCAGCATGGTTAGCAAGGATAGTGTAAATTTCTTTGCTACAAGCCAAAGACAGAGCAAGTGTTTTAGATACAGTCATGTTCTGGACAGCATGGAGTGGAAGAGTTATCATAAATATAAAACATAAATAATGCAGAATGGAACGGATCCAGGATTTGTAAAACATAAGTCAGATGTAGCGATCGCTTACTTAATTAGTACGAGGGAGAATCTTTATTAGATTGATCATTCTAGGTAATAGTATTTATGACTGATGTATTTATGGAATGAAATACGACAACTTAGAGAAAAGCAAAAGAAGCTAACAAAAGAAATTGAATCGTTATTTAAAGAGATACTAATTAGGGAAGGGTTAAAACGGTGAAGAGAATAGACAATGGCAGAAAATTAATTTGGAAAGATGGAAAAGGAATACTGAATAAATTGTTTTCTGATGTTATTAAAAGGCTTTGCATACAAGAGTTCGCCGTAGAGGTACAGCGGACTGGAAGAACAAATAAGGATATCGTCAGCAAAAAGGAAAAGATAGTTTAGAGACAGAGAAGCAATTTTAATCAGACAGATGATAAATAGCGTTCAGCTACGAAAAGAGCCTCAGGAGGTAATTCATACGAAAAAAAAAAAAAAAAATAGGCACGATATGGAATAAAGAGGCGAGCAAGAATAAAGGAAGTTCTGCATTGGAAGAAATTGAAATTAAGCGTGAAAGAAGGAATATCGGAAGGAATATTAAAAGAGAATATAGTATCATGTAAGATAGGAAGATGAATATCGTAGGAAGCAATAAGGAATCTCCTTTTTATTTGCCAAATGATATGGAAATGTCTGGCAAAGATACATTAATGCGGTAAGAAGGGAATAAGAAAAAAAAAGGTGAAAACCAAACATGTTATTGGTTAACAGGTTATTGGTTTCGAACCACAGACAGGATTCCTGCTGGTTAAACCTTTGAAAAATTTATTTACACAAGGAGCAAGAGGGATTGGTGAATTTAGTCTCTATGAGTAAGTGTGCGTACTTGCGGAATAGTGCGCCTAAAAACACGATCAGTAGGTAAGCATTGAAAGTAGCCGTAATGGATTTATCAATCGATTAACATGATTAATCTACAAACCATCGTAACGCATCATTATTATTGTCATCGCCAGTACTAATAACTACATCTTCAAACATAGCTTATAAAACAAAGCACAGGAAACATCATTCCTTTTACATGTAAATCAACGGACACTCTCGGTAACATTTTTAGGATTCCGTATACATATAATGTACGGAATCCTTATAAGATGGTACACAAATGACAAAAATATCAAATAAAAATCAATAATTCACGAACGGCTTGACTTATAAACTTCAAATTTGGAACATAAATTACAATTAAAATTATCTTTAAAACGATCTATAACTTGAAGATGACCGATTACCCTGGGCGGCAAAAAACCCAAAAAACCGTCAAGAATATATAATATGGTACATAAAACGACTTCAAAAATCACTTAAAAAATCATAACTCGTCACTAGATAAACTTATAACGCTGAAATTCAAAATATAAACTACAATGCAGGAGTACTTTCATAAAATCAAAAAATTACGTTACAAAAGTTATGTAAAGTTGCCCAAAAGTTCAAAAAACAGCAAAAAATGACGTGTCCCCCCCCTTAGCGCCGCGAGTATTGTAGTTAAAAATTTTGAATGGAGCTAAAAATACGCACATACCCGTATATTTCTCTAGTTTGGAACATCCGGATTTCCAACTTTAAAACTGGACCCTCGGGGCGACAAAAGCTCAAAAGTTTGTAAAAAAATATTTTTTTTTATAGGCATGCGATATATCGTTTGAAAGATCGCTATTTATCAGGAACAAAACCTTATATCATTTTCTTTACCAAAAAATTCAAAGTTGCCGTAAAGTTCAAAAAAGCGCGAAAAATGACGTGTCCCCCCCCCTAGCGCCGCGAATATTACCGATAAAAATTTTGAACACGGTTAAAAATATGCGCTTCCACGTATATTTCTCTAGTTTGGAACATCCGAGTTTCCAGCTTTAAAATTGGACCCTCGGGGCACCGAAAGCTCGAGATTTTGGAAAAAAATATTTTTTTTCTTGGGCTTGTGATATATCATTAGAAAGATCTCTAGTAGTCGGGAACGAAACCGAATTTCATTTTCTTAACCAAACTTTCAAAGTTGCGATAAAGCTCAAAAAAGCTCAAAAAATTGCGCGTCCCCTAGCGCTGCGAGTATTATAGCTAAAAATTTAAAACATGGTTAAAAATATGTACTTCCACGTATATTTCTGTAATTTGGTGCGTCCGGGTCTCGAGCTTTAAAAATAAAACTCCGGGCCTTCGAAAGCTCAAAATTTTGTAAAAAAATATTTTTTTTCCCGGTAATGTAATATATCGTTTGAAAGATCGCTATTTATCAGGAACAAAACCTTATATCATTTTCTTTACCAAAAAATTCAAAGTTGCCGTAAAGTTCAAAAAAGCGCGAAAAATGACGTGTCCCCCCCCCCTAGCGCCGCGAATATTACCGATAAAAATTTTGAACACGGTTAAAAATATGCGCTTCCACGTATATTTCTCTAGTTTGGAACATCCGAGTTTCCAGCTTTAAAATTGGACCCTCGGGGCACCGAAAGCTCGAGATTTTGGAAAAAAATATTTTTTTTCTTGGGCTTGTGATATATCATTAGAAAGATCTCTAGTAGTCGGGAACGAAACCGAATTTCATTTTCGTAACCAAACTTTCAATGTTTCGATAAAGCTCAAAAAAGCTCAAAAAATTGCGCGTCCCCTAGCGCTGCGAGTATTATAGCTAAAAATTTAAAACATGGTTAAAAATATGTACTTCCACGTATATTTCTGTAATTTGGTGCGTCCGGGTCTCGAGCTTTAAAAATAAAACTCCGGGCCTTCGAAAGCTCAAAATTTTGTAAAAAAATATTTTTTTTCCCGGTAATGTAATATATCGTTTGAAAGATCGCTATTTATCAGGAACAAAACCTTATATCATTTTCTTTACCAAAAAATTCAAAGTTGCCGTAAAGTTCAAAAAAGCGCGAAAAATGACGTGTCCCCCCCCTAGCGCCGCGAATATTACCGATAAAAATTTTGAACACGGTTAAAAATATGCGCTTCCACGTATATTTCTCTAGTTTGGAACATCCGAGTTTCCAGCTTTAAAATTGGACCCTCGGGGCACCGAAAGCTCGAGATTTTGGAAAAAAATATTTTTTTTCTTGGGCTTGTGATATATCATTAGAAAGATCTCTAGTAGTTGGGAACGAAACCGAATTTCATTTTCGTAACCAAACTTTCAATGTTTCGATAAAGCTCAAGAAATCGCGGCACCTAATGTTTAGTCCTTTTGTTTGCGGCGACCTAAAATTGTTGAACAAGGTTGGAAATATCCTATATTTCACTGGTTTGGAATATCCATGTTGCCAGTCTTAAAATTGCACCCTCGGGGCGCCGAAAGCTCGAAAGTTTAGGAATTTTTTTTTTTCGTAGGCGTGTGCTGTATGGTCAGAATGGTCAATATTTTTCTGGAGTTAAACCGTATTTCATTTTCTTAGCGATACTTTCAAATAGCCGAAAAGTTTGAAATAGCTCGATGACTGACATGTGGCCCCCTGTTTGCATTGTAATTTTGATACCTAAAATTTTCAAACGTGAGTGAAAATATGCTCATTCTAACATGTCTGCTATAGTTTATTTAAACTTTCGTGAATATATCTAAAAATTTTTTTTTTAAATCTTTAATGAATTAAAAGTACGTAAAGGAAATAATTATAAATATTTCTATAAGTTTTTTAAACAGTTTACGTGCTCATTGTATTTTAAATAAAATTTTTAAAAGCCGGGAGTACGATTATATATTTATGGAATTATAATAGGGAGCATTTTTAAAAATTCTGACATAGTTTAAAATATATTTGAGTATAAAGAAAAATTGAGAAAACCAAACAATTTTTACCAAAAAAAAATAATTTGGGAAATATATTCGTCACACGAAAAATCTTTATGACACCATCATCGTTGTGTTGAAGATAGTTGGAAAACGTTGAAACGTGTTCGAATGGCTGGAATAGGTGGGTCAAAGGTCAAAACAAAGAAATTCGGCATTCGAGGCGCTGACGGTCTGTCTACGGGGTACAAGGGGTTGAATATGGTATTTTGTGATGGGCAAGGGGTGAATGGTTGGTAGAATATTAACAGAGAACGATCATTATTATTATTATCATGTTATCGCCTGTGACGCCACTGCATGGCTCAGTGAGAAGGACATTTTTCTCCATCACACTCCCTCCAGAAGTAATAATTTAAATTATTCGGGTTGGGATAGGTCTAGCTGGTTCAATTTTAATCAAGACCGTACATGGGCCCTCTACGAAAATTTCATCGAAATCGGTTAAGCACATTACAAATACACGTGTCCTACAGTTTAATATATAAAGATAATCGTGTCTGAGTCTTCTTTTTCGACATGCTCTCTTTCGTTCTTTCAACAATATATTTGTTAACAGTTCAATCGTGTTAACTATGACGCCTTTAATAACATAAACAAAGCTTTTGTCGGGAACGTGCACTTACCGATACATTTATATCAGCCAATATACGAAAGGAACGGACTCACTGCATCATTGGTTAGGCCGTACGCCCGGTTGATGAAAAACAGATTCGAATAGTGTTCCGATTTTTTAAACAATTTAACGCACTATGCCCATTGCAAACACGTTTATCGATTCATTTTTTTTTCAAGTACAGATTTAAACAGGGTAACAGCTAGTAAATAAATAAAAAAAATGTTTGATAATGGTCTAACGTATTGAGATAGTCGAAAGAAAAAACTGAATCATTAAAAAATCATCTGAGTAGAACGACAGTCTTTGTCATATCGCGGAACTATACCGACCTTTTTTGTGTAAAATAACCAGTTCGTCTCGCAAACGAAAGAAGTTTGATGCAACAAGGTGTCGGTAACCAAATCGCTTCGAAATTCGGTTTTCTAATTAGTGACATTTACAAAATCGTAAACTATAATTTCGATTACCGTGTCTCCCCTTCCCGTTCAACGATAATACAGGACGGATTTAGCAACGTACACCAACTTGCCAGCAGGGAACACCAACATTGTAGCAGCCGCAGCAGAGTGATACGTAGAATTTATATTATTTCTAATTAATCGTTTTTGCATGTTTTCGTTTATGTATTTATTACCTGTCTGTAACGGTCGGCCATTCAAGAAAGATAGGTGTAAGGATTAATAAAAGTATACATTTTAAAAAATCATAAAACCTTAATATTAGTATTATTAAATCTAGACCAATTATTTTTTTAAATTAAAGAAAAAAGGATTTAACGAAATATTATATATTCATTTTTCTGCATAATCGTTACATTGCACTTAAAATCAGTCTAAGTCTTCGATTAAAATTTTTTTTTTTGCTTTACCGTTAATTATTATTAAAAAATATCTATGAAATTGATTAAAATATTAAATTAAAATAATAAAATAAAAAATGGCAGTTTATTCAAATAAATTTTCTTACATACTAAATAATGAATGTTATGTAGATGACGATATTGTTGGCACGTTTCATGAAATATTAAGTTTGAAAACACAATATCAACCAAGAAATGTATATAATTTATTAAACCCGGATTTACATCGATACATAATTCCTGTAAACATTAATGACGATCATTTGCAAATAATGTACAGACAAAACAATAAAGAGACTCTGATGACGGATGTGGGTCACTGGGTATGTGTTTATTATTCAAATCGCAAAATTAGTATTTACGATAGTATGTATTCTGATGTATCGTCTCATCTCGCTGAGTCATTACGAATATTGTTCCCTTTTAATCCACCCGTCGATTTTCCAAAGGTTCAAAAACAAACAAATGGTTATGACTGTGGAATATTTGCTATATGTTTTGCAACTTCTCTGGCGATGAATTTTGATCCTGTAGAAGTACAGTATTGTACAAACCAAATGCGTTCACATTTACTCAGAATAATACATTATAATAATTTGGAATTGTTCCCATGTAATCATCATCATAAAACATTAAATAAATCAGACATTAATTTTCGGAAATCAGAAAGACTAAAAGAGCAAGGATGCAAGGGAAATAAACCAATTTCAAATAAAAATACCAGTGCAGACATGAAGGAAAAAGAAGGAAAAGTACAAGAAAATTCTGATGGTAAATTAAAAAATAATGCAAAGAAAACCCGGAAGCGTTTAAATAAAGTTCTAATAGAATCAAAAAATAATAAAAATAAAATATCAGATAAAGTAAAAAAGCAACGTAGTACGCGAAATAAATTAATTTTACAAAATATTTTTGATGAAAATAGTAATACAAATATTAAGGAGATAGAAGAAGAAAAACAAGAAAAATTCAGCGGTAGAACAAAAAATAATGCAAAGAAAGGTAGAAATCCTTCAGTTAAAGTACTAATAGAGTCAAAAAAAAACAAAAATAAAATATCTGAGAAATTAAAAAAGCAACGATATAGACAAAATAAATTAATTTTAAAAAATGTTTTAGATAAAAATATTAATGAAAACATTAAGGAAAGAGAAGAAGAAAAAGAAGGAAAATCCGGCGGTAGAACAAAAATTATTTCAAACAAATCTAGAAAACTTTCACTTAAAGTACTAATAGAGTCAAAAAATAACAAAAACAAAACATCTGAGAAGGAAAAAAAGCAACGATATAGAGGAAATAAACTAATTTTAAAAAATATTTTTGATGAAGATATTAATACAAACAGTAAGAAAATAGAAGAAGAAAAAGAAGAAAAATCCAGCGATAGAACAAAAATTATTGCAAAGAAATCTATAAAGCCTTTAGTTAAAGTACTAATAGGGTCAAAAAATAACAAAATTAAAACATCTGAGAAATTAAAAAAGCAACGATATAGACAAAATAAATTAATTTTAAAAAATGTTTTAGATAAAAATATTAATAAAAACATTAAGGAAAAAGAAGAAGAAAACGAAGGAAAATCTGGCGGTAGAGCAAAAAATATTTCAAACAAATCTAGAAAACTTTCAGTTAAAGCACTAATAGAGTCAAAAAATAACAAAAACAAAACATCTGAGAAGGAAAAAAAGCAACGATATAGAGGAAATAAATTAATTTTAAAAAATATTTTTGATGAAGATATTAATACAAACAGTAAGAAAATAGAAGAAGAAAAAGAAGAAAAATCCAGCGGTAGAGCAAAAATTATTGCAAAAAAATCTATAAAGCCTTCAGTTAAAGTACTAATAGGGTCAAAAAATAACAAAATTAAAACATCTGAGAAATTAAAAAAGCAACGATATAGACAAAATAAATTAATTTTAAAAAATGTTTTAGATAAAAATATTAGTAAAAATATTGAGGAAAGAGAAGAAGAAAAATCCAGCGGTAGAGCAAAAAATATTGCAAATAAATCTAGAAAACCTTCGGTTAAAGTACTAATAGATCAGGATCAGAAATGTATTTCTAAAAATTTTAAAAAAAGGCCATATGACGAAACTGTCATTGAAAATAATGAATTATATAACGTTAAAGGCGATAAACGGATTAAGACAAAAGTAACTGACAACTGGAATGAAATAAAATCGGATTTTTTTTCTAATATATTGGAAGGTAATACTAATATTTGTTTTTGTTGCGGAAGATTGTGGCATAAAACGTCTACGAAGATGCTTAAAAAACTATCTATATTGAAATACAAAGAAGAATTTATAGAAAAAGTATTTTTTTATAATAGTAATTTGGAAAATGGTTCTTTTTGCAATACCTGTTATCGTAGTATTTTAAATGGAAAGATACCTCGTTTAGCTATGTGTAATGGATTATGTTTTCCGGAAATTCCTAACGTGTTAAATGTTTTAACTTCTCTTGAAGAACGTTTAGTGAGTCCGCGTCACATATTTTTAAAAATTGTTCGTCGGGGACAGGGTCTTGGATACCAACATGGTCTGGTTGGAAATGTTATAAATATTCCTGTTGAAATAAATACAATGGTCTCGGCACTACCCCGGAATATTACAGATGACAATGTAATTACAGTAGAATTAAAAAGGATGATTTGCCATAAACATGGTCGTAAGGAGCAAATTCGGCCAGAAATAGTTCGTGAAGCAGCAAAATATCTTATCGAAACCGATTTATTTCGTGAATTAGGAATTCAGTATGACAGTAATTGGGATAACTTTGAAATAGACGAAAAAAAAGATTCAGCAACAGAAAAGTGTAATTGTGAAAATTTTGAAGAACCCATAAATCCTGGAAATACAGAAACTCTTCTTGAAAGGGAAAGAAATAGTGTAATATGCATGGCCCCGGGGGAGGGAAAACAGCCACTGTCTTTATTAATGGACAAACACATGGAGGAATTAGCGTTTATAAAAATTCATTGCGGACAAAAAAGAAATTTTTCATTAAATTTAAGTAACGCTGATATCGCGAAATCTGAAATTACTCGTTTTGATCGCAGAGCAATCGCCCCGATTATTTGTTTACGCTTTTAAAAAAACAAAAATTGTCCTATATCAATAATAATATTTCCATATGCTTAAGAAAGAAAATCATAAAAGGGTCTTTAATATTTGCTGAAAATTTATTAGATAATACTTTCGTTCAAAATTTAATACAACATGATGAAGGATACCGCGTGTTAAGTGGCATTCGAAATTCTCCTGCTCATTGGGAAAGTGAAAAAAAAAAAGTTTTAGCTATGATCCGACAATTCGGTGTTCCAACATTATTCATTACGGTATCTGCAGCAGAAACAAAATGGCCAGAGTTAATTAAACAACTGAAAAAAACTGTTGATAAAGTAGATATAAATGTTGAAGAAGCAAAAAATCTTTCATATAGTGATAAAGCAAGATTGATACAGTCAGATCCTTATATATGTGTAAAATTTTTTGAAACTCGATTGAAGTGTTTACGAAAGACATGGCGTAGTACAAGTGGGCCTTTTGGTGAATATGAAATTGATCATTATTATTACAGAATTGAATTTCAACATAGAGGATCACCTCATGCACACATGATGTTATGGTTACACAATGCGCCCATATTTGTTCCTGGTAACCCATGTTCTGCTAATAATGTTGTTGAATTTGTTGATAGTATCATAACTTGTGAAACAAGTAACTTATGTAGTAGTTTAGCTGAACTACAAACTCATAAACACACTCACACATGTCATCCTAAACCACAAGCACCATGTAGATTTGGAATTCCTTTTTTTCCTATGGATAAAACCCGGATATTGACAGAGCTTGACAAAGATGATACTACAAAACACTATTACAAAAATAAAGCCAAAGAAATTATACAAAAATTAGGAGATCTTCCAAAAGATATTGCAACTTTCAATGATTTTTTATCATGTATTGAATTATCTATTGAAGAATATATATTAGCTATTCGAGCATCATTAAAACGACCAAAAATTTATTTAAAACGGTCACCAAAAGATATTTTTATAAATCCATTTTCTATTAAAATTTTAGAACTGCAACAAGCTAATATTGATATCCAGTTTATATTAGACCCATACGCATGCTCAGTATATATCGTTGATTATATTAATAAATCGAATAAAGGCTTATCTAATTTGTTACGTAATGCAGTCGAAGAAGCTAAAACTGGAAATAAAAACATTAAAGATTCATTGCGGGCAGTTTGCAATGTATTTTTAAATTGTTCTGAAATATCAGCTCAAGAAGCAATATACTGTTTGTGTGGGTTGCCTATGTCACGAGCGAGTGAAACTGAGGTTTATATTAACACAGCGCATCCCGATCAACGTGTGCATATTTTAAAACATTATCAAGAGTTAAAAAAACTTGAACCTTATTCAACTAATATTTTTAAAAACAATTTAATTGATCATTATATGAATAGGCCAACAGATGAATTATTTAACAAAATGACCTTAGCCTATTTTGCCGCATATTATACATATTATAAATCAATAAAACATAACGAAAATTTAGAATCAGATAATGAAAATGGGGAGAGTATAGATGAGACTACGCGTTGGATAAAACTGTTGAATAATGATGGATTTATTTGTAAACGTAAAAATCCAAAAATAATCCGGTTCCGTCGTTATGATAGGTTGCAAGACCCTGAAAATTACTATCGAGAACAAGTAATGCTTTATATACCCTGGCGCGATGAAAAATCTGAATTGTTATCTGAAAACATTAACATTGAAAACCTATTTGCAAACAACATTGATCGAATTAAAGAAGAAAGTATACAATTTAATAAACTAGGCGGCTGCGAAGAATTTTCTGCATTATTAGAAACAGTGAAATTTGTTGAAATAGAAAATAAAAATAGTTCCGATAACAGTGAATATCAAAATGATCTGCAACCACTTAAACAATTTGAATATGAAACTCAGGAAGCAGATGTAGAATATTTGTTTCCTGTAGGTGATAAAAATAAACGGAAAAATTCAGACATTGCTTCAAACATTATTGTTCAACCACCTGTATTTTCAAATGACGATGTTTTAAAATTAACTAGAATTTTAAACGATGATCAGAATAACTTTTTATTACATGTTGGACATTACTTTTCTACGCAAACTGTTTCAAGTCCACCTTTATATGCATATGTGTGTGGTGGTGCTGGAGTTGGTAAAAGTTTACTGATAAAATCATTATATCATTATTTGATGATTAATCATTTTAATATAGAACCTGGATCGAATCCAGATGACATAAAAATATTATTATGTGCCTATACTGGAAAGGCTGCTTTTCAGATTAGTGGACAAACTGTTCATAGTGCGTTTAATCTCCCAATAAATCAATGCGGTCAATCAATAGCGGACATATCGGCAAGTACTGCAAATACATTATCATGTAAATTTCAGCATTTAAAACTAATAATTCTTGATGAAATATCCATGCTTGGAACACATACATTTCATCAAATTAACAGACGTTTACAGCAAGTGTTTCAAAATAATTTAATTTTCGGAGGAATTTCCATGATAGTTGTTGGAGATTTTCGCCAGCTTCCACCAGTTGGTGATAATTGGATATTTCAACCTGATTCAAGAAATAATCCTGTAGCACATTTAGCTGGATCATTACTTTGGGAGCCATTTCGTTTGTTTAAAATGGATAAAATAATGCGTCAAAAAGATGATGCAGCATTTGCTACAGCTTTGAATAATATGGCGTCAGGTGTGATGACAGAAGATGATATAGTATTAATTAAAAATTGCTGTTTTAAGATAAATAATATTCCAATAGATGCTGAAGGAGCAATTCATTTATTCGCGAGTAATAAAGAAGTAGATATGTATAATAATAAAATTCTATCTGCAATGGAAACTGAAGGTGCTATTGTAAATGCTATTGATGTTGTATCAGGTGCTCCTAATGATGCAGCAAAAAATAAAGCATTGAAGTCCATTGCCGAATTATCTACAATGCAAACATACGGTCTTCCGAAAATTCTTATTTTAAAAGTCGAAGCGAGGTACATGATTACCGTTAACATTGATACATTAGATGGACTAGTAAATGGTACAACAGGATCACTTAAAGCTATTGATTTCGGTAGACATAAAGAAACCAATGAACGTAGAGTACTAAGAATTTGGATTGATTTTGGAGATTTAAGGGTAGGGAAATTAATGAGAACTAAATTTATTTCTTCAAATATTAATCATAAAAACATTAATTTACAGTGGACACCTTTAGACTATTCCAGTTACATAATAAAACGTTGGAAAGTTTCTAATCTAAATATTCGGCGAATACAGTTTCCACTTGTACCAGCAGAAGGCATGACCATACACAAAAGCCAAGGATCTACTTTAAATAAAGTCGTTGTGCATATAAATAAAAATATTAAACGATCGATGCTTTATGTTGCTTGCTCAAGGGCAACGACCGCAGAAGGATTATTCATTGTTTCGAAAACAGGCGAGTTTTACCCTCCTTCGCCAGCCTCTGCTGTTAATTCTGTTGCACGTGAAATGAAAAGATTAAATGAAACACCTCTTATTCCAACCTTCAAATTTTTACAAAATGTGCCACAAAATGTTTTCCAATTAATTTTTCATAATGTCCAATCATTAAGAAAACACATGGCGGATATTGAAAATAATAATATAATAAAAGGTTCGCATGTTATTTTACTTGTTGAAACATGGGGTTGTGGAAAAGATATTTTCAGCTTACCGGGATTTTCAGAAATTATCAGGAGTGATGGACCACACGAATCAAAAGCAAATATAGGTCGTGGATGTATAGCATTTATTAATTCTGATTATAATCATTTAATAAAAAGCGAATTCAGTAAACACTATATAAATACCAATGAAAATGGCCACTGCGAATGTGTTGTCTTAAAGTTTAATAATATATATATATTAAGCATTTATCGGTCACCAAAGTGTCCCATAGGACTTGCGCTAAATTGCATTAACCGTGCTATTAACACTGAACAACGGACAATTCAAGAAGTTGCAATAATTGTATTTGGAGATTTTAATGTTAATTTTTTGCAACACCCAGACAATGAAATAAAAAAATATTTTGAAAAAAATGGGTTAAAGTCGTATTTAAATAACATATGTACTACTAAACAACGAACCCAAATTGATAATGTGTTTTCAAATATATATATTGAAGCAGGTGTAATAGAATGTTTATTTAGTCATCATAAACAAATCTGGACTAGAGTAAAAAATGTTTTATGAATTTGCATTAACATCGTTGCTTAACAACTGAGTAATTAATAGATTTAAAAATATTTTTATAAAAACTTTCAGATAATTGCTTATGCTTTAGTAATGGCCGATTGTGACCATTTGTTTTTCAATTTAAAAATTTGTTCGTTAGTGTAATCGTTTAATTTAGTAGCATTAGTTTGTTGTGTATTTATATTTACGTATTTACCCGTATTTATATATGTATAAAAAAAAAAAAAAAGGCCGTGATACCTGCAAAAATAGAGGAGAAAGACGAATAATCCAAAAAACAAGGGAATATTGCAATGATAAACGAATAAAATAATAAAATAAAATAGAAATATATGTGACGGTCACTGAGAAAAGATACATACAGTGTCAAAAATGCGGGTTTGGCTTAATAACAGTTTCGGACAATTCAAAGCATGCTCTTTAACGTAAAATAAGTGAAACTGGTGAAAATAAATTTTATCCTGTTGTAAATTGTAATTGTATGTTTAAAATTACCTTAAAATGTATTATACTACAAAACTTTAAACGCGTTTTTCTCGATAACTTGTTTTCTGACACTATGTACCTTTTCTCAGCAACCGTCACATATAAAATAATAGCTGGTCCTTTGGTAGGTAGATCTATGAGCAGCCTTAAAAACCTGTTGTCATGTTCTATCCTTGGAAATGCGATTGGAAAAAGCTTACATCATGCATTGAAACGCACCCTATGTAAGTAGCAACGCTCGGTGCGTGGGTCTGCCTTAAAGGGCAGAACACACATCAAAAGGGCGTAGCATCCAAGACCGTTGGAGACAGGCATTTGAGGTGTCAGAGGAAGACAACAAATTTACTCGCGACGCATTCGACACTGTCACGAAGGTCTAAAATCGCATTTTGGCTAAAAGACCACCTAATAAAATAAACATATTAATAAGTAGTAGTACCTATTTAAGTAAAATAAATAAAAATGTATATATATATAAAAATAAGGGAGTCGTGATATTTATAACAAAAGAGGGAAAAAAGAGAAAAAAATCCAAAAACAAAGGAATATTACAATGATAAGGAGATAAAATAATAAAATAAAATAAAACTTGTAGGCAAAATAGCTGGTCCTTTGGTAGGTAGATCACTGAGCAGCCTTAAAACCCTGTTGTCATGTTTTATCCTTGGAAATGCGATTGGAAAAAGCTTACATGATGCATTGAAACGCACCCTATGTAAGTAGCAACGCTCGGTGCGTGGGTTTGCCTTAAAGGGCAAGACACACATCAAAAGGGCGTAGCATCCAAGACCGTTGTGAGATAGGCATCTGAGGTGTCAGAGGAAGACAACAAATTTACTCGCGACGCATTCGACACTGTGTCACAGAGGTCTAAAATCGCATTTTGGCCAAAAGACCACTTAATAAAATAAACATACGAATAAGCAATAGTGCCTATTTAAGGGGGGAAATATGTGTAGGACGGCGTTTTTGCGTTGATTTTCATGAGTTTTTTTAACGCATAAAGAATTTATATAATTTATTGACATTGTGAGATCATTTTATACATATATTTAAGAATATATTCTGAAATTTTCAAAAATTTTCCTCCAAATTTAACGGAGATATCAACTGCCGCACATTGTAGGTCGTTATCCGACTGAACAGTTTGTGTACATTTTGGAGGTCGAAATTTTAATCGGAAATCAATTGCACAAAGAATATACTTTTTGTGTATGTATCTCTTCTATATGAACCCTACTTTCCTCAAAAAAAATTGAAAATTAGTAGTTTTTCAAGGGCTGTGAACATAAGGTATGATTTTTTACCAATTTTTCCTACTTTGTTTTACAATAAAAAAACACTTTAAACAAAGACACTGTTTAGGATTTAGGTTCAAATAGAGCGTATTTATATAAAGAAACTATATGCTAAATTTCAAAATGATTGATTAAAAAATTTTTAAGGTAGAGTGTAAAAAATTTTTTGAACGATATGGAATTTTGTTTTTTTTATGAAAAAAAATAAAATTGAATTTTTTCTAGCCTCTACGCCTATTTCCCCCCTTAAGTAAAATAAAAAAAGAAAAGTAATAATAAAAAATAAACGAATAGCGTTGTTGTAAATATATAGAAGAAATATGCAAATCGGTATCACTGGCCTGGAAGCGAAAATATAACAATAGAGTTATTAGTTAATGCTATCTATTAAGATATATAGTGTGTATGGCGATGTGTGTGAGTGAATGATGATAGATTAAAATCGTATCGTTCTTATCACGGTGTGTTGAATTATCGGCTACCAGATAATCCGATGATTAATATTTGTTTACTTTTGTTATCTATCGTTGATATTTAATTTGGAAATATTCGTTAACTTTTATGATTTAAGTAGTCAGCCTGTTATCGGTGTGACAAGTTCGAACACGGCGGGAGGTAGTTGTAACGAACCAAATAGGCTGGTTCTTTTAATGGAAATATTATGTATATAAAAAAGGTGTAAAAATAATAATATGAATAATTAACGATTAATTAATTGGAAAAGGGAAAATGAAGAATTGTGAATAGTTTTGCGTGTGTGTATTTTAAGTTAGGTTAGCGATGTACACATATGTAGCGAGTTCGGAAATGTCCGCAAGTGATGGGAAATTTCGCATTAGAAGTGATGCCTATAAAATTGCTCAGCTGCGAAAATTATTGCATATAAATAGATATATCTTTCGAAGGCGCGGGCTTATCCTTTTTTCCTGGTCATCCGATGAACGTCGTGATCGATGGGTAATCGTTTGTCGCACATTGATGTTTCTTCAATGAGTTAAACTTTAATTGAAGAGAGCGAATGTTCCCATCCAGTTAAGTTTATTAGGTCCCATTAATTCTGTTTTGCAATTTGAAAATGTAGGTATAATTGTTAATCGTAATTATTTTCTAAAATACAAATTAATATTATTTTTACGACTATTAACCTCTTGTATTGTGAATTTATTAAATTTGTTGAATTTACTAGTCATTAGTACTGTCTCCAAAATTAATTTCTTGGGAATAGGAAGTAATATAATATGACGTTTATCTGGGGGGAAGGGGGTGGAGGTCAAAAGGTACTTGAAGCGTAAAATATAGGATTGTATAGTTCTATTTAGCCTCTCAGTACCAACACCTATCCTCACCTGCTCGCGGTGACCTCTGCATACTATTTTATTTGATCACCGGTTGAGAAATTAATTTCTCAATATAATAATCTAATAAATAGTGACAAACGAGGAAGGTGGTTTAAGTAATAGTATTCAAATATAACTATATAGAAGTTTGAAAAACAAACAAGTACAGTTACAAATTTTTAAATATTTATTGGTACTAAAATGTTTTAGTCTACGTGATATAATTAATCCTTAAAAAAATCTAAGACTAAATAGCGTTTATTTATTAGAATTTATTTTTTTTGCAGTAAAATATGATGACACTGCGTGATGCGCGAAAAAGAACTGGACTGAAAATATTTGTTTTGGAATTATTGTTGTTTTGAATTTAGTATTATGTAAATGAAAATTATGGTTATCTTTAACTTAACATACGGAATCCTCAGCGCATGAAACCTCATGCTTGACTGAACTTGTTTCTTCTTATCTCACCAATATACCAATGGCAGTGTACGCGATTCCAAAAACAACTGGAAGAGCTTGTAAATAAATTAACTCAGAAATATCACACGTTACCAATAAATACAATTTCCGTCGTTTGTATTTTACCCCGCACCGGTGTGTATTCATACCACAAACAGCGGCGCTTGCAACATATTATACAGACCAATTTTGGACAACCAGAGTATAGCCCAATCTATCCATTGAGAGACTTGCTAAATGTAATGATTCATTTCTTTCTTACTTTTTATGTATAATGAAAAGTAAAGTTAGGTAATTGGAATCGCATCCCGGTACCATTTTCTTTTTAGCCTCCTGGCTGGATTTCCCGGCAGAGTGCTTCTATACATTTTTCTAAAGTTTGGGTTACAGTGATGTGTTAATTTGTTGAAAAATGTTTCATACTGTTCTTTATGGGTTTCTTCGATAAGAGGTATCTTTAGGTCATTGTGCAAGGTCTCAATGGATACTTACTTTGGGACTGCTGTCAACGTTCGCAAAATCTTAGACTGTTGTCGTTGTATCCACTGTAAGTTTGATCTGCTAGCATTACCATACAGCTTAATTCCGTATTTCCATATCGGTGCGATATAGGTTAAATACATTTGCCTTTTTAATTTCAGACTAAGTGGTGAGTAACGACCTAGTAGTGGATATAGCGCCCTTGCACGAACCATCATCTTCGTTCGCACATATCGTTATATGATATCACCACGTGAATCACCTCTCCAACATGATTCCCAAGTACTTCATCATTTCCGATTGTTGTATTTCCATATTGTTAATTTTTACTCCGGGGCGCCCTACCCGTTTATTTGTAAACATAACCTGTTTGCATTTTTGCTCCTTAAACCGGATACGTCAATCTCTGGCCCATTCTTGAATCCTGTTTACTTGTTGTTGTACCGCCATAGTCGCGAACGTCGGATTGACATCGAACGGGCCATATCATCATCAAACGTAGCTAATATTATTTGGTTTGATATAGGTATATCAGCTGTGTAAATACTATACGGCATAGGACCAAGCAGGCTGCCCTGCGGAACGGATGCGCGAATTATCTTTTCTTCGGAGTTTGAGTCGTTGACTTTAACCATAAACGGTCGGTTATTCAGATGCGGGACAACGAATAATTACAAATGTGATCGAAGAATTCTTTTTAGTTCGAAAAAGAAGTCCAGGGTGCCAGAGACACGATCGAATGACTCAGACACATCCAGGAACACTTCTGAGCAAACTTCCGTTCTTTCCAATACCGATGATATTGCGCCTACAATCCTATGACACTGATGCAATTTTGTATGATGGGCCCGAAATCCAAATTGGTGAGATGGCATTATGTTCTTTTTTCCTAGTATTGGAAACATTCTATCCATAACGAGTTTTTCCATGACTTTTGACAACGTACTAAGCAAATTGATTTCCATCTTTAAAAGTCCACTAAGTCCGACATGCAGATGACACTTTATTAATACCTTTAAAAATGCAATATTGAAGTTTAAAGCTTGAATATGGGGTATCACACTTTTAATATGTAAACTGGCTAAAGGGTTAAAAGAAGGCCAGGAAAAAAAGAAAAATAATAAATTACACATAGTCGCAACGAATTTTAAAATGATCTTAAAAAAAACAAATTTCTGATTTCTACACGTGAAAATAATAAGAAAAATGTTATCTTTAAAATAAGTGAAGTAGTACAACCTGAAAATCTAAAATGCATACCACTCTTGCTTCGCTAAAGGTTCGTAATATTTCTGCCCAATAAAAATTTAGTCAAATATTTCACAGAAAATCATGATGCGATTACAGTTAGTAATAACATTCTAAAACACGCCTAATTATCTCAAGCATTTACCCCTCAATTCTGCACCTAACAGTAACCCAAGTTCTAAAACAGGACTTTAGCAGAAACATTAACCGCCAATTTTCTATTGTACCGTCTGGATTAAATGAAATAGAAGACTGCGAAATTATCCGAAATATAAAGAAACAATTTAAAATACCCAAAAGCCTTACTTTTTCATCATGAAAATACGATGTATCGGATATTTCTATTGCAGACAATGCCTTATGTTTTGCGTGCAATGAGGAAGCACTGGCAAGTAAAAAATCCCAAAATGTTCTAAAAGAAAAAGAAATCGCGATATACACACCGAAAACAACAATAGGTTGCGTGGAATAATTGCCTGGACTATTATTCAAAAGTACTTCGAGAATCACTGAATGAGGACTCTTTAATATTATATTATAGTCCACTTCCAATTTGGCGTGTTTCTAATGCTGATTGATATTTCATTGTAAGTGTTTATTATCGTCATCGTTATCTTGCTTCATAGATTTATTTTCATTGGTAGGGGATATAGGCAAATTTTTTGGTTTGGCACATCTTAAGGATGCTATTGTTTTCATTTTCTTTTAGGTGAACTTCAATAATGGAAGTGGTAAGATCTTGCGGTGAATCCTTTAGAAGTCCATTTATTCCATAGATAGGGTAGATACGATTTAATTGTACGAAAATTCTGCGATTATGTTTATCATTTGTTATTAGAAAAAAGACATTGGTAACATGTTGTAGTTTATTTATTTATTTATTTATTTATTTAATAGGGCTTTGCACAACAGCGTAAAGTTTGAATCTATTTACAGAATATGTAAATAACAATAATACATTGTAATATACACACACGTGTGCATACACACACACCCAAAACACATATAATATATATGTACCTATGCATGAAAAGTAAACATATTCTGATACATGGATACCTACCTACATATAAATCGTACATACATATGTTCCATATAATGAAATAAAATAATTTTAATAATTAACTGGAACAAAAGCAAACATATTTTTTATATACGCAAAGACCTTATCAATAATTATTCTTTATGTTAAAATTATTTATTATATTGTTAATACATGAAAGAGAATAGCGTTAACTCTACATACTATTAGTCTATTGAACAATAAAATGACTTAGCCGTACATTAGGGAACAAGTCAGCCTTCGGTTCGTTTGTTAAGAAATAGTTTATTTTTACTGCAATCAAAAGTGGAGAATTTGTGTACGATTTTGTTCTTGCAAATGGTATACACAGTAATTGCAAGAATTCGGAGACATCTGCAGATAATAAATTAATAACATTTTTAATGCTGGTCAATAAATTATGCGAACATATTTAACTTTTTTAGCTGCTGTTTATAATTAAATGGATAATATATATATATATATATATATATATATATATATATATATATATATTTACTGCAATTTAACTCATAGTGTCGCTACTTTACAAATCGCTTTTGCAATCTTTCAAGAATAATTACATGATTCTTATTAAATTTATTGCGAGTGGACACAAATCAATGATAATCAATGCGTATTTAAATTCTGAAAAGACGAACAGCGGTGAATAATAGACGATAATAGACGATTTTTTTTAAAGTTATTTGTTGAATATGCTCATCAGAATTCAGTGCTGAATTAAGTTTATCTTAATCTTTAGTACTACTATTTTTCTGCAATGTTGTATTTATTCATGGAATAATTATGCTGTAGCATAACAACCTACGTAATAATTACCTTTCTACTATTCATAAAAATGAAGACACGATCTTTATTAAGGTAAACTTTAAGTACACCATTTTCTTTTACATCAATTTCTATACAACCAAAAATATGCATCAGATGAAAAACGTGTATATATTATAAACCTTTATATTTGAGTGTTGATGCGCTCAGCGTTCGAAATTAAAGTTCGCATGCGGCGTTGACGAGTTATTCGGTAAAACGTTTATTTTCGTTTCTATAATATAGCACGAGAGTGCTGATCTCATAAATGAAATAAAATTACTTTTATCGATATTTTGAAATTTTCCAGTGAAGTAAAGATGTTACACCATGCTGTAAACTTAAATAGTCGTTCAATTTAGATATATTATGATATAGTTCGATACAATCGGTGTAAATAGCTATTTCTGATTTCTAAACAACTTTCGCTAAATCATTTGTAAACATTAAGAAAAGAAGAGAAACCAAATTGTGATCCTGAGCAACGCTGCAATTGACTACTACCTATGAAATTAACAAATCGTTCTCTATTAGTAGAATATGATAGAAATAACCGAACTGACGAAATCGGTGATGAATAAGGTATGTATGGTTAGCTGCATCGGAGGCCCTTCTTAAATCCGTATAAATAACTTCGATTTGGCCTTGCTTGCCAATGCCCGGATTAAGTGTATTAGTCTCGGGGCTACGAAAATATTAGGGGCCCTTTTCGGAAGTAACAAAATTATCAGTTTTACAGAATAACTCAATTTTCTTTAATTTAATTTAATTATATTATTTTGAATTCACGAATTAACATATAATTATTAATGTAAACAAAACTAAATATACAAACAATGGGTAGAATTTTCGAAGCCAAAAAAAAATATATATTATATATATATTATTTTAAACAATGAATTTTTCAGCAAATTTGCATAAAAAGATCGTGTGTGTGTGTGTGTGTGTTGCGCGTGTACACACGCACACACATTCATACAGACATTTCCTAAAAACGTTGGTTTCGACTAAATTTCTGGTACGTTTTTACGAAACTCGAAATTTTACTATTACGAAGTTTCCTCCTCTAGGAGGAAATAAAAATGGATAAAAAATTATTAACAAATAAATGTATTAAAAAATGCACTTGCTCCTGTAAAGTTAACTCTATTTATTAAAAAAAAAGTTAATGTATATGATAAATGATAGGTTAATTTTTTATTATATGTCGGAAGTGGGTGTCTCTTGGGGGCCCCTTTATAAGGCGGGGCCCGGGGCTGCAGCCCCCCCTCTTAGACACCCCTAAATCCAGGCCTGCTCCTTGCCCATTTATTCATTTATGTAACGAATAAAATTGATCAAACTACTTGTACTGGACTTACTCTTCATAAAACCGTATTGGTAATAATGTTTTAACATTATTATAAATTTTGAATGATGTGTTCTGTCTAGACTTACTTTTACTAGTTACATGTTTAAATTCTGCATTGCATGGATTAATGTGCAGTGTAGCAATCGAAGGGAAACATCTGAAGAGATCAATTTCACATTAGATGAAAAATATGGATATCGTACCGAATAGTAACAGGGACATTGGATAGAATTACTCTGCTTTCTGGGTCTCGAATGTTCATTGCGCGCGCCGTTTGGTTATCTAGTAAGATTTTACTATGGTTGTCAAAAGAAGACTCAGTTATTACTTGTGCTTTTAAGAATATTATAATTCCATATTTACTGATTAATGAATACGCAATGATACCTAGTTCACTTCTGTTGTGTTTTTAACTGTTACGAAATAATCTTGTATTGAAGGAAGGGAGATAAAAGAAGACGAAATACATCTTTGCTTATTCTTATCTTGCAAAGAGCTATTTTTCTAATCGATTATATCAACAAAATAAATGTTCTGATTTTGATTCAAGTTTCATTTATCAGTTTTATTAACTCTGTTTGTATTTGAGATGAACTACGAATCCGGATTTTCCCGCATGTAGAGTTGGGATGAATCTTGTATTGAATGCTTTTAATGCTATCTTTAACACTTCATTTTGTATAATATTCAAGTTCATTAAGAGGCTGGAAGTTACACTTACATATAATGTGCTGGTATAATCCAGTCTACTTATCATATAGGATTTGTATAACTAAATCAATATTTTTCTGTCCGGTTCCTAGGATGAATGATTTAGCATTTTTGATATATTTAATTTGCAGTAAAACTTTTTTTAAATTTATTTATATGTTTATTTTAATATAATTTTCTATCCAGTGATAGACCTAATTGTAATATCCATAAGGATTTTCTATTTCAATTGAATCAATTTGTATGTAAGATGTATTCAGATTATGTTTCATGCCAAATGAGATATATTTGGTTTTGGCTACGGCGAAGGTGAAGCCTTCAGGTGCAGCCTAATGATTTAGTTCGTTTTTTCAGAATTTGGAAGAAAAGTTTTATGAATTTTAATTCATTATGTGGATAGGCTATAGAATATCTGTCTGCGTAAATACAGTAATTCACTGAGAGTTACTTTTATAGGACATGAAATTCATTTGTCTTAGTCAGTACTATTTTGTGTTTCCATTTTATATTGTAATATATTCGGCTTATGTATATTGTTTTATGAATATTTTAATTTATAACTGACATGTTTTCAAAAATGTGTCATTTTGTGATTGGTTTATTTAGGTTTCAATAATAATACATAGAAATATAGGGGTGAGCAAAATTCAGGGTACACTATTAAAAACTGCACATGCACGTTTGCACCCTGACTTTTGCTTACCCCTATATTAGATTACAGCACATAAATTTAACATAAGCTCAATTTATTCAAATATTTGTAATTCCCCAACTCAACTTCCTTGGTATTTCAAAGTAGATTACAATAAAAATATTAATTGAAGACGAATGTTACAAGACTGCGAATGAGTATCATCGTCTTCTATTACATCTTCACCAAATTAGCCGTTTGTCAACAGATTGTTGTCCGTAAGCAAAATATTCGAATTTAACATCTGACATGAATTATGTTTTCTCAGTACATAGCTTCTATAAAGCCCAGCAAAAAGCATAATGGAGGATCTAATGAATTATTTCCTGTTGTCAATAGTTCCTTTGTTAGTTTCAATTTTATTTTATGAAACAATATTGATTGAATTCAATTCATATGAATTCTGCAATTCAAAAAAAGGTATACTAAATTGTAATATTAATCTCCAAATGCACTGTAAAATTTTTTACCTATATTATTATTAGTTAGAAAGTAAAATTAATATTTTTAGTTACCTGCTTAGATACTTTACTTGATTTCTCTCATATTATTTAGCATTTAAGGTACGCAGTATGTTGAAATATGAAAATGATAACCTTAGAATCTGAAATAAACATTAGAATAATTCAGGTAAGCAGCAAGAAGAATTCTACTTAAATTTATAATAAATGCAATAATTTAGGAAGGTATTAAAATTTCATAAAATTCAAAGTATTTAATGACAAAAAAAGGGACGGGTGAGTAAGTAATAAAATAAAGTTATTTTATAATAAATTACATTTATTTTTCGTTTACATAACAATTTGTTATTAATAATAATCGTGATAAATCTAGAGTTGTAGTTCTTTGGAGATTAATTGAATAAAAGATAAATATTAATAAAATATATTAGAAGTTAAAATATTCTACAATAAAAACAATTCTTAAGAAAAATAAAATACAAGTTGAAATCATCTAAATAAAATGTGAAGTAAACATTGAATAAATACTATTTTATGTTTCCAAATTCAATATAAATTTTTAATATAATAATCATGTTTTTTTCTATTTAAAGTAAAATGAATTAGAGGTAAATTATTGGATTCTAAAAAAACCTTCTATTCAAATTTTCGTAATGATAACATTGTAAATAAGATTTACATTAAAATTTCAATTGTATATTGTTCCGCATTAAGTGCAACTCCATTTATAATATACATTAATGATATCGCTGACTGCATAAAACCTTTAGTAGTAGGCAGATTATACATTGATGATCTCAATATATCTCTATCTTCCGACAATCCTTCTTTAGCTAAATCCTTATTACAAAAAATAATCAATAAACTAAACAAATGGTTTGAGAATGACGGATTAGTGTTTTCCAGTCAAAAATCTATGTGTTGATTTCCATCGAAAACGCCAATGTCAAAACCAAATACAACTATTCCTAAATGAATCGAAACTCCGGTTTAAATCATCAGCAATCTTCCTGGGTATGTCGATAGATTCCTCGTTGTCATGGAGATACCATGTAACTAACCTAAAGTCAAAATGCTATCATTCCTTAAATATAATGAAATTTATATCCAACCGCAGTTTCAATATCCATCCAAAACTATTACTGAACATAGACAAAACATTAATGCTCAGTAAAAGAAATTATGCATGTCAGGTGTACTCGTCTGCAAAGAAATTTCTGTTAAAAATACTTGATTCAATACATAACTTTACGCTTCACATTATCCTGAGAGCACACTACACTTCACTTTCATCCAATTTGTGTTCATTAATGGGGACATTCCCCCTAAAATATAGTCGCTCGTTACATAGTTATTGTAGTTTATTAAGGTGGTCAGTAGGAAACGTAAATTGTTTGCCCCTTCCAACCTGCGTTCCATAACGATGTACACCCAAAAGAGTAAACAAAATGCTACGTATATATAATTTTCCTCTTCCGTGCTTGGCGGAAGCTAAGAGGTTATCACTGTTCCCATCATGGGACCAGTACCAGTAAAGATAAATGTATCACTATTAGGAGGATAATAACTCACAAACAACCGCAGAAAATCTCAAACAGAAGGCGATTGAGGTGATTAACAGATATGAAGATTTCACAAAGGCGTATACAGACAGATCTAAGACTTGTACAAGTAAATTGTCACCAGAAGCGTGCCCTTACGAATTTGGTGCTGTGCTAGTAGGGGTCCGTTTAAATTATGCTTGTTCTGCACTGGATGTAGAAATGCTTGCAGTTCTGCTCTGTCCCCAGGAGTACGACAGTTCTAAAGCTCAACCGAAAAAGATACTGATTATTACTGATTCTCTGACCACCATACAAAGTCTACAAAATAATAACGCGGACGAATCAATCGTGCAAAGAATTCAAGGGACTCTGCTCTTGCTAGACCAGAAGAACTACCGGTTCGACTTTCTGTGGTTCCTTGCACATACTCAGAGCCTGAGGAATGAGTATGCGAATCTAGAAGCTCAGTCTGCTATGTTATCCCCGATGCTGTATAAATCTTAAGACCCAATAACATTCGATACGTTTTTAGGGAAAAGAATAACTGAGCAGTAGAGCAAAGAATGGGTGTCCAAGATTTACGCCAAATAAAGCCGATGATCGAATCATGGTGGCCGCCGATTAATAGCCCGCGTGTCTAATGCACAACGATCAATCGGCTAAAATAGGGAGTCATGACCACATACTGTAAAGGACAACTCCCCCTAACACGTGTCCATACTGCGCAGAATTAAAATATCCGTCAGTACAACATATCCTAATTGGATGCCTCACTTTAAATGCCGTCTCCCCAAGCACATTCACGACGTTAACAAAAGTATTTAACGACAAATCGTATGACACTTTGAAGAAGTACATTTAGGATGGCGGACTGTTGGGTGGTCTTTAAGCAGCAGCTCTCACCGTGATAAACTTAGTAGTTAAAAACGGTAATTCAATGTAAAAAAACAAAAACAAACTGTAAATGGCTTTATTCAAGTATTTAGAAATATACATTTTTGTAGATGTAATGTCTTTTAGATGTTACATACAAAAACTTGGAAAATAAACTAGAATGATCCAAAATAACCACATTCATTAAAACATCATTAAGCATTCAAAAAATCACATGATCTTTATATAAAATAAAACAGGTTATCCTCCCCCCCCCCAAAAAAAAATCAACGTATTTGATAAGAGAAACCATCTTGACAAAAAAAAGCAAGATATACTGCCTCTTGGCCAATCAGAGAACATCATTGTCACGGTTATTTCGTTGACTAGCGATTTTATTCACTAGAATTTCCATTAATCTTTTTTTTTTTTGATGCTATCAAGTAATTTTTAGAGAACCTGCAAGGTAAAACTTACTTCGAGTACTCAGCCTAGATTATACAATATATTTATAAAAACAATACAATGCATCCTAAGAGCTGAAAATTAAACGAGCGCTTATATGTCCGACTGTAAATTAATTACCTATTAAATGCACGAACTCAAAAAAATTAATAAAAAAATAAACACATAAAAATAAATTCAATAAACAATACCTCATTACCCTTTGATATTTAAGTTAGCATAATTATGTCAAAGCCAGTAACGTGTTTCCTCTCTCCATGATTTTAAATTATTTAAACCCGAGATATCCGTTGGAAATATTTCTAGCACTCTTTAATTTTGTTAACTTTATTATTGCTACCTTTGAGTTTTAAATCGGAGTTTTGTTGCTGCTTTTATGTATTTTTAATTTTCGTTTGTATTGGTAGTTCTATGGGATTTAATTTGTACTCGTTCAAAATTTTTGAATAATAAATCGGTTTTTCAAACAGTTCATTTATTTCCCTTCGCCAATATATTTTAACATTTCTTAGGTTGTAACTGTAATTTTTTGACATTAATTTTATACCTCTTTATGGGTAACATTTATTATGCACTGAGTTATTAGTTACCCCTTATGCCCCAGTATCGCCTACCCTATATTAGATGACATCATTGCTCGGAAGAATATTTCAAGGGCTTTAAATGAGAATATGAATGTATTCTATATACCGCTGGTATCAATAGTCTTATTTTTGTTATAATACCGTTCGCACGTGCTTTCCAAGTTAAGCTGTTATCTATTATTACCTCGAAATATTTCAAGGTTTCTTTATTTTCTCACCTTCACATTTACTATTACAAAAGACATTATTTAGCATATGCACCTAGCTTGGACACTTTAAAGTGTATATTTCCTATGCTTCAATGGATTCCTTATAAACGTAGGTATTTACTTTTACTAGCCTTCATCGTAAAGCCTTTATCATGCAGCCAACACACAACCGAATTTAAATAGTATTGCATCATCCATCCGACTTTTTTATTATCTACATTTTGAGTTACTGCGGTGAAGTCGTAGGCAAAAGCATAAATCTTTGAGTATTTTTTCAACTCTCATATCGTATTTGTATAAATTAAGAGAATTAACAATGCCAGAATAATTCCCTGACTAATCCCAGCATGTAACCTTTCTTCCTTACTGTAAGCTTCATTAGTTTTTATCCTTATTTTCCTATTTGACGGATTCGCGGATAGCTTTTAAACCATTAGTTTTGTTTGCTAACGATACTGATGTTTTTTAACTCTGACAGTTTCACCGTATCAAATTCTTTGAGTCAATAAACGTCACTAAAAATTAATTTCCTACATGCAGCGCATCTATTTTTAGCAAATCCGAAATTCATCCGCTCTTTCTAAACTCAAATTGGTATTCACTTATTAAAATATTCTTTTCCAAATAGTCTCGTAGATGTTTAGCAACATAGTGCTCCATTATTTTACTAATAACCGGTATAATTGTAATTGATTTATAATTGGAACATATGCTATGAACCTCCCTGTTTTATATATTGACTGCACCAATTTTAGTTTAAGTTTGTCAGGCTCTTAACATCTTCTTATCGAATGATTAAATAAATTTGTGATTATCGGATCTAGGTTTGTATGGTTTCGTTTTAAATCACTGGTTTTAATCCTATCGTCACCGAGGGCTTTACAGTTTTTAATAACCTCATTACTTCGGCAACCTCCTACATCAAAACCGCATGGTATATAAAAAGATCCTCGTCTAATAATTTTTCATTACATTTATGATTATTTTGTACGTTAATTGTGCTATTCATCATCCAATTTTTTTTTGTATTTTTTAGATTATTTGCTTATTAAACTACTACAATAATTATTTTTTGCTAAGTTAATTTCATTTTTTACATAATTTTTGTATTTCATATATCTTTGAATTTTAATTTGTGTTTTTGGACTTTTTAATTTCCTTTTTTTTTTTGGTTCATTCTCACTCTTCCTTCTGTGTGTGTTATCCAGGGTCTTGATTTTTTTTTTTGTCAGACATCTTTTATCGGGTAAAGATCTGAGTTCCTTTCCCCTCCTTTTTTCTGTTATTGGACCAATATCCACGTTGACAAATCCAGTAAAAAATAAAAAAAACTGTAAATCAATTAACTGTTTTTAACCCAGTCTAATTTTTTATCTGCTCCCAATACTGAGATCAACCAGATTTCTGAAATGCGTTGTGTAATATTTTATACACATTAAAAATATAAATTTAAAAATGGGAGCCAAGTTTAATATTAAGAATATGTTTGGTTGTTGACTTCGCCGACAAAAGAATTGAGATTTAAATGGGTACCAAGTTCTGTAGATAATCCTGAAATTTATTCATAAGAACATACAACATTCTAAAATAAATTTAAAGCACAATTCCTTTTTTATTCTGCTACAACAATGTTTGATTTTTAAAAATATAACTTCCTAAATTTGAACAGTCTAATTGTTTACACAAAGCAGATAAAATTAAAGCTCACGATTTGACTTGGCTAGTTTTTACCAGAAAATTAACTTTTTTGACCTTATAATATAAAAACAGTAACTTGCGTGTAACATAAAGAAGATAAGTTGATTAGCCAAATAATAAATAATTTGTATGTGAAAACTAGCCAAGTGAAAATTCGACTATTCAAATTTAAGAAGTTATATTTTTAAATAGCCAACATTATTGTAGCAGAAAAAACAAGAAATTGTGATTTAAATTTAATTTAGAATGTTGTATGTTCTTATAAATAAATTTCAGGATTGTCTGCAGAACTTGGCACCCATTTAGATTTCAATATTCTTTTGTCGGTGAAATCGACAACCACGCATACTTTTAATATTGAACTTGGCTCCCATTTTTATATTCATGTTTTTAATGGGATATCATTACTTTTTGTAAAGAAATTATTATTATTCATTCAAATTCAAATTCAAATCGTTTTTTCTTCAAAATGGGCTTACAAAGTGAGCACTTTTTGAAAGTCAAGTTACAGAGTCTGTCTGTACCCTAACTTTAAAGCTACCACCATTTTCGACCTGTTTGGCTGAGGGGAAGAAGTGGCAAGAAACCCGAACTGCAGCACACAGGGCCCTACAAATATGTCATGTTATTTTCATCCCTTTATTATTAGTATGTCAGCATCAGTATACAATATCATGTTCATTTCCTGTGCTGTGCTGGAATCGCATTGCTCCATAATATATGTTTATCATTAAGATAGTCATATATTTTATAATAATCTTTGTCAAGCAGAACTTGATTCACAGAAATTTGAATAAATCTATTTTCCAGTAGATCAAGTATCTCGTTTGGAATTTTATTATAAAAAAGCACACAAAGCTTTAAAGTGCGCTGGTTGTTAATAAAAATCGATTGCTTGAAAAATATTTCAAATCGTAACAATTCACTGTTTTTTGAATTTTTTCCTTTGGCCCCACTTCAGGTCTTGACGGTATACCTTTTCTTGTCCTTAAAAACCTGTCTGAGCAGTCCTTTACCTTTCTCTTCCAACATTTTAACTATTTCCTCTCCGGAGGTATAACCCCCCCCCCCTTGGAATTCTTTTATTATCATTCCTATTCCTAAAAAAAGTTCTTCCTTACGTTCCATTTACTTGGCAACCTGTATCAGAAAACTGTTTGAAGGTATGTTAAACAAGCGCCTTGTTTGGTGGCTAGAGCATAATAATATATTTCCTAGCAATATGTTTGGCTTTCGGCCTAGTATTGGTCCCTCCGACTGTATTAGTTTTTTTGTCTCCTATATTTACCAATCCTTTATCCTAAAAAATTATACTTTGGTTTCCTTCACCGATGTATCCTGTGCCTTTGATAATGCCCATTCACTCACTCTAAAAGATAAGATGATAGCAATTAACGTTCCAATGCCCTTTACTTCCCTTATTATCAATCTCATGCAGAATCGTTCTATCTACCTTTCTGCTCCATCTTTAGAAACTTCAAGAATAGTTTTTCGAGGTCTTCCCCAGGGTTCCTCTCTCAGTCCTACTGTTTTCAACATATACACTATCAGTGTGGCTTCTCTTCCCCTAAAATTCTTCGTATTTATTCTTTGCTGATGACATCCTAATTTATGTCTCATCTCATGGTATTATATCAGCCAGTTAATCTGTCTCTTTCTTTATTGGATCATTCCCTTTCTTCAATTAATTTTTCTATTTCTCCCGCTAAATCTTGTTATGCCGTATTTACCCTGCGACCTTATAGTCCTGCTTCTGTCTATCTATTCCTTGCAAATACACTCGTTTCTCGTGTTAATTGCTTTTGTTATCTTGGTATCTTCCTTGACATTCGGTTATCCTTCTCCGAACACATCAAATATTTTTCCTCTTCAGCAACCAAAAGGCTAAACCTGCTAAATGCCTTATTTCCAACCAAATGAGGTGATGATCCTTATGTGCTCATTTCTCTATATAAACCAATCATCCGCTCAAAATTTGATTACTGTTCATTTCTCTATGGTTGTGCCTCCATGTCCCGACTCTCTAAATAGGATGTAATCCAAAACTCTTGCCTTCGTCTATGCCTTGGTGCTCTTAAATCTTTTCCAGTTCCAGCAGTCCTTGCCGAATCTAATACACCACCCCGTTCTATTCGCAGATCTTATTTGGGCTATCGTTTTCTTACTAAGCGTCTTCTACTCACGTCCTCTACTCTTATTCATTCCTATCTTTCCATTTTTATGAACTGAAGTTTCATACCTAGGAAAATTCCTATTCTATCTCTCATTTCTCTTCGGCTCAGTTCGTTTTGTCCTTACGTAATGTTCTTTGTCAATCTCCCTTATTTCACTTTTAATTTCGCCGATCTCTGCCATTCTCCAAATATGTTTACTATATCTACGCTTTCTAAGTTTCTTTCGCCGGACCTAACAAAACAGGAATTCTACAGTTTTTTCAATTCTCAATTTCCTTCGTATGCAATCGTGTTTACAGATGGTTCGAGGAAGCCGGATGGTGTCGGCACCTCTTTTATCCTCCAAGATTTTGGCTTTTCAGATTATTTTCGTCTGCCTCCTTTTTGTTCCGCATTCATAAACGTATTTAATGACTATCCTATGTTCCATTATTATCATTTCCTCCAATCACCTTTCCCCTAAATTCTAGATTATATCTGACTCCATGACCGCCCTTTAATTCATTCTCCCCTACCTGATCATTCCTGTGATTTTATCGTACTCCGTATACGCTCACTAATCCACGTTATTTCTTCCCTTCATTCTATTCAAATTGATTTGCTGTGGGTTCCTAGTCTTTCGAGCATCTTCGGTAATGAAGCGGCGGACTCCTTGACTCGGGTTGCTGCCTCTTCTCACTTCTTCTCTAAAAAAATCCCATTATCCAATCTCCTTTCGCTGTGCAAAGGTTTTCATCTTAGGTTTTGGTCGGATATTTACGTTTCTTCTTTCTCTAACAATTTTTCTTTTTATCTGTCTGTCCAACCTAGTCATCATTCCAATCCGTGGTTCTCTTTGTTTCCTTCACTTCGTCGTTCTGTTGTCGTCTCCGTTATTCGCTTGCGCCTTAACCACTCTCTGTTGCCTTTTTCCCGTTTTCGATTTCCGTTGGTTGCTTCTCCATTTTGTCATCTCTACTCAAAGGAAGAGTATGTTTGCGATATTTGAGTGTTAATCTCTTTCTGTTGAGTGCTCTGCTATCTACTTCAGTTTGCTGAGACTTGGTCTTCCGACTCCATATTGCGCTTCTTATATCCTATCTTTTCCATCTCCACAGATTGTTCCTTTCTCCTAACAATATCTGACCGTATCAAGATATAATTGGCTCCTTTCTATTCTAATTGTTTCTGGGTAAAGGTCCCCGGTCGACGAGCCCAATTTTAGACGTTAATATCTCAATAACTGTTTGAGTTATATTTATGAAATTTGTGGCTCTAGTTAATCTAAGAGGTTTTGAAAAATAAACCCAATTTCATGTGTTTATGTTAAATAGATGTTGAGTTATTAAGGGGTTAAAAGTGCCTCTAAATGGTTCTCGTAATATAACACGCGGCAGCTTTGCCGTCGCCAGTTCCTTTTTCTTGGCTTGAACTTGGCTTGACACGCTACCGCGTGTCTAGAAATAAAAACGATTTATCTACCGAGTGAAAATTCCTAATTGTTACATTCAAAAAATTCAAAAAATATAATACACATTATTTTGCTTAATATCTCTTACATTATTAGTTCCCTTCTGAATCGTTACAATCAATTTTCTTTATATACAACAAAACAAATATTACATAAATCACTTAATTACCTTCAGGTAGACGTTCGTTTTAGAAATTTACATGTGTTTATATTTAATAAAATAAATAAATAGGACACACTTGAATATGTATGCTATTTTTAGAAGAGAAATAAGTTCATTGCGTTTACCTTCACGAAGAATACAACAGACACTTCAAAAAAAAGTACCGCTCTGACATTTAATGGTCTATGTGTGTTGCACATTACAATAATAATGTTTTTACGCATTTGGACATCAGCATTCAGCCAATCAGAATTATATATCGAATCGCGAATTTTATCATTCTGCAAGAAAAAAACATTTTAGAACAAATTATTTATGGTTTTTAAATTACTTTAAAAAAGTAATTATTATTTTTGATTTGTGTGTTATATATAAAGTTTTTTTGCGTTTTTCAGATAGGTTATAAACTGTTTGATGGAGATTAGCTATCTCCTTCCATAGCTAGTAATTGGCTATTTGAATTTTGAACTGTAAAGTTACTAAATTATTAGTGATATCAATGTGAACTAAAGCTCAATATGTAACATTCATATAATATTTTCTGTTAAAAGCCCTATTCCTTCTGGCTGTAGCATGACATTAAGTTTTGCTGAAAATAAGGTCAACCTTTCTCCACCCACACAATTTCTGATTTTTAAAATAAATTTATTGACTTCTTATTCATGATATAAGCATTCTTTATAAAAAATTATATGATAAATTTATTTTTTACACTTTATGTATTTTTAGGAAAACAAACCTCTTTTCACAGTTCGAATTTTCAAAAAAGATTTCTTATTTGACATCTTCGTTGAATACTTTATATATACATGAAATTTCACGTTACAGTAAACATTTATTTATGCTGTGGTGTGATTTTCAGTTTATGCCAAAATCGGGATGCAGCCGTAATTATAACCTTAAAATTTATAAGGTTTAAAAATAATTTTGAACACTTTTAGTACATCATACTCGCGTAAGGGGTATCCATGCAAAATTACGATTCGGTAAACCTATTTGTGCTGAAAATGTACCACTTTATGTATTTTTTAGAAAACAGTTTTTAACCTCTTTTCATTCCGTGAAGTTTGCATTTTCAGAAAAGCTTCCTTATTTGACATCCATATGGAATTGCAATTGTCTGTTGCAAATTGTTTCGGCTGTAGCGTGATTATCAGTTTTTTTTTTTTTTTTTTTTTTTTTTTGGGCGCGCCAGCGGCTTTGACCCAACAACAATAGAAATTAAGGAAGGGGTTAAATAAAAAGACGATTAGAAATAGAGCTTAGGAAAGATTGGAGTACAGGGATTATATCTGGGGATGGAAAGGAAAGAACAAAAGAAGAATTATACGGAGCAGGAAGACCCAGTGCCAAGATTTTCGAGTACAAAACAGAGCGCTCGGAATCAAGGGCAGGGCATTCAAAGAAGATGTGGTTTGCATCACATATGAGAGGAGAGATGTAATTATGAAGGGGACAATCGGGAGAAGGGGACAGGGAAAAACGAAAACGTGAAGAGGGTAGAAGTGAGTGATTAATACGCAGTCTGATTAAGGAAATGATCGCGGAGCGTTGATAAGAATAGGATTGAAACCACGGCTGGGAAGAGGGAACCGGTTGAATTTGAAGATAATGAGAGGCGGGATTAGAAAATAGGGAAGGATAGATGTCCGACCATAGTCGGGAATGATTAGCTGAGGAAAGAAGGAGGATGTCCGAGGTAGGAATTTTGCAGAATAAAGGACCATCGCGGGCGGCCGAACGGGCTAAAAAGTCAGCTAACTCGTTGCCCTCGATGCCAGAGTGACTAGGAACCCACAAAAGGTCAATAGTAATGGAACGGGATGAAAGTAAATTGGATATAAGAAAACGAATTAAAAGAATGATAGAATTGGAGGAATGAGAAGGAGGAGAAGAGATGGCTTGAAGAACACTTTTGGAATCGGAGACAATCAGACATTTACTGATCTCTCTTATGGATGGAATGAACGAGACTGTGCGTAAAATGGCGATAGACTCCGCTGTGAAGATAGAACAGAAGGAAGGGAGCTTGAAGGACTCAGAGTGATTAAGTGAGAGGGAGGTAAACGCGCCGCCCACCCCATTTTCGTTTTTAGAACCGTCAGTGAAGAATGTTAGATGAAAAGGGAAAGATGTGTCCAGCATGTGGAGGAATTCGGCTTGGATTGAAGAATGTGCGGTGGAGCTGGTTTGGAGAGGGAGAGAGAAGAGATAATTAGTCTGCCAAATGCTGGAAAAGTCATGGGAAAAGTAAGAAAGCTTGGAATAAGAAAAGACATAAGGCGAAAAATTGGAGACTCGAGCTGCTACGAGAGAAAGGATTGGGATTTTGTGAGGAGCAAATCGCCATTGGTTTTTAATACTAAGATAGGAAGAGATAAGATTAGATGAGGACACAGAAAGCCGTTTAATTAGAAAATTATAACCAAGCTGCGATCTGCGGATAAACAGTGGTTGCATAGCAGATTCAGAGAGGATAGCAGGAATGGGAGAAGATTTTAGCGCTCCAATGCACAACCGAAGGCAGCAGTTTTGAACTTTGTCCAGTTTGGTGAGGAGAGATTTAGAGGAGTTTCCATAGATGAAGGAGCAGTAATCGATTCTAGAACGAATTATAGCCTTGTAAAGGATTAGGAGAATGGAAGGGTCGCCACCCCATTTGGATGGCGAAAGGGCTTTCAGGAGATTGAGTCTTTTGAGGGAAGAATTGTAGAGATAGTTGATGTGTTCATAGAAAGTGAGTCGGCTGTTGAGAATAACACCAAGATAGCAGAAGGAGCTGACGAGCGGAATCGGAATGTTAGATGAAATAATATTTACCAAAGCTTGATTGTAGGGGCGGAGGGAGAACACCATAGAAGAGGACTTAGAAGGAGAGAGAGAGAGGTGAATTGAGGCGAGGGAGATACTAAGGATAGATAAAGAGTTATTGATATCTTCGTTGGCGGCGGCCACATCATTACAACTGGAGTAGATGAGGATATCGTCTGCGAAAAGGAGAGAGGAGGAAATCGTAGGAAGGGAAGCAATGTTAAGGAAATGGATATTGAAAAGAGTGGGGCTAAGACATGATCCCTGAGGAAGTCCCCGGTGGATGCATCTGGAAATGACACGGGAGGGAGTAGAGAGGAAGAGGGATCTATTTTGGAACAAGTTTAGGATCAGAAAGATGAAATTAGATGGAACGTTAAGCCCAAGAAGCTTGGCGCATAGAGTAGGAAGGTGGACATTATCAAACGCAGAGGAGACGTCAACAAATGTAGCAACAGTGAATTTTCTTTCTATGAAAGCTTTGTAGACGTCTGATAGGAATAGACTGATGCAGTCGACCGGGCCCAACCCCGAGCGAAAGCCAAACATATTGTAAGGAATTAGATCATTGTGTTCCAGCCACCAGACGAGTCGATTGTTCACCATACCTTCGAACAGTTTACGAAGACAGGAGGCTAAAGAAATAGGACGGAACGTAGATTGATTCTTTTTAGGTATAGGGATGATAACAAAGTCATTCTAGGATTTAGGTGTAGATCCGGAGAGTAGGAAGGAGTTGAAGATATTCAGAAGAAAATGCAAAGAAAGCGTGGAGAGGTTTTTAAGTATAAGGAACGATATACCATCTAAACCTGGTGAGGAGTTGGAGGATTTATTAAGGATAGATAGTAGCTCATCATAACTGAAAGGAAGAGATAAGAAGTGAGACTCTGAGTTGGGTGTAAGAACAGGAAGCGAGATTTCCTCAAGGGAAGGAGCGTAGGCGGGCGCGATAGAATCTAGAAAGGAAAGGAGATGTTGCAGTGCGGGAGAGGGATGTACCGGGCGCTTGGAAAGGGGAGAAGTAAAAGCCTTAGCCATCTTCCAAATCTGCGAAAAGGGCGTGTCTTTAGAAAAAGCAGAACAAAATTGTTTCCAAGAATTTCTCTTAGCCGCTTTAAGACCAAAGCGAGCCCTCGCATTGGCTTCTTTGTGAGCAAGAAAGTTGGACATTGAGGACCGCGAACGAAATGATTTGAATGTAACAGTACTTTGTTTGAAAGCCTGTTTACACTCTTCGTTCCACCAGAGTGAGGAGGCAGAGGGCGCTTTTCGGTGATGATTATTGGGAACAAGCAGAGAGGATGAAGAAAGGGACGAATGAAGGGATTGGGTGAACAAGTTGTATTGGGCTATAGGATCAGAATTCGCCAGGATATGAGGGAGAGAATCGTCCATCAATGAACGAAATTTGGTCCAATCCGTTTTGGAAAGAATCCATCGAGAGGAATGGAGAGGCTTGGATTGGATAGGAGGAAAAACGTCATTAAGGGATAGGAGAATAGGAACATGGTCGCTACCAAAAGTGCCATCAAGTGTTTTCTCCAGGAGCATTTAGGAGCTATATCGGGAGAGGTAAAGGAGAGGTCCACCGAACTTGAGGAGAAAGCATTTTTAAAGTAGGTGGGAGAATGATCGTTGAGGAGAAAGAGATTATGATTGAGGATAAAGTCTTCCAGCACAGAGCCGTTGGAGTTGTAACGAGTGCAGCCCCAAAGGGGAGAATGAGCGTTCCAATCTCCACCAATGACGTATGGTTCTGATAGGGTTGTAAGGAATGAGGAAAGCGGAATATTGAAGAGGCCAGAGGTGGGAGGGTTGTAGACACAAGCGATATGGATAGGCTTTGGGGACAGATTTAGAAGAGAAATATGGATCATATTGGGAGAGTTAGGATAGGGAGGTGGAAGGAAAGGGATAGTGTGCGATTGGTATGATAAGTCGCTCCTGATTAGGATGGCAGCTCCACCATACCCGTCCACACGATCAGCTCGAACTATGGAAAAACCTCTGAAATGGATGGAGGAGGATGATTTCAGCCACGTTTCAGACAGCAAAGCGACATGAATGTTATAGCGGTCAAGTAGACCCTCTAAAGCTTGTTTGTTAGCTCGTAGGCTACGACAATTCCATTGTATAATGTTTAAGGACGGAAGCTGCGACATAGTAGGATAATGACAAAAGGGAAAGGAAAGACGAGAGCAGTAAAGTAGGATACAAAGAGGGAGTAAAATGCCTTAAAGGAAGTGCCGCATAGGCTCACTTCCAAAGTAGAGGAGCAGAAGGGAGGCCTATTCAAAATATGACATGGCCTCTTATGAAAATAGCTTTTTACTGTTGGAAGCATCAGTGATAGTTCTGAAGAATGTCTGCACGAACTTGTTTTTATGCAAGTTTGTAGACTTCCTACAGTGTACGTAGCGTATAGAAGATTTGATGGAAGGATCATTTTTAAATCTGAGGAATGCCTGCACGAACTTGGTTTAATGCAAGTTTGTAGGCTTCCTATTGCGGCAGTAATGTATCGTAGCCTAGTGGTGGAGTTTCTCATGTAAGTAGGTTTCAACTTTGCAAATGATCTGATGTGGCAGGAGATGGAAGAACGACTAAGATGTAGGAAATATAAAAAAAGGAGAATAGAAGAAAAGTTAGTTGAACTGAACATTATTGGCTAGGAAAGATGAAAGGTTGTCCCCGAATGAAGGGGAGGCGGCTATGTTGAAAGATGAAAGGAGTTGGATGATGGCAGTGGATAAATTACAAATATTAGAAGAGGTATCGATGTGGTGGATAGGAGCACTATTTTGAACAAGAGGGAGATGACTTTCAGCTGGAGACGAGTTGAAGGAAGAGGATCCAACTCTATTCAGAGCCCATCCGGCTGATGGCGCAGGGGAATACAGAGAAGGGATAGGAGGAAAGTGGGGAAGGGGTTTGGGATGCGACTTGGACTTGGGAGATTTATGAAAAGTAGGGGACTTTGGGCTAGGAAGAGGCGTTACTTTGCGAGGAAGGGTAGAAGTGCTTAGAGAGGGAACAGGAGCGGCGGCTCGGTTAGCATAGGAAAACGCTTGAGAGACTATGCTGGAAGCTTTTAATTTGGAGGCTTCATGGAAGGATATGTTTTCAAAGGCCATGATTTTTTTGATGTCCTTCTGTCTTTGCCATTCAGGACAGCGACGATCGGACGAACTGTGACAACCTTTGCAGTTGCGACAGAGAGGAGGCTCCTGGAGACTATCACATTCAGAGAAGAGGTGCTGGGAAGAACAATGGGAACAGATCGAGTGAAAACTCCTGCAATGTCGTGCAATATGCCCAAAAAGAAAACATTTTGCACATTGCGTGGGAGAGCGAATACTTGGAGAGACCGGGAAGCGAAGTTTGAAGATGGAAATATATTCGGGAAGGGAAGATTTGTGGAATTTTAACTCGACACTTTTGGTGGGTACTTTGGAACCCTCGGAGGAACGGAAAATGCGTCGAATAGAGATAACAGAGTTTGGAAATTCAAGCCCTTCTTTGATATCTTCGACTGAAAAGGAGGGATGAACTCCGGTAATAACACCGATTCTATATAAGGTATTAAGAGGAATAAAGGCCTTGATTTTGTTGGCGGTGAAATAAGAGGAGTTGTTGAGAAAGGAGTTAGCGGAAGAAGCATTGGGGAAGAAGACCGAAATGCGTCCCCTACCTTGGGATTTGATGTCAGTAAAAGAAGTAGAGACTTTGCTAATGAGCTTAGCCAAAGCTAGCGGGTGAAGGTTGCCAATATTCTCGTCGGAGGTACAATTTTCGACAAAAACTGTGAAAGGACCGGGATGGTTGGAAGGGAAGATGGCCTCAGTGGTGGTTTCAGTGTTGGAATTATTATTGTTAATGCTGTTATTATTTTTATTGAAATTGTTATTATCATTACTGCAGTTGATAGCGGTATTATTAGTGATACTAGTATTGTTACTATTTTGGTTAGTGGTACTGGATGTGTTGTTATTATTACTTAAAGGAATATCGGAGATAGGAGTATTCGGTTGTGTCAGGCGTAATTCCTTAGTAGATGAAGACGGAGGAGGGGTTAAAGGACTAGAGGGCTTTCGCTTAGTTGAAGGATCTATATCCGTTACGTTAAGCGATAAATGATTGTTTGAAAGTTTATTGGGGGAGGCCGCTGAGCGGCCCCCTTTGGAAACGCTCATTTACGCTCAAGCGAAAATGTGATCGGAAAAGAACAATTGAAAGTAAATAAAATAAACACGCGAGAAAAAAAAAAAAAAAAAAAAAAAAAAAAAAAGACGGAAGAATACACACGAATCTGAAATTACGAGCGAACGAAAATAAGTCGAAAATCCCGCAACAAGAGTTACGAGTAATTAATGGAACGAACTCACCGCTCTGGTGGAGATAAAATCCGAACACAATAGAACACGACTTTTATCACTGATAACGAACAATTATTAGTTTTTTAAAAAATGGTTTCCTGAAATTTATTCCTTTTTTCATTCTGAGAAAATTTGAATTTTTTAGGTATTTTTTCATTGACGTACGTCATTATGCTACATGTAGATTTTCAACTTCATAGAACTAGTATTTTCAGCGGTATGTTAATAATTGATAGGCTACTCAAATATCCGGTTACGTTTTCATTACAATTTTTAAAATTGAGACTGACCATTTAGTGGGAATTTTATTGTTTTTAATGCCACATCGTCATCGGTAATGAGAGTTTTTGTGCTACGTTGATTTTTAAAGGATGTGCTTAATTTTTAAATTCTGATCTAGACGTAGACTGATAGAAAAGATTTTTGTTATTTCCTTCATTTACTGTTAGTATTCACCAATTTATTCCTTAGCACGGTTGTTGAAATCTGCACATTGCAATGTCGAACATTGGATGTCCGTGATTAGGGGTTCTTAAAATCCCAAGTTTAGAAGAAACGTACAATTTACTTTCTATTTTTATTTTTGTACATTTTCAATATATCCGGAACAACGTGGTATGGAAGGACCTTAAACTTTAATGTTCCGAAAGTGTACAGTAGGGAATTATTGAACAATCAAAATCAAAAAATATTTATTTACAAATACGTTAACGTTTAAAGAACAAATATTATTTACCTAAAATATGTATTGAAAATGATAATTTGATCATTCTGACGTCTGATGACTTGATCCATAATAACATGGTAATGGATTTAATGTACATATTTGAGCCCTAATAACGAAATCTGAATTTATAAGAAAAGAATTTATTTATTAAATTTACATTTTTGTTTTTTACATATACATGATGGAATGTAAAACTTGTTCTATTAGTAACAAAATTCTCTTTATTTCGGGAGGGGTTCTTTTGTATAGACGTTAGTCCAAGAATTAGGAAAGGGAAGAAAAGTAAAATTAGACTGCCATGAGAACAGAGGTAGAGATAGAAAGGATTGGAGAGTCGAAAGAAAGGGGACGATGAAAGACGTGGTGTAACGAGTGGGAAGATCCATTAGTAAAAGAGAGAAGTAGAAGAAGGAATGTTTAATAATGACGGAAGAAAATTCACATATAATGTGCGTCACATATAAAATATAAAATGGATGGTGGAGAGGGTAAAATAAAGAAAATATAAATGAGAAATGTAACAGTAATGAAAGAAGCCGGCTGTGTTCAAACGTCAGGTTATTGAGAGAATTGAATGTCTTAAGGAAGGGAAGTTAAGAAACCAAGGATAAGCCGGAAAATTAGATTGAATAGATAGTTGAAAAAGCTAGGATTTTAAAATGAAGAGCAATGATAGTTGTGCTATAATTTAGAATGAGCAGCTGCGGCGAGAAAAAAAATACTGTAGGATTCAAAAACGTTAAGAAATATACCGGTAAAAGAAGATAAACTGCTCGTAGATCCATTTATTATTGCCTTTGATTACAAAGTTCCAGAAAATTATATGGGTAAAGGAAGAAGAGATGAGATGACTTGTAGGAAATGTCAGGAATCTAATACAGTGACAACTGATAAGATAGAGAAAAGGGGAAATAAAGAAAATGACACCCAAAATAGCAGTAAACTTGGCGTAGAAAATTGAACAAAAGGGTAGAATTTAGAAGATTTAGAATAGTTTAAATAAGTACAAAAATAGGCTGAACTAACCAAGGGGCAAACCACTGATGTAAATTTTGTACATTACTTCCTATAATTCCTTTGGACTTACTGGAATTTTTGTGGAAGTCCTATATGTTGTACACCAAACTTCTTCGGCAGTTTACCTCTTGAGTTTAGCCCTTGTCTTTGATAGTGTGTGCACCGTAATTTGAAAGGATAACATTTTTTAATTTTTTGTTGAACATAATCCCTATTCAATCAATTATTCATTGTTTCCTAATATTTCCTAGTAATTATTATTATCTCCACAATTCTACAGCGGTTTACTTATTCATAACGATTGAAATTAAAAGCTCAAGTTCATAGATTTCTCTCAAAATTTTTTAATTCTTGTTCCAGAATTTCTAAAATTCCTAGGGAATTGCTGGACTACATGTTTTACTCCAAACTTCCTCAGCCCCCGGTTTACCTCTTAGAATTAACTTTCTTGGGTCTTTATCATTTCGGCTCCTAGATAATTTCTGTCTCGTTATGTATCGGCCTTGTCCCTTTTCCAAGCTGATCTAATTTTTAGTTAGGTTTCAATTTTTTTTTCTTTTTCAACGGGTTTTTTTTTGTTTATCGCTAAAAAAATTATTTCCACTTTAAAAAACTTGAAATGCCAATTATATATGTATTTAGCGAGTTATTTCAATAAAAATTTTTTGAAAAAATTAGTATATGTGGGCAATAATTTACCACTATGACAAATTTTTTGCCATTAAAAAAAATGTATCCTAAAAAATGAAAAACAAATAAATTTTAATGATTATGAAAAACTTATAATTTGAAAAAAGCAAAATCGATCTGGATTCTGGATTTTACTGAAAAATTTGTTCGTTCGTCTTAAGACATTCTTCTCCCGTTTTCAGGTTTATTTTTAACGGGAACCACTCGTTTGGACATAATCGACTGTTCCTGGTCGACTAACAATAGAGAAAATTATTTTAAAAAACTTTACAGGAAATATTTGTTTTTAATTTAATATTGTGTAAATTTCACTGTCGTAAGGATCCGTGTATGCGACCCATTGGAATTTGGGTGCTAGATAGTTTGAACATATTGTTAGATCAATAGACCGAAAAGCATTCGTAACTTGAATTTATGTGGGTTGGGGGGTGATTGTTATTTAAGAGGATTAGGTTTGAAGAATTAGCCAATACATGTTCAGCTATCTTGCATTTCGTGTTAGAGCATTTACTGCCCCAAAGTGGGTTGTGTGGGCGTTGAAATCACCGCACAGAAGGAACGGTTCTGGAAGAGAAGTTCTGTAAAGTTCTAGTCGATATATTTTGATTTGGTTGTATGTAAACAGAGCAAAGTGTAATAACTGGTTTTTAGGAAATCTGTAAGGTAGATATAGAGATTGCAATGGTTTGGATTTCTATTGGTGCCTGTATACTAGTCGCTTTGAATGAATTCGATGTAAATAATGCAATTCCGACATTCCACTGTAAACAGACTGTCATTATATATAGCGACGAAATTTAATGTATACATAATTACACTATATATGTTAATACTTAACTAATGTTAAGGAAATAGATGATCACTTAAGTTGATAAGTTTGATTTATTGTTTCCATGGTTTCTGTAGTAGTTGTGTCAAAGCCGCTGACGCGCCCAAAAGATAATATATAAAATAATATTATTATTTTATATTTAAAAAAAAACAAAAAAGTCCAGTTCTTGTGTTGAGCTGGATGGAAATGTAGCATGGTGACTTAAAATTAAAGTCAATCGGTTTTTTATGCCGCGATGCTTAAACAAATAAAAAGCGTCTTGTAATTTTACCTGTAATTAGCTTTTTTTCAACCAATTGGAAAAAATTTCCGACTAAATCACTGCAAAATGTAATAAGGGTATACTACTGCACATAAGGGGGTTTTTAAAATGAGCACAACATATTCTCAGTAATTCACTTTCACAAACATATAAATACGCAAAACATTTAATATCTCTATATAAATAGGCAAAGTCCTCCTTTGTTTATTAACCGATTTTCTTTTTCTTTTTTTTTGTTTAGTAGCTTTTAAAAATCAGCTTTTTCTTCTTATTTAAATATAAAATTAATGCAAAAAAAAATAAAAAATGAACTGTCTGTTATGACATTTTCGATTCGTTTTTTTTTTTTTTTTGTTATATATATATATTTTTTTACTGCATACGTAGCGCATGATTTTCGAACCGCCATTATGTGACCGCCCGCTGATTGGCTGAGAACCAAGACCGATGTCTATTTTTTGTTTATGTGTTCCTCGCCATTACCAGGTATCTGGAATTAACCGCTCGCATGTTTTGTCTACCATATGTTTTATTGCTTTGCACTACCAGTATTGACGCCACCTCCCCGTCACAAAGACACTATCAGAGCCGATAATCGACGACGTTCCAAAATCAAAAATAAATCGAAAGATCATGCCACCAACCCTGATTTGTATCATACTGAAAATATTAAAAATCATTTAAAATTCGCGAAACCGAATTTTTCCATGGATTAGACCTGGACAGATCGATTGATTGGCCCAAAATACACCTAATGTGCAAATTTCATCCAAATTGTTGGAGTCGTTTCCGAAATACGCGAAATAAATTTATATATATATATATATATATATATATATATATATATATAGATATATACAAGAATTGCTCGTTTAAAGATATTAGATAAGCACACATTCAAAGAGAATTTTTTCTGGATCTGATTTTTTTGATTTTGTTCAAAACTACGAAACATGTTTATTGATGTTTATAATATTTTATTAATTACACATAGTAAAGTAGTTCAAATACACTTACTAATTCATACAATCGAGTTCCTGTAAAACATGTTACAAATAACACCCATAATACAGTTATTGTGTATCCGAGGTTTACTATTATTTCTATGACGGCGATACTTTTCTGAAATAAAGTTAAATCAAATATTACACTTATCATTTAAAATTATTGTATTTTAGTCTACGCGGCACTGTTTGGTATATTTTAAATTCGATTTTCAAGTAAGTGCATGCAGATAGCCATTTAACAATTCTTTAAAGTTTTTTTTCTTTTTTTTTATTTTTTTGGGCGCGCCAGCGGCATTGACCCAACAACAACAGAAATTAAGGAAGGGGTTAAATAAAGAGACGATTAGAAATAGAGCTTAGGAAAGATTGGAGTACAGGGATTATATCTGGAGATGGAAAGGAAAGGACAAAGGAAGAATTATACGGAGCAGGAAGACCCAGTGCCAAGATTTTCGAGTACAAAACAAAGCGCTCGGAATCAAGGGCAGGGCATTCAAAGAAGATGTGGTTTGCATCACATATGAGAGGAGAGATGGAATTATGAAGGGGACAATTGAAACCACGGCTGGGAAGAGGGAACCGGTTGAATTTGAAGATAATGAGAGGCGGGATTAGAAAATAGAGAAGGATGGATGTCCGACCATAGTCGGGAATGATTAGCTGAGGAAAGAAGGAGGATGTCCGAGGTAGGAATTTTGCAGAATAAAGGACCATCGCGGGCGGCCGAACGGGCTAAAAAGTCAGCTAACTCGTTGCCCTCGATGCCAGAGTGACTAGGAACCCACAAAAGGTCAATAGTAATGGAACGGGATGAAAGTAAATTGGATATAAGAAAACGAATTAAAAGAATGATAGAATTGGAGGAATGAGAAGGAGGAGAAGAGATGGCTTGAAGAACACTTTTGGAATCGGAGACAATCAGACATTTACTGATCTCTCTTATGGATGGAATGAACGAGACTGTGCGTAAAATGGCGATAGACTCCGCTGTGAAGATAGAACAGAAGGAAGTGAGCTTGAAGGACTCAGAGTGATTAAGTGAGAGGGAGGTAAACGCGCCGCCCACCCCATTTTCGTTTTTAGAACCGTCAGTGAAGAATGTTAGATGAGAAGGGAAAGATGTGTCCAGCATGTGGAGGAATTCGGCTTGGATTGAAGAATGTGCGGTGGAGCTGGTTTGGAGAGGGAGAGAGAAGAGATTAATAGTCTGCCAAATGCTGGAAAAGTCATGGGAAAAGTAAGAAAGCTTGGAATAAGAAAAGACATAAGGCGAAAAATTGGAGACTCGAGCTGCTACGAGAGAAAGGATTGGGATTTTGTGAGGAGCAAATCGCCATTGGTTTTTAATACTAAGATAGGAAGAGATTATAACCAAGCTGCGATCTGCGGATAAACAGTGGTTGCATAGCAGATTCAGAGAGGATAGCAGGAATGGGAGAAGATTTTAGCGCTCCAATGCACAACCGGAGGCAGCAGTTTTGAACTTTGTCCAGTTTTGTGAGGAGAGATTTAGAGGAGTTTCCATAGATGAAGGAGCAATAATCGATTCTGGATCGAATTATAGCTTTGTAAAGGATTAGGAGAATGGAAGGGTCACCACCCCATTTGGATGGCGATAGGGCTTTCAGGAGATTGAGTCTTTTGAGGGAAGAATTGTAGAGATAGTTGATGTGTTCATAGAAAGTGAGTCGGCTGTTGAGAATAACACCAAGATAGCAGAAGGAACTGACGAGCGGAATCGGAATGTTAGATGAAATAATATTTACCAAAGCTTGATTGTAGGGATGAAGGGAGAACACCATAGAAGAGGACTTAGAAGGAGAGAGAGAGAGGTGAATTGAGGCGAGGGAGATACTAAGGATAGATAAAGAGTTATTGATATCTTCGTTGGCGGCGGCCACATCATTACAACTGGAGTAGATGAGGATATCGTCTGCGAAAAGGAGAGAGGAGGAAATCGTAGGAAGGGAAGCAATGTTAAGGAAATGGATATTGAAAAGAGTGGGGCTAAGACATGATCCCTGAGGAAGTCCCCGGTGGATGCATCTGGAAATGACACGGGAGGGAGTAGAGAGGAAGAGGGATCTATTTTGGAACAAGTTTAGGATCAGAAAGATGAAATTAGATGGAACGTTAAGCCCAAGAAGCTTGGCGCATAGAGTAGGAAGGTGGACATTATCAAACGCAGAGGAGACGTCAACAAATGTAGCAACAGTGAATTTTCTTTCTATGAAAGCTTTGTAGACGTCTGATAGGAATAGACTGATGCAGTCGACCGGGCCCAACCCCGAGCGAAAGCCAAACATATTGTAAGGAATTAGATCATTGTGTTCCAGCCACCAGACGAGTCGATTGTTCACCATACCTTCGAACAGTTTACGAAGACAGGAGGCTAAAGAAATAGGACGGAACGTAGATTGATTCTTTTTAGGTATAGGGATGATAACAAAGTCATTCTAGGATTTAGGTGTAGATCCGGAGAGTAGGAAGGAGTTGAAGATATTCAGAAGAAAATGCAAAGAAAGCGTGGAGAGGTTTTTAAGTATAAGGAACGATATACCATCTAAACCTGGTGAGGAGTTGGAGGATTTATTAAGGATAGATAGTAGCTCATCATAACTGAAAGGAAGAGATAAGAAGTGAGACTCTGAGTTGGGTGTAAGAACAGGAAGCGAGATTTCCTCAAGGGAAGGAGCGTAGGCGGGCGCGATAGAATCTAGAAAGGAAAGGAGATGTTGCAGTGCGGGAGAGGGATGTACCGGGCGCTTGGAAAGGGGAGAAGTAAAAGCCTTAGCCATCTTCCAAATCTGCGAAAAGGGCGTGTCTTTAGAAAAAGCAGAACAAAATTGTTTCCAAGAATTTCTCTTAGCCGCTTTAAGACCAAAGCGAGCCCTCGCATTGGCTTCTTTGTGAGCAAGAAAGTTGGACATTGAGGACCGCGAACGAAATGATTTGAATGTAACAGTACTTTGTTTGAAAGCCTGTTTACACTCTTCGTTCCACCAGAGTGAGGAGGCAGAGGGCGCTTTTCGGTGATGATTATTGGGAACAAGCAGAGAGGATGAAGAAAGGGACGAATGAAGGGATTGGGTGAACAAGTTGTATTGGGCTATAGGATCAGAATTCGCCAGGATATGAGGGAGAGAATCGTCCATCAATGAACGAAATTTGGTCCAATCCGTTTTGGAAAGAATCCATCGAGAGGAATGGAGAGGCTTGGATTGGATAGGAGGAAAAACGTCATTAAGGGATAGGAGAATAGGAACATGGTCGCTACCAAAAGTGCCATCAAGTGTTTTCTCCAGGAGCATTTAGGAGCTATATCGGGAGAGGTAAAGGAGAGGTCCACCGAACTTGAGGAGAAAGCATTTTTAAAGTAGGTGGGAGAATGATCGTTGAGGAGAAAGAGATTATGATTGAGGATAAAGTCTTCCAGCACAGAGCCGTTGGAGTTGTAACGAGTGCAGCCCCAAAGGGGAGAATGAGCGTTCCAATCTCCACCAATGACGTATGGTTCTGATAGGGTTGTAAGGAATGAGGAAAGCGGAATATTGAAGAGGCCAGAGGTGGGAGGGTTGTAGACACAAGCGATATGGATAGGCTTTGGGGACAGATTTAGAAGAGAAATATGGATCATATTGGGAGAGTTAGGATAGGGAGGTGGAAGGAAAGGGATAGTGTGCGATTGGTATGATAAGTCGCTCCTGATTAGGATGGCAGCTCCACCATACCCGTCCACACGATCAGCTCGAACTATGGAAAAACCTCTGAAATGGATGGAGGAGGATGATTTCAGCCACGTTTCAGACAGCAAAGCGACATGAATGTTATAGCGGTCAAGTAGACCCTCTAAAGCTTGTTTGTTAGCTCGTAGGCTACGACAATTCCATTGTATAATGTTTAAGGACGGAAGCTGCGACATAGTAGGATAATGACAAAAGGGAAAGGAAAGACGAGAGCAGTAAAGTAGGATACAAAGAGGGAGTAAAATGCCTTAAAGGAAGTGCCGCATAGGCTCACTTCCAAAGTAGAGGAGCAGAAGGGAGGCCTATTCAAAATATGACATGGCCTCTTATGAAAATAGCTTTTTACTGTTGGAAGCATCAGTGATAGTTCTGAAGAATGTCTGCACGAACTTGTTTTTATGCAAGTTTGTAGACTTCCTACAGTGTACGTAGCGTATAGAAGATTTGATGGAAGGATCATTTTTAAATCTGAGGAATGCCTGCACGAACTTGGTTTAATGCAAGTTTGTAGGCTTCCTATTGCGGCAGTAATGTATCGTAGCCTAGTGGTGGAGTTTCTCATGTAAGTAGGTTTCAACTTTGCAAATGATCTGATGTGGCAGGAGATGGAAGAACGACTAAGATGTAGGAAATATAAAAAAAGGAGAATAGAAGAAAAGTTAGTTGAACTGAACATTATTGGCTAGGAAAGATGAAAGGTTGTCCCCGAATGAAGGGGAGGCGGCTATGTTGAAAGATGAAAGGAGTTGGATGATGGCAGTGGATAAATTACAAATATTAGAAGAGGTATCGATGTGGTGGATAGGAGCACTATTTTGAACAAGAGGGAGATGACTTTCAGCTGGAGACGAGTTGAAGGAAGAGGATCCAACTCTATTCAGAGCCCATCCGGCTGATGGCGCAGGGGAATACAGAGAAGGGATAGGAGGAAAGTGGGGAAGGGGTTTGGGATGCGACTTGGACTTGGGAGATTTATGAAAAGTAGGGGACTTTGGGCTAGGAAGAGGCGTTACTTTGCGAGGAAGGGTAGAAGTGCTTAGAGAGGGAACAGGAGCGGCGGCTCGGTTAGCATAGGAAAACGCTTGAGAGACTATGCTGGAAGCTTTTAATTTGGAGGCTTCATGGAAGGATATGTTTTCAAAGGCCATGATTTTTTTGATGTCCTTCTGTCTTTGCCATTCAGGACAGCGACGATCGGACGAACTGTGACAACCTTTGCAGTTGCGACAGAGAGGAGGCTCCTGGAGACTATCACATTCAGAGAAGAGGTGCTGGGAAGAACAATGGGAACAGATCGAGTGAAAACTCCTGCAATGTCGTGCAATATGCCCAAAAAGAAAACATTTTGCACATTGCGTGGGAGAGCGAATACTTGGAGAGACCGGGAAGCGAAGTTTGAAGATGGAAATATATTCGGGAAGGGAAGATTTGTGGAATTTTAACTCGACACTTTTGGTGGGTACTTTGGAACCCTCGGAGGAACGGAAAATGCGTCGAATAGAGATAACAGAGTTTGGAAATTCAAGCCCTTCTTTGATATCTTCGACTGAAAAGGAGGGATGAACTCCGGTAATAACACCGATTCTATATAAGGTATTAAGAGGAATAAAGGCCTTGATTTTGTTGGCGGTGAAATAAGAGGAGTTGTTGAGAAAGGAGTTAGCGGAAGAAGCATTGGGGAAGAAGACCGAAATGCGTCCCCTACCTTGGGATTTGATGTCAGTAAAAGAAGTAGAGACTTTGCTAATGAGCTTAGCCAAAGCTAACGGGTGAAAGTTGCCAATATTCTCGTGGGAAGTACAATTTTCGACAAAAACTGTGAAAGGACCGGGATGGTTGGAAGGGAAGATGGCCTCAGTGGTGGTTTCAGTGTTGGAATTATTATTGTTAATGCTGTTATTATTTTTATTGAAATTGTTATTATCATTACTGCAGTTGATAGCGGTATTATTAGTGATACTAGTATTGTTACTATTTTGGTTAGTGGTACTGGATGTGTTGTTATTATTACTTAAAGGAATATCGGAGATAGGAGTATCCGGTTGCGTCAGGCGTAATTCCTTAGTAGATGAAGACGGAGGAGGGGTTAAAGGACTAGAGGGCTTTCGCTTAGTTGAAGGATCTATATCCGTTACGTTAAGCGATAAATGATTGTTTGAAAGTTTATTGGGGGAGGCCGCTGAGCGGCCCCCTTTGGAAACGCTCATTTACGCTCAAGCGAAAATGTGATCGGAAAAGAACAATTGAAAGTAAATAAAATAAACACGCGAGAAAAAAAATAAAAAAAAAAAAAAAAAAAAAAGACGGAAGAATACACACGAATCTGAAATTACGAGCGAACGAAAATAAGTCGAAAATCCCGCAACAACAGTTACGAGTAATAATGGAACGAACTCAGCGCTCTGGTGGAGATAAAATCCGAACACAATAGAACACGACTTTATCCCTGATAAGATTTAAAGTTTACAAAATACACTTTTTTCTTTTGTAATAAAGGAAGAAACGGAATCCCTGATTAAAACTTTGGTCGGTGTTGTAGTTGACCATTTAAACGAATAGTAACTATTTTTTTGAGTAAAACGGTATCATAATTTATTATCTAAATTTAACTTATTGGATTACTTTCCTATTCCTCTTGAAAAGGATTTCAGAGACTGATCATCAACATTTCAATATCTTAAAATACTTCTAAATTTATTACTGTTTTTACTTGAAATTATATCATTTAATGAATAAGAACACATATCTTCACACTCTGCCCATAATAGTTTTTTCAGTCGCTCATTCCAAATTATGGCTCAACTCCCATTCTTCTTCATTTTCTAATCCTGCCTTCTTTTATCTCTCTATTCAGCCATATCTCTTGAACCTCATTCATGGTTCCTTGACTTCTTTTCTCTTAAACGCTCTACAATCTCCGTTATTTGCCGTCTTCGCTTTAATTATAGCCTCTTTCCAGCATCAGTTTCTCGGTTTTCATCTACATCTACTCCACTTTGTCCTCTTTATCTCCCTTCCACATATATTTCTTGTGATTTTGATCTTGTTTTGTTGGAATGTTTGACCTTTCCTAATGGACAATCGTCCTACTTTTTTCTATTAAAAGTCGGTATTCCTACTCCCCTTATCGGTGCTTCTTACATTCTTTCATTTTCTTCTGCTTCTGTTATTCTTCACCTTGAATTATTTTTAGCCTTTATCCTCAAACGTTTAAGAATACAACGTTATTTTCTCCTTCTTCTCATTTCTCGGGCTAATGTTCTCGTCGACAAACCCATTGGGGGGTTTAAAAAAAAAATAAATAAAAATAATCTTCATGCTTTCGTAATGCAATTTTTTGCTAACCATTTAAATAATTGCGCCGTTTATAGACTTAATATTTTTCCTATTTTCAAGGATCTGTTTGTAGCTTTCAGAATCAAGTATGTTTTCAATGGATAACAATGAATTTTCCCACAGCTCAAAAAAACGACTAAGATTTTTTCATAACTTTAATAATATTTTAAATTTTGGTATGCATTGTAAATTCCCGCAGAATATTTCCAGCATAAAAAAGCTTTCTTTTTACTAAGGAACTGAGCGGTTGGTTGTTGTTCACTCCTTTTAAGGGAAAAATAACGCAGTATTTACAAAAATCATCCGGCTTCTTTTGCGGAATATGTTAACCGAGACCATCGGGAAGAATCAGCTTGCCGAAACTTCAGTTTTTTGTATCCGTATAACTGAAAATTTTCAACATTCTGATGGAATCTTCATTCTAAGTACATTTAATTTTCCAGCTTATAACAAGACTCTGATACTCCACGATGCTATTTTCTTCTTCTCTGTTATGTTTTCCAGTTATGTATTTTCAACGAGCTAACTATTTTCCCCTATTTATGTCCTGCTGGCATGTTTTACAAAGCGGTCTTAAATACCAGAGCGCCGGATACGAACCGGGTCATAAGGTAACTTAATTAAATTGCCTTCATGTATTGATACCAGTGATCCTTTGTTTTATAATTACACCAAAGTTTTCGACAGCGTTATATGGAATAACCATACACTTTGATATATAAATTGAAGCTTCGAAACATCTGGTAAGTTTAATGAATAACCTGTATCAAAATTTTATAGAAATGGATTTAGAAACAAATTAATTTCGAATGGAAAAAAGTGTTAGACAAGGGTGTGTTTCGTCTCTGTAGTTATTTAATTTCTAAGGCAAATACATTGGAAGACAAGTACTTTAAGAGTGTGATGATGGTGCTACTAGTGGAGGAGGAAAAGTAAAAAAGAAAACATTAATCATTTGACAAAATCATGATATGTTCGTTATACAACTCTTAATTTAAATATACGATTTAATGTACTTAATTTGGGAATATATATTTTATTGACATTAAAAAAATTTTTTAAAAATGGGTCGAATTTGAAAACAGCAATAAGCATACTCGTATTGTAAAATCTTTTTTTAAAATATAAAATTTTCGAATTTAATGAGTCCGACTTTAAAAATATGTATTTCATTTAAACTTGCGAAGCTCTTTCTACTTTAGATCGACCCTGAAAAGGACAATATGCATTGAAACATATGAAGTATGAATATTATATTTTATAGTAGGAATTAATTGGAAAGTAAATTTCGATTTATGTTTTTATTTTTTATAGTTTTAACTTTGATCATACTTTGACTGTTTTATGAGTATCTATTTTATTTACTATATTTTATGAAGAAAAAAAAGAGAAGTGGTGTCTGGAGGGGGACACTCGGTAGGAACGAAGTTCCTTTCACTTTTTGTTAGATATACAAGTTTAAAGTCATTCATCAAGTATACGATAAAAAATGACACAATATATAAATCCCGTATGAATTAAAACAAAAACAACAAAAACGAAAAATAAATCCCGTATGAATTAATTAAAACAAAAAATAAATCATTATACTCGTTGAAGTGTGGTAACATCGCACAAAAAAAACGCGCCAATTTTCAAATTCAATAAAATGTACACGTGTTTAGAATTGATCTTATACAGTCGACCGCGCACAATGCTTGCTGCTCGAATCTCGATATTGACACCTGTATGTAATAGAAAGGGACAGAGTGAAAGAGAACGAGAGTGAAGGTTGCTTGGAGGACGACGCATAACGCGATTTTCGTGACCTTGCCTTTTCTGCCAGTTTACTCCTACCGATAAGCCGCGTAAAAGAATTTCGTTTCAAAAATTAACATCAATGCATACAGACGGTTTCCGCTCATCGGTGTATGTGAATGATTGAAAATTAATTTCAGTGCACCAAATGATCGCTCACAAGACGGAGACAATAAACGAAATGACAAAATAAAATGCCCAGATTTGAATGCAAAAGGAAGTATATTTTATAATTTAAATGCAATTTTCGAAATCCTTAAAAAACTTCTAAAATCTTCCCAAGAATTGAGAAGCATTTGCAGATCAGTATGTAAACGTTCTGCATGTTCCTTCAAAAATTCGAAGTTACATCTATTATATTTATTATTAATTCGATTCAAGAATTATTTTTTTTACTGGAATTGTAAATATTTTTGGAAAAGGTTAAAAAATTAAAAGAGTTTAAATAAGTCGTCTTGAATACAAGAAGTAAAGACTTCAGAAGCAGCACTTTTTTTTTTAAAATGAAATGTTATAAAATCTGCGTAACATGTAATCTCCAGGGCTTCATTACAGCTTTTTAGCGCACAATGCACTTGGTGATAAAAGATCAGTTTCGGGATTATGAATATTTCTTACAAAATGAAACGGAGAGTTGATCAATGCAGTAATTTGTTCATCATTATTCCTTTTTTTAAATATTTGTAGTCCCCACAGTTTGATTTAAATTAGTTTTGAATGCAGAAGTAAAAAATAAAAGACTCACATTGTGAAAGTTTTAAAAAAATTATGAAAAAAAACATCATATAACATTTTGTTATATAAGTTATATAGTAAAAAAAATAATTATTTTTTAATTGTATGAATTCATGATCCGGTATTTTGGGTAATGCACCCCTCCCACAACTTAGCATGCTTGGGACGCCTCTGAAAACATCGATACAAATTTCATTTTGTATATACGGTAACTTCCTAGCGGTCATAGTCAATAGACACTATGATTATTAACAAACAAATACACATATAAGAACAAAAAGAAGACAAAAAAAACAAGAAGTTGACTAGTGAATCATACAAAAAATTTTATTGCTATTACTTTATTTTTGCTGATTACCAATGATTGTTTTGAATTTTAAATTCTTTGAAGGCAATTGTCCAGTTTCGCCCTTTCACAAATGATGCAACTTTCGAGAACGGAAAAATTAATAAACCAGCTCCTGCTCTGAAAATCGAAGTGCGCTTTTGCCCGGTGTTTTATCTGAATTATATTAGAATTGTAATATTATTACGAATTTCCGCACCGATAGGTAGGGGGCTCAGTAACTTGTACAGTTTGCTATAAATTCAAAATCAAATTTTTCGATATTGAATTCGGGGTAAGATTGTGCATTTGAGATGCGAAAAAACTTTCTTAAGTAAATGTTGTACCTACTGAAAAACAAAAGTCTGAAACTTATTTAGCAGTAAAACAAGTTTATATTTTAATGAATTTTATATTTTTATCTGTTTTCGAAAAAATTGTTGCGAATTATAAATGATTTCATGAATTCTATTATTCAAATTCTACAAGCAAATCGTTTGGAAACCATTAAATTTTAAACCTGGAAACATTATAATTTATGTACACATAAAGAAGTCTCCCCGCAAAACCTATTTTAGATTTTTTTAAACTAGTACTTATTTCGAATAATTTTTGTATAAAATTTTGTTTAAAGTACATTATATTCGGAAATTACGGTTTCTTTCATTTCTGTAAATAATAAAATTCGTTAACATATACATGCGGCATGTTTGTTTGTTGATAACAGAAATATATTCCATAATAACAAATAATTATGAAATTTAATTATTTTTACCGCCAGCGCATTAAATTCTGATAAAGTTATAAGAACTCCTCCGCCTAAAATGATCATAAAAAAAAACGTACCAAAAAATTTCCCGGCTTCGTGATGCATTCTGTAAAAAATAAACAAATATAGATATTTCAGGTTACATGCTCGTCATCAATTTCTGTTCGAAGTGTATAAAATGATACATATAAATAAAATCCTGATCATTAGATAAAATAAAAAAAATGCTTGAATTAATAGTTTTTCCTTTTCTTCGCGATTTTCCAAAATACAAAAACCTTAACTAAACGTTAAAAACTGTAATAAAGATAATAGCGGTTAGCATTTGGCAGATTTGTTATTGAATATAATATTGAGTTTTGAATGATGTTTTTTTTTTAAAACACGTATCATCGTCATTACACATTTATGGTATATAAACAATTGTTGACACCGATTATTATTAACCTAACCTTTTACCGACCGTATTTAGAACAATCTTTGAAAGGAGACCTGGTCAATCTTATTATTTACTGAAATTTTTGATAATACATGGCGAGAAAAAGGTTCGTCCGGTAATTTGAAAGGGAAACAGCAGTGCAAAACAAAGTGGAGAAAAAAAAGTGAATCCTATCTAATATTTTCTAATCGCTGGAGATTAGTCTCCGAACGGCGCGACGTTGCGATTAGTTTCGAGAATGCTTATTGAAGTCTGTTGCGTTGAACAGAACTTCCGCGAATGTTCATCCCTATTATTATCGCGTATTCGGTCAACTTTGTACGACTGCTCGTCCGATATTCTGTAAATTCTTCATACCTTTCTTTAGACATTATGCTATTTATTTTCATGTTTTTAAACATGGTGTTTTTTCTCGTTATTTCGCCTGTTTCATGTTTCTGTCCGTTTGTACTTTCAATATTTATTTCATTTATTTATTTATTTGTTCATATACGGCTTTAACATAATTATGAGGTTATCAAGCAGCGCCTATGATATTAATTACAGAGTATAATATAAATTAGAGTTTTTGAGGAACAGGAAGAGATCATTTATATATGGACTATTATTACGGAGTAATTGGGATAGGTTTGAGGATAGATTAAATTTTTGGCAGGTTAATTATTGCAACTTGTTAGAATATGTCGGAGAATAGCTGAGAAATGTTACAAAAGGGACAGGATGGAGGTAGTGTGTTTACATTAGGATGGCCGAGCCTTACTTTAGTTTAAATTATTTCTTCTTTTCGCGATTTTTCCTCTGAGATGGTTTGTGGACGAGGTTGATCTCCATTCCGCATTCCATAATCTTATCATTTTCTCTTTATGTACGGTCTTTAGATCATCTGTGGTTATTATGGTTTCAGTATTAGTATTCAAGAACAGCAAATTCGTTGCTAGTTTATCTGCGATTTCATTGCCTTTAATTCGTTTATGATTCGGGTGATCCATACGAATAGAATATCCAGTCCAATTGTTATTATTTCTTGGATTCTCTGCACGAAAGGGTTGGTGTTAAATGCCATTCAGATGTAAGGACGCTAGCCGAGTCTGTTAGTGTTATAAACTGGTGTTCTGTACGTTTTCGCGATATTTCCTGCAATGCAACGTATATCGCATACAGTTCAGTAGTTTCAGCTGAACTCCATGACGGTAGTTTTTCACCTTTGCTTGTTGTGTTTGGAATGAAAAAAGCCGCTCCGGCCGCTATTGTTGTTTTTGATCCATAGGTACTCTGTTTGGATACCGCTCTAAAATACTACATATTTAATCTTGATTGCATGTCTACGGTACTGGCGGAGTTGTCTGATAACTTCAACGGCTGATCGATGACTTGGATTGACGGCGTTGTGACTATGGTGCAGGACGTACGGAGATCTGGGAAAGTGAGCGGTATGTTTTCGGGGTATAGGAGATTCGGATATTTTTCTCAAATTTTAACGCAATGTGCTGATCACCCTTTTGCGTTGACTTGTATTTATTCCGACAGTAGTCGTCAAATAGAAGGTTTCCTGTTGGCAAGTCTGGCGATTAGGAGATTTGCGGTTTGGATCATTCTTCGATATTTGAGAGGCGGTTCGTTGGCTTCTACACAGAGGCTTGTCGTTGGTGTGGTTCTGAACGCTCCTGTCGTTAATCGAATGCCTTGGTGATGAATGCAATCTAGTTTTTCTAAGGTTATGCGACTTGCTGAATTATGAAGTTGAGCGTCATAGTCCAAGTTTATAATAGTGTTCTTTTCTGCTGCATCCTATATCAAAGTGGTTGACCAACTTGAGAATTCCTAAAGAGCGAATGCATTTCGAGCGTATATGGTTCTTCCATGATAGCTTTTTATCAAGCAGGATTCCAAAAACTTGGCTGTTTGTACTTCTGGAATTGGCTTGGAACGCAGTGTCAAAACTATATTTTGTCGTTTGCTTTTGTTATTTGAGAAGATTATGTAATTTGTTTTCTTGGTGGATATTGGAAAACCATAGTCGTGACTCCAGGTGTTGATGATGTTTATCGTTGGCTCTATTATTTGTTTAGCGATTTCGAGCGACGATGCTTGAAGAAATATGATAACATCATCGACGAACATTCTGATAGAAACTGGCTTCTCGTCAACCGAAGTAATATCGTTTAGCGCAAGCAGAAAGTGGCACTCAAGGGTGATCCTTGAGGTACCCCATTGGAGATTGTTCTTTCCTCTGATAGAATGTTGCCTGTTCTAACGGGAATCTGTCTGTCAGTAAGGAAATTTTTGCTTATGTTTGCTAAATTACCATCTATCCCGATTTGATATACTTTTTTGAGGATGAGGTACCGCCATACACGGTCGTAAGCCCTAAAAAAATCGAAGAAAACTGCGACTGTGGAATTCAAATTTATGAATGATCTTCTGACGTTCATGACAAGATCATTCGAAAATTTTGCAATTGCGCGCGTTTTAACTGGAATAATGGAATATTTTATTAGGAATTTTCACCGACTGGTTCTGTACAGTCAATAGGGAGTACTATTCACAAGTTTTATACAATTTCTGTGAGACAATCAACGACTCGAACTTTAGAGAAATAACTCTTAGATTTTGCAGCACGACAACGCACCGGCGCATATTTGCTTATCCAACAGTTCCCGATAAAACATAACATCGCTGTAATGTCACAATCACCCTATATTATCCAGACATAGAAAAGATTTTTTCTTATTTCCCAAACTCAAGAAGTCACTGAAAGGACAATGTTTTCAAACGATAGATAAAAGAAAGGTGAATCACGAAGTGAGATACTATATCTAAACAAGTTCAGTCAAGCATGAGGTTTCATGCGCTGAGGATTCCGTATGAAAGTTAACAATAACTATAATTATTTAGTATGTAAGAAAATTTGTTTGAATAAATTTCTATTTTTATTTTACTATTTTAATTTAATATCTTAATAAATTTCAGAGATCTTTTCTAATAATAATTTAAAACAGTAAAGCAAAATACTAATTTGAATCGAAGACTTAGACTAATTTGAAGTGAAATGTAACGGTTATGAAGAAAAATTAATTAAATCCTTTTTTTATTTATTTTTTTAAATTATTGGTTTAGATTTAATAACTAATATTAAGGTTTTATGATTTTTTAAAATGTGTAATTTTGTTAATTCCTACACCTATCTTTCTTGAATAGCCGACCGTCAAAGATATTTAATAAATATATAAACGAAAACACGCAAAATATATTAATTAGAAATAATATTGATGCTACGTATCACTCTGCTGCGGCTGCTAGAATGTTGGTGTTCCCTGCTGGCAGGTTGGTGTACGTTGGTGATTGCATCCTGGATTCTCGGCGAATGGGAGGGAGAGACACGGTAATCGAAATTATAGTTTACGAATTTTGTAAATGTCACTAATTGGAAAACCGAATTTCGAGGCAATTTGGTTACTTTGTTATTAAACTTTTTTCGGTTGCAAGACGAACTGGTTACTTTACCAGAAAAGGTCGATATAGTTCCGCGATGTGAAAAAGACTGTCGTTCTACTGTGATGATTTTTTAACAATTCGGTATTTTCTTTCGACTCTCTCCGTATGTTAGACCATTATTAAATATTTTTTTTTTATTTATTTACTAGCATAGGTCGTTAAATTGTTTAACAAATCGAAATACTATTCGCATCTGTTTTTCATCAGGCGGACGTACCACCTAAACAATGATGCGGTGAGTCCGTTCCTTTCATTACAGTTCATAACAACACTAACACACCTCGTAATGAAAATAACCAAACCAAAACCTGCGATCCTGTTTCGTTTCTTATCCCTCGTACTAACACTACTAACGAAAATTATAACATTCCGAACCAAATTCTAAAAACCGCTGCAGTCTCGTATTCCGATAAAGCCAAAAGAAAAATAACACCGATTAACAAACCTGTTTATTTCGTGCATTCAAAAAACCCACTTAAAACAAAACCAACATTTAAAACTAAAAAACTATAAAGTTCTCGAATCAAATCCGGTGCTTGCTAGTTGTGCGCGTGGTGGAATAATATTATCCGTTCGTGCGGATATTAACTTTCAACAGATAATGTTACCATCCGACATTCAACCAGTAACAGTCGAAATTCGTAAGCCAGTTCCACGGGAGTCTCTAAACATAATTCCGAACCGTATTTAGAAACTTTTAAAGTTGCCAAAAACTTCAAACAGTTCCTCCCCTCTAGCGCCGCGAGTATTACAGCTAAAAATTTTGAACAGGGTTAAACATATGCGCTTCGACATATATTTCTCAAGTTTGGAACATCAAGGTTTGAAAGTTTCGTTAAGGAAATAACTTATGGTTTCGTTCTCGACAAATAACGATCTTTCCATCGATCATGACCGGAAAAAAAATATTATTTTTGAAACTTTCGAGCTTTCGGCGCTTAAGGTTCTGAATTTTAAGATGGAAACCTAGATGTTCCAAAGTAAATAAATAAACAGGGACGCACATTTTTTTAACCTTGTTCAAAATCTTGAACCAATACATAAATTACAAGCGGGGCTACACGTCATTTTTCAGAATTTTATGAACTTTTAGTAAATTTCAAACAGTTTTGTTAAGAAAACGAAATACGGGTCCGTTCCCAAAAAATAGCGCTCTTTCCAATAATAATACACTTGAAAAAAATTTTTTTTTTACAAAATTTCGAGCTTTCAGAGCCCCAAGTCACTAATTTTAAAATTGGAAACTTAGATGTTACAAACCAGAGAAATATACATGGATGCCCATATTTACTACTTTCCTCAAAATTTTTAGCTATAATACTCGCGTCACAAATCAATTCTCTCGATTTTTTGAACTTTTCAGCAAACTTTGAAAGTTCAATTAAGAAAATGAAATACGGTTTCTTTCCTGACAGATAGCGATCCTTCAAACGGTATATAACATGCGTCAGAAAAATAAAAAATTTTCTTCAAAATTTCGAACTTTCGGCGCCTTAAGGGTCCAATTTTAAAACTGAAAATCCAAATGTTATAAACTTGAGAAATATAAGGGGATCAGCACGTTTTTAGCCGCGTTCAAAATTTTCAGCTGTAATATTCGTGGAGCTAGTGGAGAGACACATAATTATTTTTTTTTTTTGAACTTCTCAGAACTTTGAAAATTTCTTTAAAAAAATGAAATACGGTTTCGTTCCCGACGAATAGCGATATTTCTAATGATATATCACAAACCTAAAAAAAAAAAATTTTTTTTCAAAATTTTGAATTTTTGGTGCCCCACAGGTCTCAGTCTAAAGTTGGGGTCCGATTGTCTTAAATCAGAGAAATATACGTAGAGTCGCGTGTTTTCTACCATGTTCCAAATTTATAGCTGTAATACTCGCGTCGCAAGAAGGGGGCCGGTAATTGGAGCTGACGATTTTTTGAACTTTACGTCAACTTTGAAAGTTTGGTTAAGAAAATGAAATTTGGTTTCGTTCCCGGCTACTAGAGATCTTTCTAATGATATATCACAAGCCCAAGAAAAAAAATATTTTTTTCCAAAATATCGAGCTTTCGGTGGCCCGAGGGTCCAATTTTAAAGCTGGAAACTCGGATGTTCCAAACTAGAGAAATATACGTGGAAGCGCATATTTTTAACCGTGTTCAAAATTTTTATCGGTAATATTCGCGGCGCTAGGGGGGGGGACACGTCATTTTTCGCGCTTTTTTGAACTTTACGGCAACTTTGAATTTTTTGGTAAAGAAAATGATATAAGGTTTTGTTCCTGATAAATAGCGATCTTTCAAACGATATATTACATTACCGGGAAAAAAAATATTTTTTTACAAAATTTTGAGCTTTCGAAGCCCCGGAGTTTTATTTTTAAAGCTTGAGACCCGGACGCACCAAATTACAGAAATATACGTGGAAGTACATATTTTTAACCATGTTTTAAATTTTTAGCTATAATACTCGCAGCGCTAGGGGACGCGCAATTTTTTGAGATTTTTTGAGCTTTATCGCAACTTTGAAAGTTTGGTTAAGAAAATGAAATTCGGTTTCGTTCCCGACTACTAGAGATCTTTCTAATGATATATCACAAGCCCAAGAAAAAAAATATTTTTTTCCAAAATCTCGAGCTTTCGGTGGCCCGAGGGTCCAATTTTTAAGCTGGAAACTCGGATGTTCCAAACTAGAGAAATATACGTGGAAGCGCATATTTTTAACCGTGTTCAAAATTTTTATCGGTAATATTCGCGGCGCTAGGGGGGGGGGACACGTCATTTTTCGCGCTTTTTTGAACTTTACGGCAACTTTGAAAGTTTCGTTAAGGAAATGAAATTCGGTTTCGTTCCCGACAAATAGCGATCTTTCCATCGATATATCGCATGCCTATAAAAAAAAATATTTTTTTACAAACTTTTGAGCTTTCGTCGCCCCGAGGGTCCAGTTTTAAAGTTGGAAATCCGGATGTTCCAAACTAGAGAAATATACGGGTATGTGCGTATTTTTAGCCCCATTCAAAATTTTTAACTACAATACTCGCGGCGCTAAGGGGGGGGGACACGTCATTTTTTGCTGTTTTTTGAACTTTTGGGCAACTTTACATAACTTTTGTAACGTAATTTTTTGATTTTATGAAAGTACTCCTGCATTGTAGTTTATATTTTGAATTTCAGCGTTATAAGTTTATCTAGTGACGAGTTATGATTTTTTAAGTGATTTTTGAGGTCGTTTTATGTACCATATTATATATTCTTGACGGTTTTTTGGGTTTTTTGCCGCCCAGGGTAATCGGTCATCTTCAAGTTATAGATCGTTTTAAAGATAATTTTAATTGTAATTTATGTTCCAAATTTGAAGTTTATAAGTCAAGCCGTTCGTGAATTATTGATTTTTATTTGATATTTTTGTCATTTGTGTACCATCTTATAAGGATTCCGTACATTATATGTATACGGAATCCTAAAAAGGCGTTCTAACGGTATTTCTCGAAATTGTGGTGGCAAAAGAGCATAATATCAAAGGGGCTTACTTTGAAGGGATCATGGACTTAGTAACTTTAGACGAACTTTTTTCGAGTTTATCGGACTAATGCAAAAAATGGTGAAATTCATTTTCTTTTTTTTTGCCGAATATTACTGGGAAAAGTTTGACCAAATCGGTGATTTACACTTCTGATATTTCCCGTGTTTTTTTTGTTTTTTTTCTTAATCGAGAGTTATGAAGCAGCCGATTTTTGAACTCCAATTATTGCTCCTTCCCGTTCCTGTTTATAAAATATGCCGTACTCTAACCTCCTATCGTTAGATAAAAGTGTCCGTTTCAGATTGTCGTTGGATATTTTTGCGCTCTTTTCCATTATTGCTGATCACTTATTTCATTGTATATGCTTAACTTAGTTTTGCTCCTAAATCCTGATTTCTTGATCCCCAAAAGTTGTGCTCTAAGTATTCATGCGTTAGTATTCTTTTTCTATTGCGCCTCATATATTTCGCATTTTTCAACTATTAGTTCGTTCATATTTTCAATAATTTACTCAATCAAAATTTAACTGAAGTGTTTTTCCCTTTTTCGCTTTTATATTGTTTACACTCTCGCTCTAAAATAATTCATTCATAATGTTTTTGCGTAGAAATGAAACCGATTTAACAATTAAAGGTTAAAGCTAATATAATTAAGTTGTCTTCTTTACATTATGTTGCTTTGAAAATCAACTTATATCGATCGAAATAAAAAAGTTTCAGAAGAAAATAAAAATGTATCACCTGATAAGAAATGCATGTTGTTCCACAAGCATTTGAAATTCTTCTTTACAACGTCGGTTACTGTAATCCACACCGAAACTGAATTTGCTGTTCAGTAGCTTGTACTGTCCAATTAGTGGCATGTATATACTTAGCAATGAACACACGATACCTCCGGCTGAGCCAATTATAACATAGCCATAAACGAGATTACTACAAACGGTTAAAATTTTTGCACATCGTTGATGGTTTGGAAACAAAATATGAATTCGTAACAGGTACAGCTGTGAATATAGTTGAGAATTTTCTGGATCAGGCGAAAAAATAATCATCAACGGTGGCAGCAGACACACGAGTGTACTAAAAGTTACAAACGACCAAAATACGAAATAAATGATCGATCTGGCTTTTTTCGCACTTATAAAGCTAGATTCATCTTCAAATTGAAAATCCAGCTGTACTCTCACCGCTTCGATAAGTTGGTAGTAGATATGTCGATTCCATAGTACCGTGTACCAGGTAATGCCGGTGCACGCAAACGCTGAAAACGAATTAGTGTTTCTAGTGAACGATTGCAAATCGGTCGATTTTAAAATACAAACGAACGAAAAAAACATCATAGCAGTAATATAGACTCGCTGGAACAGAGCGGCTACTTTTTGTAAACATTCTTCGAACGAATCGCAGCGAATTGTATCGATGCTACAATACCCGTTCATTTTCAATAATTCTAAACCGCATTTGACCATAAAGTCCTTAGTATTCAACGAACAATGCGGGGAAAAGATTAATTTCACAAGTCGGACAACGGACATGTTGCGATCAAGTCGATTTTAAAAGTAATTTCGACAAAGGCATTTACGCAAAACACACTTTTAAATAGTCTAAGCTTTGCATGTACATTCTTGGAGCAACTTTAAAGAACCCCTAATCTTTTTAATACTTACCGCTAATTTTGTTATGAAAAGATCGTGAAATTACGTTTAAAATGTATAGGTGACGTCTGCAACCTATTATTAACTGAAGGTGTAATTAATGTGAAACGAAGCCCCTTTAAACCTCAAATTGTGGGTATATATGTATATGTAAAATATATATAAATAAAAAAACAATTTCAAATTTGTCACTTCTGTCAGAAAAAATTTTCTTAAGTTAATTTAAATACGATTAGACACGAAAAGATGATCGGACGACAAGAAGGTCTATACGCATGCTCTTTATTTGTATTGTTAATTTACCAGATACTACAAAACACGAAAAAAAAACAAACTTGGACGGACTGAATGATGGTTATTGACAGATAATTTACCTGTAAAGGAAAATATAATAAGCAAAGAAAACGAATCGTAAAATGTATATTTGGGACGTTTCACGTCAGATGTCTCAGCGCGTCGCTCGAGCGCCAAAACGCTTACTTTTGAACCCATGATTACGCTACTAAGAATCATACACAAAAAATAACGACACAACTCCTTTTCGACGTTTTTTTTTCCCTAAGATTTCCGATAAAATCATTCGCCCTTTTTTGAAAATATGCCCTTTTAATCCCCCAAAGAAACCCAAAACGTGTTATATCTTTAAAAAGGCATTTTTAATATTCTCTTTTAGATACTCTAAACTGGTAGAGGAGGGTTTTCTACATCGATATAGAAATTTTCAGAGTGTATTTTTTTTTTTTTTTTCGTTTACGTGATATTGAACCCCAAATTAAAGACGGACCGCCGCTGCGATCGTGACGCAAAATGTTTATTGAGTTTTTCCATTAATATCTGTTTGACGTCGAGTTTGGATTGCGATTAGCTTGCGTTCATCTAGTTATTGATTGTCGTCGTCGTGATTGTGCTGAATGATAAGAGCGATCGAAAACGCGTATTACGTTATAAACATCGAAAAACTTATACTTATAGTATAACTTTGGAAATTAATTTATGTGATATTCATTCATGCAGTCTACTTTAATTTTTTTTTTTTGCATCGGGAATAGATGAATCTGATTTACGTTTATAAATTTCAGTTCTACAATTATTAAGAATGTTCGCGGTTTCTGGTATCGATGGATATCCATCTTTTTTAGATGTGGGAAAACGTTACATAAACTGTTTCGCCGAGTTAATAGGGTGATCACTTTTACCAAACGGATTAATGCATCTCGAATGAAACACCGAATATAGCGTCAGATAAAGGCGCTATGATTTCGTCATTAATGCTGTCCGACGGCCGACCGCTTCACGCTTCATCTTTCGTATCCACTCTACCAGCCTTAAACATGGCCACTCATTGATACACGACACGTTTCGACATTACATTTCCTTCACTATAGGTCGCGCACAAACATCGGTGAATTTCAGCAGCCCTCGTATTTTCAATCGTTAAAAACCGAATAACGGCTCGCACATCAGAATTGGACGGCGGAGTACTCACCGCAGACATACTTGAAGCACAACAGCACACACGCAACACAACCGATTGTCTTGAAATTTTTACAACAAGTGGCTAAGTACCTTCACACACATATTCTAAAATTTTTGAAGGGATAGTGTACGTAGACACAGCAAGATTGGAGTGACCCTCGTAATTAAATCCATCAAAGACAATTCGTCTTTTGGCTCAAACAATTACAACATTTCTAATCACAGTATAACCTCTTTCGGTTTTGTCGATTTCACTTTGAATGATATAAGGGTTCACGGACAAAAGCGCACACGGACAAAAGCGCACACGGATAAAACCGCACAGAGATAAAAGCGCACATCGATTTGCAGAACAGGAGCTAAATTATTAATTTCTCGGTTCTCGGCAATTGCATCATTCGTGAAAAGGCAAAACTGGACAGTTGCCCCGCAAAGAATTTAAAATTCAAAAAAATTATTGGTAATCAGCGAAAACAAAGTAAAAATAATACAATTTTTTGTATGATTCACTAGTCATTTTTCTGTTTTTTTTTGTTCTTATATGTGTATTTGTTTGTTAATAATCATAGTGTCTATTGACTATGACCGCTAGGAAGTTACCGTATATAAAAAATAAAATTTGTATCAATAATGTATTCAGGGGCGTCTCAAGCATGCCAAGTTGTGGGAGTGGTGCATTACCCAAAATACCGATTCATGAATTCATATAATTTAAAAATAATTTTTTTTTATACTGTATAGCTTATATAACAAAATGTTATATGGTGTTTTTTAATGATTTTCTTTAAACTTTTACAATGTGGGTCTTTTATTTTTTACTTCTGCAGTCAAAACTGATTTAGATCGAACTGTGAGGACTAAAAATATTTTTAAAAAAAAATTTTATTAAAAGAAATCTCACCTTTTAATGCTAAGCCTGACTTTGTACTAATGCTTTACTTTTTCAAACAGTGAGGGTAACTTTTATTTTACACTGTTGTATACTAACCGTTTCTTTATAAATTGTTTCAACTGGTCTGAATTTTCTTAATAATTTTTGCTTTTAAATTAGTATCGAAAAATCCGCAACTCTTTGTTAACTTGGTAAAAGTTTTCATTATATTTGACGCTTCTATATCGTCAACCGTTTGTTTGCTTATTTCTTCTTCATCATTTTCATCACTGCAGTTTATTTGACTCTTTGATCGCGGTTTCATTGCTGATTAAAACAACTGTTGCAATATTTTTGTCAACGTTTAATTATTCCTTTGATAATAAATTTCCCGATGATCATTCTAATATTGTGAAAAACTTGAACTCTGTTTTTATTCCGCAATACTTCAAACTTTTGTATTAAGGGAATTTTACTTACTTTCATTTTAATATGATCAGAATAAAATATATAAATATAATGATTGAATGATTTAATTCTGAACAGAATTCGCTGTTCATTAAGCGGATTCTATTGCATATATCTTTAAATTTCTACAAGTCTGTTGTAGTGACCTAAATTGTACGATTCTTGGCTGTTGTTAAGAACTTCGCAATTCGTCCAGAGTTGCAGACAAATACATCAATTAAATATATTTGCACTTCCTTGTTACTAGGTTAATATCTTGATGCAGAGGGACTAAAAACGTACACAAAAAAAATCTAAAATTTAATTTATCCTAAATATCTGCTTTGTGTAAATAATTTTTTTTTTTGAAAAATATGTATTTATTATTTTTTTGCATACAAAACTTTCGTCAAGCTAAAACGCTTGTCGACGAATTATCCTATTGAACATCTTAAATTAACTTACACATATACATAATCGTGTATTATTTACTAGTCTTAATCTATCTTTTTACTTATCAATACTTAATAATCTATTTCTATTTTCGATATTCAATATTTTTTTTCCAGTTTTTTTATTGCGCCTTGTCATTTTATTTTATGTTTATTATTTTTTTTATATTTTCTTCTTCCTGAAGCCATTCCTTTATTTTCCTTTTTCTTTCCCCTATTTTTTCCTTCTCTATTATTTCTTTGGGTATTTTATTCAACATCTGAGTTATAATATATTTATCCGTTTGCTCCCTCATCTTTGTTCTTGCTAACGACAGTTGGAACGAAAGTTTTTCCCTCAACTCGTATTCTGTGTTTATTTTTTCCTCCAATTCAATTTTCTTTTCTGCTGATATGTACTCCCATATCTTCAGTAATAAGTACATTCTTCTTATGCTCATTACGTTTTCTTTTTTAATTATTTCATTTTCAATTTGTCCCTTTAAGGATTTCCTATTAATTTCAAGCATCTAATTTGCAGTTTATTTATTTTCCCCAAGTATGCTTTTCTCATCATTATGCCTGAATTCCATATCTGATCCTCGACTCTACTAGCGCATAATAAACTATTTTTAATGTTTCATTTGTTGCATATTTTTTTAATGTATATAAAGCTCGACTGTTCAAATTTAAGAAGTTATATTTTTAAATAGCAAACATTGTTGCAACAGAAAAAAATAAGAAATTTTGTTTAAAATTTATTTTAGAATGTTGTATGTTCTTATGAATATACATTTCGGGATTATCTACAGAACTTGGCACCCATTTAGATCTCAATTCTTTTGTCGACGAAGTCGATAACTACGAATAGTTTTAATATTGAACTTGACTCCCATTTTTACATTTATGTTTTTGATAGGATGTCATTATTTTTTGTAAAGAAATTATTATTAATATTCATTCAAATTCAAATTCAAATCGTTTATTCTTCAAAATAGGCTTACAAAGTGAGCACTTTTTGAAAGTCATCGAGTCCGTCTATCCCCTAACTTTAAAACTACCGCCACGGGACCAAAATGTTTTCGAACGATGTTTAACACAATGTACCACCGGTCAATTAATAAATTGTTTGTCCGCGGTAACACAGGAACACGCTGATGTAGGATCCCGGATGAGTAAGCTCCCCGGCGGTGTTACGATATTAATTCTGGTGCGATATTTTCGTTTATATTCCGGAGGATCAAATGATTTTTTGCCGGTCAATTAATAAATTGTATATTAACTAAATACGATTGAATATACGATATCGAATGGAAGTCTTAAAAAAGACTGTTTTTAAAACAATTTTAAAAGTGGTAAAAACGAAATAATAACAGCGAAATAACGAAATATGAAGATACGAAAAGCCGAGACGTCAAAAGCGTATATCGAAGCGACATAATCAACTGAACGAACGAATGGCGACTATTGAAGATGAACAGCACGTTAAGCGAGTAATTTTGTTTATACAACGAAACCGATTTCTGGTGTTTCTTAGAATTTCAGAACGACACGTCTGGCTGAATAAAATAACATAGGCTAACGAATGAAAATAGGCAAGAAATAATAAAATCTAGGTTTTTGATCTGCATATGTATGTATATGTGAATGAGTCAGTCAGTGATAAACATGACGATTTTCAGACGTTAATATCTCAATAACCGTTTGGGTTGTATTTATGGAATTTGGTGTTCTAGTTAATCGAAGGGGTTTTAATACACAACCCAAATTTCATGTGTTTATGTTAAATAGATTTTGAATTATTAAGGAGTTAAAAGTATTTTCAAATGGTTCGTGTAAATATACACACGGCTGCTGCGTCGTCGCCAGTTCCTTTTTCTCGGCTTGAACTTGGCTTGATACGCTACCGCGTGTCTTGATAAAGAGGAGAATTTGGTAGATTTGTTTGTTTTTTTTCTTCGATCATCTGTTGTGTTTTTTTTTTTTTTTTTGTGTAAAATACGTTAGTTTAAAATTTCGGCCGACAACAATATTTATTTAATGAATCAGTGAAAATGAGTACCTTTCCAGAAAATTTAAAACTCGAAATAATTACACCGGTATTTTAAAGCGGCAAAGCTTTTGATATTTCTAACTATCGTCCGATTTGTTTAATATTATCTTTTTCAAAAATTTTTGAAAAATACATAAAAATAAAGATCCTAGACTACCTAAATAAATATAATTTTTTCAGCGAAAACCAATATGGTTTTTGGCAACAAAAATGCACAGATGATGCATAGTTCAATCACATAACGACAATAACTGAAAAATTAGAATATGGCTGCTCAGTAGCTGCTATATATTTCGACTCTTAACGGGATTGGGGTATATGTGAGTGTGACTTTAGACATTACTTTAATTATTTAGATTTAAAAAAGTATTTTATTATAATTAATTGTAAGCACGAGCTACATGTTGGTGTTGAGCAGATAGTGTTTTATTTCAGAGGTAATGAGTTTGTTTTATTCAGCTGTTGAAGTTTATACATAAGTGAAGCCCATGTAAGATCTTTGTATTATACATTTTTAGTATTAGATTAGATTAATATTATTTACACACGATATCTTATATCTTACGTGAACAAACAAATAAATTGTAAACATGGGCTACAAAATACGATGCCTACATTTTACAGTATTAGGCACATTATAGTAGTCCATGTACATACATAATCACATTCACTGCTCGCGCTATTTGAGCGCATCTACGACTAAATAATAATACATAAATATTATATAAGTATCTTTGTATATTTTGCAAATATTTGATTTGAATATGTTGGAAAAATATTCGTCAAACAGATCCGATTTTTCAAAATCAGCACGAGCCCAGCTACGATACAGTTTTCTTATAGGGCAAACGGATGGCTTTGGTCCTATAAGGTTCCTCGCAGCTTTCTGCACAGAGAAAGTTTGTTGCACTAAAGGTGATAAATTGGTCAGTTGGTTATTGAGTGATTTATTCTTTAAATCCTGCAACAAGCATGTGACGAGTTTCGTCTGTTCAATTGCAGATTTATGTGCAGGATTTCTGAATAATTGCCACTGCTTCTTAAATTTTCTTTGTAGATTTACCTCTGCTTTGATGTGTTCTGGTTAATAAAGCACCGATTGACATTTATTAATTGTTGTTGTAGCCTTCCAAGCCGACTGTTGGGTGACTTTAATGAAGTAATTCACTGCATTATCGATAGCATCGATAGTCTTAAGTGATATTCTTAAATTGATATCATTTCCGAGATATTGTTTGAATAGTTCCCAGTTTGTAGATCTGTTGTATAATTTTGGTTTGGACATTTTTTTTACTATCTGGTCACTAATATACAGTATAGCTGACGAGTGATCTGATAGTAACTCATTATCTGCTCTAACATCAGTGAAGATTGTTAGAATAACTTTAATAATAAAAAAGTCCGGTAAATCTGGAACTTTATTCAGATCTGTAGACCGATAAGTTAGCACTCCATCGGAATAGACATCACTATGCGTTTCGTCAATAGCTGATTTGAGTTTTTTACCTCTTGGAACAGAAAATCTTGAGCCAAAGTAAATGTTTTTTGCGTTTTAATCACCACCGATGATGATATACCTATTATCGCCTAAAGTTTTCAGAAAATGTATAAACATTTCTTTCCTTGGACAGTAGACTGCTGAGACAGTAGTTTTTTTATTTGATTTCAGTTCAATTATAACGCTGGTTGCTTGTAAGTGGTGCGATTCATATTTCCCTAGTATGTAATTACTCTTTATTATGACACCAGGGAGCCTCCATGCGCTGTGTCATCAGGATGATTTTATCAAGTATGAGTTGTAACCGGAGAAAGTAGTGTACGTTGTATTTGCTAAATGAGTTTCAGAAATTAAAAGTATGTCAATATTATTCTGAAGTAAATATATTTGCATCTCAGCGATATGATTCAGAATATCATTGGCATTCCAGGTTATAATTTCAAAATTTTTTATTTTTTATTTATTAAAACGATCATAATTGTTTGTATAACGCTTTTTAGCAGCTGAGTGTTTTTATTTCATTTAGAAATGTAAACATGGCTGCTATATCCGTTGTTAGGATGCATATTTTCAGTTTATTTTTTTTTTTTACCTCGTTTTGGTTTTTCCCTGGACTTGTCAGCAACGGACAATTACCCATCAACACGTGTAAATAATAGCAATTAGGAGTTACAAGGAATGGAATCTGACTAAGAATCCTATACCAAGGATGGCGAAATAATTTTCAGAGTTAATATTAGGAGTCGTTTTTGGTATACCATTATTAAGCAGTGATTGTAATCTGTAAATATCTGTATTATTTTCCTGTGATTGTAGGCCATTGAAGAACAGCGGCAACGGTTTTTTACTCACTCGATATCTGATGTTAGTTATATCTCTAGCTGTATGCCCACATTCCGAGAAGGCTGCTTGGATGCCCTCTATCTCTATAGAATGGAGTAGGCGTTTTATTACTATCTGAAAACTTCTTTCTGATTTTATTTGATAGGTATGTTGTTCAATTTTTATGTTGCGTAAATACTTAATCAATGAACGGTAATTTTCTATATTGTTTGTTCTAACTCCGACCCGGATGTCAGTTAAAGATCTACACCGAACATTATTTATTGGAATAACGTACGGGATATCAGTTACCATCTTAGTGTAATCTTTTACGACATATATTGTTATAGCGGGAGGCCTAGTTTCTTTTTGCACAATATAACATCTTCGTCTTCATCTTCATTGTTCGTAGCTAGGACAGCGGATCTGTTAGTATTTCGTTGTAATATTTTATTTGCCATCAACTCTGAAAAAACACTTCTTGAGTAATTTCTTTGTCGTTTTCGACTGCTTGCCAATCGTAGTTCGTATTTGTGAGATTGTTAACGGACTCGGTTTGCATCGTGTCTTCTTGCAAATGATTTCTATGGTGATAACAAAGGGGCATATAGACACAAGTGATGTTCGCTGCACTGATATTATTTGGTTGTCGCTTGAATTATTGTTACCATCATTAGTACTAGTGGTAGCGTTAACGTTATTGTCAGTAGAGTCAGTATAATAAGCATGCTTATCACCTGACGGTAGCATATGGAGCTGTAAGGAAAACCGAGAATTTAAAAATTATATTTGAGTGGCCACCATGCTATTTCATCAGTGTCTTATGTATTATGTAACAAGACGCGGGACAAATAATTGGAAAAATATAATAATATGAATAACTTATAAAAATTTTGGATTAACAGTAGATAACAAAGTAGTGGTATTTGCTACTAATGATCATGCCCATCACCAGTCATACCTAAATCAGGAAAGCAAACTCTCGCGGCCGGTCTACAGTTATATGTAGGTAAAGGGAATGTAACATGTAGATATTTTATTGTTGTAGGCGCAGATGGCAACGAAAAAGAGAAAGTTTTCAGAAGACTATATTAAGTTTGGATTTACCTTCACAGAAAAAAACGAGCTACAATTGCCTCAGTGTGTGATATGTGTGAAATTTTAAGTAACGACAGCATGAGGCCCAATCGCCGTGAAAGGCATTTGAGTCAGCAACATCCTACTCTGATTTCGAAGTCGAAAGAGTTTTTTTCTTCTAAAGCAGAATTACTGAAGCGCATGAAATTGGATAAGCCGGGAAATTATCACACAGCTGTATCACAGCATCTCAAAGCTTCATTTGAAATAGCTTATTTGACAGAAAAGCAAAAGAAATCTCATACTATCGGCGAGGAATTAATCAAACCATGTGCCCTAAAAGCCATGCAGATAATTTTAGGGGAAGAATCCGAGCAAAAAATGAAGTCAATTTTTCTTTCGAATAACAGTAGAGGGAAAATGTGACTATAAGGACAAAGGATGCCGCCACCGCTAATTAAGGCCTTCCAGAGCCGTTTCCGGAGCGTCTCGGACCGCGGAACCGCATTCCATTTGATTGTCGATCCCTTAATTACCGCACACACATGTAAATGTACGTGTATATACGTCTGCACACACATGTAAAAATCACCATCATCATCACCATCGCGGTAAATTCGTACGCGTGCCATCGCAAGTGACCTTGTACCTGTCAATCAATTGGTCGATGCATGCCTTTGCTTGTACGTAAATTACCGTTATTCGGTAGCGACTGGTTTTGGAGGATTACGCACACACACACAATGATGTATATACGGTTACGAGCGTTCGTAACATATGTAAAATTAGTTATTATCATTATTGATTTTCGTTGTTATCAATATTATCAGTGGTCAGTCTGCAGGAATCGCGGTAAAATACAGGTTTTCGCCGTTCCGGTATTTCTAGGAATCGCGAAGATTTTCGTTCGGTCAGTTGCGTAAAACTCTTCTTTGTCCGAAACATTATGTACGGGGGGTAAGTCTATCTCACACATCGCAAAAGCGAAAATGCTTCTCTCATAGCGCTACACGTAAATGCTAACGCAACCGTTGAAACCGGATCTTAACATTCTTATACTTTCTATTACAGTCTATGTCATATTGCAGATCCACACCCTACATGTACACACTAACACAAAAACATACTCATACTCAAAGCCCATGACTACTTTATTCAATGTGCATATGTAACCAACTATTCCTGACGGAATGACATTTTTCTGACATAATATTTCCACTGCCACAACTGATTTAAACCAAGTAAAAGCGCATGCATCGTTCTCGCACACATGTCGATCGTTAGCGATATCGTAATTTTTTTTAAAATTAACCAAAGTATAATATTTAAAGCATAAAACTAACCTGAGCCCCCCATTCCCCGCTTTATACCATTCAAATGTATTTTTTAATTTTTTTATTTTTTCCATGCCTAAGCATTATAAAAATTGGTCTAAGTATATTTCTCATTTTCTACGGTTCCAAAAATTTTTTCTTTATTCTCCGATCGTTACAAAAGCGTACTGACTAGTGATGGGAAACTTCGAAATGTTTCATTCGAATTATTCGATTGTTCGATAACTTCGAATGCATTCGATTGTTCCACAGTTGCATTCGAAATGTTATTTCATTCGTATAATTCATTCGTATTCACATCAATCATTCGAATTAAAATCATTCGAATCAAAATCATTCGAATTAAAATCATTCGAATCAAAATCATTCAAATTAAAATCATTTAAATCAAAATCATTCGATTGTTTTTTTGTTTTTTTGTTTTGTTTTTTTTTTTTTTGACGATTGTTGATTGTTTCGATTGTAAAAACATTTCGAAATCGCACATCACTAGCACTGACAGATCACATGCTTATATCTACCATAGTGTTAGCCACCACGAAAGCGATCCATTCGATCCCGTGCACATTCTGCTCTCGATAGTTTCCCTATCGTTCATAATAATTTTTCAAAGCCTAAGTATCATAGAATTAGTGCAAGTATATTTATTATTTTTTCTCACTTACGATTATTTTTCCGTCCGTAAGTATTATAAAATTAGTCTAAGTATATTTCTCATTTTCTACGGTTCCAAAAATTTTTCCTTATTCTCCAATCGTTACAAAAGCGCACTGACTAGTGATGGGCAACTTCGAAATGATTCATTCGAATTATTCGATTGTTCGATAACTTCGAATGCATTCGATTGTTCCACAGTTACATTCGAAATGTTATTTCATTCGAATAATTCATTTGTATTCACAACAATCATTCGAATTAAAATCATTCGAATTAAAATCATTCGAATCAAAATCATTTGAATCAAAATCATTTGAATTAAAATCATTCAAATTAAAATCATTCGAATCAAATCATTCGAATGAAAATCATTTGATTGTTTTGTTTTTTTTTGACGATTGTTGATTGTTTCGATTGTAAAAACATTTCGACGCACATCACTAGCACTGGCAGATCACACGCTTATATCTACCATAGCGTTAGCTACCACAAAAGCGAACCATTCGATCCCGTGCACACTCTGCTCTCGATAGTTTCCCTATCGTTCATAATAATTTTTCCAAGCCTAAGTATTATAGAATTAGTCTAAGTATATTTATTATTTTTTCTCACTTACGATTACTTTTCCATCCATAAGTATTTATGTATGTTTTCCCCGGTTCTAAAAATAAATCTATCGATGTCTCGCCCCTCAACGAAAGCACACACATCATTCTCACGCACGTGTCATTCGTTCGCGTTACCACTTTTTTTCAAAATTAGTCCAAGTATATTTTATTATTTTTCTCATTACGATTATTTTCAGTCCGTAAGTATTTCTGTATGTTTTCCAAGGTTTTAAAAATTAATCCGAACAGACATCCAGACTGTTGTGAAAGCACACTAATCTTCTACATTATACGTTACTCTATTACGAGTTCTTCAAAAATTGATTCGAATATTTTTTTCATTTTTTTTTTTTTTCAATCCTAAAAATTCATTCTTTCTACCCCCGCCCCCTCACATCTAAAATTGCTGATCTTTCGTAATCTTTATTTATTTTATCGATTCTAAAAATTAATCAATGGTTCACTCGAAAGCATACCGTACATTGCCACACACATACCTTTTATCACGAATTTCCCTATTGATCATGAACTTTTTTCAGCGTTAGCCACAATAGCATATCACATTGGTCTCGCATACACACCACATGCAGTTCTATATGTCTAATTTTTATTAACGATCTTTATTTTTTTTGTACTGGTATTACTTTTTCCTACACAGTCATGTCATCATATACACTTAACATTGTCAAAAATAATTTTAACCTTTCGAGAAAGAAAAATCTCCGATCAATAAAAAATATTTATTAACTTCACAATTATTTTTAATATTATTCGTTTCACTATAAACATATTTTTTTATTTAATAAACTCATCCGCATCATCAATCGTTTCAAGACATTATTGTTTCGAACGTCAATACCTGTTTTCCAAGAATCGATAACCTCTGCAGGTATATATCTCGTCGTCACAACAACCTTTACCTGCATGACTCACATACCTTCAAGACCACTTGTACATTGCTCGCACGCTATTTACCATTATTCGGTACAAGAATATTTTTCACACTCCCTCACATATGCGCATACACTCAAAGTCCTCGATTACTTTGTTTGTATACAAATATATTCAGCTTTCTTCGACGGAACAACATTTTTCTGACGTAACATTTCCACTGCCACAACCGATTCAAAGGTAGCTAATGAGATAGACTATCGAACGGAATCATTCAAGCGGTCAGTATTAGTTTTATGTTAAACATGTGTATTTTGTCGAATCTGTGTTCACGCATTATTAAAAAATTTACGTCAACGTTAAAGAAAATAATTTCCTATGTTTTTTCTCTTTTTTTCTCTATCATTTATTTTTGTCTTTTATCTTTCCTTTTTCTCTTTCTTTTTCTCTGTATTTTTTTTAGTGAAAAGTTTGAAATACATATTATTCAATCATGAACGCTAATATAGTTAACATAAGCAGCAACTCAAAATCAATTAAGGACGCCGAATTTATTCAGAATTTATTTGCGAGTGATAGCGACTCGCATACGTCTTCGTCACTTCAATTACCGCAATCAGATGGTGGTTATTCTTCAACAGAATCAACATCTTCTACACATAAAATCGTTGGTCCAGTATTATTGTCAGATCAGATGGATATAGCGGAATATTTTGTAGATTTCAGCTTCCATAAGGATTCTGATTATGGTTTTCTAGTAACCGAACTAGCGATGATTGATATGTCTGGCGGGAGGTGTTTACATACGCTATACAAGCCAAGCAGAGCATGGTCTGCATCAAAAATGCCTCATTTACAATGCTCTTCCGTGAGTCATTACTTGAAAACCCCCTCATTATTTCCCTGTAGGGAAGAAATATTCATGGCACGTGATGTATTCACAATACTGTCTGAAAAACCGAAGGTTCGCGTATATATTTTAACCACTTATGCAAAACTTATATTATGGGAACTTAACGAAAAGTCTGAATTGTTGCGTGACTTGGACTACGAACTCGTTAATATGGAGAAAGTCTTTCGAGTACCTAGTATTGATGATTTATATCAAGAATACTCTGGTATAAGCAATCTGGTAACTTGTAAGCACCATTATGAGAATGATATTTTTCATTGTGCGATGAAAAATGTTATGGTGATGAATACGTGGCACGATCACGTTATCCGCCCGCTGAAGCTTATGAACAATCTCAATATAAATGATTTAAGCCAGTTATTCATTACAGCCACCAAAGAAATGATAATTACATTATTTCCAAGTTGCATCGGAGACATTTATATATTTTTACCGGACAGATTAAAACAGGATGATACGATAAAATCATTTCTACCATGCTACGATCACGAACATGATAAAGAATATTATATCGATGGTGATACATTACACAGGAGTACTCGAAATTGTGTCAAAGTAAAAGATTGCGACGACTGTCAACATTCAATTCATACGGATTAAAAATTCAATAAAAGACGTGGAATTTGAAAGCTGGAGTTGTCTAGATCCTACGAAAGTTGAATATGAACATAACAATTACCTTTCAATGTACCAAAGTCAATTGTCGCGAAGTATGTATTATGTGAAATAAAACCATATTTTTTTCTTTTACTCGCATTTTTTATTTTTATTATTTCAAAATCTTTTACATTGTTTCACATAAATTATAATGTATGTATGTATATATGTATGGAATTTTAATATGTAATAATATACATTTCATACATTTTATTTTATTTCATGGTCATATAATTACTTTAAAATTATTTAGATACACCGCAGATATTATAGTACCGAACACATCATTTATTATTTCATTCTATTTCAATTAATATGTTGTATGGATGAAATCGAATCAATTTATGTAACTGTTTATTTAAATTTAAATAATCTTTTTCTTTTTTTTTTTTTTATCTCTCAGCATATACATGTGTGTATATGCTTACATATACAAGTATGAAAAAAATTATTTTTTTATTTTTTCCTCGATATGAATGGTAAATCTACGACTTTATTTGAAAAACGGTCAAAACCTAATACATAGATTTCAAATTTTGATGGAAATTTCCGTAAAACGTTCAATTTACACTTATTATCTTTAAAAAAAAAAATTTTCATTATTATTATTCATATCATTTAAATAGACTGATACGACAGAGAGAGAAAATAAAAAGCTAAATTTTTACACGTGAGGGAGGGAGCTGATGAAAACGTACGAGTCTTATTATTTGGAATACAGATTATGAAGGAAATTTTTATTCAATGTTTCGTTCTAAGATTTTTCATTTTTTACATTTAAAATTTTTTCAATACGAAAATATTTCGAAATCTACAGGAACGTCTATGAATAGTCTTCGTCATTATAGAAGCACTTGCAGATCATGTATCGACAATGCATGCGCGTAAGGGTGAGTAAATATGTGTGAACATGTGTGTGTATGTATGCTTGAAATGTGCGAAATGGCTAATAAGAAACAACCGTTGAATCGCAACGACAGGTAGAGATCCGCTTATAGAATAAGAGAGTGAGAGTGAGATAAATTATGTACCTTTATTATTGCAGAACTGCACTGCAGTGGCAGACATGAAATATCCGTTAGCATCCTTTTCGAGGCAGTTTTATAAAAAAGGCCGAAAATTAGCTTTAAAACTGGATGAATGAGATAGTTGATAATAAACATACCATTAAGACCGGTATACATGTATGTGGGCATGTGTGTGAGCGCACGGTTAAATGAATGACAAAAGATTATTAACTGCATAGGCATTGTTAAATACAACTATACTGATTTATCCGTAAAACTAACAAATTTTACCGTTGTTTTCTTTCCTTTTTTTTTCTTTCGCGTTTTACAAAAAATTCATGTTAGTTCTAAAAATATTGCTAAATTCAAATTAAATCGATCATGTTATTTTATTTTTTATTTTTGTTTCTTTAAACAATGTGTTACGATCGTATTTATCTTACTCAATCTTTTACCTAATATTCTAACGGTTTTAGACAACAGCAGAAATATGCAAGTTACCTTGGATGTATTATATTTTTCTCGTGTATATGTGTATACACGCTTTCTATACAAGCACATGCAAACATCGGATGCCGGAAATGTATGATAATATAATTTTTAAATCAATGATGAACGTATTATTATTATTTTTTTTTTTTTCACCCTGTGATATACAAAATAACATCATACTTGCTTTTACAACAATATTTAAATTCTACAAAAATAAATGTCCCCAGGGTGGGGAGTAAAAATATCATGAAGAATCACTGTTTTTTGTTTTTTTTCTTTCTTTGCTTCACAATCTTTTTTCTTTATATTATTTTTTATTTCAGAGATTTTTTAAAATAGTTTTCTTTACACTCCAATATGGAATCTGTTAATTTATTGTACATGTCATATAATATGATAAATGCTAAAATTCGGAAAGTTTTTTTAAAGAAGTAATTGGCAGAAGAGTATACTTTTGAAAACAAGAGAGTGAAGAGGCTATACATAAAAAGCAATATGATGCATTAAACATAACGAAAAAAAAAACAAAACAGAAGAAACGTAAACACAAAGACTATTATGTTTTTTTCATTAATCTATTCAATTACAACTTTTTTTTCATTCATCTATATTCTAAGTTCCATCATAAGTTTTAATTTTTTATATGATGCCTACTAATTTCTATGTTTACTTAATTTATTTACTTTTCCACGAATGTTTTTTAGAATTAAATTTTGAAAAAATTAAACATATTTTCGCACCTGCGTCAACTATCACATTAAATACATGTAGAAATTTTCATTTCAAACACCGCCGGAAAATAACATGGGTTTTTTTTTTTTTTGCTATTTTTTAAAAATTTATTCATACTCTCTCTAATTATAGCTATTTTTACACCATTTTTCTTAACTTTTACTCATTTTTATATTCTACATACAATGCTTGAGGTATTAGATGATGCAAATTCTAAATACACCATATTGCTATCATCTCTGTTTATTTTTTTTTTTTTTATTTGTTACTCGTTTTTTTATTATTTTCTTATGTACATGTATTAGAACTAGTGATGTGTGATTTCGAAATGTTTTTACAATCGAAACAACCGATAATCGTCAAAAAAAACAAACAATCGAATGATTTTTGTGAATACGAATGAATTATTTGAATAAAAACCGGAACCATCCGAACACAAACGAATGAAGTATTTGTTAAACATCGCCTAGATTCTTTCGAGAGAAATAACATTTTGAATGATTGTTGCAAATAGGAATGAATTATTTGAATAAAAACCGAAACTATCCGAACACAAACGAATGAAGTATTCGTTAAACATTGACTAGATTCTTCCGAGAGAGATAGCATTTCGAATGATTGTTGTGAATACGAATGAAATAACATTTCGAATGCAACCATGGAACAATCGAATGCATTCAAAGTCATCGAACAATCAAATAATTCGAATGAATCATTTCGAAGTTGCCCATCAATAATTAGAACCCATATGATTTTACAATAAAAAAAGTGTTTATACTCATTATTGAAGCTGAATATAGATAATATTTACATTTAAAGGAAAAAGAAAAAGTTATTTTTATTATTCTATTCGCACGCGAAAAAAATTATGAAATGTAAAATATATATATAATTCATGTAATATATTTACAAACGATTAACAAGAATAAAAGAAAATTAATTTAAAAAATAAATAAATATCACAAAAAATTTAAAGATGGAAAAATTACAAGATTATGATTTGTACAATGCTCACAAATTGGCTCCTTTGATCGTGTTATGTCGGAATTCGAACAAACTTGCATGGTTGCATTGCGGACAATCTTTGATTAAGGTGGGATGTACTGCACTGAGTGGAAAAGAATCTGGAATATCATAGCTATGATGTTTAAAACACGGTAAGAAGCGTTTGATACGTCGATCATTCTTCAGTGCTACAGGTAATTTATTGTAAAAATCGCAAATTTTTTGAGGGCATACATTAATTAATATCTCTGCAGTAATATTTTGCATCAAGTCGTACGTAGAATATTTTACTAATGATAATATAGGTCTAACATTTACATCATACCATTTCATCATCACATATACATTCTGCAATGAACACCTATGTATGTTTTTATCCGTGTGTGCATCACATTTTACAACTCTTGAAATTCCTTTATACATATTATTTAATTTCCTTAAATTGGGTATACCGAATTCTTTTTCTAAATTAATAATCTTGAATCTTGAAAGTGATGTTTCAAATAGTTTTATCCATATAGTGGTAATTTTTTCATTTCCTTTAATGTAAATATTCAATGGTTCCAAATCTTCCAACACATTTTCTATATCACCGGCAATAGATTCGTAATTGTAATCTCCTCCATTCCACAGAATGGAATGACAGTTTTGAATTATCCTCATGTTTTCTTGTTTTTTATTATTGGATAATACATCCCATTCGAATGGAGGCTTGTAAATTCTATGAAATTGAATTTCACCATCGATACTTATTATTGAAAGTTCCTTAATGATGTACGTATCATTATCATATTTAAAACATTGAATATCGATAATTACCTCACGTGCTACTATCATTGTTACAGTTGTTATTAAAGAGAAAAGAAAAAAAACTAAAACTTTTAATAGTAACTAAAATTTAAACGTGTGAAGAACACTAATTCGTGAAACTAATAACAAGCGAGCGAATACAGTTATTCAGAGAGTTGACATAATGTCTACCTTTGAATTAGATGCATTCGATGAAATGTTGCATCAGAAAAATGCCCTTCAAACGGAGAAAGTTGATTGCATACATTGATGAATGAAGTTGTTAAGAACTGGTACGTACATATACATTTTGTTTGTGGTAGTGTATGCATGTACACCTGAGATTTTACATATAAGTAAGGGTCAAGATCCGGTTTTAACAGCTGTATCAGACGATCTTAACGTGCAGCTATGTACATGCAGGGATAGACTTTAATATAATCATTATCGATGGTAAACGAGAACATTAATTCATTTTTAAATTTTAATATATATCGTCTTCCATCACTAATAAGATAACATAAAAAACTACTAACTTAACTGAATATATGCTTATTCAACCAACTTTTCCTCAATCATTCAAATTTCATCATCTACACCAGCATTTCACACTTTTTTAGATGTATGCGATAACAATAATCACTCAACCAATTCATTAGGATTGTCTGAGTAATCGATCGGTGTATCTTCATGACATACTCCGCCATCAGCACAATGCTTAGTCTTTGCTCCATCATAGTAAATTTTTACACTTGATCCATTAGACTGAAACATCGGACGTATTATTTTTCTGTATTTAGGAAATGTAGTACCCTTTAATACACCAGTAGCACGTAAATGAGCTCTAGTACACTCAAGTATTTATTTATATAGATCTAAATCATTATTTTGTATATTTATTCTCATCTATATGCGATACCATTAGTAAATGAATGAGTCCGGGTGTGTAAGGAAATTTTATTTACTTACTTCCTTTTCCTAAATAAATTTCACCATATTTGCAGTCCCAAGAAATCAATGTCAACCCTATCAGATACTCATCAATGTTTGTATCATAGCATATTCCATATACTTGATCATTCGGAACAAGTTCATCAAAATCTGTATGAAATGAATCTACTTCACTTATGTTAAACGACTTAGCTTTGATTTGTTTTTTAATATTTTCATCTTTAATTTCAGACTCAGCGTCACTTCTCTGTTTACTATTAGACAGTTTTTGACGTTTTTACTATTGATGTATCATTTATTCCATAAGAATCCATTTTAATCTTTCAGATTTTTGTAATGCTTCATGAATTTCCAATAATGGTTTCATAATAGGTTCCAACATGGCGGCTGAAGTACTTGTAATTGGTTTCCACTCGGACTTCAATAGGTTATATTTTTACATTATATCGCTACATATCCTGTCTAGTTCATTTTTTCAGTCTTGCTTCCTTATTCATTCCATTATTGTTGTTATCAGTATTAACCAATGATTTACTCTTTGATAACAACATTTTAAATAACTAGAATTTCATCAAAACTTGTGAGTAAATCTTCCTTTATACATACATTTCACCATATATATCAATCACTGTGAATTTCATATTATTTTAAATACTTAAAATATACTTCATGTTATATATAAGTTATTAAAATTCAATATAAATAGATAGAGCAGATTTTCTCTAAACATAACATTGGCCTGACAAATTTCTGGACTGAAAGTAAATCTAACCCAATACTCCTGCTACAGTTCTTATGCCAACAAAGGAGAATAAAATATTGAGATTTCAACAACATAAACAGCAAGAATTTGTATCATTTGTTATATTTGATGATTTCGAGTGTATCCTACAGCCTCTAAACAATGAATCATGCACTAGTGATTCATTGTTTAGAGGCTGTAGGATACACTCGAAATCATCAAATATAACAAATGATACAAATTCTTGCTGTTTATGTTGTTGAAATCTCAATATTTTATTCTCCTTTGTTGGCATAAGAACTGTAGCAGGAGTATTGGGTTAGATTTACTTTCAGTCCAGAAATTTGTCAGGCCAATGTTATGTTTAGAGAAAATCTGCTCTATCTATTTATATTGAATTTTAATAACTTATATATAACATGAAGTATATTTTAAGTATTTAAAATAATATGAAATTCACAGTGATTGATATATATGGTGAAATGTATGTATAAAGGAAGATTTACTCACAAGTTTTGATGAAATTCTAGTTATTTAAAATGTTGTTATCAAAGAGTAAATCATTGGTTAATACTGATAACAACAATAATGGAATGAATAAGGAAGCAAGACTGAAAAAATGAACTAGACAGGATATGTAGCGATATAATGTAAAAATATAACCTATTGAAGTCCGAGTGGAAACCAATTACAAGTACTTCAGCCGCCATGTTGGAACCTATTATGAAACCATTATTGGAAATTCATGAAGCATTACAAAAATCTGAAAGATTAAAATGGATTCTTATGGAATAAATGATACATCAATAGTAAAAACGTCAAAAACTGTCTAATAGTAAACAGAGAAGTGACGCTGAGTCTGAAATTAAAGATGAAAATATTAAAAAACAAATCAAAGCTAAGTCGTTTAACATAAGTGAAGTAGATTCATTTCATACAGATTTTGATGAACTTGTTCCGAATGATCAAGTATATGGAATATGCTATGATACAAACATTGATGAGTATCTGATAGGGTTGACATTGATTTCTTGGGACTGCAAATATGGTGAAATTTATTTAGGAAAAGGAAGTAAGTAAATAAAATTTCCTTACACACCCGGACTCATTCATTTACTAATGGTATCGCATATAGATGAGAATAAATATACAAAATAATGATTTAGATCTATATAAATAAATACTTGAGTGTACTAGAGCTCATTTACGTGCTACTGGTGTATTAAAGGGTACTACATTTCCTAAATACAGAAAAATAATACGTCCGATGTTTCAGTCTAATGGATCAAGTGTAAAAATTTACTATGATGGAGCAAAGACTAAGCATTGTGCTGATGGCGGAGTATGTCATGAAGATACACCGATCGATTACTCAGACAATCCTAATGAATTGGTTGAGTGATTATTGTTATCGCATACATCTAAAAAAGTGTGAAATGCTGGTGTAGATGATGAAATTTGAATGATTGAGGAAAAGTTGGTTGAATAAGCATATATTCAGTTAAGTTAGTAGTTTTTTATGTTATCTTATTAGTGATGGAAGACGATATATATTAAAATTTAAAAATGAATTAATGTTCTCGTTTACCATCGATAATGATTATATTAAAGTCTATCCCTGCATGTACATAGCTGCACGTTAAGATCGTCTGATACAGCTGTTAAAACCGGATCTTGACCCTTACTTATATGTAAAATCTCAGGTGTACATGCATACACTACCACAAACAAAATGTATATGTACGTACCAGTTCTTAACAACTTCATTCATCAATGTATGCAATCAACTTTCTCCGTTTGAAGGGCATTTTTCTGATGCAACATTTCATCGAATGCATCTAATTCAAAGGTAGACATTATGTCAACTCTCTGAATAACTGTATTCGCTCGCTTGTTATTAGTTTCACGAATTAGTGTTCTTCACACGTTTAAATTTTAGTTACTATTAAAAGTTTTAGTTTTTTTTCTTTTCTCTTTAATAACAACTGTAACAATGATAGTAGCACGTGAGGTAATTATCGATATTCAATGTTTTAAATATGATAATGATACGTACATCATTAAGGAACTTTCAATAATAAGTATCGATGGTGAAATTCAATTTCATAGAATTTACAAGCCTCCATTCGAATGGGATGTATTATCCAATAATAAAAAACAAGAAAACATGAGGATAATTCAAAACTGTCATTCCATTCTGTGGAATGGAGGAGATTACAATTACGAATCTATTGCCGGTGATATAGAAAATGTGTTGGAAGATTTGGAACCATTGAATATTTACATTAAAGGAAATGAAAAAATTACCACTATATGGATAAAACTATTTGAAACATCACTTTCAAGATTCAAGATTATTAATTTAGAAAAAGAATTCGGTATACCCAATTTAAGGAAATTAAATAATATGTATAAAGGAATATCAAGAGTTGTAAAATGTGATGCACACACGGATAAAAACATACATAGGTGTTCATTGCAGAATGTATATGTGATGATGAAATGGTATGATGTAAATGTTAGACCTATATTATCATTAGTAAAATATTCTACGTACGACTTGATGCAAAATATTACTGCAGAGATATTAATTAATGTATGCCCTCAAAAAATTTGCGATTTTTACAATAAATTACCTGTAGCACTGAAGAATGATCGACGTATCAAACGCTTCTTACCGTGTTTTAAACATCATAGCTATGATATTCCAGATTCTTTTCCACTCAGTGCAGTACATCCCACCTTAATCAAAGATTGTCCGCAATGCAACCATGCAAGTTTGTTCGAATTCCGACATAACACGATCAAAGGAGCCAATTTGTGAGCATTGTACAAATCATAATCTTGTAATTTTTCCATCTTTAAATTTTTTGTGATATTTATTTATTTTTTAAATTAATTTTCTTTTATTCTTGTTAATCGTTTGTAAATATATTACATGAATTATATATATATTTTACATTTCATAATTTTTTTCGCGTGCGAATAGAATAATAAAAATAACTTTTTCTTTTTCCTTTAAATGTAAATATTATCTATATTCAGCTTCAATAATGAGTATAAACACTTTTTTTATTGTAAAATCATATGGGTTCTAATTATTGATGGGCAACTTCGAAATGATTCATTCGAATTATTTGATTGTTCGATGACTTTGAATGCATTCGATTGTTCCATGGTTGCATTCGAAATGTTATTTCATTCGTATTCACAACAATCATTCGAAATGCTATCTCTCTCGGAAGAATCTAGTCAATGTTTAACGAATACTTCATTCGTTTGTGTTCGGATAGTTTCGGTTTTTATTCAAATAATTCATTCCTATTTGCAACAATCATTCAAAATGTTATTTCTCTCGAAAGAATCTAGGCGATGTTTAACAAATACTTCATTCGTTTGTGTTCGGATGGTTCCGGTTTTTATTCAAATAATTCATTCGTATTCACAAAAATCATTCGATTGTTTGTTTTTTTTGACGATTATCGGTTGTTTCGATTGTAAAAACATTTCGAAATCACACATCACTAGTTCTAATACATGTACATAAGAAAATAATAAAAAAACGAGTAACAAATAAAAAAAAAAAAAATAAACAGAGATGATAGCAATATGGTGTATTTAGAATTTGCATCATCTAATACCTCAAGCATTGTATGTAGAATATAAAAATGAGTAAAAGTTAAGAAAAATGGTGTAAAAATAGCTATAATTAGAGAGAGTATGAATAAATTTTTAAAAAATAGCAAAAAAAAAAAAAACCCATGTTATTTTCCGGCGGTGTTTGAAATGAAAATTTCTACATGTATTTAATGTGATAGTTGACGCAGGTGCGAAAATATGTTTAATTTTTTCAAAATTTAATTCTAAAAAACATTCGTGGAAAAGTAAATAAATTAAGTAAACATAGAAATTAGTAGGCATCATATAAAAAATTAAAACTTATGATGGAACTTAGAATATAGATGAATGAAAAAAAAGTTGTAATTGAATAGATTAATGAAAAAAACATAATAGTCTTTGTGTTTACGTTTCTTCTGTTTTGTTTTTTTTTTCGTTATGTTTAATGCATCATATTGCTTTTTATGTATAGCCTCTTCACTCTCTTGTTTTCAAAAGTATACTCTTCTGCCAATTACTTCTTTAAAAAAACTTTCCGAATTTTAGCATTTATCATATTATATGACATGTACAATAAATTAACAGATTCCATATTGGAGTGTAAAGAAAACTATTTTAAAAAATCTCTGAAATAAAAAATAATATAAAGAAAAAAGATTGTGAAGCAAAGAAAGAAAAAAAACAAAAAACAGTGATTCTTCATGATATTTTTACTCCCCACCCTGGGGACATTTATTTTTGTAGAATTTAAATATTGTTGTAAAAGCAAGTATGATGTTATTTTGTATATCACAGGGTGAAAAAAAAAAAAATAATAATAATACGTTCATCATTGATTTAAAAATTATATTATCATACATTTCCGGCATCCGATGTTTGCATGTGCTTGTATAGAAAGCGTGTATACACATATACACGAGAAAAATATAATACATCCAAGGTAACTTGCATATTTCTGCTGTTGTCTAAAACCGTTAGAATATTAGGTAAAAGATTGAGTAAGATAAATACGATCGTAACACATTGTTTAAAGAAACAAAAATAAAAAATAAAATAACATGATCGATTTAATTTGAATTTAGCAATATTTTTAGAACTAACATGAATTTTTTGTAAAACGCGAAAGAAAAAAAAAGGAAAGAAAACAACGGTAAAATTTGTTAGTTTTACGGATAAATCAGTATAGTTGTATTTAACAATGCCTATGCAGTTAATAATCTTTTGTCATTCATTTAACCGTGCGCTCACACACATGCCCACATACATGTATACCGGTCTTAATGGTATGTTTATTATCAACTATCTCATTCATCCAGTTTTAAAGCTAATTTTCGGCCTTTTTTATAAAACTGCCTCGAAAAGGATGCTAACGGATATTTCATGTCTGCCACTGCAGTGCAGTTCTGCAATAATAAAGGTACATAATTTATCTCACTCTCACTCTCTTATTCTATAAGCGGATCTCTACCTGTCGTTGCGATTCAACGGTTGTTTCTTATTAGCCATTTCGCACATTTCAAGCATACATACACACACATGTTCACACATATTTACTCACCCTTACGCGCATGCATTGTCGATACATGATCTGCAAGTGCTTCTATAATGACGAAGACTATTCATAGACGTTCCTGTAGATTTCGAAATATTTTCGTATTGAAAAAATTTTAAATGTAAAAAATGAAAAATCTTAGAACGAAACATTGAATAAAAATTTCCTTCATAATCTGTATTCCAAATAATAAGACTCGTACGTTTTCATCAGCTCCCTCCCTCACGTGTAAAAATTTAGCTTTTTATTTTCTCTCTCTGTCGTATCAGTCTATTTAAATGATATGAATAATAATAATGAAAATTTTTTTTTTTAAAGATAATAAGTGTAAATTGAACGTTTTACGGAAATTTCCATCAAAATTTGAAATCTATGTATTAGGTTTTGACCGTTTTTCAAATAAAGTCGTAGATTTACCATTCATATCGAGGAAAAAATAAAAAAATAATTTTTTTCATACTTGTATATGTAAGCATATACACACATGTATATGCTGAGAGATAAAAAAAAAAAAAAGAAAAAGATTATTTAAATTTAAATAAACAGTTACATAAATTGATTCGATTTCATCCATACAACATATTAATTGAAATAGAATGAAATAATAAATGATGTGTTCGGTACTATAATATCTGCGGTGTATCTAAATAATTTTAAAGTAATTATATGACCATGAAATAAAATAAAATGTATGAAATGTATATTATTACATATTAAAATTCCATACATATATACATACATACATTATAATTTATGTGAAACAATGTAAAAGATTTTGAAATAATAAAAATAAAAAATGCGAGTAAAAGAAAAAAATATGGTTTTATTTCACATAATACATACTTCGCGACAATTGACTTTGGTACATTGAAAGGTAATTGTTATGTTCATATTCAACTTTCGTAGGATCTAGACAACTCCAGCTTTCAAATTCCACGTCTTTTATTGAATTTTTAATCCGTATGAATTGAATGTTGACAGTCGTCGCAATCTTTTACTTTGACACAATTTCGAGTACTCCTGTGTAATGTATCACCATCGATATAATATTCTTTATCATGTTCGTGATCGTAGCATGGTAGAAATGATTTTATCGTATCATCCTGTTTTAATCTGTCCGGTAAAAATATATAAATGTCTCCGATGCAACTTGGAAATAATGTAATTATCATTTCTTTGGTGGCTGTAATGAATAACTGGCTTAAATCATTTATATTGAGATTGTTCATAAGCTTCAGCGGGCGGATAACGTGATCGTGCCACGTATTCATCACCATAACATTTTTCATCGCACAATGAAAAATATCATTCTCATAATGGTGCTTACAAGTTACCAGATTGCTTATACCAGAGTATTCTTGATATAAATCATCAATACTAGGTACTCGAAAGACTTTCTCCATATTAACGAGTTCGTAGTCCAAGTCACGCAACAATTCAGACTTTTCGTTAAGTTCCCATAATATAAGTTTTGCATAAGTGGTTAAAATATATACGCGAACCTTCGGTTTTTCAGACAGTATTGTGAATACATCACGTGCCATGAATATTTCTTCCCTACAGGGAAATAATGAGGGGGTTTTCAAGTAATGACTCACGGAAGAGCATTGTAAATGAGGCATTTTTGATGCAGACCATGCTCTGCTTGGCTTGTATAGCGTATGTAAACACCTCCCGCCAGACATATCAATCATCGCTAGTTCGGTTACTAGAAAACCATAATCAGAATCCTTATGGAAGCTGAAATCTACAAAATATTCCGCTATATCCATCTGATCTGACAATAATACTGGACCAACGATTTTATGTGTAGAAGATGTTGATTCTGTTGAAGAATAACCACCATCTGATTGCGGTAATTGAAGTGACGAAGACGTATGCGAGTCGCTATCACTCGCAAATAAATTCTGAATAAATTCGGCGTCCTTAATTGATTTTGAGTTGCTGCTTATGTTAACTATATTAGCGTTCATGATTGAATAATATGTATTTCAAACTTTTCACTAAAAAAAATACAGAGAAAAAGAAAGAGAAAAAGGAAAGATAAAAGACAAAAATAAATGATAGAGAAAAAAAGAGAAAAAACATAGGAAATTATTTTCTTTAACGTTGACGTAAATTTTTTAATAATGCGTGAACACAGATTCGACAAAATACACATGTTTAACATAAAACTAATACTGACCGCTTGAATGATTCCGTTCGATAGTCTATCTCATTAGCTACCTTTGAATCGGTTGTGGCAGTGGAAATGTTACGTCAGAAAAATGTTGTTCCGTCGAAGAAAGCTGAATATATTTGTATACAAACAAAGTAATCGAGGACTTTGAGTGTATGCGCATATGTGAGGGAGTGTGAAAAATATTCTTGTACCGAATAATGGTAAATAGCGTGCGAGCAATGTACAAGTGGTCTTGAAGGTATGTGAGTCATGCAGGTAAAGGTTGTTGTGACGACGAGATATATACCTGCAGAGGTTATCGATTCTTGGAAAACAGGTATTGACGTTCGAAACAATAATGTCTTGAAACGATTGATGATGCGGATGAGTTTATTAAATAAAAAAATATGTTTATAGTGAAACGAATAATATTAAAAATAATTGTGAAGTTAATAAATATTTTTTATTGATCGGAGATTTTTCTTTCTCGAAAGGTTAAAATTATTTTTGACAATGTTAAGTGTATATGATGACATGACTGTGTAGGAAAAAGTAATACCAGTACAAAAAAAATAAAGATCGTTAATAAAAATTAGACATATAGAACTGCATGTGGTGTGTATGCGAGACCAATGTGATATGCTATTGTGGCTAACGCTGAAAAAAGTTCATGATCAATAGGGAAATTCGTGATAAAAGGTATGTGTGTGGCAATGTACGGTATGCTTTCGAGTGAACCATTGATTAATTTTTAGAATCGATAAAATAAATAAAGATTACGAAAGATCAGCAATTTTAGATGTGAGGGGGCGGGGGTAGAAAGAATGAATTTTTAGGATTGAAAAAAAAAAAAAATGAAAAAAATATTCGAATCAATTTTTGAAGAACTCGTAATAGAGTAACGTATAATGTAGAAGATTAGTGTGCTTTCACAACAGTCTGGATGTCTGTTCGGATTAATTTTTAAAACCTTGGAAAACATACAGAAATACTTACGGACTGAAAATAATCGTAATGAGAAAAATAATAAAATATACTTGGACTAATTTTGAAAAAAAGTGGTAACGCGAACGAATGACACGTGCGTGAGAATGATGTGTGTGCTTTCGTTGAGGGGCGAGACATCGATAGATTTATTTTTAGAACCGGGGAAAACATACATAAATACTTATGGATGGAAAAGTAATCGTAAGTGAGAAAAAATAATAAATATACTTAGACTAATTCTATAATACTTAGGCTTGGAAAAATTATTATGAACGATAGGGAAACTATCGAGAGCAGAGTGTGCACGGGATCGAATGGTTCGCTTTTGTGGTAGCTAACGCTATGGTAGATATAAGCGTGTGATCTGCCAGTGCTAGTGATGTGCGTCGAAATGTTTTTACAATCGAAACAATCAACAATCGTCAAAAAAAAACAAAACAATCAAATGATTTTCATTCGAATGATTTGATTCGAATGATTTTAATTTGAATGATTTTAATTCAAATGATTTTGATTCAAATGATTTTGATTCGAATGATTTTAATTCGAATGATTTTAATTCGAATGATTGTTGTGAATACAAATGAATTATTCGAATGAAATAACATTTCGAATGTAACTGTGGAACAATCGAATGCATTCGAAGTTATCGAACAATCGAATAATTCGAATGAATCATTTCGAAGTTGCCCATCACTAGTCAGTGCGCTTTTGTAACGATTGGAGAATAAGGAAAAATTTTTGGAACCGTAGAAAATGAGAAATATACTTAGACTAATTTTATAATACTTACGGACGGAAAAATAATCGTAAGTGAGAAAAAATAATAAATATACTTGCACTAATTCTATGATACTTAGGCTTTGAAAAATTATTATGAACGATAGGGAAACTATCGAGAGCAGAATGTGCACGGGATCGAATGGATCGCTTTCGTGGTGGCTAACACTATGGTAGATATAAGCATGTGATCTGTCAGTGCTAGTGATGTGCGATTTCGAAATGTTTTTACAATCGAAACAATCAACAATCGTCAAAAAAAAAAAAAACAAAACAAAAAAACAAAAAAACAATCGAATGATTTTGATTTAAATGATTTTAATTTGAATGATTTTGATTCGAATGATTTTAATTCGAATGATTTTGATTCGAATGATTTTAATTCGAATGATTGATGTGAATACGAATGAATTATACGAATGAAATAACATTTCGAATGCAACTGTGGAACAATCGAATGCATTCGAAGTTATCGAACAATCGAATAATTCGAATGAAACATTTCGAAGTTTCCCATCACTAGTCAGTACGCTTTTGTAACGATCGGAGAATAAAGAAAAAATTTTTGGAACCGTAGAAAATGAGAAATATACTTAGACCAATTTTTATAATGCTTAGGCATGGAAAAAATAAAAAAATTAAAAAATACATTTGAATGGTATAAAGCGGGGAATGGGGGGCTCAGGTTAGTTTTATGCTTTAAATATTATACTTTGGTTAATTTTAAAAAAAATTACGATATCGCTAACGATCGACATGTGTGCGAGAACGATGCATGCGCTTTTACTTGGTTTAAATCAGTTGTGGCAGTGGAAATATTATGTCAGAAAAATGTCATTCCGTCAGGAATAGTTGGTTACATATGCACATTGAATAAAGTAGTCATGGGCTTTGAGTATGAGTATGTTTTTGTGTTAGTGTGTACATGTAGGGTGTGGATCTGCAATATGACATAGACTGTAATAGAAAGTATAAGAATGTTAAGATCCGGTTTCAACGGTTGCGTTAGCATTTACGTGTAGCGCTATGAGAGAAGCATTTTCGCTTTTGCGATGTGTGAGATAGACTTACCCCCCGTACATAATGTTTCGGACAAAGAAGAGTTTTACGCAACTGACCGAACGAAAATCTTCGCGATTCCTAGAAATACCGGAACGGCGAAAACCTGTATTTTACCGCGATTCCTGCAGACTGACCACTGATAATATTGATAACAACGAAAATCAATAATGATAATAACTAATTTTACATATGTTACGAACGCTCGTAACCGTATATACATCATTGTGTGTGTGTGCGTAATCCTCCAAAACCAGTCGCTACCGAATAACGGTAATTTACGTACAAGCAAAGGCATGCATCGACCAATTGATTGACAGGTACAAGGTCACTTGCGATGGCACGCGTACGAATTTACCGCGATGGTGATGATGATGGTGATTTTTACATGTGTGTGCAGACGTATATACACGTACATTTACATGTGTGTGCGGTAATTAAGGGATCGACAATCAAATGGAATGCGGTTCCGCGGTCCGAGACGCTCCGGAAACGGCTCTGGAAGGCCTTAATTAGCGGTGGCGGCATCCTTTGTCCTTATAGTCACATTTTCCCTCTACTAATAACACAGTAAAGCGTAGAATCGATGATATTGCAGCAGACATAAAGTCACAAATAATTAACAGAGTAAAATTATCGTAATTTTTCGCCATTAGTTGCGATGAATTCACCGACATCGTTAATTGTGCACAGTTAATAGTTTATGTTCGTTACGTCAGTGGAGATTGCATTGAAGAAGAGATTTTTTAATCCCAATCTTTGATAGCAGACACTAAATCTGAAGATATATTTAATTCAATATCTGATTTCATTGAGAAAAATGATTTGGATTGGAATAAACTCGTTTAACTTTGCACAGATGGCGCCCCTGCAGTGATAGACGTCGATCAGGCTTAGCTCAAAAACTCAAGGAAAAGAATCTTGCGATAGTGTGTACTAGTTGTTTTATTCGTCGGTAAGCTTTGGTTTCAAAAACATTGCCACAGAAATTACGCCAGACTTTGGACTCAGCTATAAAGATCGTAAACTATAACAAGAGCAGCGCTTTGAACAGTCGATTATTTAGTTTACTTTGCGAGGATTTTGGATCACAGGGTCCTTCTATTCCACACAGAAGTACGCTGGTTGTCTAAGAGCAACATGCCGGCTCGCCTTTATGAGTTGAAAGAAAAGGTAATCAAAGTAAAAAACTGGACGAAGATTTAAAAGTTGAAATACAACCTTATTTGCAAGTGCTGGAAGACGAATTTTACCGGTACTATCGAGACATTAATTCAGAGTCACCAATATGGCACATGACCAGAAACACATTTGTTGTTACAATTACCAGAAGAAGTTCAGGAAGAATTTCTAAACGAAAGATGACTTCCATCTCTTGACATTGGAGAAATTTTAGATCAAACGGTTCCTTGTTAATTCCAAAGTTGCCTCTCTTGCTTTGGGAATACTTGTTCCCTTTTCTCGACTTACTTATGTAAGACAGGAGTTTCAGCTCTGGTTTTAATTAAAACTAAGCAGCGAAATAGTCTTGCCGTTGACAGCGACCTGACGATAGTTCCGGAAAAAACTGAACCTAGAATCAATCAACTGGTGCAAAGCATGCAAGCTCAAGTATCTCATTAGTACTCTAATTATTATAAATTATTTCGATAAAAGCGTTTTAAATTTGGTTAAAGTTCATTTTCTAGAACTTAAAATTAAAATAAATAAGTGTCGTTAAACCAATATGCGTTTTTTTGAATGAAAAAATTAAGGTGGGCATGAAAATGTTATTTATAATTGGGGGGGGGGGGGGCTCGATGAAAAAAAGATTGGGAAATCCTGCCCTAGAAAGTATATTTTTGACTCTCTCTTGTACGGTACGGCTGTAAAGAAAAAAAATCCTGATAAAATAAGCCTCGTGTCCTCGGATTACATCCGCAGATAATTTATTTACTACACAGTAGCGTCATGTTGTATCACATGCTTTTTCAAGATGAAATGATATAGAATTCAAATAATTACGTTTAGATTAGACTGAGAGTATTTGGTTTTCAAAGATTGCCAGTTGATTGACAGTAGAATGAAACTGTCAAAATCCGGTTTGATCCAGGTACCGCTGTAAGCGACAGAGATTATTTTTTCAAAAAGTTTGCACGTCACATAGAGTATTTCAAAGCAGCATATATTCATTTTGCTTTATTTTGTTTTATTTACTTGGAAAATAGTGCTTATATTTCTTTAATGTTCTACTTTTGAAAATTCTAAGTCAGCGTTTACTTCAAAATTTTACTTAGTCTACAGGCCATTATTTGCCGAAAATATTAAATTTAATGAAATTTTTATTTAAAAATAGTCGGAGCAAACTTACATTAATTTTTATTTTATTTATAGACGCTTCATTATTAAGATAATTTGCGTCTGTGTATTGGGTTATATGTTCTGAATATATATATCAATAACTTCAAGAAATTTTGTGAGTTTTTTTACTTTTAGAGGGTCATCATGTGGCATGGCTTTTAGTGCATTATTTAATGGCTTCCAGATATTTCGATGATTTTTGTATTTTTTATATTCGATTGATATGCAATTCATTGTTGTTTGACGTTCATGTAGGGCAGATAGGTGAAGGGCTTCCATTTAAAAAGTACTAAGATGTGAGTATAGTGTGCCCTGTATGTTATATGGTTATTGTTGATTTCTTTTCGTCTATTTTTTTGTTCTACTATTGACTAGTGTCTTAGTTTTGGCCTAATCTCACCAAGATTTGTGCGTGTGCAGAAAGTTTCCCAATATTTTTGATATAGTAAAGTCATTTTTTGTGTTGTAATTATGAGCAGATCTTTTATGTAAGTGAATTTAATTGTTTTTATTTTTTTGGAGTGTTCTAGCTACTTCACTCGCAGCTTAATTTCCTTAACTCCTTAATGAACTGGAGTCCAAAAGAACACAGCTGATTATTTTTTGATGTGACTTTCTGGATAATGTATATGTAATGTTAATTGTATCAGTGTTTGTACTTTTAATTTGATTATGAATATGTTGTAGGGCACCACATGAATCAGTGTTTATTATATATTTTATTGGAGGCATCTATTTTAAAGTTCTATATATTTCATTAGTTTGAGCAGTATGTATAGATGAAATGGCAGAAAGCGGTACATATAAGTTCCATCTTTTATAGAAAATCAAAACAGTTTGATTTATAGATTTAGAGACGTTAGCATATATTTGTATATGATTTTTGTATTTTTTGCTGACAATTACATAGAATTTTGCTTTTAAAATATGGAAGAGAATCAAACTTCTTTATACTTGTTTAGCTCAGTGTTTATTGTAACAGTAACTTTTGTCTTACAAAGTAATAGTTTTAGTTTAATCTCTATTTTAACTTTTGGTAATGAATATTGAAATATTTTCAATAGGTCATGTGTGTGTTCAGTTAAAGGTTTGGGAGTTTAGGTTTATTTTAAAATAGGTGAGGAAATTTTTTGTTGTTTAATTGTAACAAACTCGGTTTGATTCAGGGGCGTAGCTACCACCGTATCAACCATATCAATGATACGGGGCCCCCGGGGTACAGGGGCCCCGAACGTGTGTGAGAAAAAATTCGTAAAAATGTAGTATGACTTTCAGAAAGTTAGTATTTTACTAAGTAATCTTTTAAATAGACTGAACGAAATAAGAAATCAAAATTTGTTCCATGCCTTACTGAACGAGTCCACAGATTTAGCAAACGAGTGAGGGGTAGCTAATGTTTTGAAAAATAAAAGACGGAAGATAACGAAGCGTTTTTTGGATGAGCTAGCAGAAGATGAGAGAATTTTAAACTCGGAATTGTACTTCAAAGTCAATATGTACTATTGCTCTTTAGATATATTAATTTCTCAAACTAAACAAATATTTCAGAGACTTTGTGACTTGAGTAATACGTTCGAAGTGTTACAACCGGAGAAACTTTTATCTTTTTCAAACGAAACGATAAAAAGTATGTCGCAAAACTGTCTTCTGAATACAGTAAAGACATGTCAGTTGATCTGTAGGAACAATCAATTGCTTTGAAAACATGCTTAAAATCTGAAATTCAGAAAATTCACTCCGTCAATGAACTCCGGAATTATTACTAACAAGTTCAGTCAAGCATGAGGTTTCATGCGCTGAGGATTCCGTATGAAAGTTAACAATAACTATAATTATTTAGTATGTAAGAAAATTTGTTTGAATAAATTTCTATTTTTATTTTACTATTTTAATTTAATATCTTAATAAATTTCAGAGATCTTTTCTAATAATAACTTAAAACAGTAAAGCAAAATACTAATTTGAATCGAAGACTTAGACTAATTTGAAGTGAAATGTAACGGTTATGAAGAAAAATTAATTAAATCCTTTTTTTATTTATTTTTTTAAATTATTGGTTTAGATTTAATAACTAATATTAAGGTTTTATGATTTTTTAAAATGTGTAATTTTGTTAATTCCTACACCTATCTTTCTTGAATAGCCGACCGTCAAAGATATTTAATAAATATATAAACGAAAACACGCAAAATATATTAATTAGAAATAATATTGATGCTACGTATCACTCTGCTGCGGCTGCTAGAATGTTGGTGTTCCCTGCTGGCAGGTTGGTGTACGTTGGTGATTGCATCCTGGATTCTCGGCGAATGGGAGGGAGAGACACGGTAATCGAAATTATAGTTTACGAATTTTGTAAATGTCACTAATTGGAAAACCGAATTTCGAGGCAATTTGGTTACTTTGTTATTAAACTTTTTTCGGTTGCAAGACGAACTGGTTACTTTACCAGAAAAGGTCGATATAGTTCCGCGATGTGAAAAAGACTGTCGTTCTACTGTGATGATTTTTTAACAATTCGGTATTTTCTTTCGACTCTCTCCGTATGTTAGACCATTATTAAATATTTTTTTTTTATTTATTTACTAGCATAGGTCGTTAAATTGTTTAACAAATCGAAATACTATTCGCATCTGTTTTTCATCAGGCGGACGTACCACCTAAACAATGATGCGGTGAGTCCGTTCCTTTCATTACAGTTCATAACAACACTAACACACCTCGTAATGAAAATAACCAAACCAAAACCTGCGATCCTGTTTCGTTTCTTATCCCTCGTACTAACACTACTAACGAAAATTATAACAATCCGAACCAAATTCTAAAAACCGCTGCAATCTCGTATTCCGATAAAGCCAAAAGAAAAATAACACCCATTAACAAACCTGTTTATTTCGTGCATTCAAAAAACCCACTTAAAACAAAACCAACATTTAAAACTAAAAAACTATAAAGTTCTCGAATCAAATCCGGTGCTTGCTAGTTGTGCGCGTGGTGGAATAATATTATCCGTTCGTGCGGATAGTAACTTTCAACAGATAATGTTACCATCCGACATTCAACCAGTAACAGTCGAAATTCGTAAGCCAGTTCCACGGGAGTCTCTAAACATAATTCCGAACCGTATTTAGAAACTTTTAAAGTTGCCAAAAACTTCAAACAGTTCCTCCCCTCTAGCGCCGCGAGTATTACAGCTAAAAATTTTGAACAGGGTTAAACATATGCGCCTCGACATATATTTCTCAAGTTTGGAACATCAAGGTTTGAAAGTTTCGTTAAGGAAATAACTTATGGTTTCGTTCTCGACAAATAACGATCTTTTCATCGATCATGACCGGAAAAAAAATATTATTTTTGAAACTTTCGAGCTTTCGGCGCTTAAGGTTCTGAATTTTAAGATGGAAACCTAGATGTTCCAAAGTAAATAAATAAACAGGGACGCACATTTTTTTAACCTTGTTCAAAATCTTGAACCAATACATAAATTACAAGCGGGGCTACACGTCATTTTTCAGAATTTTATGAACTTTTAGTAAATTTCAAACAGTTTTGTTAAGAAAACGAAATACGGGTCCGTTCCCAAAAAATAGCGCTCTTTCCAATAATAATACACTTGAAAAAATTTTTTTTTTACAAAATTTCGAGCTTTCAGAGCCCCAAGTCACTAATTTTAAAATTGGAAACTTAGATGTTCCAAACCAGAGAAATATACATGGATGCCCATATTTACTACTTTCCTCAAAATTTTTAGCTATAATACTCGCGTCACAAATCAATTCTCTCGATTTTTTGAACTTTTCAGCAAACTTTGAAAGTTCAATTAAGAAAATGAAATACGGTTTCTTTCCCGACAGATAGCGATCCTTCAAACATTATATAACATGCGTCAGAAAAATAAAAAATTTTCTTCAAAATTTCGACCTTTCGGCGCCTTAAGAGTCCAATTTTAAAACTGAAAATCCAAATGTTATAAACTTGAGAAATATAAGGGGATCAGCACGTTTTTAGCCGCGTTCAAAATTTTCAGCTGTAATATTCGTGGAGCTAGTGGAGAGACACATAATTATTTATTTTTTTTTGAACTTTTCAGAACTTTGAAAATTTCTTTAAAAAAATGAAATACGGTTTCGTTCCCGACGAATAGCGATATTTCTCATGATATATCACAAACCTAAAAAAAAAAAATTTTTTTTCAAAATTTTGAATTTTTGGTGCCCCACAGGTCTCAGTCTAAAGTTGGGGTCCGATTGTCTTAAATCAGAGAAATATACGTAGAGTCGCGTGTTTTCTACCATGTTCCAAATTTATAGCTGTAATACTCGCGTCGCAAGAAGGGGGCCGGTAATTGGAGCTGACGATTTTTTGAACTTTACGTCAACTTTGAAAGTTTGGTTAAGAAAATGAAATTTGGTTTCGTTCCCGGCTACTAGAGATCCTTCCAATGATATATCACAAGCCCAAGAAAAAAAATATTTTTTTCCAAAATCTCGAGCTTTCGGTGCCCCGAGGGTCCAATTTTAAAGCTGGAAACTCGGATGTTCCAAACTAGAGAAATATACGTGGAAGCGCATATTTTTAACCGTGTTCAAAATTTTTATCGGTAATATTCGCGGCGCTAGGGGGGGGACACGTCATTTTTCGCGCTTTTTTGAACTTTACGGCAACTTTGAATTTTTTGGTAAGGAAAATGATATAAGGTTTTGTTCCTGATAAATAGCGATCTTTCAAACGATATATTACATTACCGGGAAAAAAAATTTTTTTTTACAAAATTTTGAGCTTTCGGAGCCCCGGAGTTTTATTTTTAAAGTTCGAGACCCGGACGTACCAAATTACAGAAATATACGTGGAAGTACATATTTTTAACCACGTTTTAAATTTTTAGCTATAATACTCGCAGCGCTAGGGGACGCGCAATTTTTTGAGCTTTTTTGAGCTTTATCGAAACTTTGAAAGTTTGGTTAAGAAAATGAAATTCGGTTTCGTTCCCGACTACTAGAGATCTTTCTAATGATATATCACAAGCCCAAGAAAAAAAATATTTTTTTCCAAAATCTCGAGCTTTCGGTGCCCCGAGGGTCCAATTTTAAGGCTGGAAACTCGGATGTTCCAAACTAGAGAAATATACGTGGAAGCGCATATTTTTAACCGTGTTCAAAATTTTTATCGGTAATATTCGCGGCGCTAGGGGGGGGGACACGTCATTTTTCGCGCTTTTTTGAACTTTACGGCAACTTTGAATTTTTTGGTAAGGAAAATGATATAAGGTTTTGTTCCTGATAAATAGCGATCTTTCAAACGATATATTACATTACCGGGAAAAAAAATTTTTTTTTACAAAATTTTGAGCTTTCGGAGCCCCGGAGTTTTATTTTTAAAGTTCGAGACCCGGACGTACCAAATTACAGAAATATACGTGGAAGTACATATTTTTAACCACGTTTTAAATTTTTAGCTATAATACTCGCAGCGCTAGGGGACGCGCAATTTTTTGAGCTTTTTTGAGCTTTATCGAAACTTTGAAAGTTTGGTTAAGAAAATGAAATTCGGTTTCGTTCCCGACTACTAGAGATCTTTCTAATGATATATCACAAGCCCAAGAAAAAAAATATTTTTTTCCAAAATCTCGAGCTTTCGGTGCCCCGAGGGTCCAATTTTAAGGCTGGAAACTCGGATGTTCCAAACTAGAGAAATATACGTGGAAGCGCATATTTTTAACCGTGTTCAAAATTTTTATCGGTAATATTCGCGGCGCTAGGGGGGGGGACACGTCATTTTTCGCGCTTTTTTGAACTTTACGGCAACTTTGAATTTTTTGGTAAGGAAAATGATATAAGGTTTTGTTCCTGATAAATAGCGATCTTTCAAACGATATATTACATTACCGGGAAAAAAAATTTTTTTTTACAAAATTTTGAGCTTTCGGAGCCCCGGAGTTTTATTTTTAAAGTTCGAGACCCGGACGTACCAAATTACAGAAATATACGTGGAAGTACATATTTTTAACCATGTTTTAAATTTTTAGCTATAATACTCGCAGCGCTAGGGGACGCGCAATTTTTTGAGCTTTTTTGAGCTTTATCGAAACTTTGAAAGTTTGGTTAAGAAAATGAAATTCGGTTTCGTTCCCGACTGCTAGAGATCTTTCTAATGATATATCACAAGCCCAAGAAAAAAAATATTTTTTTCCAAAATCTCGAGCTTTCGGTGCCCCGAGGGTCCAATTTTAAAGCTGGAAACTCGGATGTTCCAAACTAGAGAAATATACGTGGAAGCGCATATTTTTAACCGTTTTCAAAATTTTTATCGGTAATATTCGCGGCGCTAGGGGGGGGGGGACACGTCATTTTTCGCGGTTTTTTGAACTTTACGGCAACTTTGAAAGTTTCGTTAAGGAAATGAAATTCGGTTTCGTTCCCGACAAATAGCGATCTTTCCATCGATATATCGCATGCCTATAAAAAAAAATATTTTTTTACAAACTTTTGAGCTTTTGTCGCCCCGATGGTCCAGTTTTTAAGTTGGAAATCCGGATGTTCCAAACTAGAGAAATATACGGGTATGTGCGTATTTTTAGCCCCATTCAAAATTTTTAACTACAATACTCGCGGCGCTAAGGGGGGGGGGGGACACGTCATTTTTTGCTGTTTTTTGAACTTTTGGGCAACTTTACATAGCTTTTGTAACGTAATTTTTTGATTTTATGAAAGTACTCCTGCATTGTAGTTTATATTTTGAATTTCAGCGTTATAAGTTTATCTAGTGACGAGTTATGATTTTTTAAGTGATTTTTGAGGTCGTTTTATGTACCATATTATATATTCTTGACGGTTTTTTGGGTTTTTTGCCGCCCAGGGTAATCGGTCATCTTCAAGTTATAGATCGTTTTAAAGATAATTTTAATTGTAATTTATGTTCCAAATTTGATGTTTATAAGTCAAGCCGTTCGTGAATTATTGATTTTTATTTGATATTTTTGTCATTTGTGTACCATCTTATAAGGATTCCGTACATTATATGTATACGGAATCCTAATAAAAATCAATAGCCTTCCATCCAGTTTTCCGGAGGTAATAATAGCAGCATGCTGTCTATTTTGGACCCTTCCGGTCACACAGGCTACTTTTTTGGGGAGGGTCGATTCATTTAAAAAAAAAAAAAAAAACCGAAAAAAGGATTTTACTTAGTAATTATATTTTATTAATAATTTCTTGTACAATAGTTCTAAACACGTAAGGATTAGGATTATTTCTGTTCGTTTTCATTTTGAGAATAATTTACATTAATACATAGTTAGTTGTACTGTCAGAATGCCTGGTACCAAGCCATCTTATGGCCGCAAAGCGGCAATACACCAACGTAAAAATCCATTTCAGGGGGGCTTCGACCCCCCCCCCCCCCCAGGTATGCCTATGACAACTGCCACAGCTGAAAGAAGTTTCTCGAAATTAAAACTGATAAAAAATTATCTTAGAACTTCAATGGGGCAGGAACGGCTTTCAGATTTGTCTTTATTGTCCATAGAGGTAGGAAATCTAGAAAAGCTGAAATCGTCTTCATCCATATGATTTAATAAATAAGTTTATCGAAAAAAAGGCGAGAAAAGTGTATATTTGATTGAAGTGGAATTGTTTGGATTGAATTGTAACTAACCTCTTAGGAGCATTTATTGTAAGTAATAACTTATAATTAAATAATTATTTTAATTTAATGCGAGCGTTTTTGTTTCTTTTGTGAAAAATCTTTACACTTTATTAGGGCTTTCCAACTAATTTTGATATAGGGTCCGTCTAAGACAAGCTACGCCACTGATGTGATTGAATAGAAAATGGTTTGGTGTGGTATTTTAGCATGAGTATTTGCCTTCTATATTTAAGTATTAATGTTTTTCTCCACATGACAAGCTGAGATAGATCTCATATTGAATGCTTTTAATGCTATCTTTAACACTACATACTGTATAATATTCAAGTTCTCTAAAGTGCTGTAAGCTTGCAAGTTACAATTACACATAATATGCTGGCATAATTCAGTCTACTTAATGTATAGGATTCGTATAACTGGATCACTGTTTTTTTGTCTGATTCCCAGGATGAGTGATTCAACATTTTTGATATATTTAATTTTTCAGTACAATTTGTTTTTAATTGATTTGTATGCTTAAATTTCCAGTGTTACACCTAATAGCCATAAGGATTTTCTATCTGAATTGAGCCAATTTGTAAGTAAGATGTATTTAGATTATGTTTCATGCTTAATGTGATATACTTGTTTTTGGGTATAGAGAATGGAAGCCTTCAGGTGTAGTCCAATGATTTAGTTCAGTTTATTTGTAATTTAAAAGTAAAGTTTTATGAATTTTAAATCATTGTGCAAATAGTCTATTGAAAATTTATCTGCATAAATACAGCAATTCACTGCGAGTTACTTTTATTGGACATGATATTCACTGCCTCGGTCAGTTCTGTTTTGTGTTTCCATTCTTTGCTGTAATATATTCAGGTTATGTATATTGTTCTATGAATATTTTAATTTATAACTGACAAGTTTTCAAAAATGGGTCATTTTGTGATTGGTTTATTTTAGTTTAAATAATAATATACCAAATTACAGCCGCACTATACAGTAACCTTTGCAGAATGAAGCGGTCCTGCTGGCGCAAACTATTGCTAAAGTCGTATGCGGGGCAAAAAAATAAAATAAATAAGAAAATGTGAAGTATTTTTTTTTTGTATGCCATCCGCTTTCCCCTCCCTTTAATAATATTCCGTTCAAAGTTGACGTCATTCTGATCGGTGGTTCTTTTTTTATAGCGTTTTAAAACTTGAATTTTCATTATAATCACCCTGTATATTGTTCTATGAATATTTTAATTTATAACTGACAAGTTTTCAAAAATGGGTCATTTTGTGATTGGTTTATTTTAGTTTAAATAATAATATACAGGAATATTAAATTACAGCACATGAATTTAAATAAGCTCAATTTATTCATATATTTGTAATACTACCCAAATTAAAATTCTTTGGTTTTTCAAACTGGATTACAAGAAAAATGTTAGTCGAAAATTGATGTTGTAAGACTGTGAATAAGTATCAACGTCTTCAGAGTGGCCACCCAACCCGGAAAACCGAGAATAAGCTGGAAATATTGCCATAAATCCAGGTAAAAAAGTAAAAATAGGCAAAAGCAATATTTTTAATAAGAAACAATCATTTGAAACGAAAAATGAATGCATTTTTTAATGTACTTTACTCAAAATAAATTAAGTTCTTTTATATTCATGTAAAATATACTGCAGCGGTCAAATATTATTAATAGTAACAAAAAAATTCAATTTTTCTCTATGTACAATTCTCGTAATGAGGAAATCGGGAGAATTTGGACTAGGAAAACCGGGAATAAACCAGGAATGTTAAAAGTATATTTAAGTCGCCACCATGGTCTTCTATTATATCTTTATCAAATTAGCCGTTTGTCAACAGATTGTTGTCCATACACAAAAGGTTCAAATTTAACATCTGACATGAACTATGTTTTCTTAGTACCTAGCCTCTATAGAGCCCAGCAAAAAGCATAATGGATAATCTAATGAACCACTAGTATTATCTACTGTTAGCAATAGTTCCTTTGTTGGTTTCCAGGTAGGTAAATGTGTTTATAGCTTTATCTAAATTTTTACTATTAACTAACATTAATATCTATACATAAGAATCTGGAAATGTGCTGAACAAAATAAAATAAAGAAAAAAAATCTTTAATTTTGTTTTGCAAAACAATATTGATTGAATATATATATATATATAAATATATGTATTATACAATTCAAAAAAAAAGTATACTAAATTGTAATATTAATCTCCAAATACACTGTAAAATTTTTTACCTATATTATTTTTGGTTAGAAAGTACAATTAATATTTTTAGTTACCTGTTTAGATACTTTTCTTGATTTCTCTCATACTATTTAGCATTCAAGGTACGCAGTATGTTGAAATATGAAAATGATAGCCTCAGAATCTGAAATAAACATTAGAATAATTGAAGTAAGCAGCAAGAAGAATTCTACTTAAATTTATAATAAATGCAATAATTTAGGAAGGTATTAAAATTTCATAAAATACAAAGTATTTAATGACAAAAAAAAGGGACTGGTGAGTAAGTAACAAAATAGGGTTATTTTATAATAAATTACATTTATGTTTACATAACAATTTGTTATCAATAATGATCATGATAAATCTATAGTTGTAGTTTTTCGACGATTAATTGTAAAAAAAATGAATGTTAATAAAATATATTGGAAGTTAAAATATTCTACAATAAAAACAATTCTTATGAAAAATAAAATACAAGATAAAATAATTTAAATAAAATGTGAAGTAAACATTGAATAAATACTATTTTATGTTTCCAAATTTCAATATAAATTTTTAATATAATAATTCAATTTTTATCTACTTAAAGTAAAACGAATTGGAGGTAAACTATGGTATTCTAAAAGAAAATATTTCTACTCAAATTTTCGTAATGATAACATTGTAATAAGATCTATCTTTAAAATTTCAACTATAAATGGCTTTATTTAACTGTTTAGAAATGTACATTGTCGTAGATGTAACGTTTTTTAAGATGTTACGTATAAAAATTTCGAAAGTAAACCAGAATAATTCAGAATAACCACATTCATTAAAATGTCACAAAACATCAAAAAATTGCATGATTGTTATATAAAACGCTAGGGGTTATTCCAAAAAAAGGAAAGAAAAAAAAATTACATGGTAATATAATATTCATTATCATCTATGTACATATTTTATAAGAGAAACCGTCTTGATAAAAAAAGCCAGATGTGCTGCATATTGGCCAATCAGTGAACATCATTGTCATGGATAATCCGTTGACTATTGATTTTATTCATCGGAATTTTCATTACTTATTTTTTTTTTTTTCGTATTATTAAGTAACTTTTAGAGAACCTGCAAGGTAAACCATGCTTGGATACTCAGCCTAGGTTATACGATATATTTATAAAATAAATACAATGCGTCTTTTCTTTTTTTTTTTTTTTCTGGCCCGGCGTAAAACCATTTGGCCATCAACCAAACTTTTCATTTATATTAACTACCCTTTTATTAAAGAGCTAATACTTTCTATGTGGGAGCAGCATTGGAATAACATAGAAAGCAATAAGCTTCGAGACCTCAAAGAAAAGCCGATACCGTGGAACTCTTCAAACCGAAAGTCACGTCAAGAAGAGATAGTGATTACTCGGCTACGTACTGGACTCTCCCGACTTACTCACTCTCATCTCTTATCAAATCTCTTCCCTCCCGACTGTCCTCATTGTGGCAAAGAGGGCTTAACGGCTGATCATATTTTCACATGCTTAAAGACAGCTTCTCTCCGACTCTCTCTCCATGTTCCTTCAAGCCGTGTTCTAGCTCTTAATGATTCCTGCAACTCCATAGATAAAATAATAAATTTCCTTAAACAAGTCAAACTTTTCCATCTCATTTAACCTCATTTCCTTCCTAATTGAGCCGTGAAGCCCTCTGTGTAGCTATGTGGCTCATTAATTGAATAATAAAAAAAAAAAAAAAAATTCAATTTTTACACTCTACTATTTGCTTTTCTATTATTATTATTATTATTATGCTGCTATTTAAGAGCGTCGCCATCCGATGAGCCAAGGGAGGCCAGATGAGTTGCCAACCGCCGGGGGGGGGGGGGTGATAGAAAGAGGATGAGTTACAGGAAAAAATAAAATTTATAATTTTTAAAGGCTTAATATTTTATTAAAAAAGAATCAAATTTTAATTAGAATATAATTTTCGTGGGTGCCTAGCAAATTTTTATAATAAAATTATAAAAGTCTTCCAAATTGTCCATGATTACGCGCCTATGAATATTCATCATTGCCAGTTCATTAAAAAGTTTCAAGGATCGGGGAAGGGGGGCTGTTCCCTTTGCCCCCCTGGCGATGCTCATGCGTTGTGTCATTATATAAACACAAAAAGAAGTTGCGGAACTTGCTTTTTGTAACAGACCTTTGCAACAACCATGGCCATCGTGGGTCGCACGACCCACAGACGCCGAAATAAGATAAACAGAACTATAAACTGGCCATATCGTGACCCGACGAGCACTTGATCACGACTGAACAGCAAAACATTAGGAAATAAGCAAGAAAAAATGTAGCAGCACAGTGTTATTTCGTGGCTAGGATTTAATAATACTTTATTCTATTTACCCTATTTGTTTGTTTCCTTTCCTTTCCTTCTCTCTGCACAATTTTCCCCCTTCTTTAAATATATATTATTATTATCACTATAATTGTTATCACTACTAAAAATTAAATTTATTTTATAAATTGAAATTTCTTTGCGCTATTACATTTAACTGCACCGATACTATCCATGATAGCCAAATGGCTTGATAGTTAATTGAAGCCGGGCCATAAAAATAAAAAAAAAAAACTTTAGTAAATATTATTATCAATGCACGATTACCTGAAGCGAGTAAGGGAAAAATACAGGAAGGAGGACACAAACCCAGGCCTTTAAATCCTTCTTAGAGTTTAAAATTAAACGAGCGCTTACGTGTCCGATTGTAAATTAATTATATATTAAATACACAAATGCAAAAAGAAATTAATAAGTAAATAAATAAATAAAAATAGAACCAATAAGCAATACCCCGTCACACTTCCACTTTTTCAGCACTTATTTCGTATATCATTGTATTTTAAATTGTTTTTTAAATCTTTTGATTTCCTTTTTTTTTTTTTTTTTGTTACAGACTTTTGCATCGTTGAATCAGTATAAATTTCGATGAACTTATCACGATCATGTTGTATAAGCCATTTGGTTCATTGATTTAATCTCGATCACATAATGTTCGATCGTTCATTACTTTCCACTGAATAAACTTCTTTTTAGCCTTCTCTTTTACCGAACGGTATTCCCACTTTATACAATGCTTCGTTCATTCTCACCTTTCCTTCTATGTGTGTTACCCAAGGTCTTGATTCTTTTTTGTTGGCTATCACTGATCCGGGAAAGACCTGAGTCTCCTCCCCATTTTTTCCTGTTCTTAGGCCAACCTCCATGTTGACAAATCCATAAAGAAAAAAAAAAATGCAAAAGCAATTCACTGTTTTTTAACTTAGTGTAATTTTTTGTCCACTCCCAATACCGATATTAACCAGATTTCTGAAATGTGTTGTACAATATTTTATAAATGAAAATGATTTATCTACTGAATGAAAATTCTTAATTGATTTGTTACGTCCAAAAAATTAAAAAAATACAGTGCACATTATTATTAATGCCGTAAGGAATAGGAGAATATAGAGCCAAATATTTATTCGAACAAATGTTGGTGTATGCAATCTTTGGAAACAAAGACGCTATGTGATGATGATGATGATTTTGCTCAACATCACTCACATTATTAGTTCCCTTCGGAATCATTACAATCAATTTTCTTTATATTCAGTAAAACAAATATTACATAAATCACTTAATTACCTTCAGGTAAACGTTCGTTTTAGAAATTTACATGTTTTTATATTTAATAAAATAAATAAATAGAACACACTTGAATATGTATGAAATTTTTAGAAGAGAAATAAGTTCATTGCGTTTACCTTTACGAAGAATACAACAGATACTTCAAAAAAAAGTACCGCTCTGACATTTAATGACGTGTGTGTGTTGCACATTACAATAATAATGTTTTTACGCATTTTAACATCAGCATTCAACCAATCAGAATTATACATATATCGAATCGCGAATTTTATCATTCTGCAAGAAAAAAGCATTTTAGAACAAATTAATTATAGTTTTTAAATTAATTTAAAAAAGTAATTATTATTTTTGATTTGTGTGTTATATATAAGATTTTTTTACGTTTTTCAGATAGGTTATAAACTGTTTGATAGAGATTAGTTGCCTTCTTCCATAGCTAGTAATTGGCTATTTGAATTCTGAATTGTGAACATTGGCGTAACTAGGTGTATTTTCTGGTGGGGGTGAGGGGCTGGCCCTTAACTAGCAGTTTATTAGGGAGATCAGAAAGTAATGCCGTTTTTTTTGAATACCATCATTCATCCGTCATGTTGTCTGCTTGTCTATCATACTCACCCGATATTGCGTCATCAGATTTTCATTTATTCCGATCGCTGCAACATTTTCCGTGTGGAAAAAAATTTGAAAGCCTTGGAGGGTATCCAAAATGAGCTCTCCACCTACTTGGCTGAAAAACCAAATGATTTCTACTGATCCGGCATTGAAAATTTGCACACTAGATGGCAAAAGGTGATCGATAACGATGGCGATTACATCATTGAATAAAGATAAATACTTTGTGGAAAGTTAAGTCTTTGAATTTAGGGTAAAAATAACAGCATTACTTTCCTTCACTCTGTGTGAAAGTCTTACACAGTAGAATTTGTGTAAATATCAAACAAATCGACAGACGGTTCAATAAATATAACAGTATTATCCATGTTACTGGATTATTTAATAAAAAATATTAAATATCTAAAAATTATATTAATTTAAGTTTTCTATTTTTTTCAGAAAAATGCTTCAAAACCATATCAGCGGTAATACCCTTTTTTTACATACTTAATCGTTTTCAATGTGACGCACGCAAGTATTTGAGAACTTCTCTTGCGTCATTGTGTTTCTGAGCCACGTTTTCACTCTCCTCATGGCTGAAAAGCTTCTTTCGCATCCCGCTGAGCTGACTGGAAGCACGATTGCAACTTGTAACAGTTTGTAAAGATTAGCGCAAAGGTCTTTCTTAACCTCTTTCACAATGGCCCCTAATGTGATGTCAATCCCTTTGGTTACCATCATATTTCGTATGGTCATTTGCTCAGCATGTAAGAAAGTAAGATCAATGCCGAGCACATCTTTGTAATTTTCAATAAAAGAATTGCCACTTTCGAGATCTAATTTTGTAAATGCATCAGCTGATCGTGTCATGGGCCGATTAACAAACCTGTCCTTCATATTCACTATAACATTATCCATTATTTGCAAGTAAATAGTAATCTTCCAATATTGGCCACTACAACTTGTGTCAGATAATAGATCATTCCAACTTCCTTTTCCAAGTGTAAACTCAATTTATACACCGTAGTATGTAATTTTCATTTATAATTTTATTGCTATGAATATAGAGCAATGAGTCCAAAACATGCTGCTGTTTTTATCTATATATAAATGGGCCAAGACAAAACAGTTCAGTATCTTTTTCTCTTCTATTTATTAACCGATTTTCTTGTTTTTTTTTTGTTTAGTAGTTATTGACGATCTTTAGTGTTATCAGGAAAAAATTTTCGGAAACAGTTACATTTTTATTCTTACTTCAATAAAAAATGAACACAAAAAGTGAAAAAGAAATCGATATAGCCAGTAAATCTGTTCTTATTAAAATGTTTCAATTTTTCTTAATAATCATCATTATGGGCTTTTTTATAGTGTACTTAATCTTAAGATGCCATTTAATATCAATAAACGAGGGTTTTTAAATTGTAATTTACTATTATTTTATTGAATTAATTTTATATTCAATTATAATGGTACTAAACTGTTCTGTATTGTAAGTACATCGTATAAAAGTGAATGTTCTCAGATATACAATGAACGAATGTATAAGGGTAGAAAAAAAAATTTGGAAGTATGAAAGTTCATATATGTTTTTCTCAAATTTTTAATAATAATTAGGGTCGAATTTTGACCAGTGGGCGAACACTAGTAATATCAAACATATCAAAACTGTTTTTATTATTACCGTACTCATTTAATAACATTTTATAAACGAATAAATATGTAAGTTTCTATTGTTCAAATAAAATGGTCGGCTTAAACAATACGGCTGAAATCAATCCAGATGTATACTGAGCCGCGGTGATCACTGATACCCATGTCTTGAAGAAAATTTTTGGAATTGACCAGACTGCGCGTAGGACACACAGCAATGCCTCATAACTGTCTACTAGAAGGAACACTTCTCCTCCTCCTGACACGTACATGACTTGCCACTATCACCACCTGCGAACATATCCCAGAACATTGCCTAGATGCATTTTCCTTGACGTTCTCCGACTTACCGTGTATTGCGTTGTGAAACGACCTAAAACAAATCGAGTATATTTTATGCTATATAAGAGCGGTTGAATTGATCTGGTATCTCTAGATGAGCGCTGATCCATGTGCTGTAATAATCTTGAAAATTACACATAACATACGGACTATAAATAGTATTTAAAAAAAAAAAAAAAAAACAAGGCTTGCAAAGGGGAAAACGATAGAGTACGTGGTTAATATTAAAATTACCGGAATTCGTTTTGTGTGCTTATGTTATATGTTTAGTATAAATAAACCAAAAATTTCATAAGATTAATGTAATTTAAATATAAAAATACAAATTGAAATTATAAAAACGCTGACTAACAGGGAATGTGATTAGTCAAAGAATTTTCGAGATCTCATGACAGTCGGGATTTATTAATGCTTTATACTGCAAATAAATATAAACTATTGCATGCGAGATTAAAGGATGATAAGCACACATTCAAAGAGAATTATTTCTTGATCTGATTTTTTTGATTTTGTTCAAAACTACAAAACATGTTCATTAATGTTTATAATATTTTATTAATTTCGTGTAGTAAAGTAGTTCAAATACACTTACTAATTCATACAATCGAGTTCCCGTAATACATGTCACAAATAAGACCCATAATACAGTTATTGTGTATCCGAGGTTTACTATTATTTCTATGACGGTGATACTTTTCTGAAATAAAGTTAAATCAAATATTACACTTATAATTTAAAATTATTGTATTTTAGTCTTATATTTTAAATTCGATTTTCAAGTAAGTGTATGGGGATAGCCAGATGTATTTAACAATTCTTTAAACTTTACAAAATATTCTTTTTTTCTTTTTTTTTGTAATAAAGGAAGAAATGGAATCCCTGATTAACGGTAGCAATGTGCAATAAAACATTGGTCGGTGTTGTCAAGAATTGGCATGATAATAAGCAATACAACAATAAGGAAAAAAGTTAAACCACGGTTACGTAATATAACTAACTGGAATATATTTAAAGAAAAGGGTTGAAGAAAACATTACGTTAAATGTTCCTATTAGGAATGAAATTTAATTAAGAAAATATATTACAAAATTTTATTAAAGTTATTCAAGAATAGGCTTGGGGCATTACGCCCCAAAACCAAATAACTCCAGTTGCCTGTCAGCCAGCGCAGAATCTAAATGCGATTAAATTCAAAAGAATATTAAGAAATTGTGGAAATGAAGTAGACATTTGGAAGACAAAAGAAAACTAAATAAAAAAACCAAGACAGTTAAACAGTTACCACTAGAACTCAAGAACGAAAGTTTAAACAATATATATCTTATTTATTAACCCCCCCCCCCCCCACTCGTATGGCAGGTGAATATTCTTTATGGAAGGCTACGAGAAATTTAAAAAACTCGAAAAATTCGATACATTCCATCAGGAAAGTTGATGGTAGTTGTGCACATAGTGATGAAGAGAAAGCAGAAAAAAATGCTGAACATCTTGCTAACATCTTCATCCCAAATCCTGGAGATGACACATTTCCCACAGAGCAATGCAGTTAAAACAATAAAACCTGCCTCGCCGGGAGAGATTGAACCTACTGTCAAAAATATGAATCCAAAGAAAGACCCTAGACATGATCTGATAACGTCTAAGATACTAAATAAACTGCCACGCAAAGGTCTGCTCATGCTTGCATATATATTTAACGTAATCATGTATAATTAAAAAGATTGTCATGTTATCCAGTGCAACTAAAATTTTCACAAATAGTAATGGTACCGAAGCCTGGTAAGCCGCCAACTGACAAAACTTTATACAGGTCGATTCCGTTACTTCCGGTGGTATTGAAGTTACTTGAATCTTGCTAATTAAAAGAATACTTCCTCTAGTTGACGAACAACAAATTATCCCATTTCACCAATTTGGATTCAGAGCAAAACACTGTACAATTCAGCAAGTGTATCGCGTGGCGCAAATAGTTGAATTTATCTTGGTGGAGAAGTGGGTCTATGATGCGGTTTTTCTGGATGTGGCTCAGGTGTTCGACAAGGTCTGGCTTGATGGTCTCTTATGGAAAATCAGAAAATATTTTCAATATCAGTACAGCAAGTTATTTTCTTCTTATCTAAATGAAAGGTTTTATCATGTGAAGTATAGATATGAAGTTTCTGATATACATGAATAGCCGCTAGTGTTTCTCGCGGTATTTTTTTTTATTTTGCTTTTTGGGCACGTCAGCACAGGACATTCACCCAACACAAAAGATTAGAAGAATAGAAAGACATGTGGAGTGACAGGATATTTCAAAAAATCGATTAGAGACAGAAGAAATAAACGCGGCTAACAAGGGTACAACAAAAGGAGATGAAAAAACGAGAATGTAGAGGGCACTGTAAGGAGTAGGGAGACCAAGGCTAAGCAAATTGGAATAAAAAATCGCGCGTTCTGAAGAAATGAAGGAACATTCGAATAGAACGTGGTTTACGTCACAGATGACATTTAAGATAGGAGTATGAAAGGGACATAAATGAGATTGAACAAAAGCAAAAGCGGAAACGAGAGGCCGGGAGTAGACCCTAATTAAAATGAATGCGAACTATGGAAGAAGTAACAGAACGGCTGAAGGCTGTAAGGTAAGGAAAAGGAGTCAGGGTTGGAGAAAAGAGACGGATAGCTAAAAGTCACGGTGAGAACGAAAAGAGAGAGATTAAAGCCTTTGGGAAGGAAATCTGCCTATGAAGCGACCATTTACTGCGGCTGTGTATGCTAATGAGTCAGCAAGATCGTTACCGGCGATATCACAGTGATCTGGGATCCAAAGCAGATCAATTTGGATAGAACAGGAAGTTAATAAATTGTAAATCAAGGAATGAATATAAAGAATAATAGGACAGAAAGAGGGTTCAAGGAAAGGAGATGCGATAGCTAATAAAACGTTTTTCGAGCGTTTTATTAGCTATCGCGTCTCGGTAAGCTATTAGGTAGCAGATTTTCCTGTTGATGATAATTCTCAAGTGGCTACTTCTACAGATGATGCAGCTGTTTTACGCTCAGATATAAATCTAGCTAAAGCGAGTATTGCTTTACATACTACAATTAGTAAAATAACATTATTGGTGAATAAAAATAAATGAAAATAAATCATCTCATATATTATTTACTAACCAATATATAGAGCCACAAAATATCATGGTTGGCAGTAAGATAGTCCTAATCAAAAAAGATGTCAAATAATTGGGTATGCATCTGGACCGAAGATTGACGTGGCGTAAACACATTGAAAAAAAATAACGAACTTAAGCTAAAAACTCAAAAACTATACTGACTAATAAGGAAAATATTCCAGCTTGCTATTTGCAATAAAATATTACTATACAACCAAATACTTGCGGCAATATGGAGATATGCTTGTGAGCTAAGGGGTTTTAGTGTAAGAAGCAATATTGAAATAATACAAAGGTAGCAAAACGTAGCACTGCGAACAATGATTGATGCCCTATGGTACGTAAACAATAAAATGTGATACACACAGATCTAGATATAGATCATGTGAATGAAATGATTAAAAAATCTGAAATAAAACATAAGAAAAGATTAAATAAACATACGAATTGAATGACAGTTGGTCCATTGAAAACGGATGCGGATACCCAAGTGCGTTGATTAAAAATAACTAAGCTGCTAGATTTAGCTGAACTTATTGACCGGTAATGGGACTTCACCGCTGGATGAAGAACCCGCATGGGATTTAAGTTTATTGTAAAAAAAACTAAAAATCACAAAATTAGACCTTATAGAGATCTATGAGAGTTTAGGTGTCTAAAAATCTAGGAATCAGCATTTCCATTGATGCCGAAAATAATGATATAATTAATTTTCCAAATGACTTGACCGATTTGACCATTTTATCCTACTAGACCCTTGTGAATTCTTGGAATGGTGCCCAATATTTTAGCTTCCGTATCAAGGGCAGCGTGTTTGGTTCAGTGTTGTACCTGATTTACGCTGCGGATATTTTAACCACGGGCTATTTGTCAGTTCTTAGTTATGCGGATGGCACTCTTCTTATTGCTGCAGATGAACGACCAAAAATTGTAGCTAATCCGGTGCAACAGCGTCTCAATTTTTTGGAAAGTGGTGCACTATGTGGAAAATTAAAATAAATTCCAGCAAGAGTTAGCCGGTATAACATTTTCTTTACGAAAAGTATCATATCCGACAGTTTACTATGCACTTGAATTAATTCCGCAATTGAATTTAATAAGATATCTCTAGATATTACTCTGAACAACATTTCATACCAGTCATGATTTGGTAATTGGTTGCGATAAAATTTATAGCTCACTTATTAATCTTTTGACCAATTATCTCTCCTTTTTAGGAAAAATTATTTTCTTATTTTTCCTTTTATCCTTTCTTTTTGTATACTTATATATTTTTTACAAGTACGCGATCATTTAATTTCATTTAATTAATTACACCCTCGCGTGACAGAGCTGTCGACGGCTAGTTTCCACTACAAATATACGTAAACTGTAATTTTTTTTTTTTTTAGCTTAGCCTTCGCCATTTATCAAGAATGTAACACCCTGTATTGGTACAATTTACGGTTGTAGTTATACGAAATTAAAGCAAATTTGACTTACACACCACTCACAATCACCCAGATATGATTGTACAAAAACAAATTAATCGACAAATCGTAATATGCAACAAAATAATTTATAAGATGAATAAAACAAATCATTTCTGGTCTGTAGGTTCCTCTTGTACGATTGCTACGATGTATGGATTCCTGCTGATCGAGGATCTTTGACTGAAATTAGCTTTCTGTGTCCAACTATGCCTGTCGGGTTCCTCTTCTTCGCCAGCGACGAGGACGGTGATTCTAATTCGCTGCTAAATTTCGTTCTGTGCAGTATATTGTGGCAAGATAGTACGCAAATGACTAGATCGAATATACTTATAAACGTATTACCGCATATCTTAGCAAAAACGTAACTATTTGCGGATTCGAACGATATCATTTACCGAGATTCTTTTAAAATGACTAGTTCCGACTGTATCGTACCACGGAAGATGTAAAACTAGGTTAACTTTCGAGTTCAAACGGAATCTGGCCTATCTATTAGCTCCTTATCACGGTATACCGATACGACCAAATTATCCGGTATTCTCGCGAAAGAACCGATAGACTTCCGTCTATTTTACCACCACATAAGTCCTGCTGTGTACACGACGAAAACAAATATATCCATTATACGAGTCTGAATTTGCATTATACTACCTTTATTAACACATTAATTTGTTTTCGAACGTCCCTCAGAACAACCGGTGCTTACAAAAGAATCAATTAGGAAAACCACGAATGATATGTGTTAACAGGCAACTTTTAAAAGAAATCTCTGAATAAATATCGGAGATGATCGTCTATGTATTATCCGAAAATATTAAATTCTCAAATAAACTATAAGTTCACCTAACTAACAACCTCCGTCGCCCTCGGAGAGCAGCATTTTATATTTGGACGAAACTAATTGCTTTTCTTAATTCTTGTCCATATGTGATACGTCACCTAATATTCCAATTATTTTTAATTCCTTGTCTACTGTCTCCGTGTACCAAAACGCCATAATAGAAAGAATGTAAAAAAACTCGGATACATTCTTCTAGACTTTTGTACTATATAATAGGAAGACTTATCATTGGAGAACAAGTTTCTAATGTGTGAACAATTTGAGCTTCAAAATGGAAATAGGAATTGAACTTTGGGAAACTTCAGCAAATACCATCTGTATACGAATTCGACAGTTTCAGTCGAAGGAATAATATGAAATGCTCTATGCTACGTTAGTAACGAACTAATTTATTATGATTTGAATGTAAAAACAGTCGCAGAAATTTGTCATCAGAAAAATATTAAAACTTTCATCAGGCACTACAACCGCATAACAATCCATTACTTCAAAGAATGTATACGACGATACCGCCGAATAGACCACATAAAAGATGAAAAAATAAACGATGTCCCGTGAAGCACAATGAAATCAGTAATTAGACTAACTTCATATGCAGTCGGTTTCTCAGAAGAGCGATACTGGATTACTGTTAATTCCTACTACACACCTTCAGCTCATGTGCTAATTGTTTTATTGTACTGTAAGGGTACATTAAAAAAAAAAAAAAAAATGAAACAACAGGAAAAAAGAACATCAATATTTAAAGTCATAAAGGAAAGAATGTCTAGACAATTGTTTACTTTATTTTACGTGGAATTCGTCATGTTTAAACCACCCGCGAGAACAGCTCAAAGGCATCAATAAACAAAATATGAATTTTCTTCGATTTTGTCTAATAATCGTACGGTTGTGTGTTAGAGTTATCTTTCAAATTTGTCATGAACGAAAAATTAATGATATGAAAAAATGAAAAAATATATTTAACTTAATATTACATATCGTGCAGTTAGTTTTTAATCTGCTAAATTCAACTGTGCTGATCTTTTTCAATTGTAGAAAACGCACTTTTAATAAATATTTCAACAAACGCATGTCATGACGTCTCTCCAAACTGAAATTATCCGACTCAATGCAATTTTCCAGGTTTATTGCGAGATTTTTTACTATATGGTGAACAGATGAGTGATCCAAAATTGAGGATTTATTTTGCAGTTTATCTTAAAATTTTCAAAACTTTTACACTTTTTTTGGCAAAAAGTGTAGAGTATTAGGTACAGGATTTCTATGGCTTAGTCTGTAAGCCAGATAGACGACTGCAATTGATCACAATATAAAATTGTTTCATCATTTGTCTTCTAAAATTGCTTGAGTGATATTTCGGAGACCGGCTTTTCAAAACTGAAATCGCTTGCTATAATTATTTTCTGGCCTAATGTTTTGGAGAATTGTCCTCGACATTCTTTGAATAAAATCGTATTCGCATAATAGTGCATGGATCCTACATTGTGATGAACTTTTTACGTTTAAAACAATCGCCTCTAGTTAATACCTGTAAGCAATATGCCGTAAAAAATTGTTTTATCTGAATTTTATTAGAATTGAAATATTAATACGAATTTCTGTACCGATATGTAGGGTTCAGTAAGTAGTACAGTTTGTTATGATTTCAAAATCAAATTTTTATAGTTAGGTTACTGCCGACATCGAATTCAGGGTAAGATGTGCATTTGAAATGCGAAAAAACTTTCTAAAATAAATGTTGTACCTATTGAAAAACAAGTTAGTTTTTTTTTCAGTAGTTCTCTGGAAAACAAAAGTTTAAAACTTATTTAGCAGTAAAGAAAGTTTATATTTTAATGAATTTTATATTTTTATCTGTTTTCGAAAAAATTGTTGCGAATTATAAATGATTTCATGAATTCTATTATTCAAATTCTACAAGCAAATCGTTTGGAAACCATTAAATTTTAAACCTGGAAACATTATAATTTATGTACACATAAAGAAGTCTCCCCGCAAAACCTATTTTAGATTTTTTTAAACTAGTACTTATTTCGAATAATTTTTGTATAAAATTTTGTTTAAAGTACATTATATTCGGAAATTACGGTTTCTTTCATTTCTGTAAATAATAAAATTCGTTAACATATACATGCGGCATGTTTGTTTGTTGATAACAGAAATATATTCCATAATAACAAATAATTATGAAATTTAATTATTTTTACCGCCAGCGCATTAAATTCTGATAAAGTTATAAGAACTCCTCCGCCTAAAATGAGCATAAAAAAAAACGTACCAAAAAATTTCCCGGCATCGTGATGCATTCTGTAAAAAATAAACAAACACAGATGTCTCAGGTTATATGCTCATCATCGATTTCTGTTAGAAGCGTATAAAATGATACATATAAATAAAATCCTGATCATTAGATAAAATAAAAAAAATGCTTGAATTAATATTTTTTCCTTTTCTTCGCGATTTTCCAAAATACAAAAACCTTAACTAAACGTTAAAAACTGTAATAAAGATAATAGCGGTTAGAATTTGGCAGATTTGTTATTGAATATAATATTGAGTTTTGAATGATGTTTTTTTATAACACGTATCATCGTCATTACACATTTATGGTATTTTTTTTTTTTTGGGCTTATCAACCGGGGACCTTTACCCAGAAACAATTAGAATAGGAAGGAATACTTATAATTTATGGTATATAAACAATTGTTGAAACCGATTATTATTAAAAACCTGACCTTTTAACGACCGTATCTAGAACAATCTTTGAAAGCAGATCTGGTAAATATTATTTACTGAAATTTTTGATAATACATGGCGAGAAAAAGGGCCGTTCGGTAATTTGGAAGGGAAACAGCAGTGCAAAACAAAGTAGAGAAAAAAAAAGTGTGTCCTATCTATTTTTTTCTTTTTTTTTAATTCGTCTACAAGTGCATTGGCCTAAGAACAAAGGAAAAAGGAAGAGACCCAGATCAATGCACGATCAAAGATAGCCGACAAAAAAGAATCAAGAGCCTGGACAATAGAAGGAGAAGGAAGGGAAAATATGAACGAAGCACTACATGGAGTGGGAATACCAATTTGTAAAAGAGATGAGTAGAAGGCAGCTTGATCGGTTACAAGAGACGAAACCCGAACATTATGTGATCGGGATCACACACAAATTGGATATTGGAGGGGTGCAATGGACAAAAAGAAGACGGTACAATAAAGACGAGCAGCGATGAGAGATAGAATGGGAGTTTTATTGACAGAAAAACGCCACCTACGTAAAATGAAGGAATAAGAAGAAATAAGAGAGGAAGAGGAAAGCGGCAACCGTTTAATGAGGAAACGATAACAGAGGGATTAGGGCATTATTTAAAAGAAGGTTGATTAAGGAAGGAATAAAATGGCGTAGGGTAAAGACAACAGTAGAAGATTTAATAGAGTAGATGAAAATGCGCGACGTTGCGATGAGAGGAATAAATAAGGATATCGTCAGCAAAGAAGAGGGAAGAGGAACTCAGAGACAAAGAAGCAATTTTGATGAAATAGATATTGAACAGAGTTGGACTGAGGCAGGAGCCATGCGGTAGTCCACGAAAGATTTGTCGAGTAGCCTCATGAGGGGGAACGGAAGGAGTGCCAGTTTGGCAAAGAAAAAGATTAATAATAAGGGAAGAAAAATGAGCCGGAATGTTACAGGAAAACAATAAATCAAAAAGAGTAGGAAGGTGGACATCGTTGAAGGCTGCCGAGATATCAAGGAAGGAAGCAAAAAGAAAATTTTTGTCGATGAAAATGACTTGTAGACGTCTGCCAGAAATACACTAATATAGTCGCGAGGGCCGCGATCAGGGCGGAAACCAAACATATTACTAGGCAACAAGTTGTAATGTTCAAGCCACCAAACAAGACGTCTATTGACTAGGTTTTCGAAAAGCTTCCTGACACAAGACGCAAGAGAAATTGGACGAAGTGAGGAAGAGTTGTGTTTAGGGATAGGGATAACGATGAAGGTATTCCAAGATAATACAACCAAAGCGGAGAAAGGAGTTAAGCAAGTTTAAGAGGAACCGAAGAGAAAAATCAGAAAGATTTATAAGAATAGAAAATGTAATTCCATCCACTCCGGGAGCAGAGTCTGGAGAATTGCGTAAGGATATTTATAATTCCGTGAAGGTAAAAGGAGTGAGCAGAAAATGTGAGAAGGCGGAAGAGGAAGGAATGCGATATGATTCATTAAAGTGAGGAACATAACAAGGAGCAATAGGGTGATTAACTTCTCATCAGGGAGAGTACAGGCAAAAGGATGGTGGGAAAGAGAGGACTTGAAAGCCTTAGCCATTCTTCAAACCTGAGAAATAGGAGTAGAGCGAGAGAGGGAGGAACAGAAGTTTTTCCATGCATTTTTCTTTGCTGATTTCAGGATAAATCTAGCATTGGCTCTTTTATGAAGTTGGGCTAGAGCGAAAAGCTCTAAAAGTAGTTAAACTAAGATCAAAAGCAGCCTTATAATCTTGATTCCACCACTTCGCCTTTTTATGAGATGAATGACGGATAGGGGGAGAAGAACAAGTTAAGGAAAAAGAGATAGAATCAATGAAGAATTCATATTGGAAAAAACAATTCAAAGAAGCAGGGATAGAAGAAACTGAGCAATCGACGGAGGAACGGAATTTAGGCCAATAAACTTTAGAAATAACCCACCTCGGAGGATTATAAGAATGGAAAGGCGAGGAAGAGACTTCATTCATTGAGAGGTGCTGTCTAAAGTACACCATGAACCACTGAAACCAAGATTAGGAGTGGTAAGGGACAGATCAATGGAGCTGAGAGAGTAGTGACTTCTGATGCACGTAGGAGAACTATCATTGAGAAGGAATAGATCATTTTGAAGGATGAAATTCTCTAAGACTGTGCTATTACTGGGCGTTCCAATCACCACCTATGAGAAAAGGAGAGGAAAGGGAGTTAGTTAAAGTTAGAAAGGGGAAATCACGCAAATCAAAAGTAGGTGGAAAGTTAACAGAAATGAAATGAAAAGGCCTAGAAGAATAGTTAGGAATTGAGATATGTACTAAGCTGGGAAAAGGAGGATTAGGAGGAAACAAAGGCTGAGACTCATGGGCTGAAAGCTGGACATCGTTCCTTACTAAAAAAACTGAACCTCCGTAACCATCACTGCGATTGGAACAGATCAGAGAGAACCCATTAAAATTGGTCTCAGAAGAGCTTAATAACCGAGTTTCAGAAAAAAGCGCGGTTCATATAACAGCCATTCTAAGAAGTATTCTGTTGGCCTTAATGCTTCGGAAGTTCCATTGTAAGACCTTCAGCTGGGCGGGCATAATGAATTCTTAGATAGACGGAAGTTGGAAGAAAAAGAAAAACATGGAAAAGTAGAACAAACACACCAGGACAAAGAAGGAAGGAAAGAGAAAAAGAAGACGACAAAATAAAGTATAAACACCGAAACTCGCTCCGTGAGTCTCACTGAAGTGAGAAAAATATACAGCTTATTATAGTATAGAATAGTAACCGAGTAAATCAGGCTCGAAACGAGCGTGCCATGGGTACACTGATGAACGAAAACATTGAAATAAATGTAACTGCGCCCGTCAGTGGGTTTAGCCACTTCAGCGTCAATACATTCAATAATAAGGGAAACAATTATTGTAATAAAATCAATGGGAAATTCATCAGAATGTCTCAAAATCCATGGAAGAGGAAGAGCTATAACAAATATAAGTGAAAACGGGAATATGATACGTACATAAATAATTATAAACTAGCATAAAGCTACGAAAGGAAAAAGAAAAGGAACAGAGAGAAAGGAGAGAAAGGAGAGAAAGAAGAAGTGGGCCTCGAATTTCTATTCTTTTACTATTTATTGTTGGAGAAACGAGTAGTTAATTAAAATTCATGAAACTAGCTAGGCAAAGCGGTAAAGATTAAACAAGAGAAGGAGAAGAAGCAATGTTTTTAGATGCCAAAAGCTCTAAGGAAGTTTCGGATAGCGAGGAAAATAATGGAAAAGAAGTAAAGGAAGAAGGATTAGAAGAAGCTAAAGAAGAAGGATTAGGGGTGCTAAGTGCGGAGTGCCTACTTTTCATAGGAGAGGAATTGCCAGAGCAAGATACGGATCTATTAAGGGCCCACCGATTAGAAGGAGAGGGAAGACGGTTAGAAGGGAGTTTAGGAAATTGTGAAGGAGAATTGAAGCGGAGTTTAGGAGAAGAGAGTTTGTGAAAGGTGGGCGATTTAGGACGAGGAGTGGAGTTAGGCAGCGAGAGAAATGACGAAGGAGAAGAACTAGAGGATAAATTATTAGACCTGAAATGGGAAACATTTGGATTTAATTTCCTTTGGGCGATGTAAGCGAAGGAAAACGCAGAGGAAATACGATTTTCCTTTTTTAACTGGCAAGCTTCACTAAAGGATATATTTTCAAACGTCATAGTTTTTTTTAAGTTCCAGTTGTTCTAGAAAGACTGGGAATCATGAGAGCTTTCACAGTTAAGAGATTTTAATTGTACAAGCGGACTAGAGCGCTCATTAACTCGGCGGGAGTCACCGCACTTAATGCATGGAGGTTTACTGCAGAACATTTTTTCTGTATGGCCGAAACAGAAACAAGAACAACACTGGATGGGGGGTCTGACACTAGGTTCAGCCGGACAACGAAGATGGAAGAAATGGACAAAATCAGGAATTTTGTTGGAAAGGAACTGAGTTTCGATTAAAGGAATGGGGCGAAGTTCATCACCTTGCCTTTTTTTAATGTGCCGTATGGAAATAACAGGAACCAACGGGAAAACATAATTAAGGAGGTCATCTTCAGAGATATCAACTGGGATATCTCGAACAATACCAAATGAAAAAAGAAGAGAACTAGGGATGAAAGCTTTTTTTTTTTTATCGTTATTAGTTTTATACCGGGTGTTTTTAATTGCTATGATTATTACATCCAGTGTCAGGTAGGTATTTTAAAGGCTGGTTGTTAAGTTTAGTTTTCTAATCAGGGTAAGAATTTTTTAAATTTCGTCTTGGTTGTCAGGGATGGTTTTATTATTTAAGAGAATTTTTAGTTCTAGACGGATTTGATTAATGTTAGAGCATTCGTAAAGAAGGTGTTGGACTGTGATGGGGGTTGAGTTGCAGAACTGACAAGGGGGTTCATCGATTTTTAGGAAGAGGTAATTATGGGTGAGTTTCTTATGTCCAATTCTCACAGTCTGGTGATTATTAATTCTTCTTGACGATTTAGTTGGAAGAGGTTTTTCCAAGGTTGTACGGATTTTTTGTGTTGAAATAATTTGTTATGGGATTTTGTGTTCCACGATGCTTGCCAATTAGATATTTCGGTTTGATTTAGTAAATGTTTGATGTCCGTGACTGTGGTGGAGGTTACAGGATAGGGTGTAGAGGCGGTTTTGGCCAGGTTATCTACTATTTCATTTCCCTGGATTCCGATATGACTGGGTATATACATTAATTTGATATTAATGTTTCGAGATTTTAGCTTGTTTAGTTGTTGGTGAATATCTTGGACAAATTTGTCAGTTGAAAAAATTGTCAGGATGGATGTTAGTGAGCTTACTGAGTCGCTTTGGATTAGATCATTTTTGCTTATTTCTTTCGTTTTTATGCTTTTCAAACAGTGCAAAATTGCTATTAATTCAGCTGTATAGTTGGAAGAGTATTGGATGAAAGCTTTGAATTTATGATTATCTACAAAGGTTGAGTCTAACAGAAATTCGTTGGCAGCGGAGATATCGGCAAAAAATAGCCAAAGTCTATTCCTGCCGGCTCGCACGATTTCGCTGCTTGCAGTGGTCTTACGGAATAAAAATTTAGCAGCTGCAAAAGGATGAAGAGTACCGATGTTTTTATCGGAGAGAGATTTGAAGATATTCTGCTGCCCTCATGTATCGGTATGTAGATGAGTACTTGCGGTGCGTGTATGTATTTGTATGTGTCTACTATGTTATAAGTTGTATAATCTTAGTTGAATATTACTATGATGTATAGAATAAGCGAGAATAATTGTAATTTTGTATCTTAAATAAACGGTAAAAGAGTGTCGGGCATTCGCACAACGGGAATACTTGCCCTGTGAGACCCACAACTTATTTTATAAAAAAAAACAAAAAAACTACTTTCGTTGTTTATATTATGAATGCCATTATTTTCAACTTTCGAGTCGTTAGAATTATTTTTATTGTCGTTTTTTATTTTTAAATTATCGATGGCGTTGCTTATAACGACGGAGTTCGCCGAACTAACCAAGCCAGTTTGCGAGAGACGAAACTCCTTAACAAGCAGATCTGATTTAGGAGAGACTGGTCTGGAGGGCTTTCGTTTATTGGAAGTATCCACCTCCATCAGATTGAGGGAAAGTACGGGTTTGGGGGAGACCGCCATGCGACCGCCTTTAGACGAACTCATCAGCTAACGTAACAATAGATAGTAAATAGGCTTACAGAAAATGATGAAAAAGAAAAAAATAGAAAAAAAAACACACGATACTAAAAGTAAAATTAGGAATAAAACGGCGGAGAGAATCAATAAGAAACGCAAACCGCTACTAATAGTTAAATTAAGCAAATAAAAGGGGGAACGAGCTCACCGATATCGGATCGTTATCAGTACGTTGACAACGAGAACAATTAGCCGCGCAGAGAATTGGTATATGGATAAAGTTATCTAGAAACCGTTATCGGACGAAACAATGAACGCGAATAAGAACGTGTTTATTCTATAGAAACGGATACGAAAAATCCTATCTAATGCTTTCTAATCGCTAGAGATTAGACACCGAACGGCGCAACGTTGTGATTAGTTTCGAGAATGCTTATTGAAGTCTGTTGCGTTGAACAGAACTGCCTCGAATGTTTATCCCTATTATTATCGCGTATTCGGTCAACTTTGTACGACAGCTCGTCCGATATTCTATAAATTCTTCATCACTTTCTTCAGACATTATGCTGTTTATTTTCATGTTTTTAAACATGGTGTTTTTTCTCGTTATTTCGCCTGTTTCATGTTTCTGTCCGTTTGTACTTTCAATATTTATTTCATTTATTTATTTATTTATTTATTTATATACGGCTTTAACCAGGCCCGGATTAAGTGTATGATAGGCCCGGGGCTACGAAAATATTAGGGGCCCTTTTCAGAAGTGACAAAATTATCAGTTTTATAGAATAACTAAATTTTCTTTAATTTGATTTAATTATATTTTTTCAAATTCACGAATTAACATATAATTATTAATGTAAACAAAACTAAATATCATGTAGACAATGAGTAGAATTTACGATGCCAAAAGAAATACATATATATAATTTGTAACGGTATTCGCCGTTTGCTTATTTATGCACACAGGCATGCCAACCACGGGTTTTTATCCTCGTGGATTTTATTTATATAATAAAGGTTTATTTTTTAGTTTTATCGATTATGGTTATTATCAAATTATGCGATTAAATTTTAAACGATATATTTTATAATTCCGTACACCTATTTTTCGGTCCCGGTCGACCGCTGAAAAAAAAAAAACACAATAATTATCTATGAAAATAACAACGAAATATCGTACAAAATTAATCAACGTTAATAACAACAAAATTCCACGTAATTATCGGTGGTGACATCCGTAGGTTGACGGTTCGTAGATCGGTCGGTTCGTAGATAAAATCGGAGTCGATGTTATTCAGCTTTACTATTTTCGATATTTTACGAATTGGATTTGCTACTGCGAAGAAAACCGAATACTTTCGACGGCGATAGATCGCGGAACAAAAATTTTTTTAAGACCACCACTGTTTTTCCTGAGGTTGATGTTAAACGTTGACCAGCTTGAGAGAAGGCGAGTCCTTTTTTAGCGAAGTTACAGAACGACTCCTTAACTTGACCAAAGGTAGAATCTAACTGATTTTCGTAAAAAATCTTCTTTTTGTCTTTTCTCAATTTCTCCCGCCTTTCCGCCGGTGACCGCTGGAGGCGACCGAATCAGCTCGATCCTTTTTTTCATGGTCCTCGATGATTGGCCGCTCTACCGACAATAGTTTGAGGCAAGCGCGCATTCGCACTCGCACCAATTATTCCAAATTATGTTTATTTTATTTTAATTTTATTACTTATACTGTTATTGGTTCCATGTAATGGACACATTACAAATTTTAAACAATGAATTTTTCAGCAAATTTTAACCAAAGATTTGCATAAAAAGATACGTATGTGTGCATGTGTTATGCGTGTACACACGCACACACATTCATACAGACATTTACTAAAAACGATTCCGACTCGTTATACCCTAAAATAAATTTCTAGTACGTTTTCACGAAACTCGAAATTTTACTATTACGAAGTTTCCTCCTCTCGGAGGAAATAAAAATGGATACAAAATTATTAACAAATAAATGTATTAAAAAATGTGTTTCTCCTGCAAATTTTTTTTTTTTTTTTGGGCCTGTCAACCGGGGACCTTTACCCAGAAACAATTAGAATAGGAAGGAATCAATTACATCTTAATACGATCAGATATTGTTAGAAGAAAGGAACAAATTCTGTGGTGAGGGAAAAGATAGGACATAGGAGGCGCAATATGAAGTAGGAAAACCAAGTCTCAGCAAACTGAAGTAGAAAGCAGAGCACTCAGCAGAAAGAGATGAACACTCATGTTCCTGTAAAGTTAATTCTATTTATTTAAAAAAAAGTTGAGGTATATGACAAATGATAGATTAATTTTTTATTAAATGTCGGAAATGGGTGTCTCTTGGGGGCTCCTTTATAAGGCGGGGCCGGAGGGCTGCAGCTCCCCTAGACTCCCTCTAAATCCAGGCCTGGCTTTAACATAACTATGAGGTTATCAAGCAGCGCCTATGATATTACAGAGTATAATATAAATTACATATTTGAGTTAAGCTTGTTATTGCTTTTTTGTCCTTGTTTGAAGGCATTCTTTTATTTGCAGGCGATAAGAGACATTCAAAAGACTGTAAAATTAATTTAATTCTAATAAAAAGTTATCTAGAAATAATGCGGATATTCGAAAATACTGTTTTACGTTACAAGTGTCAATATTGCTTGTCTCTGACATGTGAATATAAAGCTGTCGAAACTAAAATCTAGCTATCTCACTGCGGCTCGGACCGCCGTGTCCACTCAATGTCACGAATAACATATGATTGTTAATAAAATATTGAATATATACCTATATATATATATATATATATATATATATATTAATAAAATTTACAAAACTTGATTTTTCGATGACTAGAATGTAAATCTCATCATATTTTCGAAACATAAAAAGAATATACACGAGGAATCCACGACAAACAACAATTAATAAAAATATATATAAAATTCTTCCGGAAAAAATAGATCTAATTTAAAAGTTGACGCGGATGTGTGAACCACGCAATCATTCCGACAACGGTAACTGTGTAATGCAAAACTGATTCTAAATGGATTTATAACTGATGAACCGAAAGACTCGCTAAGACCCCGGTAGTCGATCAGCTGTCGGTACCGCCCGACCAGTCGCACCATCATTCTTATCACATACGTAATTTTGGCAAAATTACGTCGCTTTAGTCGGGCAGTACGTCTAGCCTTTGTTAATTTACGTTATTATAATTGTGTTGGTGCGGCATCGGAATTAGGTTCCAACTTCCCAACCGTTCGAACCATTTAATCAACTACGTTACTTTACCCGGTTCGAACATTACTCGAGAAATATATATGTATATACGAAATACTATGCTGTGTATTGATCTATAAGAAATAAGATAAAAATATAAAATTTAATCCATGTTTTTCATTTACCACAGCATAGTAAAACCAAAATTTCAAACACAAAATCAATATTTCATTTACGTTACTCAATGGTAGGCTCATAACAATAGAAATAAAAAATACAGAATTTATGAAGGTTGAAGAAATCATTCAAACTCTTCTCATTACACATACAATGTAAACGTACGATTAATATGAGTATCTGTTCAGTTGAATTAAGAGTTAATGACGAAGTAATCATTCCAGGACGTAATTAAATGAAAATAATTTGTTACGGCGCCAAAAATATTTTATTAATTATTTTTAATTTGGTTTCGAAATTTATTAATACTTTTGTTATAATTGCGACACTAGTTTAGAGCAAGTCAACCTTTTGCTATAAAAATTTGATATCAAACAGAATGATGATTTCTAATAATCTACCGTGTTAGAAAATAGCTTAGATGTAATAACATCATTATTACTGAAAAATAACAGCTCAAATTGGAAAGTAATAAAATGAACTGCACAAAAGTGAACAAAAGCTTCTGATTTATAAAAAAAATTTTAAACAAATACGCCTACAAAGTGAACGTCGATTATAACGAGATCGGTTATTAGCGATGAATATTGTTGGAACCAACAAAATTACTTAAACCTGTATGTTAATTTCCATCAGTTATAACAAAATAATAATAAGTTCTTATTTTAAAGACTGAATATTTTATTGAAATTAACAGGAAACCAGCGCCTATCGTTCGTGAGACATGGTTCATCTAAATTACTTTTTAACTAAACATTTAAAACTTCCTTGGTAGATATAATTAGGTAAACAGTTTATGGTGAGACACCATGTTTAAAAAGTTAATTTTAAATTTAACCTCTGTTTATGATAATGGTAAGTGTAAGTTTTCCAAAACGTTAAAGATAAATGTTTTTTTTTTTTTTTTTTTTTTTTTTTTTTGTGTGTGTAATATACTCGTTGGCCATGTATAACTGCCAGGGTCATTACGGCACAACGAGTATCGGATTTATTACAATTTGTTTATTAAATTATTTCTGTTAAGGAAGATTAGCATTGTCTGAACCTGTTCTGGACGGTTATCTAAAAGAAGGTGTAGTGGTTCGTCCTTGATTCTTGCTAAGTTTTGACATTGTTTCAGGATGTGTTCCACCGAAGGTAGCACTGCTGCATTACAGAATGGGCAGGAAATCGGTGGAGGGGCTCCCTGGAGGACATGGTTGTGAGATATCGATGTGTGTCCCAATCTCAACCTGTTAAGGGCAGAGAATTCTTTTTTGGACATTTGGATCGGTGGCCACCAAGGATCAACATTTGGTTTAATATTCCTTAGGAAAGTTGCATGTTGGGACCAGGATGAGATCCAATGTTCTTTCATATTTTTGTGGAAGAAGGGAGTGATTTCTGGTGATGGGACATCGGGTGGCATAGGGACAGACAACATTGACTTGGCGGCCCGGTCTACACATTCGTTTCCGGGTATTCCAACATGTGCCGGCACCCACAAGAAGCCTACTTGTATCCCCTCTTGAGTAAGGCGATGTGCTGTAGATCTTATTTTATAGACTAATGAACTGGTTATAGTAAGTGACTGAATAGTTTGAAGGGAGGCCAGTGAATCTGTGATAATTATGTATTGTTTGTTCTCAGATTTACAATACGCACATGCTTCCAATCCAAAGAGAATTCCGTATAGCTCGGCTTCTAATGCGGAGCTGTCATCATGTAGCCTCACTGCTTCGGCTTCACCTGAGATTAGGTAGGCACATGCTGTGGGAGTGGACAGTGTGCCAGCGACATTTGCTTTAGCTCCATCTGTATAAACGTGTGTATCATGTGTGTAAGTTTGTATTTTTTCGATACTTTTTTGGCGAGCTGTATATTGGTCCTCGTTAGATGTACGGTGGATAAAGAGTGATAAGTCTACCATCAATGGGAGGTATTCCCATGGTGGTTCTTTTGGGAACAGGAGGAGATCCGGATTGTATTTGATGTTTTTCTCAGTCAAAAAATTTAGAATATTAGGTATTGGATCATTTTGAAAGGCTGGAGGAGGAATGACAGTGCTCCTCGAAGAGAAGTGATATTGTTGGTACCAGTATAGATGATCACGGGAGGTGTAGAAGTCAAATATATAGGATAATGGCGGAATTCCTGATAGCACACAGACACCCTGCGTGGGAGATGTTCGATGCGCCCCAAGGATGGACCGTAAGGCAGCGTGATGGATTGATTCAAGTGATTTTATGAGCTGCTTACTAGCCGAATAGAACACCTGGCAGCCGTAGGTTAATCTGCTTAGAATAAGTGATCTGTATACAGATAGAAGTAGTTTTGGATTATTGTTATATTTATGATGTGATAAACATTTTAGGATAGCTATGATTTTATTACATTTGCGTTTGAGTTCTTTAATATGAGGAGACCATGTCAGATGGGAGTCAAATGTTAGACCCAAGAATTTAGCTGAGGATGTGACTGGAAGAGGAAGTCCATTTAGGGTAAGGGAAAAATCATGGTTTGGGTTTACTCGACGACTTTTCTGGAATTTTACACAAGAAGTTTTATTTAAGGAGAAAGTAAGGCCGTTACTTTCGGTCCACGAATATAACCTATTGATTGTGGATTGTAGTATAGATTTGGCGTTGGAAGGAAAGTTTGATGCTAAGGATATATTGAGGTCGTCTATAAACAATCGGGATGTTACCGGCGGCTGTATGCAGTCCGCCACATCATTTATGTATAGGATAAAGAGTGTTACACTTAGAGGAGAGCCTTGAGGAATACCATTCTCTATTAGGACAGGAGAGGATACAGTTGAGCCAATTTTTACTTGAATGTGTCTGTTTGACAAATAATTCATTATATAGTTGCCCATATTGCCTTTTATATTGGCGTTCTTCAGCTTTGTAAGAACTTTATATCGCCATATCCGGTCGAATGCTTTCTCTATGTCAAAAAAGACAGTATAGAGAGCTTGTGACCTCTTTTGGGCTTCAAGTATTTGTCTTTTTAGGCTCAGGAGATGTAACATTGGGGATTTTGATTTGCGACCTCCAATTTGTATTGGGGAGAGAACGTTTGAAGATTCTAGGAAAGAGGATAGTCGTCTGTTCACCATTTTTTCCATGATTTTGGAGAGTGAAGATAGTAAGGAGATAGGTCTGTAATTTTGAGGAATGAAGGTTTCTTTATTAGGTTTGAGGATAGGAATAATTAAAGCTGCTTTCCAGGATTTTGGGATGGAGGAAGTTGTCCAAATTTTGTTGTATACGTCAAGGAGTAGTTGTTTAGCTAGATTAGGTAGGTATCTGATCATGAATGGATGAATGGAGTCGGCTCCAGGTGCACTGTTTTTTAGCTTTTTATCGAGCTGGTAATTTAGCTCAGACATTGAAAAAGGATCATTGTATTTTTCTTTTTGATCTGGAGGAAAGGATATTTTTTGCTCCTCTAGTCTCAATTTGTGTTCTAGGAAGGAATCGGTGTAGGATGCTGAGGAAGATACTTTAGCGAAATGTTGCGCAAAGGCATCTGCCACTTCTTTGGTGTCTGTGAGCAGGACATTGTTAATGAGTAAGGAAGGGGTAGTTGGAGGACGATAGTTACCACACAGCGACTTGATTCTTCTCCAAGCCATCGTCGCAGGCATATCTTTTGAGATAGATGATACAAATGCTGTCCAGCACTCCTGTTTTCATAAATGTTTTAAACATGGTGTCTACCTAACTTATTTTGCTAATTACTTTTTAACTAGTTAAAGTTTTAAAAAGCTTTATTCTACTGAAGCAATTGTAACTGGCAGAGTAAGATAGGCGATGGTTTTTTAATATGATGAACCTAGAAACTAACAAAGTTATCGGTATGGTTGAAAACCGCCCGAGTCAGAGATTTATTTCCATTCCCGTTAGTGCTACATACAGGTCGGCATATTTTTCAAAAAAAAAAAACATTAATTTTTTTTAGCATTCAAGGTCGTATGCCAAATAAAAAGAGTCGTATTGCTGATAATGTTAATTAAATCTTTCTTTCGAAAAAGAAAAAAAAAAAAATTAATCTAGTATGTATTTTTTTTTTTTTTTTTTTTGGGCTCGTCAACCAAGGACCTTTACCCAGAAACAAAAGGTAAGGGAAGAAGTCGGTTATATTTTGATTCGATCAGAAATTTTAACTAAAAAGGAACAAATAGCAGGAATAATTAGTGGGGAAGGAAAGGACAGGATATAGGATGCACAATAAGGGGTAGGAAGTCCAAGCTTAAGCAAATAAGAATATAAGGCAGAACGCTCCACGGAGAGGGATGAACACTGGAAGAATACATGATCGGCGTCGCAAATAATTGCTCTAGTATGTAAAAATATATATATTTTTATTTTATTTTTTATAATATACTATTACGAGCTGTCCATCAAAGACATTCAGCAATACGTATGAAGTAAATTAAACATGAAGGTAGGAGAGTACCCAATGGCACCTACCCGATTACCTCGACTTTAAACAAGGTCCTGTGGTTTCTGGCGTTTCAGTTTTCATACATCATCGGTAACATTTAGCAATCCTCTAGCAAGAGTGTTCGGATGAGAATAGAGTCTATCTGCGTGCCTTTTAGCGTGAACTTTGATGACATCAACCACATAATCTATACACAAATCTTGATGTAAGGTTAGATTAGTAACATACCAGGGTGCCTTGGTTATCAACCGAAGGATCTTATTCTGAGAAGTCTGTATTACCTTCAAGTTTGACGGTTTAGCGCATCCCAAAGTTGAACCCAGTGCGTTCAGATAGGATTTAGAATTGATGTGTATATTAGACGTTTGTTATCCGTTGTCAATTTGTTTAACCCGAATATCTAATTCTTTCTTTTTAATCTGTATATGGTGTTCCCACGTCAATCGGTTGTCTAAGTGCAAACCTAAATACCTGACTGTTGTTCGCACAGGAAGATCTGTATTATTAATCTTAACGGGTGGGACATCAACTTTTCGGCTAGTAAAATGGATATTCACATCCCGATTTTCCATTTTTTAAACCATGTTTCCGCCTTCGTAAGAGCATTTTGTAAATTATCGCTAGCTATCTACGGATCTTCATGTGATGACAGCAGTGCCGTGTCGTCCGAAAATGTAGCCACCTGCACATTCTCTGTCGCAGGAAAATCTGCTGTGTATAACAAGTACAGTGTGGGGCCCAACAAAGAACCCTGAGGAACGCTTGCTAAAGCCGGATGTATTTCTGAGTAAGTATGTTCGTAACGCAGCTGAAAATGTCGATCTTCAAGGTATGACTTTAGCAACAGGTAAAGATTAAGATTACTTGGGAATAAACATTTTAATTTGTATAATAAGCCAACATGCCAAACTTTATCAAAAGCCTGTTGAACGTTGAGAAATGTAGCAGTACATACTTTTTTTGTTTCTAAACTATTTTCAATTTAACTAACCACCCGATGCAACCGATCAATCGTAGAATGATGTTTTAAAAAGCCGAACTGATGTTGCGGAATTACATTAGTTGACTGTATATAAGGCTGCAACCTTTTCAATATTAATTTTTCCATTACCTTCGATAAAACAGGCAACAAGAAAATAGGACGATAAGACGTTACGGAGTAAGGATCTTTACCAGGTTACGGAATCATTACGATTTGCTTGCGCAAACTTCCATTGTACCGGAAAATATTATGAATTCCTTTTTAACGATTCTTTGGATCAAGAATATGATCAGACTCATAGTGAAACTGTCTTTTTATTTTTTAGATCGTGATTGTGTCTCTCTTCAGAGGATGAGAATGCGAGTTAACAACTTCTTTGGCATCAACAAATATCATCTGAAATATTCTATATTATCTTTAGTTTCCCTTAAAGTATGTTGTCAACATGTAGATCAGTTCAGCATGTTTGAACGTTTTGTTTGCAAAACTTTACCGAACGTGTAATTCTAAATGAAATCGAATGTTACACCGAAGAATCTCATACAATTTAATGTTTTTAATGTTTTTTACTTAAAAACTTACTGCGCTATTTTTACGAAAGGTTAAACGTTTTAGTGTTAAAGAGCTTACATGAATTTTCGACGTAAATCATCTGCGACGAAGAGAAACAGAAAAATAATTATATAATTCTCGTAGTCTACTCAGAAAGTTTACAACTTTAATATGTATAAGAATGTTTTGGTCCATTTGCAACCAAATTAAGAGCGTAGGTGTTTTACGTTACAAGGATTTAATATTAAATTTCTATTTCGTACTCCATCAGATTCTTTTCAGATTGGCTCCATTATCATCGCCTTATTCAGGTATATTATACAAATACCATTGTCTTTTTAATATAATTTGTCCATTCTAGAGCGAAACGCTTGGTTTTGTATGGCACGAAATTTTTATCATAGATACTATGCTCTTCGATATTTCCTTCTATTGTTCAGTTTCACTGCCTTTCAATCGATTGTTTTACCGTTTTATAGTCGTCTATTGCACTCTATCCCGGATTTGAAATCTTTTCATTGGACTACGGATTTTTTATATTCAGCTAAAACAGATCGGACAAATCAATCGTACGCATCAGATTCTAAAAATAAAACTGCACCAGTACTGTCAGAAAAACACGGTAAAAAAAGAGAATATAACATTTCTGCGACACCGAGTAAACTAACTATTCAACTTCTTTGATAATATTTACTGAACGATACTAAATTTAGAATTATCTTCAGTGTAAGAAGTTTCTCTTATCCAGGTATTTGTCGAACATCATCGGTTACGTGAACTGCGTTCTCGGAATATTGTTTCTCTTCAGAATTCCGAACAAAAAGGAGTTAATGTTGTTCTTAACATCCTCGTTGATTTTTCTTTTTCTTATTTTCAACATCAATACGGATGATTTAAATTCATCATTGACCTGTAAAAACTAAGTGTATGTATTGCATATCGCGGTACCATAGAACACTGACTGGATAGTCACTTTAGACAGCGTCATTTACAAGTTCATCATTGACGGAAATATTAATTTTTTCTAGGCTTATTGTATGTTTGTGGAATTTGAAAATCATTTCACTAGAAAGTGATGACAGATTTATGGACAACGGATGAAACTGGTATGCAGTTGTTTCATCTTGTTATGAATCAGTGACGACTTTGTTTTATTAACTTTACAATTTGATGACGTTAACATTCGCGACGGATATTTAAAAATAGATGGATTAGCGGAAGTCCATTAATTCTCTGATCCATTCGTTGAATAGTGCAAACATTCTTTTCCCTGTTTTTTTTTTCTACTTTCTTTTTTTATTACTACTTTTTTTTATTTTATTCTTGGTAATAAAAAAAAAGAAAGTAGCATAAATGAATTTAAAATTTTTTCTCTTATACAAAATTTTTCAAATTATTTAATAAATATTACTAAATTTTATGTAACTTTTATAATAATAAGATTTAATATTAAAAATAATATCAAATTATATAATAAATAAGAATAAATTATTATGCGGGTGAAAAAAGTAAAAAATAAGCTAAAAACAGTTGACGAAGCGTGGATTTGAACGTCCAACCCAATGATTTATAAGGTATGATAAAAAGGTAACGAGAATTTTACAACTGCGCGCGTTTTAACTGGAATGGAATATTTTATTAGGAATTTTCACCGACTGGTTCTGTACAGTCAATAAGAGGAGTACTATTCACAAGTTTTATGCAATTTCCATGAGACAATCAACGACCCGAACTTTGGAGAAATAACTCTCAGATTTTGCACTACGACAACACATCGGCGCATATTTGTTTATCCAACAGTTCCCAGCGAAACATAACATCGCTGTAATGCCGCAACCACATTATATTCTCCGGACATGGAAAAGATTTTTTCTTATTTCTCAAACTCAAGAAGTCACTCAAAGGACAACGTTTTCAAACGATAGATAAAGGAAAGTTTCTTGAAATTATGGTAGCAAAAGAGCGTAATATCAAAGGTACTTACTTTGAAGGGATCATGGAATAGAAATTAAAGACTAAGTAAATACTTTTTGAAATAATTAGAAATTCTCGGTACTTTCCGATCACACCTCGTATAGCTTAGTAACTTTAGACAAACTTTTTTCGAATATCTCGGACTAATGCAAAAAATGCTGAAATTTGTTTTCTTTTTTTTTTTTTTTGCCGAATATTACCACCCGGGGAAAAGTTGGACCAAATCGGTGATTTACACTTCTGATATTTGCCATGTTTTTTTTTTTTTTTCTTAATCGAGAGTTATGAAGCAGCCGATTTTTGAACTCCAATTATTGCTCCTCTCGTTCCTGTTTATAAAATACCTCCTATTGTTAGATAAAAGTGTCCGTTTCAGATTGCCGTTGGATATTTTTGCGCTCTTTCCCATTATTGCTGATCACTTATTTCATTGTATATGCTTAACTTAGTTTTGCTCCTAAATCCTGATTTCTTGATCCCCAAAAGTTGTGCTCTAAGTATTCATGCGTTAGTATTCTTTTCCTATTGCGCCTCATATATTTCGCATTTTTCAACTATTAGTTCGTTCATATTTTCAATAATTTACTCAATCAAAATTTAATTGAAGTGTTTTTCCCTTTTTCGCTTTTATATTGTTTACACTCTCGCTCTAAAATAATTCATTCATAATGTTTTTGCGTAGAAATGAAACCGATTTAACAATTAAAGGTTAAAGCTAATATAATTAAGTTGTCTTCTTTACATTATGTTGCTTTGAAAATCAACTTATATCGATCGAAATAAAAAAGTTTCAGAAGAAAATAAAAATGTATCACCTGATAAGAAATGCATGTTGTTCCACAAGCATTTGAAATTCTTCTTTACAACGTCGGTTACTGTAATCCACACCGAAACTGAATTTGCTGTTCAGTAGCTTGTACTGTCCAATAAGTGGCATGTATATACTTAGCAATGAACACACGATACCTCCGGCTGAGCCAATTATAACATAGCCAAAAACGAGATTAAAACAAACGGTTAAAATTTTTGCACATCGTTGATGGTTTGGAAACAAAATATGAATTCGTAACAGGTACAGCTGTGAATATAGTTGAGAATTTTCTGGATCAGGTGAAAAAATAATCATCAACGGCGGCAGCAGACACACGAGTGAACTAAAAGTTACAAATGACCAAAATATGAAATAAACGATCGATCTGGCTTTTTTCGCACTTATAAAGCTAGATTCATTTTCAAACTGAAAATCCAGCTGCACTTTCACCGCTTTGATAAGTTGATAGTAAATATGTCGATTCCATAGCGCAGCGTACCAGGTAATGCCGGTGCACGCAAACGCTGAAAACGAATTAGTGTTTCTAGTGAACGATTGCAAATCGGTCGATTTTAAAATACAAACGAACGAAAAAAACATCATAGCAATAATATAGACTCGCTGGAAAAGAGCGGCTACTTTTTGTAAACATCCTTCGAACGAATCGCAGCGAATTGTATCGATGCTACAATAACCGTTCATTTTTAATAATTCTAAACCGCATTTGACCATAAAGTCCTTAGTATTCAACGAACAATGTGGAGAAAAGATTAATTTCACAAGTCGGACAACAGACATGTTGCGATCAAGTCGATTTGTAAACGATAAAAGTAATTTCGACAAAGGCAATTACGCAAAACACACTTCTAAGTAGTGTTAATTCTTGGAGCAATTTTAAAAAACATCTGATCTTTTTAATACTTACCGCTAATTCTGTCACGAAGAGATCGTGAAATTACGTTTAAAATGTATAGGCGACGTCTGCAACCCATTATTAACTGAAGGTGTAATTATGTGAAACGAGCAAGCCCATTTAAACATCAAGTTGTGGGTATATATGTATATATAAAATACATATGAATAAAGGACAATCTCAAATTTGTCACTTCTGTCGGCAAAAATGTTCTTAAGTTAATTTAAATACCATTAGACACGAAAAGATGATCGCACGAACAAAAAGGTCTATACGCATGCCCTTTATTTGTATTGATAATTTACCAGACACTACAAAACACTAAAAAAAACAAACTTGGACGGACAGAATGATGGTTATTGACAGATAATTTACCCGTAAAGGAACATATAATAAGCAAAGAAAACGAATCATAAAATGTATATATGCAAAACGTGAATTGTATATGTACATATATGTTTCATCTTCTATATATCAGGTGTTTTATCAAAATTCGTCATATGCTCTGATTCGAAAAGTGTTTTATCAGCCATCTCATCTCCGTTCCCTAAGCCATCGTCAGATCCTATTATTCTTTACATTCGTTCCTTAATTTATAATTTATTAACATCCCGTTCTATCCTAATTGACCTGTTCTGGATTCCGGGCTACTGCGGCATCGTTGGTAACGATCTTGCCGATTCATTGGCATGTCAAGCTGCAGTAAATGGCCGTTTCATGGACAGATTCCCCTCCCAATGTCTTTGTCCACTCTCTTATCGTTTTCACCATGACTTTTGGACTGATCTTTATCCGTCTCTTTTCTCCAATCCTAACTCTTTTTACCTTGCTATACAACCCTCTCCACCTACTTCTTCCTGGTTTAATAATTTTCCCTGCATCAGCCGTTCTGTTATTTCTTCCATAATTCGTCTCCGTTTTAATCACAGTCTGCTTCCTGCTTCCCTCTTTCGTTTTAATATTGTTCAGTCTCCCTTGTGTCCATTCCATCCGCCTATCTTAAATTTGACCTGTGATGTAAATCACCTCCTATTCGAATGCTCATCTATCTCCGCAGAACGCGCAGTCCTTTATTCTAATTTGCTTGGCCTTGGCCTCCCGACCCCTTACTGTGCCCACTACATTCTTGCTCTTCCTTCTCTTTCTGTTGTTCCTATATTGGCTATCTTTATTTCTTTTGTTTCTAATCGCTTCCTGATTTAACGTTCAAGTCCCTACGTTTTATTATTTGTTAGTCCTTTGTGCTGGGTAAATGTCCTGAGTTGACGTGCCCAAAGAAGAAAAAAAAAGAAGGTGTATGCATATAAGTTTTTGCCGGTTTTTTTGGTAAAGAAAACGCATAATTTTCAAGGGAAACTCCCTTTTTGTTTATTGAACATATTGGCCATCGGCTTCTACACACTTCGCCCATCTTTCAGGTAAGTCATGAATACCATGTCAGAAAAACTGTTTATCTTCTGCTTCAAACTATTCGTCGAGCCATTTTACAACTTCCTCGAATGTTGCTGAAGTGCTGCTCTGCGAGCGCGTGTCCCATTGATGCGAAGAGGTGATAGTCAGATGGCGCCACGTCAGGGGAGTACAGCGGAGGCGGAAGTATTTCCCATGCAAGCGATTTTAAGGTGTCTTTCACTGGTTTTGCATTGTGAGACGACGCATTGTCGTGTAACAAAATCACTTTGCCATGTCTTGTGGCCCATTCCGGTCGTTTTTCGATCAATGCATGATTTAAATTGATCATTTGTTGGCAATATCGTTGTGTGTTAACGGTTTCGCCATGCTCCGAGAGTTCATAATACAAAATACCGCCTTGGTCCCACCAGATACAAAGTATGGTCTTCTCGCCGAAGCGATTTGGCCTTGAAGGACCGGCTTTGCCAGGTGACTGCCACGATTTTATCCGCTTCGGGTTTTCATAATAAACCCATTTTTCGTCACCAGTAACAATTCGATACAGAAATGATTTTCTTTCGTGGCATTGAAGCAGCATTTCACAAGTGACTTTTGCGATTTTCCCGAATTTATGGATCTTCCCCATTGCTTGTAAACGCCCGCTGATTGTTTCTTATGACGCATTTAACGCTTTTGCCAATTGCTCTTGAATTTGAGTTGGGTCATCACCCAGTAACGTCTGCAATTGTTCGTACTTTTGTGGTCTACCAGAACGCGCACTGTCTTTTACATTAAAATCAAAACTTTTAAATTATCGAAACCATGTTTCACATGTTCTAATCGATGGAGCGTGTCCACCATATATTTCTACCAGAAACGGTGACTTTCCACAGCCTTTTTCTTTTGATTAAATAAGAAAAGCAATGCGTGCCGCAAATGTTCTTTTTCAGGCACAAATGTCAAATAACACAGACGCGATTGTTTGGCGGACTGAATTTGTGTGTAGGCTAATGTCAGACGAACAAACTGACTTAGTGTCAAATTCATACGCAACGTACTGTTCGGTAGAGCCATCTCTTGGTGAAACCGGTAAAGACTTATGCATACACCTGATAAGTAACAAAAATACACAACAGTCGATGCCGATTTTCATCACACGCAAGAGTTTATCTAAGTAACTGTAAGCAAGAGAAACTCGTTCGAACAAAGGCCAATGCCATCCTTTCAAAATAGCCACCCTATTTATGAGGACGCTAGTGTACGAGGTAATTCGATTTAATAAGACTATAAATATTTGAAAAAGAATAAAATGATTATTATGTAATTAAGCATATTGTTATGAACAGCGATGAAAATTTTTTTCGCTGTATTAATTATAAGATCTTTTGCATAAGGCAATCGTAACCAGGCATGCATATTATCAATTTTAGTCCAGCGGGGAACGTGTTTAAAATACACCGACAACAACACCTATTTTGTAGTAATTTAAATGAATCAAAATCGGAGTTTGAAATCGAGCACCAAACTGGAGCTGAATAAGTGGTTTAATAATGCTTTTATAGATAATAAACTTGTTTGTAATGTTTAAGTAAGATCTTCGATTAATAATTGGATTCAAGGCTGCAATAGCTCTATTTGTTTTCGCTTCAGCGTGTTTTAAGTGTTCTTTAAAAGAAGATAATCTCTTATCTAGAATTAAACCTAGATATCGAACTTGATCAGATAGTCCTGGTGCCTTTAATACTCAGTTGCCTTGGGGCGATGAGGTATCTATGAGTAAAAAGTATAGCTTCTGTTTTAGTTGGATTAATTTCGATTTTCCATGTTTCCAAAAATTTTAAAACCCGGGTGTACAGTTGCAAACGATTATAAATAATAGGCATTCTATATGAGCTACAATATATAGCCGTATCATCAGCACATAAAGCTATAGTTGTGTGTTGCAACTTAGGAAAATCGGACAGGTAGTAGACTGAAAAGAGAAAAGGCCCCAGTACACTATCTTGAGGAACGCCTGCGACGGCAGTTCTGGTCATTGATTTAGTATCTTGTTGTGAAACGTAAAAGGATCTATTGCGTAAATAGCTTCTAATTAATTTGATTAAATATTTTGGAAAATTATATTTTAACATTTTATAAATTAGCTCGTCGTGCCAGGTCGTGTCGAATGCGTTTACGATGTCAAATAGAATTAAGCCTTGGTGTTTATTTACATCAAAGTTATTATAACTTTTTCCGCTATTTTGCTTAAGTTGCTAAGCAAACTAATAAGTGTCGTATATTATTCACTTGGGAAGAGTCTTTTCCTGGTTTAGATAGTATCACTGGATTTTGGCTACTTTTCAAGATTTTGGGAAATGGCTGAACCTCATTGTAGCATTCATTATGTGCGTCAACTCTAGTATCCCCTTCCATGGAATCTTATTTAAGATTTTTGCCGGAATATTATCATCACCTCGAGAAACTTTTGCTTTAGATTTCTTGAGGTACATTAATATTTCGGCAAGTGAGGCAGGACAAAACTCAGCATGGGAAATAGGAGAACATGTTATGCCATTGAAAGCAGAACTAGTTAATAAACGTTTTACTGCATTAGTAACTAAATTATTTTGATATGTAGACACGACACGCGTGCTCGTCTTATGCATATTTGAGTAATACTCGGCTAACAACTCCGCTTTTACTTGATCCTTATAAACATTGTGTTAAGATCAGAATCAAATAGTGGCGGAATCACCCCATGGCTCTTACTATACCTCGAACAAACTTTTATCTTATGTATTAACATTCGCCAGAAATTTTTGAAATTTATCATTTTTGGTTTTGCTAAGTAAAAACCTGACTATTTTTGTTAATAATTTGATTACAAGTTTCAGGTAGCCAGTATTAGAGTAAAATCGGTATTTTGTATAGAGGGAAGAGGGTGTATTCGTTTGTAAAAGGAACGGGTATTAGAAAAGGAGATATGAGAAGTGTGCTTACTTAAATAGAAAAAAAATATATTGTTAGCGGGAAATTTATTGATAAAAATTGGATGGAAAAGGGGAGGGTATAAAAGAAGGTCATTGAGTCGGAACAGATAAGGTGCTTGTTATTATAGGAGAAAGGTGCAATGAAAAGAACAGCGCGGAGTAAAAGTTTGTAGTGTGGAAGAGAGGATACAAGGAAGGAGGCCCCGATCAATATTGTATAACTTTTTCGCAGACATAAATTTTTACCTTTTTCTATACTACATTTCTGGATAATCGACTTGGTAATCGATTTTATTTTTAATTGACTAAAAATATGCGATTATTACTATTTTCAATTGTTTATTCCTTTTATTCAAACATCACATCGTACGCGTTCGCAACAGCACATCATTTTTGCAAACTTTTTCAACACGTCAAAATGATATCTTCCTAGAAAGGAAAATTTCTGGACGGTGCATTGTTTTATTATTTTCCATTACTCGTAATATTATACGTGTAATTTTATCTTCTAATTTAAAAATAAGCAGGAATACGTATATTTCCGATCTCTTGCCATAGATTTTTTTTTTTTTTTTATATACATAGATAACCTATAGAGAGCCCACAAGACAACCGGCCGTCTATAAGTTCTCAACACAGCTATATCGTTTACTTGTAAAAAAGCTCGAAATAATTGATCATATGCAATTAACTGATATGAATAAAAATTATATCAAAATTCTTAAACACATTAAAATTACAAATGTTCCATAAAATAATAACAAAATAAAATTGGCACTTATACAATATTTATAATGAGGAAAAATTCTCTACATAAAACAACTAGCAATTCAGTTTATTGTGGCAATTGCCATTGTTATCATGTATGCAATTATGACACTTTATTACAACTTTGAGGGTAAAGGTCAGTGTAACGGCTCGGCGTTCTTATGTACATAATTTTAGTTTTATCAGTATTAATAGAGAAGCCTCGACCATGTGCCCAAATTACAAATGAACTCGTATCTTTCTGCAGTAATTCCCCAGCTTTATGTATGTCAATATTTTCAATCACCATAGCAATATCATCCGCAAAAGCAAAAACTTTCGTATGTTTGATATATCTATGGAGTGTATTTGTATATATCAGGAATAATAATGGTGCCAATATTATACTCTGACCAACGCCCAAAGCTATTTCTCCTTCCTTACTATAAGTACCGTTTACTTTTACATTAAATATCCGGTTTTTAAATAGTCCGCGCGAACCACTTATTTTGATTGTTAACAATACCGATGTTATAAAGGCCTTGTATCAAAGTAACGTAGTTTACAGTATCAAATGCTATGTTTAAGTCGATAAATACGACAAAAAATTGATTCTCTTTAGCCGAGCCTTTGTAAATATTATTGATAAAAACTTTTAACAGCTCTAATGGTGATTTGTTTCTCCTAAATCCAAATTGTAGCGGGTATAAATTCTCATTCTTCTCCAGGTATTCTCTTAAATAATACGAAAACTAAATCTCCATCGCCGGGAAAGTGCGTGAAGTAAAGACAGTGTTTTATTCACCATGCTCACGTTTGTACACTTATTGGTAACTACACATATAATTGTATACGCGCTCCGACAGAGATAAAATAATTAAATACTCGTCATCTCTTTTTTTTTTTTCTATTTCTACTTTAATTCGCCGTTAATATCCGCTTAAACTTACGTCTAAAAATTATTGGAAAAAATTTTATTTTCTCTGCGATTCATATATATATATATATATATACTTAAATCTTTATTTTATTTTATTTCGCTTTTTAAATTTGTACGTACTTTGTCAAAATTAGAGTCTACTGAGTGTTATTTTTGAAGGTCCGCAGCTTTCATCATTACAATCATCCGTTGCTTATTCCTTATTCACCGTTTCCATCGTATCATTCGCTTATTTTATAAACAGCCGAGATTATACCGAAACGAGTGCCATTGATAGTTCTTTAAAGTACGTTTACAGCTTCTGATGGAATAAAAAAGGAAACAGGAAAGCATCACAAGTTGTAGAATATAACAGTCAGATAGTTTGTTGAAACATTAAATTTTTAGACACCCAGTTTGTTAATAATTAGTAAAATGATAAATATTATACATAAACTAATAACAAGTTGCTATAATGTAGGACAAAAAGGAATTTAGCTCCGTGAATGTTTAATAGTTAATTTTTAAGCAAAAATCATGACTACGAAGGTTTTTTGAATTTTCAGAACTTATCACGTTACGCCAGCGATCGGTTATCAATATTGTATAATATTTTCGCGACATAAATTTTTAGTTTTTTCTATTCCACGTGTACTTCTGTTATTAAGTATTAAGCTTAATTTTTTCAGCTTTTTCTGCTTCTTTCACAAAAGCGTGATAAGGCGCCAATTATGAATATAACACTGTCTTCTTTTTGGGATTCTTGAAACCCGAATTCATTATTAACTTCATTATCCTTGATTTTTATCTTCGAGTACATGAAAAGTTTTCTTTGTTTTCTTTTGCAGTAGCTAGTAAATTATGGTAGAATGAAATAAACTTTCATTAAAAATCAAAAGTGCTAAATAAGAACTTTATCAATCGAGCAGTATCGGACTTCTATCGAATTGGAAAAAAATAACTTTTCACTTACTCGGCATGTTAATGAGAATTGAGAATTTTAAGATATACAGCAGTAGTACAACTTACCGTATCGGGTGAAAGAAGAGCCGATCATAGGACGACGGCGTTGATGCAGTTCCGTGTACATTGTTCAAATTCGAGTGGTTCCATGCCCCAAACTTTTCTCGGCGGAGTCTTTCTCTGCTGTGAAACGTACGCCATTAATGACGGCTTCCTTTCGCAAAATTTGATTATCTTCTCCGGTTGGTTCATTGCGTTGCAACATCCGCCATCATCGAGTTTTAAGTACATTTAACCTATTGCGCTTCTGCCATATTTAAAATTTTACAATGGTGCTCCCGGAATTTTAAGCTTCTATTTGTAGTCGTTAGTATTACATGAGGAGCGGGCGAATGCTATTCGCTGGTTACCGTGGAAGATACGCGCAGCAATACTTTCTGGATTATTTCTTCTAAATTTTTTTTTTTTTTTAGTTAACATTTTAATCCATACGCCTTTGTACAATTATTTTTATTATTGTCATTTTTAAGAAAATGGTGTTGCTCGTCCTGAAATAAACTTATATTGTTTATGAATTTTATTTCATTCTTAATAGTCCCAACAATTTATGACTTTTTTTTTTTTTTATAAAATAAGTTGTGGGTATCACAGGGCAAGTATGCCCGTTGTGTGAGTGCCCGGCACTCTTATTATCGTTTATTTAATATACAAAATTACAATTATTCTTGCTTTTCCTATACATCATAATAATAGTCAACTATGATTATATAACTTATAACATAGTACACACATACAAATACATACACACACCGCAAATACTCATCTGCATATCGATATATAAGGGCAGCTAAATATCTTCAAATACAAAGAAAAGAAAGAAAATAAAGAAAAAAAGAAAAAACCAAGGAAGGACGAAAGTAAATAAATTAAAGGAGAACAATAATAGCAAATTACAGAACAGAATGATTTGAAACGTATCTTGGGTTTCACTCTTTACACCATTCTTTCAGCCATATACTTCCTTTTTCCACACACCAAGGTTTTTTTCCTTTAATATATGATCAGGAATTTTACTTATTGATTTAATTAAAACTGAATCATCAGTGTTACCAATTTGTAGAATTTTTTTGTTTTTTTGTGATTGTCAGTCGAAGGCATTACCCAGCATTAGGTTGTGTTAACGAGAGAGAGGGAGAAACGAATTAAAATTGAATATTACTGGAAATAGAAGCTACGAAGGACGCTATAATAGGAATGATTGCCGGGAATGGAAGTGAAAGAATAAAGGAAGCACTGTATGGAGCAGGCAAACCGAGTTTCAGGAGTTGACTACAGAAGTGAGAGCGTTCTATAGATACAGACGCGCATTCAAAGAAGATGTGATTTGTGTCACAGATTACATCAGAATCATCCGAATGGAAGAAACAAATAGGAGAAGAGGACATAGAAAAGCGAAAAGAAGGTCCGGAAGAAGACTATGATCTAGGCGAAGCCTGCAAATGGAAGATATAAGAAAGCCTGAGAGATGAGTGAAGCCATAGTACCAACGGTACGGGGGAGGATGGGTGTGGATACTAAGATATAAAGATTCAGGATTCGAGAATAAAAGAGGATAAATATCGTGCCATCGTAGGCGATGGCAATTTCTGGAAAGAACGTTAAGATTGCAAGAGGAAAATTTGGACAGAAATTGACCAGTCTGAACGGCAGATCGAGCTAATGAATCAACTAATTCATTGCCCTCAATGACGACATAACTGGGGGACCATAAGAAATCGATTTGAATGGAACGAACGCTATACAATCTAGTGACAAGAGAACGAATCAGGAGAATTGTGAAATCTGAGGAATGTCGAGGAAGAGGAGAGACGATAGATAGTAGAACACCTTTTCAATCCGAGACTATCAAAAATTTATTGGAGCCGTTGTTGGAGGAAATGTATTGGATAGCACGAAGGATTGCAGAGGACTCCGCGGTAAATATGGAGCAGAAGAAAGGCAGTTTATAAGATTCAAAATAGTTGAGTGATGGGACAAAAAGGCAGCTCCCGTACCGATTGTTGTTTTGGAGCCATCAGTAAAGATAACAGTGTGGAAAGGAAATAAGGATTGCATGACATGGTTATATTCCTGTTGGACTACATGAGCCGGCAGGTTCTTGTGAAAGGCGGAAAGAGACTATATCTTAAGCGTACAAAGGAAATTGGAATAATTAAGCGTAAAGTAAGGGAGTTTGTTATAAGATAAAATGTAAAGAGCGAATTGATGTTATATGAGAAAGAATAGGGATGTTCTTTGAAGAGAAGCGCCAGTTGTGCAGTATGGAAAGATAAGAGTTAATAAGATTTGACGAAGAAATAGGAAGACGATTAGTCAAGAAACGATAGCCAAGTAAAGACAAATGAAGACTTGGCCGGAGAGATGGAAAGACATATATTGAAAAGAGCGGCTTCTAAAGAAATCAGGGAATCGTTGAGGTCAGCATTAGTTTCTGAAATGGACCTAGCAGTGTAATATATAACGATATCGTCTGCAAAGTATAGGGAAGATGATTTAAGAGTAAGGCGAGCTATGTTGGAGATATAAACATTGAAAAGGGTAGGGCTAAGGCAGAAGCCCTGCGGTAGACCTTGAAATACTTTCCATGAAGTAGAGTAGACAGGAGTAGATAGGTGCACGGTTCTATTTTGAAAAAGATTAACAATAAGCGAGGTAAACTGAAAAGAAATGTTAACAGAGAGCATCTTGCCCTGCAGCGTAGAGAGGTGTACGTTATTGAACGCATTGGAGACATCAACGAAGGAGGCAATCGAATAATTTTTGTTTATGAAATATTTGTAGATATCAGCAAGAAGAAGACTAATGGAATCAGGAGGACCTAACCCCGGACGAAAGCCAAACATATTATTAGGAAGCAGGTTGTTACGGTCCTGCCACCAAACAAGTCGCCTGTTCAGCATACTCTGGAAGAGTTTCCTTATACAAGGGGCAAGGGAAATGGCTCGGAAGGCCGAGGAATTTCTCTTGGGAATAGGAACAATGATAAAGGAATTCCAGGATTCTAGCACATAACCTGAATTAATAAAGGAGTTAAAGATATTGAGGAGAGTGTTGAGGGAAGAATCGAAAAGGTTTTTGAGGATTAGGAAAGAGATACGATCAATACCAGGAGCAGAGCTGGAGGAATTGTTTAAAAAGTCGCGAGGCTCGCTAATGTTAAAGATGGAAATTAGAAAATGTTGACCAGTAATGAAAGTAGTAGGGGTGGCTGAGACTTCGTTGAAATTCGGGATAGAAGACGGAATAATAGAGTCGATATACGAGACAAGTTGGTCTTTAGAGAGATTGGGGCCAGATGAGCAATTGTACTGCGGGTCTCTAAACGATTTACCCATTTCCCGGACCCTAGACAGAGAAGTGGTTCAAGAAAAGGATGAACAGAATTTCCTCCAGGAATTTTTCTTGGCAATTTTGTAAATATACCTGGCTCTCGCGTTAGCCCTTTTATCAGCCAGAAAATTAGACAGAGATGGACAAGAGCGAAAGATATTATAGAATGCCGTATATTGGTCGCGAGCTATTTTACAATCGTTATTCCACCATAAGGAAGCAGTGTTGCGACGCCTCTTTCTCGGAGAAGTATGAACTGGAGGAGATGACAAAGAAAGTGCTGAAAGAATTGGATTAGAATATGAACTGTATTGGTGGATTGGGCTTGAATTGGATTGAATGTGTGTAATAGAAGAATCAACTAGAGAGCGATATTTAGCCCAATCAGTTTTTGGAAGATGCCATAAAGGAGCATATAAAGGTCTGAAGGATTGATTAAAATCGATACTATTTTTAAGCCAGGTTTTTGAGATCAACGCCACGCTGATTTTGTGCTGCTGCAATAGATTGTTAAGGGCGTTTTTATTAGCCGTGATGCTTCGACAGTTGCATTGTAAGATTTTACATTTTTGAAGCATTATACCAACGATAAATAATGAAAGGGGAAGAACAATAAGCCGTCATGGTGATGATGAGGGGGAAGCAATTTTGAAGGAAAACAACTAGCATGAAGAAAATTAAAGTAATTGGAATATAGAGGAAAGAAGCCTTATGTTTATAGATAAATAAAGGGAAAGTGTACGGTTCACTAGCCATGATTTTAGCCGTGTAATGCCCATAACACTTTGAACGCGATATATAAACTGCGCTCATGAATTTGATCATGAGAGATTGATGTTGTTTAGAGGAGCAAGAACAATTGTATGGGTCTCTGGATATGGGTTCAGCCATGTGATGACCATAACACTTTGAAACAAAGTATAACCAATATCCATAATCTTTTGTGGTTGTTGCTTAGAAAAGGACATACAAAAACGAAAAGTGCACGGGCTTCTGGACATGAGTTCAGGCACGTGATGACCATAGCACTATATGAAAGGATGGGATAAAAGAGACTGAAAAATAAACATTAGTGGCTTCAAGAAGATGAAAGGAATTGATTAGACAGAAGATTAGAGAGAGAGTTTACAAAGGCGGAAGTAATAGGAATATTGTGCTTTGCGAGGAGTTCTATAATCGAGGATGATAATTCGCAGATTTACGCTTCGGCGATAGATGTAATATATATTATTTTGGTTTCTTGTTAATAGAATTTTTCGCCTAGATGGTAATTTTATATTATTGACATTAAATTCTAGTAATCTATAATTGAAATAGTACATCTTGGAGGATATTTCGTTGTTTTCTTTCCACCAAGTTGATCCAGAATCGTTTTGCTTCCAGCAGGGGAATATAAGTTTCAAGCGAATTTTCTGAATTTTGCTTATTTTATTTATTTCCGTTTTTTTAGCTTCACACCATATTTGAATTCCATATAAAATTCCAGGCATTATTATTGAATTATAGTAAGTACGTAATGATATGCTAGAACCGGTTTTATTTTATATAAAGCTGGAATTGACTGCCTTGTTTTCGAATTTAAACTTTGAATGTGTTTTTTTCAGACGTGAAATATTTCATCGCAGGGGTTAGCAAAATTCATTAGTTCTACAATTTGTCTTTTGCTTGTTTTTATATTTAATACGCACAACACAAATTATAAAAATTTTATTTTATCTTTCACTTAGCTGTGTACGAAATTGTAAAAAATAAAATGCGAATATAAGAATAAATTTTTTTTAAATTTTAAAATTCACTACATTGAATAAATTATCTTATACTTCGCTTTGGTTCGTTCACATTTAGAATTTGGCTCGTTGATTTGGAATCCTACATCTGCTGATTTAGTAGCTAGAATAGAAAGAGTGCAGATAAAATTTATAAAATACTTACTATATCGATTTGGTAATTTCAATGGTGAGCATTTCGAATACAATAAAACACTTAAACAATTACACATGAACAGTCTAGTGGGGAGGAAGAAGGAGATAGCGCTTCGCTTTTTGTATCATTTGTTGCATGGTAAAATAAATTGTCCCCACCTCCTAAGGAAAATATTGATTAAAGTACCCATTTCTGGTGTTCGACCAACTCATACACTGGCAGTTCAGTTTGCAAGGACTCAGCAATACGCATGTTCACCTCTACGCTCCTTATTTACACTGTACAACAAACTAGAGAAGGAGCATCAGGAACTAGACATATTTGATAGTTGTTCGGGCGAATTTTTAAAAATTGTCAGGAGTTTGACAACGTAAGGCTGCTGTCATTGAGAATATTGATATGTATGTGGGTGATTGTTTTTCATCTGTGGGTTTAATTGTACTTGAATGTGTGTGTTTTGCGTGAGCATATGAAGGTGTGTGGATATATATATATATATATATTGTATTTACGTACTTTATTTTCTTTTTATAATATTGTGCTGTGCAGTAATTGGCGTAAGCTGTTGCACTAGCAAATTGTATAATGAATAAATAAATAAATAAATAAATAAATAAATAATGAGACGTTTTATCTTAAACTGACACTAATAATTCTTGAAAATTCTGCACGAATGTTTCCAAAAGCCGTAATTATTATTTGTACCTTATAGTAATATATTGACACCTGACACTCTGATTTGTTTGACTCTTGTTTGAAATTATTACTTGAATATTTCATATACGCTGCGAATCATTTAGCGTCAAATTACGAAATTATACCTGTTATTCAATTCGTCTAATTACGTAGTCGAGAATTTCGAAGTTATCGAAATAGCAAACGAAATATTTATTAATTACGTGATTATTTAATAGATAGGAAACGGCAATAACACGTACTTCTATTTAACCGTAATCACGAAATTTACGAGGTTAAACATTTTGAATTCTAATCTAGTTAAATCTAATCTTACTTTTTTTGAAACCTACAATTTTTTACGTTTAACGATTATTTATTTTTAATCATTTTAAATTCTAACTTTAATATTACTTTTTTTGAAACCTATAATTCTTTACGTTTAACGATTATTTCTTTACTTAATAAGCAGTAAAAGAAGATTTTGGGTTACAGCAAATTAATTTAATGAAGAACATGCATCCAAATATGCGCTAAAAATAAAAGTAAGATAACATAAGTAAATGAATAAAAAAGTCAAAAAATAAATAGCCGACAATGGTTTTTATGTTGCACAAATTACCAGTTCGAAAATTCTTCTCAGTGTTTAATAGACGAATTTCTCAATCTTGTTCTGGAAAAATTTATTTGCAAAATGCGCTCGTTATAACACATAAATACCGTCAATTTTTTAAAAATTGTTTTATATATTAAAAAGATAATGGTGCGTATAAAACTGATTTTCGGGAGCGAATAACACGCCAAAACCTACATAGGTTTGTATGTTTAATCTACTTTTTTTTTTTTTTTTTTTTTTTTTTTTTACCCCTCTTGGGTTTGCTACTAAAGATCATTAGCCCAGCAAAAAGGAATAGATACATGGAATAGAATAGAAATTATAGTTTTATTCTGTCGACAATGGAATCAAGGAACACCCGTAAGACAGGAACAACAGAGAGAATAGGTAGAGAAAGAACATAAGAGGCGTTGAAAGGAGCAGGAAGACCAAGCTTTAAAAGATGATAATAAAGTAACTCACGCTCGCGAGAGTTTCCAATGGGAATTTTATTAGTAGGGTTCCAGCACACAATATTCTTCTTTCAACTAAATCCTGCCATTTTAGGCACTCTGTTTATGTTTTTCTTTTCGCTAAACCTAATTCCTTTCATCTCTTGATTAATCCTGTTACTCCTCCTCGTCCTTGGTTCTATGAGTTTCCCAGTTTGCGTCGGTCCATAATTACTAAATGATCTCGCTTCCGTTTCTCGCATAGCCTCCTTCCTTCTTCACTAAATCGCTTTTCTTTTGTTGCATCTCCTTTTTGTCCAATCCTGAAGGTTCCCAGTATGTTTGTGATGCGAATCACGTGCTCTTCGAGTGCTCCGGTTTATTTAATCTACTTATTTGCACAATTAAAACTATTAGCTGATGTACAGTATTGTATTTGCATTGTAGTAATTTGTAACGATCTTTTTTTGCCACATCGGTCAAAGGTGTTCATCACCACTGGCACTGCTGACACACAAAGAAGAATAACAAAAAAGAAAACCGAATGAAATTAACATTAGCTATTGCCTTTTCTTTCGGTAGATTGAAAACAGTAACTAACAAAATATAATAAATTTGAATTATAAATGTTCGTATCCATTTTCTGTTATATAAGTATGGAGATGACTCATCAGATATATATCCGATAAAAGCAGGCGTTCCGCAGGGAAGTGTGCTGGGGCCACTACTCTATCTCATATACACGTCAGATATTCCTACGCCCTCCAACGTGCAGGTAGCAACATTTGCTGATGATACCGCGATCTTATGCTCGGATGTATGCCCGGTTAAAGCGCGTAACACCATTCAAGAAGCTGTTACTGAACTCTCATCGTGGTTTAGCCAATGGAAGATTAAAACTAATGAAAGCAAATCAAGGCGAGTAATCTTTACTAACAGAAGAATTGTGCCAACGGAAGATATAATCCTGAATGATGTTCCAGTTCCACAACACACAGATGTAAAATATCTTGGTATGTATCTCGACCAAAGATTAACATGGAAGAAACACATAACAGCAAAACGGATCGAACTAAATGCAAAACTGAAGCAAATGTACTGGCTATTAAACAGAAAATCAGAAATATCTCCTGAAAATAAACTATTAATATACGCTCAAATCCTAAAGCCAATTTGGCGGTACGGTTGCCCCTTATGGGGCTGCTCGAAAAAGAGCAATATAGCGATCATCCAACGGATACAGAATAAAATCCTTCGAATGATAGTCAATGCTCCGTGGTATATCACCAACTTAACACTACATGAAGATCTAAAAATCAAGACCGTGCTAGAAGTAATAACTAATGATGCAAAAAAGTATGCTAGCAGACTGGAGATACATCCAAATTACTTAGCGATCGTATTGTTGGATAATTCGATGGAAGTTCGGCGGCTTGACAGAGTCAAGCCGATGGACTTAGCCTAACAAAAAGGAAAAGTAATCTTCTGCACCTATCGCTGGATAGAGTGCTACTCAATGTTACGCTCTAATACTAAAATTGCCAGATAGCTGTTATCAGCTAGGAGCAATTTGGCAAAAAAAAAAAAAAATGTGTACTTATGGGAAAAAAAAAAAAAAATATATATATATATATATATATATATATATAAAACACGTATTACAGAAAATTATAGTTATAAAAAATATCAAATACAGCCGACATGTTTCGGAGTTACATACTCCAAAGTCAGGGCAATAATAATAAGAAATAAAGTTAAAAATAAAATAAATGATATCATATGTGTCTTCATAATTCATTGTTAATTTTAAATAGCGGGTTATTATTTATAATACGTTTATTATTAATTAAATTATTCTTAAATTTATTAATATAATACGTTTCGGCGTTATTAAGTAAGTTATAATTATTGATATATTTTATTATTTCTAGTTCATCTTGTATGTTTAATTGTAATCTGTGTTTATTAATAATAATATGTTCCTTTTACAGATGATTTATTTATATGTCCATGTTTAATAGCAGCAATATGTTCGTTATAACGGATACGGAAAGTGCGACACGTTTGTCCTATATCGTATATTTCGTTGCAGTATTTAAGTTTATCTATATCGGATTTATTATATTCATATCTGTGTTTATGAATTTATTGGTATTTCAATTAATTAATATCAATAAATCATTTCTTGCATTCCTTTTTCGTATTTTGTGTACGCAGCTGTTTCAGCGGCTTAGAGACGTAAGTAACTTGTCGTATACCAAATTTCTGTTTACGTGTTGTTTATAATTTCGCCCGTATACGCGATCAAACTGACTTATTATTTGCTGACACTACGTACTTATAAGCTTCGCGTAATCAAACCGTCAATATCACCGTGGAACATATCGCTTCCAAATCGAAGAGATGACGTAATCATCACCAGACTTCGATTAGGTCACACACGCCTCACCCACGAATACTTACTAAATGGTACTGGGGCTCCTCAGTGTACCATGTGCAGTGTTTCCCTCACCATTTACCATATCCTCACCGAATACCCTTCATATTCCTTTGAAAATAAATTTTTCAGCCTACCTTCTTCTCTTCCCCTCATCCTTAAAGACAACTCCTCTTCATTATCCAGTTTAATCCTTTTCCTTCATAAGTCCGGACTCTACTCACTCATCTAATCCTCCTTCTCCTCCCGTGTCTCTAGCCATAGTTGCTGCACATGGCACGTAAAATTTAATTTAATAATAATAATAATATAAACTTGCGGTTTTATTTATAATTTCGTTGCGGGTAATACGAATTCAGTTACGTCGCCGTTCGACGGACGCCGATACATATACGTCCGCACATTTAGGTAAAATTTAGCATTAATTCTAGAATCCGAGTTACAGACATCGTCCTAGAATTAGTTCTCCGTGGTAATCGGAATAACCGATACGGTATCCAGTCTGTCCGATTAGCTTTGCATCTCGTTGCACTAATCGTACACTTGCAGATCTACAATAGTCCCTGTCCTTTATTGTCGCGTAATTCCGATCAACAGTATTATCGATAAAATAAACGCGATATCAATAGATCGATCGTCTTAGTTTATTTTGGTAACCGTGGGTTAATCGATCGGCATTCCCAGAACATTCGGCAATACAACACACTGCGTACGCGTTTTAAATTTGTTGTCAAGTTGGCCGATGACGAGGTTTACCAGAGATTAAAAGGCGTGATTTAGATTTGTTTTTTATGTATAAATAAAAACGGCTCGTATTATATGCCGTTGCAGCGGTTTCGTCCGAATCTTATGACTTTTTTTATACTAAAGTACAACTCGCTAATATTATGTAAAAGGGATGAATTAAAACGAATTTAATTTCGTTTCTTTTTTATTTTTTGTTGAAATTTCTTTTCATTTATATTTGTAGGAAATAACATACAGAGGGCCTCGTGATCGAATTATTTCAACACCGAATAATGTGCAACAGGAAGATGGCGGAGAGGTTTGATTAGCCCGATTTACCGCCTACAACAAAAACAGCCTAATTACACGCACCAAAGTTACCCGAACACAAGGTCTTCCGATAATTACGTCAAATTGACGCCGCCTATCCGCTGCAACATTCGTCGTATTATATTATTCGGTGCACGTGCTCCGCTAAGTCTGAGGCATATATATCTCCATTACATTCGATCTCCTTCGTTCATCGCAGATCGCCTTATAAAACGAATAGCTTTTACCCGCGACGTTGCCCGCGGAGAATTAGTATTTCAAGTAGGCTGTTTCGACGTCAATACTAATATAAATGAAAAAGGTTTTATTATTAAATCATAACTATAGGTTTTTATTTTATTATTATTATTATTATTATTATTATTATTATTATTATTATTATTATTATTATTATTATTATTATTATTATTATTATTTTCTATTAGGTATTTTAAAAAAAGAAAAAGGTATTTACTTCTATGTATATACATATTTTTTTTAAATTCTGATTTTAATTTTTAATTGATTAAATAAATACAGTTAGTTAGAAGTATAGTTTGTAATTGATTAAAGTTAAGAACAAAAAAATTTTTTTTTTTCAAAATCAAACTATAATACGTTTACGTAAATGTTTTAAGAAAATCTCAGGCCTACTCACTAAGTACCTATATAACTATTTACATTATAATAATCAGATTAACTTTAATCAATTACAAGCTATATTTCTAACTAACTGTATTTATATCTAATAAATTAAAAATTAAAATCATAATTTAAAAAAATATATACATATATAGGAGTAAATACCTTTTTTTTTTTAAATACCTAATAGAAAATAATAATAATAATAATAATAAAATAAAAACCTATAGTTATGATTTAATAATAAAACCTCTTTCATTTATATTAGTATTGACGTCGAAACAGCCTACTTGAAATACTAATTCTCCGCGGACAACTTTGCGGGTAAAAGCTAGTCGTAAATAAATCGGAACGGACTTACTTAATTTTACGATGAAAAGTCTTTGTTCGACGGTATCCGGCTCGGGAAGGACCAAAATGTTACGATATTTTTGTAAATTATGTTTTCAAATGATATTTTAACGGTAAATTAATAAATTGTGTATTAACTAAACACGATTGAATATCAGAAATAATAACAACGAAGTATCGAGATACGAAAAGACGAAAAGACGAGACGCCGAATTATATCGAAGCGACATAATCAACCGGACGAAACTATCGAAGATGAACAACACGTTAACGAGATCGAGCGAGTAATTTTGTTTACATAACAAAACCGATTTCTGGTGTTCTGGTGTTTCTTAGAATTTCAGAACAAAAACATCTGGCTGAATAAAATAACATACGACTAACGAACAAATACGTAAGAAATAATAAAATTAATATAATTTTTTTTAACAATTTTATTTTTTGTTCTAACGGAAGACATCTATCTTATTGGACACGGGGTGGGCCCTCGTGACATCTCCTTAACGGAGACATTATATTTATTTTTTCTTTTCTTTTTAAAAAGCCTAAAAGTTACAACCCATACAAACTTTGCCACCCCATCCCCCCCTAGGGGTTGAAATTACAAAAATGGCTATTTAGGTGTTTAAAATAGCCTACATACTTATTAATTTTGATTCTTCTAAGTTCAGTAATGTTATACTCCCATATAAACTTTCACCCCTCTGTTCACCCTCTTATGGGGTTATTTCCAGAATAAAAACTATTCTGTGTCCTTTTCTAGACCTCAAACTATCTCCATACCAAACTTCATCTAAATCGGTTCAGCGGTTTAAGTGTGAAAAGGTAACAGACAGACAGACAGATAGACAGGCAGACAGAGTTACTTTCGTATTTATAATAGTAGTAAGGATAATGAAATCCACCCTTTACAGAATCTCTTCACCAGCCTCCCGTTAGGTTGTCTTTTTGAATACTATGTATTTTATACTGTCTTGTGTGCAAACAAATACGCATACTCAACTAGCTTCGTTAATTCTAGAATCACTTCCTCGGCACCTCATGTATACGAAATGTATACATATTATATACCAGTTTTTATTAATAAAATGCGAGAGTAAACTTATAAAAAAAATTGTTTTTTCACATGCATACGTATCTCTCAAATCAAACGAAATGTCATCAAAAACTGAAATAGCAGTATAACTCAGTGTTTTTAAAAATTTTAGACACACCTCATAATAAAAATTTCCTTAGAACTTTCTGTACAATAATTTTTAATCATTATTTGCTCCGCGACACGTTTCGAAGCTGGTAGCTATTTTATTACGGAATACATTCTGTGAACATGGAGCTCTCAACCTTCAAAACCTACGGGGTGGATAACAATTAAATATTTCATAGAAAGTGTTTTTAAACTGAATTTTTTTTGTTAAGCTGTATAACCATTTTTATGCTTTATGCTTTATGCTAATATAATATTTGATATGCCGAAATTTAAGCCGTGTAATATATAATTCGCACTGGCTTCAGAGCTGTTGAGAAAGAACACCAACATCCTTTTCGAGGCTTAACAGACGGAAGTTTATATTCTAGAGTGTCTTGCCGTTGTTTTATAGGTCGCGCGCGTATTAATATTATTAAATTTACCTGCAATTTTTTAAGAAAGTTCGTTTGCATTTTTGACCTTAAAATTTTTTCGGCCTTTCAAGCGTTTCTCTCCGTAAATAATAAAATCTTATTAGTTATAACTAATCATGGTAAAGGCAGCGTGGTAGCCTAGTGGTTAAGGCGCTTGGCTACTAAGTCAGAGGTCACGGGTTCGAGACTTGTCTCGTCCCGAATCTAAGTCGCTCCCAAGCCTACCCAGCCTGAAATAATTGGGTACCAGAGAAATCTGGGAAAGTAATGGCGGCCGAGAGAAAGGAACTGGCCCCCCTACTCTCATTAGTGCCGTTGGGCTTAGTACATTGTGAACCTTAACTTCACAATCCCAACGCCCCGTCAAGGGTATGGAACTCACTTTACTTACTTTTATCATGGTAAGGCTAGTAGCAACTATTTATTGTAGCGAGACAGATGCTCGCCACATGAGTTTTAGAAATTTTCAATAAAATTTTATAATGAAGATAAAAAATTTTATAATATATATATATATATATATATATTTAAAAAATAATAAATAAATAAATATATATATATGTATATATATATTAATTAAATAATTAGTCTATGCCAATCACATGATCATCATTGTTTCCTCTGAGACAATGATGATTGAAAATGTGGTTGGAGAGATAGAAAAGAAATTTTGGAAAACGTTGAACGAAGAAGTTGTTAAATATGAATTGTGCTAAATTTAATAGTATTTTGGTTTTTGTAGAAGTTATGAAAATTATGTGTAATTAAAACACATAATGTGTGGTTGGATGTACCGAGGATGTTTCGAAGGGATTTAAAATTTAATTAATGGCGGACAGGGCAAAACATAATATGTTAATATGATGAGGTAATCATAAATTTTACAAAATAGAAAAATACATTTTCAGTTATTTTATTATATTTCTTTTATTTATTCATTTATGTTAGTTTAGTCATTCTTTTAATTAATCGTTCGGCAACGAATGTGTGCCGGATGTCAAATTATGTAATGTATATGTGTTATAAAAACTTAATTTTGTAGCAGAGCGTGATAATAAAAAAATTTTAAAGCACATATACATTACATAAAATGGTAGCAGAGCGTGGTTACGTTCGTTTTATTTCATTAAACATCCACGGATATACATATATACGAAAAAATATAAATATATAAATGTTATTTAAATGGTTAACGATGTAAATACAATTCGATTGGATGATTTTATTTTTTAAATTAAAATTTTACAAAACTTAATTACCGATCTATACGCGATTTGATGCTGTGCATTTAATTTCTTTAAACTAATTTGTATATTTTCATTTTTTTTTTAATTCTATTATTAATTACACGATGATGTCGTATCATATTTTTGTCTTATATAAAAAAGATTTGATCTTAATATGGTGTAATGTGTTACACCCAACAATTTAAAACGCCTATGTAGAGTTACGTTTTCTGGCGTTAATTGTTATTAATGCAACAATAACAAATATTTAAAAACATATTATGTTTTTTGTTGCTTTTAATAAGTTTTGATATTTATGAAATATTCGATCAATCTGTTTTATAAAAGTCTTTCGTTTTAGACGTAATTTTCATTTATATTGTAAAATTAAATTATAATATATTTACATAAACGATAACATCTAAACAAACTTAATTCGTTGTAATATAGTGTTTGTAATTTTACTACATTAATCGAATATTTCAAGCTTTAAATACCTAAATTGAATAGGTATATGTATTATTGATATGATATTGGAATTATTTCGAAATTTGAAAATGTAAAATATACATTGTTAACAAAAAGAACATCGATGTTAAACGGCATTTTATATTTATAGATTTTAGCGTAAACGCAACTATTAATTAGATCTTGCGCTATAAATTATACATGTAAAACCATATATATGTTCCGATAAAGATTACGTTAGTTCATTTTCCTCTGTCTATTTCTTTACACTAGTTCGTGCGGTGGGCTTATACTTTAATTCGAAATGTAAATTTTTTAAAATTATTTATTGAAGAATGTTTGATAACGTCAGTTAATTATTTAAATTAAAATTTTTTTTATTAATTTGTACAACAACTTACATTAAATCATATGAAACTGAAAATACTCACATAAAGGGAACTAACATGATGAACTATAAATTCTTTGTTTCTATTTGTGTTTATTGATCAATTTAAAAAATAACTAAAGTGTCTAGCATATAAATTAGATATAGTTTAAGTATTAATACACAAATCGAAACTATATTAATACAATTGTAAATAAAATTATATTAGCGGATTTATTTAAAAGAAATTTAAAATCATTTTTTTTGTGTCAACAATATTAGAATTAAAAATTTACATGTACATTTTGGAATCCTTTTAAAATAATGGTAACATTACAATATATGGAGAGTCTTATCGCAAGTTTTTTTTTATTTTAGTATGTTTTAATTTTTTTTTTTTTTTTTTTTTATACATATATGATATAAAAACAATATGCACAAAAGAAAATTTAATATGCTCTCCTTATATACATGTATGCATTATAGATATATATATATATAGTTTTATTCTAAATGTTATAATTTACTATAATTTGTGTTTTGCCTTGCCAATCACGGGTAATTGTCCTATATTTTGAAAATTATCCATATGGGGAGGGGAAATCCCCTTATTTGAAGATTTTTATTTATTTTTTTTTCTGAAATTTTTATTCCTTGGAATATCCAACATACATCCAACCACACTCCTTAATAAAAGTAATATAAAATTTAATTAGTGCATTAATAGTAAAAAATTTGTCAATCATGGAAACACAGATGACCACTAGTAAAAAACCGAAGGAGTCGGATTCAAAAGATGTTGACGAAAGACGAAACGAAATGCAAGAATTAAAAGAGATGGTTCGAAACCTCATTGAGCAAGCTTTACAACTTACTATGATATTAATGGAATGGGAAAAAGAAAAAAGACCAAAGGGTCAAGAAGTAACAAAGAAAGTGGGATTATGTACAGCTGGAACCACTGGCTCCAGACAGAAAATGGCTTCAAAAGGCAGTTTAATTGGAAAGGATCCGATTGTAGCAGCATTTACTTCCTCAGACCTGGGTGATATATCACATAATATTGCTGAACCTCAATGCGAAATGTCCAGTAAACCATGTGACATATATACGAGCAAATGAACAGGAACTTTGCATATCACCTGGTCCTGGAAAGAATATGTTAGAAAGCACTCCAATTGTAGGCGAAGAATTGGAGAAAAATGCAAAGGAGCTTTGGAAATCGGACGATTCTGTAGAAGTGAAGAATAACGTTTTATCTGTTGATCAGTTCATGCATATGACTTCAACAAAAGCTGAATATGCCGATCCGGTGACCAAAAAGAAATCAACTGTTCACGATTGTTTTCCAGCAATGGTTCATAGCCCTGCAGCAGGAATCACAGATGGACCTCGCCCATTTTCCTTCAAGCAGAATAAAACAATGCATAATAATCCACTCTGGAACGTGCTTAGTAACACCTTCCCTACACTATCAGTTGAACAAATATCGTGTCACAGAATCAAACCGATCTTATTGACAACTAGTGAAATGAAAGTTCCGTGTCAATGGCAGCCAACGATCGTTCCTACTCCACTAGCTAGAATTGGACCGAATGATATAGCCTGCATGCCGGGTGGATTTACCACAATGTCCAGACGACGACCAAGGTACATGTTAAAGCGCCGGTTGGTCCCAAAGAAGGAAAGGGACGTCATCATAGCTGGTTTGTGCAATATATACACTGATTACATCACTATGTCCCAAGAATACTCTGTGAAAAGATATGAATTAGCATCAACAACTCACAACCTACATATGCTTACACTGTACCTCAACAGTATTCCACAGTACCAGTTACAAATGTACAGATCCTACTGGCCTGCACTAAGAAGACTAGATGAGTGGAAAAACAGGTTTCGTTAGAAATTAAACTTAATAATAATAGTTATAACATCATATTTTTAATTGTAAGATATTTGTCTGTAGATATAATTTTAGGTGGACTTTATGTATTAACAGGGTATTCAAAATTTTTATATGAATATAAAATACAATTGTAAATTTTTTTTTTTTATGGCCCCTATTAATTAAGTAGTCTTGGATCATGCCCAAATTAAAATTGTAAGACATGATCCAAGGGAAGGGGGATGTAGCGAGACAGATGCTCGCTACATGAGTTTTAGAAATTTTTAATAAAATTTTATAATGAAGATAAAATTTTTTATAATATATGTATATATATATTAATTAAATAATTAGTCTATGCCAATCACATGATCATCATTGTTTCCTCTGAGACAATGATGATTGAAAATGTGGTTGGAGAGATAGAAAAGAAATTTTGGAAAACGTTGAACAAAGAAGTTGTTAAATATGAATTGTGCTAAATTTAATAGTATTTTGGTTTTTGTAGAAGTTATGAAAATTATGTGTAATTAAAACACATAATGTGTGGTTGGATGTACCGAGGATGTTTCGAAGGGATTTAAAATTTAAAATATATTAATATGATGAGGTAATCATCAATTTTATAAAATAGAAAAATACATTTTCAGTTATTTTATTATATTTCTTTTATTTATTCATTTATGTTAGTTTAGTCATTCTTTTAATTAATCGTTCGGCAACGAATGTGTGCCGGATGTCAAATTATGTAATGTATATGTGTTATAAAAACTTAATTTTGTAGCAGAGCGTGATAATAAAAAAATTTTAAAGCACATATACATTACATTATTTAAAAAATTGCTAACAAATTTGTGTTTTGGGTGTGAAAATATGGCGGATTGGACTACTTTTAACGTCGCCCCTATGTTGCTTTTAACGGAAAAAGTAATAATAGTCACGAATCAATCTTGCTGCTATATACCATGTGACATCTTTTTTTTTTTTTCTTTTAGGAAACCTAACGGCTTAATGGACTATACTCTATATCTTTATCAGTTACAGTTCACATGTATACAATGTATATATATATATATATATATGTAGTTAATTATATTTATTTATGAAATTACTAGATTTGAGGAACTGTATCAGACTTTGTGTGAATTTTGACAGTTTAACCTCTCTTGTAATGATGCTAGAAGACCGACATGGTACGTGGCATAACTCCCGTATGCTTGCAAAATATGCGGTACCGATAGTACCATGTTGTACCGATTACATCAAGGAGCTGAACCATTACTCAGCATATGGCTATGTGTAAGGTCTGAATCTGTTGATGACCATCTCCTTCGAGTAATAGGAATTCTACACATTGAACCATGGTCAGGCTATCCATTTTTTTAGCACTGTTCGTCAGATGTTTTCCTTCAAATCTCCATACACAATAAATGACTGGAATGAGTCTGATGATTGTATCGTTAGTCGATGAACTCTGTCATGTTCATAGATGCTCATAAACCTATTACCTATGAGTTATTCGCTGACGATTTAAATATACCTCTGGACACTTCAAATCTATTATATGCTCAACATATATGTTACAGTCAGGTATTGATGGATTACTCAATTGATGTAAAACAACGGGATTTAAATTTTCAGCAGAAAAATCAATACGCACAGACTTTAATCGGAAAAAAAAACAGGTGGCAAACCTTTGATAGTGTGATTATGGCTGATGCGACACGTTTCGTCTCTGGTCCTTTTCCTTCTCATACTTTGTCCTCAATACAATGGTAAAGTAGCAGATTGACCAGATGGTTTTAACCGAGAGGAAATATGTTTAACAATTGGAAGTGACTAGCATATCGGCTTAAGTTGGCGTAAATTTTATTCGGAAATACGCCTTTAAAAGAATAATTAAAAATAGAAGAAAAAAATTCCCTCTAATATATTGAAGATATTTTATTTTTGTTGCAATTCAACAAATACATTTGAAAAAGAGATAATTTTACAATGTCGGAGTCCTCTAATAATTCATTTAGAGCAAGTGGCAAACGACGAGTTGACAGTTTTCCAATTTGTAACCGATAAGGAAACACAATTTTTTCACCATTTTTACAAATGACGTTAGTTACAAACAAATTTCCTTTTTTTATTTTATTTATTTTTTCATACATTGCACCGATACATTGTCATAAGCAATGTTGTTTGCGGTAAAAATAGTGTAGGATAAGGCAAGGAAAGGAAAAAGAGAGAAGGCAAAGAACAGAGAAAGTTAAACCTAGCAGCACGAATGAAGCGCTAGAATAGGATTACTAATCAGGCCAGGCAGCAATAATCATACTAAAGAATGAAGTAAATCCTATTAAAAGCAGTGAAGTTTAATTTACGGAGCGCAATGTAATTTAAGTAATAGGTAGCGCATCGCGACACCATTTTCTACGCCTGTCTGGATGGATTTCCTGGAATGGTTGGCGGATAAATACGACTGATGTTCGAGTTTGAACTAAGTTGCAATTTCTGGAAGAACCTTTTGTATTGTTCTGCGTAGGCATCAGTGAGGAATGGTACGTGTAGATCTGGTTGTAGTGTTAAGTTTGAAACATATTTCGGTGCTGATGTCATAATGCAAAATGTTTTCGACTGCTCTCTTTGAATTTTCGATAAGTTAGATTTTGAAGCTGTTCCATATAGTTCCAATCCGTACTTCCAAACAGAGGCTATCATTGTTAAGTATAGTTGCCGTTTGATATTCAATTTTATGGGCTGATTTTCCTCCTAGTAACGGGTATAATCTGTTGATGACGCTTTTTCTCGTTTGGGTAATATGATGACCCAATTTGAGACGTCTGTCCATGTCCATGCCGAGGTAACGAACATAATAAACCTGCGAAATTACAGAATTACAAATACTGAGTGTAGAGCAGGTGAATTTTCTGTTTACAAACATACTATTTTGACACTTGGCTAAATTGAGTTTTATACACCACAGTTGTGTCCAGGTAGCTATCATATTAATGTGGTTCTGTACAGTCGCGTTTGCATATTCTAGATTAGTATTAGTAGCCAGGATAGCTATGTCATTCGCAAACGTAGCTAAGATTGTCTGATTAAGAGACGGTAAGTTGGTGGTGTAGATGGAATAAAGTACTGGTCCAAGGGTGCTTCCTTCTGGTACAGACGTTTGGATGCGACACTCTTCCGAGACAGAGTCATTAGTACGGACAATAAAAGTTCTTCCATTCAGGTACGAGCTAAACAGTTTGTACAAATCCAAAGGAAGGACTCGCCTTATCTTGTACAGCAGCCTCAGATGCCGCACTTTGCCAAAGACTCGAGCAACATCGAGGAAGGCTGCAGAACATATTTCACCTTTTTCAAGTGTTGAAGAAGCTGCATCTACAATTTTGTGGCACTGCTCAATAGTGGAATGTTCAGGGCGGAATCCAAACTGATGATTCGGAATTTCCCTGTAAGTTTCCAGTAGCGGCATAAGTCGTTCTTCACTAAAACTTTAGAAAGAGAACATAGTAGACTGATTGGCTGATAAGAAGAGACATTTGTTTTGGGTTTTCTCAGTTTGTGTATCATGCTGACAACCGATTTTTTCCACATTTTGGGGAAGTAACCAATTCCGAGGGTACTATTGAATATGTAGCACAGTAGAATTACTGCTTTTGGTGGATGATGCCGAATAGTCAATTCCAGAGGATTTTCTGCGAGGTGTTTTCCGAATACAATTGAGTACTTTTTTGAGTGAGAAAAGTGTGGATGGGGCGTTAAGACTGAGGTTGTTCGTTCAGTGTACTTTGTATGTACTTAGAATAGTTTTGATCAATATCGAAGAGTGAATAGCGTGGAAAGATAATCTGCAAAGGATTTAGCCTTCTCTTCATCCGTTTTCACCCACTTGCCATTGTGTTTTATGGTAGACGATTGTTCAGTTGGTTCCATCTGTTTATTAGTTTCATACCACAAGCCTTTGTTATTGATATTAATTTTTTATGTAAGCGATTATTGACAGTTTTGTTTTTATATTCGTTTATTACAGTTCTCAACTTGCGTTGCAATCTAACACAGCTGTTTTTTAATGAAGGATATGGATTTCGTTGTCACTTCCGCCTGGCCGTAGGCGCCACTCTAATTAGCATCCTTTTACTTCAATTTCTACAAAAATATTTGACCGATGCTTATATGAGTCATAATTAGTAGAGTTTTTGCATGCGAACACTATCAAATCGGTGAAATTTTAACTGCAGCGTCAAAATCATTTGATGTTTTTAGTCTCGTTTTCAAATTAATGTTACTCCGAATTATGCCCATAAAGGTGATCCAGTTTGTAGTATTATTAATAAGCGATAGTTGTCGTGATATAATTTTAGGGTTGCTGTTAATAACAGCAGAAACAGGCACATGCTTGGAAGACAAATCAATAACAATTTTGCAATCGCGGTTATATGATTGAAGTCTGAAAATAACGAAAAAGTCCAGTAGACCAGACAGTCTGTTACCATGACTAGGCTAGTAAGTTGGTGTCATCGGTGTAAGAATACCGAGAGAGTTGTCATTTATTGCTTTCAAAAGTCTTTTCCCTGATTAATTTGATATTTCAGATCCCCATGCGGTGGATTTCGCGTTTAATCCCCGTCTCATATAAACTTTCTCCCTAAATTTCGGAAGATAGCCTTGTACTCCTCCTGCAGGGTATTAACATCTCCATGGCAATCGAAAGATCGTTTGTAACCGTTTCGACGTTTACAGCTACGATCTGATATGCATATGAGTCGTGCCAGAAGTTTTTGTCGTGTTTATAAGAGTTTTGGATAATAACCATTGTACCCCAACGAGTTGTACCATCCGAGTGATGCGCGCAGTATATTTTATATCCGTGTATATTGAAACTGTTATCATTTACAAGTGTGTTTCTGTGATAAGTGCCATATCAACAAAATTTGGCTAAGGAAAGTATGTTAATTCACTTTTTCTATTGGCAGAGGTTGTTTAGTGCTGCTTTTCAAGATGTTCGTAATTTTTAGTAGTTCAAATCTGTTAGATTGCAATTCATCCGAGATATCCGCTATTTCAGTCGTAGAATGGAGATTTTTTAAGACTACTCTGAACGGTTTGTCTTTTGTTAAAGAGTATGTGTGGTAGAAGTAGCCACCATTTTTTAGGGCTTTGAGAACAGCTCTATAGCTGAGTGTATTTTGTGGCTTAATGTTATACCTGATAGGATGAATTTTAGTGAGAATTGTACTCCTTCTACTGTTAGTAGAAACTTCCTGAAATCAGTGAATTTTTGTACATTTTTAACCATTATGGGTGGCGGTGCTTTGATATGTTCATATCTATTCGTAGTAGTCTCGTTGGAGGTAGACGGTATTTCCGCTGACAATGGTCGTTGCTGGTTGGTTGTGTTCAGGCCGGATTTGCTGGACGAATTTGATCGGCGGTTTATCCGGCGAAGGCATAACTTGTTATTCGCGAAGTGCCAAGAAGCGATTACCGTTGTAGCAGACTTAAAGCATTTGCAGCAAGATTAGACCTATGTGATTTGCGATTAATTAATATTTTTCGTAAGCAATAATGAAACGATCTTTACCCAATATATTGTTGTTAGTTGGTAATCAGTTCGTTGATAAGATAGATATACATATATATATATATACATATATATATATATATATACATATATATATATATATATATATACATATACATATATATATATATAAACTTGGCCATTTTGGCCTCGCAAGGGGCTGCGCCCCTTGACCCCTCTTGCTTTCATTTCTGTCTCATTCTCTTCTATATTTGTATAAAATTATCAAAATTTACAACGTAATTCTTACTGGATTCTGAATATGTTGTAGGGCACCACATGAATCAGTGCTAATTATATATTTATTTGAGGGCATCTATTTTAAAACACCCGTTCGGGCAGTATACACAGACGATATTGCAGATAGCGGTACACATAAGTTACATCTTTTATAGTAAATCAAAACAGTTTGATTTATAGATTTAGAGACATTAGTGAATACTTTTATATGATTTTTGTATTTTTTGCTGACAGTTTCTTGGAATTTTGTTTTTAAATTATGGAAGGGAGTTTAACTTTTTTAAATTTGTTTAGCTCAGTATTTATTGTAACAGTAACACTTTTGTCTTACAAAATAATAGTTTAGTTTAATCTTTATTTTAACTTTTGGTAATGTATCTTGAAATATTTTCAATAGGTCATGTGTGTGTTCAGTTAAAAGTTTGGAAGGTTAGGTTTATTTTGAAACAGGTGAGGAAATTTTTTTGTTTTTTAATTGTGACAAACTGGGTAATTTAAAATAATATAAAATGGTTTGATGATGTGATATTTTAGCATAAGTATTTCCATTTTATACTGTAATATATTCAGGTTATGTACAGGGTGATTATAATTAAAGTTCAAGTTTCAAAACGCTATAAAAAAAGAACCACCGATCAGAATGACGTCAACTTTGAACGGAATATTATTAAAAAGAGTGGAAAGCGGAACGCATAAAAAAAAAAAAGTTTACATTTTTTTATTTATTTATTTATTTTTGCCATGCATCCGATTTTAGCAATAGTTTACGCCAGCAGTACCGCTTCATTCTGCAAAGGTTACTGTGTAGTGCAGGTTTACAGCATCATTTATCATACGGCCATATTTTTTCCAGGAGACGGGTGCTTTCTCGATCTTGTTACCTGTACCGTCACTGGTAAGCGTTATGTGTCTTTTACGCAACCACGTCATTCCAGCTCTTCAAAAGCGTAAATGGGATCATTTTTATGCAAGATATCGGTTTTTAATTATCCCGAGGCCAAAAATCGCATAAAGGGAATTCATCAAATCGGTTTTTAAATTTCGTTAGACTGGCGTAAAACATGTTCAGTATGTTGTCCACCGTTTTCTGCAACAAATTGAAATCGAGAAACAGCATGTTCCGCAACTGATCGAAGTGTCTCCCGGGACACATTTAGAATGTGTTGCGCAATGTGTGCTTTCAATTCAGCTAAGTTTGCAATTGGAGCACTGAACACAATAGATCACAGCCAGAATCCACACGGATTGAGATCGGGTGATCGGGACGGCCAGGCTGTAGGGAAATGACGGCTGATCATTCTAGCATTTCCGAAATGCTGCTTCAGTGGATTTTCAATGTACGAAGGAGAGCCATCTTGCATAAAAATGATCCCATCCACACATCCACGCTGTTGAAGAGCTGGAACGACGTGGCTGCGTAAAAGATACATAGTGCTTACTAGTGACGGTACAGGTAACAAGACCGAGAAAGCACCCGTCTCCTGGAAAAAATATGGCCGTATGATAAATGATGCTGTAAACCCGCACTATACAGTAACCTTTGCAGAATGAAGCGGTCCTGCTGGCGCAAACTATTGCTAAAATCGTATGCGGGGCAAAAAAATAAAATAAATAAGAAAATGTGAAGTATTTTTTTTTTTTTTATGCCATCCACTTTCCCCTCCCTTTAATAATATTCCGTTCAAAGTTGACGTCATTCTGATCGGTGGTTCTTTTTTTATAGCGTTATAAACTTGAATTTTCATTATAATCACCTTGTATATTGTTCTATGAATATTTTAATTTATAACTGACAAGTTTTCAAAAATGGGTCATTTTGTGATTGGTTTATTTTAGTTTAAATAATAATATACAGGAATATTAAATTACAGCACATGAATTTAAATAAGCTCAATTTTTTCATACATACTTATAATACTGCCCAAATTAAAATTCCTTGGTTTTTCAAACTGGATTACAAGAAAATATTAATCGAAAATTGATGTTGCAAGACTGTTAATAAGTATCAACGTCTTCAGAGTGGCCACCCAACCGGGAAAACCGAGAATAAGCTGGAAATATTGCCATAAATCCAGGTAAAAAAGTGAAAATAGGCAAAAGCAATATTTTTAATAAGAAACAATCATTTGAAACGAAAAATGAATGCATTTTTTAATGTACTTTACTCAAAATAAATTAAGTTCTTTTATATTCATGTAAAATATACTGCAGCGGTCAAATATTATTAATAGTAACAAAAAAATTCAACTTTTCTCTATGTACAATTCTCGTAATGAGGAAATCGGGAGAATTTGGACTAGGAAAACCGGGAATAAACCAGGAATGTTAAAAGTATATTTAAGTCGCCACCATGGTCTACTTTTATATCATCATCAAATTAGCCATTGTCGAAAGATTATTGTCCATACACAAAAGATTCAAATTTAACATCTGACATGAATTATGTTTTCTTAGTACCTAGCCTCTATAGAGCTCAGCAAAAAGCATAATGGACAATTTAATGAACCACTAGTATTATCTACTGTTAGCAATAGTTCCTTTGTTGGTTTCCAGGTAGGTAAATGTGTTTATAGCTCTATCTAAATTTTTACTATTAACTAACATTAATATCTATACATAAGAATCTGGCAATGTGCTGAACAAAATAAAATAAAGAAAAAAAGATCTTTAATTTTGTTTCGTAAAACAATATTGTTTGAATATATAAATATATATATATATATATATATGTATTCTATAATTCAAAAAAAAAGTATAATAAATTGTAATATTCTTTTCTTCTGTTTCTAATCGCTTCCTGATATAACTTTCAAGTCCCTACGTTTCATTATTTGTTAGTCCTTTGTGTTGGGTAAATGTCCTGTGTTGACGCGTCCAAGGAAAAAAAAAAATATTAATCTCCAAATACACTGTAAAATTTTTTACCTATATTATTATTGGTTAGTTTGTTATCAGTGCGATAAGTTGTTGCCTCTCCGCGTTATCGTTAATTCGAAACGCCGATTGTTATCTCTAATCAGCTTACTTGGTGAGATCGTATTAATTTATTTAACTGCGGTGTATTTATTCCATTTATATCTAATCTGTCATAATAGCTGCGTTACACTAATTTCCGTTTTCTAGGTTTTAATTTTATTTGTTCATATCTTATAGCCGCCTTTTCATTTGTATTTGCAACCTTTCATTTACATGTTTATATTTAATTTAAGTTTTATTTCCTTCCGCATCATCATAAGCACGAGTGTAGGGAATCATCGCCGTAACGATGGTTCCCGACTCGCCGCCAGTTGGGTGGAATAAACCCCATCCGTCTCCTTCACCGATATTTCTCCTCACACCTCCGTGCCTCCAACGTTGTCTACACCCATCATTCGATTAACAGGTTCCACCCCTTCCAACCAACAGATTATGTCTATCACCGATAACATCCCCTCTACACCACCACCGAACGTGCAATATCTAAAAGAAAATGATCTCCACATTCAAGTATTCCGCACAAATCAAATAAAGTAGAATTATTCTTTCCGTACAACCATCCAGGTCCATATCAAATTTCTTTTGAAAGTGAGTCTATTGACAAATATGTTGGTAATACGCATGCTTTAGCAATTTTGCCAAATGTTTGTTCAAAATATCCGCCAAATGTTCCAAAATACAACCTCAAGGTATAAATCGCATATCACTTTCTTTTTCCGATATATTCGATGCCAACTCCGTTTTAGCTAACAGCAAATTTTTTGAAAACAATAAACTGAAAGAATTTATCCCCATGAACTTATTATACCGTTTTGGCATAATTTCTGGAGTCTATTCTTCCATTTCTGAGGCAAAAATCATGGAAGGTTTAGAATCCTCTATTCCCGTAGCTTCTGTTAGGCGTATTTACAGAACAAAGGATGGAGTTAAAATTCCCACGTAATCAGTAGAAATAAAGTTTGAAGGAAATCTGCTTCCGGGCTCAGTTTCTATCTTTAGGCTAATTTTTAACATTGCTCCGAGCGAGACTACCCACTCACCTACTGTTTTCTGTTTGATCATATAGCGAAACAATGCCGTAGTACATCCATTGCCTGTTCGCATTGTTCTGATAATCATTCCATTTCAGAGTGCTCCAATATTAACCTTCCCCCAGCCAGTCGCAATTGTAAAGGTCAGCATTCCCCAAATAATCGACAGTGTCCAGAGTGGATTCGCCAAAATAAAATTAAAACGGTTATGGCGCACGAGAACATCTCTTTTAAAGAAGCCAATTCCTTCAAATCCAAATCCTTAGCTTCTGCTGCTTTTTCATACGCCGATCGTGCTGCAGCCTATAACCTCCTCGTTGTCGCCTCCCCGATTTTCTCCTCCAGCGCAATCTGCCAATAGCAAAAATAAATATTTTCACAAATCCAGTCAAAAGCATCATGTCACGAAACCTGTTCCTCAATTTCCACTTCTTCCTTCCAATCATTCACCGCTTCCTTGTAATTGCTGGGCCATTAAAAATTCCAATCCTTATTTGTCTGAAAATCAGAAATCTTCTACCGACAACCAATAAATAATAGTCGCAATTTATCATCCTCGATTATAGAACTCCTCGCGAACCACAATATTCCGACTACCTCCACCTTTGTAAACTTTCTCTCTAATCTTCTGTCTAATCAATTCCATTCATCTTCTTGAAGATACTAATGTTTATTTTTCAGTCTCTATTATCCCATTCTTTCATATAGTGCTATGGTCATCACATGCCTGAACTCATGTCCAGAAGCCGGTGCACTTTTCCTTTTTGTATGTCCTTTTCTAAGCAACAACCACATATCATAGCAAAGATAATGGATATTGGTAATACTTTGCTTTCAAAGTGTTATGGTCATCATATATGTCCAGAGACCCGTACACTTTTTCTATCCTTACGTACTCCTTCAAGCGTCAACAATCGCTCATGATCAAATTCATGAACGAAGTTTATATATCGCTTTCCAAGTGTTATGGTCATCACATGTCTGAACCAATGTCCAGAGACTCATACTATATGTGCTCCTCTAAACAACATAAATTCCTTCAAAACTGCTTTTTTCTTCCCCTTTCATTATTTATCGCTGGTGTAATGCTTCAAAAATGTAAAATCTTACAATGCAACTGTCGAAGCATCAGGGTTAATAAAAACGCCCTTAACAATCTATTGCAGCAGCACAAAATCAGCGTGGCGTTAATCTCAGAAACCTGGCTTAAAAATAGTATCGATTTTAAAATCAGAGGTTATAATATTGTCCGGTCAGACCGCGAAGACGGATATGTAGGAGCCGCTATCCTAATTAGGAACGACATTGCTTTTATCTCACATAGTTTTCCGCTTCCTATGTCCACTAATACACATATACTGAATTTAGTCATAATTTCCATTCCTAGCGTACTTCCTCATCCTATAAACTTAGTCTCTATTTATGTTCCACCAAATTTTGATCTCAAGAATTTGCCCTTCTCTGCTGTTTTCAATTCTATTTTAAAACCATTAATAATTGGTGGCGATTGGAATTCTCATTCTCTTCTATGGGGTTGTGTCAGACACAACCGAAATGGAGCAATTCTCGAGGACATAATCTCACTTAACAATCTTCAACATATTTTAAAAGCCCATTAGTAGTCAGCTCTCTTAACTTATCTTTGTTTCTCCTAATATTAGTCTTCGCTGCTCCTGGGAAACTTTAAGTGGCACCTTCGGGAGCGATCGTGTACCTATAATTATTTCCGGCATTGATGGAAATGTAGCCGTCGATCTCCTTGCTAAAGCTGCTGTTTCCAATGGAAAATTTATTAGTAGGGTTCTATCACACAATATTGTTCTTCCAACTAAATCCTGCCATCTTACACTTTGGCATTCTGTTTATGTTTCTCTTTTCACTAATCTGAATTCCTTTCATCTCTTGATTAATCCTGTTCCTCCTCCTCGTCCTTGGTTCTATGAGTTTCCCAGTTTGCGTCGGTCCATAATTACTAAATTATCTCGCCTCCGTTTCTCGCATAGTCTCCTTCCTTCTGCACTAAATGGCTTTTCTTTGGATGCATCTCTTTTTTGTCCATTGGATCCTGAAGGTTCTCAGTATGTTTGTGATGCGAATCACGCGCTCTTCGAGTGCTCCGGTTTATCTCGCGAGCGTGAGTTACTTTATTATCATCTTTTAAAGTTTGGTCTTCATGATCCTTTCAACGCCTCTTATGTTCTTTCTCTACCTATTCTCTCTGTTGTTCCTGTCCTAGGGGTGTTCCTTGATTCCATTGTCGACAGAATAAAAACATAATTTCTATTCTATTCCTTTTTGCTGGGCTAATTCTCTTAGGTAGCAAACCCAAGGGGGGTAAAAAAAACCAAAAAAAACCTTCAGACCTTTATGGTATCTTCCAAAAACTGATTGGGCAAAATTTCGCTCTCTGGTTGATTCTTCTATTACACACATTCAATCCAATTCAAGTCCAATCCACCAATACAGTTCATTTTCTAATGCAATTCTTTCAGCACTTTCTTTGTCATCTCCTCCAGTTCATACTTCTCCGAGAAAGAAGCATCGCAATACCGCTTCCTTATGGTGGAATAACGATTGTAAAATAGCTCGCGACCAATGTACGGCATCCTATAACATCTTTCGCTCTTGTCCATCTCTGTCTAATTTTCTGGCTGATAAAAGGGCTAACGCGAGAGCCAGGTATATTTACAAAATTGTCAAGAAAAATTCCTGGAGGAAATTCTGTTCATCCTTTTCCCGAACCACTTCTCTGTCTAGGGTCTGGGAAATGGGTAAATCGTTTAGAGACCCACAGTACAATTGCTCATCTGGCCCCAATCTCTCTAAAGACCAACTTGTCTCGTATATCGACTCTATTATTCCGTCTTCTATCCCGAATTTCAACGAAGTCTCAGCCACCCCTACTACTTTCACTGCTGGTCAACATTTTCTAACTTCCATCTTTAACATTAGCGAGCCTCGCGACTCTTTAAACAATTCCTCAAACTCTGCTCCTGGTATTGAACGTATCTCTTTCCTAATCCTTAAAAACCTTTTCGATTCTTCCCTCAACACTCCAATCAATATCTTTAACTACTTTATTAATTCAGGTTATGTCCCAGAATCCTGGAATTCCTTTATCATTGTTCCTATTCCCAAGAGAAATTCCTCTGCCTTCCGAGCCATTTCCCTTGCCCCTTGTATAAGGAAACTCTTCCAGAGTATGCTGAACAGGCGACTTGTTTGGTGGCTGGACCGTAACAACTTGCTTCCTAATAATATGTTTGGCTTTCGTCCGGGGTTAGGTCCTCCTGATTCCATTAGTCTTCTTCTCGCTGATATCTACAAATATTTCATAAACAAAAATTATACGATTGCCTCCTTCGTTGATGTTTCCAATGCGGTCAACAACGTATACCTCTCTCGCTGCAGGACAAGATGCTTTTCACTAATATTCCTTCTTAGTTTACCTCACTTATTGTTAATCTTTTTCAAAATAGAACCGTGCACCTGTCTATTCCACTTCAAATTTCCATACTCTCTTTCCGCCTTATTTCCAGTAATGTTAAATTTTAATTCGTTTCTCCCTCTCTCTCATTAACACATTACCCCCCACCCACCCCAAAAAAATAAAATTAATATTTTTAGTTACCTGTTTAGATACTTTACTTGATTTCTGTCATACTATTTAGCATTCAAGGTACGCAGTATGTTGAAATATGAAAATGATAGCCTCAGAACCTGAAATAAACATTAGAATAATTGAAGTAAGCAGCAAGAAGAATTCTACTTAAATTTATAATAAATTTAAGAATGTAGGAAAGTATAAAAATTTATTAAAATTGAAAGTATTTAATGACAAAAAAAAGGGACGGGTGAGTAAGTAACAAAATAGTGTTATTTTATAATAAATTACGTTTATTTTTCGTTTACATAACAATTTGCTATTAATAATGATCATGATAAATCTATAGTTGTAGTTCTTTGGAGATTAGTTGAATAAAAGATGAATATTAATAAAATACCATGCGGGGCACAGGTTGTTATAACTAGAGTTTACCTTCTCTAGTAAGTAGTCACCCGACCATCATAGGGTGCTAGTCCCACCGACGGAGAAACGAAACAACACCTACGTGAGTTGTCTACGTCCACGTCGTGCAGGGTGGTAATTTTCTGTTCGGCGGGCTAAGCACTGATCAGGAAAGCAAAAGCAGAACTAACATTGTACGGCTGATAGGGAAACGGAGGGAGGTTCACTTGCCGAAGCTGTGCCTGCCAATAAATACCGTTAAGCTTTCTACTGAAATTACAACAGTAGACTGTCATCAACTCGCTCGTGACAATGTGCCCCAATCGAATTTATGTACATCAATCTAGAGCGAGCAGGCGAGTATCCGGCGCCTCATAACCGGGTCCTTTCGGCTAAGGGAGTAAACCCTGACTGAAAATCACGCGGAAGGCGACGGAAAACCACCGCATTATTTCTTCTTCCAAGAAGCATGAGTGAAAGTATAAAGGAAAGAAAGTTTACTGGTTCAGGCGGGTTCAGTCAGGAGGATGGCTAGAAGGGTGGCCGGGCTGGTTAACCAACAAATTACTTCATTCGGCCAGGAACAGATCCAGTCTTTCACAAATTGTGGCCAACCTTCGTTAACGGAGATGGTATTAGAAGAAGAAGAAGAAGAAGAAGAAGATTAATAAAATATATTGGAAGTTAAAAAATTCTACAATAAAAACAATTTTTATGAAAAATAAAATACAAGTTAAAATAATCTAAATAAAATGTGGAGATTTTTTTTTTTTTTGTCGGGTACCATGTACTGCTGCTATGGCCAGAAGCACTCGAAAGTAGTTATTGGATGTTATATGGAGTTGATCATATTTATATTTCGGAGAAAGTGAAGAACTGTTTCTACTGCAATTGGATCATCAGATAAAACATGTTTCAATGAATTGCAACTAAATTTTTGGGGTCAATAAATGGAGTATTGTGGACATTCAAAGAATAAATTTTTAAAATAATAATTATGTTTTTTTCTATTTAAAGTAAAATGAATTGGAGGTAAATTATTTTGTTCTAAAAAAAAATACTTCTACTCAAATTTTCGTAATGATAACATTGTTATAAGATCTAGCTTTAAAATTTCAACTGTAAATAGCTTTATTTAATTGTCTAGAAATATACATTGTCGTAGATGTAACAAATAGAAATAATTATTAAACACAAACAAACTTAGATGCACAAGATTAAAGATAAAATTCAGCGAATAATTTAATATAAAGGAAAATAAGAAAACGTATAATAAAAAGTAAATGAACAATCACAGAGAAGCGGAAATGAAAAGCGGAAAGAGATAGCTTATGACAGGAACAAGAACGCAAAAAATTGACAACATCAGGCAATTTCCATATTCTTATCAAAAGATTAAATAAATTTGTAAGTATCGGACCTAGGCTTGTACGGTGTCGTTTTAAATCACAAATCAAATTTTTTTAGTTCACCAACTAAATTTTTTTTCATATGTTTTAGATAATTTGTTATTAAACTATTACAGTAATAATTTTTTGCTAAGTTGATTTCACTTTTTACATAATTTCTGTATTTCATGTACTTGTATCTTTGTATTTTAAATTTCTTTTTTTAATCTCCCGATTTCCTTTTTTTTTTTTTTTTTGATATAGACTTCTGCATTGTTGAATCAGTATAAATTTCGATGAACTTATTATGTATCATGTTGTATAAACTATTTGGTTCATTGATTTCATCCCAATCACGTAATGTTCGATCGTTCATTACTTTCCACTGAATAAACATCTTTTTACTCTCCTCTTTTTTCAAACGATATTCCCACTTTATACAATGCTTCGTTCATTCTCACATTTCCTTTTATGTGTGTTACCCATGGCCGTGATTCTTTTTTGTTGACTATCACTGATCCGGGGAAAATTTGAGTCCCCTTCCCCCTTTTTTCCTGTTCTTGGGCCAACCTCCATGTTGACAAATCCATTAAAAAAAAAAAAATGCAAAAGCAATTAACTGTTTTTTAACTTAGTGTAATTTTTTGTCCACTCCCAATACCGATATTAACCAGATTTCTGAAATGTGTTGTGCAATATTTTATAAATAAAAATGATTTATCTATTGAATGAAAATTCTTAATTGATTTGTTACATTCAAAAAATAAAAAAAATATTATACACATTATTTTGCTTAACATCACTCACATCGTTAGTTCCCTTCGGAAACATTACAATCAATTTTCTTTATATACAACAAAACAAATATTACATAAATCACTTAATTACCTTCAGGTAGACTTTCGTTTTAGAAATTTGCATATTTTTATATTAATAAAATATATAAATAGAACTCATTAAACATGTATGCTATTTTTAGAAGAGATATAAGTTCATTTTTTTTACCTTCACAAAGAATACAACAGACACTTCAAAAAAAAGTACCGCTCTGACATTTAATGGCCTATGTGTGTTGCACATTACAATAATAATGTTTTTACGCATTTGGACATCAGCATTCAGCCAATCAGAATTATATATCGAATCGCGAATTTTATCATTCTGCAAGAAAAAAACATTTTAGAACAAATTAATTATAGTTTTTAAATTACTTTAAAAAAGTAATTATTATTTTTGATTTGTGTGTTGTATATAAAGTTATTTTGCGTTTTTCAGATAGGTTATAAACTGTTTGATGTAGATTAGTTATCTCCTTCCATAGCTAGTAATTGGCTATTCGAATTTTGAACAAGTTATTAAATTATTAGTCATATCCATATGAACTAAAGCTCCAAATATTGCCTCGGTAATGATTCAATTTTAAATAGCCCCGCGTCGACTGTCAGTAATAATCCCGAAAATTCGAAAACTATTTCTTTCGCTAATGCGGTCAAATCATCGGAACCTAAAATTTCTCCATTAACTTCTTTCTCGCCAGCCAATGACGAAAATGGAACATTGCTCCGGTTCAGACGTCCCTGTTCAATTCGCGACTACTTCGTAGCAATAAAAAACAAAACTGGCAGCGCTTTAAACATAACTGCAGGTTTTCCTATTAATCGCGATCGAGTGGTAGTTTTTCTAAAATCAAAGGAAGATGTCGAGTCATTTTTCGCGGACGGCGGGTCAATCTCGTTCAATAGTCAAACACTTCAAGTACGTAGACTACGAAACCCAGCAAACATGCTTCTTCTCTTCCGCTAAAATTACTCACTGCTATCGCTGTTCTACGCGTTTGCCCACTGGATGATGAATTTGGACACATCATCTCCTTCCACAGGCTGGTTTACATTGAGCAAGTAAACTGTGAAGAAATTCCAGAGCCGTTTATTTAAAAACATAGTGGCATCGAACAGCGTATTTTTAAATAACTTGGCTGATCATGTCTGCCCCAACTGCAAGAATAAAGGGCTGGAAGATTCCCTATGGAGATCACCGAAGTAATGGATGATTGTCCGATCATCAAGAAAAATAACCCTCAACATAAGAGACCGCACTCGCCTGCATCTGAGGTAGCACAACCATAACCAAATTTTTCCGCGCAGCCCCTCGTATAACGTAGCACCCCCCCATCATAGCATAATGATGTCGATATTCCCCCTTCACCCATTCCTCTTCACCCTACACCCCAACCTTCCATTGCCAACACTAGCCACAAAAAAGTGAAGGATATAAATGTCCTGATGGGCGAAGCCAGTTCTTTATTACTCCCTGACCACGTGTCCTTCGGCTTTTCTTTTCAGTAACTCCAGACTTTCATTGTAAAAATCAGCAGTGCCTCAGATTATATAAATTACGCGCGTAATTTTACAACTGACCGAGACGGCCTAGTGCACTTATCTTCCACAGTCAAGTCATACCTTGGAGGTGCAAGCATTAAAAATCGCTGCACTTGTGTAATCAAAAGTTTACAAGAATCCCCTTGCCAGAAATAATGTCGGAGGACGACAACAGCTCACAAGCTTGCTAAGGCGTTACCTTTCTCTTCATTTTAGCTTAACCGATACCCTATACCCATACAGCCTCCGTTATTTCCGTTAAAAATGGCATGCAATTACGTTATTATGTAGTGGAATTACAGGGCTTTTATAAGCACATAGAAGAGCTCAATATATTAATAAACACCTATTCTCCTGTCATTATCTGTCTGCAGGAGACTCACTTCAAGTAAACCCTCAGACCGAAGTTAAAATACTATAATCTTTTCCGTTTAGATGACGATCAAGGTGTAATCGCTTGCGGTGGGGTGGCAACATTTGTACATGTGAGCTGCCCTGCAGTCCATCTCTACAGCAATACCATGTTGCAATTCTTAGCAATTTCGGTAAGAATGAAAAATTATCATGTTTCCCCGTTGGCTATCGGCAATTGTTACTTCAAACCCACCACTAATGCAACACAAAGTAAAATTAGCACATCTGAGTAATAGAATTATAAATATTATTTCTATTAACTGAAGTGTCCATGCAAACGTGATCAACAAAATTCACTACCGAGTCTTTATTTTCTTTTGAAGTAGTTAAATTAGAAGAGGACGGAGAAATGATTCGATTTACTATAAGTTTTAAGAGAATGACGCTGTTAGATGTACTTTAAGCAACAGAGGGTGAATGAATACTGATTTCCAAATCTTCTAGCCCCACTCCAGGTCGTGAAGGTATAACTTTTCTGATCCTTAAAAACTTGTCTAAGCAGTCTCTTACCCTTCTCCTTCATCTTTTTAACTGTTTTCTAATCGTTTCCTTAATCAGACTGCGTTTTAATCACTCCCTTCTACCCTCTTCACGTTTTCGTTTTTCCCTGTCCTCCTCTCACGATTGTTCCCTTCATAGTTCCATCTCTCCTCCCACATGTGATGCAAACCACATGTTCTTTGTATATCCTGCCCTTGATTCTGAGCGCTCTGTTTTGTACTCTAAAATCTTAACAGTAGGTCTTTCTGTTCCTTATAGTTCTTCCTTTGTCCTTTCCTTTCCATCTCCAGACATAATCCCTGTACTTCAATCTTTCCTAAGCTCTATTTCTAATCGTCTCTCTATTTAATCCTTTCCATGATTTATGTAGTTGCTGGGTCAAAGCCGCTGGCACACCCAAAAGATAATATATAAAATAATATTATTATTTTATATTAAAAAAAAAAAAATAAATAAATATCGTGAAATTTTTCTTAGTTTTCATTGGAACACACAATACATATGCTATAAAAAGCAATAAGCAGAAATGCACATGATATTATTAAGTTAATTTTTTTTGTAAGTATGTTTACTAATTTACATAATAAAATACAAATATTGATCCAAGGATATAGAACCATTTAGTAATTTTTTATGGAACGTAATTACAGGTTGAATAGTCTAGATTTTAAAAGAAAAAATCAGACTAACTTTTTTGGTATTTGAATAGAAAATAAAAATATGCTAAAAACTACCAATCATAGTTTACTAGCCGACTAGGTGGCTGTTATTTATAGTATATTATGTACATGTGGAAATTCGTAGGCCTGCCATCCTGGTAATGCGTTAATAACAGAATTAAAAAATATAAATCTAATTACTTACAAGCACCTACAAAAAAAATTTACTCTAGTCGAATGCAAAAAATGAAATTATCCACACAGTTCATTTTGATGAGGTGCCTAATTTTTAGACCAATTCACGAATAAATTAAAAAACACGCAATTGTAATAGCGATGAAAGCGTGGAATCAATATTTAAAAGAAAGGCAGCCTATGTATCACATATTACATGATGGTGACGGCGAAGGAAATAAATAAATCATTAATGAAAAGAAACAAGAAATCTTGATACTGTATAGTTAATTAGTTAAACTTTAGAAAAAAACCAATTAGAGAAGAAGTAATACATGCAATAAAAAAAAAAAAAAATTGAGAAGTCACTTGGTATAAATTCAATTACTGTAAAAATAATAAAAATAATGTATCCCGCCGAATCGTTTAAAGTAATGATCCACTCGTTGTATAATAAAATACAGGGATCCGATGAACGGCCAAAAGAATGGACTACTTCCTTTATTACACTACTAAATAAGAGAGATCCAACAAATATTTGCAATAATTGCAGAGTGATGTTTCTAATAAGCATATTGGAAAATTATGCTATATACAATTTTGCTCTTAATTTTTTTAACATACAATTTATAACGGTTAAGTGAATATTTAAAGTTTACTTATCATATATAAATATAATCTTGTAGAGTCCAGAAACTGTGTTACGAGTGATTTTCAAGATAGCGTATATCACATTTTGCAAGGCTGTAATAGTACGAACACAATTTTTAACTGTAATATAAAGCAACTAGTAATAATTAAATTTAATAATTTTAACAATTTTACAATACAGGAAGCATCGAACAAATAGTATGCAATTATATTGGTTGAATTATGATATAAAGAAATTTAACAATTATACTGATATATACTTAAAAGGTAAAATAGGATTAGCATGGGTTATAAACTTAATAGGATGGGTCATATTAATCTTTCTTACTCATACATGCAAAATAATATTATTGTAAAGAAAAAGAAAAAAACAAAACCGAGTTTATAATTTCGTTATTAAAGAAATATTCCCAGTTGTTAGAAATAGAAGACATCAGCAACAAATTCTCAATGTACGAAATTTAATATTGAAACTCCGAGGAAAACGTGTTTTACGGATTTTAAAAACTGGAGTTCCGATACACTCATTAAATTTATACAAATGTTGTATAATAAAATATAACTATAGTGAAGGTAGAAAATGAATTATTTAATGAATAACCAAAATAATAAGGGCAGACGTTTTTTCGTTAGTATTACATAATATTTATAGTGAAGATGGATAGATCAGAGAAATATCTGCTGGAGGGAAGCAATTCTTAAAACCTTCTAACAACATTAAATATATACGAGACGAAAGAGTCGCCAATATATTAATTATAAGAAAATCAAAACAATGAACATTGATCGTGATAACATCATAGGAATAATAGAAGGCACTAGTAGCGCAGAACCTAAAATGAAAACTCATATACAATTTGACAAATTACCATGGCAAAGTTGTCAATGATATGGAAAGGCGAAGGCGCCATAAAGAAAACTAAGATAAGAGTGGCATAAACAATATATTTTTTGGAATTTGGGTACGTTTGAAAAATGTGGATGATCAGAGAACTAGATTTAAGATGTATTATTGAGGATTTCGAAATACAATGTTGGCTCTATGTGATGGAAATACCATAGATAAGTGCAATACCTGATGAATCTGTGCTTATTTTCATACAGTATAAACGGAAGCTCCAACTAATTTCTTTTTGGTCATATAAAAAGAAATTCCGATAAGCTAAAGAAGTTAATGGACGGGGGACAACAGAAGGTATCAGAAGAAGAAAAAGACCAGCAAACAAATAGATGGATAAAGAGCTGACCGAAAAACAACAAACAAGGATGTCTGGAGAAGAATGATCAATAAGAATAATACTTTATAGTCACTCGTTGGAGAAATTAAAGAAGTAACATAATCCGCTTCCACTTTTTTCTTACGTCTATTCCAAATTGTTAAAGCCACCAAATATCATCTTCATGCCATGCTTCCTTAAATCCTCTCCCTCTCATATCGTCAGTATGGAATTTAATAATACAATAAATTCTCTATTCCGTGATCACTCTTTAATTTTTACTGACGGATCGAAGAGCCCGATCGGAGTTGGGGCGGCATTCTTGTGCTCTGTTCTTTCATTCTCGGTCTTTTAGACTTCCGTCCTTTTGTTCTGTCTTTACTGCAGAATCAGTTGCCATTCTACAAGCCATTATTTATATTTCCTCTTCTGCAAGTTCTTCCAAATTCCTTATTGTTTTTGATTCTTTAAGTGTTCTTCTAGCGCTATCTCCACCTTCCCTTTCTCCTTCCACTGATGCTATTATCCTTTCTATTCGTTCTCTTCTTCATGATCTATCCTCATCGACGTCTACCCAGATTGACTTTCTTTGGATTCCGGGACATTCAGGCATTGATGGAAATGTAGCCGTCGACCTCCTTGCTAAAGCTGCTGTTTCCAATGGGAATTTTATTAGTAGGGTTCCAGCACACAATATTGTTCTTCCAACTAAATCCTGCCATCTTAAACTTTGGCATTCTGTTTATGTTTCTCTTTTCGCTAATCCGAATTCCTTTTATCTCTTCATTAATCCTGTTCCTCCTCCGCGTCCTTGGTACTATGAGTTTCCCAGTTTGCGTCGGTCCATAATTACTAAATTATCTCGCCTCCGTTTCTCGCATAGTCTCCTTCCTTCTTCACTAAATCTCTTTTCTTTGGATGCATCTATTTTTTGTCCATTGGATCCTGAAGGTTCCCAGTATGTTTGGTGTTCTTCGAGTGCTCCGGTTTATCTCGCGAGCGTGAGTTATTTTATTATCATCTTTTAAAGCTTGGTCTTCCGGCTCCTTTCAACGCCTCTTATGTTCTTTCTCTACCTATTATCTCTGTTGTTCCTGTCCTAGGCGTGTTCCTTGATTCCATTGTCGACAGAATAAAAATATAATTTCTATTCTGTTCCATGTATCTATTCTTTTTTGCTGGGCTAATGCTCTTTGGTAGCAAACCCAAGGGGGGGTAAAAAAAATCCCTAAAGGCTTTTAAGTTTAGGTGTTCCTGCTTTTTTCAAATCATATATTCCTGAATGCGGTCTTAGAAAGTATTGTCGAACCGTAAAAAAAAATTTATCTTCTCCGATGACCTAGTTTCTACCGAAAATAACATTTTTAATCTCATAAAAATCACGAAATTTGTGTAGCTTTTTAGATTTTTATACTGTGTTTGTTGCATCGATACAGATTCAAATAGAACGAAAGATGAACAGTATTTGTATATAAGAAAAGCAATACACGTGGTGGACGTGGAGGTTCATGTGGTTTGGCTCCACGATTTTTGTTCAATTTTGAAGGGAGAATTCTTTGGAGTTTTATTCTGCTTGAGGGAATATTTTCAGTATCCCTTGCAACCTCGAAATGCATTCCTAGTTACCGACTTTCTACAATCTATTAGGTTACTCCAGGCTCCGAATACTCCAAATCCACTGTCACAAGAGATAAAGCGCGTTATTAACTTGTTTTTCAGGACTGTCTAATAAGTAATGTCCTGTGGGTCCTGGGTCATGCCGAAGAGGCTGGGAATGAGTGTGTAGATTTGCATGTTGGGGTAGCAACATAAGGTTGATGCCCAAAGACGCCTTTCTTCCTCAACTGATGCTATCCTTCTTTTAAGAAGCAGCGAGATAGGAAATCATGTGGTCCACTTAAACAATACGGCTGAAATCAATCAAGATGTATACTGAGTCGCGGTGGTCACTGATACCCATGTCTCGAAGAAAATTTTTGGAATTGACCAGACTGCGCGCAGGACACACAGCAATGACTCATAACTGTCTACTAGAAGGAACACTTCTCATCCTCCTACCATGTACATTACTTGTCGGTATTATCGACTGCGGAACATATCCCAGAACATTGCCTAGGCGCATGCTCCTTGGCGTTCTCTAACTTACCGTGTATTGCGTTGTCAAACGACCTAAAACAAATTGAGTATATTTTATGCTATATAAGAGCGGTTGAATTAATCTGGTATCTCTAGATTAGCGTTGATCCATGTGCCGTAATAATCTTGACAATTACACATAACATACGGACTATAAATAGTATTTTAAAAAAAACAAAAAAACAAGGCTCGCAGAGGGGAAAACGATAGAGTATGTGGTTAATATTAAAATTATCATACTGGAATGGGCATTCTCCTTTATGGGGCTGTGCATCCTACAATCCCAACGGTTCCATCCTTGAGAATGTCATCCTCTCTGATAATCTAGTTCTCCTCAACGATCTCTCCCCCACATACTACAGGAATGCTTCCATTTCTAGTTCCCTCGACCTAACCTTTTCTTCTTCGTCTATTGGTCTTAATTATAATTGGAAGACCCTTATGGGCTCTTTCGGCAGTGACCATGTTCCTATCCTAATAATTCCTGTCAGTTTTCCTCCTCCTTCTGATTCCAATTATATCAATTCTTCAGGATGGAATCTTTCCAAAACTAGCTGGCCTCTATTTCGCTCCTTGGTTGACTCGTCTCTCCCTCTCCTTCAACCGGACCACGATCCGGTACCTCTCTATAATTCCTTTTTATATTCCTTAACGTCTGCTCTTTCTTTATCTTCTCCGCCCCACCATACGTCATCTTCTGTACATCGCAGTAAGGCTTCTTCACTTGGGTGGAACAAGGAATGCGACATTGCTTTTAATATCAGTGGCGAAACCTTTAGAACCTTCCGTTCTAACCCTACGACTGAAAATTTTCTCGCTCACAAACGGGCAAATGCGAGAGCTAGGTTTATATTGAAATTCACGAAGAAGTCCTCTTGGAAAAATTTCTGTGCCAAGTTCTCTAGAACTACTCCTCTTTCGCAGGTTTGGAAAATGTCCAGAGCTTTCAAATTCCCATCCTCTTCTCGCCCTTCCACCTTCAGTATCCCCGACGATAGCCTTTTTCCTTTTATTGATTCCGTCGCTCCAGCTTATGTTTCTTCTTTTGATGAATTATACTCTTCTTTTCCGGAAAATTCTCCTCCTCACTTCCTAACTTCGGCTTTCAATTTTAATGAATTAAAGTCTGTTCTCTCCAAATCGTCCAGCCCTACTCCAGGACTTGACGGTACACCCTATCTCGCCCTTAAAAACCTTTCTGAACAATCCCTCAGTTTTCTTCTTAGTCTTTTCAATTCCTTCCTTTCAAAGGGTATAACTCCTTCCTCCTGGAATTCTTTTATCGTCATTCCCATTCCTAAGAAAAATTCTTCCCTACGTCCTATTTCCCTGGCATCCTGTATTAGAAAACTACTTGAGAGTATGCTCAACAAGCGCTTTCTTTGGTGGCTTGAGCATAATAATATATTCCCTATTAATATGTTCGACTTTCGGCCTGGTATTGGCCCTTCTGATTGTGTTAGTCTTTTTGTTTCTCACATATACAAATCTTTTATCCAAAAACATTTCACCCTAGCTTCCTTTATTGATGTTTCCTCTGCTTTTGATAATGTTCATCTTCCCACTCTAAGAGATAAAATGACGGCAATTAATATCCCAATTAAATTCTCTTCCCTTATTATTAATCTCATGTCAAATCGTTCTATCCACTTCTCCTCTCCATCCCTTAATGCTCCAAAAAAGGTTTTCCGAAGTCTTCCTCAGGGTTCCTCCCTCAGTCCTACTCTTTTTAACATCTATACTATCAGTATAGCTTCTCTTCCTTTAAATTCCTATTCCTTATTCTTTGCGGACGGCATTCTCCTGTTCTCCTCGTCTGAGGATGTTTTAGCAGCCTATGAAGCACTCAGTTCGTCGCTCATTGTGCTGGAACATTCTCTCTCCTTAATTAATCTTTCAATTTCTCCCTCTAATCCCTATAACCCTGCTTTGGTCAACCTATCCTTAAAAATGTATCTCTTTCCCGTGTTAATTGTTTTTGTTATCTCGGTGTCTTTCTTGATAGTCGTTTGTCCTTCTCTGAACACATCAAATATCTTTCTGCTTCCACTATTAAAAGGCTAAACTTGCTGAAAGCCCTGTCGCCAACTAAATGGGGTGGCGATCCCTATATTCTTATTTCTCTTTATAAATCTATTATCCGTTCCAAATTTGATTATTGTTCTTTTATTTATGGTAGTGCGTCCAAGACACGTCTTTCCAAACTAGATGTAATTCAAAATTCTTGCCTTCGTTTCTGCCTTGGCGCTCTTAAATCCTCTTCAACCCCTGCTATTCTTGCTGAATCCAATTCGTCACCCCTATCCATTCGTAGATCTTATTTAGGCTATCGTTTCCTTGTTAAACGTCTTCCTCTCGCATCCTCTCCCCTTGTTCAGTCTTACCTTTCGATTTATAACAGCTGGCGCTTCACTCCCAGCAAAACCCCTATTCTGGCTTTTATTTCACATCGTCTCGGTCCATCTCATTCACTAATCTCAATTATTTTTTCTTCGACTTCGCTGACATCTGTCATCCTCCTAAGGTATTTATCCTCCCCTCATTTGCAAAAAATCTCCCCCAAGCCGTAATTAAACAGGTATTTCACAGCACTATCAATTCCCTATTTCCCTCTCATGTTACCATTTACACGGATGGTTCGAGGGGGCCTGGTGGTGTTGGTGCTTCCTTCATCCTTCCTGATCTTAACCTCTCAGAATCTTTTCGCCTTCCTTATTTCTGTTCCATATTCACAGCCGAGTTGTTGACTATCCTTCGCTCTATTATTTTCATTTCCTCGAATCAATTTTCCTCTAAATTTTTAATTATCTCTGACTCCTTGAGCGCCCTTCAGGCCATATCCTCTCCCCTTCCTGATCATTCGTGTGACTTTGTTATCCTCCGTATACGTTCACTCATTCACAATCTTTCCTATCTCCATTCAGTCAATATTGATCTGCTGTGGGTACCTGGCCACTCAGGCGTATTTGGCAATGAAGCGGCTGATTCCTTGGCTCGGGCTGCTACTGCTTCCTCTCGTCTTTTTTTTTTAAAAATTCCATCCGTTAACCTGCTATCAGTTTGTAAAAGCTTTCATATCCGATTTTGGTCGGATACCTATGTTTCTTCTTTTTCCAACAGTTGTTCCTTTTACCCGTCAGTCCAACTTACTCTTTCTTCATATTCGTGGTTTCTTTTTCATCCTTCTCTTCGTCGTTCTGAAGTTGTTTCCATTGTTCGTATGCGCTTTGGCCATTCTTTGCTGCCTTCTTCCAGATTTCGTTTCTCCTTGATTTCTTCTCCACACTGTCCTCTCCATCCGGATGATGCAATTATTTGCGACGCCGAACATGTGTTCTTCCAGTGTTCATCCCTCTCCGTGGAGCGTTCTGCCTTATATTCTTATTTGCTTAAGCTTGGACTTCCTACCCCTTATTGTGCTTCCTATATCCTGTCCTTTCCTTCTCCACTAATTATTCCTGCTATCTGTTCCTTTTTAGTTAAAATTTCTGATCGGATCAAAATATAACCGACTTCTTTCCTTACTTTTTGTTTCTGGGTAAAGGTCCTTGGTTGACGAGCCCCAAAAAAAAAATAAAAAAAAAAAATTATCATAAATCATTTTGTGTGCTTATGTTATATGTTTAGTATAAATAAACCAAAAATTTCATAAGATTAATGTAATTTAAATATAAAAATACAAATTGAAATTATAAAAACGCTGACTAACAGGGAATGTGATTAGTCAAAGAATTTTCGAGATCTCATGACAGTCGGGATTTATTAATGCTTTATACTGCAAATAAATATAAACTATTGCATGCGAGATTAAAGTATGATAAGCTCACATTCAAAGAGAATTATTTCTTGATCTGATTTTTTTGATTTTGTTCAAAACTACAAAACATGTTCATTAATGTATATAATATTTTATTAATTTCGTGTAGTGAAGTAGTTCAAATACACTTACTAATTCATACAATCGAGTTCCCGTAATACATGTCACAAATAAGACCCATAATACAGTTATTGTGTATCCGAGGTTTACTATTATTTCTATGACGGTGATACTTTTCTGAAATAAAGTTAAATCAAATATTACACTTATAATTTAAAATTATTGTATTTTAGTCTTATATTTTAAATTCGATTTTCAAGTAAGTGTATGGGGATAGCCAGATGTATTTAACAATTCTTTAAACTTTACAAAATATACTTTTTTTATCTCTTTTTTTTGTAATAAAAGAAAGAAATTGAACGCCTGATTAATGGTAGCAATGTGCAATAAAGCTTTGGCCAGTGTTGCGGTTGACCATTTAAGCGAATAGTAACTGTTCTGCGGCCAATTTTCACGAATAGGCATGATAGTAAGCAACACAATAATAAGGAAAAAAGGTTAAACCACGGTTACATAAAATACTAACTAATTGGAATATATTTAAAAAAAGGGTTGAAGAAAATATTACGTTAAATGTATTGTATTGGTAAATGAATTATAACATATAGATCAGAATGATCATTTCTTGTGGTACACTTTATAAAAAAACTGCTATACATGAAATTGAATATAATTATTCATATTCATGTCTAGTTGTGCCATCAATCGTTATTCCAAAAAAAATAAGTTGTATGAATAAAAAATATTATTTTTTATTTTCATACCTATAAAATATATACGTATAGAAAATGACTCAAATTCAAAAATAATAGGACATATACCGTAAATTGCGATGCTGCAATTAAAAAAAATATTATTTATTAAAAAACTTGCAACCACCAAATTATTGGTGTTGTACCTACATAATTGCATTACAACTCTGCGCTGTGCTAGCTTTTTGTCATAGCTATTTACATTATACTATTTTTATTAAATAATTATTCTTTCAATCCTATCGTTTTCGGATTTGTGAAAATTACTCCACCTATGAAATACACTACTTACGTACACTTTGTAATATTATTATAACGGAAAAAAGCGTAATAATCATGAGTTCCAAAGCGAAATATCTCTAGCAATTAATCGGTAACTTTTTTTATTTTTCAATTTTAAAAATATTCATGCAAATAATGAAACTTTTTTTATTAGGAGCAGATCAATAGTCTATTAAAATCAGTAACTCGACCAATGGCGTCGCTAGACGATGAGCTGGGGGGAGGGGTGATAGAAAGAGGATACGAGTTATAGGAAAAATAAAATTTATAATTTGTAAAGGCTTAATATTTTATTAAACAAGAATAAAATCTTAATTAAAACATAATTTTCGTGGTTTCTTTCAAATTGTTCTACTACTTTATTATAAAAGTCTTCTAAATTGTCCGTGATTACGCTCCTATGAATATTCACCATGGCCAGTTGATTAAAAAGTTTTAAAGGTCCAGCTGGTGTGGCAAGGGCTCCCTGCCCCCCTTGTCGACGTCCATGAACTCGACTATATAAAAACAAAATTATCACTTCCTTTAATAATATACTTTCTATTAGATCGTTGGTTATAAAACCAATTATTTCCTCTTATTTAATCCATGCTATATTTAGTTCTTGTATGTATTATATTTTTCTGTTTCATATTACTTTGAGGGGTTTCAAAGGAACTATGTCTGATAGTTTGAGTGATTCTTTTTATGTCATTTGGGCTAAAGTAATAAATCACTTATTTTACACATATTAATATTATATAACATTAAAATTTCAGTTTCTTATATTTTTAGTATTTTCCAAGAGGAGTGCATGTTAAATGTTCACACAACAATAGCAGTATTTCTCAATAACATATACTAATTAAGACAATTGTAAAATATTCTTGCTTAAACTATTTTTCTACATTGTGCGTTGGTACTATTTCATAATTATTACATAAATGTAGTATGTATAGGAATGATTTATATGATCATATAATCGAATATCCTATTTACAATGCTATGTTTCGGACAAGTCTTTCGTAATATTTTTTTATGCTAAGTTTTCCTCATATTTAGTGAAGTTATGATTTATATGACAAGGTCATTAATGTTGCAATATACTTATGTAGTTAAAATCGTGTTCAAGAATATGTATACATCTCAAATGTTATCTAATTTAACTTTGTTTATAATCATCATAACTTAAGGTGTTATAGTTCAAATTTTAAAGGTTGTAATTTCAATAACATCAGGTCTGAATTGATTTATTATGTATTCCTAACTTACTGTTCCAGTTTAAGATATTATATGTGCAATTTAGTTATTATATACAATTTTTAAGAGTATTACAATATTTAACTTCCGATAAGAAATCTAAAACTTAAATTATCGCCTTAAATGATGTGATGTACTATTTCATTCTATAAATTATATCTTCACATAAGCATAACGTAATGAATTTTAATTTCATCTTATTTCATTTATTTTTACACTCCCACTTATTGTATTAATTATTGAATATTAAATTACATATATATGTTTATTATTCGTTTAGTTCATTCAGTTACTAGTAAACTACACAGCGTTAACTTTGTCATTATTTTTATGACGTTCTTGGTAATTATAACATAAACATTTGTTTCATCTCTTTAATGTATATCTTACTTTATTTAACTAATATTGCACAGTTTTCTTAATAGTGAAATATCGCATGTTACTTTAGTGTAATATCTGGATAATTTTTACACCGTTTTATTAAGTTGATTTGATTTTAGATTTTCTTTTTTTAAAAGAAATTTTACTTTTAGTCTTAATTATCACAGTGTTAAATGATATGTGCTTTAATTTACTTCATAACCTTATGATCAAGATATAGAAGTGTAAACATTATTTTGAACCAAAATGGACATCAAAAATAAAATTGATCTTTTTGTGTTGAATATTCACAGTTTATGTAGATATTTTGATGAACTGAATATATATGTATATGTAACAAGTGTGAAACTGAGTGTGATATCATTGAACTTTTAAAAACTAAACATCACATCGTGACGCCATTTTTGCAATTTTTTTTTATTGTCCTGACTTTTTCGATAATCGGTTTGAAGCAGTACGCCACAAAACTAAATAACTCCAGTTGTCTGTTTTCTAGCGCAAATTCTAAATGAGATTAAATACAAAAGAATACTAAGGAATGATGGCAATGAAGTAGACATTTGGAAGAAAAAAGAAAACTAAATAAACAAATGAAAACAGTCAAACAGCTACTACTAAAAATCAAAAATGAAACTTTTCAACAATACATACCTTATTTATCCCCCGTGGCAGGGGAATATTGTTTATGAAAGGCGACGAGAAATTTAAAGAAAACGAAAAATTCGATACACCAGACCCGGAAATTTGATGGCAGCTGGGCACATAGTGATGAAGAGAAAGTAGAAAAATTTACTGAAATCTTCATACAAACTACTGAAGATGACACATTACCCACAGAGCAATGCAGCTACAACAATAAAATCTGCCTCGCCGGGAGAGATTAAAACTACCGTCAAAAACATGAATCTAAAGAAAGACTCTGGATATGATCTGATAACGGCTAAGATACTAAATGAACTGCCACGCAAAGGCCTGCTCATGCTGGCATATATATTTAACGCAATCATGTATATTTAACAAGATTGTCGTATTATCCAGTACAACTAAAATTTTCACAAATAGTAATGGTACCGAAGTCTGGTAAGCCGCCAACTGGCAAAACTTCATACAGGCCGATTTCGTTACTTCCGGTAGTATTGATGTTACTTGAAGTTTGCTAATTAAACGAATACTTCCTCTAGTTGACGAACAACAAATTATCCCATTTCATCAATTTGGGTTCAGAGCAAAACACTGCACAATTCAGCAGGTGTATCGCGTAGTGCAAAAAGTTAAATCTAACTTGGAAGAGAAGAGGGTTTGTGATGCGGTTTTTCTGGATGTGGCTTAGGTGTTCGACAAGGTCTGGCATGATAGCCTCTTATGGAAAATCAGAAAATATCTTCAGTATCAGTACAGCAAGTTATTTTCTAAATGAAAGATTTTATCAAGTGAAGTATGGAGATGAAGTTTCTGATATATATGAATAGCTGCCAGTGTTTCTCAGGGTAGGCTATTAGGAACATTGTTATGTATTATTTATGTAGCAGATTTTCCCATTGATGATAATTTTCAAGTGGCTACTTTTACAGATGATAAAGCTGTTCTATGTTCAGATATAAATCTAGCTAAAGCAAGTATTGCTTTGCAGACTGCAATTAGTAAAATAACATTATGGTATCAATGAAAATAAATCATCTCATATATTATTTACTAATCAGTTTATAAAGCCACAAAGTTTTATGGTTAGCAGTAAGGTAGTCCTAATCAAAAAGGATGTCAAATAATTGGGTATGCATCTAGACCGAAGATTGACGTGGCGTAAACACATTGAAAAAAGAAAAACGAACTTAAGCTAAAAACCCAAAAACTATACTGACTAATAAGGAAAATATTTCAGCTTGCTATTTGCAATAAAATATTATTATACAACCAAATACTTGCGCTAATATGGAAATATGGTTGTGAGCTAAGGGGTTGTAGTGCAAGAAGCAATATCGAAATAATACAAAGGTTGCAAAACGTAACATCGCGAACAATGATCGGTGCTCCATGGTACGTAAACAATAATACGATACATACTGATCTAGATATAGATCATGTGAATGAAGTGATTTAAAAATCTGCAGCAAAACATAAGGAAAGATTAGATAATCATACGAACTGGATGGCAGTTAGCCCATTGAAAGAGGACGCGGATAGCCAGGTACGTAGATTAAAAAGAACTGAGCTGCTAGATTTGGCTGAACTTATTGACCGGTAATGGGACTTTTGTCACTGGATGAAGAGCCCGCATGTAATTTAAATTATATTTATTATATCATCTATTGATACCGCGCAAGCTAGTAGTAGATAAGAAAAAAAAAATTGTCATGAATTTCTGAATGATTAAAAAAATGAAAGATCCCTGTTGCAGAAAGCCAATTATGTTTGATGAATTACTATTGAAGTCCAAACAAACAAAAGGTTAGGTCGCTCAGCTATATGTAAATTAATGTGTTCAGTGTATGATATGGGCAAATGTGTAGCATGAGAAATAACGAGTGTGCGGGTTTAATTAGATTTATTTATTAAAACTTATGAGTTAAATTCTTTTACAAGCTTTTCTTTTCCATTTTTGTATTTCTGGCCAATCTGTAATATTTAAAATTTTATCACAAAAAAAATCGTTTATACATAATAACATCATTAATACAGTTCTGTCATAGAATTAGTTGTAAAATTATAAAAATATTAAAATATGTAATTTTAGATATTATGGATTTTTTAATGTATTGAGAGAAATTAATAAAAAGAATTTATGCATGAAGTTCTCCAATATCTAATGTACAATCCTCGGCTCTGTGGCTCTTAGCTTTACATTTGAAACACGAAAGTTCATGTTCGATGTGTACGCTGACCATGGGTGATGCCAAATGAGACTTGCAAGATATTCGTTTCTACTCGCGACTCGTATATAGTGAACGACGGAATGACATGACCGAATAACTAATCGACGGGGTTCACTTTCAGAATGGAAATACCAGGTAATGTATTCATTTTTAAAATGTTAGTAATACACCGTTGTGATGTATCATTCGAGATTGTTGGAGGTACGTTTTGAAAAGGATCCTTTTGATTGGCGATTGTAGTTTTCGACAATGAATAAAATCGGATTCGATTGTGAAGCCACTCATATCGTCGATAAAATTATAGACCAATTCAGCGCTTTTAAGGTAAAGAACTACAATACCTTCACTGAACATGGAAACAGCGACGATGTTTTGAGGTCTTCCAATTGAGCCTTTGATTGCAATATTGTAGTCACGGATTTTGTAATCCCTTACAGTATGAAATACTAATCCCTGATCATCTTTCGGATGTTCAAAGTTGGTCAAAGGAGCTACTTTTGGCTTGACTTTGTCTGCGTACGATTGCATGGGCGTGGAATAGATACGATTACGAGGAGAGGAGTTCGGAGAGTTGTTAGGAAGCATTGTTTAGATTCTCAACGAGCCTCAACCGCTGAATTGCAACTGAAATGCTCTAGTCTCAGCACAGGATAGAACAACTCTTTATCGTGAGATAAAACGAGACAGTTTTCGAACAATAAGAAAGAAAAGATAAATGCGGATTGAACAATCGAAAACGCGGAAAGTAAAACGAAGTAACACGTCTTTTCTAAAATTGAGTATCTTAACATTTTCAAAATCTTTTACTATTTGTGGCAAAGAGTATAGAGTATTAAGTACAGGATTTCTATGACTTGGTCCGTAAGCTAGATAGATGGCTGCAATTGATTACAATGTAAAATTGTTTCATCATTTCTCTTCTATGATTGCTTGAGTGATATTTTGGAAACCAGCTTTTCAAACTGAAATCGTTTGCTATAATTATATTTTCTTGCCTAATCATTTCCAGAATTGTCCTCGTCACTCTTTGAATAAAATCGTACTCGGATGACAGTGCATGTATCCTATATTGAATGAACTTTCTTACGTTTAAAACAATCGCCGCTGGTTAATACGTGTAAGCAATATGCTGTAAAAAATGGTTTTATCTGAATTTTATTAGAATTGCAATACCATTACGGATTCCTGCACTCAGATGTAGAGCTTAGTAACTTTTACAGTTTGTTATGATTTCAAAACCAAATTTATATAGTTAGGTTCTTGCCGACATCGAATTCAGGGTAAGATGTGCATTTGAGATGCGAAAAAGTTTTTCTTAAGTAAATCCCGGACCCATTGAACAACATGTTAGTTTTTCTCAGTAGTTCTCTGGAAAAACAAAAGTCTTTAACTTATTTAGCAATAAAATAAGTTTATATTTTAATAAATTTTAAATTTTTATCTGTTTTCTAAAAATTTGTTTGCGAATTATAAATGATTTCACGAGTTCTTTTATTCAACTTCTACAAGAAAATGGTTTGAAAACCACCAAATTCTAAACCTAGAAACATTATAACTTGTGTATACATAAGGAAATCGCCGCAAAACCTATTTTAGATTTTTTTAAACCAGTAATTATTTCGAATAATTTTATATAAAATTTCGTTTAAAGTACATTATATTCAGAAATCATATCCTTTTTGAATGCTCTCTTCTTGTACAGGAGCGTTCCCTCCTCTACACTAAGCTTCTCCACCTGAAACTACCTACTTCTTTTTGTGCTTCCTACATACTTTCCTTTCCTTCACCAGATGTTGTTCCAATCTTAGCGGAGTTCATTTCCTCTATTTCTTTATATATCAAAATTTAATCCTGTTTTCGTAATTCTTTGATGCCGTCATTGCCCTTGGTTGGCTTCCCAAAAAAAAAAAAAAAAAAAAAAAAGTATTCAGCAAATACGATATCTTTTATGTTTTATTTCTGTAAATAATAAAATATTTCATTCGCTATCTTTATTAACATTTACATGCGGCATATTTGTCTGTTGATAATAGAAATTTATTCCATAATAACAAATAATTATGGAATTTAATGATTTTTACCGCCAGCGCATTAAATTCTGATAACGTTATGACAACTCCTCCGCCCAAAATTAGTATAAAAAGAAACGAACCAAAAAATTTCCCGGCATCGTGATGCATTCTGTAAGAAATAAACAAATACAGATGTCTCATGTTATCAATTATTTCGAACCATTTAACTCTCCGATTGCCATAGTGTCGTAATAGCCCCGGCAGCTGTACACGACACTTAAAAAAAAAAAAAAAAAAAAAAAATGTTAAAATAATAGATTGGAACCAGCATTGAAAACAAAAATTAGAAGAAACATAAATTTGTTAGATAAAAAACATTTTACATTGAAATAACTGAAGGATAATATATTAAATTAGAAATCGGGATAACTAAAAATACGATTTCCGCTGACCGTTTAACACCTGCTTATCGATTGTACGAAATTCAAAACGGTACGAGAAAAATTCGCTCTGCCTTCATCACTTACAGAACTTCTTGGTGACGATGAAAGGATAATTTCCAGGCTTTCCGGATTTCTTAAAGAATCAGATCTGCTACAGTTACTATAATACATCTTTACCGTGCCTCTAGTCTAGTCGCTGTATACGGCACGTTAAATTAAATTAAAAAAAAAAAAAAAAAAAAAATTCTGTTTGAAGTGTATAAAATGATAAATATAAATCAAATCTTGATCATAAGAAAAATAAAAAAATGCGTGAATTAAAATTTTTTCCTTTTCTTCGTGAGCTTCCAAAATACAGAGACTTTAACTAAACACTAAGAATTGTAATAAAGTAAATAGCAGTTAGAACTTGGCAGATTTGTTATTGAATATAATATTTAGTTTTGAATGATGCTTTTTATAATACGTATCATCGTAATTACACGTTTATAAAAACAATTGTTGACACCGAATTAGCGACCATATCTAGGACAATCTTTGAAAGCAGATCTGGTAAATCTTATTATTTACTGAAATTGTTGATAATACATGGCGAGAAAAAAGGTCGTCCGGTAATTTGAAAGGGAAACAGCAGTGCAAAACAAAGTGGAGAAGCAAAAAAAGTATATCCTATTTAATGCGTTTTAATCGCTAGAGATTAGGTCACCGAACGACGCAACGTTGCGATTAGTTTCGATAATGTTATTGAAAAATCAAAAAGCCGACCATTTCACACGGATGGTAACTACAAACCGGATAAACCAGGCATTCCAAGAAGATTCCGTTGATTTCCATTTCCCAAAACTTAATCGAGCAATTCCCGCATCATAAGCGCAGGCTCACGTATACTGCATAAATAAGCATGTGGCTATGGTAATGAAAATCGTGTTTTCGACAAAAGCAGAAGGCTCTTAAAGAAAACTAGTTGTAGTCTTTAAATGCACCATTTGAGACACTATTCCAATTTTCGCCGGCAGGAAATATAGAAGCATTTCGTTGTGGTAGGGCAGGAAGTAACCTTGACAGGTATTGCATTGCGTTTTAACCGTTTTCAACCATTCATGCATGTCCACATGAAGGTCCTAACATCAACTTGAACTACCTGTTTGTTAATAATTAACCTGAAATGGTTGTCTGAACGCTAATCCAACTTTCCTGCTCGCGCATGTATGTGCATTGCCCGTCTTCCACACCTCAAAACCACTGGTCCAACTAATATATAGCCAAACTCCAGCGCACGTGAACATCAACTTATTTCTAATCCAATGGAAGCAAGATTGGCTCACTAGACAATCTTGCTTTCTAAGAGAGATAAAACACGGAATTGACCCTTAGTTCCCTCCTTCTGACCTCCCCAGAACCCACTTTGTGGCTATGGCAAGACTCCGCATTGGTCATATTTCGCTGACTCATGATCATCTCCTACTTAATTGCGAGCCCCCTTTCGAATGTCCCTTTTGCTCCCTTCCCCCCTCTCCTACAGTAAAACACCTGCTCCTGGAGTGCCCATCCTTCGCGCTCCAGCGCGCCAAGCACCGGATAGCGTCTTTGCAGTCGTCTTTGGCCAACTCGCCTTTGAACATTGCAGACACTATTCGGTTTCTTTATACAACTAACCTATTTCGAACCATTTAACTCTCCGATTGCCATAGTGTCGTAATAGCCCCGGCAGCTGTACACGGCACTTAAAAAAAAAAAAAAATATTAGTATTCCAGTTTATCAATATCATTCAAACAACTGTAAAGGGTTTCCGCTCCACTAATGAGCTATAAAATAGAGTATGCCAGTGATGAAATTAATCATAGCGCTTTGTTTCTGGGATTTGAACATTGGTGCACCCTTTGAAATTGTAAAAAATTTCAAACTTCTCTGCTTCTATTACTGCAGATACCGCGAATTGTACTGCCGAATAATACTGGTGGAGTTATTCCGAAGGAGCATTGCAGCGTTGGCGATTCCTTTACTCTTCTCAGTTTTAAATTTTCAGTACTTTTTGGGATCTAGTCTATTTCTCCTTTGTAACCAATCTGATAGCTGTACTATGTTACCCTGTTTTCATTTTCCCTAATCGTCTTTTTCCAATTATTTAATTATTTCTGATTCCGTGAATATCCTTTAAGCATCTCTTAACCTATTTCTGTTTATCGCCTTTTATATATGCTCTCGCATCTATACTATTTCTTCTCATATTCTATTTCGGTCGATTTACAATAGGCTTCTAACCGCACGACTATCAACGGTTATGAAGAAACGGATTCTTCATTTCCAGTTATTGCTTCTTCCCGTTCCTGCTTTTAAAATATCCTGTCATCTAACCTCTTACCGCTGGATAAAAGTTTCCACATTCAATTTCAGCCAGATATTTACGCGTTTTCCTTTTCTCACAAATTTCACCTTTTCTGTTCAATCTAGCCGTTCACCTACATTTTAACCATTCTCTCTGCTCTCTTCACGTGTTAATGCCTTTTCCGGCTTCCTATCCATATTAACTTCCTTCAAATTAAGCAGCGATTTGTTGTGTTGAACAGAACTTTCTCGAATGTTCATCTCCATTATTATCGCGTATCCGGTCGACTATATACCACAGCTCATCCAATATTCTAAAAATTGTTCATCCCTTTCTTCAGACATTATGCTATTTATATTCAGGTTTTAAATATGGTGTTTTGATCGGATCAATACTTAACTAAAGATTTTTTTCTCCATTTTCGTTTAAGGTTGTAGATTCTGTTTAGTATTTTCCCTTTGTCTAAATAAAAACAAGTTCTTAAGGGAAAATGTTCAATTATAATATTTTTGTGTAAAACAGATTTTTCTACTTTCATGATTTCAGACTAGAATTAACACATTAAATTATCTGCAGTACATAACTGCTGTGAAAACCAACACGTACATTGATTGAAATATTAGAAAAAGAAAGAAGATAAACATAAATTACCTCATAAGAATCAAATGCTGCTTCACAAGCATCTGAAATTGTTCTTCACAGTGTTTGCCACTATAATCTACGCTGAAGATAAATTTTGTGTTTAGAAGTTCGTATTCCCCAATTATGGGCATGTATACACTGAAAAATGAACACACTATTCCTCCTGCTATGCCAATTATAATGTAACCAAAAACTAAACTGAAATAAATCGTTAAAATGTTTGCGCATTGTCGATGGTTTGGAAGCAGAATCTGAATTTGTAACAGGAATAATTGTGAATATAGTTGGAAATTCTCTGGACCAAGTGAAAAAATAATCATCAACGGCGGCAGCAGACACACGATTGAACTGAAAATTACGAATGACCAAAATATGAAATAAACGATCGATCTGGTTTTTTTCGCACTTATAAAGCTGGATTCATCTTCAAATTGAAAATCCAGCTGTACTCTTACCGCTTCGATAAGTCGGTAGTAGATATGCCGATTCCATAGCACAGAGTACCACGTAACGGTGGTGCACGCAAACGCTGAAAACGAATTAGTGTTTCTAGTGAACGATTGCAAATCGGTCGATTTTAAAATACAAACAAACGAAAAAAATAACATAGCAGTGACGTGAACTCGTTGGAACAGAGTGGCGACTTTTTGTAAACGACCTTTGAACGAATTGCAACGGATTGTACTGATGCTACAATAACCGTTCATTTTTAATAATTCTAAGCCGCATTTGACCATAAAGTCCTTCGTATTCAACGAACAATGTGGGGAAAAGATTAATTTCACAAGTCGGACAACAGACATGTTGCGGTCAAGTCGATTTGTAAACGGTAAAAGTAATTTCGACAAAGGTACTTATGCGAAACACACTTCTAAATAGTCTAAGCTTATTATGTACATTCTTGGAGCAACTTTGAAGAACACCGGATCTTCTTAATACTTACCGCTGATTCTGTTATGAAAATATCGTGAAATTAGGCTTAAAATATAAGTGACGTCTACAACCCATTATTAACTGAAGGTGTAATTATGTGAAACGAACAAGGCCCATTAAACATCAAGTTGTGGGTGTATATGTATATGTAAAATACATACAAATAAAGAACAATCTCAAATTTGTCGCTGCTGTCGGCAAAAATTTATTTGAAGTTAATTTAAATACGATTAGACACGAAAAGACGATTGGACGAACCAGAAGGTCTATACGTATGCTCTTTATTTGTATTGATAATTTACCAGACACTACAAAACACTAAAAAAAACAAACTTGGACGGACAGAATGATGGTTATTGACAAATAATTTACCTGTGAAGGAACATATAATAAGCATAGAAAACGAATCATGAAATGTGTATATGCAAAACGAGAATTGTATATACACACATATATGTTTCTTACGTTACATAATATACGTTATTTTCTATATAAGTAACAAAAATGCAAACAGCTGATGTCAGTTTTCATTACACACATGAGTTTATCTGACTAACCGCAATCAAGAGAAACTCGTTCGAACAGAGACCGATGCCATCCTTTCAAAATGGCCACCCTATTTATGGCGACGCTAGTGAACGAGGTAATTAGATTTAATAATACTATAAATATTTGAAAAAGAATAAAATAATTATTATGTATAGAAACGTTTTTTTCTTTTTTAATTTTTATTTTATCCGCATTAGTTGATTTTCACCTTATATATATATATATATTTTTTTTTTTATTTCTCCACTCCGGTCCTAGGACCATAATTGGCGCTGCTGTTTAGTTAACTAATTCTCGACTTTTCTATGTTAAGTAAATACTTCCTCATGTCTCTTCTCATTAGAAAAAGACATGATTTTTAACTAATATACTTTTTACGTTATACACAATAAACAATATTAATCACAGTAAAAACAAAAACAAAAAAAAACACTTTCACAAATTAAGTTCGTTTCATCGCATTGTTCAACACAAATTAGGTTTGAAAGAGTGAAATTAATTCCGTGGAATGCTGTTGTAATTTGCTCAGGGTTATCCGGGTAATGCATCTCTGCACCAGTATCTCTTAAGTCTTCTCCGTGGATTCCCAGGAAGAGACGGAAAGAACATGCTGAACGCTTCTACGTTTTCACTGAGTTCTAGTGTACTAAATAACGTACCATATCGAAGTTTGTGATAGTCTTGCACGAATGGGATCTTCAAATTGTGATGGAGTGTTCTATTGGACACGAAATAAGGGGCATTGACGATTTGTCTGAGTATTTTAGACTGAAGCTGTTGAATTCTGTTGATATTGTTATTGGACGTTGCACCATATACTTCGATGCCATACCTCCATACTGGCGCCACTACGGATAGGTAGATTAGTCTTTTACAAGACATGCTCACAGCAGACTTCTTTCCCACTTATATTACAATACTGATTAACGATTTTGCGTTTATCAAAGACCTCTTCACTCTGAAGTACAATAACTTATCTTTTCACTATATAGATGAATTCTATACACCTCTGTATATGCTACATTGTTGTTTTATATATTATTTCTCGGAAAAACTCTTGCTAATTTGAATATCTTCACCTCACTTGTGTAATGCATAATGTAATAAGATATATGCAGGTGTAGACGTTTTTTTTTTTTTTTTTTTTTTTTTACTCTGCTTTTGCTATTTTACACCTAGTCTTATCATCTATTTGATAATCTATGGAATAAGTTAAATAACATGAATAAGCAACCGTTCCAGTAAAGGGTGCTAAAATTAATTTATATATGTATAGAAAAAAATGCATACACACATACTGTTGTATTCTCACGTACGCATACATACCATATATACACGCACCTACACCTTCACACATCACGCACACATACATATATTTTTTTGTTACGGTTTCCCCCTTTTCAATTTCTTCAAAATTAACAAAAAAATAAAGGAATAAAACACGCAAAAACAAAAAGGAGGAAAGGGAAGCCTTTCCTACTCACCGCAGAACGGTCCACAGTGTCCCTTGTTCAATACGCCTACTACGCGAACGCCAATCATGAGAATTGTACTTAAAACCGGAAGAACAAAAAAAAAAAAACGAAATTAAATAAAATAATAAAAAATAATTAATTTCCGGTATCGCGGTTATTTTACTCGACTAGTTCTTCTAAATACAACGTGCGACAAAACGATTACCGATCAACCACGACGTTGATCGGACGGTGAGGAAAAAAGAAGAAGCCCTTGACTTCGAAAGATATATCTATTTATATGCAATAATTTGCGCTGCCGAGCAATTGTCTAAGCATCGCTTCCAATGCGCAATGACCCATCAATCGAAAATCGCCGCGATGTCCGAAACTTTTTTACCATTACTAATATACTTAATCGCAAGCCTCGATATACACCGTGACGCTATTCACATTCGCTTTTATACACAAGTACACACACACCGGCTTACGTCTCAGCGAGTTCGCCAGATTGTTCGGAATTTCTCTAATGCAACCCGCGATTAATTTGTAACAAAAATTACACATTTCCGAACTCGGGTTATATGATACATCGCTAACCTAACTTAAAATACACATGCAAACAACTATTCGCAATTTTTTATCTTCCTATATATAATATTTAAATTAAAAGAACTAGTCTATTTGGTTCGTTACAATATTTATATGAAATCTTGAGGTCGTTTTCTATTTAGACTACGGCCCTCGCTTAGGCCACTCAACAGTTCCTCTGTTGTACTATACTGATGTCCTTCCAATCTGGCAGCATATCGTCGAGCAGAGTTGCTATTTCATTCTTTACAAATTTAACTCCATGATTTTCATGGATTGTTCTGTCGGTTATGTACCATGGAGTAGAGATGATCGTGCGAAATAACTTATTCTGTACTCTTTGCATAATTGAAATGTTGCTATTTTTGGTACAGTCTAATAATTGATAGCCGTATTGGCAGACAGGTTTTAAAATTTTTGTTTATAAAGTAGCAACTTGTTTTCAAGAGATACTTTTAATCTCTTACCCAATGGCCATTACAGTTGCCGCAGTTTGATCTTCAACTCCTTTCGCTTTGTTATAATGTGTTTCTTTCAAGTCAAGATGTATACCGAGATACTTTACATCTTCTTTCTGAGGAATCTGCCCACCATTCATAATTCTATTTTCCGATGAATCGATTCTTCGGTTAGTGAAAACTACTCGAGATTATTTAATCTCATTGATCTTTATCCTCCGTAATTTGCACTACGACAATATTTCAGATAATGTCGACTTCGACTAAATGAGTCGAAAACTGTGACTTCATATTTCCATCTTAAAACTCAACTTTCAAATAGGAAGCTCAACATTCGCTGCGACTGTAAACTGCTAAAGCATGAAATGTTGGCCAAGTATCTTGGAATAACCTTGGCTAGAGAGCTCACATATCGGAAACATATAGAAAAGGATACTGCAAAGGTAAAGGCTAGTAATAACATCATCCAGAGGTTAACCGGTGTTTCCTGGGGTGCTTCCGCATCAACGCTTAGAACGGCAGCTTTAACCCTCATGTACTGAGCTGCGGAATATGAAGAACTTGTTTGGCTCAACAGCTACAATACCGAAAAACTGGACATACAAAGCTGAATACCGCACAATGAGGCCAATCACAGGAGCAGTTAAATTTACGCCTATAGCATGGCTACCTGTACTTAGTAACATTTCGCCACCCGATATCCACGCGAAAACGGCAACAATTAGAGAGTAGCGGAAGTATAAAGCCGAGCAGCGATTGTCTATAAATAGAAAACCAGTGTGCATTACGAAAAATGCCCCGTATTGCAGAGGACTTGAATAGTAAAAAGAAGTGGCGAGAAAAATGGACCAGTTCAAATCCAGATAAACGGAAACTGGTCACATACCCTGATCATAAAAGGTGAACGGTTTTGACCTAACCCGAAGAGAATGGGTGAAACTAAATCGCATTCGGACTGAAAATGGACGTTGTAACGAGTTGTTAACGCGATCGAAAATTCAAAATGACGCTGTCTGTGATTGCGGATACCTTTGACAAACCATTGAACACATTGTTCATGTATGCTCAAGTCGAGCCTTTGACGAAACTTTTAATCATATTCACAAAGTGTCACCATTAGCGTGTTGACATGCGGATACGTAACCTGGACGTGCTGCTATAAACAACTTTTCGCATCGGACCATACGATAATAATAATAATAATTGGGGAGATGGTAAACGCCAATAAAGAAACAGCGTCAGACGAATTTTACATGAAGAATTGAACATGTTTAAAGTCTGTGCAAAGCTGGTACCGAAAAACTTGAGTGCTGATGAGAAGCTGTGCCGTCAACAGGTCTATTCTGACGTTCTTGAACGGTTAAACGAAGAGTCAGATTTGATGGATAGGATCGTTACATGCGACGAAACGTGGATTTTTCAGTACGATGTTGAAACTAAGAGGAAATCGATGCATCGGAAAACATCCGCTTCTCCCAGAATGAAAAAAACGAAGATGTCATAATTGTTTTTTTTCGACATCAATGGAATTGTGATGATCGAATGGTTTCCAGAGGGTCGAACAGTGAACCAAGATTAGGCAACCCTACAAGAGCGAATTTGTAGAAGAAGACCGGAGTTGTGGCGAAACAAGTCGTGGATCCTCGCTGTCTGTGAAGCAGTTTTTAGTTGATAAAAACATTCCGGTGCTCGAACACGCGCCTTATTCACCAGAATTGGCTCCTCGGTGCGACTTCTTTTTGTTTCCGAAGGTGAAGTCTGCCCGAAAAGGAACTCATTTTGAATCAATGGAAAAGGTAAAACAAAGAACGACGCAACTTTTAAACGGCCTTACAAAAAAAGACTTCCAGCACTGTTTCCAATAATGGAAAAAACAAATGGAACGGTGTGTGCAGAAGGGGGTGAGTATATCGAAGGGGAATGCATGGTTGTGGAATAATTTTAACAATAAAGCCGTTTTTGAAAATCAGTCTCGTTATGTAATAGCCACCACGCCTCATACGGTGCTATTCATGAACAACATAGAATGGCTTTCAATTTCATTTGTTTTTTTTTGCTCCTCACGTTGAATCTGTATTAAGAGTAGTAGAATATATGTTTGTTTAATGTTTAATAGATTATCCTTCAATCAACAATCAATAACTTGGAAATATGGGCTGATAACAATGGCCTGGAATTCTCTCCGACAAAATCCGTATGTGTGAAATTTCACAAGAGACGCCAGCATAATCCCGAATCCGACATAACTCTTTTCCTAAGGAATTCACCACTCCCGTTGCTCCACACAATTAAATTCTTGGGTCTTGTGTTTGATGAAGAACTGTCCTGGTCACATCACATTCACCATCTTAAAAATAAATGCATGAAATCCTTAAATATACTAAAATGTCTGTCAAATCCGAAATATAGCATAGATCCTAAGCTCCTGCTAACTGTGTACAAATCTCTCACTTTAAGTAAATTGACCTATGGGTGCCAAGTTTATTCCTCATCAAAAAAAACACTCCTTAAATCACTTGACACAATCCATCATACTGCTATACGAATTATCTTGGGAGCGCATAGGACGTCGCCATCGTTGGAAATCTGTTCACTAGCGGGCATCCCACCCTTAACGGTTATCCGAAATTCTTATGAATTCAGAGATTTATTTTACTGGTACCAAGCTAAATTACGCCGCAACTATAATTCAGAAATCCCACTACCGTCTTTTCCAAACGATCCCCTCCCCAGTGTACTAGCCCTCCTTAAGGAAAGAGGAATTAACTGGAACTCTGACCTTGCACATCAGCATGTTGAACTCCCCTAGGAGGATACTCCGATTGTTGCGGATTTATCTCTGCTGAGCGATCGCTCGGACTAGGATGTCATACTGCCGTCCCAGTATGTGGCGGAAAAAATGCAACTTTTTCCCAGCTACAGACAGCTGTATACAGATGGTGCCAAAGCAAACCCCCTCAATGGGTCCTCGCCGGTGGCTTGCGCCTACGAGGTGGAGGGAGTTGTTCATGCGGTTCGGCTTCACGACTTCTGTTCAGTGCTGGAGGGGGAGCTGTATGGTATTTTCTTCTGCTTGAGAGAATATCTGCAGTCTTACCCCCAACGTCGAAATGCATTTCTAATCACAGATCCCTTGTAATCGATTAGGACACTCCAGACACTTAAAACCTCACACACATTATCTCGAAAAATAAAGCGCATCATTAACGTGCTTTTCCGGGCTGGCTCACAGTTAACATTCTTGTGGGTCCCGGGTCATACCGGTGTGCCGGGGAATGAGCGTGTGAACTTGGCTGCTAAGGCAGCAACATATAGTCCAATGCCCGAAGGTGCCCCCTGCCTCAACTGGGGCCACCCTTTTTTCAGCAACATAAGGCAGAGACATGGGAAATTATGTGGTCGGCTCACACATCATGGCTGCGATCCATTAAGGTGAGCATTGAGCCTTGGTGGCCACCGATATCCATGTCCCGCAGAGAGTTTGCAGCATTAACTAGACTCCGCATAGGACGCACAGCAATATCCCACAACTATTTGCTAGAAGGAACATCTCCTCCCTCTGCCTGTTCCATATGCAATTCACCAACCGCTGAACACGTTCTGGAACATTGCCTGCCTGCAGGCACTTCCAACTTACCGACGGTTGCGTTGTCAAGCGAACCAAAACAGGTGCAGGATATACTAAACCATATTAGAGCGGCTAACCTATTAAAACACTTCTGATCCTGCACTGATCCATGTGCTGTAATAATCCCGGAAATTACACACAGCACATGGACCATATAAATTTAAAGAAAAAAAAAAAAAAGAAAAAAATGTTTAATAGATTAATATTACAAATCAACGTCAATTTAGTGTAAAAGGAGATGTTAACGAGTTACTTGTTGATTTTATGCAGACCATTGAACTGTTTAGATGTGTTTTTCCAACTTTAAGTTTTCACACGTTTAATTTTGTAAATTTTAGTAATATTATTTATAAAAATGTCTTCACCATTCTTGAGACATAATACTTTTATTGTGAAATTCAGTACTCTGTATCATAAGCGATTAGCAATATATCGAATCTTGAATAATAATAATAGTCGTCAGACGGATATTGTAAAGTACTTGGAAAATGTTAGCACAACAGTAGTAAATAATCACTGCGTACTCAATTTAAAAGGATGAAGGTTATTAGGATTCGATATGCACCATTTCATTTTCCAACTAGCACACAACTACTAATGCGAAGTACTGACGTTGTTATACGGTGCAAGATTGCTTACAGTAGGATTAATGCTTTCGTCTATAAGTTTGAACATGCTTTAGGATCTGGATCGTGAATAAAGAGAATTAAATATTTTGAAATTCGTTCCAACTATCAGATTTTTCTAACCCGTACATCATCATATATCTTACTACCATCAGTATAGTTTTGAATAAGGCTATTGTTAATGTAATAATTATAGCCCGAAAATATTTCAAATATGCAATGCTTACAAAATACGAAGGTGGTTCAAATATAAACCGGAATTTCGTCATAAAAATTTTTATTTTATACTTACAGTGCTCATATTTTTTACAATTTTTCGGGATAACCCCCCTCGCACGCTACGTACTTTTTCCACCTCTCCGGCAATTTTTTTATTCCTTTTTCGTAAAAATCTCGCGGCTTGTCACATAGCCATTTGCGCACGAACGATTCCACCTCATCGTTGCTGTCGAAACGTTGTCCACCAAGTGCTTCTTTCAACGGGCCAAACAAATAATAATCACAAGGCGACAAATCTGGACTGTAAGGAGGATGTTCAAGTGTTTCCCAGCCCAATTCGGCCAATGTCTCCATCGTGAGCCGAGCGGTATGTGGCCTGGCGTTGTCTTGAAGCAGTATCGCACTACGGATCGGAATTTCGCGCCTTTTTGTTCGATAGGCCGGTTTGACTGTGTTTTTTAGGAGGTTACTGTAATACTGCGCCGTCACAATACCTTGTTCAGTTAGGAAATCGACTTCGATCACTCCCTTCATGTCCCAAAACACGGTACACAACACCTTCCCAGCTGACTGTGTAATCTTCGCTTTGACTGGCACTCCCTCTTTTTTCTTCCGCCACTCCATAGACGAGCGTTTACTCTCCGGCGTATAGTAGTGTACCGAAGTTTCGTCCGTGGTGAATATTCGCCGCAATAAATTCTCTCCTTCCTCTTCATACCGCTGCAGGAGACGCGTACAAACTTCCCAACGAGTGAATTTCTGTTCAAAATTCAGAAGTCTTGGCACCCATCTGGCTGCAATTTTGCGATAACCTAGCCGATCATGAATTATTGTCTCAATACTACCTATGCTGATGCCCAATTCGTCGGTCATATCGCGTACACGGACGCGTCGGTTAGCCAAAATGAGTTGTTCGATGGCTTTGACGTGTTCATCTGTAATGCTGGTTTTTGGGCGCCGCGCATGTGGTATGTTTGACACCACTTCACGTCCTTTTCGAAACGCGGAACACCACTCGTACACTTGAGTTTTGGAGAGACACTCATCCCCCGAACTGTTCGCGTAATTTTCGGTAAATTTCCACGGATTTTACGTCGTCTTTGACTAAAAAACGAATATAATGATTCGTTGCGCAACAGACACTGGTACTTCTTTTTCACTCATGGCTCTAACTACACTAAAAAGTGAGGTTACGCGGTTCTAATTGCTCTACACGCTTCGTAACAAACCGATCTAACTGCCAGTGCAACCACTTTTTCCACAATAAATTTTTCGCGCGTTTATTTAAAAATTCCGGTTTATATTTGAACCACCATCGTATGTTAAGGGGAATTATCCGCAATTTATGCATCATTATGTGACAGGTAGAGATCTATTGAAGAAATATAACTGTACTGATGTGCGGTGCTTTTCCTCATAGTGAGGGGGGAGGGGGTATTAGCATATTGGAAACCCAGTGTATCAGTGAATATATATGGCGCGAATGAGAAAAATATTCTATATCCCTTTCGAATTACAAAGGAGGAACGAGGTGATCATAGAATTTATTATTAATAAGACGGTTCGCCGGTGGTATACTATTTTATATAATTATTTCCCCTCGTGGGGCGAATAGCATACATTATTGTATGTCACAAACAAATAGTGTGTTGCCAATCAGAAATGAAAGCAATATTATTTTTAAAATTGCTACCTTAAGCGATACAATAAAAAGGCAAATTCTTGCTAAAGAAACAAAAAGTGTTAGTAGAGAGCAAAAATATGCCCTGGATATTGCCGCTGCAGCAAGTTCTTCACTTGATAGTGCCAGAATCGACGATTCTATGGAAGTTAAAAAAAAAAAAAATCTGCGCGTTATTTCAATTTAAAACTTCAATCACGTATTTTTCGAAACTCTATTTTTGAAGTCGGTTATCACGATTTCTTAAAAAGTTATGAATCGATCTTGCTCAAATTTTGCACACTTCTTCAAAATAACATTATCTAGTGCTTGAACGAGGGATTTTTTTTTCTTTTTTTAATCACAACTAATTTTATAAGGCAATACGTGTGCAAATTTTATCAAAAAATGTGATTTTTTCTTCACAACTCCCCCAAAAATTCAAATTTGAATTTTTTTTTTTTACTTCGTCCAAGTACGAGCTATATACCTATACTAACAGAAAATATTTAATTTTTTAATTTCAGAAGAATCTGTCATGAGTTATCTTGACAACTCCGAGAGAACTTTTTTTTAAGGGGTCAAGGGGAATGAGGTCCCAATGGCTGAATTTTCAAAATTTTTAAATGAAAATTTCACAAAGTACTTGTCAAATGTCTATCTTTGATATGTTGAATTGTTTGAATAAAATATTTTATTTGATATATTAAAAAGAATGAAACTAGTAAAAATATGCCTTTTTTGAGCTTTCGAAACCCACTTAACCTCTTAAACAAGAGCGTATGGGTAAGTAAGTGCAGTAACGCGAATAACGATAAACCGTATTTCTATAGAAACTAGTGATCGAAACAGAAGTTTGGCTAGTGGTTGTCAAAGTTTAACTGTCTAGTCGTGCTACGCATGATACATCATCGGAAAACAAAAAATAATACTTACGTTTCGTTTCTAGTCTCCACGGTAATTTACTTTGTGTTTTATTTATAAAGAAAACCGCAATTTATTCTAAAATTTTGTCGAACACCGCTATCGTCGCAAGAATTTTAGTAAATGCCATTCTTACTTCGTAAACGTTTCGTAATATTCACATTATCCGGGTAATAATTATCCGGTCTATAATAAATATCTTATTTCCATAAATTTTCCATATTTTTTTTCCTCGTGTAACTGCTACGACTAAATGAAAATAACTCACTTTTTTAACGGCGGTAATAAATGCTCATGTTCGTTGCACTGTCCGCAACAGTGAGCGATAATTTTGTTTTATTCAATATTGTCACTCGGCGAAATAGATAAAAATCTTGAGAAAACCTAAGTGGAAACCTATTCACTAGAAATCAATTTCACTGACGACCAGTGTTGGACTCCGATGTTATAGGATAATCGGAATTCATCATTGCCGCGAAATAACGGGATCGCCAAGCGGATTGTCAACGCCAGAGGAGTTATAAGTTAGTTTTAAATATGCGCCTTACATATCCTGTACATAATAGTCGAACTGTATTACTCTTTTTTTTTTTTAATATATATGTATATATTACGTTTTCTTCTTCTTCTTCTTCTTCTTCTTTGATTAACGTGCCGTGTACTGCCGCCTAGGCCAGAGGCACGGATAAGATAAGAGTTAGATGGAGTGGAATAGATTAGTGGTCTTGAGAAAACGTAGGAGACGTTCAATTTTGTCGTGGCGGTCAGATAGGATTTCGGAAAGGTTGGACGACTGGAGAATTTGTACTCTGTATGAATTATAGGTTGGACAGCTGACGAGTAAATGTTGGATTGTGACAGAAGAATTGCAATTGGAACACAGTGGAATAGGTTGTCTGGACAAGAGGTGACTATGAGTAATTTTGGAATGACCTAGGCGGAGTCTTGTGACAACGATTTCATTTCTTCGATTCGTGAATAATGAAGTTTTCCATGGTCGAATAGTATCTCGAATTGAGCGCAGCTTGTTCGTGTTTGGGATGTCGGTCCACTGTTTTTGCCATGTTTGAAGTGATTTTTGCAGTATATGGGCTTTTAGATCCATTGGCGGAATTTCAATGTTCGGTACCGGAAAGAACAATGAGCCTTCTTTTGCTGCCGTATCCGCGAATGAATTCCCCTGAATCCCAACGTGTGATGGGATCCATGCGAACGAAATACGGGTACTTGTACTACGAAGAATGCGAATAATTTCCTTGGCTATTGGGTGTTGGTGAGGAGAGTTGTATTTTTGAACTGATGTGATCGCGTTTAATGAGTCTGTACATATGAGGTGTGGGGAATGAGGATCGGAATTTATTACATTTTCTATTGCAAGTTTTATAACAAATAGTTCCGCCGAAAGAATACTGAATAGTGCCGGAAGAGAGTAACGAAGAATAATTTTTTTTATCGGATGCTACTCCACAACCTGTGCCTCGAGGTGTTTTGGAGCCGTCAGTAAAAACTATTTTGCAACTGTCATATTTGCTGATCATGCAATGTATTTTTATTTTTTTATTTTTTTTTTTTTGGGCGCTAGCGGTATTGACTCAACAACAAGAAAACTAAGCTAATAAATATATATGTTATAGATACAAATGAAATGTCTATTGAACGGTTACTAATGTTATATTTTATTTCTACACGAACATATTATTCACAAATTCACAAATATTACATTGTTAAATACTACTTGTAATTAATTATGTTAAAATAAATAAATAAAATAATTACAAAGATAGTCCGACCGGTTTCGTTAATACATATTCATGGGTCCATGAATATGTATTAACGAAACCGGTCGGACTATCTTTGTAATTATTTTATTTATTTATTTTAACATAATTAATTACAAGTAGTATTTAACAATGTAATATTTGTGAATTTGTGAATAATATGTTCGTGTAGAAATAAAATATAACATTAGTAACCGTTCAATAGACTTTTCATTTGTATCTATAACATATTATATATTTACCGTTTATGGAAGAAAGAAAAACATATAATAATAAGCTAATAAACTAAATAACTAAGCGGTCCGAAATGGACGCAACAAAGGACAGCAGTGCGGACACCACAGAAGATGAAGGAAAGGAGATGATAAAGGAAGAGTTATAGGGAGTAGGGAGACCTAATGACTGGAGCTGACTGTATAAAAGGTAGCGTTCGTTACGAAGAGCAGGACACTGAAAGAAATTGTGATTAGCATCACATGTACGAGGAGGATCACAATCGTGGAGAGAACAATCAGGAGAAGACGATTGAGCAAATCGAAAGCGAGAGGAAGGGAGGAGAGAATGATTGATCCGGAGACGAATTAGGGAGACAATAGAAGAACGACGACTGAGAGGAATAGAATGGAACCAAGACAGGGAACGAGGAATTGGCTGAATGAAACGGTAATGAGAATGACGATTAGAAAATAGGGAGGGATAAATATCCTGCCAAAGTCTGGCGTGATTGTAGGTAGATAAGGAAAGGATATCTGAAGAAGGGAAATGGTTGAGGAATGAATCAAGGCGACCAGCAGAACGAGCCAAAGAATCGGCTGCCTCGTTGCCGTCAATTCTGGAATGACTGGGGACCCACAAAAAATCAATGAGAATAGAACGGGATGACTGCAAAGTGGAGGTAAGGGAACGAATTGAGAGAATAATATTATCAGAGGAATGTGAAGGAGGAGAGGATATGGCTTGAAGGACGCCCTTAGAGTCCGAAATAATGAGGAATTGGGAAAGATCGCTTAAAGAGGAAATATAAGAGATAGCCTGAAGGATGGAGATCGACTTGGCAGAAAAAATAGAGCAGAATGAAGGAAGCCGTAAGGACTCAGAATATCGAAGCGACGGAGCAGTAAACGCACCACCCACGCTGTCCTCGCTCTTGGAACCATCAGTAAAGATCAATACATGAGCAGGAAAAGAGGAATTCAACAAATGAAGAAATTCATTGTTGACTGCACCGTGAGAGGAGGAATTGGCTCGAAGTGGGACAGAGGAAAATTTGATAGGCTGCCACAGGCTATTGAAGTCATGAAAGAAGTACGGGAGAGTGTTGTAGGAAAGGACAACAGGAGAAAAATTAGAAAGACGGGTAGCAATGAGCGACAGGATTGGGATTTTATGAGGAGAAAAACGCCAGCAGTTTTTGATATATAGATAGGAGGAAATAAGTTTGGACGAGGAGATGGGAAGCCGTTTAATTAAGAAGCGATACCCAAGCTGAGAACGGCGAATAAACAGTGGTTGGGCAACCGACTCTGATAGAACTGCGGGAATGGGGGAGGATTTCAAGGCTCCAATGCACAAACGGAGGCAAGAATTCTGGATCGCGTCAAGTTTAGTGAGGAGAGACTCGGAGAAATTACCGTAGATAAAGGAACAATAGTCGAGCTTGGACCGGATGATGGCTTTGAAAAGAATTAGAAGGATAAACGGATCGCCTCCCCATCTGAGGGGAGAGAGAGATTTAAGGAGATTAAGTCTTTTAAGACAGGATTTATAGAGAAAATTAATGTGCTCATGGAATGTGAGGTGGCTATTTAAAAAAAGGCCAAGATAGCATATGGAATTGATAACAGGGATAGGAATATCAGATACAGTGATGCGAGTTAGATCGCGGTTAAAGGGTCGGAGAGAAAAAATGATACAAGACGACTTAGTTGGAGAAAGAGAGAGGTGAAGACGAGAAAGGGAATTATTAAGAATAGACAGGGAATTATTCAAATCATCAATAGCGACGGACAGATTGTCACAGGTGGAATAGACCAAAATGTTGTCAGCGAAGAGGAGGGAGGAAGAATAAATAGGAAGAGAAGCGATATCAAAAGAGTAGATATTAAAAAGTATAGGACTCAGACAGGAACCCTGTGGGAGCCCACGATAAACGCATCTGGAGGAGGAATGGGAGGGAGAAGAAATAAAGAGAGTTCTGTTCTGGAAGAGGTTGAGTATGAGAATGGCGACGACGGGAGGGAGGTTAAGAGAAAAAAGTTTGGAACCCAAAGCGGGAATGATGCACATTATCACAGGCAGAAGAGACGTCCACAAAGGAGGCAATGGTGAATTTTTTTGTTAGGAAAGACTTATAGACATCTGAAAGGAAATAACTAATGCAGTCAACCGGCCCAAGCCCAGGGCGAAAACCAAACATATTAGGAGGGAATAGATTATTGTGCTCCAGCCACCACACGAGGCGATTGTTGATCAAACCTTCAAAGAGTTTACGCAGGCAGGAAGCCAGGGAAATGGGACGGAAAGAACACTGATTTCTTTTAGGAATAGGAACGACAATAAAGTCGTTCCAGGATTTTGGAGTAGAGCCAGAAAGGAGAAAAGAATTAAATATATGGAGAAGGAAAAGCAGCACAGCAGGAGAGAGATTTTTAAGAATAAGGAACGAGAGACCGTCCTGGCAAGGAGCAGACAAGGTGGATTTATTATGAATGGATGCAAGCTCCTCGTAACGGAAAGGAGAAGACAGGAAGTGAGGCTCAGAATCTACAGGAAGAGAAGGAAGAACAGTTTCTTCAAAAGAAGGGACATAGGCGGGAGCAACAGAATCCAAGAAGGACTCCAGCTGGGATTTGGAAGGGTGGGAGTGGCGAGGGCGCTCAGAAAAGGGTGATCTAAACGCTTTAGCCATTTTCCAGATCTGGGAGAAAGGAGGAACAGAAAGACTTCCAAGAATTCTTTTTGGCAGACTTAAGGATAAAACGAGCTTTTGCGTTTGCTTCTTTGTGGGCTAGGAAGTTGGACATAGAGGAATGAGAGCGGAAGGCTTTAAAGGTGGCAGAACTTTTTTGAAACGCTGCTTTACACTCTTCGTTCCACCAGAGTGATGAGGCATACGAAGAAGAGCGACTGCGCGTGCTGGTAATAGGAGGAGAAGATGCGGAAAGAGCAGAATTTAGCGTTTGAGTGAAAAAATCGTAACGGAAGAATGGATTAGGAACATCAGAAAAAGAAGGGAGAGAAGAATCCACCAAGGAACGAAATTTAGCCCAATCAGTTTTAGAAAGAAGCCAACGGGGAGATTGAAGGGGCTTGAAAGACTTAGGAGAGAGCACAGAGTGAGCAGAATGGGGACATGATCGCTGCCAAAAGTGCCGTCGAGAGTCCTCCAGGAGCATAAGAGACCAAGATTGGGAGAGGAAAAGGAGAGATCAACTGAACTAGAGGAAGAAGGTTGCTTGAAGAGGGTAGGAGACCGATCATTAAGTAGAAAAAGATCATGATCCAAGATAAGATTTTCAAGAATCGAACCATTAGGATTATTCCCAGCGCAGCCCCAAAGAGGAGAGTGAGCATTCCAGTCGCCTCCAATGATGAATGGACCAGACAACGATGAAAGAAATGAGATAAGAGGAAGATTAGAGAGGCTGGAGTTAGGAGGGTTATAAACGCAAGCAATATGTAAAGGATGCGGAAGAAGATTCAAAAGAGAAATGTGAACCATGTTAGGAAGATTGGGATAGGGAGGAGGAAGACAAGGGATATCGTGCGATAGGTACGATAGATCGTATCTAATGAGAATGGCGACGCCACCGTAACCATCCACACGATCTGACCGAACTAAAGAATAGCCTTTGAAATGTAGAGACGAGGAGGATTTGAGCCAAGTTTCGGATAACAACGCCACATGGATATTATAGAGGTCTAATAAACCCTCTAAACTTAATTTGTTAGCTTGTAAGCTACGGCAGTTCCACTGCAGGATGTTCAAAGCATGAGCACGCGACATGCTATCTAGGATACAAGAAAGTTAGAATAGGATAGAAAATGAAAGGGGGGACGAGAGTAGCTATAAAAGAAGAAAGAAAGGTTAGTTGATGTATTGTATTGAGTGAGTTGATGATATTTTGATTAGCCGAAGAGTTGATTACAGCGCCATAGTTGAGTCTTGATTTAATCAGTGCTTGGTAGATTTTCAACAAGGAGGAACGATCTGAACCATGCAATGTGCTAGCCAGTTTACGAATTAAGTTTAGTTTTTTGGTGCAGCCTGTTTTTAGTTGGTTGATGTACGGTTTCCATGTAAGTTTTTCATCCAGAATGATTCCTAAATATTTTACGGTATCTGATGATGGAATGGTTACGTTGTTTAGTTGGACTGAAATTTCATGACTACAGCGGCGAACTCTGCAGAAATGAATAGCGGTAGTTTTCGTGTTTGAGAAATTGAAGCCGTTGTGGACTGACCAAGCTTGTAGTTTGTCGACTGTTTCCTGTAGTATTGCTGTTCCGAGGGACAGGTCCGAACAGGAGATGAATATAGCTAGGTCGTCTGCAAATAAGGAGCATTGGACAGGCGGGTGTATTTGTTCCGGAATGTCATTTATGGCTATGTTGAAGAGGGTAGGGCTGAGAACGGAGCCCTGAGGAACACCGTTCTGTAGATTCTGCGGAGCTGATTTAACTGATCCTAGTCGGATATGAAATTTGCGACTCGATAGGAAATTTTGGACGAAGTATGCTAGATGACCGCGAATTCCCCAGCCATGAAATTTTTTAAAATTTTTTCTTTCCAAGTATTGTCGAAGGCTTTGGATATGTCAAAGAATATTGCCAGTAGGTGATTTTTACGAATAAATTATGTTTGTATTGACTGTTTGAGAAAAAGCAGTTGGTCGATCGTTGATCTGCTCGCTCGAAATCCGCATTGTGATTCGGTCAGGAGGTTGTTAGATTCGATAAGACATTGCAGTCATGCGTTTATGATCCGTTCCAGGAGTTTGCAGAGAACACTAGTGAGCGAAATAGGTCTGTAGCTGTCTAATAACATTGGATTTTTATTTGGTTTTGGAATCGGAATGATTTCGGCAGTTTTCCATGAGTCAGGGAACGTGTTCATTGTCCAGATATGATTAAAAATTGATAGTAAGATGAGAATAGCGGGCTCAGGAGCATTTTGGAGCATGTAAGCATGAATGCTGTCCGGTCCGATTGCAGTTGGTTTCAATTTTTTGATACCTCGTTGTAATTCTTCGAGCGTAATAAGACAGTTGTAAGGTTCTTTATTGTCAGAGTGGAAATCGAGTCTTACGGAGGCGAGATTTCTTTTGTGATTAAGTGCTTCTGATGAGAAATTCAAGTTGCTGGATTGAAAAGCTATAAATTTCGCGAACGATGTAGCTATTTCGTTTAAGTCTGTGCTTATATAGTTATCCAATTTGATGCTAGTGGGAATTGGTGAAAATTTTTTCCTATCAAGCCCTCGAATTTTTTTCCAGACTGTAGTGGTAGAGGTGAAACAGTTTATAGTTTGTACGAATTTCTGCCATGAAGTTCGTTTGGCCTGTTTTAAAGTGTATCGTGCATTAGCGCGAAGTTTTTGATAATTAACATGATTTTCCAGAGACGGAGTGGCTTTTAATTTTTTTAGTGCTTTTCTTCTATTACGTACAGCGGCGGAGAAATCTGTGGTCCACCATGGGACTGCGCTTTTACGTAAATGTGTAATTTGAGGAGTCATAGAGTTCGCGTGATTTACAATAATATTTGTGAACGATTGGACGAGGTTTTTGGCGTTTGAAGTTTGACTGACTTCGAAGCTGGCGACTGATGGATAGGTTGAGCTATATATTTTCCAATCTGTTTTGCGGTAGTTGTACTTTATGCCTTGAATTGGGGATATAGTTTTGCTATGCTTGTGGTGAACGATTACGGGAGTATGATCGCTTCCAGCGAGATCATCATGGTTGAAGACTTCAACAGCGTTCAGAATGGCTGGGGTGGTAATAATTAAGTCCAACATTGACCATGTCTTGTGAAAGAAGTTATAATGTATTGGATCCTCGGGATGTAGCAGAGCGAGATTGTAGTTGGAAATAAGTTCTTCAATGATTCTTCCTCTAGAGTTGTAGCATGATCCACCCCAGAATGGGGAATGAGCATTTAGATCTCCCCAGATAAGAAAAGGACTTGGAAGAGCCAAAATGAGTTCGCTAATGTCTTCTCGAGTGATATTATCTCTTGGATGTAAATATATTGAACAGATAGTGAGTGGTGATGAAAGATATATGGTTGCTGCAACAGCCTGTATAGTTGTCTGTAATTGAAGCTGGTTGAAATTGAGGTAGTTTTTAACGGCTAAACTTACTCCTCCGGATGCCCAGTTCGAAGAGCAGTTTGTTGATATGATATTGTAGTTCGGAAGATATAAGGTTTGGCTATTCTTAAGATGTGTTTCCTGCAGACATATTATAGTTGGATCATAAATAGACTGGATTAATTTGAGATCTTCTAGATGTCTATAAACACCATTGCAGTTCCAGCTGATATATATTTGAGGTACGTCCATATCTCGTTCACTTATGGAAAAATAGATGTTTCCGAAGGAGATGGTTAGGCTTCGGTCGCAGAGGTACTGGAATTCTGCAGTCGTTTCAGCTTTTTCAGAATCTTGGTTAGGTGCACTTTTGTGGATCTATCCTTTATAGGGGGGTGAAGTTCAGCCAACATCCTGATCATCGAGTCGCTAGGAATTTTGAATTCGTCGGCAAGAATTGATTGAATTTCCGGAGCAGATTTTCTTTTAGACATGTCCACAAATAAAGCAAAGTTAGTGGCGGAGAGCGGATATTCATTTGCTTTGAATTTTTCGTTAATTGTTGCCTCGAGAGGTTTTAGAACCTCTTTGAGAGTGCTTAAAGATTCATCTGCTTCGGTTCCCGTATCCGATGAAAGTCCATCAGACTCATCTGGAAGATCATTGGAATTTTTAAGTTTTTGTTTTTTCACGCCTTTTTTCTTTGTTCGCACTATCGCTTCTGTAGGCGTGAGTTGGGTATCACCAATTTCCATTGGCGATGAAAAGTTACGTGATGAAGATGAAGTAGATGGCGGCGATCTTTTGAGAGGAAGGGATGGGAAGTGTTCAATTGAAGCTTTTTCAGATTCTTCTGTTTGAGAAATTGGTGCGGTGATTTCTCGTTGAGTGTCATTTTCAGAACTATCAGCTTCGATAGTACAATCTTCGGCTCGATGCCCCTTTGATTTATACTTGAAACAAGTGAAGTCGTCAAATGTAATGAAGATTCTGTGGGAAACATTTGCGTGGTCTAGAACAAATGATCCAGGTAAGTTAGCTTCTTTGATATTGGTGGTAGTATAGACTTGTCTTCGCCAGCTAATGATATGACCAAACAGTTGATCATATGGATTAACTCTTAAGATGGCGATATCAGATGTGATTTCTAGTTTTAATTTATTTACGACATAATCTTGTAAAATTTTGTTCGGCAACGTTGACGGGACATTGGAGAAGATTATTCGTTTGGCTGGAGTCTTTTGCCTTCTGCATTTAATAAAGTTGTCTTCGATTTTGAAACCGCCGTGTTCGATCATGAAGGTTTCTACTAACGAGGAATCTTTTAGATTAATAATGACTCTGTTACGGCTTACTTTAGCAGCTGCAATGATATTAAGGGTCCTCCACGAGATCTTTAATGGCGATGAGGTAATCACGGAGTTTATATTCTAGTACACAGTTGAACACTATACCTTGTTCTTCTGTAGGGTAGTTGAATGTTGTTAGTGGAGTAATTTTGTTTTTTGTGACTTGAGAGCACGACGGAGTTGAGTTGGAAGGAGGTTTTAACGGTAATAGTTGGGAAGGTAAGGTTTGAGGGGAGGAATTTTGAGCCATATTAGCAATCGGGCTGAGCTGATTGCTGGTATTTCCAAGTTTTAATAGCACAATGATAGAATTGTTACTTATAAAAAAAAAAAAAAAAAAAAAAAAAAAACAACAACAAAAAACGTTTCAATCAATAACGCAGACGATAAGATAAAATAACAATGCACTAGAAATACACAACGCGCTAGTTCATGATAGAAATTGTTACTTATAAAATAGAACAAAACACGTTTTTAAACAATAATGCAAGCGATAAGATAAGAAAAAATGCACAAAGATGAACGCAGAAACACACAACCCTACACTGGTTCATTAGTAACACGAATTTCCATATTACATTTTATTATGGAAATTCGTGTTACTAATGAACCAGTACGGTTGTGTGTTTCTGCATTCATCTTTGTGATTACATTTTATTATCAATGTTATATGTATATTTTGTCCTATCTCGATCACTATAATTGAAAGTGAACAGTCGTGCGCTCTTGTGTTCTAAATACAGTTTTTTTCTCTTTTTTTTCTCTTTTTTTTCCTCTTTTTCTTATCTTATCTCTTTCCTTTTTTCTGATATGTGTTAAATTTATCTCTTTTTTTGTACTCTACCTTTTTTTTGTTTGGTGATAATTTTGATGTAAACAAGAAGCTCCAGTATCGCTAACCGCCTGTATGGTGGAAAAACCCACCAGTTCCAACACGGCTACAAATACTCCATTACATGCCTACAAACGGTAAACCAGCTTTATCATATGCTTCTATCGCTCAATTCGATAAACCTCCTTCACGTGACCAAGCAATCGTCATCCACGTTAACAAAGATGATAAACTAAAAGACTGTATACAATGTATCGGCACCCTGATACCTCCGAAAGACATATTATTTGCATCTCGTATATCGAATAACCGTATATGCGTGTACTTAGCTTCAATCAAAATAGCAGACGACCTAATTCAATCCCGCTCACAAATCACTGTAAACTCTCGTATCCTAAAACTACGTAAACTGATCAATCCCGCTAAACGCCTAATAATTTCTAACGCCTCCCCCCCACATACCCCACTCCGTCATCGAACGCAAATTGGTGGTGAAGCGTTACGATTGGTTTTAGTTATTTTTATATACCCTCAGGGATGCCACCGCGGTTTCAGATTCGCGGAATTATGATTTTTTAAATTTAAGGTTGACTTTTATTAGAACCTTTCCAATATGTGATAAAAATATTTGTTTATTTTGTTTAACTTTACAAAGAAATTTCGATACAGGTCGACCTAGAAAAACACCGGATAGATAAAGATATAAATATACACGGATATACAATTAGAAAAATATACATATATTATGGTACGTATCACTCTGGCTGGGTTACTCCGGGACCGGTAGATGCTCCTTTGACGGACCGACGCACGATGGAGGCTCTTTCCAACGACGATAAGGAAACTTGTTGTTTAATTGTGAAGTCGAACAGTTTCATTAAATATTTCCCACCGATCGGGTCTCGAACCTTTCCGGATCAAAATTACTTTCGTGCAAATTTACTTCGGACCGTTAATTTCTCAACGACACGACACGCGGTCTCGCTGACCGTTTTTCTTTTCTTTTAACCGAAACCAACTGGCGACTTAACTTCGCTCTCGGCAAGCAAGCAACTAACTAACTGCTCGTCTGCCTTTCTCCTTTCTTTTTGGCATTTTTGGATCTTCATTTCTTCCGAACCGGTCTCTTCCCTGTCGCAGACCAGCCAATCATCTCTTCTTTTTTTTACTGATCATCGCGCGCATTTATTCCCTCGCTTGATTTCATTAGTCCATCGCACCCCAGCCAGCAACAGGTTCCCACACATGCGCACACTTACACTCACACCATTTGTTCTTGGTACTTTATTAAATTTATTTATATATATTTTTATTTTAATTCTCTTTAAATGTAATGGTCACATTACAGTGGATATCAATCTAAAACTAACAGCGCCAGTTAGCTACTTGAAAGCTGGTATTACCGAAGACCAATACCGACATATATACAGCTTTAGAAGACAAACTTATATAATTAATGACCCCGAAGAACCTATTCTAATACCTGCATTCATCCACATCGGGTACGAAGACGAGAAATTCACTGTATACCTCTCGGACAACGACACCTACTGCAGTCTTTGCAAAACCAATGAACACTCTACTGCAAGGTGTACTATCAAAGATCAAGAGAACAAAATTAGGACGACCACTCGCGATCAAACACCAATCAACCACGTAGCTGCGCCAACGACATCATCAACCAGCCTGCTTGTAGATCCGTTACTCAATGTGAATCTCTCACCAACTCCGTTGAACCTCCCTCCCGCGGCCAAACAGGCCGTTAAAAAATAAATTATGGATAATGCGACTACGACTACAGATGAAAATGAAGAAAAAGTCTCTATCGATCAACCCTCGATAAACACACAACAACTGAAAAATACATCGCCAGCAACATCAACTTCAACGAAGAGAGTATTATCCGCCAGCTCCTCTCCTGAAAGCACAGACACTAACTTGAGCTCCTTGAAACAGAAAGTTAAGAAAATAAAACCGATCGACACTGATGCCGCACAAACTAAGAACGCTTTACTCTCAACATTGGATGCTATCGAAAGCCAATATAAGACACTCCCAAACGCCCTCAGCTTCGATCAACTACTACAACTCCAGCACAAGAAATCGTCAAAACAATCACCACCGAAGAAGTTAACATAGAAACTGTATCAATCCAGCTCCATACGGCTCACTCCATCGTGGCAGATAGAGGATTGAAAATCCGTATCACCAAACTAATCACGAAATTGAAAACGATCCTGAATGGAGACGTCAATAACACAATGGAATATTAACGGATTCTACAACAACCATGAAGAACTCCGCCAACTACTCTCGCTCAAACAACCTATAATCACTTGCCTCCAAGAAACCCACCTCTTACCAAAACACAAATCGACGATAAGAGGCTACCAAATCTACCACCAAGACTGCAGCAGAGGCCATCCGAGACTCTGTTATAACTCAATCAAACATCCAAAATGTTACTATTCGAGTCACAATCTGCTGCCGTCCTCAACTTGCGAACTTGACAATCGCAACATATATATACCACCTGATGAAGACCCAACTTACAATGACCTCTTCCACTTCATTCATCAACTGCCTCAGCCGTTCATCATTCTAGGAGATATGAACGCTCATCACACCGCTTGGGGAGCTACTAGAAATAACAACAAAGGATACATAATCAATAGAATCCTCCAGGATGACTGTCAACTAATCCTGCTAAACAACGGCCAACAAACTAGATTCAACAGCTCTAATAAAACCTTCTCTGCGATCGACTTGTCAATTGCCTCCTCTGACATTGCTCACCGATTCAATTGGAAAACGCATTCCGACCTGTGTAATAGTGACCATTTTCCTATACTTATTCACATCTCCACCACCTCGATGAACCAACAACTTCCTACAACCCAAAGATGGCTTCTAAAAAAGGCGGATTGGAATAAATTCAAATCAATTTGCACCCTCCCACTCCCCAAACCATCAGCAGACATCGACTCCTGTATCCTAAACTTCAACCAACACATCCTACACGCAGCTGAAAACTCGATACCAAAATCCTCCGGCAGAATATCCACAAAAAATGTTCCTTGGTGGAATGAAGACCCATCAAAAATCGCAATAAGGCCCTTGCTAAGTTCCAAAAAACCAGACTCACAAGTGATCTCACCAACTTCCGCCGTTACCGAGCAGTAGCCCGTAGACTATCCAGGCAACTGAAGAAACAGAGCTGGAACTCCTTTATAACCTCTATAGACGAGCACTCTGACCAAACCGAACTCTGGCGGAAAATAAGGATCCTAAACGGTGCTAAACAGCCCTTGAATGCAATCACCCTAAAAAAAGGAGATACTTACACGCAAGACTCTGACGAAACTGCTAACCACTTGGCTCAAGTTTTACACAGACCTCATCTGATGCAAACTACACCCCAACGTTCCTGAATTTCAAAAAAGCAGAAGAAATAAATTCCTACGATCTAAACAGTGACGATTCAGAAGAATTCAACACTCCCATCACCATGCCGGAGCTCTCCAACGCCATCAAGCGCCTGAAGCCTAACACGTCACCTGGTCCAGATAATATTCCGTCTGCCTTCATCAAAAATCTACCCGATACCCTTAGAACAGAACTGCTGAGTATATTTAACTCAATATGGAAAGAAGGCACATTCCCCAAGATCTGGAGCAAGGCCATCACTATACCTATCTTGAAACCAGGAAAGGACCGCTTCCTACCAACATCATATCGACCCATTTCTCTTACCTGTGTCATGTGCAAACTACTGGAAAAAATAGTCGCCATCAGACTGACCCGGTATCTCGATAAACAAAAAATTCTATTAAAAAACCAATGTGGATTCAGAAAGCAACGAAGCACTACCGACCACCTACTGGGACTGCAAAACGAAATCCTGCAGTCGTTTAAAAACAATGAGTACCTAGTAGCCATCTTCTTCGATATAGAAAAGGCGTACGACACCACCTGGCGATTCGGAATCCTGAAAGAACTCACGAGTTTTGGAATCAGAGGGCGTCTGGCAAAATTTATCAATAACTTCTTAAATAATCGCACGTTTATGGTCAGAATAGGAAATACTCTTTCAAATGAATACCAACAAGAAAACGGAGTCCCTCAAGGCAGTGTCCTTAGTATCTATTGCTTCCTAATCCTGATAAACACTATCTCCGCAATCATTCCACTTCCTATTAACCACAGACTTTTTGCTGACGACTTAAACATAACTGTTAAAACTACAAACCTACAGTTCGCAGAGAGCCTTCTCCAAGCATGCTTGGACAATCTAGCGAACTGGAGTGAACGCACGGGACTCAAATTCTCTGTCGAAAAAACGAAAGGCGTCATCTTCACGAGAAAACGCAGACACCGACCCGTAAGTCTAACACTCAACGATCAACAACTAAAGTTTTCGGAAGAAGCTCGTTTTCTCGGATTAATCTTCGACAAAAAAACTTCGATGGAGAAACCACATCCTATCCTTGAAAAACTGAAGCCTTTCTGCACTGAACATACTGAAGATGCTGAACAGCAGGAAATTCGGACCCAGCTGTTCCATATTACTAAAAGTATACAAAAGTTTAATCCGACCAAAACTCGACTACGGCTGCATCGTCTACTCATCCGCCTCCAAAGGCCTGCTCCAAAGTCTTGACACGATCCAAAATTCGGGCCTCCGTATAGCTCTACGAGCTTTCCGAACTACGCCTGCCTCCAGTATGCATGTGCTCGCCGGTATTCCTCCCCTGAAATACCGCCGGCAAACATTATCGGTCGATTACGCCCTATCAATCTTAAGTTACCCGAACCATCCAAACCACAGCATTTACAGTCCATCAAACCCACTATACAGAGACGGTACCCTCGCTGCTCAAGGCTACTTCAGATGTCATGACGAATTTACGCTGGACATCCCGAATTATCTACTTAAGCGCATGCCTTCCGCCGATCCACCGTGGAGTCCAAACCACCATGAAGGCACCATTTACATCATGATCTTTGATCACCTTCCCACGCTATCGACCAACGCCGCCGTACCAGTGTTACACCCAAGCGAACTGAAGAAATACGCAAAATACAAAATAATGTCTGATTAGGAGGTTGAGTGGAACAGCAGCTATTCGAACAAACTACTGGCAATTAAACGGACGATTACTGACTGGACTTACGTTATAGGCAAAGCTGCATCAAACCGGGATATTGAATCAACCTTGAACAGAATCTATCTAGGCCATACTTTAACCACCCATGCATACCTCCTGGACCACCAGGAACCTCCAGCCTGTACTCAATGCAATTGTCAGATCACAGTCAAACACATCATCACTGAATGCCCCATCTACAGTGCCGAACGCCAACAATCCACACTTACAGACGATCATTCCGCGAATTTAAACATAAATAACCTATACAGACTTATTAAATTTATAAATATTACAAACCTTAAAATAATGTAAATAACCTCACCCGAGGTGATAGCCCCCTCCCTGGCAATATGTACCTCGTAAATAATAAATAAATAAAAAAATAAATAAATTGTAATAATTAGAGATACCTCTAATTTTACCCTGTGCAATTATTGGCGTGGTCGAACATGATTGACCGCTATTTGACAAATGAGGAAAATAAAAATATTCCCAATGGACCGGATGAAGAGGGCGATTCGGCATTAGGTGCTGATCCAAAATTTCGAAATTTTAAATGAAAAAAATCGAAAATTCCAAAATTTTAAGTGAAAAACTAAGCAATAAATCAAAAGAAAACTTTGAAATCTGAAATAAAAAATTGAAAATTTTAAAACAAACAGAAATAAGATATTAAAAAAATAGATAAAAATATGAATAGTTAGATCATAAATTGACCAGGAACAAGCACACAGTTTATCTGCAAAGTAAATTAAGAAAATTGAACTATATATTTTTCTACTTACAAAATTTCTTCTTGAGTGAGCATTTACTAAATCTCTACTTCTCTCTATATCAGCCAGTATTGTCCTATGGAATATTACATTGGAAATGTGCAGCCAACTTGCATCTATCACAACTTCAGCGATTACAGAAACATGTTTTTTTACACTATCTTTAATAAAAAAGACTATGTACCATATTTTACCCTGCTCAACATACATTGCAATGTGTATTTGAAAACAAAAATCTATTTAATATTTCCTTGAAAGAGGATGTGACAAGAAGTTCCTCTAAAGAGCAAGCTATCATTCCAAATTAAAGAAAAAATATCATGCAAGGATACAGGCGGTACATATGGGTGAACTGATTCAATGGAGATCGTATACGGGAAAACGCTCACAGGGAAGACCACTCAGAAGGTGGACGGATGATATTGTGGCAACAGCAGGGAAACAATGGCTTCGTGAAGTACAAGTATTGATGGAATAAATTAAGGGAGGCCTACATCGAATCAATGATGTAACGCAGGCAAAAGAAGAAGAAGAAGAAGAAAACTGTACAATTTACTTTGCGCTGACTTAATTGAATTATTGAAAATTCGAAAAAATCACCATAAATATCTAATTAAACATGTCGATTTTTTTCGGTAACAACCACGTCAATATTTTTTCCTTCGGTTGACGTTTCGAATAGTAGTGCTCTATTCATCATCAGAACCATAAATGAAACAACTAAGGGGAAACCAGTCCTTAAATAGATAAGCCAACATCACGCCCGACCTTCTGATTGGCTAATGTTATTTCCACTTTTTATTAGGTCGATAGCTGTCTTCCAGTTTGATTTAATACCGTCATCTTTATTAAAATTTTTATATTTTTCTATTTCAATCGCCTCTCTGATTAGACGTTTACTTGCGTTTTCGATTTTTGCTATTATATTCCTATCTTGAAACTTTATCTCATGTTTCGCGCGTTCTACGTGTTCAGCCACCGCGGATTTTTCAATACGTCTATGTCGACAGTTTGCTTCGTGCTCTTTAATTCTTGCATGTACTGCTCTACCAGTTTGTCCCATGTAACTTAAGCCACACGAACACGGAAGTCTATATAGACCTGCTGCATGTAACGGAAGTAAGTCGTCCTTATTGTAAAATATGGACGTGATTGTTACCGAAAAAAATCGACAACTGGTTAATAACAAACACCACGAAAATTTAAAATCCCCCCTTTGGGCATGTCAACAAAGGATCTTCGCCCAGAAACGACACGAGGGAGAAGTATCAGTTAAATGTAGAGTCGGTGTCAAATATTGATAAGATAAAAGAACTGAGGATAGGAACAACGGAGATCGACGGAAACGATAAGATATACGAGGCACAATAAGGAGTAGGGAGTTTGAGTGATAGCAGATTGGAGTACAAAGAAGTGCGTTCGTTCACGAGGGATGGACATTCAAAGAGGATATGGTCAGAACCACAGACGGCTTCGTCGTCAGGATGGAGAGGATAATTAAGGGGATAAAGCGAGATGAAAACGAAAACGTGATGGGAAGGAAGAAGAGTATGATTCAGACATAAACGGATAATAGGGACAATAACGGAGCGGCGAAGCGAAGGAAAATCGTAAAACCAAGGCCGCGGGGGAAGATTAGGTTGAATGAAAAAATTTAAGAGAAAGGTTGATTAGAAAAGGAAGAAACGTAAAAATCTGACCAAAATCTAACATGAAACTTTTTACACAATGGGAGTAAATTAGAAACGGGAAATTTAGAGAAAAAAAAAGCGGGAGGATACAGTAATCTGAGCCTAGGAATCTGCCATTTCGTTACCCTTTATCCCCACATGACTGGGGACCCAGAGCATTTCAATGCGGATAGCGTGAATAAGTTAAAAGCAAATATATTAATGGGTAGTCTGTGTGTTGGTCTTTTCATTCAATGCTCCAAATTAGTATTTAGTCTCCAGTGTTTGTACCCCCCAGTAGGTGTGGTGTATTTATTTTTCTACAATACATTCTGACGTTTCTTCTGCTTTTTCTTTTTTGTCCTATTTTTGTTTATTTTTCTTGGAAGGTATTTTTTTTTTTTTATTGATGTTTTTTTATTATTTTTTTTACTATTTATTCTAATTCCTATCATATACCTTAGGTTGATTAGCAGAATTATTGTTTCTTTAATAGTTTAGCTTATACATTTATAAATTTATAACCTCCCTATTTTTATTATTATTTTATTGAACGCTTTCAATTTATATATCATTACTAACATTACGTTACACATTCTCTTTGCTGCTGAAATGCAATTGTTGATGAACAAGCGGTGCGGAATAAATAGTGGTAGTTCTCCTTCTCTTCTTCTCTATGTAGGGTAGTAGCTATATTTAATACTCTTAATGTGTACCTGTATACATATATGTGCTAGAGTGCGGAGAGGTGCTGGAATACAGTTCGTCAAAGGAAGGAACGTAAGCAGGAGCGACAGAATCAATGAAGGATATTAGGCTATCCTCAGATACATTAGAAAGAGAAGGACGTTCAGAGGATGAAGATTTAAAAGCTCTAGCCAACCTCCAAATATGTGAGAGAGAGGTATTTCTAGAAAAAGAAGAGCAGAATTTCTTCCAAGAGGCCTTTTTCACGGCTTTAAGAATAAACCTAGTCCTGGCGTTGGCTTGTTTATGAGCCAGAAAGTTTTGGGTTGTAGGATCAGAGCGATAGGATCTGAAGGTCGAACGACAATGGTTAAATGCAGCGTTACACTCCTCATTCCACCAAAGAGATGAGGCCGCACAACGATGGGTGGTTGCAGGAGAACGACGAGGGGGAGAAGATAGAGAAGGAGCAGACCTGATAGAATGAGAAAAGAAATTATAGAGAGAAATGGGATTACAATTAAGCTGTGGATCAGGAAGTGACGAATCAACAGAAGAGCGGAAAAGATACCAATTAGTTTTGCTGAGATTCCACCGAGGAGAATGGAGAGGCCTGGGATAAGTTAGAGAAGGAAAAATATCAGTAGTAATTATTATTATGGTAACATGGTCACTGCAAAAAGAACCCGAAAGGGTTCCCCAGGTAAAGTTAAGACCAATTGAAGGGGAAGAAAGAGTTAGATCAAGAAAACTGGAGACAAAAGCATTCCTAAAATAGGTTGGGGAAAGATCATTAAGGAGCACCAAGTTATCAGAAAGGACAGTATTCTCAAGGATGGAACTATTGTTATTGTAGGATGTGCAGCCCCACAGAGGGGAATGAGCATTCCAACCGCCGCCGATAATAAACGGTTGCAGGATAGATGAAAAAAATGTAGAAAGGGGAAAGTGACGAAGGCCGTAAGTAGGAGGAACATAAATCGATACAACGTTAATAGGACGCATAGAAGGAGAATTGATGGAGATATGAACGATTTTGGGAATATTAGGAGTAGAAAGAAGGTTGAAAGAATTCTCGTAAGAACGGAATAGAATGTCATTTCTAACGAGGATCGCAAAACCAGCATAGCCATCATCGCGATCGCTTCTGATTACCTTGAAGCCTCTAATATTAAAATCCACGCCTGACCGAAGCCACGTTTCCGAGATGAGAGCAACTTGGATATTTTGAAGATCCAACAAACCCTCCAATAAATTTTTGTTGACTCTGAGACTACGACAATTCCATTGTAGCAGATTAAACACAGCCGGCATTGTAGAGCTAAAGAGGGATTAGGAACAAAAGAGGTAAAAGGATGAAGTAGGAAGCAATAGGAGAGCACAATGGAGGATATAAATGCAAAGAATTTATACTAAAATAGCAAGGATAGGTGGATAGAGAAGAAAGGAACAATCGACAGGAGGAAGTGAGTAAGGGCAGCTAGATTATAGAGGGAAACGGAGCGTAGTAGAAAGGGAGATGATAAAACACAATTGGGAGCAGAAATGAAGGAGATATATGGAGATTTTAGAGAAACAGGAAATAGGTATGAAAACATCCAAATAAATAAAGTAAAGTCAGTTGTAGTTAGACCATTGCACTTAAAACTGGAGCTGGGTGTTACGAAACCATAGCTATACACGCCAGCTAGTCTCACAACTGTATAAATGTAACAGTAAAAGTGAGAAAAAAAGCAACTCCGAATGGAACTCAGCCCAAAGATTGAGTACGTCAACTCGGCGTGAGCCAATTTGAGAAAAAAATGAGAAGATAAAAGGTACCAGTGCTCAATAGTGGGTATGGCCACTACAGCAACGACACTTCTAATAATAAAAGGAAATGTAAAACAGGAGAAAGCCATGCTTAAACCTGAGTCAATGGGCAACTGTCTTGGATGAATCATACTGCGCAATTGGAAAGAGATTAAGCATGAGGATGGGGTGAAGAGAGGGGAAAGGGGGACGGACAAAAGAAGAAAATAGAAAAAATTCTGCCCTGAATCTTAACTCCTTTTTATTCCTGTTTGAATTTTCCTTGTTATTAGGAGAGGAATTATTAAAAATGTATATTATTAGAGAGGAAACAAGAAAGAGAATCAGCAAAGGATGAGGAGGAAGCAATGTTGTTTAAAGAAAGAAGCTCCAGAACCGCTGTTGAAATATTATTAATTAAGGGAGAAAGATCCGAAGAGGAAGAGTTTATTAGAGGAGCTGAGGATACAGGATTGATATTAGTAAGATTTGTGGGAAGACAACTTTCTGAAGTAGAGTTAGGCAAAGAAGGAACGGATTTATTGAAAGCCCATCCATTGGAGTGAGAAGGAATACGATTAGATGGAAGAGGGCGTTTTTTGTGGAATGTAGGTGATTTGGGACGAGGAAGAGAGTTAGAAAGAAGAGAGGGTAGTGATGATGGAGATTTAGTAATATTATTGTTGTTGGGTCTAAAATGTTCATTGCTTACATCGTTTGGTAATCTAATATGATTTTACTGTGGTTGGCAAAAAAAAGGGTAATTTATTGCTTGTGTTTCTAAGAACATTATGATTCTATATTTACTGGTTAATGAATCTACGATAATACCTAGTTTACTTTCTGCTGTGTTTTTAACTGTTACGAAATAATCTTGTATTAGATGAAGGGAGATAAAGGAATATATAAGGAAGGAGACATCTTTGCTTATTCTTTTATGGTGAGAAAATCTTGCAAGAGATATTTTCTATTCAATTATATAAACAAAAGAAATTATCTGATTTTGATTAAAGTTTCATTTATTAGTTTTATTAATTCTGTTTGTATTTGAGATGAACTATGAATTCAGATAAAACCGTGTCCACGGGGGGAAGGGGGTTAACTCCCCCCGTGAAAACTGAAATAGTAATTATAAATACATACTAATCGGGAAAAAATCAAAAATTTAAAATAAATATTGATGATTTTTTAGGGTGTTCTTACCTTAAAAAGAAAAAAAAATATATGCTCCATATTTTTAGGTACTTCATTAATATTTTATGCAAAATTTTTTATTATGAGTATAATCAATAACATAAGTAATTTTTTTTTAATGTTTATATGGGAATTCATTTATGAATATTATTAATATATAAATCAATGATTAATAGTACGAATATTAGTGAAAAATGTATTTTTATTTATGAAATAAATATGTGAAAACACTAAAGCATTATTTGATGGTTTGCAAAAAATGCCAGTACAAATTAAGTACCTGTCAGTGAGCTATCAATGTCAACTACATTAGTTTCACGCAAGCGTTTTGTGTATTTCAAGATTTGTGTGCTATTTAGAAAAATAATTCAAAGACTTTTTAAAGCAATCCGGCACGGTAAGTGGGAGTTTGGTTACATATTTAAATATTTTTAACCGATAAAGATACAAATAACAATGTTTCGAAAAGTGTGCTTTATTTGCTGTGCATTTTAAGATGCTACATGAAATCCTTTTTTCTGTCAAGCGCTTTTTTAGGATTCCGTATACATATAATGTACGGAATCCTTATAAGATGGTACACAAATGACAAAAATATCAAATAAAAATCAATAATTCACGAACGGCTTGACTTATAAACTTCAAATTTGGAACATAAATTACAATTAAAATTATCTTTAAAACGATCTATAACTTGAAGATGACCGATTACCCTGGGCGGCAAAAAACCCAAAAAACCGTCAAGAATATATAATATGGTACATAAAACGACCTCAAAAATCACTTAAAAAATCATAACTCGTCACTAGATAAATTTATAACGCTGAAATTCAAAATATAAACTACAATGCAGGAGTACTTTCATAAAATCAAAAAATTACGTTACAAAAGTTATGTAAAGTTGCCCAAAAGTTCAAAAAACAGCAAAAAATGACGTGTCCCCCCCCCCCCTTAGCGCCGCGAGTATTGTAGTTAAAAATTTTGAATGGGGCTAAAAATACGCACATACCCGTATATTTCTCTAGTTTGGAACATCCGGATTTCCAACTTTAAAACTGGACCCTCGGGGCGACAAAAGCTCAAAAGTTTCTAAAAAAATATTTTTTTTTATAGGCATGCGATATATCGTTTGAAAGATCGCTATTTATCAGGAACAAAACCTTATATCATTTTCTTTACCAAAAAATTCAAAGTTGCCGTAAAGTTCAAAAAAGCGCGAAAAATGACGTGTCCCCCCCCCTAGCGCCGCGAATATTACCGATAAAAATTTTGAACACGGTTAAAAATATGCGCTTCCACGTATATTTCTCTAGTTTGGAACATCTGAGTTTCCAGCTTTAAAATTGGACCCTCGGGGCACCGAAAGCTCGAGATTTTGGAAAAAAATATTTTTTTTCTTGGGCTTGTGATATATCATTAGAAAGATCTCTAGTAGTCGAGAACGAAACCGAATTTCATTTTCTTAACCAAACTTTCAAAGTTGCGATAAAGCTCAAAAAAGCTCAAAAAATTGCGCGTCCCCTAGCGCTGCGAGTATTATAGCTAAAAATTTAAAACATGGTTAAAAATATGTACTTCCACGTATATTTCTGTAATTTGGTGCGTCCGGGTCTCAAGTTTAAAAATAAAACTCCGGGGCTTCGAAAGCTCAAAATTTTGTAAAAAAATATTTTTTTTCCCGGTAATGTAATATATCGTTTGAAAGATCGCTATTTATCAGGAACAAAACCTTATATAATTTTCTTTACCAAAAAATTCAAAGTTGCCTTTAAGTTCAAAAAAGCGCGAACCCCCTAGCGCCGCGAATATTACCGATAAAAATTTTGAACACGGTTAAAAATATGCGCTTCCACGTATATTTCTCTAGTTTGGAACATCTGAGTTTCCAGCTTTAAAATTGGACCCTCGGGGCACCGAAAGCTCGAGATTTTGGAAAAAAATATTTTTTTTCTTGGGCTTGTGATATATCATTAGAAAGATCTCTAGTAGCCGGGAACGAAACCAAATTTCATTTTCTTAACCAAACTTTCAAAGTTGACGTAAAGTTCAAAAAAGCGTCAGCTCCAATTAGCGGCCCCCTTCTTGCGACGCGAGTATTACAGCTATAAATTTGGAACATGGTAGAAAACACGCGACTCTACGTATATTTCTCTGATTTAAGACAATCGGACCCCAACTTTAGACTGAGACCTGTGGGGCACCAAAAATTCAAAATTTTGAAAAAAAAATTTTTTTTTTTAGGTTTGTGATATATCATTAGAAATATCGCTATTCGTCGGGAACGAAACCGTATTTCATTTTTTTAAAGAAATTTTCAAAGTTCTCAAAAGTTCAAAAAAAAAAAAAAATTATGTGTCTCTCCACTAGCTCCACGAATATTACAGCTGAAAATTTTGAACGCGGCTAAAAACGTGCTGATCCCCTTATATTTCTCAAGTTTATAACATTTGGATTTTCAGTTTTAAAATTGGACCTTTAAGGCGCCGAAAGTCCGAAATTTTGAAGAAAATTTTTTATTTTTCTGACGCATGTTATATACCGTTTGAAGGATCGCTATCTGTCGGGAAAGAAACCGTATTTCATTTTCTTAATTGAACTTTCAAAGTTTGCTGAAAAGTTCAAAAAATCGAGAGAATTGATTTGTGACGCGAGTATTATAGCTAAAAATTTTGAGGAAAGTAGTAAATATGGGCATCCATGTATATTTCTCTGGTTTGGAACATCTAAGTTTCCAATTTTAAAATTAGTGACTTGGGGCTCTGAAATCTCGAAATTTTGTAAAAAAAAAAATTTTTTCAAGTGTATTATTATTGGAAAGAGCGCTATTTTTTGGGAACGGACCCGTATTTCGTTTTCTTAACAAAACTGTTTGAAATTTACTAAAAGTTCATAAAATTCTGAAAAATGACGTGTAGCCCCGCTTGTAATTTATGTATTGGTTCAAGATTTTGAACAAGGTTAAAAAAATGTGCGTCCCTGTTTATTTATTTACTTTGGAACATCTAGGTTTCCATCTTAAAATTCAGAACCTTAAGCGCCGAAAGCTCGAAAGTTTCAAAAATAATATTTTTTTTCCGGTCATGATCGATGGAAAGATCGTTATTTGTCGAGAACGAAACCATAAGTTATTTCCTTAACGAAACTTTCAAACCTTGATGTTCCAAACTTGAGAAATATATGTCGAAGCGCATATGTTTAACCCTGTTCAAAATTTTTAGCTGTAATACTCGCGGCGCTAGAGGGGAGGAACTGTTTGAAGTTTTTGGCAACTTTAAAAGTTTCTAAATACGGTTCGGAATTATGTTTAGAGACTCCCGTGGAACTGGCTTACGAATTTCGACTGTTACTGGTTGAATGTCGGATGGTAACATTATCTGTTGAAAGTTAATATCCGCACGAACGGATAATATTATTCCACCACGCGCACAACTAGCAAGCACCGGATTTGATTCGAGAACTTTATAGTTTTTTAGTTTTAAATGTTGGTTTTGTTTTAAGTGGGTTTTTTGAATGCACGAAATAAACAGGTTTGTTAATCGGTGTTATTTTTCTTTTGGCTTTATCGGAATACGAGACTGCAGCAGTTTTTAGAATTTGGTCGAATTGTTATAATTTGCATTAATAGTGTTAGTACGAGGACTAAAAGAAACGGAACAGGATCGCAGGTTTCGGTTTGGTTATTTTCATTACGGCTTGTGTTAGTGTTGTTATGAACTGTAATGAAAGGAACGGACTCACCGCATCATTGTTTAGGTGGTACGTCCGCCTGATGAAAAACAGATGCGAATAGTATTTCGATTTGTTAAACAATTTAACGACCTGTGCTAGTAAATAAATAAAAAAAAAATATTTAATAATGGTCTAACATACGGAGAGAGTCGAAAGAAAATACCGAATTATTAAAAAATCATCACAGTAGAACGACAGTCTTTTTCACATCGCGGAACTATATCGACCTTTTCTGGTAAAGTAACCAGTTCGTCTTGCAACCGAAAGAAGTTTGATAACAAAATAACCAAATCGCCTCGAAATTCGGTTTTCAAATTCGTAACATTTACAAAATTCGTAAACTATAATTTCGATTACCGTGTCTTCCCATCCCATTCCCCGAGAATCCAGGATGCCATCACCAACGTACACCAACCTGCCAGCAGGGAGCACCAACATTCTAGCAGCCGCAGCAGAGTGATACGTAGCATCAATATTATTTCTAATTAATATTTTTTGCGTGTTTTCGTTTATATATTTATTAAATATCTTTGACGGTCGGCTATTCAAGAAAGATAGGTGTAGGAATTAACAAAATTACACATTTTAAAAAATCATAAAACCTTAATATTAGTATTATTAAATCTAAACCAATAATTTAAAAAAATAAATAAAAAAAGGATTTAATTAATTTTTCTTCATAACCGTTACATTTCACTTCAAATTAGTGTAAGTTTTCGATTCAAATTAGTATTTTGCTTTACTGTTTTAAATTATTATTAGAAAAGATCTCTGAAATTTATTAAGATATTAAATTAAAATAGTAAAATAAAAATAGAAATTTATTCAAACAAATTTTCTTACATACTAAATAATTATAGTTATTGTTAACTTTCATACGGAATCCTCAGCGCATGAAACCTCATGCTTGACTGAACTTTTTTTAAATAGACCGATGCCCCCCCCCCCCCAGAAAAAACTGGCCCGGGAACGCCTATGCTGAGAATTACTTTTATTGGACATGAAATTCACTGCCTTGGTCAGTTCGGTTTTATGTTTCCATTCCGTATTGTAATATATTCAGGTTATATGTATTGTTTTATAAATGTTTTATTTTATAACTGACAAATTGTCAAAAATGGGTCATTTTGTGATTGGTTGATTTAGGTTTAAATAATAATACACAGAAATATTAAATTACTGCACATAAATTTATTCATATATTTGTAATATCCAAATTCAACTTTCTTGGTTTTTCAAAGCGGATTACAATAAAAATATTAGTTGAAAATTGATGTTGCAAGACTGTGAATAAGTATCAACGTCTTCAGAGTGATCACCCAACCGAGAAAACCGAGAATAAGCCGGAAATATTATCATAAATCTGCAAAAAAGAAGTAAAAACAAACAAAAAGAAAAATTATTTTTAATAAGAAAAAATCATTTAAAATGAAAAATGGATGTATTCTTTAATGTACTTTACTCAAAATAAATTACGAAGTTCTATTCTATTCATGTAAAATATGTTGCGGCGGTTAAATATTATTAATAATAACAAATAAATTCCATTTTTATTCTTGTACAATTCTCCTAATCAGAAAATCGACCGGGAATATTAGGTGGATTTGGACGAGGAACACCAGAAATAAACCATGAATTTAAAAGGTATATTCGAGTCACTACCATAATATTCTATTATATCTTCATCAAATTAGCCAGTTGTCAACAGGTCATTGTTCATACGTAAAAAATTCGAATTTAACATCTGACATGAATTATGTTTTCTTAGTACATAGCCTCTATAGAGCCCAGCAAAAAGCATAATGGATGATCTAATGAACCCCTAGTATTGTCTACCATTGGCAATAGTTCCTTTGTTGGTTTCCAGGGAAGTAAATGTGTTTATAGCTTTATCTAGATTTTTACTATTAATCAACATTAATATCTATATATGAGAATCTAGTAATGAATTGAACAAAATAAAATAGAGAAAAAATATCTTTAATTTTGTTTCATAAAACAATATTGATTGAATTAAAAAAAAAATATACTAAATTGTAATATTAATCTCCAAATACACTGTAAAATTTTTTACCTATATTATTGTTGGATAAAAAGTAAACTCAATATGTTTAGTTACCTGTTTACATACTTTACTTGATTTCTCTCATATTATTTAGCATTTAAGGTACGCAGTATGTTGAAATATGAAAATGATAGCCTCAGAATCTGAAATAAACATAAGAATAATTCAGGTAAGCAGCAAGAAGAATTCTACTTAAATTTATAATAAATTCAATAATTTAGGAAAGTATTAAAATTTCATAAAACTCAAAGTATGAATTTAGTAACAAAAGAAAGGATGTCTGAGTAAGTAATAAAATAAAGTTATTTTATAAAAAATTACATTTCTTTTTCGTTTACATAACAATTTGTTATTAATAATGATCATGATAAATCTATAGTTGTAGTTTTTCAAAGATTAATTGAGTAATAGATGAACATTAATAAAATATATTGGACGTTGAATAATTCTACAATAGAAACAATTCTTATGAAAAATAAAATGCATGTTGAAATAATCTAAATAAAATATGAAGTAAACATTGAATAAATACTATTTTATGTTCCCAAATTCAATATCATCATCATCAGTGTATCAGCCTGTCGGCTGGTTCGCCCCATGTATCAACTGTTTCCATCCAAGCCTGTCACAGGCTTTCTTCTTTAATTCCGGATAGGTCGTTATTCCACTTTCTTTTAGCACTGTGTCAATGAGTGTTATTCTTGGTCTTCCGTGTGGCTTTTTCCCCATTATCTTGCCTTCAATAATATCCTTCAGGATATATCGGTTCTGACGGAATGCATGACCTAGTCACTTAAGTCGCCTCTTGCAGATATTTTGTAGTATACTTCTTTTTTCCTTTAATCTTTCTAGTACTACTTTGTTATTTATTTTCTCGACCCAACTAATTTTCTGAAGGCGCAGCCAACACCACATTTCAAATGCTTCTAATTTATCACGATCTCTCTTTTTCATTACCCATGATGCCGCACCGTAAAGCGCCACTGATCATACCAAAGTTTTAACCATGTTTTTGCGTATGCTGACGGACATTGTTTTCTGCGTAAGAAGTGTGTATTTGTCGTTGAAAGCTTTTTTCCCATTGCTATGCGATTGTTAGTCTCCTGGGAACTATCCGTGTTATGTGTTATGTACTGCCCTAAATATCTGAATAATTTTACCTGTTCTATTATGTCGTCTCTCAGTTTTATCTTTATTTGCGGACAGACCTTGCCAATTGCCATCACTTTTGTTTTCCTAGTGTTAATTTTCATACCGTATTTTTCCATTACTACATCTAATTTCCTAATCATTTCTGCAAGTGTTTTGGAACTGCCTGCAAGTAATACTTGGTCATCGGCGAATTTAATTACATGCAATCTTTTGCCTCCAATTTCAATCCCCTGTTTAAATCCGTTGAACGTTTCATTTATAATCATTTCCGCAAATGCGTTAAATAGGTCAGGTGACAGCAAACCTTTCTCGTAGTCTATGAAGGCTACATATAGACTTCTGCCACAGTTTATCATGCGTTCTCCTGCTATCCGTAGCAGAGCAATTGTGTCTCGCGTTGAATGAACTTTTCTGAAACCATATTGCGTCTCGTCTAGGTACTGATCTATTTGAAGTTGCAAACGCTTTTTGATTATCCTAAGCAGTATCTTAGACGCGTGTGGTATTAGAGCAATGGTCCTGTAGTCTTTGCAGTATTTTGCATCTCTTGTTTTGGGTATAGGAACTATAACTGATTTGCAGTGTTCCTCCGGCCATACTCCCGTTTTCATTATATTCTGTATCATATTAAATAACATGTTCTTTACTTTTTGGCCGCTAGCTTTCCACAGCTCTGCTGGTATGTTATCTATTCCTGGAGCTTCGTTATTTGGCAGTTGATGCAAGACCCTTTTAAACTCTTTTCGAAGTAGAGTATCGTTTTCCTCTTCTTTATGAAATGCGGATTTTTTTTCGAAAAAAAACACATTAAATTCGGAAGAATGATAAAAAAGTATGCTCCATCGCTAGTTAAACATATTTCCCGTCTTTCGGGCAATTTGTGGATACTACGCCAGTAAAAATCTTCCCCTTTTGCCGCGAACTATTCATCGAGCCATTTTTTCACATTTTCGTACGAACCAAAGCGCTGCTCAGCAAGTGCGTGACCCATCGTTACAAACAAGTGGTAATCGGAAGGAGCCAAGTCTGGTGAGTAAGCCGCATGGGATAGCACTTCCCAGCTGAGTGCTTCCAATGTGTCGCGATGGAGCATTGTCATGGAGAAAAATTACCTTGTGTTGCCCTTTTTGATATTCTGGTCGTTTTTTGAGCAGCGAACGGTTCAAATCGATCAATTGTTGTTGGTAGCGTTTGATATTAACTGTTTCACCAGGCTTTAACAGCTCATAATAGACCACATCCTTCTGATCCCACCAAACACAGAGCATCGTCTTCCTGCCAAAGCGATTCGGTCTTTCGGTCGATGTGTATCGTGTGCCCAGATCTACCCATGATCTTTTGCGCTTGGGATTCTCAAAATACACCCAATTTTCATGCCCAGTAACGATACGATGCAAAAAGGACTTTCTTTTGTATCGTTCGAGCAAAATTTCACATGTGTTTTTGCGCCTCTCCATCTGCCTCTCATTCAACTCATATGGTACCCATCTGCCGACCTTCTGAATCTTTCCCATTTCTCGTAGGCGATTGGAAACAGCTTGTCGACTAACGCTTAATTGTTCTGCGAGTTGTTTTTGTGTTTGTGCATCGTCTTCATCTAGCAACGCTTGCAATTCTGCATCTTTGTATCTTTTTGGCGGTTTTCCGTGTTCCTTGTCTACAACATCGAAATCACCACTTTTGAAACGCCGAAACCATCGTTCACACGTATCTTGCGATGGAGCATGTTCACCATAAGCTTCTCGAAGCAATCGGTATGATTCAGCAGCAGTTTTCTTCAAATGAAAACAAAAAAATTAATGCTGTCCGCGAATGCTCTTTATTTGGCACAAATGTCATCATATTGAACATAGCAAAACAATACTACGCAAACTGTTTTTCAATTTATCACTGATGTACATTTGACACATGTTGATGGCGCAACAAAATTGCATATGCGTCAAATTTTTATAATACACATTGTATTGGTGAACATCTGATTTTTCAAATCCGCATTTCATAAAAGAAAAAAGAAAGTAACACAGTAATATAATTGTCATCGTCTATATATGTATTTTATAAGAGAAACCATCTTGACAAAAAAAAACAAGATGTGCTGCCTCTTGACCAATCAGAGAACAACATTGTCATGGCTAATTTGTTGACTATCAATTTTATTCATCAGAATTTTCACTACTTTTTTTTTATATATTATGTAGTAACTTTTAGAGAACCCGCAACGTAAACCATGCTTGGATACTCAGCCCAGGTTATACAATATATTTATAAAAAAAATACAATGCATCTTTCCTTCTAAGAGGTTAAAATTAAACAAGCCCTCGCATGTCCTGCTGTAAATTAATTACATATTAAATACACAAACTCAAAAAAATTAATAAGTAAATAAATAAATAAAAATAGAACCAATGAGCAATTCCCCGTCACACGTTAATATTTAAATTAGTATAATTATGTAAAGGCCAGTAACGTGTTCCTTCTTTCCATGATTTTAAATTATTTAAACCCGAGATGTCCGTTGGAAATATTTAGCATTTAAGTATGGACTCTTCAGTTTTGTTAACTATTTTTTTATTTGTCAGCAGCGGACGAGTGAAGAACGTTGGATGAAAGGAAAATGAAGTCGCTAGGAGAGTTATTTGGGGAGGATGAAGACGACCAGAACTACTATGAGAAAATAACAAAATAAATTAAAATATTAAAATTCTTGTTAAAACTTGATTTTCACTTTTTCCAAAATTTGGGCCTTTTAATTTTATAATTTTTGAGGTTTCACATTTTTTCCAGAACTATGAGAAAAATATGTGTCGATTAAAAAAAAAACAAAACAAATAAGATTATATATTATTGGGCACCAAAAAAATTAAGATCGATATTTATTGTTTCTATCTTTGAGTTTTAAATTGGCGTTTTCTTGCTGCTCCTGTGTATTTATAACTTCCGTTTGTATCAATAGTTCTATGGGATTTAATTTGTATTCTTTCAAAATTTTTGAATAATAAATCGGTTTGGTAAAAAGTTAATTTATTTCACTCCGCCAATATATTTTAATTATTCTTAAGTATAACTATAATTTTTTAACATCAGTTTTATATTCCTTTATGAATAGCATTTATTATGTACTGAGTTATTAGTACCTCCCTATGCATCAGCACCCCGTACCCTATATTAGATGACATCATTGCTCGGAAGAATATTTCAAGGGCTTTAAATGAGAATATGAATTGTATTCTATATACCGCTGGTATCAATAGTCACATTTTTGTTATAATACCTCTTGCACGCGCTTCCCAAGTTAAGCTGTTATCTATTATTACCCCGCGTTATTTGAATGTTTCTTTATTTTCTCACCATCCACATTCACTATTACAAAGGACATTATTTAGCACATGCACGCAGCTTAGCCATTTCATACTTTGAAATGTATATTTCCTATGCTTCGATGGATTCCTTATAAACGTAGGTATTTACTTTTACTAGCCTTCATCGTAAAGCCTTTATCATGCGTCCAACACACAACCGAATTTAAAACGTATCGCATCATTGAGTCAATAAACATCGCTAAAATCTGATTTACAGCACATCTATTTTTAGAAAATCTGAAATTCATCCGTCTGTTCTAAACCCAAATTAATATTTACTTATTAATATATTCTTTTCCAAATAGTCTCGTAGATATTTAGCAGCATAGTGCTTCATTATTTTCCTAATAACGGGTATAATTGTAATTGGTTTATAATTGGAACATATATTGTGAACCCCATTTTTTATATATTGACAGCACCAATTCTAGTTTAAGTTTATCGGGCAATTTAGATATTCTTATTAAGTAATTAAATAGATTTGTAAGTATTAGACGTAGTTCTGTATGATGTCGTTTTAAATCACAAACCAAATTCTTTTTGTTCATCAACTAAATTTTTTTTCATATTTTTTTAGATAATTGACTATTAAACTATTACAGTAATTATTTTTTGCTAAGTTACATTCATTTTTTACATAATTTCTGTATTTCATATATCTTTGTATTTTAAATTGTTTTTTAACTTAGTGTAATTTTTTACCCGCTCTCAATACTGAGATGAACCATATTTCTGAAATGCGTTGTATAATATTTTATAAATAAAAATGATTTATCTACTGAATGAAAATTCTTAATTGTTACATTTAAAAAATTAAAAAAATATAATACACATTATTTTGCTTAACATCACTCATGTTGTAAGTTCCCTTCGGAATCATTACAATTAATTTTCTTGAATATGCAGCAAAACAAATATCACATAAATCACATAATTACCTTTAGATAGACGTTCGTTTTAGAAATTTACATGTTTTTATATTTAATAAAATAAATAAATAGAACACACTTAAGCACGCACGAAATTTTCAGAAGAGAAATAAGTTCATTGCGTTTACCTTTACAAAGAATACAACAGATACTTCGAAAAAAAGTACTGCTTTAACGTTTAATGGCCTATGTGTGTTGCACATTACAATAATAATGTTTTTGCGCATTTTAACATCAGCATTCAGCCAATCAGAATTATATATCGAATCGCGAATTTTATCATTCTGCAAGAAAAAACATTTTAAAACAAATTAATTATAGTTTTTAAATTACTTCCAAAAAGTAATTATTATTTTTGATTTGTGTGTTATACATAAAGTTTTTTTACGATTTTCGGATAGGTTATAAACTGTTGGAAGCAGGCTACTAATGAGTTTGAGAAGAACTTTTGGAAGCTTATGAATAATAGTGTTTTTAGTAAAATGATGGAAAACGTTAGACATAGAATTAATATGCAACTTCTTACCAATAAAGTAAAATTTACAAAACTGGTCGCTAAAAGTAACTTTAAGGATCAAACAATATTTAGTGAAGACCCGTTTCTGGTTGCAGTACAGTTAAATCCTTCAACAATTACATTTAATAAACCCATTTATATTGGGATGTCTATTTTGGACATTAACAAAGTAAAGATGTTTGATTTTCATTTTAATGTAATGTGTAAAGGATACTAATTCACTTATTTATGAATTTAAAACACTTGATTTTTATAAAGACATTAAACATAATGTTCAATATTTTGATACAAGTGATTATCCAAAAAGTCATCCATGTTAGTCACTAGAAAATAAAAAGAAACTTGGTGTATTTAAGGATGAAATAAATAGTATTCCAATCAGCAAATTTGTTGGATTGCATCTAAAAATGTATTCTATTAGTATTGTAGATAATAGAGAAATTAAAAAATATTAAAGTGTACACAGTTTTCTATAATAAAGAAAGAACTTGATTTTATTGATTATTATAATTGTGTGAATGGTGCGTGTGGTAAATTAAGCGATAATTATAAGATGTATTACAATGTTCAAAGTTATAAGCATATACTGTATACCCTGGAGCAAAATAAAGTAGTATCAAGTGGTAGTGATGATAAAAGAATAATATGTAGCAATAATGTAGATACAATAGCTTATGGAAATTCAATGTATAATAAATTCTATAAAAAGTTTAATGTTGTTTTAGCCGAACTAAGAGCATGTATATTAGATAAGAATATGTATATTGCATGATTATATGGGGCTATGTATTATTATTAAGTGTAATATTAGACAATGTATATTTCGTTTGTACTATGTAATAAATTTTATATTAACAATTATGTTTATTTCTTTAATTTGTTCGATCTAAGGAAGTGTGGGAACTTAAAATATTTTGTATAAACTTAGTCATAGTATATAGAGATGTTACTATTGTGTATTTGTAGCAAAAAATGTAGTGTTTTTCCCTAGGACTGGATATTTTTCATTAAAATTTGGAGCTTTTGCCTAAAATGATAGCATTTATAATTGTTATATTTTACCATAAATTGATGGTTTGTACCTAAAATGTGGATATTTTTATGTAAAAATGGTCCATTTCTTTTCATATTTTGATGTTTTTGTATAAACTGTGGGTATTTTAGCTCTAAATAGTGTAATTTGTGTGAAAAGGGTACTTTTGGTTTAAATTGAGCACTTCTTTCTATGATCCAATATTTATCTTAATTCCTGTTTGTGATGTTTAGAATCATGCTGTAGTAAAATTATTAGGTTTTTGATCTAGTGTTTGTATAGCGAAGTGGTGGTGCAGCAGCTTAGGTGAGTTATTGAGATGGCGGTGTTGTTTGGTTGGGAATATGTGTATTATGGAATTCGTGGGAGTATGATTATATCTGTCAAATAATAAAAATTGGGAGTGAGAGGTAGAATGTGAGCTCCATCATTATCTTTGATTCATGCAGTCAGTTTGATTTTCTAATTTTAATCTATACTAAAGTGGTATATATTACCTGGGTTGTATTTGTTATGGTTGATAATTTTGGGGTATAGATATTGCTTCATTGGGTTATAGAGTGTACACATACACATACATGGTCACCCAAGCACACACATCAATGTCATCATCATTGTTACATTATTACATGCACACCATCAAGCTACAGCACATGTATACTGTATAGAACTGCAAAAACACATCAACTACACACATATGTTAGTGTGTTGGAGGGTTTTGGTTTTTCATATAATAATAAATTGATAGAGCGATGCATAATTAAATAGTAGACTCAATACACACCAAAAGCAACTCATAAAGGAATCACATTCTTTGCAGTAATTAAAATAATTTTATAGTAACACAGGTTAGTGGTCTAATCAGTTTTATCAAGCAGTCCCTTTGATTACTCATATGCAAAGCATCACACTAGAAGCATATGGGACTATAACAGGAATAAACCACCAAGAAGTATTAGTACTGTGGTTATTCTGATTGTATGGATGCGAATACATACCAAGAAAAATCTATAAGCTGAGATATATCCCCACATATATGTTGTTATTACAACTATTTTGGTTGGATATACATCAAATTATATACACACAAACAAGCATTGGTAGCAAAGATTATCCTAATTTCAATTAATCAACATATTAAATCATTCTTGGAGATATATATTTGTTGAAACAAGTGTGATAGGTGTAGTAATATTAGGTTAGCAAGTTATATTAGCATTGGCTAGTTACAGATATAACAAAGCGCTTTCCAAAGCATACACATGCAAACAGTAGATTTAGTAGGGGTTAGAGAAGTTTAAGAGTGCCTAGTCAACAGTGAAACATATTCTCAAAGCATACACAAACATGAGCAGCTAGTATCGGTTAGCATAAATGACAACATCAGTTGGGCGATCATAAATGTATCATCAACACACATAGAAACATATGAGCAGATTAGCAAATTATTATATTGGCTAGGCAGTAGTAAATGCATCACCAACACACATATAAACACATACAAAAAACAGCAGATTTGGTATTGGGGTTAAAAGGGTTAATGGTGGGTAGTCAACAGTAAAACATATTCTCAAAGCATACATAATCATAAATAACTAGTATAGGTTAGCACAAATTATTACTCGTTTAGGCAATCATAAATGTATCATCAACGCACATGCAATCGCACATACACATGAAGCAACTTAGTAGGGGTTAGAAAAATTTAAAGGTGGCTGGTTAAAGCCTTTCCCCTAAACCATGTTTTGGTCGAGTGATGTTACTGAGTGAGGGATTTCATGTGCAGGCGTCTACAGAGAAAACAGGTGGTTGATTTGAGGTGTGGTAGGCGTTGAGATATTTAGTTATTAGTTTGTAACAGTGAAGATGTGGTGAGCAGAAGGATGTAGTGGAGTAGAACATGGTGGTGCAGTGTTGAACTCTTACTGGAGGGTTTGATGTGAAAAGGGTGTGATCATAAGTAGCTAATAAATGGGGCAGCTGGCGCGTCTGACGTCACAAACCCCAATTTGTGCCCCGATACTCAAAACTCACCCCAATTTGTCCCCCGGTGCTAAAAACTCACCCCAATTTGTGCCCCGGTGCTCAAAACTCACCCCAATTTGTCCCCCGGTGTTCAAAACTCACCCCAATTTCTCTCCAGGTGTCCAAAATTCACCCCAATTTATGTCCATGCGATCAAATTTAACCCAAGTTTCCCCCCAGTTCCTCCTAGTTCCCCACAATTTTCATGGACAGTTCCACTAATTCGATCCCTAATTCCCATCAAGGTAGTCAAAATTCACCCCCAATTAGTTTACAAGTGCTAAAAATTAACCCCAATTTCTCTTTTAGAGCCCAAAGTTACCCCAAGTTTCCCCTGATTTCACGGACTTCCTCCGAGTTTTCCCTGTTTACCCCTGATTCCCCTGGACAGTTCCGCTAATTCGATCCCTAATTCCCATCAAGGTAGTCAAAATCCACCCAAATTAGCGTACAGGTGCTGAAAGTTCACCCCAATTTGTATCCATATAGTCAAAATTCACCCAAGTTTCCCCAAAATTTCTTCAAATTTTTCCCGATTCCCCATTCATACTGTTATCTGTAAATGCGCTCGCACCGTTTCCACGCATATATTCAACATAGCCTTAGCAGTGTACTCGCTTTCCAATACCCACGCCTTCTATCATCATGTGTATGTATTATACATGACTCTGCTTGTAATGTATACAACATAATTTTTAATTTTCATTTTTCGAGGTTGGGAGGGGTACAATTTTGCCGGAGTGATAAAAACGTTTGAATCTCAACACTTAGAACCCAAAATTTAAAGGAATTTTCCGAGTCGTGCTCCGTTCCAACATTTTTTTTTTTTTAATTTTATTTTTAAGGAAAATATTTGACCGTTTTATCAGTCGAATAAGAGCGGGCGAGTGTGCTGGTACGAGATGTATTATGTAAGCGCGACCGCGGCTGTAATGGAAATATTTAAATGTTCCAGCAACTAGTTGAAACTGTCACCAGGTGAGGTGAATTCCAGTCGTTCGTTCGAAATTAACTAGCCGATCATCTATGCACACTCTCACACGCCACCGATAGAAACCTGTTCATGATCGCCACACGTTCACACACGCACACATATACACCGCCACCTGATACATATTTTTCGTCTTTTTACGCTTCCGATCTTATACTTAATCCGTTGATATATTTTTTATATTTTTACGTATTCTCCGTTCATTGCAAAAGCACACCGTCCATTCATGCACTCATATCAATCATTGAGTTAACCTGTACAAAGGTACACTGTACTATTCCACATACACTCCGGTCGCCGCCGAAATAAACGCCGCGATATCACTCCCACACACACACACACACACACACGCACACCACACACACACACACACACACACGCACACCACACACACACACACACCAACACTTCGTACATATTTTATTTTCGAGTCAAAATATTAAAGAATTAGCCTAAGTATATTTTTCTTTTACACTTCTGTTTATTTCTTCTGAACGTTCATAATTTTTATATTTTTTTTGTTTCTCCGATTCTAAAAATTAATCTGTCAATGTATTAGCCACTCTTTCATTCGCATTCATCTGCTACCGGTAGTTCTCTTATCGTTCATAATAACTTTTTCAAGTCTAATATTATAGAATCAGCCTAATTATATTTTTTTTCCACTGCCAATCATTTCCTCCGTCCGTTGATAATTTTCTTATTTTATTTTTTTCTCAGGTTCTAAAAATAAATCTATTGATATCTTCACTAGTATGATTGCATAAACATCTTCTAACGGTATTCCTCATATTGTTCATAATAATTTTTCATGTCTATGTATTATGGAATTAGTCTAAAATATATTTTTTCCCCTCTAAAATCTTTTTCCAATCGTAAGTATTCAAAAATTAATTCGAGTATATTTTTATTTAACGCTGTTTCATATTTTCCCTCTCCCCTATCCACCCTACACAAATTTCAATTCTTTTCTATTATTTTTCATGAGTACATCCCCCTGAAACTACAGTGAAACCATACCATTCATTCCCACGCACTCATCTGCTAACAATGATTTTCTCATCATTCATAATAATTTTTTTCGAATCTGTTAGTTTAAGATTATTTCACTTTTTTTTTCAAACTCTAAATATTTTTTTTTTTTTTTTCAATATCTTCCATATTTTCCCCCAATATATCCGCATACGCTCATAATGCAAAGGTACTCTGCTTATTTCCTTGCATGAATGTTGCTATGCCGTTGATTTCGATCATGTGTCAAGGTCATCGAGTCTGCCCGGATCTTCTCCTTCATATCTTTTGTAGAAAAACCGGTTGACATGTACACACCTACACACAAACACCCATAACCCAAAGATTACCTGTAAATTTCGTTCATCTGCGTATGTAACCAGCTTTCACCAAAGGAATGTGGTTTTTCTGGTGCAACCCGCCCTCTTCAAAGACATGCATCGAGCTAGAATCTCGAAAGGATCTGTTCAGGCAGTCAGTATTAGTGTTACATTAAATGTGTAGAATTTGTTGAAGCTGTGTTCTTCACGCATTAATAAAAGTTTGCTCTAACGTTAAAAGTAATAATTTTCTACATTCTTAGTAAAAAGTTAAAAATATTATTCAACCATGAATAACAATACCGATTCGATTGATATTAAAGTCGACGAATTTATTCAGAATTCATTTTCGAGTGATAGTGTCTCGCATACAACTTCATCACCTCAATCACAGCAATCAGATGATGGTTATACAGCAGAAGGATCAACATCTTCTGTACATAATATCATTGGTCCTGTATTATTATCAGAACAAGCAGATATAGCGGAATATTTTGTAGATATCAGCATCCATATAGATTGTGATTATGGTTTTCGAGTAACTGAACTAGCAATGATTGATATGTCTGGCGGAAAGTGTTTGCATACACTGTATAAGCCAAGCAGAGCATGGCATGCATCAAAAATGCCACATTTACAATGTGTTCTTCGATGAGTCATTACTTGAAAAATCCTTCATTATTTCCCTGTCGGGAAGAAACATTTATGGCACGCGATATACATATTCACGATAATATCTCAAAAACCGAGAGCTCGCATATATATTTTAACGGCATATGCTAAACTTACACTAATGGAACTTAACGAAAAGTCTGAATTGTTGAGTGATTTAGACTATGAAATCGTTAATATGGATAAAGTCTTTCGACTACATAGTATTGAGAATCTACATGAAGAGTATTTTGTTATAAGCAATTTGATAACCTGTAAACATCATAATGAGAATGATAGTTTTCATGGTGCAGCGAAAAACGTTATGGTGATGAAGGCCTGATACGATCATGTTATCCATCCGCTGAAGCTTATGAATAATCTCAATATAAATGATTTAAGTCAGTTGTTCATTACAGCCACCAAAGAAATGATAATTACATTATTTCCAAGTTGTGTTGGAGACATCTATGCATTTCTACAGATAGATTAAAACCGGATGATATGATAAAATCACTTCTACCATGTTACGAGCATGAGCATGATGAAGAATTCGTCTATGAGGTGTGTTGATCAATAGAGCAACAGGTAGAAAACCTAGTAGTTTACGAGACACAGCATGTTCAAAGAAAAAAAACGAACTAGCACAAGCAGATCAGAGTTGCAACATACGAGTGAGAGATATATTCTCGAGAACAACAGCTTGATTATAAAAAACGTCGAAGATACATGTATCTATCTGTGAACAATTATCACATCAAACATAAAAAGGTTGACTAAAAGATTATTATTTTCTTTTTTCGTTCATTCTCGCCACTATTACCACTCGCGCCCCCACTGTCAAGACCTCTAAACATACATTACTAACCTCGCCAACACTATAATATTATATTTTTTCTCTGTGTTACTAAATTAACCCAAGTATATTTTTATTCATTTGTTACACAAACATTTGTTCAAATCTTTTGTAATATATCGTACACACATTTATAGCCCACAGACACTACTTGCTTCATTACCACGAATACATCTCTTTCATGGTCACTTATCTTAACATAGTTTTTCCTGAAATTGTAAAAAAATTCTCTTCGTTCCATTCTTCCAAGTTTTCCAAATTTCAAATCATGCATAATTATTTAAGAATCAAATTAAGTATATTTTATCATTTCCAAAAAATTAATCATCTCTGTACAAGCCATTAACTCATTTTTCAAAACAAACATATTATTTTTTTAATCTATCGTACATATAATTTTTATCATTCAAATTTTTTTCTGAATTCACAAATAGTTAACCTATAGAAAACATATTATTGTAAACATACATGACGAAGTCACTCCTCATAATTACATCATGAATTAATTTTTTTTCATTTTTTTTTTTTACCATCATGAAATTGTAGTAGTGTTTTTAATTTTTTTATTTTCCATACATGACAAAAGCAATAAAATCACGACATCTATGAATACACACCATCTGCTTCCAATAACCTATCATGCATTTTTTTAAATTAGTCCAAGCATACTATTTTTTCAATAACAAAGCCGATCATACATAATTTTTTCTTCTATATAATCACTAATCTATGAATACACTTGATTCGTTTTACTCATACTGTAGCAACCACTCCTTTTCCCTCATGCTAACAAACTTCAAAATTTAATAATATAACACGAAATTAATCTAAATATCTGTTCATGCTATTAAAATTAATATATCAATCTTTACATTCCCTTTGTACATTTCTGAAAAAATCCTACAACATGTTTTAAAATTAATCGAAGTATACTATTTTATTACCTAAAATCAATTATTCTCTCATACAGTTTTTTCCAATCATCCATAATGTTTTTTCTGTATTGTCATTAATACAAAGTCATACAAAACAACAACACATTTTTAATCATAATGAATCCTTCATTCCATTCCGTTCATGCTATATACCATTATCATTCAATTCAACGTTATGAAATTAGTCTAAATATACATTCATGCTAGCAAAGTTATTATCTCACCCTTTGCATTGTTCCAAGATGATTTATTTTACATTTTTTCTTTAAATTTCCCTCATACTATTATTTTTGAAATTTAAGATGATGACTATGATTAGAATTCATGATTATGAAGAGAGAGATGCATTGGGAAATTGTATTGTCATTATATGCGAGATGATGTGTGTTTGTGGGTGAGTATGGATGCATGTAAAATATATGAGTATGTTAGTAGAAAACATCCGTTCATGCGTGAACACAGGTACAGATACAGTTATAGAATGAGAGAGGTAAAAATATATATTTTGTTATGTTTGATATGTGCATGATAAAGAGGTTAACAAAGAATAATCACATTACCCTCACAACTTAGACATTGAGTTTTACCTATGCAATATTTTAGATGTAAAAGCAGTGACATTGACATGTGGTAAACGTTTTCATCACTTTTGACTAATTATAACCAATTTTCCAACATTTCTCTTCGTTTTTCCTACATTTTAATACTTTTACACCGTTTCAGTCAATTTTTGCTATTTAATGCCATTTTTTCCAGTGTTTTTACCACCTTTCTCACAATTTTCATCATTCTTTCATCATCTTTGTTAGGTTTTTTCTTACAACTCTTTAACATTTCGATCGTTGCTAGTGATAACCATCATTATTTATGCTTTCAATCCTTCCACTTCAGCAATGCACACATACAGCTTAGCAATCGCCGCAGCCATTGAACGTTGTAGGACTACAATCGTGATCTCCATTTGATTATTGGGATTTAAAAGTCACATCTTTGAACGCTTGATCTAATGCATCAACATGATTTTTTTTGTATTCGCCCACCCGCTGCTGGAGGTTCCACTTAATATTCTCAACAGACTATCATACAGTCGTTTAATAAGAGAATCTGTAAGACCCGAGACATTTACTTAACGTTTTCCCAACACATTTACAGATCTACCCTGTACACTAAGGAAATCTTTAAACATCTCTGTAACCATTCCTTTTAAGCTGGCGGGAGCAAGGAACTCCTATAAACGTTTATCAATCAGCACTTCATCGTTCATCGCCCTGGTTTCACTCGCCGTTGCACAGACATGTAATAAACATTTCCTTCTTTTACAATTTTCTTATGCTATAACACTATTACATCATTTTTCCTCGTTTCTAACTAATTGTAACCAGTTTTCCATTATTTCTTAGCATGTTCTTCTGTTTAGGACCTTTTGCGCTATTTTTTCATCAATTTATGTTATTTCATATCGTTTTTCTAGTGTTTTACTATCTTTCACACAATTTTACTCAATTTTTCCCCATCTTTGAAGATTTTTTTTCATTTATCTCATACATTATATCTCCGAATGCGACGATTAGCTATCCTTTTAAGTACATTTTTTTAATTCGATATAAGTGAGGAGTACATTTCAGGTCGACATGTATACTTTGTGATATGACATTCAATTCATTATTAATCTATGTTTCAACAGGTTTGTGGTCGGTTGTTGGAGGTTTACAGAACTTTCTGTTGCATTGCTTATAGTATAATGGTTCTTGTGTGCTAGTGGGATGATGGTGTTTTGTGGGGAATAATAAACATGGGAAAGAGAAGGAGTGCGCCCCATCAAGCAGGGGGGAGTGATGCTTCGTAATTAACTTGGGTATTGCGCGCATTGCATGGCAGTTATAATATGCTCGAGCAAAAATTAGTCGCTGTACTCGCATGGTGTTCATGTTATTCATTAAATGTTCACACTGAGAGATGCAATGGGCTCATCAACAGATGGATCCATGCTATCATTTCGATTTTTATAATTGTAATCTGCACTGAGCATGTATGTATTACAACGAACCCATCAACTCTGTTACAGATGGTAATGTTTGAGGATAGATAGTGAAACGTTCATTAGAACATGAATGTGTATACAAAGTGTTGTTACATCACATGTATGTCATCAAATTAACTAAAATTTTGCGTCTATAGTAAAAAAAAGAAATAAGGGTTTTTCCCTAAGAGGGCGACTATAATAAAATTGATGCGATTTTAGATGGAAATGGGGGAATTTTACAGTAAAAACGCTGTTTTGCACCTAAATGGTGAATATTCTGGAGGTTAAACGGCATTTTTCACACAAAATTTGATGTTTTTTTATAAATGTGGCTATTTTACTACTACATGGAGTAATTTCTGCATGAGGAGTACTTTTTGGACTGACATGTATACTTCTTGATGTGGTATTCAATTCATTCTGAAGCTATGTTTGAACACCTTTGTAAATGGTTGGGGGGGGGGGGAGTTTACAGAACTTTTCTGCTGCATCAGTTATAGTATAATAGTTTTTATATGCTAGTGAGATGAAGGTACTTGGTTAGGAATAATAAATATGGGTAAGAGGTGGAGTGCATTCCAATCAAGCATGGGAGAGTATTGTTTGGGAATTAACTCCATTATTTGCACACATTGCAATACAATTATAATCAGTTTGGTCAAAATTACTTGTACATCGTTCATGTTACACATTAAACATTCACACTGAGACACGGACTGGACTCTTCGACATCAAGGTCCATGCGATCATTACACTTTTTTTCAACAATTTGTGACGTTTCATACTATTTTTTAATGTTTTGAACGGCTCTTATGATGTATTTCAGCACATTTTCACAGGTACAAAGTTCGTAATGCGAAATAATTTGAATTATTTCGACAGTCTTTACACACAAATAAAATACTATACCATTAACACACTCAACATGAAACAAATCATTACAAATAGAAATAAACAACGAAATTGCTCAGAAATTTTAATGAAATTCAAGAAGCATAGTGCATATGAAAATGAATATATTCTTTAAATCAACACTCCAAACTTGCAGTTTCAGAATTATATCAGACCCTGACTAAGAACCCCATTGTTCCTTTTGCTGCATATATATGTATATAATCATATAATATTAAATTATACATATACCTACATATATACATATATATGTAGATATATATATGTATACATGTAGATATATATATGTATATATGTAGATATATATGTGTATATATGTAAATATATATATGTGTATATATGTAATCATTCTCATTATGATGTTTACAGGTTATCAAATTGCTTATACCAAAATACTCTTCATGTAGATTCTCAATACTATGTAGTCGAAAGACTTTATCCATATTAACGATTTCATAGTCTAAATCACTCAACAATTCAGACTTTTCGTTAAGTTCCATTAGTGTAAGTTTAGCATATACCGTTAAAATATATATGCGAGCTCTCGGTTTTTGAGATATTATCGTGAATATATCGCGTGCCATAAATGTTTCTTCCCGACAGGGAAATAATGAAGGATTTTTCAAGTAATGACTCATCGAAGAACACATTGTAAATATGGCATTTTTGATGCATGCCATGCTCTGCTTGGCTTATACAGTGTATGCAAACACTTTCCGCCAGACATATCAATCATTGCTAGTTCAGTTACTCGAAAACCATAATCACAATCTATATGGATGCTGATATCTACAAAATATTCCACTATATCTGCTTGTTCTGATAATAATACAGGACCAATGATATTATGTACAGAAGATGTTGATCCTTCTGCTGTATAACCATCATCTGATTGCTGTGATTGAGGTGATGAAGTTGTATGCGAGACACTATCACTCGAAAATGAATTCTGAATAAATTCGTCGACTTTAATATCAATCGAATCGGTATTGTTATTCATGGTTGAATAATATTTTTAACTTTTTACTAAGAATGTAGAAAATTATTACTTTTAACGTTAGAGCAAACTTTTATTAATGCGTGAAGAACACAGCTTCAACAAATTCTACACATTTAATGTAACACTAATACTGACTGCCTGAACAGATCCTTTCGAGATTCTAGCTCGATGCATGTCTTTGAAGAGGGCGGGTTGCACCAGAAAAACCACATTCCTTTGGTGAAAGCTGGTTACATACGCAGATGAACGAAATTTACAGGTAATCTTTGGGTTATGGGTGTTTGTGTGTAGGTGTGTACATGTCAACCGGTTTTTCTACAAAAGATATGAAGGAGAAGATCCGGGCAGACTCGATGACCTTGACACATGATCGAAATCAACGGCATAGCAACATTCATGCAAGGAAATAAGCAGAGTACCTTTGCATTATGAGCGTATGCGGATATATTGGGGGAAAATATGGAAGATATTGAAAAAAAAAAAAAAATATTTAGAGTTTGAAAAAAAAAGTGAAATAATCTTAAACTAACAGATTCGAAAAAAATTATTATGAATGATGAGAAAATCATTGTTAGCAGATGAGTGCGTGGGAATGAATGGTATGGTTTCACTGTAGTTTCAGGGGGATGTACTCATGAAAAATAATAGAAAAGAATTGAAATTTGTGTAGGGTGGATAGGGGAGAGGGAAAATATGAAACAGCGTTAAATAAAAATATACTCGAATTAATTTTTGAATACTTACGATTGGAAAAAGACTTTAGAGGGGAAAAAATATATTTTAGACTAATTCCATAATACATAGACATGAAAAATTATTATGAACAATATGAGGAATACCGTTAGAAGATGTTTACGCAATCATACTAGTGAAGATATCAATGGATTTATTTTTAGAACCTGAGAAAAAAATAAAATAAGAAAATTATCAACGGACGGAGGAAATGATTGGCAGTGGAAAAAAAATATAATTAGGCTGATTCTATAATATTAGACTTGAAAAAGTTATTATGAACGATAAGAGAACTACCGGTAGCAGATGAATGCGAATGAAAGAGTGGCTAATACATTGACAGATTAATTTTTAGAATCGGAGAAACAAAAAAAATATAAAAATTATGAACGTTCAGAAGAAATAAATAGAAGTGTAAAAGAAAAATATACTTAGGCTAATTCTTTAATATTTTGACTCGAAAATAAAATATGTACGAAGTGTTGGTGTGTGTGTGTGTGTGGTGTGCGTGTGTGTGTGTGGTGTGTGTGGGGGGGGGGGGGGGGGGGGGGGAGTGATATCGCGGCGTTTATTTCGGCGGCGACCGGAGTGTATGTGGAATAGTACAGTGTACCTTTGTACAGGTTAACTCAATGATTGATATGAGTGCAGGAATGGACGGTGTGCTTTTGCAATGAACGGAGAATACGTAAAAATATAAAAAATATATCAACGGATTAAGTATAAGATCGGAAGCGTAAAAAGACGAAAAATATGTATCAGGTGGCGGTGTATATGTGTGCGTGTGTGAACGTGTGGCGATCGTGAACAGGTTTCTATCAGTGGCGTGTGAGAGTGTGCATAGATGATCGGCTAGTTAATTTCGAACGAACGACTGGAATTCACCTCACCTGGTGACAGTTTCAACTAGTTGCTGGAACATTTAGATATTTCCATTACAGCCGCGGTCGCGCTTACATAATACATCTCGTACCAGCACACTCGCCCGCTCTTATTCGACTGATAAAACGTTCAAATATTTTCCTTAAAAATAAAATTAAAAAAAAAAATGTTGGAACGGAGCACGACTCGGAAAATTCCTTTAAATTTTGGGTTCTAAGTGTTGAGATTCAAACGTTTTTATCACTCCGGCAAAATTGTACCCCTCCCAACCTCGAAAAATGAAAATTAAAAATTATGTTGTATACATTACAAGCAGAGTCATGTATAATACATACACATGATGATAGAAGGCGTGGGTATTGGAAAGCGAGTACACTGCTAAGGCTATGTTGAATATATGCGTGGAAACGGTGCGAGCGCATTTACAGATAACAGTATGAATGGGGAATCGGGAAAAATTTGAAGAAATTTTGGGGAAACTTGGGTGAATTTTGACTATATGGATACAAATTGGGGTGAACTTTCAGCACCTGTACGCTAATTTGGGTGGATTTTGACTACCTTGATGGGAATTAGGGATCGAATTAGCGGAACTGTCCAGGGGAATCAGGGGTAAACAGGGAAAACTCGGAGGAAGTCCGTGAAATCAGGGGAAACTTGGGGTAACTTTGGGCTCTAAAAGAGAAATTGGGGTTAATTTTTAGCACTTGTAAACTAATTGGGGGTGAATTTTGACTACCTTGATGGGAATTAGGGATCGAATTAGTGGAACTGTCCATGAAAATTGTGGGGAACTAGGAGGAACTGGGGGGAAACTTGGGTTAAATTTGATCGCATGGACATAAATTGGGGTGAATTTGACACCTGGAGAGAAATTGGGGTGAGTTTTGAACACCGGGGGACAAATTGGGGTGAGTTTTGAGCACCGGGGCACAAATTAGGGTTTGTGACGTCAGACGCGCCAGCTGCCCCATTTATTAGCTACTATCATATGATTAAGTATTGACTCTTGATTAGTTGAGTAAAAGAGGGCGTGGTCACGTGACTAAATAATGGCTCCTGATTGGATAATCTCCTAGAACGAACACTTTCTATCTACTGACTTCGTTGAAGGAAATTTTCTCAAAAGTCGTTATTTATCTTAAATCAAGCTGTTCTTGGAAGAGTATTGGCCATTACTAGTTTCATGCTGAGCACCGCAATTAAGACATATAGATTGCGCGAGAGGCTCGGAGCACTCATTAGTTCGATGCGATTCACCACATTTGTAGCAAAGAGGTTTACTGCGACACATTTTTTCCATGTGGCCAAAACAGAAGCAGGCCCGGCATTGAACAGACGATTTTATGCTATCTTCTACTCGACATCGGGGTGAATGAAATGGACCAACTTGAGAAAAGAAATTTAATCTCGACGTAGGGAAAGGGCCGGAGTTCTTCGCTTTGTCGCTTTTTAAGACATCGAATAGGTACAAATGGGACTAATGATGGTATATCTTTGGAAAGATCTTCTTTCGGGACATCTGTGGGAATATCTTTTACAATGCCAAACGAAAATAACAAAGAGCTCGGAATGAAGGCTTTAAGTTTATTCTGTTCCAAGAAATTACTGATAGAAATTCATTGGCCGAGGAAATGTTATCAAAAAATAATCAGAGCCTGTTCCTACCGGCTCGCAAAATTTCCTTAATCGTTGAGGTTTTGCTGAAGAGGAATTTCGCTGCAGAAAACGGGTAAAGACTGCCGATATTTCTATCCGAAAAATATTGTAATATAATCTGAACGGAACCAGTGAAATTAGCAGGAAAAAGATCGTGAACTAGTGGCGTTTCCTGTGGCACTATTTCGTTTCAAATAGTTATCATTGTTGTCAGTGATAAAATTAGCATTGTTGTAATTATTATACTACTGTTATCGTTCTTGTTACTATTATTATTTACACTATTCTCGTTATAATTATTATTTATATTTGAAGCAGTGTTTTGTACGGTTTTAGTAACATTTGAATTATTTTGGTCAACATTTATTGTATTGAAATTATTATTTATTTATTTTTTTTTTTAAATGGGTTCGGTGTTAACACTGACCCAACTACATGGACTTAGATCACCTACTCGGATTCTGAGGCGATCGGAGATAGAAAGTATAAAGAAAAGAAGGAGGGGAATAACAGCTGGAGATGGGAAGGAAAGGATAAAGGAATCATTGAAAGGGGTAGGAAGATCCAACGCCAAAAGTTCGGCGTATAGATGAGAACACCCAGGAAAAAGAGCAGGGCATTCAAAAAGGATATGGTTGGGGTTGCATATAAAGGGAGGATCTGTAGAGTGGAGAAGGAAAAAGGGAGACGGTGAAAGAGAAAAAGAAAAACGAGAAAAGGGAAGGAGGGAATGACCAAGTCTCAGTCTGATTAAAGAAACAATAGCCGAGCGCCGAGAAAAGGGAAGAAATTGGTACAAAGGCTGTGAATTGGGAGTAGTCTGTAGGAGGAGGTAGAAGGAGGAGTGATTGGCAAAAAGGGAAGGGTAAATGTTAACCTATAGTCTGGTATGGAGACTTGCGGAGAGGAAAATGATGTCTGAGGCAGGAAAATACAGAAGGAATGGACCATTGAGAGACGCCGAGCGAGCCAGGAAGTCAGCTGCTTCGTTGCCCTCAATGCCAGAATGGCCAGGAACCCACAAAAAGTCAGTAAGGATAGAACGTGCTAAGCGTAACTTGGAGATGGAGGAACGAACAGAAAGAATGGTATCATTAGTCGAGTGGGAAGGAAGAGAAGAGATAGCTTGCAGCACGGATTTGGAATCAGTAATAATGAGAAATTTACAGATCCCTCTTGAAGAAGAAATAAAGGAGACAGCACGGAGAATGGAGACTGCTTCAGCAGAAAAAATGGAACAAAAGGAAGGAAGTTTGAAGGATTCCGAGTGATTAAGCGAGGCGGCCGTAAAAGCACCGCTCACCTTGCAAACATTTTTTAAACCATCAGTGAAAATTTTTACATGACGGGGAAATGAAGAATTTAATATGTGGACATATTCACTGACCACTGTGCTCTGAGGAGTGGAGTTAGCACGAAGAGGAAGAGAGGAGAATGAGATGGAAAGACATGTACTATTGAAATCAAAAGAAAAGTAAGGAAGCTTATTGCGGGAAAAGACATAAGGAGAAAACTTAAAGACCCGAGCAGCTATATGCGCAAGAACCGGGATTTTGTGAGGAACGAAGCGCCAGTGGTCATTGATATACAGATAGGAAGAAATAAAGGCGTTTAATTAGAAAACGGTAACCAAGCAGAGATCTGTGGATAAACAGGGGTTTATTATTAGATTCAGACAAAATAGCAAGAATGGGAGAAGACTTTAGGGCCCCAATGCAGAGGCGAAGACAGGAGTTTTGGATTCTATCAAGTTTGCGCAGGAGAAAGTTTGAGGCATTGCCGTATAAGAAGGAACAATAGTCTAGTTTGGAACGAATGATTGATTTGTAGAGAATTAGGAGAATATATGGATCACCGCCCCACTTGAGAGGACATAAGGCTTTGAGGAGATTCAGTCTTTTAAGACAAGATATGTACTCAATACATTCTTGGAAAGAGAGTCGACTATTTAGGAAAAGGCCAAGATAGCATATGGAATTAACAATAGGAATAAGATAGTTGGAGGAGATGATGTTTACCAGAGCACGATTATATGGGCGGAGGGAGAAAATAAAAGAAGAAGACTTGGAAGGAGAAAGAGAAAGAAAAGCACTGGAGAGGGAACTACTGAGGACTGATAGAGCACAATTAATCTCCTCGTTAGCTATAGCTAGCACGTCTGAAGTGGAGTAGATAAAGATATCATCCGCAAAAAGGAGAGAAGAAGAAGGAATGCGAAGAGTAGCGATATCAAGGAGATAAATATTAAAAGGAGAAGGACTAAGACAGGAACCTTGAGGCAAGCCGCGATAACAACGTCTGATTGTTGAAAAGGAGGGAACAGAAAGAAAAAGAGATCTATTTTGGAACAGATTAAGAATAATGGTAACGAGAATAGGAGGGATATTGAGGGAAATGAGCTTAGAAGCCAGTGAAAGAAGATGAACATTATCAAACGCAGATGCGACGTCGACGAAGGTAGCAACAGCAAAACTTTCTATCTAGGAATTATTTGTAGATGTCCGATAGAAAGGTACTAATTCAGTAGATTGGACCAAGACTAGGGCAAAAGCCAAACATATTGGGAGGGAGGAGATTGTTATGCTCCAGCCACCAGACTAAACGATTGTTGATTAAGCCTTCGAAAAGTTTTCGAAGACAAGAAGCGAGGGAGATAGGTCGAAAAGAAGACTGGTTTCTTTTAGGAATAGGAATGATTATAAAGTCATTATAGGATTTAGGAGTGCAACCAGAGATTAGAAAGGAGTTATAGATGGCTAAGAGAAAATGCAACGAGGAGGAGGAGAGATTTTTAAGGATTAGATATGAGAGGCCATCTAATCCTGGAGTTAGTGGATTTGTTAAGAACGGATAGGAGCTCATTGTAACGAAAAGGAAAGGAAAGAAAATGGTCTTCAGAGGTAGAGTAGTAAGAGGGAGAACTAAGTTCTTCAAGAGAAGGAACATAAGCGGGCGGGATAGAGTCCAGAAAGGAGTGAAGATGTGGCAACGCAAGAGTAGAATGAAGAGGACGCTCGGGGGAGGGAAATCTAAAGGCCCTAGCTAACTTCTAAATCTGAGAGAAATGGCGTATCTCTAGAAAATGAGGAACAGAAAGTTCTCCAAAAATTTCTCTTGGCAGCCTTTAGGATGCTACGGGCTCTAGCGTTAGCTTCTTTGTGAACTAGGAAGTTAGACATGGAAGAGCGGGAGCGAAAGGTTCTAAAAATGTCGGTACTCTTCCTGAAGGCTGCTTTACACTCTTCATTCTACCAGAGTGAGGAGGCAGCAGAAGTTCTACGACAGTCATTAGAAGGGAAGGGAGGGGATGAGAGGGAAAGAGCAGAATAGAGAGACCGGGTGAAGAGGTTGTATTGAGATAGAGGATCGGAATTAGCCTGAATAGGAGAGAGAGCGAGGAATCGACTAAAGAACGAAATTTGTCCCAATCAGTTTTGGAGAGAAGCCAATGAGGAAAATGAAGAGGTTTGAAGCATGAAGGAGGTAGGACGTCATTAAGAGTTAGAACTATAGGAGAGTGATCACTGCCAAAAGTGCCATCAAGAGTTCTCCAAGAGCATTTTAGACCAAAATTAGGAGAAGAGAAAGAAAGATCAACTGCACTAGGAGATGAAGGGTTTCTGAAGCAGGTGGGAGAAGAATCATTAAGGAGGAAGAGGTTATGATTTAGAATGAAGTTTTCAACGATAGATCCATTGCTGTCGTGACCAGAGCAGCCCCAGAGTGGAGAATGGGCATTCCTATCACCCTCAATGATGAATGGATTTGAAAGAGTCGAAAGGAATGGGAGAAGGGGAAACTGAGCAAGACTAGAATTTGGTGGATTGTACACACAAGCGATGTGAATAGGGGTAGGAAGGAGATTTCATAGAGAAATATGTGCCATATTAGGGAGATTAGGATGAGTAGGAGGAAAGAAGGAAATGCTGTGTGACTGGTATGGTAAGTCGTTTCTAACAAGAATAGCCACTCCACCATACCCGTCTACACGATTAGAACGTACGAGGGAGAAGTCTTTGAAGTGGATTTTTGAAGTGGATTTTAACCAAGTTTCAGGTAACAATGCTACTTTAATGTTGTAGAGGTCTAATAGTCCCTCTAACGCTTGTTTATTTGCATGTGTGCTACGACAGTTCCATTGAAGAATATTTAAAGAATTATTCTGAGACATGTAGTCTAGTAGGTGAAGAGAGGTAAGGAATAAGTGTTATAGAAAAAGGAATGCAAGGAGGAATGGAATCGTAACAATAAAAATAATTTAAGATGATGAAAGAAAAAAAAAGAGGGCTCGCGGGATCTTGGTTGTGTGCCAGTTTAGCAACCTTCAAGATTAATTGCGGCCAAATTCGGAACAAAGTGAGCGAAAGAATAGCCTGCACGAACTGGTGATAGGCCAGTTTGTAGGCCTCCTTCTGTTTAACGTCATCACCAACGTGATGATAATTTTCCGGAATGAGCCCGTAGTGTGGAAAATTCCATATGTAAAGCATGCAAGTAAGTAATTGTACTGAACTGTAAGAAATACAGAAAGAAGAAGAAGGGTATTGAAGAGTAGAAGGAGAAAAAGAAGAAAAAAAAAGATGAAGAAGAAGAAGAAGAAAGAAGAAAAAATAAAATAAAAAAATAAAGAAAGGAGAAAACAGGGGAAACGAAAAAGGTTGAATTATTTGAAATTAACGCTGTTAGACAACAAGGATGAAAGACTGTCGATGAAAGAAGAGGACGAAGGTATATTGTAAGATGCAAGAAGCTCCGTAATGGCATCACAGAGACTGGAGATGGTTAAAGTGGACTCTGTGGGAGAAGGCGAAGTGTTGGAAAGAGGAACAGATGACGGACAAGTAGGCCAAAGTGAATTAAAAGGGGGGGAAGACACTTTATTTAAGGCCCATCCAACTGAGGGTGAAGGAGGGTGATAAGAAGGGATAGAAGGAAATTGAGGGAGCGGTTTATGATGGGGTTTGGACTTGTGAAATTTGTGGAATGTTGGAGATTTTGGACGGGGAAGAGAGGGAGTCTTAGAAGAGTTGATGGACATGTTTTGAGAAGGAATGGGGGCTGCAGCCCGGTTGGCATATTAAAAGGCTTGAGTTACTGAATTAGAGGATTTGATCTTGACGGCTTCATGGAAAGAGTTATTTTGAAAGACCATGATCCTTTTTGTATCTTTTTGTCTTTGCCATTCTGGACAGCGACGATCTGAGGAAACATGGGAACCTTTACAGTTGCGACAGAAAAGAGGTTCCTGTAGATTGGGGCATTCCGAGAAGGAGTGTTTGGATGCACAATGGGAGCAGATGGAGTGGGAGCTGCGACAATTGCGTGCAATATGTCCGAAAAGAGAACAATTGGAACACTGGGTGGGAGAACGAATACTAGGAGAGACTGAGAAGCGAAGTCCATATATGGATACGAATTGAGGGAGGGAGGATTTGGCGAATTTCAGTTCGACACTTCTAGTCGGAAATTTAGAACCTTCGGAAGAGCGGAGAATATGTCGTAATGAAATAATCGGAATAGAGGATACAAGTCCTTCTTTGATGTCTTCCAATGGAAAGGAAGGGTGGACACCGATTATAACTCCAATCCTATGTAACACATTATGCGGGATAAATGCGTTAAGATTATGGGATTTAAATAAGGGAGTCTTAGAAAAGAATTCATTAGTGGAAGAGGCAGAGGGGAACAAAACAGAGATACGCCCTTTATCCTGTGGGGCAATATCTGAAAAAGAGGTAGAAATTTTGCTGATTAGTCTAGCCAAGGCTAGCGGATGAAAGTATCCAATATTCTTATCAGGAGAGGAATTTTCAACAAAAATTGAAAAGGGACCTGGGTGGTCTGGAGGAAAAATCCCCCCCCCCCGATCGCTGTAGAGATTTTCAGAGATATTTATGGTGTTATCATTACCAGTGATATTATTATTGCTGGTGTTGTTATTACTATTATTGCCATTATTACTATCATTAACATTGTCATTACTGTTATTATCATTACTTATTTTCTTGGTTACTGTTGTAGCTATTGCTACTAATAGTATTATCATTATCAGTATTGGTAATATTATTGTTACTGCTACTACTATTTTGGTTATTATTTTTATTATTCAAAGTAAATATAATATTTTTGTATATAAAATCTGTGCGTTCACAATCGCTAAGTTAAATTTAATACTGCGGTGAATAAATAACAGTTACTGTTTACTTATAAATTGCTGTTATCTAATCGGTAGCTGTACGTACGATTATATATCATGGCTCCAATTTGCAGTAAATGCAGTGACGATTTACCATCAAATGGTGATTTTGCTACGTGTGGAAAGTGCAAGCGCACACTTCATTTTGATGCTTGCAGTGGTATTTCTTCTGAAACATGGCAGAGAAAATCGAAAAAGATTAAAGCAGAGTGGAACTGTGTAGATTGCCGACCAGATAACAGAGGGGAAAACAAAGGAAAACAACAAAATGTTACTGATAAAACTGAAGCGTCTTATTCCGAAAGTAAGACACCAAACCAAACGGACGTGATATTAAAATCCATACAAAATGAGATAGTAGGATTATTCGAGAAAATGACGGAATTACAAACCTCATTTACTACCCTTCAACATTCATTTAACATGAACGATTCAAAGTTATCAGATGTCTTAATTTTAATGTCTTCTTTGCGAGAGGAAAATAAATCACTGCGAGAGGAAAACGCTGAATTAACAGCTCGAGTTAATAATCTTGAACAGCATACAAGAACTAACAACGTAATAATAAATAACATACCGGTTTCCCCGCAAGAGGATCTTTACGAAATAATTGTAAAAATAGGTAATGCTGTTGGTGCGCCATTAACAATCTCTGATATAGATGTCTGCCATCGATTACAAAAATCACCAAGACAGCAGCATCCCAGTGTTGTTGTTCGTTTTTGTAGAAGAGTAACCAAAACAATCTCTTAAAGAACGCGCGAACCATTAAACCCACTCAGAAATCGTTAGGGGACTATCAGTTGTTAATATCGATCAACGTATTTTCGTAAACGAACGCTTAACTGCCGAAAACTCGAAGCTGTTCTTAGCTGCTAAATCGTTGCGTAACAACGATTACAAATTCATCTGGACTCAGGATGGCAAAGTATTCGTTCGTAAGGATGAAAAAGCACCAGTTATTAAAATTCACTCGCTAGAACATATTACAAACTTAACGAGAGAAAAAACCCCAAATTGACTATCTTTAAGGGTAAATATTAAGCCAGTTTTATATATGTTAAATTTAAATTCAAGCTACTTTCACTGCTTTTTATGTACTTCACAAAGATTTTTCAGTTTATCGTCTTCACCTCTACGTTGGGTTTTAAAAGAAAAAAATAATTTTTCTGTTTACATAAACTTTTCGCTAACTGTTACTTCAACAATAATAATTAACCTAAACCTTAATTTTAAAGTTACTTTTATCTTTAGTAATATTTTATACTTAATACATCTAACTTTAACAACTGCTACCCGCTATTTTACTTTTATCTGTAGTATTATTTTATTTAAAGCATCTAATTCTTGTAATTTGTTTAGTGTTATACATAACATGTTTAATTATAGCAATGCTTTGTTTTTTTTTTTTTTTTGAGTATTTTCCTTATATTTTACTATACTTTATTATGTTCTCAAATGTAGTTTACTTTAACTCATATTACTACACCATGATTATAATTGATTTCTGTAACACTAACCTTACAATTATTTTATATATTCTCTGTTATTTAAAACGCTACTACCTTCATTTTTCAATAAATACTCTTGCATTACTTCTGATATTACCATTAGTTTGTATTATTATTAAAATCATTTTTAAACTTATTAAAGAACTAATGTTGCGTAACCATCAATCTGTACTTATATAAATTTAATCGCATTTTACTTTTTTGTAAAGTCATTAGTAACCCTACTAAACTTCGATGTAAACATAGGTTTTACAACACATATTTATAACATAATCTACAAAAATCTAGTATGTACTAAATTTTTATCTTATTCTTATCTAAGGTATTTTTTGTCTATGTTTAACAATGCTTCTACAATCATTTAATATTTATATTAATCCTTATTTTTATATCTACGCCGTACGTTCATAAAATACTATCATTCAGTTATATTTTTACTATTATTATTGATTTCAGAGTCGTTTTAATAATGCCATTTATTTCATATATGTATATTGTTTACATTCAAATTTTATTTCCGTTTCTAACAAAAACTCTATTCGTTATATTACTTCAATTAATCAATTTACGCAAAGTATGTATATCACATGTAAAATTTAAACACTATTATTTTAAATACTTCGTTTGAAATATTAAGTAGTGCATACTATGGGTGTACCAGGCGAAAATAATTCATTAAACTACTATAACAGCTTTTGTGTATTTGCACTGACTGCTCGAATTTTTATTTTTAATCTAAAAATAGTAAAGCTTTACCGCTATTAACATATGTAATAACGTTGCTCATAGCAACTAACAAATTTTATCTTAATTTAATATTTAATAAATTATTTAACCTTCCCTGTAAATGATGTCAACCTAAAATTATTTACTTTAAACGTGAGCAGTCTAAGAGCACATTTTAACGACTTACTCATTTTTCTGAACGAAGTAAATTTTTGTTATGATATCTTAATACTAACTGAAACTTGGCTCTGTGAGAATGAGATATATCGTTATGAAATCGAAGGCTATACCATTTGTGCAGATTGTAGAGAAAACAAAAGATCTGGAGGTGTTATAATGTATATAAAAAATACCATTAAAACACTTAACGTTAAATTATTAACCACTACTTGTAATTTAATCATTATACATATCGCACTAGAGAACAATAGACATCTGTCTATTACTGGAATATACCGCTTTTGTGATCCTCAACACAGTAAATTTTTAGCTGAATTATTAACTGTAATCGGGAATTTAAAAGACCTAGCTATAATAACAGGTGATCTAAATATAAACTTGATGAATGAAACCAAAAGTATAGATTACCAAAATCTTTTATATGCAAACGGATTCATTGTATGATAAAAGAACTTACTTTTACTCGCACGCATGGGTTGCAATCTTCATGTTTAGATCATGTTTTCGTTCGTGGATTACAAACTACAGGATTAAATTTACTTATAAATACTGAAATCCTTCCGTGTTGCTTTTCTGATCACTCCATACTTATCACAGAACTAAAAATAATTTGTAAACTTAAAACAAAAAACAACTATAACCATTCTCATCAGATTGATAAAGTGTTATTTAAAAAAAATCTCAGCACAAATCTATTGGCTAAATTATATAACAACTCAGGTCCTGTTGACGATAAATTTAATCTTTTCTTAAATATAATAAATGACGCTATGACACGTTCACAACGTTTATCTTCTACAAGTAAACCTCAACATAAAAGGGCTGAATGGGTAACCAATGAAATAATTAACTTATCCCGTGAAAAGAAATCGTTATATTTGTTGACAAGAAAATACCCTACAGATAACAACTTTCTATCTCGTTTCAAAAACATATCAAAAGACCTGCAAAAAATTATTCGTAAAGCAAAAAGAGACTATTACTCCAAAAAACTATGTGATTGTCAAGGTGACCAGAAGAAGTATTGGACGCTAATAAAACAAGTACTTGGAAAAAATAAATCTGTTTAAAGAAATTACCGTAAATGGAACATTGTTAACAGTAAGTAACAATGAACATTTAATTTCAAACTATTTCAATAATTACTTTGTAAATATAATAAAAACCATGAAGTGCAAAATTACTGCGGGGAAACATTCTGTTACTAAATGTGACCAATACTTAAATTCCTTCGGTTTTGTAGAATTTTCAAAGGAAGAAGTAAAAAGCGCCATACTATCGCTCCCAAATAAATCATCATACGGCTTTGATAAAATACCAATAACACTGATAAAAGAAAATATTGAATTCTTTATTACCCCCCTAACTCACTTATTTAATATATCTGTTAAAACAGGGCAATTTCCGAGTGCTCTTAAACTAGGGATTATTACTCCGGTACATAAAATTGGTGCTACCACAGAGGTGTCGAACTATAGACCAATATGTCTACTCTCTACCCTTTCTAAAATTTTTGAAAAATGTATGAAAAAACGTATTATATCTTACTTAAATAAAATAAATTTCTTCAGTAGCAATCAGTATGGTTTTTTATCGGGGAAAAGTACTGATGATGCACTGTTCGAACATATTTCATATATATCTGATAATTTGGAAGCAGGCCGCTCAGTTGTCGCCGTCACTTCGACTTTTGTAAAGCATTCGACGTCATTGATCATAATATACTGCTAGATAAATTATATGCTTGTGGCTTTCGGGGACATATTTTTGATTGGTTTAAATCTTATCTATCCGAGAGAAATTTTGTTACAAAAATAAATAATACCCTAAGCGATAAAGTAATGCAAATATATGGAGTACCTCAGGGGAGTATTTTGGGGCCTACCCTCTTTTTAATATACATTAATGATTTATGTAACCTGAAGGTAGCAGGAAAACTATTTAGCTATGCTGATGACACTGTTTTGGTTACAAGTTCTAGATTTCAAGATGTTTTAAATAAACTAGTTCAAACTGATGTAGACAAAATTCATGATTGGATGTTGAAAAACGTTATAGGTCTTAACATTAATAAAACGAAATATATTGTTTATAGCTATCTACCTCAAAGTAAGTGGAACCAATTAAAAATCTTGTGGGAAGACAATGTATTTATCCATAGGGCGTATGAGATAAAATATTTGGGGATCTATCTGGACTCAAAATTATTATGGAATAAACATCCCATCTATCTATCGGGAAAATTAAGAAAATTAAATTATCTTTTCTATTACCTAAAGCAGTTTTTTAATGCTAAACAACTCACACAATTGTATCTAGCATTATATCAACCTACACTTGCATATGGAATAGTGCACTGGGGAAATGCTGCAGATTACCTTACAAAACCCTTACATTATCTTCAAAAATCATTATTCAGAAATTTAACAAGTAAGGAACACAACATCGACTCAAAAAAATTTCTAACCGTACCAAAACTGTACACAGTCCAACTATTAAACTATGTAATAAAAAACAAACAGAAGTTTAATATTGTAACCAGGTCTGGAATTACAAGGGCGTCTGCAGATGAGAAAGCCAAAGTGCCATCTTATAAAAAGTACCATACAAGAATCCAAGCCAAATATATGGGCCCAGTTATTTTTAACTCTCTCCCAGTAACTTTTAAAATGAAACTCAGAAACTATAAATACAGACGTAAGTTAATAATTGATTACCTGCATAATGTACCATAGTTTCTTGTTCCATACTGCTTCGATTATATTCTTATTATCATACTCATTAATATAATTATCATATCTTTATTATTCTGACCGAAGCTACTAAATGGTTATCACTTTTTGTTAAAATTGCAGTTATTGTTATGGTTGTTACGTTTACTGCGGTTGTTATAATAAAGGTTATCATTGTTGTCATTATCACTTTCTTAGTATTATTACAGATGTTCTTATTTTTATTTTCTTTATTATTATTATTATTATATATATATTTTTTAAACTGTATTATTACTAGTTTCTATTTACATTATAGTTGAAGTGTACATGGTAGCTATAGGGGACGGAGGTATAAGTGAGCATAAGTAACATATTAATAACTATATTAGAAATTATTATAGTTGATAATAATTAATTAATTTAGTGTAAACATGGGCTAACTTATGTGTATAAAACTCACTTAAATCCAAATTACTATGTTTGATCTTACGCAAAACAACATAAATCGGCCCATGTAGCATGCAAACATGTAAAAGCGAAAATTTTCTGCTACTCGCGCACCTGTAGCGCATAGGCAGAAATTGCATGAATGTGTCAGTGTGAGAGCTTGTATACCGAAATGTGTGAGGGTGGATTTGTGAGAGTGAATGCTGGGTATACCGACGTGTATGTGTATGTGTAATCACATGATATATACTTGTTTATAACCTGTATTATTATATTGTATTGTGTTGTATGTATGTAAATAAATTTCAATTTCAATTTCCATTTCAATTATTGTTATTATTATTACTATTATTGTTGTTGTTATTTTTATTGCCATTGCTATTATTATTGTTATTTTTCTTTTTAGTATTATTGTCGCAGGTATTATAATTGGAGGTGGAAGAGGTCGAGTTTTGGCTTTTGTTGTTATTGTTCTTATTAATATTAGTAATATTATGGGAATCTATATTAGTTTTCAATGGCTTTAACGCTATTAGAATTTGGTAAACTAACCAGATTAGGAAGATCGGGCTGAGAAAGCCGCAGATCCTTGCTAGGTAAAGTCGAAGACGGCGAGAGGGGGCCGGAAAGTTTGCGCTTAGCAGCAACGTCTTTTTTTTTTTTTTTTTGGGCGCGCCAGCGGCATTGACCCAACAACAAGAAAACTAAGCTAAGAAATTAAATAACTAAGCGGTCCGAAATGGACGCAACAAAGGACAGCAGTGCGGACAGCACAGAAGATGAAGGAAAGGAGAGGATAAAGGAAGAGTTATAGGGAGTAGGGAGACCTAATGACAGGAGCTGACTGTATAAAAGGTAGCGTTCGTTACGAAGAGCAGGACACTCAAAGAAAATGTGATTAGCATCACATGTACGAGGAGGATCACAATCGTGGAGAGAACAATCAGGAGAAGGCGATAGAGCAAATCGAAAGCGAGAGGAAGGGAGGAGAGAATGATTGATCCGGAGACGAATTAGGGAGACAATAGAAGAGCGACGACTGAGAGGAATAGAATGGAACCAAGACACGTCAACCTCCATTAGGTAGAGCGACATGCTTTTGCTGGCTTTAGCATCCTTGGCGGAGGCCGCCGGGCGGCCCCCACTGAACGAGCTCATTTACCAGCACGAGGAGATGTAGAAAACGTGAACGATATAAAAATAAAAAGGAAATAAACGAATCGGTGAAATATAAAATTAAAATCGAACGAACGTAAAAATAGATAAATGAAATAAATACGCCGCAGTTAAATAAATTAAAACGATCTCACCGAGTAAGCTGATAAGCAATAACAGATAACAATCGGCGTTTCGAATTAACAATAACGCGGAGAGACAACCAAATTTAATTACGATAAGCGAGGGAACAATTATCAATAGCTTTGCTTATAAATTCGGAATTATTAGATGAACGAAGGTCGGGCTGTAAAAGCCTAAACTCCTTAGCCGATAGGTCTGCTTTTGCTGACACTGGACTGCCAGGCTTCCGTTTGTTGGATAAGTCCACCTCCTTTAGGTTAATAGATAAGCCACGTTTAAGGGAGGCCGTTCTAATTTAGCAATAAAATGTATGAGAAGAAAAAGGGAAGATGGCAAAGAGGGAGTGAGAAGGTAGGAAAATAAAAGAAAAAATGTAAATAGTACAGATGGTTAAATACAACCGTAGCAGCGGAAAAGAATATAACTTGAAATTACCTAAACTGAAATTAGATTAGTGCAGAAAAACAAATAATAAGAGAAATCGAGAGAATGCGAAAGAACGTTAAAATTAATTATAATAGAAAAATGGAACAATCTCACCGACTGCGTTGATAAGACTTATGCGACTGAAAATAGAAAACACGACGACAAGATTTGCCACGATTTATTTCAAACATAGATCCAGCCTTCTAGAATGACTATTAAAAAGCCCGTTGATTTTAATTCTGCTACCAGTCATCTTAAACTTGAACTAGATGTTTAGTATTAAGATAAGACTTCAATGACTTAACGGACAATAAATTTTCATCAAATAAAAAATAAATTATAAAAAAATTAAAGAATAATAGGCATGCATGCAAAAAGAATTTTTCTTGATCTGAATTTTTCGATTTTGTTCATAACTATAAAAGAAGAAGAAGAAGAAGAAGAAACGTATATTTGCGCTTAATTTTTTAACAAATAACAATACATAACTTAAGCGGGTAATCTGTACCGGAAAAACATGATTTCCTTATCAGATAACTTAATATATATATCAGAACACGAAAATGATAAACAAGAAAAAGAATCTATAATTATAGACAGGAAAAGTTTAAAAAAAACTGACACATTAGCTTATTAAATAGTTTAAGTTTTAATGACTCAGCATAAAATCTCGCAATTTAGATGAAATTCTAAGAGTTCATGAAAAGAAATTAACAATTTGGTGAGAAACAGAGATATAGGGCTGTAAAAATACTCAGAGTAATACATGTTTAATTCGTCTGTGTTTATATTTCTTGTATCTATGTTTTAAGGACTGATAATTATACCTACCTATATTGTTTATAGTTATAATGTCAGACATAGCTCAATAATTAAAGAAACTTATTGCACGTTCTTTTATAATCTCACTGACATATGGAAAATGCAAATAATCATGCATGGTTTTAATGCGTGTGTATCGTGACTTATTTAATATGATTCTAAAACAATGGTTTTGAATTCGCTGGAGCTTCATTAAGTTACTATGGCTGGTCGAACACCAGACTGGAGCAGCATATAATAGCGTGGGTAGTAATACCGCTTTATAAATCATGAACTTATTGGACACTGTTAGACATGATTTTCTATTAAAAATCGGAAACAGGTTACATAACTTACGCTAAGTTTTATAAATACGTTGATTTATATGCTTTGTAAACGTAAGTTTTTTATCTAGTGTCATACCTAAGTGAGTTACCCCATCTTTCCATTCGATCGTATTGTTTTTAATTTTAACGTGATTGTTAATTGTTGGCCTGCGCTTTGTAAATATAATTTAGTTAAGTATTTGACTAACTTATTCGCGGCATCCGTGAGTCGTCGACATATTGTATCAATTCGGTAGGATGTGGCGACAAGTGCAGTGTCATCAGCGTAAAGATTTAGACTTACATGATTTGTAAGCGGAAGGTTGTTTATGTATAAGATAAAAAGGTAGGGACCTAAGATGCTCCCCTGAGGAACTCCAGCGGCACAAAATTTCTTACTAGATTTAACATTTTTAATTTGCACGTAAAACTGTCTATTCGTTAAATAAGTTTTGATAAGCAGTACTAAGTATTGTGGATATCCATATTTGATTAATTTAAATACAATGCCTTCATGCCAAGTGATATCAAAAGCCTTTTCAAGATCAATGAGTACTAGACCGGTATGTTTATTTTGGTTAAAATTGTCAGTGATTGTATCGCATAAAGCGGCAAGTTGCATTGTCGTACCTAAATTAGGCCTAAATCCAAATTGGAATTCCCTAAAAATAACATTTGTGTCACTGTACTTGTTTAGTCTAATTAAGATTATTTTTTCAAAGATTTTGCTGATATTACTTATTAGACTAATAGGCCTGATATTTTGCACAAAGGAAGCATCCTTTCCATGCTTCGCAAGAGGTATCGTTATTGAGGTTCTCCAGGATAAAGGGTAATAAGTTAAGCGTAGGCAGGAATTAAAAAGGCTAACTAACCCGAGGATAGCTTTTTTTGGGAGATTCTTGATCATGCGGATGTGCACCAAGTCATCTCCGACAGAGTTTGTGTTTCTCAATGTACGAATGCATTTCTTAACTTCTTTAGGCGTAGTAAAAATATGTGGATTTGATGTAGGGGACGTTTGACATAGATATCTGTTTATAGCTTGTCGGACGCTGCGAACATGATAGTGTGTAGATAAGCATTCATTTTGCTTATGTATATTGTGAAAATGGGTAGCAAGTACTTCGGTTTTGTCTTTAATGGAATATGCAATCTTATTAATACTGTTTGGGATTGTGATTGGCGGCAGCTCAGTCTGATTTCTACAGAAACGTTTGTTTACTTTCCACAGAGTGTTGTCTTTATGGGACAAATTCTTCAAAAATACGTTCCATTTTTCATTTCTCTCATGAAGTAGCCGGGCTTTTACCAGCTTATTTAATTTGTTATATAATTTTTTGTATGCAATGGAAGAAGGAAACTGATTTTTTTGGCTCATCCTACGGCAAAAATTTTTAATACTAATAAGAAAACCAAGTTTTCTAGAAGCAGTAAAAGGTTTATGTGCAGATAGTTTGGGTACAGATTTTTCGACAGCGGTTAATAATATTGAAGTTAGAGAAGATATAAATTTATCTATTTCCGGAGGTGATTTCAAGGTAGCAGGTAGTATGATATGTATGTTCCTTGATAAAAGCTTGGTAGAGATTCCAGTTTGCTTTAGGGTAATTATATCGCTCCACGGAAGGGGTTTGAGTAAAGGTGGTATTTATTTCAAAAATTACAGGATTATGATCAGAAGATAACTGGCTTACTGATATGGGGTCCGTAAATTTGTGAAATCCCTTCGCTAAGATTCCGTCAATGACACTAGGTTTGAGACGAGGATTTCGCGGAAAAAATGTAGGCGTAGCTGGGAAACAAATTTGAAAATGGTTTGTCATAGATAAGTTTAATAAAATATTACCAGCTCGATTTGCATTATGGCAATTCCAAGCGCGGTGTTTGGCATTTAAATCACCTATAATCAATGTCCGGGAGTTTATTCTTAAAAGATGCTTAATGTCCTCTTCAAAAAATTTCGGCACATTAGGTGCTCTATATACAGAAATTATAGCCAGATTATCATTTTCCACGCCAAGTTTAATTCCAATTTCTTCAATTCGCTTAGTTTTTATTTGAGGTAGCGGATCGAAACTTATACTATTGTGTATAAGCAAGGCAACACCACCACTGGTACCTGAATTGTCATTTCGGTAAGTATAATAATTTCCAACTTTAAAGGGCATGTTTAAGTTTAGCTTAGTTTCCGAAAGACAGGCTATGTGTATCTTATTATCAATCAAAAACTGATTTAATTCCAATATCCTGTTTCTCACCGAATTAGCATTCCAGCTAACAATTTTAATACCATTTTTGTTGGTCATTAAAACATGTGCTTATTTTAAAATACATTTTATAAGAATGTATCAGTAATACTTTCTATAATAGTTGTTATAATATTAAATATATCTGATGCCCGATTTGATTTTAACTTAGTAGCTATTGATTTAATACATAATATTATTTTATTTAATGTGTCACCTTTAAAAAACGACAATAATTGCGTTAAATCATTAGTTGCTTGTTGAGTTTTTGGATTTTTTTGAGATGCGACTTGCGCAAATGTGCGTGACGTTTTATTACTATCCTTATTTTTGTTAATAGTATTTCTGTTTATGTCATAATTGCTAACGCTGCTATTTTTCCGAGTATTAATATTATTTCGTGCATTTTGAAAAAGTATATCATTATAAACATTATTATTAGTATTTTTACGTATGTTTGTTTTGTTAGATACTATTTCAGTAATGCGAATGTATACCGGACAGTTTTTAAAGTTTGCTGCATGGTTGCCCATACAGTTTGCACACTTTGAGATATTATTTACAGTACATATTTTTACGGAGTGAGGCCCACTACACTTTAAACATTTTTCGGTTTTGAAACAGTTATAGGATACATGGCCGTATCCTAAGCACTTGAAACACTGAATGACAGAATTTTTCGATTTATATCTCTCCCATTTTATCAAACAGTAACAAATTACGTTAACATTTAATATTTCTTTAATGCTAGTATTAGCCGGAAACGTTACCGTATAGATAGGTAAAAAAGTTATTTGGTTATTTTCTAAATCTTTTTTAGTAAATTGTTTTATGTTTTCAACTTTAAGTTTCCGTTCGATATCGTGCCTAATTTCATTAATATTTAAATTCGAAGGGAGACCTTTTAATATCATCTTTATCGGTTTACGCATTTTAGGCGTGTGCGTATAATGCTCGATTGATTTATTTTGTAATATCTTTAATACTATATCATAATCGTTTATACTGCTAGTATAAAATATGTAGGTATTTCGAGTTGTCTTAACTTTAACGCCATATTTTAGCTCTTTATTAATCTGCGATATAAAATTATTATGATTTTCGTTTAGTGGTCCGCTAAATATAATCGGTGGTATTTTTGTGTTTTTATCGTTAGAGTCTGTGGTAGTATTAGTTATTTTTACACTATCCTTATGAATAACATTATTTATAATATCACTTAAGTTACTTGTATCTTCAGTGGAATCTTCCATCTGTTGTAGAGGCATGAACCGGTTTTTCGTGGCTATACCTACATTATCTACTTTTTTCCGTTTTGGGAGGCTACCACCGTTGTGCTGTGATGCTGGTGCCCAGGGGATGGAATGGGACAATTCTGTCGCAATGTGTTCATCTTCGCTGTCGGAAGTATTTCCGTCGTCGCCGTATAATGCATACTTATTTTTCGGTTTTATTGCTGTACCGTTGAATTCTGGGTTTCCTCCGTGAGCAGGGCCAACAGCGGCTTGCTCCTCTCCACCAGTCTCCATTTGTGTAACATTATCATGAATGTACTGCGCAGCCCCCGTCTGCGCGTTTTCTATGAATGAGCACGATGATAGTGTGGCACTGGTCGTCGGCGGAGGGGTACGAACTACACGCGGCATCCGCGGTAGTGAAGTGCGCGATTAAAATATAGAACGCAGAAAGAAACAACTATTTAGAAAACACCGGAACTACACGCGGCATCCGCGGTAGTGAAATGCGCGAGTAAAATACGAACGCAGAAAGAAACAACTATCAGCTATGTATCTGTGCGTAACTATAAAACATGTTCATTGATGTTTATAATATTTTATTAATTTCACGGAGTGAAGTAATTAAAATACACTTACTAAATCACACAATCGAGTTCCTGTAATACATGTCATAAATAACGACCATAATACAGTTATTGTATATCCGAGGTTTACTATTATTTCTATGAGGGTGATACTTTTCTGAAATAAAGTGAAATCAGATATTACAATTATAATTTAAAATTATTATATTTCAGTCTGCATGGCACTGTTTGGAATATTCAAAATTCGTTTTTCAAGTAAGTGCATGGGAATAGCCAGATGTATTTAACAATACTTCACATTTTACAAAATGAACTTTGTTCTTTTTTTTTTTTGTAATAAAGGAAGAAACTGAATCCCTGATCAACGATAACAATGTGCAATAAAACTTTGGCCGGTGTTGCGGTTGACCATTTAAACGAATAGTAACTATTCTGCGGCCAATTGTCACGAATGGGCATGATAATAAGCAACGCAATAATAAGGAAAAAAGTTAAACCACGATTACATAATACACTAACTAATTGGAATATATTTAAAGAAAAGGTTGAAGAAAATATTACGTTAAATGTATCTATTCGAAATGTAATTGAATTAGAAAATGTATCACAACATTTTATTAAAGTTATTCAAGAATCGGCTTGGAGCATTTCGCCACAAAACCAAATAACTTCAGCTCTCTGTTATCTAGCGCAGATTCTAAATGAGATTAAATACAAAAGAATATTAAGGAATGGTGGCAATGAAGTAGACGTTTGAAAGACAAAAGAAAACTAAACAAACAAACGAAAACAGTCAAACGGCTACTACTAAAACTCAAAAATTATACGTTTAAACAATACAAATCTTATTGAAGCCACTTATATTAGTAATAATGTAGTTACAGATTTTGTAATCGCCTTTTTCTTTAGGTGCCGATCGCTACATAGCGCGCTGGCGCAACCTATTTGTACATTTTTAGTACCGATATAGGTTGTGTACCTGGCAATTATTATAGGCAACGCAGGTGTACATACGCAAGACAACATTCGGAACAGATTAGTAATTATTTTCTTGCCTAATCTTTTCGAGAATTGTTCTCGTTACTCTTTGGATAAAATCGTACTCGGATGACAGTGTATGGGTCCTATATTGTGATGTATACACTTTCTTACGTTTAAAACAATCGCCGCTAGTTAATATGTGTAAGCAATATGCCGTAAAAAATGGTTTTATCTGAATTTAATTAGAATTGCAATACCATTACGGATTCCTGCACTCAGATGTAGAGCTTAGTAACTTTTACACTTTGTTACGATTTCAAAATCAAATTTTTATAGTTAGGTTATTGCCGACATCGAATCCAGAGTTAGATGTGCATTTGAAATACGAAAAAACTTTCTCAAGTACATGCCGTACCTACTGAAAAACATGTTAGTATTTCTCAGTAGTTTTCTGGAAAAACAAAAGTCCTTAACTTATTTAACAGTAAAATAAGTTTATATTTTAATAAATTTAAAAATTTTTATCTGTTTCATAAAAATTTGTTTGCGAATTATAAATGATTTCACGAGTTCTTTTATTCAAATTCTACAAGAAAATGGTTTGGAAACCACCAAATTTTAAACCTAGACACATTATAACTTATGCCATACATAAAGCAATCCCCGCGAAACCTGTTTAAAATTTTTTTAAACCAGTAATTATTTCGAATAATTTTATATAAAATTTCGTTTAAAGTACATTATATTCAGCAAATACGATATCTTTTATGTTTCATTTCTGTAAATAATAAAATATTTCATTCGCTATCTTTGTTAACATTTACATGCGTCATGTTTGTCTGTTGATAACAGAAATTTATTCCATAATAACAAATAATTATGGAATTTAATTATTTTTACCGCCAGCGCATTAAATTCTGATAATGTTATGACAACTCCTCCGCCCAAAATGAGTATAAAAAGAAACGAACCAAAAAATTTCCCGGCATCGTGATGCATTCTGTAAGAAATAAACAAATACAGATGTCTCATGTTATCAATTTCTGTTTGAAGTGTATAAAATGATAAATATAAATAAAATCTTGATCATAAGAAAAATAAAAAAATGCGTGAATTAATATTTTTTCCTTTTCTTTGCGAGCTTCTAAAATTCGAAGACCATAATTAAACACCAAAAACTGTAATAAAATTAAAAGTAGTTAGAATTTGGCAGGTTTGTTATTGTATAAAATATTGAGTTTTGAATGATGGTTTTTTATAACACGTATCATCGTCATAACACATTTATGGTACACCAACAATTGTTAACACCAGTCATGGATTTACACCACGGACTTAAATGGGCTGCAGCCCATAGTGACAAAATTCGAAAGGCGGCAAATTTGCATGAGATTGAAAAATTTTTTCTTTTGAAAAATACTTAAAATTTCCACAATATTGTTACATATTATGGCGTTTTAATTGCAGCAGGATAGGAGAGGAATGTGATAAAATCATTTTTTTAACTTGCATTAATGTATAGAAAAGTTAAAATGGGAATATATTGATTTAGGTAAAATTTCCAAATGATTATAGAGAAATGACATCTAAGCAGGGGAATCGAGAAATGAATTTAAAATTAACGAAGTGTAAACTGGAACGTGCATTATTATTAGGTAAAATAGTTATATTAGCAATTAAAGGAAATTCTCGAAGTGTGCACGAGACAATGGCTGGTCGGCATGATAAGAGATCAAAAAAGAGAGTGGAAGGAAAACTGAAAATTCACAAATGTAGTAGCGGTATCCCATTGGTACGACAAAAGTTAAGAAGATTTTTCAAAAAATTATTTATATTATTTCTTGCCGTACAAAACGATAAAAGATGTCCAAAGCAGCGTGGAACTGGGGCATTGCGGAAAGCGTGTTGGGCCCATAACCTGTTGAAACTATTCTAAATACTGAATCTGATGAATAAACACGCTAACGACGAAAATAATGTATTAAGAATAAATGTACACTTTATTTAATTCTTGTGATCATTTAATAAAGAAAAGTAAAAACTCAAGGTAACTAGCAAAACCAACTCTAACAACAATACAAAAAACACAATTACAATAACGTGATAACATGGTGGGAAAAAACACAAAGAAAGATTAGCGCTGAATAAAATTTGCTCAGCCGGACGCTCCTTTCCTACAATGAAATGAATTAAAAATTTTTTCAATTCTACAATGTCTCACCAAAAGAGTTAAATGATTTTTCTAATATATCAAATGATATATTTTATTCAAACAATTTAACATATCAAAGATACACATTTGACAAGTACTTTGTGAAATTTTCATTTAAAAATTTTTAAAATTCAGCCATTGAGACCTCATTTCCCCAGACCCCTCAAAAAAAGTTCTCTCACCGTTGTCAGGATAACTAATGACAGATTCATCCGAAATTAAAAAACGAAATATTTTCTGTTAGTATATGAGTATAGCTCGTGCTTGGACGAAGGAAAAAGAAAAAAATTAAAATTTGAGCTTTTAGCGGAATTGTGAAGAAAAAATACCCATTTTTTGATACAATTTGCACACGTATTGTCTTGTAAAATTAGTTGTAATGAAAAAAACAAAAAATCCTTCATTCAAGCACTAGATAATGTTATCTTGAAGAAGTGTGCAAAATTTGAACAAGATCGGTTCGTAACTTTTTGAGAAATCATGACAACCGATTTCAAAAATAGAGTTTCGAGAAAAACGCGATTGAAGTTTTAAATTGAAATAACACGCAGAAAATTTTTTTTTTTCAACTTCCCTAGAATCGTCGATTCCGGCACCATCAAGTAAAGAACCTGCTGCAGCCACAATATCCAGGGCACCCTTTTGCTCTTGCCTGTGACGAATTTTTACTTCTCGAGTCCCAGCGTCAGCTTCTTTTTCGGCTATGAGTATGCGATTCTCATCCTCTTTTTGGGCATACTCGTGGCAGTTTCGGCCAAGTTTTAAATCTATACCGTGCATAAAAAGTAATAAAGTTGAGATTCCGTTGTTGAAAGTGCCAGCAGCGACAAATGCAACAATTGAGTTATTTTTAAACCAGCAGGAAGTATTTTTGGACTAATTTTCCAAATTAACTGGTTCAAACTTTCAACCGCTCAAAAAGATCTCCTTTACTGACTTCTTCGTAAATGGGCTTGATAGCTGATGAAACGTCACTTGATAATGGATCATAATCGTGTTTGAATGGTGAAAGCGTGTTCATAGCCGAAGCACTCTGCCAAGCGCACTATGGATCAGGTCCGTTTGGACATTTGTCGTGCTGTGGGTTTTTGTCTGTGGAGTTATAATGAGAGTAAGTTGCCCATATAGCGTCTGTCATATTTTGTACCGAATCACAGTTTCTTCTTACAGCCAGGTCGTAATAAACTGTTAATTTATCGATCAATTTGCCGGTAAGTTTGCCTTTCCCAGAAAGATTTTTTTTCTGGTTGTTTTACCGGTCTTGGTCTGTTTTTCTTCAACTGTCTTATTGACCAAATCGCATAAGCAGGTGCCCATCCTCTTTTGTACATGTCCTACGTATTATTTCTTGTTTATTACAAAACTTTCACCATAAGGTTCGGCATTGAGAATTACGGAATATATTGGAAATGCTAAGAAAATAAACCAAAAAGAAAAAAAACACCTAATGCTGAGAAAAATTATAAAAAAACTGCATGTATGTAGGCAAAATTAAAATCCGGACACAGCAGAAATGTTTCGAATGCACGGACATACAAGACAGTATAAGGTCGGGTTTCTCAAAAATATGAGTAATAATATCCCGCTCAGTCATTGTTTATTCATTTTTCAGCAATACACGCGAATTGCAGCATATATGTCCATTTTGGGTGCGAATCAAAACGGTGAATAATGAAAAATGTCTCGTTCGGGAAAGAACACCACGTGTGAAATGCATCAATTAGTAATTTTGAGTAATGTACGCGGTAAGCCATTCAGGCAGATCTCAAAATTAGTGAACATTCCCAGAAGTACGGTTTCCGATATTATTTTACGTTATAAACGGGATGAAAATACGAAGTATATAGGTGCAGCAGAGAAGTTAACGGCCTATGACCGGCATTCTATCTACCGAGAAGTGGGGAAAACCCCCGGGTAAGTGCCCCCAAACTGGTTATACAACTGCGGGATTGTGGTTAAACGGTATGTAATGCAATTCGTAATTTAGGATATAATTCAGGCACTGCACGCTGTAAACCTTATATACCAGTGAAGTCAACCAAAACAAGCGCTTTCGGTTTGCCGAGAAATAACTTTCGCACAACGAAACGTTCTGGCATAATGTACTATTTACGAACGAGTCCAAATTTAAAAAATTAATTGTCCTTAGAAATTAAAAGCTAGCGAGAAAGACGGACAAACAATAGCTAAGCAGTTGCCTTGATATACCTGCGACGCGCCAGGCTGACATGACCTGACGGGCGGAACTTCCGAAGGCTCTATCTCTTAGAATTTTACTCTAATCGATTTAAAATTTTGGGAAAATATTCTAGACATATTGTATTATTTAGTAAGACAAAAAAAAAAATCGATTTTTTGAAATTTTCAAACCCACCTAACCCCATAATTCTTGTGATCATTTAATAAAGAAAAGTAAAAACTCAAGGTAACTGGCAAAACCAACTCTAACAACAATACAAAAAACACAATTACAATAACGTGATAACATGGTGGGAAAAAACACAAAGAAAGATTAGCGCTGAATAAAATTTGCTCAGCCGGACGCTCCTTTCCTACAATGAAATGAATTAAAATTTTTTTCAATTCTACAATGTCTCACCAAAAGAGTTAAATGATTTATCTGTTTTATTTATTTATTTATTTTTTTTTTTATTTTTTTTCTTGTGAAAGCAACATCCTGTACCGTGATAAATAATTTTCGGAAACAACTGTGTTTTTAAAAAGTTCAGTTTGCTTCTGATGATGGCCAGTGTAAGCTGGTCGAAACGTTAAGCGGATAAATATCTGTTTAAAAACACAGTTGTTTCCGAAAATTATTTATCATGAGTTGTGAAAGCTTTAAATTTTTAATCCTGTACCGTGTTTAACTGCTGTGGCTATTACAGTACGAAGATTCGCAGTTTGTTTTTATAGATATCTGCTTATTCCACTAGATCTGATAAACTGTGTTATAGATAAAATTGCATCGGGGGAATTCTCAAGACTGTTGGGGACTGTTTTGTTATTAATTGAAGGGTGCCGGTGAGGTGATAATGCTGGTCAGTCGCATAGTATGTGAGGAGTTGAGGGAGCAACATCTTGGTCACAAAAAGGACAATTCATAGGAGAGGGGGTTCTTTGCAAAATAAAATTATGCGACATGACCGTATGGCCTATGCGCAAGCGGCTAAGTGCACAGAAATCTTTGCGGGAAATGCTTTTTTCTGGCCACCATGGTTCCGTTGAGGGTTTAATTAACCTCGAGAAAGTCTGACACGAGGACCAATGGGTTTTCCATAAGGACGTGAGATTATTGAAGATTATGTTCGAGAGATAAGGTAGAGGTGGGCTGTTACTAGGCGAGGGGCAATATATTTCTGCTCGGACGGATGTATCGACGCGTTCATTTCCAGGAATCCCTGCATGGCTGGGCGCCCACAGAAAGGATACGGAGCACTGTCTCTTAATAAGTTCGTATAATACCTGCTGGGTTCGAATTGCTACAGGATGTTTGGTGAGGGGATTAGAAATTGTCAATAAGGCCGCGGATGAATCAGATACCAGCAGGGCTTTCTGTGATGTAGGCTCTGTAGAAAGAAAATATTCCAAACAGAAAAATACTGCGTATATTTCAGTATCCAGTACCGAGCAATTGTCATTCAGTCGAATGCTTCGAATCACGTCGCAGACTTCAAAGGAACAGGCGGTTGGGGAAGAAGTAGCCTCTGGGGTAGCCTTGGCAGCATCCGTGTAGAAAAAGAGGTGGTCGGGGTATTTTTGCATTGTTGCTGTTGTCAACTGAACGATATTCGGGTGCAGGGGTTTATTATACTTCATCAGGGAAAAGTTAACATCAATGTTTAAAGGGGCCCACGGCGGAATCATGATGTTAGGAGCTAGGTTAGGGAAAGGGATTACACTCACGCTGTTCTGCAATAGGAGGGCCAGGATTTCTGGGAGAGGGTCATTAGGGAAATCTGGAGTGTTGGGGAGGTCATTTGTGTCAATAGGACAGGCGCGTTTACTAGAGAAATTTATTGAAGAACAGTTAGTAAAGAATTTAAACTTTGATGATATAATAAATGAATTTGCATCTTTAAAATTGCGTTGTAAAAAATATAAACATTAATTGACACAGGGAAGAATAATGTATATATAGAATTATAATAAAAATTAGGTATGTTTTAAAAATGTGTGAAATTTTTTAACTTTTAGCTTTTAATTGAAAATTAATTTTTAACTTTTATGTCCTTTCTTACTTGATCGATTATAATTTTTATTACTTAATTGATAAATTATTCCAAGGGCGGCAGAAATAACTGAGCCCACAGCGACATCTAGCTATAATCCGGGCCCGGTTGACACTGATTATAATTAGTAACCTAACCTTTTACAACCGGATCTAGGATGATCTTTGAAAATAAATATGGTAAGTCTTATTATTTACTGAAATTTTTGATAGTAAATGGCGAGAAAAAGAGTTGTCCGGTAATTTGAAAGAGAAACAGCAGTGCAAAACAAAGTGGAGAAAGAAAAGTGCATCCTATCTAATGCTTTCTAATCGCTGGAGATTAGTCTCCGAACGGCGCAACATTGTGATTAGTTTCGAGAATGCTTATTGAAGAATCGAAAAATCAGCCATTTCATACCGATAGGAACTACAAACTGGATGAACCTGGTTTTCCAAGTAGATTTCGTTGATTTTCATTTCCCAAAAATGAATTGAGCAATTCCCGCATCATAAACAGGTCCACGTACGCTGCATACTGTCCTCGAAAGAAGCCGAAGGCACTTAGAGAAAACTAGTTGTAGTCCTTAAATGCATCTTTTGAGACACTATTCCCATTTTGGCGAGGCAGGAAGTACTTTTGACAGATATTGCATTGAGTTTCAACCGATTTCCACCATATATACATGTCCATATGAAGGTCCTAACACCAATTTACACAAATGTTTGTTAATGATTAACCTGAAATGGTTGCCTGAACGATAATCCAACTTTCCTGCTCGCGCATGTATATGCATTGTATGTCCATCACACCTCAAAACCACTGGTCCAACTAATATGTAGCGCAAATTCCAGCGCACATGAGTATCAACTTATTTCTAATCCAAATATTAGTATTTCAGTTAGTTAACCTCATTCGGACAACTGCAGTGAGTTTCCGATTCACTCATGAGCTAATAATATAAAAGACAGTATGCCAGTAATGAAATTAATCATAGCGCTTTGTTTCTGTGATTTGATCATTAGTGCACGCTTTGAAGTTGTAAAAAAATTTCAAAAGGTACTCTTCTATGATGTTTTCACTGCGGATACCGCGAATTGTACTGCCGAGTAATAGTGTTGGAATTGCGGGTAATTATTCCGAAGGAGCATTGCAGCGTTGGGGATTCTTTTACTTTTCTCAATTTTAACTTTTCGGTACTTTTTGTGCACTAATCTTCCTATTTCACCTTTACGATCAATCTGATGGCTGTATTACATTACGTTGTTTTCATTTTCCGTGATCGTCTTTTTCCGATTGCTTCCATGAATATCCTTTAAGCATCTCTTAACCTTTTCTGTTTATCGCATTTCATATATGCTCTCTCATCTATACTATTTCTTGTCATATTCTATTTCGGTCGATTTACAGCGGGCTTCTAAGCGCACGGCTGTCGACGATTATGAAGAAACGGATTCTTCAGTTCGAGTTGTTGTTCCTTCCCGTTCCTGTTTTTAAAATATCCTGTCATCTAACCTCTTACCGCTGGATAAAAGTTTCCATATTCAATTTCAGCCAGATATTTAAGCGTTTTCCTTTTCTCACAAATTTCACCTTTCTGTTCGATCTAGTCGTTCACCTACGGTTTAACCATTCTCTCTGCTCCCTTCACGTGTTATCGACTTTTCCGGCTTCCTATCCATGTTAACTGAACTTCGTCGATTGTACATCCCTCTTATTATCGCGCATTCGGTCGACTATATACGACGGCTCGTCCAATATATTCTATAAATTGTTCATGCCTTTCCTTAGACATTATGCTATTTATTTTCATGTTTTAAATATGTTTTTTTTTTTTTTTAATTGAGCTCGTCAACCGAGGACCTTCACCCAGGAACAATTAAGGGAAAACGAAAGTTATATAGTGAGGCGATCAGCTATCGCTAATAAGAAGGAAACAATGGAGGGGATAATAAGTGTAGAAGGAAAAGACAGGATATAACGAGCACAAAAAGGAGCAGGAAGCTCCAGCCCAAGCAAGTGGGAATATAGAGCCGAGCGTTCCACCGAAAGAGCAGAGCACTCAAAGAACACGTGATCGACGTCACAAACAACCGCATCATTTGGATAGAGAGGAGAGGCGAAAGCGTGAGGAAGGTAGCAAGGAATGGTTAAAGCGCAAACGCACAATGGAGACAACAACAGAACGAGGAAGTGAAGAAAACAGAAGGAACCAAGGATTTGAAGGAAGATTAGGCTGAACGGACAGATAAAAAGAGCGACAATTAGAAAAGGAGGAAGGGTACATATTCGACCAAAATCTGAGAGGGAAATATTTACACAAAGGCAAGAGATTAGAGGATGGGATTTTTTTGAAGCAGAATGTAGAAGAAGCAGCAACCCGAGCCAAAGAATAAGCCATCCCATTACCTGAGATGCCAGAATGACCAGGAACCCACAGCAAGTCAATATGGATCCCATGGAGAGAAGAGAGAGTCCGAATGAGAGAACGTATGCGAAGAATAGTAAAATCACAGGAATGATGAGGAACAGGAGAAGAGATGGCTTGAAGAGCACTCATGGAGTCGGATATTATCAGAAACTGGGAAGAAAGACGATTGGAGGAGATAAAAATAATGGAGCGTAAAATAGCCATTAGCTCGGCTGTAAATATGGAACAGAAAGAAGGAAGAAAGAAGGATTCAGAGAAGTTATAGTCTGGAAGAATAAAAGAAGCACCAACCCCATCAGGCTCCTTAGAACCATCAGTGAAAATGGTAATATGAGAAGGGAAGAGAGAATTGACAATACTGTGGAATTCCTGTTTAATTACAGCTGGAGGGAGAGATTTTGCAAGTGTAAGCGAAATAAATACTCTGGGAGTATGGCAGAGATCGCTGAAGTTAAAGGAGAAATAAGGCAGACTATTAAAGGAAATTGTATACGGCCAAAATGAACTAAGACGGAGAGAAATAAGGGACAGGATAAGAATTTTCCTAGGCACAAAGCGCCAATTCCGAGAAATTGAAAGGTAGGAAAAAATCAGAGAAGAAGATGAGAGAGAAAGACGTCTAGCAAGGAAGCGATAGCCCAAATAAGATCTGCGAATAGACAGGGGAGGAGAATTCGATTCAGCAAGCAGTGCTGGAATAGGAGAGGATTTAGGAGCACCGAGACAGAGTCTAAGACAAGAATTTTGGATCACATCAAGTTTAGAGAGACGGGATTTGGAAGCGCAGGCATAAATGAACGAACAGTAATCAAGCTTGGAGCGGACGATGGATTTATATAGAAGAATAAGAATCAAAGGGTCACCACCTCATTTAGTCGGAGACAGGGTCTTCAGCAGGTTCAACCGTTTAGTAGAGGAGGAGGAAAGATATTTGATATGTTCGGAGAAAGTCAGACCACTATCGAGCAAGATACCGAGATAACGAAAGCAATTAACACGAGCAAGAGCTGTGCTATTTAAGGATAAATTAACAGAAGCAGAGTTATAAGGGCGAAGGATAAATACAACGCAGGAGGACTTAGAAGGAGAAATCGAAAAGTTAATTGAGACAAGAGCACTTTCAAGAAAATTGAGGGACGATTTGAGAGCATCATTAGCTGCGTCAATTTCGTGGGAAGAGGAAAAAAGCAAAATATCATCGGCAAAGAATAAAGAGTGGGAATTTAAAGGAAGGGAAGCGATACTAGCAGTATAAATGTTAAAAAAAATATGGTCTTTTGATCGCTTTGGGCACAGCTGGCTTCCCTCGTCGCTTTTCCGATTCTCTCTCGCGGCATCTCCGTATTGTCCTTTACATCCTCCTAACAGTCAACATGTATGTGATCCTGATCACATAATGTTCGAATGTTCATCACTTTCATCTGAACAATCTTCCTTTTATTCCTCTCTCTTATCAAACAATGTTCCTACTCCTTATTGTGCTGCATTTATTCTTTCCCTTCCTTCTCCTTCTGTCATCCAGGCGCTTGATACATTCTTATTGAATGTTTCACGCCGCATAAAAATCTGATTTTTTCTCTATTCCCATTTCGTGGGCTAATGTCCTCGCTGACGAACCCATAGTTAAAAAAAAAAAAAAAATAATAAAGAATCAATAGTTACAATATTTTCGAATAGTTTGTTTTATTTTGTTATATAATTTTAATGCATGTGTAGCGCTCGATTTGCGAACCGCCATTTTTTGGTGACCGCCCGTTTATCGGCTAAGACAGCCGAAGTCGATACCCTTTGCCTATTCGTTCCGTGCCGTCACAAGGCATTTGGAAACCCGTGTTTGTCTGTCTTGCCAACCATTTTTTATTGCTCTACTCTCGGCATTCGTTGTATTCGCTCTCCGCTCGTAGCCGTCGTTCGCCTTTGCTCGTCGCTCGCCTTTGTGTCAACAAGTCGTTCTCAGAATCTTTTCGACTTCCTTATTTCTGTTCCATATTCACAGCCGAGTTGTTGACTATCCTTCGCTCTATTATTTTCATTTCCTCGAATCAATTTTCCTCTAAATTTTTAATTATCTCTGACTCCTTGAGCGCCCTTCAGGCCATATCCTCTCCCCTTCCTGATCATTCGTGTGACTTTGTTATCCTCCGTATACATTCACTCATTCACAATCTTTCCTATCTCCATTCAGTCAATATTGATCTGCTGTGGGTACCTGGCCACTCGGGCATATTTGGCAATGAAGCGGCTGATTCCTCGGCTCGGGCTGCTGCTGCTTCCTCTCGTCTTTTTTTTTTAAATATTCCATCCGTTAACCTGCTATCAGTTTGTAAAAGCTTTCATATCCGATTTTGGTCGGATATGTATGTTTCTTCTTTTTCCAACAGTTGTTCCTTTTACCCGTCAGTCCAGCTTACTCTTTCTTCATATTCGTGGTTTCTTTTGCATCCTTCTCTTCGTCGTTCTGATGTTGTTTCCATTGTTCGTATGCGCTTTGGCCATTCTTTGCTGCCTTCCTCCAGATTTCGTTTCTCCTTGATTTCTTCTACACACTGTCCTCTCCATCCGGATGATGCAATTATTTGCGACGCCGATCATGTGTTCTTCCAGTGTTCATCCCTCTCCGTGGAGCGTTCTGCCTTATATTCTTATTTGCTTAAGCTTGGACTTCCTACCCCTTATTGTGCATCCTATATCCTGTCCTTTCCTTCCCCACTAATTATTCATGCTATTTGTTCCTTTTTAGTTAGAATTTCTGATCGAATCAAAATATAACCGACTTCTTTCCTTACCTTTTGTTTCTGGGTAAAGGTCCTTGGTTGACGAGCTCAAAAAAAAAAAAAAAAAAAAAAGTCGTTCGCTTGTTAATGTTCGTTCAACATCGAGCTATGCATTAAACGTTTTAAACATTAACTTATTAATTTCCAAATAATTCGTATTTAATTCCTCAACAATTTTAATAAAGATTTTTTTCTTCTTTTTCGTTTAAGGTTGTAGATTCTGTTTGGTATTTCCCCTTTGTCCAAATAAAAACAAGTTCTTACGGGAAAAAGTTCGCTTATAATATTTTTGTGTAAAATCAGATTTTTATACTTTCACGATTTTAGATTAGAACTGGCGCATTAAATTATCTGCAGTACATAACTGCTGTGAAAACCAACACATACATTGATTGAAATTTTAGAAAAAGAAAAATTAGATAAATATTTGTATAAATTACCTCATAAGAAGTACATGCTGCTTCACAAGCATCTGAAATTGTTCTTCACAGTGTTTGCTATTATAATCTACGCTGGAGATAAATTTTGTGTTTAGAAGTTCGTATTCTCCAATTACGGACATGTATATACCAAAAAATGAGCACACTGTTCCTCCTCCTACGCCAAATATAATGTAACCAAAAACTAGATTGAAATAAATCGTTAAAATTTTTGCGCATTGTTGATGGTTTGAAAGTAGAATATGAATTTGTAACAGGAACTGTTGTGGATATAGTTGAGAATTCTCTGGACCAAGTGAAAAAATAATCATCACCGGTGGTAACAAACACACGATTGAACTGAAAATTACGAATGCCCAAAATACGAAATAAACGATCGATCTGGCTTTTCTCGCACTTATAAAGCTAGATTCATCTTCAAATTGAAAATCCAGCTGTGCTCTCGCCGCTTTCATAAGTTGGTAGTAGATATGTCGATTCCATAGCACAGAGTACCACGTAATGCTGGTGCATACAATCGCTGAAAACGAATTAGTATTTCTAGTGAACGATTGCAAATCGGTCGATTTTAAAATACAAACAAGCGAAAAAAAGAACATAGTAGTGATGTTGACTCGTTGGAACAGAATGGCGACTTTTTGTAAACTCCTTTTGAACGAATTGCAACGGATTGTACTGATGCTACAGTAACCGTTCATTTTTAAATATTCTAAACCGCATTTGATGATAAATTCCTTAGTATTCATCGAACAGCGCAAGGAAAAGATTAATTTCACAAGTCTGATGAAAGACATATTGCTATCGAGCCAATTTGTAGATGCTAAAAACAATCCCGAAAAAGATATTTTCGCATAAAAACCGTTAAAAATGTTATACTTAATACAAAAATTCACGGTTAAAATAATGGATGATTTCTTCAATATTTCTGGCTAATGTTACGGAAATATTGTGAAATTGGGTTTACAATGTAAGCGACGTTTACACCCTATTATTAACAAAAGGTGTAATTATGTGAACTGTACGAATCCACTTATGACATCAAGTTGTACGTATATATAGCCAAATGCCGCTGTGGGCTCAGTAATTTCTGTTGCCCTTGGAATAATTTATAAATTAAGTGTAATAAAAATTATAATCGATCAAGTAAGAAAGGACATAAAAGTTAAAAATTAATTTTTAATTAAAAATTAAAAGTTAAAAAATTTCACACATTTTTAAAACATACCTAATTTTTATTATAATTCTATACATGCATTATTCTTTCATGTGTCAATTAATGTTTACATTTTTTACAACGCAATTTTAAAGATGCAAATTCATTTATTATATCATCAAAGTTTAAATTATTTACTAACTGTTCTTCAATAAATAAAACAGATAAATCATTTAACTCTTTTGGTGAGACATTGTAGAATTGAAAAAATTTTTAATTCATTTCATTGTAGGAAAGGAGCGTCCGGCTGAGCAAATTTTATTCAGCGCTAATCTTTCTTTGTGTTTTTTCCCACCATGTTATCACGTTATTGTAATTGTGTTTTTTGTATTGTTGTTAGAGTTGGTTTTGCTAGTTACCTTGAGTTTTTACTTTTCTTTATTAAATGATCACAAGAATTAAATAAAGTGTACATTTATTCTTAATACATTATTTTCGTCGTTAGCGTGTTTATTCATCAGATTCAGTATTTAGAATAGTTTCAACAGGTTATGGGCCCAACACGCTTTCCGCAATGCCCCAGTTCCACGCTGCTTTGGACATCTTTTATCGTTTTGTACGGCAAGAAATAATATAAATAATTTTTTGAAAAATCTTCTTAACTTTTGTCGTACCAATGGGATACCGCTACTACATTTGTGAATTTTCAGTTTTTCTTCCACTCTCTTTTTTGATCTCTTATCATGCCGACCAGCCATTGTCTCGTGCACACTTCGAGAATTTCCTTTAATTGCTAATATAACTATTTTACCTAATAATAATGCACGTTCCAGTTTACACTTCGTTAATTTTAAATTCATTTCTCGATTCCCCTGCTTAGATGTCATTTGTCTATAATCATTTGGAAATTTTACCTAAATCAATATATTCCCATTTTAACTTTTCTGTACGAATCAATCATTCTCTACTCCCCCCTTCACGCTTTCGATTCGCTTCGTCCCCTTCTCATTTCTGCTCTCTTCACGCTTCTGAGCCTTCTTGTATTTGTGATTCAAATCACATCCTATTCGAATGTTCTGCACTTTCTAACGAACGCTCCTTTCTTTACGCCTAACTTCTAGTTTTGGGTCTTCCTACTCCCTTTAACGCTGCCTGTATTCTTTCCTTCCCATTGCATTCAGTTATTCCATTACTGCTGTCCTTTGTCTTTTCCATTTCTGACCGCCTGGCTATTTAGTTATAACTCTTAATTTTTCATGTTGTTGCGTCAAGGCCGCTAGCGCGCCCAGGGTAGAAGAAAAAAAAAAAAAAACTTTTCTGTACATAAATGCAAGTTAAAAAATGATTTTATCACATTCCTCTCCTACCCTGCTGCGATTAAAACGCCATAATATGTAAAAATATTGAGTTCGTCTGCGGTTCAATCATAGTTTGCTTCCGGCTTCTCTTTTCCGTTTTTCTATTGTTCAATCACCTTTTTGACCTTATGATCCTCCAGAGCTCAATTATACCTGTGTTGCGAATCACATTTTGTTCGAATGCCCCTTTATTTCCTCCGAACGTTCTACTCTGTATTCTAGTCTTTTTCGCCTTGGCCTTCCTACTCCTTATAGTGCCCACTCCATTCTTGCACTCCCCTCTCTCAATATAGTTCCTTTGTTGGCCTTCTTTATCTCCTCAATTTCTAATCTTTTCCTTATATAAGGTACATTTCCTTGCGTTGGGTAAGTTCCACTGTTGACGTGCCCAAAAAAAAAAAAAAAAAATATTGTGGATTTTTTAAGTATTTTTCAAAAGAAAAAACTTTTCAATCTTATGCGAATTTGCCGCTGTGAGCTGTAGCCCATTTAAGTCCGTGGTGTAAATCCATGACTGTATATGTGTATGTATATATATTCATATAAATAATTAAAAAGACATTATCAAATTCGTCATTTTCGCTAATTCACCTTCTATATTCCTTTAACTAAAAATTGTTCTGCACAAAATCAATAAACGAATGTATCTGAAAACTGTGATTATATTTTGTATAAGTTAATAATGAATGGTAGCTTAGGTTTTAGGTTATATTTAAAATTAGTTATATCAGCGGGAAGATTTTAGTGACCAATGCAGGGGGGAATAAAAAGACTAGAACTTCTTAATTAGTATTTTGAAATAATGTTTAAATTTCTCAAGACAATAGTAGTGATCTTGTAGCAAAACAAACGGTCACAGAGCTTAAAATAGAAATAATTTTTTACAATATTAATATTTTCATATATTGTATCATATAGGCGTTTTTTGTTGTTTTTTTTTATTTATTTATTTAAGGTCGCCTTGCAACTACAAGGTTATTGACGACCACAATTAACAATTACATAACGTTTTAAAAAGTAGCAATGACATAATAAAACGGCGTGTTGATTATTTAAAAAAATTCTTAATACCTGCGATGTCAGAAATTTTATTTATTTTATTTTTTTTTTTTATTTTTATTTTTTTAAGTGTCGTGTACAGCTGCCGGGGCTATTACGACACTATGGCAATCGGAGAGTTAAATGGTTCGAAATAGGTTAGTTGTATGAAGAAACCGAATAGTGTCTGCAATGTTCAAAGGCGAGTTGGCCAAAGACGACTGCAAAGATGCTATCCGGTGCTGGGCGCGCTGGAGCGCGAAGGATGGGCACTCCAGGAGCAGGTGTTTTACTGTAGGAGAGGGGGGAAGGGAGCAAAACGTCAGAAATGAAATGATGCTCGTTAAACATTACTTATAATAGCCGGCAGCAGTTGCATGAATGTTTATTCAACCGGCGGTGTTAGTTTTTAAACTCTTTCGGACTAGTCAATGAATTACGGCTCCGCTAAATAAGTGTTGAAGTAATATATTGACGCGAATCTTGATGGAGATGGTTAAATTTTTTCGGTTTTCGCACACTATTTGGTACTTGGTATTTCCCTAAGTAACGAAAAAAAAAAATACAAGGCCGGCTGCCCTTCTATTTGCCCTACCTTAACCTATTACTGTTTAGCGCTGACGCAGTGATAATGACTTAGTACATAAAATCTAACTTTTTTTTTTTTTTTATTTATTTAATTTTTTATTTTTATTTAATAAATAAGTTGTAGGTCTCACTGGGCAAGTGTCCAACACTCTTATTATCATTTATTCTTTCTTACTACTTAAATGGAACGTATTAAACCAAAAAATAAAAATAAAATATATCAATCGACGCAAATGTATATATATGGATAGCATAATAATACACTCATACACAGGAGCTGCTTACATATTAGACGTCACATACATTAATGTACAGGAAAGAAAAAAAAAGAAAACAAATAGATGTCTAAAAGAGCCCTAAACAATGCAGCAATAATAATAAAGGGAAAAGAGGATGCAGCAAAATTCCTTAATCGTTGTACCATTCTTTCAACCACTTCCTCACTTCTCTCTTCCATACAACAATTGTTTTTTCGTTTATTATGTGACTATGGTACTCATTAATTTAATTAGAACCGAATCATCTGTATTGTCGATTCGTAAATTTACCCCCCTCTAGGATGAATAGGTATTACTTTGATTCCTTGTTAGTCGAGTTTTTTGTCTGGAAGGTAACTCTTTACGTTATTACATTTAAATACAAGTAATCTGTAATAATAATACTGCATTTTGGGAGACATTTCATTATTTTTCTTCCACCAGGTTGATGTAGTATCACTCCACTTCCAATGAGGTAGTATAAGTTTCAAACATCTTTTCTAAATTTTACTTATTTTATTGATTTCCGTTTTTTTAGCCTTACCCCATATTAAATTCTGGACATTATTAATGCATTAAAGTATATCCGTAATGTCCCATATGAGAGAACCATCTTCAGTTAACGCTGGAATTGACTGTCTTATTTTCGAATTTAAGTTTTGTATGTGATTTTTCCGATTCAATGATTTATCGATATATATTCCTAGATATTTAAAATCTTGCATTCACTAGAGGTGGACATGAACATGGGTGAATTATTCCCATAGCGTTCATGTAAGCATTCATTATTATGTATACTATGATCCGCGGGTGACGACTCATATGTTTAGAAATATTACGAACATGGAGTAGTTTTGATTTATTTACATTTATACATAACCTCCTGTCATGCGCCCATTTACTGAGATTATCGGCATCTTGCTGCAGTAATTTTTCCGACATCTCTAAATTTCTATGTTCCATTAATAATGCGATGTCATTGGCAAATACATAAAACTTTGCATTTTTGATATGCTTTGTAATGTGACCATTACATGGCTCGACAAAAAATAAACAAATAAAAGTCGTAAAAATACAAAATAAAACTAAAATAAAATAAACAAATAAATAAAATATTAAAAATTAAATTTAATAAACTATCAGGCGAATGGTATGAGCGTAAGTGTGCGTATGTGTGTAATCCTGTTTTCGGCTAAGGTGAATGGAATTTTGTATCGCCACCTACGGAGGACTATTCGGTAAAATATAATTGTAAAAATCATAAAAAATGAGGCCTGCAAACATCGCAGGTTCTAAGGATTCCGAAAAGGCACGACATTTTTGAATAGATCAAAGACTCTCCGCGATCCTAGGCCTTCGTTTTTCGCGATTCCGACAAGTGCGGCGGTCAGGGTTGTAAAAAACAAGCCGACGAAAAATAACGGCTGGAATGAGCCGGAGTCCAGGGCGAGCGAAACCGTCTAAAACAGTTCGAACCAGTATGATTTTTGTCGCGGTCGAAATCGGTACGGAATAGTTTTTGGTCTTGGTCATTGGACCAGTAAAAAAAAGAGAAAAAGTAATTCAGGTTGGCCACGGGCTATACCTTTGCTGTTCAACAACGCGCAAGATCTTAATTCCGATCAAAGATAGACGAAATTGTGTTATTATTCGAAAAATGTACCGAGTGTAATTTGTTAATTATCTTAAAATACCGCGAACCGAATTTTCCTCCGCAGACCTACCACCGATTCAAAGGACCAACGAACCACCGCCATTTAGGATATCGCACCACCCGGCCGGCAATAGAAATACGTATTAAACTGATTTATATTTAGTAATCGTCGCTGTGTTATATTTGTACTATATTAATTAACTTGTGTTCCAAGTAAAATCGTTGAATACAAACTTTAAATCTTGATCCATCTCTTGACTTATCTAATAATCATAATAATTGTAAAATAAATAATAATAATAATAATAATAATAACAGTAAGAATAATAATAATAATACAAATAATAATAACAGTAATAATAATAATAATAACAATAATAATAATAATCAAATCAAATCAAATCAAATCAGTTTATTGTATAATATTTTAAATATTAAAGAGTTATAACATTAATATAATGATCCACATATGCGCAAAAGCAGCGCGAGTAGTGGAATATAAGTATGAGCACATGACCTAAACCAGTAATTAATATAGCTAAGATCTTTTTTTTTTTTTTTTTTAATATATTTTTGACGTATGAAAATAGACATATGTATGCTGACACACACATGTGCATGAGCACATGCACGCATATATATGCACTTACATACATTTATACCATTTTTAGGCCATGTTTACAATTTGCATATCGAGTGATTTTATAGTGTAAAAAAAAAAACATAAGAAAAACAGTTATAATTGAATATGCCTGAATATACATATACACATAAATACACACATGTCCACACATAAATAAATATATATATATATATATACATACACACACATACACCTATACATACATACATCCTTTATAACACCTACACACACACTACACATACATAGACATATGCACCTATGTATACTCATGTGCATGAATACACATCTGCACATACACCCAAACACACATATATACACATGTAAAACTCACACCAACACATAAGTAAACATACACATATGGGTACACCTAAATATATATAGATATATGGGATAATTCTAACTTAAGTTTTATCTCACCTATACCCCACTCCCAGAGTACTCCTTGTGAATACTTCAGCTGTGATTTAAAATGATAAAAATAAAATTGTAATAATAAGGATAAGAATATTAATAGTAATAAAATAATAAAAATAACAATAATTTTGATAACAGTAATAGTGATTACAATAATAATGGTGATAATCGTAATAATTATAATGTTGGTTTGTAGTGGTGGTTATAATGTGTAAGAATATAAATAAGTAGTTTTTAAATAATATTCTGAAGAAAATAACAAAGTAATGGAAATGAAATGTAAGATAAGTCTGCTTTTGGTATAAATCTGTAAACATAATTAAAATGTAGGCGATGGTATTTATAATTATTATTAAATACAGAAAATTGTTTTTATTTTTTAAATAAGTGTGGTAGTAATTATTATTGAGAAAAACGAAAATTTTAAATGTTAAATTTTAAATTTTAAATTTCAATTAATGGGAAACTAGGTAGTATAAGTTATAGCATATGATTTGTGAACACTGCACAGTAGTAAATATTTGCAATAGCATTATAAATTGGAGTTAGATATAAGTTTTATTTAATTATATGATTAGTTTTAATAATTTGTGAAGAAGTTTTGTATATTACATAAGCTCAATAAAGATCGTTTGCATATATGCTCAGATTTTATATATGTTATGGTATTGAATTATTGAGTAAACTTCATCTGCTGTGCTAATGATTGTATACATTGAAATTAAAAACGAAAGAAATAAAAAGAAATGTAGTTCCTTAATGATTAACATTTAAATTAATAAATTAAGGTAACACTGAATTTCATAGCTGTATCTTGTTGCTCGAAACATATTCAATTAGAGTTTTGCGTTTGTATTTGTAGTTTCGTAATTTTAATTTTAATGTTTCTGGCATCGAATTGTATAATATCGACCCCATATATCTAGCCTGCATCCTAGTATGGTATTTGTTGTATGGTGGTAAACACGCAATTTCTTTATTAGACGCTCTTGTGATACCAGAACGATATACAATTTCGAATTTATCTTTATTTTTTAAAACATAAATTAACAGATTCACGAAGTAAAGATTTCTTAAATCTAAAAGATTGCTCCATTATTATTAATTTTTTTAAAAACTGATTTTTGTAAATAAGCGATGGGGGCAATGTGATATGTAGCTGCACTGCCCCAGTGTATTATTCCATATGAAAGAATTGGTTGGTATAGTGCAAGATACAGTGTCGACATTTGTTTGCGATTAAAAAATTGCTCTAGATAGTAAATTAAATAATTTAGTTTTCTAAGTCTACTGGATAAGTGTGTTAAATGAGCATTCCATATCAGTTTGCAGTCAAGATATACTCCTAGATATTTTACTTCATACGCTCTATCTATTAGAGTGTCATTATGCCACTGTATTTTTAACTTATCCCATCTGTCTTGGGGAAGATGGCTGTAAATTAAATATTTAGTCTTACTAACATTTAAACTTATTCGATTACTATTCATTCAGTTATGTATTTTATTAACGTCAGTCTGTACTAGTTGTTGTAGTAAATTGGGGTATCGGGAACTAACAAGAAGAACGGTATCATCCGCGTAGCTAAAGATTTTGCCTGATACGTTTAAATTACAAAGATCGTTAATGTAAATTAGAAAAAGTAGAGGCCCGAGAATACTACCTTACGGCACGCCATGTTCTTGTATAACACTGTTGCTGATAGTATTATTTATTTTCGTTATGTATTGTCTAATGGATAAATAGGTACAGAACCAGTTATAAATTGCTCCTCGGAAACCGCATGCAAATAGCTTTTTTAAAAGAATTTTATGGTCAACAACATCAAAAGCTTTGCAGAAATCTAAATATACCGCCACTACCATAAGGCCTGCCTCTAGGTCATTTGAAATAGATGTTACATGGTTAAATAGTGCATCGTCTGTACATTTGTGTTGTAAGAAACCGTACTGATTATCACTGAAGAATTTTGTTTTATTTAAAAAATTCAACATTCTTAATTTAACACATTTTTCGAAAATTTTCGCGAAGGTAGATAATAAACAAATCGGTCTGTAATTTGAGATCAATTTTGGATCACCATTTTTAAATATCGGAGTAATAATACCTAATTTTAATGCAGTTGGAAATATTCCTGCTTTAATGGATTCATTTATTAAATGGGTTAATGGTGTTATAAAGAAGTCTAAGTTGTCTTTAATAAGAACAATTGAAATACCATCAAAACCATACGAATGTTTATTTGGTAGTGATAGAATAGCATTTTTTATGTCGTCATTGATAAAATCAACAAATCCGAAGGAATTAGGAGTTTGCTGTGGAACATTAGAAATATCTGTAATAACACACATTTTGTTGTTCATTGTTTTTATTATATCCAAGAAATAATTGTTGAAGGAATTCGATACAAGATATTCATTGTCTGTAACTGATAATAGTGAGCCGTTTATGTTAACCTCATTTAGAACAGGTTTTTTGTTTTTACCAGTTACTTGTTTGATTAATGTCCAGTATTTTTTAGGATTGTCGCTAAAATTTTGTAATTTTTTGGAATAATAGTTTTTTTTCGTAATCCGAATTAACATTTGAAGTTGTTTGGAGATAGATTTAAAGTGAGCGAGTAATGATTTATTAGTAGGATATTGTTTAGCTAACAAATATAAAGAGTTTTTTTGTGACGATAGTTTTATTACTTCATCTGTAACCCATTCTGATCTTTTGCGGTGATGTTTAACGTGTGGAGTTAGTCTCTTCGAACGATCTAGAACATTTTTAATAATAGTAATAAATAATTCAAATTTATGGTCAATTGATAAAGAATTGTGATATATGTCATTTAAGTTAGCTTGCTTTAAGTTGTTTCTAAATAATTGTTTATCGACGTAATCTGTTGGAAAATTTTGTTTCGATTTATAATTATAGTTAAATATTAAGTTTATGTTTAAGATAGAGTGATCTGAAAAGCTGCAAGGGATGATGTCAGCAGTTATCTCTAAGCTTATATTTGGATTTTTAATTTCACGGACAAATAAGTGATCTAAACACGAAGAGTAAGTATCATGAAAGCGATGGAAGGTTGGTTGTGTTACGAAACTTTTGAATCCATTTGTACTTAGTAAATTTAGATAGTTCATACTTTTAACGTTGTCTAGTAAATTTATATTTATATCTCCGGTGATTACAGCAAAATCGGTTAGTACATTTATGTTCGTTAAGTCTTTTAAAAAATCGGAGTACAAGGAATCACAGAATCGATAAATTCCAACAATTGAGAGATAACGATTTGCGTTTAATTTAACTTTTATACAGATTATGTTTCCAGATGCAATAGATATATTGATATCGGAAAATTCAATGCTATTTTTTATATACATAATTATACCTCCCGATCTTTTAATTATTCTGCAATTTTCACGAATAATGTAACCTGGTATTACATACCGTGGTAATTCGTCTTTATTTAACCATGTTTCCGTTAAAACTAAAATGTCGTATTCAGATTTAGATTCTTTTAGTAAAACTAATAGATCATCAAAGTGCGCTCTGAGGCTACTTACATTTAAAGTGAAAATTTTTAAAGTATTGAGAGTCATAGGAGTGATTGAGGTTTATGTTCTGAAATATAACAATTTAATATATCAACAATAGGTTAAATTATTTAAATTTTCCGGTTCTTGAGAAGCTCTAAGTTTTACATTTTTTAAAGATGTAAACCGCATTTGTGTTAAATATACTAAATAAGATTAAATGTTCGAGTATATATAAGAGAGTAGTTACTACGTAAACTATGAATAGGAATGATTTAGAGAAGTGGAGAAAGGATCTCAGATTAAGAAAAAAGTTTGGAGAACGAATATGATAAGTAAAAGTAAAAAGTATGTTACTAATTAAGAATAGCTGGATAATGGAATTAAAATGGAAGAAGGGAATTGTTATAATAGTAAATATGAAGACGAGGATAAAATTTAGAATAAAATTAAATGTTAGATTATCATAATTATAAACATTAAACTTCACCGCTGAAAATTCAAAGACCAAGAGTACAAAACTTACATGGTTAATACTAATAATTATAAATGGAATTAGTGAACTATTAAGAAAAACTAGTCATACTGCTACCTTCTTCAATCCAGTAACCTGTTCAAAAGAGGTGATTCTGATCACTGGAGCTTTTTCGTCTCTGCGCGCGAGGATCTTGCCATCTCTTACCCATATGAACTTCCAGCCAGAGCTGGACCTTAATGTTCTAGCCTCCTGCAAGAGTTTTGCGTTCGTTGTGGTAAGCTGCTCAGAAATATAAAATGGAATTTTGGCTGACGAACTGCCGAAACCAATATCATTCAAAGTTGGACGTTTTATGCGGCAGTTTTTTAATAATTCAAACTTTTTCTGGCGACGACATAGTCGCACAACAATGTTGGCGCTTTGTTGATGTGGTAATTTGCGGAGACGATGGCATATGTCGATATCCAATGAAGAAATTACTGTTCCAGTGGACTCGCCTATTTTGAGAACCAATTGGTTTAAGTCCTCATTTTGAGTAAATGGTACATTTGAAATCACTACGTTATTTTTCCTGGTATGCTGCTCTAGTTGTTCAATACGGCATTGAAGATCATTATTTTGAGCTCGCAAGTCAGCATTATCTCTTTTGACCTCATGCAACAATTCAACTGTTTTCGATAGTTTTTCTTGCGAGGTTTTATATAAGGATTCCAGAGAATCTAGCTTAGATACTAGTAGCGCTATTTTATCATTTAATGGCTGTAATTCATTTCTGATAGAAATTATCATCTGGGCGGTGTCTGAATCTGAAGAATTATTTTTATCTCGACAAAAAGTGCAGCGTCAAGCTTGTTTAGCAGGGCCACCCATTCTTTTATGAGTATTTACACTTACTCCACTACAGTCAAAGTGTAAATCACTATTGCATCCGTTACAGTGAATATATTCTCCATTAGGTGGTAGTAAATCTGAACATTTAGGGCAATTATTTGTCATTATGAAAGCCAATAAAGTTTTTTATTTTAAAATCAGAATAGCAAATGTAGAGCAGTTGGAATCGCGTAAATATTATTGAATGAATGTAAATTAATTACATATGTAAAGATAGTTTTATGTATTACTTACTAATGTAACGTACTTATTAAACTGATGTTACAAAATTGTACATGTAATTATTGATGCGCACGTTAGAAAACGGAATTTAAAAATGAGCACAAACAAACACATCCGATCACTTCGATAATAATAATAATAATAATAATAATAATAATCAAATATCAAATCAAATAAACGTTTATTATTATTATTACTGAAATAGCCCATCTATGCGTATATTTGCGCGAATGATGGGACTTTGAGAACAATAAAAATTTCTTTACAATGGATCCAAATGAAATAAAAGAACCGAACAAATGCTTACAAAAATAAGAAAAATTAAAAATAAAAAAGCGATACTATAAATTAATACAGGTGTTTAAATAGTATTTGTAAGTTGTATGTACTTAATGTTAACTTAGTCTACTTCTAAAGAATTGTTATGCATGCAGATATTAAAAATAATGTCACACACTACTCCTATATTGAAACACACCAAAGGAAACACAATGGAGGAACTCACCGAAGGGGACATTTAATGCTAGTATTTATATAGGACAAGTGTATAGGGTTAATTTTTTCCGTAATAGTCTATGGATATAAGGAAATGATTTCAGATACGATGGTAACGCGTTGAATTTAATTGGGGCTTGATATGTGATTTGCATTCTTGTGTGATATTTATTATATAGGGGAATGTTTGCATATAAATCATTACAGTTTCTAACTACTCCTTCCTTAAGTGAAATATTAAATTTATTTTTAAATTTAAAGACAAAAATGAGGGTAAGCAAATGATATATTGCATTAAAGTGCAATACATGTTTATTTTCAGTATATGATGCCTTAAGTATAGTTTTTATAACCGAATTTTGAAGTGATTTTATTCTACTAATGTGGTGGTTTGCAGTTCCTCCCCAAAAAATAATACCATATGTCAGAACTGGCTGATAAAGTGCAAAATATATTCTAATTAAATAACTTTTTGTAAAGTATTGTGTAAGGTAATAGATTAAAAAGTTTAATTTTCGTAATTTAGCGGATACAAAATTTGAATGAGCTGACCAGTTTAATTTTGAATCGAATATTATACCGAGATATTTAATTTCTGGAACACATTCTATGTTGTAATTGTTGGCTAAATTGAGTTTAAGAATTTTACCAAATTCATGCTGACGCATACCGTATATTACATACTTAGTTTTAGCTAGATTTAATGTTAACTTATTACTATTCACCCAGTTTTCTATTAAACGTACACTATTTTGAGTTAATTTGTGTAGAATTGATGGGTACCTTGAACTTACAAGCAAGACCGTGTCATCTGCATATACAAGAAGCTTTCCATCAACTTTTAGCCTACACAAATCGTTGATAAAAATTAAAAATAAAATTGGACCTAAAATGCTCCCTTGGGGGACACCAATATTCTGCTCTTGTTCAGTACTATATACATTATTTATTTTAGTAACATATCGTCTATTTAAGAGGTAAGATTTGAACCAGCTTAGTATGAATCCGCGGAACCCAGCCTTTTCTAATTTCAGTACTAACAGCCCATGATCTACTGTGTCAAATGCTTTTTTAATATCGAAGTATACAGCGGCTGTAAACTTCCCCGTTTCTAAATTATCAGTTATATAGGAAGTGTGTTCGAACAGAGCTGCTTCCGTTCCACGCTCAGGTAAAAACCCAAACTGATTGGTACTAAAGAATTTTGTTTCAATTAGATATTTCAAAATTTTGGTTTTCATACATTTTTCAAATACTTAAGTGTCGTGTACAGCTGCCGGGGCTATTGCGACACTATGGAAATCGGAGAGTTAAATGGTTCGAAATAGGTTAGTTGTATGAAGAAACCGAATAGTGTCTGCAATGTTCAAAGGCGAGTTGGCCAAAGACAACTGCAAAGACGCTATCCGGTGCTGGGCGCGCTGGAGCGCGAAGGATGGGCACTCCAGGAGCAGGTGTTTTACTGTAGGAGAGGGGGGAAGGGAGCAAAAGGGGCATTCGAAATGGGGCTCGCAATTAAGTAGGAGATGATCATGAGTCAGCGAAATATGATCAATGCGGAGTCTTGCCATAGCCACAAAGTGGGTTCTGGGGAGGTCAGAAGGAGGGAACCAAGGGTCAATTCCGTGTTTTATCTCTCTTAGAAAGCAAGATTGTCTAGTGAGCCAATCTTGCTTCCGTTGGGATTGCACAAGAATTTTTATAGATTTTACTATGTCGGTGGGAAGAGGAGGGGAACAGGGCATGGTTTTTTCTTCGTTAGATTTGTGCGTCAGAAAATTTTGTGAGTAAACCGAGGACGACGATTCGTGGCTGAAGTGTGTGGCAAACACATTTGCCACCACAGAAGGTTCAATTATTGGATTATTGTTAATTATGATAGGGGGAATTGGTGGGATGGTAGGGATGCCGTTTATTAATTTAATTTTACACCAAATTGTTCGGTTGCATGTGCTCTGTGTTATGGTAGAGATAAAGGCTGTCCATGCCTCCTGTTTCTTTTGGCGGATTACATCTCGTGCAGCAGCACGGGCTTTCCTGAAAGCAATGAGATCAGAGGGTAGGTGGGTGGATTTGTATCTTCGGAGGGCTTTTTTCCTTGCGGTGATTGCTAAGCGAACTTCGATGCACCACCAAGGAATGTAGCGTGGAAGTGAAAAGGGTCGGGATTTGGGGATAGATACATTGGCAGCAGAAGTTAATTTTCCTGCGAAAATTGTAATATTTTCTTGCACTGAGGGAGAAGGAAGAGACATGGTTTCAAGAAAGGAAGTGAAAATACCCCAGTTTGCTTTTTGAAGATTGAATTTTGGGGGTGGCGGATTAGGGGTTACATTAGTGTTGGGAGCAAAAGTTATAAGGATGGGAAAATGGTCGCTAGAAAAGGTGTCTGGAAGAACAGTGGATTCAACTTTAGGATAGAATGAGGGAGATATAAGAGCAAGATCAATAGTCGAGAATGAACCGGAGGAAGCATCGAGGTGAGTGGGTGTAGGGGGTTTGAGCAGCAGGAGCGAGCTATTTAATATGAATTTGGAGAGGACGTTTCCTCTTGAATTATGGGTATTGGATCACCAATGGGGAGAATGGCTGTTAAAATCCCCAAAAAACATAGCAGGATTGGGTACGCTGGTGCAGAAAGTGCTAAGCTGGTGGGTGGATATGGACATATCGGGAGGAATATACATACTCACAATCGAAATAAATGATCGCGATAGGGACGGAAGGTATACGGATACGGCCGTTGACTGAAAGACGCCTGGTGCTGTTAGGGGGCTGTGATGTATGGAATTGTGAACTAATATTGCAGTGCCTCCGCTGGCTTTGGTTGCAAGGGGATAGGGATTGTGGTATATATGATAGGATTTAATATAGGGGTGGTGGGATTTTTTGAGGAAAGTTTCCTGCAGGCATATAATAGCTGGGGAATATTGGGTGGTCAGAAGTTCTAATTCGGCGAGACGGGGAAAGAAACCTCTGCAGTTCCACTGAATAATTAAAGAATTACAACAATTCATTCGGTGCTCACTATTCGCTTATACATTGAAAAGGAAGAAGGAGAAGAAGAGGGAGAAAACTTAAATTAATATAACAGTGCTTAAACATAGACGAACGGTATACACAATGTAATTGACGCTTGACATGTTTAGTGCTGTCGTGCGAATTACGGCCTTAGCTGTTGGACTGTTGCTGTTTTGTGACCTTATTGACGAGTTTTGTGAATCTTGTTTTTATTTGGGGATCTTTGATGTGTGGTTTGCAGAAGTTGATAATGGTAATCAGATGGTTAGGATCTGTGGCGAATTTGTTGAAAGTAGGTAGCGGGTCCTTGGAATTTAGTGCTGCTTCTATGAAGGATATGAATTGCTCATGGGTCAATAAGAAACGCGGAGAGGCACGTTAGTAAAGTTCTTTGATCGGAAGGAGCTCTGTTTGGATAATACTAATTGGCTGCTGCTGGATTGCTTTATAATCCTTACTCACATCCACCGGCTGAGCTGTGTTATCTTTATTCGGAATGGATTCATCGGTACCACTGTTCGTAGGAGGATTTGCAAGAACGTGCTCGCTTTCCGTTGCCGCTGCGCCAGCTGATGCGGGAAAATCTGGTTCGACACTTTTTGCTTTCTTGGGGGGAAAATCTGGTTCGATACTTTTGGCTTTCTTGAAGATCGGCGGAGTTGATGTTGGAGATAGAGGTGCGTTGGAGTCTTGTGCTGCGGAGTGGGTAATAGAGACGCTTTGTGCAGGTCGCTTAGCAGCAGAAGGTGGGTCTATTGACGTCTCTGTTGTGTTTAGCCCTCGGTGTATGATGTCCGTCACGATTTCTGATAAAATAGGGTTCGGGGGATCTGGTGATTGGTGGGAAGAGGATGATGGAGCAGCTGGTGTGGGATCGGAATTGGATGTGTTACATTGTGGACAAGTGTGGTTTGGAAGCTGTAGGAAAATACGATATTCTCTGTCCTTAAATGAAATAACGAAACTTTCTGGGAGGTCCGTGCACACAGTATCCTGTACGTATAGCTGTCTTCTCCAACTGATGACGTGCGAAAATTCTTCGTCTGCGGGACTCGCTCGGAGCAAGGATATTGCTGAGACGATTTTCAGTCGGAGGCTGTTTGTTAAATACGTCCGAATGATTTCGTTCGGGATTGTCGGGGAGACATTCGAAAGGAGCAGTTTTTGCGAAGGACTTTTGAGTCTTATTGCCTTGATCTGTCGGTTGTTCAGCAAGATGGTTCCGTCAGTTTGCATGAAATTGTCCGTTACACTCTCGGAAGATAGAAATATCATGATGCGGTTTAAACTGATCTTCGATGCGGCGATGATATTCCGCGCGCCACCGACTTTTTGCTTTAGCGCCTGTAGGTAGTCTTTTAATTCGGTTTGCGGCAAAGCGGGAAATATTATTCCCTGTTCATCGGTGGGATGCTGAAAGTTTGAAATGGGAGAGATCGGTGATTTTAGTTTCTGCGCGAAAGAAACGTTTTGTATTCGGGGATTATTACGAGGGGTTGGCGTGTTATCAGATTGATTTCGAATATTGTTAGCGGACGCGATGTTATTCAGCGACGTGTTAGTGTTAATAAGATTAGTAACGGTCTTACTTATCGGAGGCGATAAATCAGTCCTGGCGGGCGTGCTGATGCTGTAGGTGTTGTTGTTGGTAGCGGAGACAGAAATGTTGGCCGCAGGCGCTGGTTGCGGGGAAGAGGGGATCATGGCTGATCACGCCTCGTACTTCGATTAATTCGGTGATGAAGCGATAAACCGTTAACTGATAAGCCGAGAAATGAACGCGAAAACAGAACTATTTATTTAATCAACTATTGTATCTTTTGAGATTGTAGAAAGTAAACATATAGGTCTATAATTTTCTGTGAGCTCTTTGCTACCATTTTTAAAGATTGGAACAATAACCCCAATTTTCATAATCTCCGGAAAAGTACCTGAATGAATAGATTTATTAAATAGAAATGTTAATGGCTTGATAAAGAAGGATAGATTTTCCTTAACAAGTCCAATAGATATCATATCTTTCCCGTAGGATTGCTTATTTGGTAGACTAAGAATAGCACATTTAATATCATCAGTGGTAAAATCTTTATAATAATAATAATAACAACAGTAATAATAATAATAATAATAATAATAATAATAATAAATAATATTTGAAGAGCAGGATCGAAAGTGCTGTCTATTGCTTACTATTTCGGTTTTATCCATAATAGTCTGCGAGTGAGAGAGGATAGAAGTCGAAAAGATTTAAAATATCACGATGTTATAAAAACGTTACTTCATCAAGTTAATTTCTGTCTAATATACACTAACTCATTATACAAGCATATTAAAAATGCAAGCTGGAGAAACGAGCGACAGATGAAGATACTACCTAGAAGACGAAAACAAAATTGATCGGTATAATTTTGAAGTATTAGTACCTATTGCACAATTTGTAACGGTCGCGGAATATTCTAGTATGGTCTGGAATAGTAGAGGGACCGTTGATAGGTGGCGGGGTAGGCTCCCAGAGTACGGGGCACGGAGAATGGGAGCCCCAGGCAGGTGTAAAGGGCAGCTGGGTGCGGAGCGCTGAGATTTAGGTGTAGTTGGGTGAAAAGCGCGGACAACTCGCGGAAAATTCGCAGAAAAATGGCGGTAATTAGGTGACTTTCGGCCGTCATTGACGGTATTGTCGTTGTGACGTCATACTTATCTGACCTTACCCTCTTACTCTTCTCCCCCTCCCGCCAACTGCGTTGAAACGAACATAAATATCCTGCTACATTTTGTTTTATGGCTGACAGTTTAGAGAACATAGCCATCATATCATGTAATATCATCTGATTTGTTTCCTTTGTTGAAAGGATTTTTTCTATATTCATAGGGCGAAATCTGGAGAAGACGAGATTGCGAGAAAAGGCACATTTCTAAAATTTATTAATCAAATCGAATATTAGTGAAAATCAAACGCACTTAATGTTCTGAAGCCACTAATGGTTCACACATTTGTGAGTACAATGACGTATATCTTAGAGCAGATGTATTACTGCTCACTGATGTTTTTAAACATTTCAGAAGTGTTTGCAGTAAAATGTACAGTTTAGAACAAATTTGAAGTTTTACTGCCCCTGAATTAACATTTTAAACTATATTTAATCTGAAGGGTTCAGTTTTTGAGTTATTGATGGACCAGAATATGGGATATATGGTGGTATGTGTCAGTGTATAAAACAATACTGTAAGCCTTAAAACACATACATACGTGAATAGCTGTAATATAGTAGTAATAATAGAGAAACCAGTGCTAGCACTAATGATGACATTAATAGTATTGGTATAGATGATCCTTTTATAGAACATTTAAGTGCAAATAACGTAAAATGCGCCATTATTTATTTCTAAAATTTTCTTTTGCAATTCGTTGTGTTTTCCACGCATGTTAGAATCATTATAATAACCTTGGCCGCGTAAGCGTTGAATGTTAAGATTTAATTGTGAAAACAAATCTAAAATAAAATTTAATAGACCTTCAATCGTGCAACTGGTGATTGGACCGGAACCAATGAAATTTTCGCAATCCTCAACATTTTTAGTTTCATTATTTAAACGAAAATGCCTGAGTACCACAGTAATTTGTTCTGTGTGACTTACATCTGGTATGCATCTCTAATATGATAGGGAAATATTTTGATTCTCTGACTTTGTCTAGTATATATTTTTTTATTGTCGTACCAGTAAGTCAATGATTTCGTTCTGAATTTGATCGCTTAAATAGTGAGTCATACCACTTGAATCAGATTTCGGGGCTTGAATTCTGTGAATATGTTCCCGCATGACTGAATCAAAGGATGCTATCATTTCGCTGGCTTTTAGAAAATTACCATTATCATGCTCATATAAAATTTTCGATGAACCCCGAAAAGCTAGACATTGTTGAGATAAAAACTTGATAACGGTCATGATTCGTTCTAACACATCACAGCATTGGGTTTTTTTCTGATTCTAACAGTCTCAGTTGCATTTGACTAACAGTGGTTTTGTTTTTTAACATTTTATTCAATTGTACCCATGGTTTTACATGTTCACTAGGAGAAACGCTTGTTTCTTATCTTTTCAATGATAAATGTTGCCAATCAGAAAATCCATTCACAATAGACAAACTACTTACAGTTTTACCAAATATTTTACAATAAAAACAACAGACAGATTTTTTTTAAATAGAGTAAATAAGTTATTCTCTATTAATATTATCTCCATTAGGGAGATTTCGCGATTATAATAATTGTCTATAAATTATCTTCCGTCGTCATTAGCGAGAAAATCATAGTTAACCAGCTGTACGGGACCACGAATACCCAAAATATTATATTAACAAGATTATTAGTCATACCGGTGGGCCACAAACCGGGATCATCGCTACTATCTAAACTTCCACATATCCCTGATGACGATAAATTGCTTACAAGTTCTTCAGAACTTCCTTAATCTTAAGTTTGACTGGTGTCTCTTTCTGAAGAAGGACCATAACATACCTATTTTTCTTCAGATACCTCGATAGCTTCTGGATTTAAGGCTGCGCTTGTTGAAGATCCGTCAACGTTATCTCGAAATTCCGATTGCCCGCGTTGCTTCAAAATTTCAATAATGAACCGGCCAATTTTTCTTTCTCTTTTCCTCGTTTTTGTTGTTGAAATTGCGCTCCGGAAATTTTTTTTCTCTTTTGCGGTTCCTTAGTAAACGGTAAATATTAATTTTTAAAATGTTTTTAATACAGTAAATTTAGGTGGTCAGGCGAAGAAATAGATAAGTTAATATTATCTACACTACGATGATATAGAGATGAGTAGCTGACCAGTCGTGATATAGACAAAGGAGTTGATACCTTTCAGTTTCACTCCATCACTTACTATATCAGTTCAGTCGTTCACATTCAAATGTGTCACATCCGTCATATGTATATCATTTAGCTCATTTGCACCGTTTCGCTCAGGCGCTCTCTGCAATAATTACTAGCAACAGTAATTATTTAGATAAGCCGATAAATAAACGTAGATACCATAATTTCGATTTTTGCACTTATATTTTACACTGACAGATAATACACTGAATTATAATAACACGAACCCCACTGATATCGGGAAAGTTCCAAACTATACAGAACACTATTCCTTAAAAAAGGATGCTAAGCCGATCTATCGTATGAACTAATACCAGCTGTTGATGCATTGATCACTTAGTCAAGCAGGATATCTTAAAAAAAGTTGACGTCTCAGAGTGGGGCACACCAGCAGTTTATGCAGAAAAGGCTGACCATTCAGTTCGTTTGTGTGACAACTAAGACGCACATTGAATCATAAACTTCAGGATATTCATTATGAAATACCTATGATTGAAGATATTTTTAACAAAATGGAGAACGGTAATTATTATTGCAAGCTAGATTTATGTGATGCCTATCTATATTTACCAGTTGATGATGATACAGCTAAGATGCAGGCCTTATCAACACATCGAGGTACCTACCTAGTGACACGAGTAGCTTAAAAAAGCGGAGACTGGCGCGTCTGACGTCACCAACCCCTATTTGTCCCCCGGTGCTCAAAATTCACCCCAATTTATCCCCCGGTGCTCAAAACTCACCCCAATTTGTCTCCAGCTGTCCAAAATTAACCCCAATTTATGTCCATGCGATCAAATTTAACCCTAGTTTCCGCCGATTTTCCCCAGGAGTAGGTACCCCGAGTGTCAAGGTTTCCCCCGATTTTCCTGGACAGCTGCTGAAATTTCACTCCAAATTCTCATCCAGGTGCTCAAAATTAACCCCAATTTCTCTTTTAGAGCCCAAAGTTACCCCAAGTTTCCCCTGATTTCACGGATTTCCTCTGAGTTTTCCCTGTTTACCCCTGATTCCCCTGGACAGTTCCGCTAATTCGATCCCTAATTCCCATCAAGGTAGTCAAAATCCACCCCCAATTAGTGTACAGGTGCTGAAAGTTCACCCCAATTTGTATCCATATGGTCAAAATTCACCTAAGTTTCCCCAAAATTTCTTCAAATTTTTCCAATTCCCCGTTCATACTGTTATCTGTAAATGCGCTCGCACCGTTTCCATGCATATATTCAACATAGCCTTAGCCGCCATGAAAGTGTACTCACTTTCCCATACCGGCGCCTTCTATCATCATGTGTATGTATTATACATGACTCTGAGTGTAATATATGTAGCATACTTTTTAATTTTCATTTTTTGAGGTTGGGAGGGGTAAAATTTTGCCAGGAGTGATAAAAACGTTTGAATCTCAACACTTAGAACCCAAAATTTTTTTTTTTTTTTTTTTTTTTTTTTTTTTTTTTTTTTTTTGTGCCAAATTGCTCCTAGCTGATAACAGCTATCTGGCAATTTTAGTATTAGAGCGTAACATTGAGTAGCACTCTATCCAGCGATAGGTGCAGAAGATTATTTTCCTTTTTGTTAGGCTAAGTCCATCGGCTTGACTCTGTCAAGCCGCCGAACTTCCATCGAATTATCCAACAATACGATCGCTAAGTAATTTGGATGTATCTCCAGTCTGCTAGCATACTTTTTTGCATCATTAGTTATTACTTCTAGCACGGTCTTGATTTTTAGATCTTCATGTAGTGTTAAGTTGGTGATATACCACGGAGCATTGACTATCATTCGAAGGATTTTATTCTGTATCCGTTGGATGATCGCTATATTGCTCTTTTTCGAGCAGCCCCATAAGGGGCAACCGTACCGCCAAATTGGCTTTAGGATTTGAGCGTATATTAATAGTTTATTTTCAGGAGATATTTCTGATTTTCTGTTTAATAGCCAGTACATTTGCTTCAGTTTTGCATTTAGTTCGATCCGTTTTGCTGTTATGTGTTTCTTCCATGTTAATCTTTGGTCGAGATACATACCAAGATATTTTACATCTGTGTGTTGTGGAACTGGAACATCATTCAGGATTATATCTTCCGTTGGCACAATTCTTCTGTTAGTAAAGATTACTCGCCTTGATTTGCTTTCATTAGTTTTAATCTTCCATTGGCTAAACCACGATGAGAGTTCAGTAACAGCTTCTTGAATGGTGTTACGCGCTTTAACCGGGCATACATCCGAGCATAAGATCGCGGTATCATCAGCAAATGTTGCTACCTGCACGTTGGAGGGCGTAGGAATATCTGACGTGTATATGAGATAGAGTAGTGGCCCCAGCACACTTCCCTGCGGAACGCCTGCTTTTATCGGATATATATCTGATGAGTCATCTCCATACTTCACAAAGAAGTATCTTTCGTGTAAGTATGACCAAAGTAATTGATATATTTCATGGGGAAAGTGACGTTTTATTTTGTGTAACAGACCGTCGTGCCAGACTTTGTCAAAAGCCTGGCTTATATCTAAAAACACTGCGTCACAGTACTTTTTCCCTTCGAGGGATGCCTCTATAGTGTTAACTATGCGGTGCACTTGTTCTGTTGTACCGTGCTTAGCTCTGAAACCGAACTGATGTTCCGGTATTAACTCTTTGTCGTTAATAATTGGCATTAACCGCTTCAGCAACAGCTTTTCATAAAGCTTAGAGACTACGGACAGCAAGGAGATGGGCCGATACGAGTCCGGTTCTGTCGGTGGTTTAAGCGGTTTCTTAATGACGATAATTTGTGACAGTTTTAGCTGTATCGGAAAATACCGTAGCCGGAGCATCGCATTGAAGACATATGTCAGAAATATAAAACCTTTTCTGGACAATTCCTTTAAAATCCGTGCCGTAATTAAGTCATAACCCGGAGATTTATGCGGATTTAAAGTTTTTACTAAGTTATTAATTTCCCCCGGAGATGTGAGTTTTATTGGTTTAGAAACATCATAACAGTAAGCATCAGGGGTCAGCGTTGAATTTCCAGGATATGGCTGAAATATGTTTGCGAAATGTTTTGCAAAGACTTCTGCTTTTTCTGAGTCCGTTTTAGCCCAAGTTCGACTTGATTTTCTTAACGGATGCACCGCATGTACAGGTCTTTTAAGATTTTTTGTTATTTTCCACAACGAGTAGTCATGTTGCGGCAGGGGCGATAGATTTGTTAACCTTTGTTTTAAGGATTTGTTTTTTAAATCTTGCAATAATTTCTTTAAAAACTTCGTCTGCTTATTTAATGCTGTTTTATGGGTAGGGTTTCTCGATAATTGCCATTGTTTTCTCAGTTTCCGTTTTAACTGGACCGCTTTTTTAATTTTATCTGGATAATAGATAACAGGCTCATAACCTCTTTCCTTTGGTGTGGATTTCCACGCAGCTCGTTGTATGACTTTAATGAAGTATTCTACCGCTTCATCTATTTGTTTTGCAGTTTTCAGCGGTATTTTAACGTTCATTGTACGTTCAAGCTGCTCTCGAAATGCATCCCAATCTGTGAATTTATTATGGAGTTTTGGTTTCCGCATTTTTCTAACTATATGCTGACTAATTGTTAGTGTAACCGATGAATGATCTGATGACAATATTTCGTCAGTCCTAACATCAATAAATGGGGATGAAATTCCTTTTATTATGAAGAAGTCCAAGAGATCCGGTGTTTTATTAAGGTCGGTTGGCCAATAAGTAGGTGTTCCCGATGAATAGACCATGCTGTATGTTTCGTCCATGGATGATTTTAATTCTTTCCCTCTGGGCACTGTCAGTCTTGACCCAAAGTGAATATTTTTCGCATTGAAATCTCCTCCTACAATGTATCTGTTACCTAAAGTTCTGAAGAAGTCGGTAAAATGTTTTTTTTTTTATAATATGCCTCGGAGGGCAGTATACTGCTGAGAGAGTAATATTTTTATTTGGACCTTCAGTGATTACTACACTGGTCGCTTGTAGGTAATTGAATTTATATTTGTTCAGTTCATAGTGTTTTATATTACTTTTTATTATAACACCAGTGCCACCGTGTGCTGTATTATCTGGATGATTTGTATAATATGAATTGTATCCCGGGAATGTAATATGTCTTGTGTTAGTGAGATGTGTTTCAGATATTAGAAGCGCATCAATATTGTTTTGCAAAATGTACATTTGTATTTCATCGATATGATTAAGAACACCGTTAGTGTTCCAGGTAACTATTTTTAAATTCTTCATTTTTTATTAAGTAAAGCAGTTGTAATAGTCTGTATAACATTGTTAAGCACCTGATTTTGCTGTTGCATCATTTCAAGAAAAAGGGTTTTTATTTCAGTTAAGAATGTATGTAGCATTGTTGCAATGTCATTATTATTACTGTCATTGACTTCAGAAGTTCTATTTATTTCTCGTTTATGCCGCTGTCCTGCGATTTGCGCATAAGTCAAGCGCTGTGTTGAATTAAGACCTTCAGTTTGATTTGTCTCTGTATGTTCTTGGAGACCGGAAGGGGGCAAATGTCTGGAGTTTGCGTATTTGTCTAATGTATTGTTTCTACTTTTTACTGCATGTTGCTGGTGATTTCTGATATTTTGCAGCTTTTTATAGACGGCACATCCTTTATAATTTGATGGATGATCTCCATGACAATTGGCACATTTTGGTGTTTCGTCCCGTTTTTTATTACAATTGGTGGATGCATGGTTATTACCACATTTGATACATGCATACGCCCTGTTACAATAGGTTTTAGTGTGGCCATACCTTTGGCAGCGAAAACACTGAGGGATAATATTCTTTTTATGCGGAGATTCTATCTTAACTTTCATATGAAGTAATGTTTCAATTTTGTATATATCAGAATTGTTTTCGTGCGGTTCGAGGTCTACAAAGAATAATGGTAAGGGTTGCTTAGTTACCCTATGCTTGATATTAGTTATATGCCTAATTTGGTGTCCATTTTCTTCTAGGGCAGTCTTGATATCATTTATTTCTACCGAGTGATGTAGGTGTCGGATTACTACCCGAAAGCTTCTTTCAGATTTAATTTGATATGTGTGATGTTCTATTTCTTCCTGACGTAGATATTTAACTAGTGTACGATAACTGTCTATACTGTTTGATTTAATTTCGACTCTTTTGTCTGTTAGGGATCTGCAACGTATGTCACCAGTTGGGATGACGCTGGCAATATCTGACAACATTTTGGTATAATCTACTACTCCATAAATTGTTATAGCAGGAGGTTTTAGTTCCTTTTTGTGCTGTGTAGGTTCTATATCTTCGTTCTCGCTAGAATCATCAGATGCCAAGCAAGCAAACCTGTTTTTATTTTGCTTAAGTATCTTTTTCTCTACTTGCTCCGAGGAAACACTTCTAACGTATTCTCTTTGCCTTTTCCTCTTATTTACGATCTCTTGCCAGCTGTGGTCTTTTACTTGAATATTGTCAGTTTGCATGGAGGCTTGCAGCGAATAATTTTCCTCTGTTGGGATAGGAGATAATACATTGGTATAAACAGATTTCGGTTTATCTAACGATCGGTTTTTTTTTGTATTTGTATTTATTTTATTGTTAGAATTGTTAGTATTATTATTTTTCGTCACATCACCGTTAGTGCATGCGAACGGAGGTAAAGGAACGAACTCACCGCCGGTTTGCATTGAGCCGTCATTTTCTGTGTCAGGATTTTCGGAAGCATTATGTGTGTAATGATGCGATGAAGCAGCAACATCTTCGATTTGTCGGTTGTTATCCGATTTACGGTTTAGAATAGGCGAGCGCATGACCATAACGGTAGTTTACGCAGAAAGCAGAGATAACAAATACCGGCTTGCTGATAAGCAAGCCGATCACTGTACCGTACTTACGATAATTATACGCGATTAGAATGTAAATACTGTCAAGAGCAATTGAACGCGAACAATGAACAATAACCCGAAACATTAAAACGATGCATAGAACCCAAAATTTAAAGGAATTTTCCGAGTCGTGCTCCGTTCCGACATTTTTTTTTTTTAATTTTATTTTTAAAGAAAATATTTGAACGTTCCATCAGTCGAATGAGAGCGGGCGAGTGTGCTGCTACGAGATGTATTATGTAAGCGCGACCGCGGCTGTAATGGAAATATTTAAATGTTCCAGCAACTAGTTGAAACTGTCACCAGGTGAGGTGAATTCCAGTCGTTCGTTTTGAAATTAACTAGCCGATCATCTATGCACACTCTCACACGCCACCAATAGAAACCTGTTCACGATCGCTACACGTTCACACACTCATACATATACACCGCCACCTGATATATATTTTTCGTCTTTTTCCGCTTCCGATCTTATACTTAATCCGCTGATTCTTTTTTATTATTTTTACGTATTCTCCGTTCATTGCAAAAGCACACCGTCCATTCCTGCACACACATCAAGCATTGAGTTAACCTGTACAAAGGTACACTGTACTATTCCACACACGCTGCGGTCGCCGAAATAAACACCGCGATATCACTCACTCACACACACACACACACACACACACACACACACACCAACACTTCGTACATATTTTATTTTCGAGTCAAAATATTAAAGAATTAGCCTAAGTATATTTTTCTTTTACACTTCTGTTTATTTCTTCTGAACGTTCATAATTTTTATATTTTTTTTGTTTCTCCGATTCTAAAAATTAATCTGTCAATGTATTAGCCACTCTTTCATTCGCATTCATCTGCTACCGGTAGTTCTCTTATCGTTCATAATAACTTTTTCAAGTCTAATATTATAGAATCAGCCTAATTATATTTTTTTTCCACTGCCAATCATTTCCTCCGTCCGTTGATAATTTTCTTATTTTATTTTTTTCTCAGGTTCTAAAAATAAATCTATTGATATCTTCACTAGTATGATTGCATAAACATCTTCTAACGGTATTCCTCATATTGTTCATAATAATTTTTCATGTCTATGTATTATGGAATTAGTCTAAAATATATTTTTTCCCCTCTAAAATCTTTTTCCAATCGTAAGTATTCAAAAATTAATTCGAGTATATTTTTATTTAACGCTGTTTCATATTTTCCCTCTCCCCTATCCACCCTACACAAATTTCAATTCTTTTCTATTATTTTTCATGAGTACATCCCCCTGAAACTACAGTGAAACCATACCATTCATTCCCACGCACTCATCTGCTAACAATGATTTTCTCATCATTCATAATAATTTTTTTCGAATCTGTTAGTTTAAGATTATTTCACTTTTTTTTTCAAACTCTAAATATTTTTTTTTTTTTTTTCAATATCTTCCATATTTTCCCCCAATATATCCGCATACGCTCATAATGCAAAGGTACTCTGCTTATTTCCTTGCATGAATGTTGCTATGCCGTTGATTTCGATCATGTGTCAAGGTCATCGAGTCTGCCCGGATCTTCTCCTTCATATCTTTTGTAGAAAAACCGGTTGACATGTACACACCTACACACAAACACCCATAACCCAAAGATTACCTGTAAATTTCGTTCATCTGCGTATGTAACCAGCTTTCACCAAAGGAATGTGGTTTTTCTGGTGCAACCCGCCCTCTTCAAAGACATGCATCGAGCTAGAATCTCGAAAGGATCTGTTCAGGCAGTCAGTATTAGTGTTACATTAAATGTGTAGAATTTGTTGAAGCTGTGTTCTTCACGCATTAATAAAAGTTTGCTCTAACGTTAAAAGTAATAATTTTCTACATTCTTAGTAAAAAGTTAAAAATATTATTCAACCATGAATAACAATACCGATTCGATTGATATTAAAGTCGACGAATTTATTCAGAATTCATTTTCGAGTGATAGTGTCTCGCATACAACTTCATCACCTCAATCACAGCAATCAGATGATGGTTATACAGCAGAAGGATCAACATCTTCTGTACATAATATCATTGGTCCTGTATTATTATCAGAACAAGCAGATATAGCGGAATATTTTGTAGATATCAGCATCCATATAGATTGTGATTATGGTTTTCGAGTAACCGAACTAGCAATGATTGATATGTCTGGCGGAAAGTGTTTGCATACACTGTATAAGCCAAGCAGAGCATGGCATTCATCAAAAACGCCACATTTACAATGTTCTTCGATGAGTCATCACTTGAAAAATCCTTCATTATTTCCCTGTCGGGAAAAAACATTTATGGCACGCGATATATTCACGATAATATCTCAAAAACCGAGAGCTCGCATATATATTTTAACGGTATATGCTAAACTTACACTAATGGAACTTAACAAAAAGTCTGAATTGTTGAGTGATTTAGACTATGAAATCGTTAATATGGATAAAGTCTTTCGACTACATAGTATTGAGAATCTACATGAAGAGTATTTTGGTATAAGCAATTTGATAACCTGTAAACATCATAATGAGAATGATAGTTTTCATTGTGCAGCGAAAAACGTTATGGTGATGAAGGCCTGATACGATCATGTTATCCATCCGCTGAAGCTTATGAATAATCTCAATATAAATGATTTAAGTCAGTTGTTCATTACAGCCACCAAAGAAATGATAATTACATTATTTCCAAGTTGTGTTGGAGACATTTATGCATTTCTACAGATAGATTAAAACCGGATGATATGATAAAATCACTTCTACCATGTTACGAGCATGAGCATGATGAAGAATTCGTCTATGAGGTGTGTTGATCAATAGAGCAACAGGTAGAAAACCTAGTAGTTTACAAGACACAGCATGTTCAAAGAAAAAAAACGAACTAGCACAAGCAGATCAGAGTTGCAACATACGAGTGAGAGATATATTCTCGAGAACAACAGCTTGATTATAAAAAACGTCGAAGATACATGTATCTATCTGTGAACAATTATCACATCAAACATAAAAAGGTTGACTAAAAGATTATTATTTTCTTTTTTCGTTCATTCTCGCCACTATTACCACTCGCGCCCCCACTGTCAAGACCTCTAAACATACATTACTAACCTCGCCAACACTATAATATTTTTTCTCTGTGTTACTAAATTAACCCAAGTATATTTTTATTCATTTGTTACACAAACATTTGTTCAAATCTTTTGTAATATATCGTACACACATTTATAGCCCACAGACACTACTTGCTTCATTACCACGAATACATCTCTTTCATGGTCACTTATCGTAACATAGATTTTCCTGAAATTGTAAAAAAATTCTCTTCGTTCCATTCTTCCAAGTTTTCCAAATTTCAAATCATGCATAATTATTTAAGAATCAAATTAAGTATATTTTATCATTTCCAAAAAATTAATCATCTCTGTACAAGCCATTAACTCATTTTTCAAAACAAACATATTATTTTTTTAATCTATCGTACATATAATTTTTATCATTCAAATTTTTTTCTGAATTCACAAATAGTTAACCTATAGAAAACATATTATTGTAAACATACATGACGAAGTCACTCCTCATAATTACATCATGAATTAATTTTTTTTCATTTTTTTTTTTTACCATCATGAAATTGTAGTAGTGTTTTTAATTTTTTTATTTTCCATACATGACAAAAGCAATAAAATCACGACATCTATGAATACACACCATATGCTTCCAATAACCTATCATGCATTTTTTTAAATTAGTCCAAGCATACTATTTTTTCAATAACAAAGCCGATCATACATAATTTTTTCTTCTATATAATCACTAATCTATGAAAACACTTGATTCGTTTTACTCATACTGTAGCAACCACTCCTTTTCCCTCATGCTAACAAACTTCAAAATTTAATAATATAACACGAAATAAATCTAAATATCTGTTCATGCTATTAAAATTAATATATCAATCTTTACATTCCCTTTGTACATTTCTGAAAAAATCCTACAACATGTTTTAAAATTAATCGAAGTATACTATTTTATTACCTAAAATCAATTATTCTCTCATACAGTTTTTTCCAATCATCCATAATGTTTTTTCTGTATTGTCATTAATACAAAGTCATACAAAACAACAACACATTTTTAATCATAATGAATCCTTCATTCCATTCCGTTCATGCTATATACCATTATCATTCAATTCAACGTTATGAAATTAGTCTAAATATACATTCATGCTAGCAAAGTTATTATCTCACCCTTTGCATTGTTCCAAGATGATTTATTTTACATTTTTTCTTTAAATTTCCCTCATACTATTATTTTTGAAATTTAGGATGATGACTATGATTAGAATTCATGATTATGAAGAGAGAGATGCATGGTAAAATTGTATTGTCATTATATGCGAGATGATGTGTGTTTGTGGGTGAGTATGGATGCATGTAAAATATATGAGTGTGTTAGTAGAAAACATCCGTTCATGCGTGAACACAGGTACAGATACAGTTATAGAATGAGAGAGGTAAAAATATATATTTTGTTATGTTTGATATGTGCATGATAAAGAGGTTAACAAAGAATAATCACATTACCCTCACAACTTAGACATTGAGTTATACCTTTGCAATATTTTAGATGTAAAAGCAGTGACATTGACATGTGGTAAACGTTTTCATCACTTTTGACTAATTATAACCAATTTTCCAACATTTCTCTTCGTTTTTCCTACATTTTAATACTTTTACACCGTTTTAGTCAATTTTTGCTATTTAATGCCATTTTTTCCAGTGTTTTTACCACCTTTCTCACAATTTTCATCATTCTTTCATCATCTTTGTTAGGTTTTTTCTTACAACTCTTTAACATTTCGATCGTTGCTAGTGATAACCATCATTATTTATGCTTTCAATCCTTCCACTTCAGCAATGCACACATACAGCTTAGCAATCGCCGCAGCCATTGAACGTTGTAGGACTGCAATCGTGATCTCCATTTGATTATTGGGATTTAAAAGTCACATCTTTGAACGCTTGATCTAATGCATCAACATGATTTTTTTTGTATTCGCCCACCCGCTGCTGGAGGTTCCACTTAATATTCTCAACAGACTATCATACAGTCGTTTAATAAGAGAATCTGTAAGACCCGAGACATTTACTTAACGTTTTCCCAACACATTTACAGACCTACCCTGTACACTAAGGAAATCTTTAAACATCTCTGTAACCATTCCTTTTAAGCTGGCGGGAGCAAGGAACTCCTATAAACGTTTATCAATCAGCACTTCATCGTTCATCGCCCTGGTTTCACTCGCCGTTGCACAGACATGTAATAAACATTTCCTTCTTTTACAATTTTCTTATGCTATAACACTATTACATCATTTTTCCTCGTTTCTAACTAATTGTAACCAGTTTTCTATTATTTCTTAGCATGTTCTTCTGTTTAGGACCTTTTGCGCTATTTTTTCATCAATTTATGTTATTTCACATCGTTTTTCTGGTGATTTTAGTGCCTTTCACACAATTTTACTAATTATTTTCAACTATTTCTTAACATGTTCTTCTGTTTTAGGTCCTTTTTGCACTATTTTTTCATCAATTTATGTTATTTCACATCGTTTTTCTAGTGTTTTACTACCTTTCACACAATTTTACTCATTTTTTCCCATCTTTGAAGATTTTTTTTTCATTTATCTCATACATTATATCTCCGAATGTGACGATTAGCTATCCTTTTAAGTACATTTTTTTAATTCGATATAAGTGAGGAGTACTTTTCAGGTCGACATGTATACTTCGTGATATGACATTCAATTCATTATTAATCTATGTTTCAACAGGTTTGTGGTCGGTTGTTGGAGGTTTACAGAACTTTCTGTTGCATTGCTTATAGTATAATGGTTCTTGTGTGCTAGTGAGATGATGGTGTTTTGTGGAGAATAATAAACATGGGAAAGAGAAGGAGTGCGCCCCATCAAGCAGGGGGGAGTGATGCTTCGTAATTAACTTGGGTATTGCGCGCATTGCATGGCAGTTATAATATGCTCGAGCAAAAATTAGTCGCTGTACTCGCATGGTGTTCATGTTATTCATTAAATGTTCACACTGAGAGATGCAATGGGCTCATCAACAGATGGATCCATGCTATCATTTCGATTTTTATAATTGTAATCTGCACTGAGCATGTATGTATTACAACGAACCCATCAACTCTGTTACAGATGGTAATGTTTGAGGATAGATAGTGAAACGTTCATTAGAACATGAATGTGTATACAAAGTGTTGTTACATCACATGTATGTCATCAAATTAACTAAAATGTTGCGTCTATAGTAAAAAAAAGAAATAAGGGTTTTTCCCTAAGAGGGCGACTATAATAAAATTGATGCGATTTTAGATGGAAATGGGGGTATTTTACAGTAAAAACGCTGTTTTGCACCTAAATGGTGAATATTCTGGAGGTTAAACGGCATTTTTCACACAAAATTTGATGTTTTTTTATAAATGTGGCTATTTTACTCCTACATGGAGTAATTTCTGCATGAGGAGTACTTTTTGGACTGATATGTATACTTCTTGATGTGGTATTCAATTCATTCTGAAGCTATGTTTGAACACCTTTGTAAATGGTTGGGGGGGGGGGGGGAGTTTACAGAACTTTTCTGCTGCATCAGTTATAGTATAATAGTTTTTATATGCTAGTGAGATGAAGGTATTTGGTTAGGAATAATAAATATGGGTAAGAGGTGGAGTGCATCCCAATCAAGCATGGGAGAGTATTGTTTGGGAATTAACTCCATTATTTGCACACATTGCAATACAATTATAATCAGTTTGGTCAAAATTACTTGTACATCTTTCATGTTATACATTAAACATTCACACAGAGAAACGGACTGGACTCTTCAACATCAAGGTCCATGCGATCATTACACTCTTTTTCAACAATTTGTGACGTTTCATACTCTTTTTTAATGTTTTGAACGGCTCTTATGATGTATTTCAGCACATTTTCACAGGTACAAAGTTCGTAATGCGAAATAATTTGAATTATTTCGACAGTCTTTACACACAAATAAAATACTATACCATTAACACACTCAACATGAAACAAATCATTACAAATAGAAATAAACAACGAAATTGCTCAGAAATTTTAATGAAATTCAAGAAGCATAGTGTATATGAAAATGAATATATTCTTTAAATCAACACTCCAAACTTGCAGTTTCAGAATTATATCAGACCCTGACTAAGAACCCCGTTGCTCCCATGCTTGATTGGGATGCACTCCACCTCTTACCCATATTTATTATTCCTAACCAAATACCTTCATCTCACTAGCATATAAAAACTATTATACTATAACTGATGCAGCAGAAAAGTTCTGTAAACTCCCCCCCCCCAACCATTTACAAAGGTGTTCAAACATAGCTTCAGAATGAATTGAATACCACATCAAGAAGTATACATGTCAGTCCAAAAAGTACTCCTCATGCAGAAATTACTCCATGTAGGAGTAAAATAGCCACATTTATAAAAAAACATCAAATTTTGTGTGAAAAATGCCGTTTAACCTCCAGAATATTCACCATTTAGGTGCAAAACAGCGTTTTTACTGTAAAATACCCCCATTTCCATCTAAAATCGCATCAATTTTATTATAGTCGCCCTCTTAGGGAAAAACCCTTATTTCTTTTTTTTACTATAGACGCAACATTTTAGTTAATTTGATGACATACATGTGATGTAACAACACTTTGTATACACATTCATGTTCTAATGAACGTTTCACTATCTATCCTCAAACATTACCATCTGTAACAGAGTTGATGGGTTCGTTGTAATACATACATGCTCAGTGCAGATTACAATTATAAAAATCGAAATGATAGCATGGATCCATCTGTTGATGAGCCCATTGCATCTCTCAGTGTGAACATTTAATGAATAACATGAACACCATGCGAGTACAGCGACTAATTTTTGCTCGAGCATATTATAACTGCCATGCAATGCGCGCAATACCCAAGTTAATTACGAAGCATCACTCCCCCCTGCTTGATGGGGCGCACTCCTTCTCTTTCCCATGTTTATTATTCTCCACAAAACACCATCATCTCACTAGCACACAAGAACCATTATACTATAAGCAATGCAACAGAAAGTTCTGTAAACCTCCAACAACCGACCACAAACCTGTTGAAACATAGATTAATAATGAATTGAATGTCATATCACGAAGTATACATGTCGACCTGAAAAGTACTCCTCACTTATATCGAATTAAAAAAATGTACTTAAAAGGATAGCTAATCGTCACATTCGGAGATATAATGTATGAGATAAATGAAAAAAAAATCTTCAAAGATGGGAAAAAATGAGTAAAATTGTGTGAAAGGTAGTAAAACACTAGAAAAACGATGTGAAATAACATAAATTGATGAAAAAATAGTGCAAAAAGGACCTAAAACAGAAGAACATGTTAAGAAATAGTTGAAAATAATTAGTAAAATTGTGTGAAAGGCACTAAAATCACCAGAAAAACGATGTGAAATAACATAAATTGATGAAAAAATAGCGCAAAAGGTCCTAAACAGAAGAACATGCTAAGAAATAATAGAAAACTGGTTACAATTAGTTAGAAACGAGGAAAAATGATGTAATAGTGTTATAGCATAAGAAAATTGTAAAAGAAGGAAATGTTTATTACATGTCTGTGCAACGGCGAGTGAAACCAGGGCGATGAACGATGAAGTGCTGATTGATAAACGTTTATAGGAGTTCCTTGCTCCCGCCAGCTTAAAAGGAATGGTTACAGAGATGTTTAAAGATTTCCTTAGTGTACAGGGTAGGTCTGTAAATGTGTTGGGAAAACGTTAAGTAAATGTCTCGGGTCTTACAGATTCTCTTATTAAACGACTGTATGATAGTCTGTTGAGAATATTAAGTGGAACCTCCAGCAGCGGGTGGGCGAATACAAAAAAAATCATGTTGATGCATTAGATCAAGCGTTCAAAGATGTGACTTTTAAATCCCAATAATCAAATGGAGATCACGATTGCAGTCCTACAACGTTCAATGGCTGCGGCGATTGCTAAGCTGTATGTGTGCATTGCTGAAGTGGAAGGATTGAAAGCATAAATAATGATGGTTATCACTAGCAACGATCGAAATGTTAAAGAGTTGTAAGAAAAAACCTAACAAAGATGATGAAAGAATGATGAAAATTGTGAGAAAGGTGGTAAAAACACTGGAAAAAATGGCATTAAATAGCAAAAATTGACTAAAACGGTGTAAAAGTATTAAAATGTAGGAAAAACGAAGAGAAATGTTGGAAAATTGGTTATAATTAGTCAAAAGTGATGAAAACGTTTACCACATGTCAATGTCACTGCTTTTACATCTAAAATATTGCAAAGGTATAACTCAATGTCTAAGTTGTGAGGGTAATGTGATTATTCTTTGTTAACCTCTTTATCATGCACATATCAAACATAACAAAATATATATTTTTACCTCTCTCATTCTATAACTGTATCTGTACCTGTGTTCACGCATGAACGGATGTTTTCTACTAACACACTCATATATTTTACATGCATCCATACTCACCCACAAACACACATCATCTCGCATATAATGACAATACAATTTTACCATGCATCTCTCTCTTCATAATCATGAATTCTAATCATAGTCATCATCCTAAATTTCAAAAATAATAGTATGAGGGAAATTTAAAGAAAAAATGTAAAATAAATCATCTTGGAACAATGCAAAGGGTGAGATAATAACTTTGCTAGCATGAATGTATATTTAGACTAATTTCATAACGTTGAATTGAATGATAATGGTATATAGCATGAACGGAATGGAATGAAGGATTCATTATGATTAAAAATGTGTTGTTGTTTTGTATGACTTTGTATTAATGACAATACAGAAAAAACATTATGGATGATTGGAAAAAACTGTATGAGAGAATAATTGATTTTAGGTAATAAAATAGTATACTTCGATTAATTTTAAAACATGTTGTAGGATTTTTTCAGAAATGTACAAAGGGAATGTAAAGATTGATATATTAATTTTAATAGCATGAACAGATATTTAGATTTATTTCGTGTTATATTATTAAATTTTGAAGTTTGTTAGCATGAGGGAAAAGGAGTGGTTGCTACAGTATGAGTAAAACGAATCAAGTGTTTTCATAGATTAGTGATTATATAGAAGAAAAAATTATGTATGATCGGCTTTGTTATTGAAAAAATAGTATGCTTGGACTAATTTAAAAAAATGCATGATAGGTTATTGGAAGCATATGGTGTGTATTCATAGATGTCGTGATTTTATTGCTTTTGTCATGTATGGAAAATAAAAAAATTAAAAACACTACTACAATTTCATGATGGTAAAAAAAAAAAATGAAAAAAAATTAATTCATGATGTAATTATGAGGAGTGACTTCGTCATGTATGTTTACAATAATATGTTTTCTATAGGTTAACTATTTGTGAATTCAGAAAAAAATTTGAATGATAAAAATTATATGTACGATAGATTAAAAAAATAATATGTTTGTTTTGAAAAATGAGTTAATGGCTTGTACAGAGATGATTAATTTTTTGGAAATGATAAAATATACTTAATTTGATTCTTAAATAATTATGCATGATTTGAAATTTGGAAAACTTGGAAGAATGGAACGAAGAGAATTTTTTTACAATTTCAGGAAAATCTATGTTACGATAAGTGACCATGAAAGAGATGTATTCGTGGTAATGAAGCAAGTAGTGTCTGTGGGCTATAAATGTGTGTACGATATATTACAAAAGATTTGAACAAATGTTTGTGTAACAAATGAATAAAAATATACTTGGGTTAATTTAGTAACACAGAGAAAAAATATTATAGTGTTGGCGAGGTTAGTAATGTATGTTTAGAGGTCTTGACAGTGGGGGCGCGAGTGGTAATAGTGGCGAGAATGAACGAAAAAAGAAAATAATAATCTTTTAGTCAACCTTTTTATGTTTGATGTGATAATTGTTCACAGATAGATACATGTATCTTCGACGTTTTTTATAATCAAGCTGTTGTTCTCGAGAATATATCTCTCACTCGTATGTTGCAACTCTGATCTGCTTGTGCTAGTTCGTTTTTTTTCTTTGAACATGCTGTGTCTTGTAAACTACTAGGTTTTCTACCTGTTGCTCTATTGATCAACACACCTCATAGACGAATTCTTCATCATGCTCATGCTCGTAACATGGTAGAAGTGATTTTATCATATCATCCGGTTTTAATCTATCTGTAGAAATGCATAAATGTCTCCAACACAACTTGGAAATAATGTAATTATCATTTCTTTGGTGGCTGTAATGAACAACTGACTTAAATCATTTATATTGAGATTATTCATAAGCTTCAGCGGATGGATAACATGATCGTATCAGGCCTTCATCACCATAACGTTTTTCGCTGCACAATGAAAACTATCATTCTCATTATGATGTTTACAGGTTATCAAATTGCTTATACCAAAATACTCTTCATGTAGATTCTCAATACTATGTAGTCGAAAGACTTTATCCATATTAACGATTTCATAGTCTAAATCACTCAACAATTCAGACTTTTTGTTAAGTTCCATTAGTGTAAGTTTAGCATATACCGTTAAAATATATATGCGAGCTCTCGGTTTTTGAGATATTATCGTGAATATATCGCGTGCCATAAATGTTTTTTCCCGACAGGGAAATAATGAAGGATTTTTCAAGTGATGACTCATCGAAGAACATTGTAAATGTGGCGTTTTTGATGAATGCCATGCTCTGCTTGGCTTATACAGTGTATGCAAACACTTTCCGCCAGACATATCAATCATTGCTAGTTCGGTTACTCGAAAACCATAATCACAATCTATATGGATGCTGATATCTACAAAATATTCCGCTATATCTGCTTGTTCTGATAATAATACAGGACCAATGATATTATGTACAGAAGATGTTGATCCTTCTGCTGTATAACCATCATCTGATTGCTGTGATTGAGGTGATGAAGTTGTATGCGAGACACTATCACTCGAAAATGAATTCTGAATAAATTCGTCGACTTTAATATCAATCGAATCGGTATTGTTATTCATGGTTGAATAATATTTTTAACTTTTTACTAAGAATGTAGAAAATTATTACTTTTAACGTTAGAGCAAACTTTTATTAATGCGTGAAGAACACAGCTTCAACAAATTCTACACGTTTAATGTAACACTAATACTGACTGCCTGAACAGATCCTTTCGAGATTCTAGCTCGATGCATGTCTTTGAAGAGGGCGGGTTGCACCAGAAAAACCACATTCCTTTGGTGAAAGCTGGTTACATACGCAGATGAACGAAATTTACAGGTAATCTTTGGGTTATGGGTGTTTGTGTGTAGGTGTGTACATATCAACCGGTTTTTCTACAAAAGATATGAAGGAGAAGATCCGGGCAGACTCGATGACCTTGACACATGATCGAAATCAACGGCATAGCAACATTCATGCAAGGAAATAAGCAGAGTACCTTTGCATTATGAGCGTATGCGGATATATTGGGGGAAAATATGGAAGATATTGAAAAAAAAAAAAAAATATTTAGAGTTTGAAAAAAAAAGTGAAATAATCTTAAACTAACAGATTCGAAAAAAATTATTATGAATGATGAGAAAATCATTGTTAGCAGATGAGTGCGTGGGAATGAATGGTATGGTTTCACTGTAGTTTCAGGGGGATGTACTCATGAAAAATAATAGAAAAGAATTGAAATTTGTGTAGGGTGGATAGGGGAGAGGGAAAATATGAAACAGCGTTAAATAAAAATATACTCGAATTAATTTTTGAATACTTACGATTGGAAAAAGACTTTAGAGGGGAAAAAATATATTTTAGACTAATTCCGTAATACATAGACATGAAAAATTATTATGAACAATATGAGGAATACCGTTAGAATATGTTTACGCAATCATACTAGTGAAGATATCAATGGATTTGTTTTTAGAACCTGAGAAAAAAATAAAATAAGAAAATTATCAACGGACGGAGGAAATGATTGGCAGCGAAAAAAAATATAATTAGGCTGATTCTATAATATTAGACTTGAAAAAGTTATTATGAACGATAAGAGAACTACCGGTAGCAGATGAATGCGAGGGAACATTATGTGCGAATGAAAGAGTGGCTAATACATTGACAGATTCATTTTTAGAATCGGAGAAACAAAAAGAATATAAAAATTATGAACGTTCGGAAGAAATAAACAGAAGTGTAAAAGAAAAATATACTTAGGCTAATTCTTTAATATTTTGACTCGAAAATAAAATATGTACGAAGTGTTGGTGTGTGTGTGTGTGTGTGTGTGTGTGTGTGTGTGTGTGTGTGTGTGAGTGAGTGATATCGCGGTGTTTATTTCGGCGACCGCAGCGTGTGTGGAATAGTACAGTGTACCTTTGTACAGGTTAACTCAATGCTTGATGTGTGTGCAGGAATGGACGGTGTGCTTTTGCAATGAACGGAGAATACGTAAAAATAATAAAAAAGAATCAGCGGATTAAGTATAAGATCGGAAGCGGAAAAAGACGAAAAATATATATCAGGTGGCGGTGTATATGTATGAGTGTGTGAACGTGTAGCGATCGTGAACAGGTTTCTATTGGTGGCGTGTGAGAGTGTGCATAGATGATCGGCTAGTTAATTTCAAAACGAACGACTGGAATTCACCTCACCTGGTGACAGTTTCAACTAGTTGCTGGAACATTTAAATATTTCCATTACAGCCGCGGTCGCGCTTACATAATACATCTCGTAGCAGCACACTCGCCCGCTCTCATTCGACTGATGGAACGTTCAAATATTTTCTTTAAAAATAAAATTAAAAAAAAAAAATGTCGGAACGGAGCACGACTCGGAAAATTCCTTTAAATTTTGGGTTCTAAGTGTTGAGATTCAAACGTTTTTATCACTCCTGGCAAAATTTTACCCCTCCCAACCTCAAAAAATGAAAATTAAAAAGTATGCTACATATATTACACTCAGAGTCATGTATAATACATACACATGATGATAGAAGGCGCCGGTATGGGAAAGTGAGTACACTTTCATGGCGGCTAAGGCTATGTTGAATATATGCATGGAAACGGTGCGAGCGCATTTACAGATAACAGTATGAACGGGGAATTGGAAAAATTTGAAGAAATTTTGGGGAAACTTAGGTGAATTTTGACCATATGGATACAAATTGGGGTGAACTTTCAGCACCTGTACACTAATTGGGGGTGGATTTTGACTACCTTGATGGGAATTAGGGATCGAATTAGCGGAACTGTCCAGGGGAATCAGGGGTAAACAGGGAAAACTCAGAGGAAATCCGTGAAATCAGGGGAAACTTGGGGTAACTTTGGGCTCTAAAAGAGAAATTGGGGTTAATTTTGAGCACCTGGATGAGAATTTGGAGTGAAATTTCAGCAGCTGTCCAGGAAAATCGGGGGAAACCTTGACACTCGGGGTACCTACTCCTGGGGAAAATCGGCGGAAACTTGGGTTAAATTTGATCGCATGGACATAAATTGGGGTTAATTTTGGACAGCTGGAGACAAATTGGGGTGAGTTTTGAGCAGCTGGACACAAATTGGGGTGAGTTTTGAGCACCGGGGGATAAATTGGAGTGAATTTTGAGCACCGGGGGACAAATAGGGGTTGGTGACGTCAGACGCGCCAGTCCCCGCTTTTTTAAGCTACTGACACGGTTTTATTATGGAATTAAGGTAGCACCAAGTATTCTTCACAAATTCATTGACCAAATGGTTCACAACTTACCAGGCTCAGTAGCATTCTTTGATGACATCTTAGTACAAGGTGAAACAATTGAAATCTGTGTGAGTATTACTTTAGAGGCTCCGTGAAAAACATTTACATGTTAATGCAAAGAAGTGTAAATTTTTTGTAACCGAGATTGATTACTTAAGACATAAAATCAACAAAGAAGGTTTACACAAATCGCCCACAAAAATTAATGCGGTAAAAAACACATCAACCCCAGAGAATGTTGATGAGATCCGACAGTTTTTAGGACTTGTAAATTACTACCGTCGATTTATTCTAGATTCATCAACACTATTACACCAATTAAATCGACTAATTCAGAAAAATGTCAAATTTAATTGGTCTTATGCATGCAATCAAGCTTTCAATACTACAAAAAACATTATTACTAGTGACAAAGTTTTGATATCATATCGAATATACCTTTCACTATATTTAGCAACAGATGCTAGTCCGTATGGAATCTCAGCCGTCCTATCAAATCGCCTACCAGATCAAAGAGAACTTTGGGTTCACATCTTTCTCAAAAGCAGAATCAAACTATTCACAGTTAGATCGAGAAGCATTGGCAGTAGATTGGGTTACCAGAAAATTTTATTATTATAAAGCTGGCCGTGCTTTTACAATTGTGGTCGACAACAAACCGAATCAACAAATTTTTAATCCCTCAAGAGATCTTCCATCATTTGCAGCACCAAGAATGTTACGATATGCATCATATCTTTCACAATTCAACTATACTATTGAACACAGACCTGCAATAAAACATCAAAATGTTGATTATTTATCACGTTTTCCAGTAGGAATATACCAGATTAATGTAATCGATGAATGAAATTCCCTGCAAGCTAAGAAATTAGGAAGCATTTTTGGTACATCAAACATCAATCCTCAAAAGCTACAATCAGAAACTGCAGCAGATTCAGAGTTGTCAACCTTATTGCAGAATCTACAAAATGGAACTAACCATGAACCGGAATATTCAATCGATAATGGTATTATTTTTCGTGGTCATCGGGTTATAATCCCAATCAGTCTACAACCTGCAATTCTTCAAGAACTACATAGTATTCATATGGGACTTGTCAAGGTGAAAAGTTTAGCTAGAAATTATTTGTACTGACATAATATTGACCGGGATATAGAAACCGTTGTCAAAAGCTGTAAAAATTGTGCAGATTAACAAAAACTACCAGAGAAAGCACTATTGCATCATTGGGAATCATCAACTAAACCCTTCCAAAGAATACATATCGACTATGCAGGACCAATGTTGGACCATTATTTTTTCATTATTATTGACGCATTCTCAAAGTGGTTGAAAGATTATAGCACAAAAAAAACACCTACCCGTCTTTTTTTTTTTTTTTCGGGCTTGTCAACCGGAGACCTTTACCCAGAAACAATTAGAATAGGAAGGAATCACTTATATTTTGATACGGTCAGATATTGTTAGGAGAATGTAACAAATAATAGGAACAATCCGTGGAGAGGGAAGAGACAACACATAAGAGGAGCAATATGGAGTAGGAAGACCAAGTCCCAGCAAGCTGAAGTAGAAAGCCGAGTACTGAACAGAAAGAGATGAACACTCAAAACACACGATCTGCATCGCAAACATGCTCTTCGTTCGTGTGGAGAGGACAATACAGAGAGGCAACTAACGAAAAACGAAAACAGGAAGAAGGCAACAGAGAATGGTTAAAACGTAAGCGAATAACGGAGACAACAACAGAACGACGAAGTGAAAGAAACAAAAAGAACCACGGATTGGCAGGAAGACTAGGCTGGGCAGACAGATAGAAAGAACAATTGTTAGAGAAAGAAGAAACGTACATATCCGACCAAAACCTGAGATGAAAATCTCTGCACAGCGGAAGGATATTTGACGAAGGGACTTTTTTAAAGAAGAAGTGAAAATAGGCAGCAACCCGAGTCAAGGAGTCCGCCGTTTCATTACCGCAGATGCCCGAATGGCTAGGAACCCACAGCAAATCAATTTGAGTGGAATGAAGAGAAGAAAGAACGTGGATAAGTGAGCATATGCGGTGTATGATAAAATCACAGGAATGATCAGGAAGAGGAGAGCAAATGACCTGAAGGACGGTCATGGAGTCCGATATGATCAAGAATTTGGAGGAAATGTGATTAGAGGAAATGAAAATAATGGAACGTAGGATAACCATCAATTCGGCTGTGAATCAGTCAGATATCAATCAAATTTCTACTTGATTTTATTAGTCATTGTGGAATTCCAGAAGAACTAATTAGTGATAATGCTACAACTTTTAAATCTGAAGAATTTTCATATCTTCCTACCAAATTAATCAACGATTCGTAGCATCAGGTCATCCAGCAGTCAACGGACAAGCCGAACGTTTTGTTCAGTTCATCAAAAATAAATTGAAAAAAATGACTGATGAACCAGAATCAATAGAAGAAAAACTTAAAAGTATTGCATTATACCAACCGGCAATGGGAAGACACCTTCTGAGATGGTTTTTGGCACAACTATACGAAATCAATTTGATTTACTTAAACCACTCATCAGACCATCAAAACAAACTAATCAACCCAAAGTAGGTATCCATCAGTTCCGACTAGGCCAACATGTTCAGAGTCGTAATTATCAATCATCTAACCTATGGAAGTATGGCACTATTGTTGAACGTTTAGGTAACTTCCATTACCTAGCTGAATTAGACAATGGCTATACTAGAAAACGACATATTGATCAATTAAGAGCTTCCAATGTTGGAATTTAAAAACCAGCCTGACATGATAGTTTCATGAAAATGCCAACACTCCAACTAACTAAAACACATACGATATCGCCAACAGTCACTAAACCAATTGTGTCAAGTATCCAAAATCCAGAACCGCAACCACCAACACCTATAGAACCATTGAATTCAAGTGCTTCATAACCAGCAATACCATCTGTACTAAAGAAAACAGAAGAATCAGCACATCAACCTCCACCACTACAACGTTCCAATCGGTCAGTGAAACCAGTTTCACAGTTGAATCTATAACATTTTTTTTCTTTTCTTTACTTACACTTTTTTTGTTCTGTTTTATTTTTTTTAGTGGGAGAGAATTGTAATAAATTCAAATGGCAACATAGCCACCTCTGTCTTATTCATATACTGCACCTTATTTTGTGTTTTGTCAATTGTTATATTTGTATACATATGTTATGTTGAATAAATGTCCCGATGGTTTTTCACGTTAATTGAGTGATATTTTTAAAGAAATACACCATAACTTCCAACTGAAATTTAATTGTAAGTATTTATTATTGTCATCAGCTTTATAAATTTGTTTTCATTAGCAGTAGATAAAGACAACTTTTTTCGGTTTGTCACTACTGAAGTGTGCTACTGTTTTCTATCCGTTTTGAGTGAACTTCAATAATGGAAGTGGCAAGATCTTGCAGTGAATCCTTCAGAAGCCCATTTCTTTCACAGATAGGGTAAATATAATTTAATTGTATGAAAATTCTGTGATTATGTTTATCATCTGTTATTAGATAAAAGATAAGTAACATGATGCAGTTTATTTATTTAATAGAACTATACATAACAACGCAAAGCGAATTGCGGGGTGTACGTTAAATTTATATACAAAATATGTGAATAACAATAATACATTTTAATATACATACACACACCCTAAACTCATATAATATATATATACCTTACGCATGAAATGTAGGCACATTCTGATAACACAAATATATATATATATATATATATATATATATATATATACCTGCATAATGCGCTCCATATAGTGAAATAAAATAATTTTAATAATCAACTAAAACAAAAGCAAACATATTTTTTATATACACAAAGACCTTCTCAACAATCAGTCCTTATATTAAAATTATTTATTATATTGTTAATACATGAAAGAGAATAGTGTTAACTCTATATACTATTAATCTATTGAACAATAAAATGACTAAGCCGTACGTTTAAATTCATTTCCGTTAGTAAAGAACAGGTCAGCCTCCAGTTTATTCGCTGAGAAATAGTTTGTTGTTTTTACTGTAATCAAAAGTGGAGAATTTTGTGGCAATAATTTTGTTTCTGCAAATGGTACACACAGTAGTTGCATTTTTCTGGTCGTTAATTTTGGAATTCGGAAACAACTGCAAATAATAAATTAATAATATTTGTAACTTTCTCAGCACCTGTTTATAATTAAATGGACATATACATACATGCATATATATATATATATATATAATATACTGTAATTAAACTCATAGTATAGCTACTTTACAAATCGCTTTTGTGCTCTTTCAAAAATAACTATATAAAATTCTGAAAAGACGAACAGCGGTGAATAATAGACGATTTATTTTTGAAGTTATTTGTCGAATACACTCATCAGAATTCAGTGCTGAATTAAGTATATATAGATCATTAGTACTACTATTTTTCTGCAATGTTGTATTATTCATAGAATAGTTATGTTGCAGGATAACAACCTACGTAATAATTACTTTTCTATTATTCATAATAATGAAGACACGAATTCTATTAACGTAAACTTTAAGTACACCATTTTCTTTTACGTTAATTTCTATACAGCCAAAAATATGCATCTGATGAAAAACGTGTATATATTATAAAGCTTTATATTTGAGTGTTGACGCGTTCAGCATTCAAAAATATCGTTCACATGCGGCGCTGACGAGTTATTCGGTGAAACGTTTATCGTCCCTGTTAATTGTATAAATATATATATATATATTTTTTTTTATTTTACATTTTTCTCGCATTAGGTTTCTATACGAATTGCTATTATGTTTTTGCCTTGTTTTGTTTAGATTTTGAATTATGCGTTATGTTGTTAGTTTTAGTGGAAATTTATATTACATTTGTTTTTACTTTGTTTTTTGTGACACATTTGTTAGTTAAGCGGTTAATTGTATATGATCGATTGTAACTTTATTACAAATAAACGTTGTAACTGTAATGAGAACTTACGGACAGGCGGTTGCCTTGTGGGTTCTCCATATGTTGTTTGAAAAAAAAAAAATTATAGATCAATTTTACGTTAGATGAAAAATATGGATATCATACCGAATGATAGCAGGGGCATTGGATAAAATTACTCTGCTTGCTGGATCCTGAATGTTCATTACTCACATCGTTTGGTTATCCAGTATGATTTCACTGTGGTTGGCAAAAAAAAGGGTAATTTAGTACTTGTGTTTTTAGGAATATTATAATTCTGTATTTACTGATTAATGAATATGCAATGATACCTAGTTCACTTCTGTTGTGTTGTTAACTGTTACGAAATAACCTTGTATTGAAGGAAGGGAGATAAAAGAAGACGAAATACATTTTTGCTTATTCTTATCTTGCAAAGAGGTATTTTTCTAATCGATTATATCAACAAAATAAATGTTCTGATTTTGATTAACAGTAATGAATACTACTAGATATTTAGAAAAAGAAAGAAAGAAAAAAAAGATTTTTTCACGCCATCTTCGAAATAACAAATTATACTATTTACAACCTTATTATTTAAGCGATATGTATACATATTTATTTTTTCTATTTTTTATTTTACTTTACGATATCTATAGCTATCGCACCGCCAGTAGCTCAGTTATATACAAGAAAGGTCCATACACCAATTTTACATTTTACGGATATTTTTTACTGTTCAGTAAGTACATGAAATTATTTTATTTACTTATGTGTAAAACAAATATGTATTTTAAGTCCAATGGAAATCAATTTAATATATTATTTTTATATCAAATTTCTAATCAACTGTTTAATTCTTTTTCTCTCCAAAACATTTATTTTCTAAAGCATTTCATTTTAGATTTCGATTTTTTTATTGAATTTTTAAATTTCATTTACTTCATGGTGCCGTTTTCATTTCATACATTCGCCAATAATTTAAATAGCCTTATTTATTTTACATCACAATTTTATATTTTCATCTCAATTTTAATTCTACTTGCTCATTTTAATCGTTGGATCATGTATTTTTTAATTACTTCGTTCTCTCCGTTACATTATCTCGTGATTTATTTTTTTCATACAAATTTATTAACCTGATTTTTCAGGTATGGGGTATATTTTATTCATTTAATCATTGATGCTACATATTTATTTTACTACGCATATTTAAATAAAAGAAAACTGTGGTTGTGTACTTATTTATATATTATATATATACTAGGGGATTGGTTTCGCGGCCCGTTCTTTCAGACTTTAAACTGTATTACTTTGTAAATTTTCATAGTCTGCAGCGTTCAAATATACTAATTTTTTTTTTTTTTTTGAAAAAAGATGTACACCAATACGTCAATTAAAAAAGTAGGATTTAGATTAAAATATTAGAAAAACTGAAACCGCTAGCAGTGTAATATATATGAGAGGAATACATTACATTTAATTATTTTTGGAGACTTTAGTATGCAGGTTAAAAAGAATGAAATATATCTATATGTTATCTGAAATATTATATTCTAATTACAATTTAAAGCGCTTTCTTGTCAGTCGACTACTAAAGAATAACATGACAATAATAATATACAAAGTTTTGTGGATAGTATAAAGGAAATATTTAAAACAATATGTATCACTGTTATCGGCTGAAGTGCGATGATGGTTAATTTGGTATCAGTTCACTGCGTTTTTGATTCTCAAGATCAATAATCACTCGACTAAATAATTAATGCAGCCTACTTATGTATAATTTCGGTGAAATATAACGACGAAATTAGACATGCAGTATTAAGAAAAAAGAAACTGATGTCTCATTAATAGAAAAGAATTTCTTCGCAATAGCCAGATATTTTTTCATAAACTTATAAACTGTATATGTTCATAGATTTCAATAATGAATTTTTTTATATTTAGCACACCGATTCAGTATACATAAATAAATAAATATTGTCAGAAATAATATATTATTATATTAACTCTGTTCACTCAGAAACGTCTAAGACACAATGTTCTAAAACCATAGTTTAAATATTTAAATTTCAGGAACTGCTACGTATCCATTTGTAACTAACATTGATAATTTTTGTTACATTTTTTTTTAAATTTTGGAATCCTAAATTTTAAAATTTGGGATATTTCATGTTTTTCTGATGTTTTAATGAAACGACGTTGATTTAAAAAAAAAAAAAAACTGCATCTGTTATGGGGGCTGTTGACTTTTTTCTAATTTTTCTCACACGGCTGTAATACTTCGGGCGCATTAGATATAAAGCAAAAAATAGAAAAAATGTCCCTAGTTCCATTCTATAGCAGCTGGAGATATTTTTTTTTTTTGAATTTACGTATTTTCGCCTTTATAATGTGGAAATAAATAAATGGGAAAAAATTTTAAAACTTAAAGAATCAAATTTTAAAACTTCGGATTGTCGCTTGAACAAAATTATTAATCTCTTGATTAGTTACGGACGAATTTTTTACTCTTAAAGCAATATAAGCATGAGGAAGACGTCTTTTTTAGAATTCGATTACGTATAAAATATAAACCATTTCTCTGAAAATTTCAAATTAACTTTTAATAAATCATTTAATTTTAATTGGAATATCCTTCAATATAAATCTAGACAATCGATATGATAATGCTTTTCAGTTAAATTTAATTATATTTTTATCCAATTAGGATTACACGTCATCGTAATAAAGAACATTAGTTCATCTAATCTGGCAACAACTGCCATACCATCCTGATATTTTAATCGCATATAACGCGGACCGTGTGTATATGAGTTTGGAAGACAAATTTTTCCTGGTTTTGGACCTATGACGATCAGTTTTTCGAATAGTTTTTTCAAATGCCAAATGTGATCGATTTCCCTTTCCTTCTCATTAATTCTATTCTCTTCGTTAAACTTTCCTTCTCTGCCAAGTCGGCTACCTTATTTTGGACCGTTTAATAGAGCATGGTTTTAAAATTATCGATGTTTAGATTTATATTATTATTTATTTTTTCTTTTTGGTTTTTTGAATTTTTCATTTAAAAATTCCATCAAACTGTTCATGTTCGTTTAACTTTTAAATTTTGGGCCTCCTGTATTTTCCATATATTCTAGCATTCTATTACATTATTAAAAAAAAAGGGAATGACCCTCCAGCTACCATGGAAAGGGCTGTAGACGTTTTTTTAGTTTTCAGTCTTACCGCTTTCAGCGTGTATCTTCTTAAATTTTGGTCCCCAAATATCAAAATATTTCGAATTTTTTATCTTTCCTGTATTTTGGAGACCTTAGTGTGCAGGTTAAGAAGAAAATCAATACCGTAACACATAAAGATCCGGCTGAGGAATTTTTTAAAACATTTTTCCGTGAAATTCGATTTTCAAATTTTTCATAATTTGGGCACTTTAATTTTAAAATTTTGGTGGTCTCGTATTTTTCCCATATTTTAGCGATTGAAATACATCATTTAAAAAAAAAAGAGTGACCTTCTAGCTACCGTGGAAAGGGCTCTTTTTTGTAGTTCAGGGGGTTACCGCTTTCTGCGTGTATTTTTACAAATTTTGGTCTCTAAATATCAAAATTTTTCGATTTTTTTATTTATCCTGTATTCTAGAGACCTTCGCGTGCAGGTTAAAAAGAAAATTATTACCAAAAATATAGATCCGGCTGTGGAATTTTTTAAAAATGTTTTCCTTAAAACTTGATTTTTACATTTTTTGAAATTTGGGGCCTTTAAGGGTCTTATAATTTCCTTGTGATCTGCCAAAGAAAATATGTCAATTGAAAAAAAAATTAACTCTCTAGTTACTATGGGACGGTCTGTACGATTTTTTTAAATTGCAGCTTTATATAATAGATATATATTGATACGGATTCGGTATTTACGGCGTTATCTAGCGATGATGTCGAGCTAGAAATTATTCTCCGATTAAAATCATTAATTTTCGATCACTCGGCATCAATCCTATTATTTATCGCCGTCCGAGAATACGGCCGGGATATTTACACGACCGAATAAGTAATTTCCGATTTCTGTCGAATTTCTCGGCTCGGGTAGTGTTAGGGGTTGTGTAAGTATCCTGGTATGTGTGGTCTGCGACAACAGGATAGTGCCTGTCGGCCGCGTGAGCCGTGTGTGAAGATGAGCGCTGTAACGGCTATGTGTTATTAATTGATAAGGATTCGGTAATGTACCGTTAGTTTTAGAGTAAAATATCAAGCCGTGTTTTGTTGCGAATTAACTGATCTAGTCGCTAGTCGTCTTATGTGTTACTATTGTTGTGCGGTCAATTACGTGTGTTACCGTTTTAATCGCGTACTATCTAGTCGTCGGGTTACTTTTCCGTGAAATCAATTTTAATTCCGGTGAAGAAATTTTATGTTCAGTCACACTTTTTTCGTATAATTTTCTAGTCTGCGTTAATGCTGTATACGTCCGTTTGTTTGTGCATTTTTTGTAAATTTTGTAATATACGCGATTTGTAACATTAGAAATGTTTTATTGAACGCGTGTGTGTTTGGGAGATCGCAATATCTCCGTCGCGAAGATATTACATTACCGTCACTTCACGGCGGGCTCGCGAAGTTGTTTTTTTTTACTCATCATAAAAGCCTAATACTCTGCGCGGCAGAGCGATTCCGGTTGCAACACACCGTGGGCAAGTGTTGCTGGCGCCCGCAATTTGTCCGGTATAACTTTTTTTGGTTGTTTAAAATTATTACGTACTTTTATCAAAGAAGGACCGAAAATCCTAAAATCGCAACAATATATATACAAGGGCGTCGCCAGCCGATGAGACAGGGAGGGGCAAGATGAGTTGCCAGCCACTGGTGGTGGGGGGGGGGGGGCTGGGCAAGATGATAGAAAGAGAATATGAGTTATAGGAAAAATAAAATTTATAAGTTATAAAGGCTTAATATTTTATTAAACAAGAATAAAATCTTAATTAAAACATAAGTTTTCCAAATTGTCCATGATTACGCGCCTATGAATACTCATCAATGCTAGTTGATTAAAAAGTTTCAAGTCTCCGGGGGGGGGGCAGCTGCTCCTCCCTGCCCCCCGCTGGCGACGTCCATGTATATATATATATGTATATAAAAATTTATGAAACTGAATTCTAAAATCAATTTTATTATGATCTCTTTTTTGACTTTTGCTTATTTTAAAAACACTCAAGAAATCGCATTGAAATTTAAAAAAGAAATTACATGTTTATATTTTCGACTATATATTATGTTATTTTATCTAATGCGTATTCCTTTAGTTAATTATAATTTATAGGCAGATTATACATCCGCACGAATATCATTTAAACAGATACATGCACGTACAAAGGTGAATGATTTATTTATATCGAACGCTTCACCGGCATTTTCGAAGTACTTGGTAAAAATGAAAGTGTGAACGTATATATTAATCTTTTAATTAGTGATAAAAAGAAAAACAAAATATAATAAAGACGAAAAGGAGATGAAAAAAGGTTAGAATTGATTTCAATATGTCGCTTTCATTTCACATATTCTCCGATAATTTCAATTAGGCTTATTTATTTCACGCCACAATTTTATTTTTTAAATTTTATTTTAATTTAATATTTTTATTTCAATCGTTCAGATCACATATTTTTCAATTACTTATTTCTCTCTGTTAAATTTTCTCTGGGATTTATTGGTAAAATTTACACCATTCGATAGAGGCTGAAAAAAACTCCTACAGCCAAATTTTTAGCTCCCTATCCCCTATGCATGCGTAGTAAAGTCAAAAAACATTTTTTTTTCTGAAGCGTCTTTCGATCCGAAAATTCTGAAAAAGTTCACAGTGGTGGGTTTCCGCATAAGAAATAACTATAATATTTTTCAGATATTATTTAAGTTCTAAATCATTTTTTCACGCTCTTAATTTTGAGGTTTCACTTTTTAAATTTTTGAGTTTGATGTTTTTTTCCGCTCTTTACAATAGTGCTACTACTTTTTCAAAAAGAAAATAAAAAAATGGCGGGCCACCCTGATGTTGGCCAAAAATTAACTTTTTCACGCTTTTCTAAAGTTTTTAATAGGTTTTGTTACAATTAGAGAGCTTAAATGACATTTATTTTTTTCCCGCTATCTGTGATGATATTATTTTAATATAACATGTTCAAATATCGGTGAGAAATCTGATTTGTTACAATTTTTTTTGCTCTACTATTAAATTGCAGTACATTTTGAAGGCTTAGAATTATAATTTATGCATATTTTGTTTACATTTCCAATGATCATGTTGTAAAAATCATAGTATTTTTATTGCTTTACACATCCTGCTATAAAAAACCGAAATGTAACACTTTTTAAGGTTATGTGATATTTCTGAGTTATGTTACATTTAACACATTCAAACCAGAGGCGGATTAAGGATTTACAGGGCCTGAAGGGACTAATCTCAAATTAGTGGCCGCCCTTCAAAGAAAAACTGGTGAAAAAATTCATTATCGTACATGAGCAAACAAACAAACAACAAAAAAAAAAGCTAATAAAATTAAAATGCTCTCTTTAAAAATCAACTTTCTTACCCTAACAAACTGAATGCTACGTAAATTAAACATCAAATAAGGAATTTTATATATACATCTTAATATTTGTAATTTTTTATTAATAACATTACGTTTTCTTTTTCTACAAAATAATATATATATGTATATATAAAAATTAAATAATGTGGGTACGAAAAAAATAATCGGTTATTTAATAAAAATAAAAACATTATTTATGTGCATCATCCAGGGCGGCGGTGCCGGTATTATCGCTACGGCGGTTTTCAAGCTAATTTTGATACACTGATACGATGTTAAAAATTCCATAATTGTTTATGTGATTAGAAAAAAGTGAGTGAAATACAGTATGATTTATTCAGTTATTCGAAGTGCAAATGTATTTATAAAATCAGCAATCGATTAAAACTCGCTTCTATTTTAAATAATTTTTATATTAGAGTCAGAACTTATCAAAGGCGAGCAGAAAAATTGACAGATCAGTGGGTAGAAAGACTTAAAGTTTTACAAGTAGAAGGGAGAAGAAGAAGAGCAGCACGTTCGTCTTAACAACGCCACGAAGACGTATTCGTATGCAATATCTAATTATGCAAGAATGCAATTCAACAGCTGCTGTTGAGCGAAATATCCCTGGGAGCGTTTGCCTAAAATCACCGGATAGCAACACACCAATGCTCCACCAAATGGAACCTGATTATTTCGCAAGTCGTACAATTTATAGTCTAAATTTTCAGGGAAACATTTTTTCTTTCTTTCCTTCTATTTCCATTTCACTATTCTTTGTTTATATTTTTTCCCTTACGATTTCTACGAATGTAATACATTATTTTTGTAGTACCTACAACAGAAGTATCGATATTAATATTCCTTTCTGTGCGGCAATTTAATTTCATTTTGTTTTCAATTTTTATTTTTTGTATATAATAATTCCGATATTTGTTAGTAACTTCTGAATTAAAATATCTACATCTCGCTGAACGTTGCATGTTGTAGTCAAAACGTGTAATAATAACAGCAACAAAGATTATTTTATTTTACTTGGTTGCATTCCACAGCATAGCCATAACAACACAAAGTATAGTATTAAATTGAATGGTGTGTTTTTTGAGTGAATCTATGTTTACTACAATACTTTTATCTACTTCTCCAATCATTAATATCAATCTGAGCCACAGCGAAGCGTGGCCGGATTTAGCTAGTACTGTATAATATTTAAGTTCTTTAAAGTGCTGCAAATTACAATTACACATAATATGCTGGCATAATCCAGTCTACTTAATGTATAGGATTTGTATAATTGAATTAGTGTTTTTCTGTCTGGTTCCCAGGATGAGTGATTTAGCATTTTTGATGTATTTAATTTTTCAGTACAATTTGTTTTTAATTTATTTGTGTGCTTAAATTTCCAGAGTTACACCTAATAACCATAAGGATTTTCTATTTAGATTATATTTCATGTTAAATGAGATATACTTGGTTTTGGGTATGAAGAGGGTGAAGCCTTCAAGTGTAGCCCAATGATTTAGTTCATTTTTTCAGAATCTGGAAGCGAAGTTTTATGAATTTTAATTCATTATGCAAATAGTCTATTGAAATTTGTCTGTATAAATACAGTAGTTCACTGAGCATTATTTTTTATTGGGCATGATATTCACTGCCTCGGGCAGTTCTGTTTTGTGTTTCTATTCTATACTGTAATATATTCAGGTTATATATATATATTGTTTTATAAATATTTTAATTTATAACTGACAAGTTTTCAAAAATGGGTCATTTTGTGATTAGTTTATTTGGGTTTAAATAAAAATACACGGGAATATTAAATTACTGCACATAAATTTAAATACGCCCAATTTATTCATGTATTTGTAATATCCAAATTTAACTTCCTTGGTTTTTCAAAGTGGATTACAATAAAAATGTTAGTTGAAAATTGATGTTTGCAAGACTGTGAATAAGTATCAACGTCTTCAGAGTGACCACCTAACCGTCAAAACCGGGAATAAGCCGGAAATATTATCATAAATCCGCGAAGAAAGTAAAAACAGCAAAAAAACAAAATTTTAATAAAAAAAATCAAAATAAATTACGAAATTCTATTTTATTCGTGTAAAATATGTTGCAGCGGTCAAATATTATTAATAATAACAGATAAATTTCATTTTTCTTTTTGTACAATTCTCGTAATTAGGAAATCGTCCGGGAAAATTAGGTGGATTTAGACGGCTAAAACCGGAAATAAACTAGGAATTTAAAAAGGATATTCGAGTCGCTACTATAGTCTTCTCTTATATCTTCATCAAATTAGCCGTTTGTCAGCAGATGGTTGCCCATTCGCAATAGATTCGAATTTAACATCTGACATGAATTATGTTTTCTTAGTACATAGCCTCTATAGAGCCCAGCAAAAAGCATAATGGATTATCTAATGAACCACTGGTATTAGAGAAGTAAATGTGTTTATAACTTCATCTACAATAATTTTTTACTATTAACCAACCCTAATATCTACATATAAGAATCTGGTAATGAGCTGAACAAAATACACGGCTGGTACAAGAAGTTCCCGGACTACCGCTAAAAAAAAAAAGAAAATGAAGAGAGAGGAGATTGAAACGTATTTACTTTTCAATGTACAACCCGTTACGATCTACACACCGCTTCGCACGTTCATACAAGTTGTCAAACGCGCTTTCGAAGTCTTCCGCTGGTATCGCCTTTAAACGCTCGGTCATTGCACGTTGGATGTTCTCAATGATGTCAAATCGAGACCCTTCCATAGTAGTTTTCAGTTTAGAGAAGAGGAAATAGTCATCCGGAGCGTGATCACGGGTGAATACGGGGGCTGAAGAAGCTCAGTGACCTGATGTTTCGCCAAAAGTTGCTTCACGGTGATCGATTGGTGCGATGACGCATTGTCGTGAAGCAATGTCCACTGTTTCGATGCGTACAGCTCGGGCCTAACTCGTCAAATGCGTTTCAAAAGTCGATGGTACTCACGTTTAGTTCATTTGCGATGAACCGACACGTCGCTCGCCGATTTTCATCAAGTACGGCTTACACACGAGCCACGTTTTCGTCGATAGTCGTCGTACTCGGTCGACCTTCGCGCAGATCGCAAAACACGTTGTACGGCTTATACATTCATCCTTGTAAGCTTTTTTCATCAACTCGTACGTTTCTGATGCACACAAAAATCAAAATTTAATCGCGGCTCTTTGTTCCATTATCGCAAATGTGACACAGTACGCAGAGGTTCACTCACAACTGGCGGACTCTTCAGTAAACTAATGCAGGTAGCGACTTGAAACTTTCATCATCTCTTCCCACAACATTGAAGCATAAGTACCGTGAATTTCGGACAGATCGCGCAACTCGTACGGATTCCGAGAACTTTTCGTACCAACTGTGTAGAATAAAGAAAAAAAATCTTTATTTTGTTTCGTAAAACAATATTGATTGAATATACAATATCTACAATTCAAAAAAAAGTATACTAAATTGTAATATTAATTTTCAGTCTGTAGAATTTTTTACCTATATCATTATTGGTTAGAAAGTAAAATTAATATTTTTAGTTACCTGCTTAGATACTTTACTTGATTTCTCTCGTATTATTTAGCATTTAAGGTACGCAGTATGTTGAAATATGAAAATGATAACCTTAGAATCTGAAATAAACATTAGAATAATTCAGGTAAGCAGCAAGAAGAATTCTACTTAAATTTATAATAAATGCAATAATTTAGGAAAGTATTAAAATTTCATAAAACTCAATGTATGTATTTAGCAACAAAAGAAAGGATGTCTGAGTAAGTAATAAAATAAAGTTATTTTATAAAAAATTACATTTCTTTTTCGTTTACATAACAATTTGTTATTAATAATGATCATGACAAATCTATAGTTGTAATTTTTCGAAGATTAATTGAATAATAGATGAATATTAATAAAATATATTAGAAGTTTAAAAATTCTGCAATAAAAACAATTCTTATGAAAAATAAAATACAGGTTAAAAAAATCTAAATAAAATATGAAGGAAACATTGAATAGATACTATTTTATGTTTCCAAATTCAATAGAAAATTTTAATATAACAATTATGTTTTTTTTATTTCAAATAAAATGAATTGGAGGTAAATTATTGTTTTCTAAAAAAAATACTTGTACTCAAATTTTTGTAATGATAACATTGTAATAAGATCTATCTTTAAAATTTCAACTATAAATGACTTTATTTAAGTATTTAGAAATATAAATTGTCGTAAATATAATGTTTTTCTGTCTTCTTCTTCTTCTTCTTCTTCTTTGATTAGTGTGCCTTGTACTGCCACCTAGGCCAGGGGCACGGATAAGATAAGAGTTAGATGGAGTGGAATACGTTAGTGGTCTTGAGAAAACTTAATTTTGTCGTGGCGGTCAGACAGGATTTCAGAAAGTTTGGACGACTGGAGAATTTGTGCTCGGTATGAATTATAGATGGGACAGCTGACGAGTAAATGTTGGATTGTGACAGGAGAATTGCAATTGGATCACAGTGGAATAGGTTGTCTAGACAGGAGGTGATTATGAGTGATTTTGGAGTAACCTAGATAGAGTCTTGTGACAACGATTTCATTCCCTCGACTGGTGAATAATGTGGTCTACCATGGTCGAATAGTATCTCGAATTGAGCGCAGCTTGTTCGTGTTTGGAATGTTAGTCCACTGTTTTTGCCATGTTTGAAGTGATTTTTGCACTATATGAGCTTTCAGATCTATTGACGGAATTTCAATGTTCGGTACTGGAAAGAACAATGAGCTTTTTTTTACCGCAGTATCCGCGAATGAATTCCCCTAGATCCCAACGTGTGATGGGATCCATGCGAACGAAACACGGGTACTTGTACTACAAAGACTACAAATAATTTCCTTGACTATTGGGTGTTGGTGAGAAGAGTTGTATTTTTGAATTGATGTGATCGCGTTTAATGAGTCTGTACATATGAGCTGTGAGCGGTGAGGATTGAAAATTATTACATTTTCTATTGCAAGTTTTATAGCAAAAATAGTTCGGCCGAAAGAATAGTGAACTGTGCCGAAAGAGAGTAACGGAGAATAATTTTTTTGTCGGATGCTATTCCACAACCTGTTCCTTGAGGTGTTTTAGAACCGTCAGTAAAAACTATTTTGCAACTGCCATATTTGCTGATCATGCATTGATATGCGGAACGTAAAATGCTCGGCCATGTTTCTCTTTTTGAGAATTGCTGGAGTTGAAGATCTATGTCGAGATGCAGGTTTACCCATGTAGGTATTGGTGTTACGGTTAGTTGATACGTCAGCGGTAAAGTGAATTGCATCGAATCTAAGATTTTAGTGACTTGCTTATAGAGAGTGGGCACCGATGTATGAGGTAATGGTCGAAGCGAATTCAGCGAAAGAAGGTTGACCGATGACTTAAGACGAATCCACGTGTTTAAAATGCACCGGTCTCTGTAAATATTGAGAGAAGGCATACCAGCTTCAAAAAGAATGCTAACAGATGGAGAAGTAGGAAAAGCGCCAATAGCGAGCCTCGCAACAGTATGATGTATTGTATTGAGTGAATTAATGATGATTTGTAACGTTTTTAAAGATGTTACATACAAAAACTTCGAAAGCAAACCACAATGATTCAAAATAACCACATTCATTAAAATGTTATAGAACATCAACAAATTGAATGATTGTTATATAAAACGTAATTGGCTATTCCAAAAAAAGAAGAAGAAAAGAAAGTAACACAGTAATATAATTGTCATTACTATCCAGGTATGTATTTTATGAGAGAAACCATCTTGACAAAAAAAGCAAGATGTGTTGCCTCTTGGTCGATCAGAGAACATCATTGTCATGGCTAATCCATTGACCATCGATTTTATTCATCGCAATTTCCATTAATTTTTTTTTCTGCATTATTAAGTAACTTTTAGAAAACCCACAAGGTAAACCATGCTCGGATACTTTGCTTAGGTTATACAACATATTTATAAAAAAAATACAATGCATCTTACCTTCTAAGAGCTTAAAATTAAATGAGCACTTATATGTCTGACTGTAAATTAATTACATATAAAATACACAAACTCAGAAAATTTAATAAGTAAATAAATAAATAAATAAAAATAGAACCAATAAACAATACCCCGCCACACTTTGATATTTAAATTAGCATAATTGCGAAAAAGCCAGTAACGTGTGTTCCTTGTTTCTATGATTTTAAATTATTTCAACACGAGATGTTCGTCGGAAATATTTAGCATTTAAGTATGGACTCTTCAGTTTTGTTAATTTTTTTATTTTTGAAGCGAAACTTTTTATCGTGTCGGTAGGAGTAAACTGGCCACGCTGTACGTCGTCCGGCAGGCGATCTTCACCCTGTCCCTTTCTATCATATACGGGTGCGTGTGTGTGTGAGTGTGCGTGTGTGTGTATGTGTGTGTGCGTGCGATCGAGCGAGTGTCAGATTCGGGCAGCAAGCATCGTACGCAGTCAGCTGTATAAGCCCAATTCTAAACACGCGTGTGCATTTTATTAAATTTTAAAATTGGCGCGGTTTTTTTGTGCGACGTTAGCACATTTCAACCAGTCTGATGATTTACTATATTTATTGTTTTTGTTTTAATTAATTCATACGCAATTCGTATTTTTTGCTGCTGTTGTTTTTGTTTTAATTCATACGGGATTTATATATTGTGTGTCATTTTTTCTCGTACACTTTTTATGAATGACTTTGTACTCGTATATCTACTAACAAGTGAAAGGAACTTCGTTCCTACCGGATGTTCCCTTCTAGACACCACTTCTCTTTTTTGTGTGTATGTGTAAGTATGTATAAGTGTCCGTCTGGGTCTAGTAGTATACCAAAATGAGTGAATGTATAGTTAAGTATTTATACTACTGGACTTCGTATAGTATATAGTTTATGGACATTCTCATATATATATATATATAATAATGATAATAATAAATGTGTTATATATATAATTAATTTAAAATAAAAATTTATTATAGAATTTAATACATACAAGCCAAAGAAGTTTCACTTCCTCCGCCTGTACACACTGATACACGCATCATAATTTTTTTTATATATGGGGCATTTCACGTCAAATGTCCCAGCATGTCGCTCGAGTGCCAAAACGTTTACTTTTCAACTGATGATTACGCTACTAAGAATCATTCACAATATATAACAACAGCACATTTTCGATGTATTTTTTCCTCAGCTTTCCAATGAAATAATTTGTTTTTTGAAAATGTGCTTTCTTAACCTCAAAAAAACACAAAACGTGTTATATCTTTAAAAGGGCATTTTTAATATTCTCTTTTAAGTACTCCAGATCGAAAGAGGAGGGTTTTTTACGTCGATATAGCAATTTTCAGAATGTGTTTTTTTTTTTCTTTTACGAGATATTGAACGCCAAAGTAAAGACGTACCGCCGCTGTAGTATGCGGCGCAGTGTAACGTAAAATATATGAATTGTATTCTATATACCGCTGGTATCAATAGTCACATTTTTGTTATAATACCTCTTGCACGCGCTTCCCAAGTTAAGCTGTTATCTATTATTACCCCGCGTTATTTGAAGGTTTCTTTAATTTCTCACCCTTTACATTTACTATTACAAAAGACATTATTTAGCATATGCACGTAGCTCAGACACTTTGAGGTGTATATTTCCTATGCTTCGATGGATTCCTTATAAACATAGGTATTTACTTTTACTAGCCTTCATCGTAAAGCCTTTATCATGCATCCAACACACAATCGAATTTAAAATGTATCGCATCATTTATCCTGCTTTTTTAATATTTGCTTTTTAAGTTATTATAGTGAAGTCGTACGCAAAAGTATAAATCTTTGAGTATTTCTTCAACTCACATACCGTATTTGCATAAATTAAGAGAAGTAACAATGCCAGAATAATTCCCTGACACCAATCCCTACCTGTAACCTTTCTTCCCTACTGTAAATTTCATTTATTTTTACTCTTCTTTTCCTATTTGACGGATAATTTTTAAACCATTCGTTCTGTTTTCTAACGATGCTGACGTTTTGTAACTCTAATAGTTCAACTGTGTCAAATTCTTTGAATCAATAAACATCACTAAAAACTGATTTCTTACATTCAGCGCATCTATTTTTAGCAAATCCGAAATTCATCCGCTCTTTCTAAATTCAAATTGATATTTACTTATTAAAATATTCTTTTCCAAATTGTCTCGTAGATTTTTAGCAACATAGTGCTCCATTATTTTACTGATTCGGTTTTAATTAAATTAATGAGTACTATGCCCAGTCACATAATAAACAAAAAACAAATTGGTGTATGGAAGAGGGAAGTGAGGAAGTGGTTGAAAGAATGGTGCAAAGATTAAGGAATTTTGCTACATCCTCTTTTCCATTATATTTTTATTGCTGCATTTTTTAGGGCTCTTTTAGACCATCTATTTACCATTTTCCTTTTCTTTTTTCTTTCCTGTACATTAATGTATGCAATGTCCAATATATAAGCGGCTCCTATGTATGGGTGTATTATTGTGTAATTCATATATATAATTGCGTCGATTGATATATTTTATTTTTATTTTTTTTGGTTTAATACGTTTAATCTAAGTAGTAAGAATGATTAATTGTAATTTTGTTTACTAGAATAAACGATAATAGGAGTGTTGGGCACTCACGCAACGGGCATACTTGCCCAATGAGACCCACAACTTATTTATTTATAAAAAACAGCTGGTATAATTGTAATTGGTTTATAATTGGAACATATATTGTGAACCCTATTTTTTATATATTGACTACACCAATTCTAGTTTAAGTTTGTCAGGCAATTTATATATTCTTATCAAGTGATTAAATAAATTTGTAAGTATTAGACATAGACTTGTATGATGTCGTTTTAAATCACAAACCAAATTTTTTTCATTCATCAACTAAACTTATTTTCATATTTTTTAGATAGTTTGCTATTAAACTGTTACAGTAATTATTCTTTGTTAAGTTAATTTCACTTTCTAAACAATTTCTGCATTTCATATATCTTTGTATTTTAGATTGTTTTTTAACCTTATAATTTTATTTATTTATTTTTTTTTTTGTAACAGACTTCTGAATTGTTGAATCTGTATAAATTTCAATAAACCTATCATGTATCATGTTGTATGAACTGTTTGGATCATTGATTTCATCCCGATCACATAATGTTCGATCGTTCGTCAGTTTCCACTGAATAAACTTCTTTCTACTTCTCTCTTTTATTAGACAGTATTCCCACTTCGTTCATTCTCACCTTTCCTTTTCTGTGTGTTATCCAAAGTCTTGATTCTTTTTTGTTAACTATCATTGATTCGGGAAATATCAAAGTCCCTTCCCCCTTTTTTTCTATTCCTGGGCCAACCTCCAAGTTGACAAATCCATTAAAAAAAAATAATGCAAAGTAATTAACTGTTTTATAACTTAGTGTAATTTTTTATCCGCTCTCAATACCGAAATCAGTCAAATATCTGAAATGCGTTATGTAATATTTTATAAATAAAAATGATTTATCTAGTGAATAAAAATTCTTAATTGTGACATCCAAAAAATTAAAAAAATAATATAATTCATATTATTTTGCTTAACATCACTCACACTGTTAGTTCCCTTCCTAATCATTACAATCAATTTTCTTTATATACAGCAAAACAAATATTGCATAAAACACTTAATTACCTTCAGGTAGACCTTCGTTTTAGAAATTTACATGTTTTTATATTTAATTAAATGAATAAATGGAATACATTTAAACATGTATGTTATTTTTAGAAGAGAAATAAGTTCATTGCGTTTACCTTCACGAAGAATACAACAGACACTTCAAAAAAATAACCCGCTTTGACATATAATGGTCTATGTGTGCTGCACATTACAATAATAATGATTTTACGCATTTTGACATCAGCATTCAGCCAATCAGAATTATATATCGAATCGCGAATTTTATCATTCTGCAAGAAAATATATTTTAGAAAAAATTAATTATAGTTTTTAAATTACTTTAAAAAAGTAATTATTAATAATAATAATAAAAAAAGTAATTATTATTTTTGATTTGTGTATTATATTTAAAGTATTTTTGCGTTTTTCGAATAGGTTATAAACTGTTTAATAGAGCGATTAGTTGTCTCCACCCATTAAATTGACTATTCAAATTTTGAACTGTGAAGTTACTAAATTAGTAATGATATCAGTATGAACTGAAGATCAATATGTAATATTCGTATAATATTTTCTGTTGAAAACACTATTCCTTCTGGCTGTAGCATGACATTAAGTTTTGCTAAGAATAAGGTCAATCTTTCTGCACCCACAGAATTTCAGATTTTTGAAATAAATTTGTTGACTATTAATTCATGATATAAACATTCTTTATAAAAAATTATATGATAAACTTATTTTTTACACTTAATGTTTTTTTAAGAAAACAAACCTCTTTTCACCTCTTAAGGTACGAATTTTCAAAAAAGCTTACTTATTTGACATCTTCGCTGAATATGTTATAGATACATGAAATTTCACGTTATAATCACCATTTATTTGAACTACGGTGTAATTTTCAGTTTATGCCAAAAATAGGATGCAGCCCTTTTTACAACCTTAAAATTTCTACGATTTAAAAATAATTTTGCACATTTTTAGTATATCATATATGAGACCTTCAAGCAAAATTCCAATTCCGTAAACCTATTTGTGCTGAAAATGTAACACTTTATGTATTTTCTAGAAAACAGTTTTTAACCCCTTTTCGCTCCCTAAAGTTTGAAAGTGTTTAATTTTAAAATTCTGATCTAGACGTAGATTGATGAAAAAAATTGTTTGATTTTTCTTTCATCAACTGTTAGTACTCACCAATTTATTCCTTACGTGCTAGTTGTTGAAATCTGCGCATCGCAATATTGAACATTGCATGTTCATGATTAGCGGTTCCTAGAATCTAATGTCTAAAAAAAAATTAAAACTTATTTTCTAATTTTGCTTTTGTGCATTTCCAATATATTCGGAACAACGTGGTATGGGAGAACCTTAAACTTAAATGTTACGAAAGCGTTACAGGAGGAAACTAATGAACAATTAAAATTAAAAATAATTATTTACAAATACGTTAATGCTCAAAGAACAAATATTATTTGCATAAAATATATATTGAAAAAAATTAATTAATCTTTCTGATATCTGATAACTTGCTCCATAATAACTTGGTAACGGGTTAAATGTATTTGAGCTCTGATAACGAAATCTGAATTTATAAGAAAAAAAATGAACTTATTAAATTTACATTTTTTTTGAGCGATTTCATTAGCATTCCATAATATTATCACTAAGGAGTACAGCCGTGCCCAGAATTTTGAGAAAGGAGGATTTTGAAAATTTTCTTTGCATATTTATTATATAAATAACTATACATTCTTCACTACCATTCATACTATTAATAATTTCCATAATTTTGATTTATATATTAATAATTTACATAAATGAATTAGCATATAAATATTAATAAAAATAACATATGTTATTGATTATGCTCGTAATAAAAAATTTTGCATAAAATATTAATGAAGTACCTAAAAATATTGAGCATATTTTTTGCTTTTATTTTTAATGTAGAAACACCCAAAAAAATCATCAATATTTATCTTAAATTTTAATTTTTTTTCAGATTTTTGTGTACTTACAATAACAATTTCAGTTCTAATAGTGGGGGATTAACCTCCCACCGCCATACACACGCCGTGGACACCGCCTTGCTAAGGAGTTTTGAGTAACTATATTACTTTTTAGTACCATATTTACTGTAAAATTCTGTTGATAACTTTTGTTAGTATCACAATTAACGGATTTATTACAGATTTAAATTCAGTTAATGAATTTAATATTTTGGTGATATCATTATTCGTGATTTATGTATCTTGATTTACAAATACAGTATTAGGTGTAATTTTTTTAGCACGCGTTTGTACTACGTTGTTATTTTTGACTGTACTTATGACTGATTCAGATTTGATGAATCAGTATTACTGGTACTATGAACAGGGTCAGTATTATAAGATTTGCTGTAAAACTTCAGCTGTTGTTGGTAGAAAAGACATTCTTTTTGGATGGCTGCCCTCACACAATGCACATATTGTCGTTTCTTCCATTGTCATTTTGCAAAGGTTGGTATCACGTCTACCGGTGCACTTAACACAACGCGAGGGTAGATTGCAGTAGTTAGCAGAATGACCAATCAATTGATAGCGCTTGCACTGAATTAATCCACGACCTTTTCTTGGTTCCTCAAATGTTACTACGGTATTTAGAGATCTATTTAATTCAAAGATTTTATAGCTGTTGTCTAGCGATTTAATATCTTTTTTTTTTTTTTTTTAAATTAAATTATATTACAATCTTAAGAATAATCTTAAATAAGTAATAAGGATAAGTGTTTTTTCTTTATTTTTTGTTTAAACAAATTACTCGCTGAGGAGACATATCCCACTGTACGCTCTATCAAATTATTTAAGTTCCATAATCATGAAATTAATAAATCATGTGGTTTTAAACGCTTAAGCCTCCGTTGTAGTAGTGCAGTTTCAGCAACTCTGCCGCTTCTGTATTGCCAAGGACCTGCAGACGCCGTTCGTGCAAAAGTGCAGATTCATGAACGACGTTGTCTTCTTTCTTCAGCTGCAAGTCCCAATGTAAATCGTCGTTGCGGTGAAATCATCTCGCTCCAGTTATCATCAGTATGATTTTATTCTGCGGCTTTTGGATGAAGGCATGGTTGGATGGTGCAGAATATCCCCACAACTGCAAACCGTACGTCCAAATGGGCTTAATGATGATCGGATAAATGAGCCTCTTATAGTATAGACTCAGCTTTGAATGTCGTCCTAGTAACCAGTACAGCTGACGAATTCTGGCGTTAATTTGGTCACGCTTAGCTTTAATACATATGTATCTGCCAAGTTAATCTTGCATCTAGGTGCATTCCTAAATATTTAGCTGATGCAGATATTGGAACTTGCTTACTGTTGGTGTAGACATCAAGATGCATGTTTATTAGACGCAAACCATATGTAACGTAAACTGATTTCGTTTCGTTAAGTTTGATTTTCCAGTTTTTCATCCACATGACTGTTTTGTCTGGTGCACGTTGCAAGATGAGGTTTGCTTCAATTTGTGTATTACTGACCGCAATAATTACTGTATCATCCGCATACATGGCGAATGTGGTTGGTATCTTCAATTTTTTGTATATCGGACGTGAACAGAAGGTAGAGTAAAGGCTCGAGTATGCTACCTTGAGGCACGCCCGCCTGTATCCCGTAGAAGCTTGCATCTCGTGAGTAACGCGAAACTTTCTATCCGATAGGTATGACCGCAGAAGCTCGACGTAATTACCTAGAAAGTGAGTGTTAAGCTTGAACATCAGCTTCTCGTGCTACACTCGATCGAAAGCTTGGGCTAAGTCTAAATATACTACTGAACAGTACTTTTTTTCTTCTAAGGCATTGCAAATTACTGCCCTTACTCGATGCACTTGTTGAATTGTAGAATGTTTACGTCGGAAACCAAATGGTCCATTTGATATTAAGGCCTCTGCAAATGGTTAAAGTCTCTTCAAGAATAGCTTTTCAAACAATTTCGAAATTATAGGTAGCAGCGAGATAGACCTATATGATTCCGCTTCCTCTTCCGACTTATTAGACTTCTTTAGCATAATTATTTGAGCTGTATTGAAACTTTTCGGTATGTACTTAAGACGAAGGCAGGCACTGATCAAATATTTTAACGGTACTATTCCTTTACGTGATAGCTCACATAGTACTCTTGGAGAGATGTCATTAATTCCGGGTAATTTCTTACACATTGGCTTAATCAGTAGCTGTATGTCCGGCTCTATACAGTTCAGCTTTAATATCCTTAATTTCAGTGGTATGATGTAAATCACGTGTGACTACTTTGTATCGCTCAACAGCTTTACACGGGTAAGAATGAAATTCTACCCCATACAGTTCATGAGCGGAGTTTTGGCTTGCTTCTTTTAACATCTCAGTCAAATTTCTGTAGGAGTCAGAGTTCATACAATTTAATTTAACATCTCCATTGGCAAGGGTTTGAAGGGCCATTTCGTTATAAATATCGTTGTTGAGCGTTTTTATCAAAGCTTTAATATTTGAAATATTACAAAGATATATTGGGGGTATGCATGGAGTTTTAACTGCATTAGCATATCCTTTTGGCTCTTCATGAGTTTCATTTCCAGATGTAGTGTTTGCATTCACCAAATTTATTTCATCATAACTGCCATTCGTTGCTGCTTCATTTTTTAGAATTGTTATTTCTTGTTTTAGTTTAGCAATTTCGAACGTAAGTATAAAAATTTCGAAATTAACCCAAGTATAATATTTAAAACCTGAAACTAACATGACCCCCGTTCACACCTTACACCTATAGATCGATTCCACGCACGCTTCGTTCAACACCGCTGCGAAAGCATACGCGCCGTTCCCGCGCATGTATCAATCGTTCACGTGACCGTGATTTTTCAAAATTCGAAGCCTAAATATTTTAAAATTAGTCTAAGCATATATTTTTTTTATTTTTTACGTAAACGCATATATCTTCCACAGCGTTAGCCGCCATGAAAGCGCGGGCATCGTTCTCGCGCACACATTATTCGCTTGCGGTACCGCATTTTTTCAAAATTAGCCTAAGTATATTTATTTTTTTTCTCATTACGATTATTTTTCAGTCCGTAAGTATTTCTGTATGTTTTCCGAGGATATAAAAATTAACCCGAAAAATATCCAGACTGTTGCGAAGGCGCACCATCCATTTCTACGCAGATTCTACATTATACGTTACTTTCTTATGAGTTCTTCAAAAATTAATTCGAGTATGTTTTTCATTTTTCATAATCTTAAAAATTCCTTCCTTTCCTCTGCCGTCCCCGTAAAGCAAAATTACCGATCTTTCGTAATCTTCATTTATTTTTCCGATTCTAAAAATTAATCTACCGTTCACATATTCCGTTTCGGAACCGCATCGTACATTCCCACGCACATATATTCTGTTGCGAGTTTCCCTATTGATCGTGACCTTTTTTTCTGCGTCAGTCGCGATGGTACGTCACATCGGTCTCGCATCCGCACCACGCGCAGTTTTATATATTTAATTTTTTATTAACGATATTTAATTATTTTTACCGGTATTACTTTTTCCTACACAGTCATGCCGTCATATATACTTTATATTGTCCAAATAATTTTAATCTTTTGAGAAAGAAAATCTCTGATCACCAAAAAATGTTTGTCAGCATCCCAATTATTTTTAGCATTAATCGTTTCGTTACAAATCATTTTTTATTTTATTTAATAAACTCATCCACATGACCAACCGTTGCAAAACATTGATGTTGTAAACGTCAATCCCCCTTTTCAATGAATCGGTAACCCCTGCAGGTATATATCTCGTCGTCGCAACAGCCTTTATCTGCATGACTCACACCTTCAAGACTACAAGTATAATACGAACACAATTGTTGACTGTAATATAAAGTAATAGTAATAATTAAATTTCATAATTTTAGTAATTTTACAATACAGAAAGCAAAACATCGTACAAATAAAATGCATTTATATTGGTAGAATTATGAAATAATGAAATTTAACAATTGTACTGATATTTACTCAAAAGGTAAAACAGGATTAGTATGGACCATAAACTTAATAGAATGGGTCATATTAATTTTTGTTACTCATATATGTAAAATAATATTATTGCAAAGGAAAAAATAAATAAAAACCGACTTTGTAATTTCGTTATTTAAGACCTATTTCTAGTTGTTAGGAGTAGAAGGCATCGGGAACAAATTCTCAATGTAAGAAATTTAATATTAAAATTCCGAGGAAAATGTGTTTTACTGATTTTGAAAAGCCTTCTGATAATATCAAAAAGCATAAACTATAAAGTTAATCATACTACTAGAAACTGGAGTTCCGAGTCATCTCATTAAATTTATATGCTGTATAATAAAACATAACTATAGTGAAAATAGAAAATGAATTCTAGACAAATGATCAGTAAGAACAATACTTTATAGTCACTAATCGTAGAATAAAAAGAAATAACACCATCCCTGAAGGCTTTTAAGTTTAGGCGTTTCTGCATTTTTCAAATCATTTATTCCTGAATACGGTTAACTAAAGTATTGTCGAACTGTAAACAACAAATCTATCTTCTTCGATTGACCTAGTTTCTGCCGAAAATAACTTTTTTCAATCTCATAAAGATCACGGAAGTGTGCAGCTTTTTAGATTTTTATAACGTGTTTGTTGCATCGATATAGATTTAAATAGAACGAAAGATGAACGGTATGTGTATATAAGAAAAACAATAAACATGGTGCGGGTGAAACTTCATGCGGTTTCAGTTTTGGTGGGAGAACTGTAAAGAGTTTTATTTAGCTGGAGGCAATATTTGCAGTTTCGCTTGCAACTTCCAAATGAATTCCTAGTTACCGGCTCTCTAAAATCTATTAGATTACTCCAGGCCCCGAATCACCAAAATCCACTATCACAAGAGATAAAGCGCGTTATTTATTTGTTTTTCCGGATTGGATAATAAGTAATGTCCTATGGGTCCTTGGTAATGCCGACGAGGCTGGGAACGAGTGAGTCAATTTAGATGTTGGGGCAGCAACATAAAGCACGATGCTCAAAGACGCCTCTCTTCCTCAACTAATGCTATTCTTCTTTTAAGAACATAAAGCAGCGCTATAGGAAATCATGTGGTCGACTTAAACAATGCGGCTGAAAATCAATCAAGAGTATATTGAGCCGTGGTGGCCACTGATACCCGTGTATCTAAGAAAATTACTTTTCTTACTCGTGCCCTGTACTTGATTTGCAAGTATCACAAAATGCGGAACATATCCCAGAACATTTATCACAGTCTGCTTCCTGCTTCCCTCTTTCGTTTTAATATTGTTCAGTCTCCCTTGTGTCCCTTCCATCCTCCTATCTTAAATTTGACCTGTGATGTAAATCACCTCCTATTCGAGTGCTCATCTATCTCCTCAGAACGCGCAGTCCTTTATTCTAATTTGCTTGGCCTTGGCCTCTCGACCCCTTACTGTGCCCACTACATTCTTGCTCTTCCTTCTCTTTCTGTTCCTATATTGGCTATCTTTATTTCTTCTGTCTCTAATTGCTTCCTGATTTAACTTTTCAATCCCTACGTTTCGTTGTGCTGGGTAAATGTCCTGAGTTGACGTGTCCAAAGAAAAAAAAATAAATAAAAAATTTGGCGTTCTCCAATGTGTATTGCGTTGTCAAAATACCTAAAACAAATCGAGTATATCTTATGCTATATAAGAGCAGCTGAATTGATCTGGTATCTCTAGATTAGCGCTGATCCATGTGCAATAATAATCTTGATAATTACACATAATATATGGATTATAAATAGTATTTAAAAAAAAAACAAGGCTTGCAAAGGGGAAAACGATAGAGTATGTGATTAATATTAAAATTATCGTAAATCATTTTGTGTTCTTATGTTGTATATTTAGTTAAATAAACCAAAAATTTCATAAAATTATAGTGATTTAAATATAAAAATACAAATTGAAATTATAAAAACGCTAACTAATGATAACAGGGAATGTGGTTAGTCAAAGAATTTTTCGAGATCTGATGTCAATCGGAATTTGTTAATTCATTATACTGTAAATAAATATAAACCATTGCATGCGAGATAATTGTAAAGTAAGCAGCAAAAACTGAGCACGAGGAAAAAGGTTGTCGGATTAAAGTAGCTATGCGAGATTGTGCGAAGAAAGTATCATTAGCCATGTTACTTTCCCCAAAATTATCAGTGAAAGATACTGAGGAGTTAAACGAACAAAAGCATCAGTGTTACATGATTATAATATAGATAATTTATATTATTTGCAGTAAAAATTAATATAGGTCCAGGTTTTTTTTTTGAGGAGGGGGTTTAGCCAACCTTTATTTTCTTGAACATTATAAACACTCACAGAATTAACACAGTTAACACTAGCGAGGCGAAATTTTGCAAACATAGACAGCTGAAACACAACTGAACGTCTTGCTATTTGTCCAGCGGCTCCTCTACACGCCAGCGCTCCGCATGGCGCAAACGGGTACTACTTTCCAGATGGCCCTCATATCTATGAATCATATTTTCATTTTTTCTGAAATGTGCTTCAAGAATGATATTGTAAAGAATCACGATTTCTTCGCTTAATGATCAGAAAAAAATCCTTCAAGAAAAAAATATACAAAATCGCGAAAACAAATAAAAAAAAATATCTACGGGCGCCAACGGTGAAATTTCGGTTCACCGCTACCGGAATAGCTCTGCCTAGCAGAGCTTAGGCCATCCAAATGAAATAATAAACAAAAACAAAAAAAAATATATATATATAAGAAAAATATGTCTGAAAATCGACTAGATTAAAAAATTTTTTGACGAAGATTACTCGCACTGCGTGGCAAGTTTCACAACAACGAAACGCGGTTCAATCGACGTCTTCTTCTTCTGCTCCACCGTAAACTTCACTGATCGACTAGCTATACCAGCATTCAAAAATGCAACAGAACACAGTCGACAATCCCACGGCGGGCTTTTACCGCGATATCGGCTAGTCGACATAAACGTCGATTCTTCTGAAGTAACAACTTATTACTATATACTTTTAAAGCGGCCACTACCGTGCCTTTACGGGATTTTATATATTCAGCCGCGACTCTCGTAGCTGTACTACACGCACACATACGTTTTCCCTCGACACATGCCTTATCTTCGCGATATCGGCCAGGCTAGCTGGTCGTGAAAGCGTCTCTGATCGCCATGTACCGTTGTTGCCCGAGAAACCAGAACAATAAACAATAAAACAAAATAATTTCTATCTCGAGCAATATCATCGGAAAGCGTATACGACATAATTATTGCCGTAGCTGCCGAATCCGTCTCACTACCCCACCCTTATTTTCATCCAAAACAGAAGTTTTGGATCAAAATTCAGGTGTCAAAACACGAGAGGATTCTGACCAGCCGTTGCGGAGCTTCGGAGTCCTGAACAAATCTCCGCCGTCCTATCCCGCTCTCGTACGCCACACATCGCGCCCTAGACTTATACATATAATCCACAAACACACACCACTGGGACTACCAGGTCAAATCAAAATTTAACTGAAACTTTAAGAGCAACTGAAAAACAATACGGAACCAACATAAACATGAGAGACCACTAGCATCCATTATGGACAATACGGGACGCAACCCGTCAAGAAGAACAATACGGGATACAACCCGCCTAAAAGCAATACTCAAACTACAACGTATCAGAAAAATATCGTAATATCGGCTTCCATGTTGGTTCAAAAAAAAAAATTCAATAACGTGTAAAAGAATCTCATAAGGTCAACATTAGCCGAAAATATGTGGGCGCTGAAGTATAAATACAAAAAAACGAAAAAAAATTAAGCAGATGACTAAAAAAAAATGAATCCCTAAACATTTTCTACCTCGCGAACTCATTGTCCTCTGAGAGATACGGGAACACGACAAAAAAGTTTTCCTAACAAAGAGAGAGGCCCAGCAGACACGACTGGTACCTCTTTTGGACAAGTAAAAAAAATAAAAAAAAAGTTATTCCGAGACACCCCCTGACAACAATACACAGAATACGTGCAACTGAGTCGCCCCGCTTACTTTGGCCTATTGCCCGGTCGGAGACGCTCAGCCACGTATTACACGCGGAACCCCCCATTGGCTTAAAAAGAGTGGACATGTAAACCCCCCAAACGACACCCTCTCATATCGGCGCTGGAAAGACGCGCGGCCCGCATCCCCCCACCTGGCCTACCCAACCTGATAGTGGACATGATTGGGACCTCCCATAGACACCCCCTGAGAACGCTCACCATCTTATTTCATGGGGCGTCAAAATGTCCCCGCGGCGGTATGAACATCTACATCTTCTATCTTCATCTTCATCATCGATCGGACCGCGCGGAGGACCTCAAATTGGCCTACCTAGTCGGACCCCCTTTTCACATCATAAAAAAAATAAAAAAAACGGTGGGGCCCCCAAATTAACCATCTAAACTAATCGACAATTTTTTTTTTTTTTTTTTTTCTATTATTTATTATTACGGGGACCTGGTGTCTAAAAAAAAAAAAAAAATCAAAACCCGAAAAACAACTCGACCTCCGGGCATCGAAAAATAATAACCATGCGATCGCACCCGGGGTCACACAATCACTCTCGCATATCGTCCCAGTGGTATCGAGACAACGACAACAAAATACCCAGAAACAACAAAAAAACGACACAAAATATCAAAAGAGTAGCCATTACAAAATATAACTATCGGACTGGGCAAAAGTTTTTTTTTTTCTTTTCTTTATTAAACGATAATTGACTCAAAATTAAGATGCCCGTAAAGTGACCGAAAGTTCTAGAAATAAGATACATCTAAAGAAATCTAATGTTATCTAGAAAGTGAAGTACGCAAAAAAAATAAAAAAATGACTCCATTTCAGTACAAAATAACCGCAAAAAAAATTTTAATAGGTCGCGGGGCTCCATCGCGTGCCTGACTCTGTATCCAAAAGAAAGATATTAAAAGGAAAAGGGCAATGAGAGAAAAATGCCGATACGTGGATAGGAGGAAAAAAGAATCGAAAGAGAAATATTGTTCCACCACTGTGAGAGCGGATCCCAGCATATTCACCTAATTGCCATACCCCATAAAGATGGAGGCAAATATATACCGCTTCTGGGGCGGAAAGGATAAACTAGCTCATAAACAGAAAGAAGAACAACGAAATGCATAAATTTACCGAATCACCATAAGATCAACAAAAAAAGACAAAAAAAAATATTCGTTGCTCCACCATATTTTTTTTTTTTTTTTTTTTTCCCGGTACTCCGCGTAAAGGAATAAAAAATAAAAAGATAAAATGTAACCGGTTCCTTTATGCTTAATGCAGTTTTTTCTGTCGAGTAATTTGGTCGATGCTAGAATCGTATATTTACAGACCCACTCGCCTCCAATGATCGGTGGTCATTATAAATCCGACCGATTTGAGCTATTGTTTCACCGTGGTGCACCCAAGTCTTCCATCGGACGCTATGGCCCCTCGCATTAGATGCTGCCCACAACACCAATTGCTCGGACCACGGGTAAACTAAAAATATAATAAAACAACACAAAACCGCATGAAATATTTCGCTGAAGCACCAGGAATCCTTCTCTCCCCCCTTCACCATATGGCCGCGTCTGCTTTCGCAGTGCCCACAAAGCTCGCGGTTTAACCCGGAAGCTTACCCGTCATGAAATATTTCGCTGAAGCACCAGGCATCCTTCTCTCCCCGCTTCACCATATGGCGGTTTGACCAGAAGCTTACCCGTCATGAAATATTTCTCTGAAGCACCAGGCATCCTTCTCTCCCCTCTTCACCATATGGCCGCGTCTGCCTTTGCAGTGCCCACAAAGCTAGCGGCTTGACTGGAAGCTTACCCGTCATGAAATATTTCGCTGAAGCACCAGGCATCCTTCTCTCCCAGCTTCACCATATCGCCGCGTCTGCCTTCGCAGTGCCCACAAAGCTAGCGGCTTGACCGGAAGCTTACCCGACATGAAATATTTCGCTGAAGCACCAGGCATCCTTCTCTCCCACTTCACCATATGGCCGCAACTGCCTTCGCAGTGCCCACAAAGCTAGCGGCTTGACTGGAAGCTTACCCGTCATGAAATATTTCGCTGAAGCACCAGGCATCCTTCTCTCCCACTTCACCATATGGCCGCAACTGCCTTCGCAGTGCCCACAAAGCTAGCGGCTTGACCCGGAAGCTTACCCGTCATGAAATATTTCATTGAAGCACCAGGCATCCTTCTCTCCCAGCTTCACCATATGGCCGCGTCTGCCTTCGCAGTGCCCACAAAGCTAGCGGCTTGACTGGAAGCTTACCCGTCATGAAATATTTCGCTGAAGCACCAGGCATCCTTCTCTCCCAGCTTCACCATATCCCCGCGTCTGCCTTCGCAGTGCCCACAAAGCTAGCGGCTTGACCGGAAGCTTACCCGACATGAAATATTTCGCTGAAGCACCAGGCATCCTTCTCTCCCAGATTCACCATATGGCCGCATCTGCCTTCGCAGTGCCCACAAAGCTAGCCGCTTGACCCGGAAGCTTACCCGTCATGAAATATTTCACTGAAGCACCAGGCATCCTTCTCTCCTCGCTTCACCATATGGCCGCATCTGCCTTCACAGTGCCCACAAAGCTAGCGGCTTGACCGGAAGCTTACCCGTCATGAAATATTTCATTGAAGCACCAGGCATCCTTCTCTCCCCGCTTCACCATATGGCCGCGTCTGCCTTCGCAGTGCCCACAAATTTAGCGGCTTGACTGGAAGCTTACCCGTCATGAAAGGAAATACAATATTAAAAGAGGGACCAACAAAAAAGTTTATTCGAATATGGATAGAGACAGAAGGAATGGTGTCGATCGGAGGGACAATGGATTTGAGATGACAGGAGCAGAGAGGTTAACACCCCGTGCCGCGACACGCAAGTCGAGAGCCAGACTTACCGACTCCCGTGGTGAAGGAGAACAAAAATTCGATAAAGAAGAGGAACTGGAGCAGGATCAAATAGTTTCCGGAGCCAATTATGTAAATTAAAAAAAAAACAAAAAAAATCGCGTAAAAGAAGAAATGATAATAAAAGATATGCCACGAATTGGGACAAAACATCAAAATAACTAGAAGAACTCAATAGGGTGTGCCTGTGCACCATTCTTATATGGCTGGAGAGTGCCGATATAAATCCGCACTGTAGAAATAACCAATTAAGAGAAAACCTATTCAATGACGAATTTTCTACAACAGCAATATGAACATAAACACAAAAAACAAAAATAAAATCTAACAAAGAAGAAGGGCTCAAACCCATCGTCACCAGTAGACTGTTCCGGATCACAGCCGCCAAATATCTTACTGCGACGAAACTGAAATGAATCACATCGCAAAAAAAAATATACATGCCAAGTATGCATTGTATACACAGTTTATTATCTGATATTAGCTCACCCACGTCTCACGTAAACGCGAGAGCTGGTGACCAGGGTGATAGTCATAGGGTAGAAAGTCTCAAAGATGTTAAATGCGAGTAAGAGAAAATACAATGTTTTTTTTTTTTTTTTTTTCAAAGAGGAATTCGCTGAGTTTTCACATTATGCAGGCCGCAGGTCTACAACTTTCCGCCAAACAATATTGTTTTTATCCGAAACCTCGCGCAGCCGATATGCGTTGCAGTGCAGCCTTTCGACCACTTCATACGGGCCGATATATAATAATTCTAGTTTCTTAATACGCTTTTTTGACTTGCATGAGAGCACGTGATTTTTTATAAATACACGTTCGCCTACCCTGTACTCTCGTAAATTATTCTTCTCATCATGTCGTCTCTGTCTCCTCAGGTTGAGATCGTTTATTCTTTTCTTAATTACCTCTATCATTTGTTCGTGTGTCTCATCATTTTAAAACGGAGGAAACGGTATCGCATCGCATACAGGATCCCTTACAAATCCGCCAAAAATAACCTCGCTCGGAACCCTTCCCGTCACAGTACTCGGGATATTGTTCATACAGGCCTCTATCCCCTTGATATGGGTTAGCCAATCGGAGTGCCTTCGATGACATAACGCGCGAACCATCTTTCCCAGCTCTAAATTTACCCTCTCAGTCGGATTGTTTTTTGGGCAGTACGCGGCGATGTGCCGCACCTCTACACCTATTTCCAAAAAAATATGTCTCCCAAGCCCGACTCCTAAAAACGGTGGCATTGTCGGAAACGATGGTATTCATTTTTCCCACAGTCCGGATAAAATCAGAAACCTTTCGCACTAAATTACGCGTACTTAATTTTCTCATAGGATAAAATCTGACAAATTTAGAGAACACGTCATACATGACGAAAACCTGCGTCATTCCTTTAGCCATAGGTAATGGTCCGAAAACATCAACGGTGACGACGTCAAGAGGACCTCTCGGCGAATAACTCACTAGTGCGCCAGCGGTAGCCTGCGTAAATGGTTTAGTTGTTTTGCATAGGTCGCAACGTCGTATTACATTATTGACAGATTTCCTCATCCGCGGGAAATAGCATGGGCGAGAAATCAACATATGTGTGCGCCACTGCCCCGGGTGCCCAAACTTCGAATGATACACCCATACCAACTCTTCTACATTCTTTTCTGGTATGCACACCTTCCATCTTTCTCTCGGGCTCTTGCGAAAAAATAAAATTCCCCGATGCACTTGATAGAACGTGCTTCAGCTTGATCGACGATTCTAAGTTTCGCAAAACACAACACCACGCCTTGTCCTGGCGCTGCTCACAACCTATATCACAGAATAGTTCTCGAAAACTGCACGTATTTTTACGACTTATAAACGATACCAGCGCACAGTTTCTGTCTAACGTCTCTGTCGGACCCAAATTTCGCGTGAGCATGTCGGCTACCACATTTTCCTTCCCAGGCAGGTGCCTGACGCGCAGATCAAAGTTCTGTAGGAAAAGCAACCATCTCGTGAGCCGATCGTTCCTCCAACGCGACGCGTACAAGAATTTTAGCCTAGCATGGTCTGTCAAAATTAGGACTGGAAAGCCTTCTACAATTATACGAAATTTCTTAAGACAAAACACAACGCCCAATAGCTCCTTCTCGGTTGTAAAATAGTTCCTTTCGGTTCCGGTGAGAAGCCTGCTGACAAACATGATCGGTCTTGGGTTCCCTTCGTCATCGAATTGGGACAAGGATCCCCCGACTGCTCTGTCAGAGGCATCGGAACAGATCACGAACTCCCTGCTGTAGTCTGGAGTTTGGAGCCGTATATGCTCCGCAAAGGCACTCTTGAAATTCTCAAAAGCCTCTTCCTGCTCACGCTTCCACACAAACGGGGTCCGCCGAGTTACCAAATCGGACACCGGTAAAATGATGTCAGCATATCCTTGGATGAACTTGCGATAGAAGTTGCAAAGGCCCAGGAAAGACATGACCTGCTCGCGATTTACGGGACGCGGAAAGTTCTTGATTTTGTTTATTTTTTCCGGCTGCATGGAGATGCCCGTGGCCGCGAGCCGATAACCTACGAAATCTACCTCCCTCATTCCAAATGCCGATTTCGTCAACTTAACCGTCATCCCCGCATCTTTCAACGCTCGCAACACGATGGACAAGTGCTTGATATGCTCTTCTTCTGTTCTCGACAACACTACCAGATCATCCACATACGCTAGTACAAATGGCGCGCAACTGGGCAGCAGAACGAAATCAAGGGCTCGCACAAAGGCGCTTGTACTAATCTTTAGACCAAACGGGACCACATTATACTGGTAGCACCTTTCCCTCAAAAACAAATGCTGTATATTTGCGCGAGTCTACATGAAGTGGAACCTGCATGAAGCTCGCTACCAGATCCAGACTGGACAGAAATTGAAACTCGGAATATTTGAACAATAAATCATCTATAGGTGGTGGCAGATTGTTCTCCGCAACGATAATTTTATTAATGTCCCGGGCATCGAGACATATTCGTACACTTCCGTCTTTTTTGAACACCGGCACCAGGGGCGAATCGTACGGCGATGAGGAATGGCTAATGAGACCTAACTTCATCATACGTACCACTTCCCGTCCAACTGCCTCTCGACGAGAAAACGGAATCGGATAATTTTTTATACAGCGAAACACCTCATGTTCCTTAACAGAAATTCGGTAAACAAAGCGATTACATAATCCCGGCACATCGGAGAATACATCGACGACCTGACCCAAACACTCATGGAGCTTCGACCGAAATTCGTAAGAGAAGGCGGATGCCGCCACGCGCACAGAGATCTGCTCATCCAGTGATGTGCACGGAACTTCTAAATCTCGAACAAAAAACATAGGCCCAACTTCATCGTCAGAAATACTCTCTTCGACCTCGAGCCCTTTCCAATCCTCGGAAACATCCACAAAATTCACGTGATGACTGGCACATTCGGAGACTAGCGTAAGGGATGAATTAACGAAGTCAAGTGAGGCATGATAATAACACAAAAAGTCTACTCCTAAAATGACCGGAACATTAAGTCCGTCTACGACAATAAAATTGCAACGGTAACTCGCCCGATCAATTTGAATATGAATCGAAACCTGCACTCGCGCTGACTTCCTCGCTTTTCCGCAAGCACCCAACATTCTTATGTGGCAGGCGGGGAGCATCGGAAAAGATTCCCTCCCTCTTTCATTCTCGATTTTTTTCCACGAATCAGCACTAATAGCCGAAATCTCCGAGCCCGTGTCCACGATGGCCTTAAAATGATAGTCACCTATCTGGACATTCACTGACGGAATAATACTTGGTCTCTTTTTCATTAAAATTTCGTCCGCTGCATTCTCGGTGATCCGAATATTATTTATAAAGAAACTGTTTGTACACGAAATTACGTCCGATAACGGGTGAATCGACAACTGATTCGGACGGACGTGACTCCGAATCAGTTTTTTTGAAAAAACGCACAAACACGTTCACGCAACAAGTCATGTCCTTCTCGGCTTAGCCAGCAACAGAACGATTTCTCATTATCAAACAGACGTTCCTTGCACCTCGGCAGTTCTCCACTTCTTTCACCATTCACCACCGCGGGAGGAATGATAAAATCGCCGAGAATATCTAATAGTTTGATGCGTTCACTCGCCAGTGACTTTATCCTTTCGTTAATGTACTGGATGTCTTGCCAATGAGCAGAGAGCACTTGCTTCGAGACAATAGGAAGTAGCGTAAGAATTACGATTTCATTTGCTCCTCGGGACCATAATAGCTCTACTAGTTGTTCGAGGTTATTCCATATCTGTTCTCTTGCTCTCCGCGCTTTCATGTCGGTCTCTCCTGCCATTAACAATACTCGTGATTTTACTTTCACCGTCGAGCGACTAATATCATTTATAATCTGGAAAATGAGCCGGTCTCGGTAACAGTAACCGATATATCTGCCTGAGGTTCCCCTTCTATTTTCCTGCCCTTCGCTAGTTCTTGCCAGTTGAAATAATAGACCCTCTCCGATGTATTGATAGCCTTGGATGGTGGGTTCATTCTCGTATGACCTGGCATCTCCACTCGGACGATGATCACAGCCACGTCTTTTTTCAGAGCTCATTCGATTTTCATACGGGACCGCAACACGCACATTATTTAGTCGCTTGCACCAGCCAACATCACTCTCCTCGGACGAATTTTCTGGGCCCAGACACCCTTGCCGAACGATTGTGCGTATGTTCTCGTATAGGTCTTTCGATGTCGCACTTTTCATTACTAGCAGTAACCGCTGCATTTCTTTGCTGTACTTTTTTACCATTAGCTGGACGAATTCTCCTTCGCTAACCGGCGGATCAAGGTACCTCACTCTACTCATCCATTGTATTAAATATACTTCCGGGTTTTGTCCACCGGTGCATCTATCGGTCGGTGAGTATAGCCGTCGACGTACCTCCAACTGATCTCGCTTACTCCAGAAGTTTTCGATCATTTGAATTCTCACCTCTTCCCATGACTCGCATTCCTTAAGAAACGTCCTTGCCCACTCCGATGGGCTGCCATCCATTTTACTGAACATCAGCTCCATTTTATCTTTTAAATCAATTAGTCTATGAGCCTTTATACATGCTTCAACGTTCTCTATGAATTCAACTACGTTGATCACCGGATGTTTGCCTCCGAAACCTCTCACCTCGACTTCCAGGCAAGGTGACCGATTCACGACTGTTCCTTGGCCTGTGCTCGCAGAAATACTTGTGCATTGCTCCTCATTCTCTCTCTCAAATGCCTAGCACCGAGCTCCATCTTTTCCGCGATTCGTTCATCACGCTGGTCAATCTCTTCCCGGAGTCCCTCAAAGGATGATTTCAAAATTTTGTCCACACGCTCCTCGTTTTTCTGCATCTGATCTTTCATTTGCGCCATGGAACCTCCTAGGCTATCTTGGACGTTTTTTACTGTGCTTGTTAATGTTTTTTTAACACTGGAGATTTTATCGTCCAGCGCGACTTTAAGTTCTTCTCTAAGGTCTCCTTCATATTTTTTTATTTTCGCATCCAGTTTATTCTCCAAAAGCTCGAGTTTTTTATTTAATATCGTGTTATTTTTATTTATCACCTCGTTCGTTTCCTCAAGTTTATCATGAAGGTATTTTATATTTGTAGGTGAATGTAGGTGAATACATCCTGTTTGTTAAAATGGTATAATAAAATAAACTTTAATAACAAACAATATAGATCAATAAATTAGATAAATACCTATTTAGAAACGTTTTCGGGCATAACCCATCATCAGCTAACACTAACTTAAAGGAAACTTAAAACATACTGAAGCGAATATAGGGAATACATGTGTATATATAGTAGATGTAAAGAGGAATAAACATGGCAGGTATAAAAATCTATAGGTTGAAAATGCTAATAATTAATATAAAATATAAAATAAAACAAGAAGACAAAAAGTTAAATTTTTATACTAAACAGTGGATTATTATTATTAGGTGTTTGGTCATTTAAAATATTATTTTTATATTTATTTATATAATAATTTTCTGCAATGTTCATATTATTACCTTTGTGATAAGTGGCCAGGATGGTTACAGTATTTTCTATTGAATTAGGTTTATGTTTATTTTTAATTAGATGTTCTGCATAGGTTGATTTTTCTATTTCATTATTATTAAATGCTTTTATATGTTCTTTATATCTGCAATTGATTTTTCGCCCTGTTTGACCAATGTATGATTTCTCACAATCAGTACAATTTATTTTATATATACCGCTATTTTCATAAATATTATTATTTTTTAAATTTAAGGTGTTTATTTTATATTTTAAATTATTTTTAGTTTTGAATGCTACATTTAAACCTTGTTTTTTGAATAAATTGGTTAATTTGTATATGTTATTGTTTATAAATGTGAATGTTATCCATCCTTTATTGTTAGTAGCATTATTGACTCTTAATTTTTGTATATATTTTGATTTTGATTTTATTTTGTGAATTAGTTTATCTATTATTTGTTCATCATAACCATTATTTCTTGCCAAAGTCTTTAATATATTAATTTCTATTTGTTTTTTATTTATATTCATGGGTGTAGTTAATACTCTATTTATTGCAGTCATGAAGTAAGCATATTTATGTTGGTTTGGGTGATTTGATGTTTTATGAATTATATTATCAGTGGTGGTTTGTTTTCTATAAATATTATATGTTAACTTATCATTTGATTTTATTATTGTTATATCTAAGAAATTTATTTTGTTATTTTCTTCTTTTTCCATAGTATAATGAATATTTTTGTGAATTTTATTTAAATCATTTAAAATGTCATTTTCAGTATTACTACTATTTTCATCAAAAATTAGTAGTGTATCATCTACATATCTAATATAAGATTTAATATTGTATTTTTGTATTATATTTTCCATGTATATTTCTTCTAAATTTTGTAGAAAGATTTCACTTAAAATACCTGACAAAGGTGAGCCCATAGCTAATCCATTATTTTGTATATACATGGAGTTATTAAAATTAAAGTAATTTTGCTCTGTAACAGTTTTAATTATTTGGATTAATTGATTACAAAAAATATTATTCTTTAACTTATTTACAGATTTTTTAATTATATCTATGGTTTCATTTATAGGTATATTTGTATAAAGGTTTGTTATATCATAAGAAATTAATTTAGTTTTGTTATTAATTTTTATATTTTTTAATTTATCAAAAACATCCAATCTGTTTCTAATAGTATATTTATTATTAATTGATATATTAGTTTTTAATATTTTAGTTATTAATTTTGAGATTTTATAAGAAGGTGCACTAGTATAATTTATTAGTGGTCTTATAGGAGCATTATTTTTATGTATTTTTATTAAAGGGTTAAGAGTTGGTGCTTTTGGGTTCATATTTATTAAATATTTAGCTTCATTATTATTTATTATTATATCAGATTCTTTTATTATTTTCCTTATTTTTATTTGATATTTATTAGTGGGGTCTGTTTTTATTAATTGTATATTATTTCCTTTTAAAAAATTTTCAGTTTTTTGGATGATTTCATTTTTATTGATGATTACTAAACTGTTTCCCTTATCTGCTTTTACAATGACTGCATTGTTTTGTTTTAATTTACTATTGATATTTTTAATTGTGTTTTGTATTTTTAAATGTTCTATATTTGTTTCATTTTTCTTTAAGATATTTCTGATGACATGAGTTGCCTCAGCTCTAATAATTGTTTGATCTTCAATTGGTAATTTTTGGATAGCAGATTCAGTTTCTATAATTAAATTTTCATATTGTTTTTTGTTATATATGTTTAAATTATATTTATAGCCCAAATTTACAGTATTAATTTCATCATTTGTTAATTGTATGTTGGTTAAGTTTATAGTTCTGGGATGAAAATTAAATTTGTTATTATCTGCAAGTTTTGGTTTTTGTTGTTTTATTAAGTTATTTAATTTCTTATCTAAAATTAGGCGTTTTTTATTAATAAATGCTTTAATTTTTAGATCTATTTCATCTAAATATAATTTTAATATTTCAAAATTTAAGTTATTAGCTAGATATATATGTAATTTTAACATTTGAAGGTTAATTTTATTCTTTTTGTTATAAAGGAAGTTAATTTCATTTTTAATCCAAAATTTTTCAGCTTGTGATTTAGTTTTCATTGCTATATCAGATTTATTTTTTATTTTAACTACTGCATATTTAGGGATTATATTATTACTTATACAAACTTTATTAAAATATATGTTATTGATAGTTTTATATAATTTTAACTTTAAATAATAAAACTTTTGAATATATATTGCCATATCGGCATAATTAAATGTAGGTGAATACATCCTGTTTGTTAAAATGGTATAATAAAATAAACTTTAATAACAAACAATATAGATCAATAAATTAGATAAATACCTATTTAGAAACGTTTTCGGGCATAACCCATCATCAGCTTATATTATGTATTTTATATTGTGATCCAATTTGTCGTTTAACTTCTCATTTCCTTCTTTTATGTTGTTATTTAACTTTTCATTTTCTTCTTTTAATTTTTCATTAAATTTTTCATTTAATTTATTATTGTTTCTATTTATATTTTCGGTTAAGCCGTCAAACAACCGCATCATTTTTTCTACTGTTAGGCTGGACGAGCCCATGAAAGATGGCCCAGGTTCTTCAAACGCGGGACGCGTGGGGCTAGGGGGTACATAACCTTCTGGACCAGTCTCTGAAAGACGGTCCGAGGTATCGAGCGGTGTATCGTCACCCTCCTCGCTAAAATCATCCGGAATGGGTTGAACATCCCGGTAGTTTCCCCTTGTCACCACCACTCTGTTCAAGTCACCACTCTCCATCTTTAGGCAGGATAACGAGCCAAGCGTTTATTAACGGGCCTATCTACCGAAAGAATATAATAATAATAATAAAATATATAGAGAAATTTTAACCGACTTTAATGTCGTACAAAATGTGAAAATAGTAAAAAATATAAAAAATATAAAGCAGGCCGAGGGGAGATGTTAAAAATAAACACTTATCTGTTTGCTTGGCAGTTTCCCCTTCGTCCTCTGCTCCTTCCAGGTAACGTCCTTTTGACTATTCGATGTCCCTGTTCGTTCGGGCCGCCAGTGTAAAGAATCACGATTTCCTCGCTTAATGATCAGAAAAAAATCCTTCGAGAAAAAAATATAAAAAATCGCGAAAACAAATAAAAAAAAATATCTACGGGCGCCAACGGTGAAATCTCGGTTCACCGCTACCGGAATAGCTCTGCCTAGCAGAGCTTAGGCCTTCCAAATGAAATAACAAACAAAAACAAAAAAAAATATATATATATAAGAAAAATATGTCTGAAAATCGACTAGATTAAAAAATTTTTTGACGAAGATTACTCGCACTGCGTGGCAAGTTTCACAACAACGAAACGCGGTTCAATCGACGTCTTCTTCTTCTGCTCCACCGTAAACTTCACTGATCGACTAGCTATACTAGCATTCAAAAATGCAACAGAACACAGTCGACAATCCCACGGCGGGCTTTTACCGCGATATCGGCTAGTCGACATAAACGTCGATTCTTCTGAAGTAACAACTTATTACTATATACTTTTAAAGCGGCCACTACCGTGCCTTTACGGGATTTTATATATTCAGCCGCGACTCTCGTAGCTGTACTACACGCACACATACGCTTTCCCTCGACACATGCCTTATCTTCGCGATATCGGCCAGGCTAGCTGGTCGTGAAAGCGTCTCTGATCGCCATGTACCGTTGTTGCCCGAGAAACCAGAACAATAAACAATAAAACAAAATAATTTCTATCTCGAGCAATATCATCGGAAAGCGTATACGACAATTATTGCCGTAGGTAATACCAAATAGCGAAGAATGCTACATATCATTCTTGAAGCACATTTCAGAAAAAATGAAAATATGATTCATAGATATGAGGGCCATCTGGAAAGTAGTACCCGTTTGCACCATGCGGAGCGCGAGATTTAGAAGTTCCGTGCACCTCACTGGATGAGCAGATCTCTGTGCGCGAGGCGGCATCCGCCTTCTCTTACGAATTTCGGTCGAAGCTCCATGAGTGTTTGGGTCAGGTCGTCGATGTATTCTCCGATGTGCCGGGATTATGTAATCGCTTTGTTTACCGAATTTCTGTTAAGGAACATGAGGTGTTTCGCTGTATAAAAAATTATCCGATTCCGTTTTCTCGTCGAGAGGCAGTTGGGCGGGAAGTGGTACGTATGATGAAGTTAGGTCTCATTAGCCATTCCTCATCGCCGTACGATTCGCCCCTGGTGCCGGTGTTCAAAAAAGACGGAAGTGTACGAATATGTCTCGATGCCCGGGACATTAATAAAATTATCGTTGCGGAGAACAATCTGCCACCACCTATAGATGATTTATTGTTCAAATATTCCGAGTTTCAATTTCTGTCCAGTCTGGATCTGGTAGCGAGCTTCATGCAGGTTCCACTTCATGTAGACTCGCGCAAATATACAGCATTTGTTTTTGAGGGAAAGGTGCTACCAGTATAATGTGGTCCCGTTTGGTCTAAAGATTAGTACAAGCGCCTTTGTGCGAGCCCTTGATTTCGTTCTGCTGCCCAGTTGCGCGCCATTTGTACTAGCGTATGTGGATGATCTGGTAGTGTTGTCGAGAACAGAAGAAGAGCATATCAAGCACTTGTCCATCGTGTTGCGAGCGTTGAAAGATGCGGGGATGACGGTTAAGTTGACGAAATCGGCATTTGGAATGAGGGAGGTAGATTTCGTAGGTTATCGGCTCGCGGCCACGGGCATCTCCATGCAGCCGGAAAAAATAAACAAAATCAAGAACTTTCCGCGTCCCGTAAATCGCGAGCAGGTCATGTCTTTCCTGGGCCTTTGCAACTTCTATCGCAAGTTCATCCAAGGATATGCTGACATCATTTTACCGGTGTCCGATTTGGTAACTCGGCGGACCCCGTTTGTATGGAAGCGTGAGCAGGAAGAGGCTTTTGAGAATTTCAAGAGTGCCTTTGCGGAGCATATACGGCTCCAAACTCCAGACTACAGCAGGGAGTTCGTGATCTGTTCCGATGCCTCTGACAGAGCAGTCGGGGGATCCTTGTCCCAATTCGATGACGAAGGGAACCCAAGACCGATCATGTTTGTCAGCAGGCTTCTCACCGGAACCGAAAGGGACTATTTTACAACCGAGAAGGAGCTATTGGGCGTTGTGTTTTGTCTTAAGAAATTTCGTATAATTGTAGAAGGCTTTCCAGTCCTAATTTTGACAGACCATGCTAGGCTAAAATTCTTGTACGCGTCGCGTTGGAGGAACGATCGGCTCACGAGATGGTTGCTTTTCCTACAGAACTTTGATCTGCGCGTCAGGCACCTGCCTGGGAAGGAAAATGTGGTAGCCGACATGCTCACGCGAAATTTGGGTCCGACAGAGACGTTAGACAGAAACTGTGCGCTGGTATCGTTTATAAGTCGTAAAAATACGTGCAGTTTTCGAGAACTATTCTGTGATATAGGTTGTGAGCAGCGCCAGGACAAGGCGTGGTGTTGTGTTTTGCGAAACTTAGAATCGTCGATCAAGCTGAAGCACGTTCTATCAAGTGCATCGGGGAATTTTATTTTTTCGCAAGAGCCCGAGAGAAAGATGGAAGGTGTGCATACCAGAAAAGAATGTAGAAGAGTTGGTATGGGTGTATCATTCGAAGTTTGGGCACCCGGGGCAGTGGCGCACACATATGTTGATTTCTCGCCCATGCTATTTCCCGCGGATGAGGAAATCTGTCAATAATGTAATACGACGTTGCGACCTATGCAAAACAACTAAACCATTTACGCAGGCTACCGCTGGCGCACTAGTGAGTTATTCGCCGAGAGGTCCTCTTGACGTCGTCACCGTTGATGTTTTCGGACCATTACCTATGGCTAAAGGAATGACGCAGGTTTTCGTCATGTATGACGTGTTCTCTAAATTTGTCAGATTTTATCCTATGAGAAAATTAAGTACGCGTAATTTAGTGCGAAAGGTTTCTGATTTTATCCGGACTGTGGGAAAAATGAATACCATCGTTTCCGACAATGCCACCGTTTTTAGGAGTCGGGCTTGGGAGACATATTTTTTTGGAAATAGGTGTAGAGGTGCGGCACATCGCCGCGTACTGCCCAAAAAACAATCCGACTGAGAGGGTAAATTTAGAGCTGGGAAAGATGGTTCGCGCGTTATGTCATCGAAGGCACTCCGATTGGCTAACCCATATCAAGGGGATAGAGGCCTGTATGAACAATATCCCGAGTACTGTGACGGGAAGGGTTCCGAGCGAGGTTATTTTTGGCGGATTTGTAAGGGATCCTGTATGCGATGCGATACCGTTTCCTCCGTTTTAAAATGATGAGACACACGAACAAATGATAGAGGTAATTAAGAAAAGAATAAACGATCTCAACCTGAGGAGACAGAGACGACATGATGAGAAGAATAATTTACGAGAGTACAGGGTGGGCGAACGTGTATTTATAAAAAATCACGTGCTCTCATGCAAGTCAAAAAAGCGTATTAAGAAACTAGAATTATTATATATCGGCCCGTATGAAGTGGTCGAAAGGCTGCACTGCAACGCATATCGGCTGCGCGAGGTTTCGGATAAAAACAATATTGTTTGGCGGAAAGTTGTAGACCTGCGGCCTGCATAATGTGAAAACTCAGCGAATTCCTCTTTGAAAAAAAAAAAAAAAAAAACATTGTATTTTCTCTTACTCGCATTTAACATCTTTGAGACTTTCTACCCTATGACTATCACCCTGGTCACCAGCTCTCGCGTTTACGTGAGACGTGGGTGAGCTAATATCAGATAATAAACTGTGTATACAATGCATACTTGGCATGTATATTTTTTTTTGCGATGTGATTCATTTCAGTTTCGTCGCAGTAAGATATTTGGCGGCTGTGATCCGGAACAGTCTACTGGTGACGATGGGTTTGAGCCCTTCTTCTTTGTTAGATTTTATTTTTGTTTTTTGTGTTTATGTTCATATTGCTGTTGTAGAAAATTCGTCATTGAATAGGTTTTCTCTTAATTGGTTATTTCTACAGTGCGGATTTATATCGGCACTCTCCAGCCATATACGAATGGTGCACAGGCACACCCTATTGAGTTCTTCTAGTTATTTTGATGTTTTGTCCCAATTCGTGGCATATCTTTTATTATCATTTCTTCTTTTACGCGATTTTTTTTGTTTTTTTTTAATTTACATAATTGGCTCCGGAAACTATTTGATCCTGCTCCAGTTCCTCTTCTTTATCGAATTTTTGTTCTCCTTCACCACGGGAGTCGGTAAGTCTGGCTCTCGACTTGCGTGTCGCGGCACGGGGTGTTAACCTCTCTGCTCCTGTCATCTCAAATCCATTGTCCCTCCGATCGACACCATTCCTTCTGTCTCTATCCATATTCGAATAAACTTTTTTGTTGGTCCCTCTTTTAATATTGTATTTCCTTTCATGACGGGTAAGCTTCCGGTCAAGCCGCTAGCTTTGTGGGCACTGCGAAGGCAGACGCGGCCATATGGTGAAGCGGGGAGAGAAGGATGCCTGGTGCTTCAGCGAAATATTTCATGCGGTTTTGTGTTGTTTTATTATATTCTTAGTTTACCCGTGGTCCGAGCAATTGGGGTTGTGGGCAGCATCTAATGCGAGCGGCCATAGCGTCCGATGGAAGACTTGGGTGCACCACGGTGAAACAACAGCTTAAATCGGTCGGATTTATAATGACCACCGATCATTGGAGGCGAGTGGGTCTATAAATATACGACTCTAGCATCGACCAAAGTACTCGACAGAAAAAACTGCATTAAGCATAAAGGAACCGGTTACATTTTATCTTTTTATTTTTTATTCCTTTACGCGGAGTACCGGGGAAAAAAAAAAAAAAAAAAAATATGGTGGAGCAACGACCGGAGCTCAGTCCCGTGTCCGTTTTTTTTAGTATTTCATTATAGGGTCACCCTCTTTCGGGCGCGATCGATCGGGCGCGATTTATCGGGCGCAGCTCTATCGGGCGCAGCCTCTTTCGGGCGCAGCCGAACTCAGACCTTTTTACAGACCACCTACGGTGATTTTCAGGTATCATCCGTTAAACGTGGTCATCTGTGTTAGTGAGAAATACGAGTTACCAAATACAGCTATCAGAAATTCCGTCCAAAAAATACCGCTCTTCGTTAACGATTTAGTTTTTCCGCGCGTATAGCATGTTTTTATATGCATAAATATATATATAATCACAAGACACATGTTTTACATGATTTTATTTGGTTATTCGCTTTTTAAAAATATTTTCTATTTTTTTTTTTTTTTTTTGAAATTACGACTTCACCGTGAAATACTCATAAACAGACTTTCGCGATGTAAATTTAAGAGTTCTGTTAGCAATGGTGACATGAAACGGACGAAAATTATTAATATTAATAATCGGTCAAATGAATTGTCTGTTTTCTTAATTTTTTTTTTTTGCTAACGTATGGATACGTTTATTGAAGTTTTTTTTGTTATCTACGATTTTAATTATATATTCATTTCCTTGACGAATCAACCTTGGTTTCAAAAAAATATCGAAAAAGACAAACAAAGGCGCAAAAATGTTTAAACATAAACACATTTATGGTAATACTGGGCGCGAAATGAATACGATATTTCAAATTAAAGATTAAATATCTTTGTTTTGAATTTAATATTATGTAAATGTAAATTATGGTAATCTTTAAATTAACTCACAGAACGTTCAGTACATGAAACATCCTTCCCGGCTAACCTCTTTTTTTTTTCTTTTAGTTCGTTTAGAAAAATTTTAAATCTTCAAATCACTGAACTAATATTATTTTCGTAAAAATTTTAATAAAACCAATAAGGAAGAATCTTTCAAACCTTGAATTTGTTTAAATATTCCCGATAAATGCACTGCGGGAAATTCTATTTTAAAAATAATGGATAATCTTCTTCTGTATATAAATAGGCAAAGACAAAACGGTTCAGTACCTTCTTCTCCACTATTTATTAACCGATTTTCTTGCTTTTTTTTTTCTATTTAGTAACTATTGATGATCTTTAGAGCTATCAGTAGACAAAATTTTGGAAACAGTTAAACTTTTTATTTCGTATTTAAATAAAAAAGTAATACAAAATTGAAAAAGGAAGTCGCTGCAGCCAGTAAATTTGTTCTTATTGAAATGTTTTAATTTTTCTTAATAATCATCATTATTGGCTTTTTTAAAGTGTACTAAATCTTAAGGTGTTATTTAATTTTTGTATTGAAAGTACATATAAAAGTATATGTTCTCAGATATATAATGAACGAATGTATAAGAGTGGGAGAAAAATTTTGGAAATATACAAATTCGTATATATTTTTCTAAAATTTTTAATGATAATTAAGGTCGAATTTGGACCATTGGGGGAACGCTAGTATTTATATACACGTGACTGAAGTGGCAAACTGTAAATATATGAGATACATTTACATTGCAAAATGATTTAATCAACCCAGAATAACGCTCCTACTGAATAGCATGGACTCATCAAATTAAATGACGAATTAAAATCACAGTTTTTATAACCTTTTCGTATTTACCTGAAATTGCGTACAAGCAAGAATATATAAATTGACATATTCCCCGTTTTTAGAATTAACTTAAAAATATTAATGACTTAGTAATTATATAATGATTCATTAACCTTAGTGTGGGGAACATTAACGACCCAAGTCCGAGTAAAAGCAGTCAGTGAAAATTTTTATACATATAATAATTGAAAGTTTTTAGAATATTTATTAATTAATAAACTGGCGCGCATTCTTCATCTTTCTGGTCCATGGTATCCTCCAAATCCGGCGGTAGCACCACATTTCAAGTTACCTGCAAAATAAATATTTTAGAGCTAGATATTTAATTCTGCACGTTATGTAACACGGATTAATTACTTGGAATCATTTTTTCTTATTACTGTGAAATACGACCTACATAAGCCAGAATTCATTTTTAAACCATGCAAAAACATCAATAAAGCAGCTCATTTAGTAATAAAATTAACATAATTAAGTAACAACAATTTTCCGATTTTTAAACAACTATTTGACATTCTTAAAAGTATATATTTGTTTTATAACCGTTATATATAATTATTTTAGAAAACAAGTAAATATTGATCGCCAGTGAGTATTCCAAAAAAATACAACAGCACTAATAACATATATGCGGAAAATAATTTTATGGATATATTGTAAACTGCTCATGTTTTTCAAACGGGCGTCGATTTTTTTTTGTCGGTTCGGTTCTTACCATGGGGGATTTCCTACGAGTGACTGAAAAGAGGTAATGAATAGGACCTCGAATATTTTACAATATGCGAATCTGTAAAACTAAAAGAAAAAGAAAAAGTGATAAAATCGTCATGGAAAAAATCGTATATTTTTCTTGGAATTGACCATAAGTTTATTGTAAAGCAGTTGTTATTATTTCGGCGGAAGAAGAATTACTAGAATATTTTTCGAATAGGCTATTCTTAATAATGACCGTAGTATAGAGAATTAACGAATGAAACTGTTTTCTGTAAATAAGTGTAGTGCTTTAGTTTATTTATTTTACCAAATCCTGAATAGCTTCATAAGAGGTGAAATTTATTTACCTACTTGTTCATAACTCGTACGATTGGCTATTCAGTTTTTAATTTCTAAGAAAATGGTTAATTTTCCTAACAGAAGAATATAACAAAATGTACAATGAATGCGTGTAAAACTTGCCATTATTGTTATTTTTACTTTTCTGTTCCGAAAAAAAAAGAATGCCGCAAAGGATGTTGACACATAATGGTTTCTGTCTTCGTCTTTGAACGTGATATAATATTAACAAAATAAAGAAAACATAGTCTTATTGATAAAAGTAACCGAGTAAAAAAAAGAAATATGTCAATTGCGACAAACGTTTGTTGAAAGTCGCAACAAATTATAATCAGCTTCAGCTTGAAGATTATCTTCATGGTGTAGCACATAATGTAATTAGTTAACTTTAGTGTTTGCATGTATTATAGGTATTATTATTATTATTACTTAGGTGTATATGTAAGATTTCGAAATCGTTTATTTCTATATTTGTAAATAATGCTATTATTATAATATTATAATTGCAAACTCTTATTTTGTTGGGAAAACGTGAAAGAGGAAAAACATAATTTCTAATTCGACTAGCTGTATGAACACTGGTTGTACCTTGTATATATATATATATATATAAATATATATATATATATATATATATATATGGTTTGAGAAATTATCATTCCTGCGGACAGGGGGGATAATTTTTTTGCGACAGTTTTATCGCAATACATACTATAGGTTTCAAATTGTTGGTAACTTAAATATTGTTTATGCGTGTTATAGAAAATACCTATTTATTAAATAAAACTGTATCCATTTCATATAAGAAAGATTGATTCCTTATCGAAGAATAATGAGGATATTGTTCCAATTTTTGTGGTTTTTGAAAATTTCAGTTATTACTAAACGACCAAACATTGTAATTTGTGTAGTATGCTGTAAACTAATTTAACAGGCTCAGCTTGATATCGACACAGTTGTGTTTAAGCCGTATGTGAAAAAAAGAAACAAAAAAAAAACGATGAACTAGAATATTATTTTTCTTATAAATATGTTCAAAATTTATCCTCTTCTCTCTTCCATGCCTACTTCATGCGACATTTTATGTTTTCGTTTACTACAAAACATGCACGCAGGAGCAAGTTCATTTTTTCATAAATATTAAATATTTTTTTCTTTCTGTGCGTTTTACTTTTAGGCCAACTGAGGTTAAATCTGAAAAAGCAACCTAAAGGATTCGAACAAAAATAAAAGCAAATATACTAAGGCTAACTGACAAATCATTCTGAATAAATTAATGAAATAACTATATAAAAACAAATAGGCGATCGTGCTCATTTTAACAATTACTCATTTATTGTTTGATCACATTTTGCCTCAACGCGACTTTTCTGTTCAGCAAATACAAAAAGAAAACAAGCAAGCGTACGGATAATTTAGTATTTGCAACAACATATCATAAGTATCGAAATGCAAACCAGGTAAAGGACCTTGATTGATGTGCCCAAATAAATAAATAAGACTGAGGTCGAAAAAGGTAATTCTCAGTTATGTTTTGCGGTCATTACCAATAAGCAGATATAGAGAACTAAATACAGCTTCTTCCATATTATTCACTACCGTCACTAAAGAATTTTTTTTTTTTTAAAATAAAACCAAAAAACCTTTAGTAAAGAAAGCCGATATGATGAGAAACAGAAGTCAAAAAAGTTACTATTATAAATATTTAATGTAAATTAATAGAACGATGATTCGAATAATGAATACCTGCAAATTATTCCTTTTAAAGCTTTGTGTTACTCAAATCCAACCCACCTGAACAGACAATATTTAGAAAGTATTATTGCAATTTAGTGTGATAAGTTAGTAAAAAAACGAAATTCTAGAGAAAAAAATTCGGTTAAAACGCGTTTTGTAACTAACAAACGTGTTAATTACAAAGTGGTTGTAGCCATTGACGGTTCTTTTCCTTTTTTATTAAAAACTATTTCACAGTAGAAAATTAATTAATCGCTTCTGTTTCTCAACTTACTACTTTACTTTTTCTTTTTCCCTACAAAACACGCATTAAGTATTGCCGAGTCGATTTTTCTAATTATTATAATTCTTTTATGAGCCGCTCGCTTCATTATTAAACAAAACAAGAAAAGCTTCTTCCTTATTGGCTTTATTAAAATTTTTATGAAAATAATATTAGTCCAGTGTTTTGAAGATTTAAAATTTTTCTAAACGAACTAAAAAAAAAAAGAAGTTAACCGGACAGGATGTTTCATGTACTAAACATTCTGTGAGTTAATTTAAAGATTACCATAATTTACATTTACATAATATTAAATTCAAAACAAAGATATTTAATTTTTAATTTGAAATATCGTATTCATTTCTCGCCCAGTATTAACATAAATGTGTTTATGTTTAAAAATTTTTGCGCCTTTGTTTGTTTTTTTCGATATATTTTTGAAACCAGGGTTGATTCGTCAAGGAAATGAATATATAATTAAAATTGTAGATAACCGAAAAAACTTCAATAAACGTATTCCCAATTAAACTTGTTAGATACGAATAAAAAAGAAAGATAATATAAGGAGTATGTATCAGAAGCAAATTCAATCCAGTTATGTTACACTTTAAATGACGTAGAGTTGATAGTTTGTAATTTTTTAAATACGGTTGACTATACGTTAGCAAAAAAATAAATAAAATGAAGAAAACCGACAATCCATTTGACCGATTATTAATATTAATAATTTTCGTCCGTTTCGCATCACTATTGCTAACAGAACTCTTACATTTACATCGCGAAAGTCTGTTTATCTGTATTTCACACTGAAGTCGTTATTTCAAAAAAAAAAAAAAATTAGAAAATATTTAAAGAAAGCGAATAACCAAATAAAATCATGTAAAATATGTGTTTTGTGATTATATATGCATATATAGCATGCTATACGCGCGGAAAAACTAAATCGCTAACGAAGAACGGTATTTTTTGGACGGAATTTCTGATAGCTGTATTTGGTAACTTGTATCTTTCACTAACACAGATGACAACGTTAAACGGATGATACCTGAAAATCACCGTAGGTGGTCTGTGAAAGGTCTGAGTTCGCCTGCGCCCGAAAGAGGCTGCGTCCGATAGAGTCTGCGCCCGATAGAGTCGCGCCCGCTTTTTCGCGCCCGAAAGAGCGGTCCCCTTCATTATATACGTATATTTTTTTTTGTCTTCTTCTCTCCATCTTATTTTTTGTTGATCTTATGGTGATTCGGTAAATTTATGCATTTCGTTGTTCTTCTTTCCATTTATGAGCTAGTTTTTCCTCTCCGCCCCAGAAGCGGTATATATTTGCCACCATCTTTATGGGGTATGGCAATTAGGTGAATACGCTGGGATCCGTTCTCACAGTGGTGGAACAATATTTCTCTTTCGATTCTTTTTTCCTCCTATTCACGTATCGGCATTTTTCTCTCATTGCCCTTTTCCTTTTAATATCTTTCTTTTGGATACGGAGTCAGGCACGCGATGGAGCCCCGCGACCTATTAAAATTTTTTTTGCGGTTATTTTGTACTGAAATGGAGTCATTTTTTTATTTTTTTTGCGTACTTCACTTTCTAGATAACATTAGATTTCTTTAGATGTATCTTATTTCTAGAACTTTCGGTCACTTTACGGGCATCTTAATTTTGAGTCAATTATCGTTTAATAAAGAAAAGAAAAAAAAAAACTTTTGCCCAGTCCGATAGTTATATTTTGTAATGGCTACTCTTTTGATATTTTGTGTCGTTTTTTGTTGTTTCTGGGTATTTTGTTGTCGTTGTCTCGATACCACTGGGACGATATGCGAGAGTGATTGTGTGACCCCGGGTGCGATCGCATGGTTATTATTTTTCGATGCCCGGAGGTCGAGTTGTTTTTCGGGTTTTGATTTTTTTTTTTTTTTTAGACACCAGGTCCCCGTAATAATAAATAATAGAAAAAAAAAAAAAAAAAAAATTGTCGATTAGTTTAGATGGTTAATTTGGGGGCCCCACCGTTTTTTTTATTTTTTTTATGATGTGAAAAGGGGGTCCGACTAGGTAGGCCAATTTGAGGTCCTCCGCACGGTCCGATCGATGATGAAGATGAAGATAGAAGATGTAGATGTTCATACCGCCGCGGGGACATTTTGACGCCCCATGAAATAAGATGGTGAGCGTTCTCAGGGGGTGTCTATGGGAGGTCCCAATCATGTCCACTATCAGGTTGGGTAGGCCAGGTGGGGGGATGCGGGCCGCGCGTCTTTCCAGCGCCGATGCGAGAGGTTGTCGTTTGGGGGGTTTACATGTCCACTCTTTTTAAGCCAATGGGGGGTTCCGCGTGAGTAGTCTGTAAATACAGGAACTGGGAGTTCGGCTAATCCAAACCCCAATTCCTGTCCCGGAGGCGAAAATTCACCCCAGACCGGTAATCCGAACACAAAATTCACCCCAATTCATGTCCAGGTGGACAAAATTCACCCAAGTTTCCCCCGGACGGTTCCCGCACGTTTCTGATAAACCGAACGTCCAAACAGTGTCCAGAGGTCAATAAACTATCCAAAGTGTTATTCTGGGGCGCAAGTAACCCCAATTAGTGTCCAGGTGCTGAAAGTTCCCCCAAGTTCCCCAAATTTCTCCGAAATTCCCCCGCACGCGTCCCGCTCGTTTCCGATAAACCGAACCGATTATTAATTAACATAAGTATATTAATTAATGTCCGAAAGTAACCCAAGTTCCCCGCTCGCCCCACCCGCCAGCTGCTTTACCGCAATTTTTTTTCAAAATTCCGAGGCCTAAGTAAGAAAATTCCAAAATTTAACCCCAGTATATTATTTAAAACTAAAATCTAACCTATAACTCCAGTTCACACCTCTCACACGCATATTTCGTTCCCATGCACGCTCCAGTCGCCGTCGCGAAAGCGCACGCGCCGATCCCACGCATATTCCGATCTCCGCCGCGATATCACACCCACACACACACACGCGCTCCGTTCCCAATACCGCGTTTTATTTTTTATAAAATTAACTTAAGTATAATTTTTTTATTTTCCCGATTCCCCGATCTTACTGCCAGATGCCAAGACGCACGTCCCGATCCCGCGCATATATCCAATATAACGTTCCCCGCCGCAAAAGCGCACGCGCCGATCCCACGCATATTCCGATGTCCATCGCTATATCCCGCGCACACATGCGCTCCGTTCCCGATACCGCGATTATTTCTTTAATATTTCAAAGTATGAGTATATATTATTATACATAATATAAAATTAGCCGAAGCATATTTTTTATTTTCCTGATTCCCCGATCTTACTACCATATGCTAAAGTGCACGTCCTGATCCCGCGCATATATCTAACATAACGTTCTCCGCCGCGAAAGCACACACGCCGATCCCCCGCACGTGTCATCCGTTTACGCTGCTCCAATTTTTTTTTTAATTATTATTTTTTTCACATAATAACCCAATCCCTGCTCTGTTGTCTAAACCTAACCGGTTGTCGAAAACATTTACAAATTAACAAATCAATTATTTCTATAGTCTAAAATAGCCTTAGTCTCCTTTACCCCTTCCACCCTCGTTTTCCGGTCGATTCCGTTGTTTTAATATCGAATATATCGCATTCTATTTACTTTTACTACGACCACCAAACCTCCGATCGACGCTCCCGACGCCTCCGTCATTTCATATTGAGAGGTAATTATTTTTTATGTGACCGCTATGAATGTACACCGTCCATTCCCGCACACCCATCTGCTGTCGTTAGTTCCCATACCGTTCATAATAACTTTTATTCAACTCCAAGTATTATGGAATTATTCCAATTATATATTTTCTTCACTTCCGATCATTTCTTCTGACCGTTCATAATATTTTTATTTTCCTCCGGTTCTAAAAATAAATCCTACAATGTCTTCAACGCGATGAATGCGCACACATCTTCTACAGTTAGTTTCCATATCGATCTTAATAATTTTTCGAGCCTAAATATTATAGAAATAGCCGAAGTATATTTTTTTCGTTTCTGATCATTTCTTCCGACCGTTCATAATATTTTTATTTTTCTCCGGTTCTAAAAATAAATCCTACAATGTCTTTAACGCGATGAATGTGCACATACCTGCCGTCGTTAGTTCCCATACCGTTCATAATAACTTTTTTCAACTCCAAGTATTATGGAATTATTCTAACTATATTTTTTTTTTCGCTTCCGATCGTTTCTCTCGAACGTTCATAATTTTTTTCCAGACATATGTATTCAAAAATGAAATCGAGTATAATTTTATTTAACACGGTTTCATAATTTCCCTCTCCGTCCCCTATTCATCCTACACAAATTACAATTCTTTCATAATAAATGTTCTAGACCCAGTCAAACAATCAACTCTTGCAGAAGTGTAGACGTTGCCTCCAACACCCATTTTACTATCAATTATTGTATATTATTGTTAGATTATTTTTCCAAAAAGTCTTTTGAAGTTTTTGTCCGTTTGTACATATTTTTTTTATTTTATTTGCACGACATCCATTTCCATGCATACACGTTTCCCTAGCAATTATAATATGTTTTATTTATTTTTCAACTCCACCCAGACTTACATACACGTCCTATTAGGTTCCTTATTAATCGTGAACATTTTTTTTTTCTATATTAGCCGCAGGAGCGTATCACATCAGACCCACACATATACCACACACAGTCATTATATTTAATTTTTAATTATCGATCTTTAATTATTTTTACTGGTATTATTTTTCCGACACATTCACCCCGCCATACATACTTTACATCTTTTAACATTTTGATAGAGAAAATCTCAGAGCACTAAATAATTTTTATCAACATCGTAACTAATTTTAATATTATACACATCTCAGTATAATTATTAAACGAAGGAACTATTATTTTCATTGACGATATTGTTGCTACAAACATTAATCGTCCTTTTCCAGGTATAGTCAACCTTTTCGTGTATTCGTCTCGTCTTTCTATCAACCTTTGACCGCTCAATTCTCCCCCGCTATTTACCGTTATTCGCTAGAAGAATATTTTTTTAGACTCGTTCAAATACACACACATGCACATAAAAAAATAGACATCAACGTCATCGAACACTGATCTCGACATTTCCAAGAAATTCAATCGCTGCTCCACAGTCTAAGATGTCTCCGCCCGCCTCACCGTTCGTTCGTAACATTATTGAAGCGCCTGTCATGTACCGTTATTTACGACCTTTTACAACATACAAAGCCACGACATGTATACACCTTTTCTAGAAAGCATGGTGAAAATGGACAATCTCTCCCGATGAAAACCAGCTTGAATTACGTACCGTTATTTCATTCATTTTGCAGAAGGTTAATTTAATGCATCCATGCATCTTTTCTACTAATAAATAAGCAAATGTAACCTTTAATCCTTTCTACCTTTTCGCAATCAATTTACTGATTGTACATACTTTTTATATTTTTTTCCACATACTCCTTGATCGTCACAACCACCACAAAAGCGAACCATCCATTCGCACACACTCATCTGCTACCGTTAGATCTCATATCATTCATAATCATTTTTTCGATTCTATTAGTTTAAGAATATTTCATTTTTTTTTGTTGTTTTTTTCTAACTCTAACATTTTTTTTTTTTCGAAATCTTTCGTATTATATTTTTTCTCCCATATGGCTGTCACGTAGTCGTGGCGAAAAATGCTCCGCTCATAACCTTACATGTATGTTACCATACCGATGTATTAGATCGTGCGACAATGTTATAGAGTATGCTGAAACGGGTTCTTCCCTTTCATATCTTTTGTAGAAAACAGTTCACATGTACACACATACACTCAAACACACATATCTTCATCTCTCCTTGACAGCGTCTTTCAAACACCTCTATAACCAAAGGAATGTGGTTTTTCTGGTACAACCCTCCCTTTTCAAAGGCATGCTTCGAGCTCGAATGTCGAACGGATCTGATCGTGCAGGCAGTATTAGTGTTATGTTAAACGTGTGCATTTTGTAGAATCTGTGTTCTTCACGCATTATTAAAAATTTACTGTAACGGTAAAAGTAATAATTTTCTACGGTTCTTTTTTAGTAAAAAGTTAAAAAAATAGTAATCAAACATGAATAACAATACCGATTCGATTGATATTAAAGCCGACGAATTTATTCAGAATTCATTTTCGAATGATACTGACTCGCATTCGTCTTTTTCACCTCAAACACCGCAATATGATGAAGGTTATACATCAGAAGAATCAACACCCCTTGTACGTAAAATCGTTGGTCCTGTATTATAATCAGAACAAGTGGATATAGCGGAATCTTTTGTAGATATCAGCGTCCATATAGATTGTGATTATGGGTTTCGAGTAACTGAACTAGCAATGATTGATATGTCTGGAGGGAAGTGTTTGCATACGCTGTATAAGCCAAGCAGAGCATGGCATGCATCAAAAATGCCACATTTACAATGTTCTTCAGTGAGTTATTACTTGAAGAACCCTTCATTATTTCCCTGTCGTGAAGAAATATTCATCGCGCGCGATATATTCACGATATTGTCCCAAAAACCGAGGGCTCGCGTATATGTTTTAACAGTATATGCTAAACTTACACTAATGGAACTTAACGAAAAGTCTGAATTGTTGCGTGATTTAGACTACGAAATCGTTAATATGGATCAAGTCTTTCGATTATCTAGTATTGAGAATCTACATGAAGAGTATTTTGGTATAAGCAATTTGATAACTTGTAAACACCATAATGAGAATGATAGTTTTCATTGTGCGGTGAAAAACGTTATGGTGATGAAGGCATGGTACGATCATGTCATCCGTCCGCTGAAGCTTATGAATAATCTCAATATAAATGATTTAAGTCAGTTGTTCATTACAACCACCAAAGAAATGATAATTACGTTATTTCCAAGTTGTGTTGGAGACATTTATACATTTTTACCAGGTAGACTAAAACAGGATGATACGATAAAATCACTTCTACCATGTTTTGAACATGAGAATGATGAAGAATATTATTTCGATGACGATATATTTCTGCATAGTACTCGAAATTGTATGAAAGTAAAAGATTGTATCGACTGCCAACGTACAATTCGCGCAGATTAAAAATTCATTAATTCGATCGTTTTTAACAATTTTGTATATTTTTTCTGTATATTTTTGTGTGTATTTGTACATATATATTTTTTTCAGACCGTTCGTTTTTATGTTTTCTTTAAAATTTTTTAAATATATTTTTATACACATGTAAATACTGTTTTGTATATATTTTGTATATATTTTTTCCCTCAATATCTATTCATTCTCATATTGTATATATTTTTGCTAATTATTTTTTCATCTTTTTCCGATCCTTTCCGATTTCTGTTTATTTAATTTATTTAGCGATCTATCCTTCTCTCCCCCTCTTAACTTAAAGTACTGGTAATGACGAAATTTTCAAAAATCTGAACCAGTCGAGTATAATGGATATACAATTATTTAATTTTCGAATATATTTCCACATAATTTGTTCATATCTGTTTAGATTAAAAAATTAGATTTTTGTCTGTAATACACCATTTTTTTATTTTTTTTGTGTGTAATAAGCGAATTTAACTGTTATACTTTTTCACGTACATCACGTATTTCCGCAGCTGTGAGAGTTTTCATCTGTTTGTAAGATACAACCTCAGTCTCTAAATGTTCTCTAAATATTTTTTTTTTTTCGAGCCTAAATATTATAGAAATAGCCGAAGTATATTTTTTTCGTTTCTGACCATTTCTTCCGACCGTTCATAATTTTGTATTTTTTCTCCAATATGTATGCTCACTATCGTAGCGTAAATGTGTGTCGCTCATAACCTTACATGCATGTTGCCATACCGTTGTATTAGATCGTGCGACAATGTTATAGAGTCTGCTGAAACAGGTTCTTCCCTTTCATATCTTTTGTAGCAAACAGTTCACATGTACACACACACACATACGCACACATATAACCCAAAGAACACCTGCAAACTTTGAACAGACACACCTGCAACCAACTTTCACCAAAGGAATGCGGTTTTTTCTGGTGCAACCCTCCCTTTTCAAAGGCTTGCTTCGAGCTCGAATGTCGAACGGATCTGATCGTGCAGGCAGTATTAGTGTTATGTTAAACGTGTGGAATTTGTTGAAGCTGTGTTCTTCACGCGTTATTAAAATATTCTCAAGAACGATAAAGTCTGTAATTCCCTACGTCTTTTCTCTTTTTCGTTCGCTCTTTATTTTCTGTCTTTTTTCTCTCTTATTGCACGTTATTCTTTTCGCTCTTATTTTCTCTCATTTTTTTAGTATAAATATTACAATAATAATCGAATATGAATAACAATACCGAATCGAATGTCGATAATGTCGCGGATTTCATTCAAAATTTTTTCGTAAATGATAATGATAATGCAATGTTTCCGGACGATTTTCCAAATATACATATGCCGCCACCACCACCACCAGCAGAAGAAACATCATTACAAGGGCCTTCGCTACATTCATTCTCAGATTTCATTCCATTGGCTACATCAACACCTTTAGCATCACCGGTAATGTCACAAGATTTGCAAACTCCGTCGTTAACGCAAGTACCTTTGGTACATGATGAAAAATAATATAGCACAACAATGTTGGAATTACCCAAAGAAATATTTAACCGAAAAGCAGTCGTCTATGTTAAAGACCCTAACGATCCAGAAAAATAAAAATAGTTTCATGTATGCGGTTTTAGCAAAATTTACATCAAAACCGTCATCGATGTGGCAGTACAATATTCTACAGAAAGTATACGATTTCAGCTTTATTCACTTACCGATCCAATCGCTGGCTGATATTGAAACGTTTGAAAGAATAAACGCTGTATCAATCAACTTATACAAGCTGATAGAAACCGACTATACAGATCAAAGTACATTCAACTACAAAATAAAAGTCGTGTACGCCTTCCGAAAAAATCACAGTTTGTTAAATCATAAACATCACACAAACATATTATATTGGGGATCTAATGGAAATTATCAATTCGCATGGATAAAAAAATTCAGTCGATTGTTGCGGATCCAGTCGCCGAAAGCGAAATTTGTATGCTGGTCATGTCTCGATCCCATGAATACCGATTACGAACATAATAATACTCACAGATGTGACGCAGTCAGTTGGCGTAATATGCACTATATGTAATTAAATAAAGACGTATTTTTCGTATTCATAGATGTATTTTTATTTTTCAAAAAATCTTTTTACATTGTTTCATACAAATTAATGTAATCTATATAATATAATAAATATTTTCATATGTATACATTTTTGTTTTTATTTTCCATAAACTTAAAATTCCAATTTTACTATTGTTGTTGATATATTCCAAACTCCAGTTTGTATTATATCCTCTCGCTCTTTATGTTGAACAGACGAATCAATATTATTTAACTGTTCAGTTAAGTATGCAGAGTCTTTTTATCTTGCTTAACTTTAAAGATATATGATAGATTCTTTTTTCATTTGACAGTGTAAACGTTTTCTTCTTTTACAATTTTCTTATGCTTTATCACTATTACAACATTTTTCATCATTTTCTAACTAATTGTAAACATTTTTCCACTATTTCGTAACATGTTCTTATGTTTTAGGACTTTTTGCCCTATTTTTTTCACCAATTTATACTATTTCGAAGCATTTCATATGACTGAACGCTACTTAAGAAGTTTTTCGATAATTATCACCATTCCTCGCAATATTCATATGTTTTAACGCTTTTTACACTATTTTTCACAAATTCATGATATTTCGCTTCATTTCTAATGTTTGAACGACTCATATGCAGTTTTTCGACAATTTTTCACCGTTTATCACTATATTTTTTTATGTTGCATCACCTTTTATGAAGTCTTCATCAAATTTTACCTTCATTCAACAATATTTTCGTTATTGTACCCCTTTGAACTGTTGTTTTACCCTAAAAGCGAGTGTATATCTAATTTGTTATAATTAAGATAGAATGTAATGTATATTACAAATTTCCTTTCCTGGGAGTATGATTGTGTGTGCAGAATAATAAACTCTGGTAAGAAGCAGACTGTATCCACCATCAAGCAGGGTGTGTAAAGCGTGGTAATTAACTCTGGCATTGCACACATTGCAAGGTAGTTATGATATGTTTGAGCATAAATTAGTTGTTGTATATCATTCATGTTAGTCATTAAATGTTCACACTGAGAGATGCAAGGGGGGGCGTCATCATATGTACCATTACGATTTTTATAATTATAATATACACTAAGCATGTATGTATTACAACGACCACATCAACTCTGTTAAGGACGGTAATGTTTGGAGGTAGATAGTGAACCGTTACATTAGAAGAGGAACATGGGTACATACATGGAAACATCATTAGCGATATTACATCACATGTATGTCATCAAATTTAACTAAAATATTGCGTCCATAGTAAAAAATGCGAGGATTTTTCCTAAGAGGTTAAATTTTATGTCTAAGATGGCGAATATAATAAAATTGATGCGATTTTAGCTGAAGATGGTGTATTTTACACTAAAATCGTTGTTTTACACCTAAAGTGAGATTATTTGGGGAGATAAACGGTCTTTTTTCATATAAAATTTTATGTTTTTTCTAAATGTGGCTATTTTTTGTCCTAAATGGAGTAATTTCTGTGTGAATGGCACTTTTTAGACTGGCCTATATACTTCTTGATGTGATATTCCATTCATTGTGAAGCTATGCTTTGAAAGGGTTTGTGTCTGGTTGTGGGAAGTTTCCAAACTTTTCTGATGCATCGATTATAGTATAATAGTTGTTGTGTGTTAGTGAGTTGATGGTGTTTGGATGGGAATAATAAATAGGGGTAAGAGGTGGAGTGTACCACATCAAGCAAGGAGAGTACTGTTTGATAATTAACTCTATCATTTAAACACATTGCAAGTCAGTTATAATATGTTAAGTCAAAATTAGTTGTTGTATCTCGTTCAGGATTTTACATTAAACAATCACACTGAGAGACGCGATGGACTCGTCATCACCAAGATCCATGCAATCATTACATTATTTTTCACTAATTTGTAATCACCATTTTTTTTTTTATGTTTTGAACGACTCTTATAATGTTTTTTGATAATTTTCATGGTACAAGGTTCATAATGTAAAGTAATTTTAATTATTTCAACAGCCTTTACACACAAATAAAGCAATATATCTTAAGCACACTCAACATAATACAAATTTTTACAAACAGAAGTAAACAACGGATTTACTTAGAAATTTTAATAAAACTTAAGAATCATATTATATATGAAATTGCTTGTTTTTTCAATCAATGATCCAAACTAGCAGGTTTAGAATTATGTCAGACCTCTAGTAAAAACCCCAAATTATTTAATGTGTATATCTTTGCTACTTTTTACCTTATATGTGTGAATGTACATATCTACACATATTCATATATATCCAGATATATACATATATCCAGATATGTACATATATCCATAAATATCTACATACATATATATATCTACATATATGCATATATATCTACATATATACATATATATCTACATATATACATATATATCTACATATATTCATATATATCTACATATATGCATATATATCTACATATATACATATATATCTACATATATTCATATATATCTATGTATATTCACATATATGAAGTAAAAAGTAGCAAAGATATACACATTAAATAATTTGGGGTTTTTACTAGAGGTCTGACATAATTCTAAACCTGCTAGTTTGGATCATTGATTGAAAAAACAAGCAATTTCATATATAATATGATTCTTAAGTTTTATTAAAATTTCTAAGTAAATCCGTTGTTTACTTCTGTTTGTAAAAATTTGTATTATGTTGAGTGTGCTTAAGATATATTGCTTTATTTGTGTGTAAAGGCTGTTGAAATAATTAAAATTACTTTACATTATGAACCTTGTACCATGAAAATTATCAAAAAACATTATAAGAGTCGTTCAAAACATAAAAAAAAAAATGGTGATTACAAATTAGTGAAAAATAATGTAATGATTGCATGGATCTTGGTGATGACGAGTCCATCGCGTCTCTCAGTGTGATCGTTTAATGTAAAATCCTGAACGAGATACAACAACTAATTTTGACTTAACATATTATAACTGACTTGCAATGTGTTTAAATGATAGAGTTAATTATCAAACAGTACTCTCCTTGCTTGATGTGGTACACTCCACCTCTTACCCCTATTTATTATTCCCATCCAAACACCATCAACTCACTAACACACAACAACTATTATACTATAATCGATGCATCAGAAAAGTTTGGAAACTTCCCACAACCAGACACAAACCCTTTCAAAGCATAGCTTCACAATGAATGGAATATCACATCAAGAAGTATATAGGCCAGTCTAAAAAGTGCCATTCACACAGAAATTATTCCATTTAGGACAAAAAATAGCCACATTTAGAAAAAACATAAAATTTTATATGAAAAAAGACCGTTTATCTCCCCAAATAATCTCACTTTAGGTGTAAAACAACGATTTTAGTGTAAAATACACCATCTTCAGCTAAAATCGCATCAATTTTATTATATTCGCCATCTTAGACATAAAATTTAACCTCTTAGGAAAAATCCTCGCATTTTTTACTATGGACGCAATATTTTAGTTAAATTTGATGACATACATGTGATGTAATATCGCTAATGATGTTTCCATGTATACACCCATGTTCCTCTTCTAATGTAACGGTTCACTATCTACCTCCAAACATTACCGTCCTTAACAGAGTTGATGTGGTCGTTGTAATACATACATGCTTAGTGTATATTATAATTATAAAAATCGTAATGGTACATATGATGACGCCCCCCTTGCATCTCTCAGTGTGAACATTTAATGACTAACATGAATGATATACAACAACTAATTTATGCTCAAACATATCATAACTACCTTGCAATGTGTGCAATGCCAGAGTTAATTACCACGCTTTACACACCCTGCTTGATGGTGGATACAGTCTGCTTCTTACCAGAGTTTATTATTCTGCACACACAATCATACTCCCAGGAAAGGAAATTTGTAATATACATTACATTCTTTCTTAATTATAACAAATTAGATATACACTCGCTTTTAGGGTAAAACAACAGTTCAAAGGGGTACAATAACGAAAATATTGTTGAATGAAGGTAAAATTTGATGAAGACTTCATAAAAGGTGATGCAACATAAAAAAATATAGTGATAAACGGTGAAAAATTGTCGAAAAACTGCATATGAGTCGTTCAAACATTAGAAATGAAGCGAAATATCATGAATTTGTGAAAAATAGTGTAAAAAGCGTTAAAACATATGAATATTGCGAGGAATGGTGATAATTATCGAAAAACTTCTTAAGTAGCGTTCAGTCATATGAAATGCTTCGAAATAGTATAAATTGGTGAAAAAAATAGGGCAAAAAGTCCTAAAACATAAGAACATGTTACGAAATAGTGGAAAAATGTTTACAATTAGTTAGAAAATGATGAAAAATGTTGTAATAGTGATAAAGCATAAGAAAATTGTAAAAGAAGAAAACGTTTACACTGTCAAATGAAAAAAGAATCTATCATATATCTTTAAAGTTAAGCAAGATAAAAAGACTCTGCATACTTAACTGAACAGTTAAATAATATTGATTCGTCTGTTCAACATAAAGAGCGAGAGGATATAATACAAACTGGAGTTTGGAATATATCAACAACAATAGTAAAATTGGAATTTTAAGTTTATGGAAAATAAAAACAAAAATGTATACATATGAAAATATTTATTATATTATATAGATTACATTAATTTGTATGAAACAATGTAAAAAGATTTTTTGAAAAATAAAAATACATCTATGAATACGAAAAATACGTCTTTATTTAATTACATATAGTGCATATTACGCCAACTGACTGCGTCACATCTGTGAGTATTATTATGTTCGTAATCGGTATTCATGGGATCGAGACATGACCAGCATACAAATTTCGCTTTCGGCGACTGGATCCGCAACAATCGACTGAATTTTTTTATCCATGCGAATTGATAATTTCCATTAGATCCCCAATATAATATGTTTGTGTGATGTTTATGATTTAACAAACTGTGATTTTTTCGGAAGGCGTACACGACTTTTATTTTGTAGTTGAATGTACTTTGATCTGTATAGTCGGTTTCTATCAGCTTGTATAAGTTGATTGATACAGCGTTTATTCTTTCAAACGTTTCAATATCAGCCAGCGATTGGATCGGTAAGTGAATAAAGCTGAAATCGTATACTTTCTGTAGAATATTGTACTGCCACATCGATGACGGTTTTGATGTAAATTTTGCTAAAACCGCATACATGAAACTATTTTTATTTTTCTGGATCGTTAGGGTCTTTAACATAGACGACTGCTTTTCGGTTAAATATTTCTTTGGGTAATTCCAACATTGTTGTGCTATATTATTTTTCATCATGTACCAAAGGTACTTGCGTTAACGACGGAGTTTGCAAATCTTGTGACATTACCGGTGATGCTAAAGGTGTTGATGTAGCCAATGGAATGAAATCTGAGAATGAATGTAGCGAAGGCCCTTGTAATGATGTTTCTTCTGCTGGTGGTGGTGGTGGCGGCATATGTATATTTGGAAAATCGTCCGGAAACATTGCATTATCATTATCATTTACGAAAAAATTTTGAATGAAATCCGCGACATTATCGACATTCGATTCGGTATTGTTATTCATATTCGATTATTATTGTAATATTTATACTAAAAAAATGAGAGAAAATAAGAGCGAAAAGAATAACGTGCAATAAGAGAGAAAAAAGACAGAAAATAAAGAGCGAACGAAAAAGAGAAAAGACGTAGGGAATTACAGACTTTATCGTTCTTGAGAATATTTTAATAACGCGTGAAGAACACAGCTTCAACAAATTCCACACGTTTAACATAACACTAATACTGCCTGCACGATCAGATCCGTTCGACATTCGAGCTCGAAGCAAGCCTTTGAAAAGGGAGGGTTGCACCAGAAAAAACCGCATTCCTTTGGTGAAAGTTGGTTGCAGGTGTGTCTGTTCAAAGTTTGCAGGTGTTCTTTGGGTTATATGTGTGCGTATGTGTGTGTGTGTACATGTGAACTGTTTGCTACAAAAGATATGAAAGGGAAGAACCTGTTTCAGCAGACTCTATAACATTGTCGCACGATCTAATACAACGGTATGGCAACATGCATGTAAGGTTATGAGCGACACACATTTACGCTACGATAGTGAGCATACATATTGGAGAAAAAATACAAAATTATGAACGGTCGGAAGAAATGGTCAGAAACGAAAAAAATATACTTCGGCTATTTCTATAATATTTAGGCTCGAAAAAAAAAAAATATTTAGAGAACATTTAGAGACTGAGGTTGTATCTTACAAACAGATGAAAACTCTCACAGCTGCGGAAATACGTGATGTACGTGAAAAAGTATAACAGTTAAATTCGCTTATTACACACAAAAAAAATAAAAAAATGGTGTATTACAGACAAAAATCTAATTTTTTAATCTAAACAGATATGAACAAATTATGTGGAAATATATTCGAAAATTAAATAATTGTATATCCATTATACTCGACTGGTTCAGATTTTTGAAAATTTCGTCATTACCAGTACTTTAAGTTAAGAGGGGGAGAGAAGGATAGATCGCTAAATAAATTAAATAAACAGAAATCGGAAAGGATCGGAAAAAGATGAAAAAATAATTAGCAAAAATATATACAATATGAGAATGAATAGATATTGAGGGAAAAAATATATACAAAATATATACAAAACAGTATTTACATGTGTATAAAAATATATTTAAAAAATTTTAAAGAAAACATAAAAACGAACGGTCTGAAAAAAATATATATGTACAAATACACACAAAAATATACAGAAAAAATATACAAAATTGTTAAAAACGATCGAATTAATGAATTTTTAATCTGCGCGAATTGTACGTTGGCAGTCGATACAATCTTTTACTTTCATACAATTTCGAGTACTATGCAGAAATATATCGTCATCGAAATAATATTCTTCATCATTCTCATGTTCAAAACATGGTAGAAGTGATTTTATCGTATCATCCTGTTTTAGTCTACCTGGTAAAAATGTATAAATGTCTCCAACACAACTTGGAAATAACGTAATTATCATTTCTTTGGTGGTTGTAATGAACAACTGACTTAAATCATTTATATTGAGATTATTCATAAGCTTCAGCGGACGGATGACATGATCGTACCATGCCTTCATCACCATAACGTTTTTCACCGCACAATGAAAACTATCATTCTCATTATGGTGTTTACAAGTTATCAAATTGCTTATACCAAAATACTCTTCATGTAGATTCTCAATACTAGATAATCGAAAGACTTGATCCATATTAACGATTTCGTAGTCTAAATCACGCAACAATTCAGACTTTTCGTTAAGTTCCATTAGTGTAAGTTTAGCATATACTGTTAAAACATATACGCGAGCCCTCGGTTTTTGGGACAATATCGTGAATATATCGCGCGCGATGAATATTTCTTCACGACAGGGAAATAATGAAGGGTTCTTCAAGTAATAACTCACTGAAGAACATTGTAAATGTGGCATTTTTGATGCATGCCATGCTCTGCTTGGCTTATACAGCGTATGCAAACACTTCCCTCCAGACATATCAATCATTGCTAGTTCAGTTACTCGAAACCCATAATCACAATCTATATGGACGCTGATATCTACAAAAGATTCCGCTATATCCACTTGTTCTGATTATAATACAGGACCAACGATTTTACGTACAAGGGGTGTTGATTCTTCTGATGTATAACCTTCATCATATTGCGGTGTTTGAGGTGAAAAAGACGAATGCGAGTCAGTATCATTCGAAAATGAATTCTGAATAAATTCGTCGGCTTTAATATCAATCGAATCGGTATTGTTATTCATGTTTGATTACTATTTTTTTAACTTTTTACTAAAAAAGAACCGTAGAAAATTATTACTTTTACCGTTACAGTAAATTTTTAATAATGCGTGAAGAACACAGATTCTACAAAATGCACACGTTTAACATAACACTAATACTGCCTGCACGATCAGATCCGTTCGACATTCGAGCTCGAAGCATGCCTTTGAAAAGGGAGGGTTGTACCAGAAAAACCACATTCCTTTGGTTATAGAGGTGTTTGAAAGACGCTGTCAAGGAGAGATGAAGATATGTGTGTTTGAGTGTATGTGTGTACATGTGAACTGTTTTCTACAAAAGATATGAAAGGGAAGAACCCGTTTCAGCATACTCTATAACATTGTCGCACGATCTAATACATCGGTATGGTAACATACATGTAAGGTTATGAGCGGAGCATTTTTCGCCACGACTACGTGACAGCCATATGGGAGAAAAAATATAATACGAAAGATTTCGAAAAAAAAAAAATGTTAGAGTTAGAAAAAAACAACAAAAAAAAATGAAATATTCTTAAACTAATAGAATCGAAAAAATGATTATGAATGATATGAGATCTAACGGTAGCAGATGAGTGTGTGCGAATGGATGGTTCGCTTTTGTGGTGGTTGTGACGATCAAGGAGTATGTGGAAAAAAATATAAAAAGTATGTACAATCAGTAAATTGATTGCGAAAAGGTAGAAAGGATTAAAGGTTACATTTGCTTAGATAGGCAATCAAAAAGGTGCGGAGAAGTCGTCTGTTGCGCGTTATCTCTGTTTTGTTAAAGAAATAATTCGTACGCGATAATTATTTAACGAACAATAGAATACTTTATTATCTCTCGTCCGATCATCGAACTTGTGCAGACCGGTGAGATTATTCCATTATATTCATTTATTATTATTTATTACTACTCTTGTCGTTATCGCTTTACGCAGTACACAGATAAAAATTATTTAACATAGTCGTCGGATACACTGCTTTGTCGTCATGTCGACAACAGCGGCCACGCCGACTAACGCTGCTCAACCAATTTACGTAGACACGCAAATCCACCGTCAATATACATCGACAAATGTATTACAGCCAGCCAAATTTATTCCGTATTCCCTGCCAGGCTCTTCGGGAGTTAATCCAAATCAACAACCCGCACTAATCATTACTCCTGAACAATTGCAGTACGAACAGCCAAATATCTTTTTACATGATGTAACCAATTATGCTCAAGCATTTCCAGCATTACCACAAACTGTAGACGTTGATAACAATCAAGAAATGAACGAAAGTGAATGTGATCACTCAACGAACAGAAGTTATGCCGGTAATAACAACGACTGGCAGACAGTCAAGAAAACGTGTAAAAAGCGTCAGTTATTTACTAATAATAGTAATCATAAGTTGCAAAAATTGACTTACAACCGCTACGAAGCACTTTCGACTGAGGACGACCATGATGAAGTGAGTGAACAGACTACTACTGTCCCTAAACCACCGCCAATATGTATACATGGAGTTGAAAATTTTCAAAAAATGAGAGAAAAAATCGAATTATCAATCGATAAGACTAAATATGTGGCGAAAGCTCTCGCAGACAAAGTCGTTAAAGTCAACGTATACTCGCCAGAAGAATACAGACAATTAACTAAGATGTTCAGAGAGGAGCAGGTAGTATTCCATACCTACCAAATGAAGCAAGACCGAACTTATAAGGTGGTGGTGAGGCATCTTCATCATTCTCTGGAGCCGGAAACAATTGCAGAGGAATTAACATTAAAAGGATTCAAAGTTCGTAATGTACACAATATTAAACAACGTCATACAAAATTGCCACTTCCTTTGTTCTTTGTAGATTTAGAGCAGACAGAAAATTGCAAAGATATATTTAACTTAAAGGTTTTATGCAATACTGTTATCAAAGTTGAACCACCTAACAAAAAGTTATCAATTCCCCAGTGTCAGAACTGTCAAATGTGGGGGCACACTAAAGCTTACTGCACTCGGCCACCAGTGTGTGTAAAATGTGGAGCAGGGCACAAAACAGTTGATTGTAAAAAAGACCCGAAACTGCCAGCTAAATGTGGTCTATGTAATGGATCGCATCCGGCAAATTATAAAGGCTGCGACGTTTACCAGAAGTTAGCGCAAGGTAGACAAGGAATCGTGAGAAAAGGTAAAGACTTTTTACAATCCAGCTCGAGGCAGCCAGGAATTAGCTATTCACACATTACTACGAAAAATATCAATTCCAACTTAAATGTAAATTCAAATATTCCAAACAGTCTAGTATCTTCGGGAGATCAGTTAAATAAACCAAAAAATTTATCATTTTCAAAGCCAGTCCATTCGGAAGAGTCCGAACAAATCAATTATAACGGGACGGGGCAAATGCCAACAATCACTGAGCAGTTAACAGGTTTTTTAGCTGACTTCAAAATCATGTTTCAATAGCTAATACAGCAAAATAGCACAATTCTTACCATGTTAACTTCTGTCATTAATAAACTGATTAAATAATGGTTAAGTATTTAACGATAGCGACATGGAATGCAAATGGTTTAAAAACCCATAAAGCCGAAATCGCAGTATTTTTGAATAACAATTCTATAGATATATGTTTAATATCAGAGTCACATTTAACCGCATTAGATTACTTTAAAATAAATAATTATACAACATATCATTGTACTCATACGTCTGGGAAAGCGCGGGGGGTTCCGCTATTTTAATAAAATCAAACATAAGACATCATGAACTGGATCACTTCAGGGAGGAGTATCTTCAAGGAACCAATATTAAAGTATGTACAGTAAATGGACAGATAGTGATATCAGCAGTTTATTGTCCTCCACGTCACAAGCTAACTATTCCGAAGCTTTCAAATTACTTTGATTCTCTGGGTAGCAGGTATATAGCGGCTGGAGACTGGAATTCCAAACATACAGCTTGGGGATCTAGACTTACAACTCCCAGAGGTAGGATTCTCAAAAATACTATGGATAATAAGAATATATCTTACATCTCATCAGGGCAACCTACATATTGGCCAGCCGATCCGAACAAATTGCCTGATCTTCTGGATTTTTATATTACAAAAAATGTAGCATATCAGTATACAGATATCAATTCTTCCTTTGATCTTTCTTCTGATCATTCGCCCGTTGTATTAACACTAAGCGACACTGTTATATATAAAGAAGCTCAATTATTTCTACATAATTACTAAACTGATCGGGAAGCCTATAGAGAACATTTGCAGCTAAATTTAAATTTGAAAATTCCACTTAAGAGCAAAGAAAACATCGAGAACGCAGTGCAGTACCTTACTTGTGAAATACAGACAGCAGCTACTTTAAACACACCCTATAGTGAACAGAAAAAAGTAAATAACAGATATCCAAAAATAGTTAGGGATCTTGTATTGGAGAAAAGGCGACTACGAAAAAAGTGGTTTCTAACCAGATATCCGAACGACAAAACCTTATTTAATAAAAGAGCTAAGCAATTAAAGAAATTACTAACAGATATAAAGAATCAGTCATTTAAAGATTATTTATTAAAACTGTCGCCGCTGCCTGAAGATGATTACTCGCTGTGGAAGTGTTGCAAAAATATTAAAAAACCGGTTAAGAGCATACCGCCGATAAGAGATAATAATAGTGGATGCTGGGCTAGGAATGAAAAAGGAAAAGCGAACTTATTTGCTGCTTACTTGGCGAATATATTTAAGTCTGACGTAATGTCAGATCTAACAAATTCCACATCGGATACTAGCTCAACATATTCAGCGACACAATTGCGGTCATCGTCGCTAATAAATCTTCCGACAGCGTTTACTTCGCCGCTAGAGGTGAAAAGCGTAATAAAGTCGTTGAAGAACAAAAAATGTCCAGGCTATGACCTGATTACAGCGAAGTTACTCAAAGAGCTGCCACATAAAGCTCTTATGTTGATTACATTTATTTGTAACGCTATTTTTCGCCTACGGTATTTTCCGAAGCAGTGGAAGTTTGCGCAAATTATTATGATTCCTAAGCCCGGAAAAGATCCACATAATGTATCTTCTTATCGGCCTATATCGCTACTACCAATGTTGTCTAAAGTAATGGAGAAATTAATATTAAATCGGTTACGGCCATATTTGCAACAAAATAATATAATTCCAAATCATCAATTTGGTTTTGTTAAACAACACTCCACAGTGGATCAGTTACATAGGGTAGTAAATATAATTGAAAATAGTCTAGAAACAAAGCAGGTATGTACGGCTGCGTTTATTGATGTTGCTCAGGCCTTTGACAAGGTGTGTCACGGAAGTTTACAGTACAAATTAAAAATACTTCTTCCGGAAAATTTATCACAATTGATGAATTCTTACATCAATGACCGATATTTTCAGGTACGCTTTGAACATGAACTTTCTGAGATTCATCCTGTGTTAGCCGGGGTGCCCCAGGGTTCAGTGTTGGGACCCACGCTGTATTTACTATACACTGCCGACTTTCCGGTAATGGACAGTGTGCATGTAGCTACATTCGCTGATGCCACAGCCTTGCTTTCATGTAGCACGGATCCTGTCACTGCCAGTGGTAATCTACAGAATGCATTACACAAAGCGGAAGATTGGTTCAGAAAATGGAAAATAAAGATAAATGAAGAAAAATCGGTTAATGTCCACTTTACCAATAGAAAAGTTACGATTCCATCTGTTAAAATCTCTAATACAACTATACCAATCCAAACCAGTGTGAAATATTTGGGTATGCATTTGGACAGGCGACTAACCTGGAGGCAACATATTGATAAGAAGAAAAAGGAAATTAACATTCGAGTTAGGACAATGAACTGGCTTATAGGTAGAAATAGCGTGTTGTCAATGGAAAATAAGCGCTTGCTGTACACCACTGTCATCAAACCAATATGGACGTACGGGCTGCAGCTTTGGGGCTGTGCTAAGCCAACAAATATAAAAATAATTCAAACAGTACAGAATAAACTCTTAAGGACCCTAACAAATGCACCATGGTATGTAACCAATGATGCTCTGCACAAAGACTTGTGCACTCCGTACGTAAATGACGTTATTAAACATTGTGCTCAGAGTCACGCATCCAGACTGGAAGGTCACCCAAATAACCTGGCTGTACAATTGCTGAATACCACCGGTAATATACGTAGATTAAGGCGTCATAAACCCCTAGACCTTTTGTAGGATTACAGATTGTGGGTGAGTGCCGGTGGGTGCTTTTCCCTTCACGTCAGTTCAGGGTCAAAAAATTCGCTAAATGGTCACTTTGGCCAGATCGTGATGGGAAAAAAAAAAAAAAAAAAAAAAAATTTGCTTATTTATTAGTAGAAAAGATGCATGGATGCATTAAATTAACCTTCTGCAAAATGAATGAAATAACGGTACGTAATTCAAGCTGGTTTTCATCGGGAGAGATTGTCCATTTTCACCATGCTTTCTAGAAAAGGTGTATACATGTCGTGGCTTTGTATGTTGTAAAAGGTCGTAAATAACGGTACATGACAGGCGCTTCAATAATGTTACGAACGAACGGTGAGGCGGGCGGAGACATCTTAGACTGTGGAGCAGCGATTGAATTTCTTGGAAATGTCGAGATCAGTGTTCGATGACGTTGATGTCTATTTTTTTTATGTGCATGTGTGTGTATTTGAACGAGTCTAAAAAAATATTCTTCTAGCGAATAACGGTAAATAGCGGGGGAGAATTGAGCGGTCAAAGGTTGATAGAAAGACGAGACGAATACACGAAAAGGTTGACTATACCTGGAAAAGGACGATTAATGTTTGTAGCAACAATATCGTCAATGAAAATAATAGTTCCTTCGTTTAATAATTATACTGAGATGTGTATAATATTAAAATTAGTTACGATGTTGATAAAAATTATTTAGTGCTCTGAGATTTTCTCTATCAAAATGTTAAAAGATGTAAAGTATGTATGGCGGGGTGAATGTGTCGGAAAAATAATACCAGTAAAAATAATTAAAGATCGATAATTAAAAATTAAATATAATGACTGTGTGTGGTATATGTGTGGGTCTGATGTGATACGCTCCTGCGGCTAATATAGAAAAAAAAAATGTTCACGATTAATAAGGAACCTAATAGGACGTGTATGTAAGTCTGGGAGGAGTTGAAAAATAAATAAAACATATTATAATTGCTAGGGAAACGTGTATGCATGGAAATGGATGTCGTGCAAATAAAATAAAAAAAATATGTACAAACGGACAAAAACTTCAAAAGACTTTTTGGAAAAATAATCTAACAATAATATACAATAATTGATAGTAAAATGGGTGTTGGAGGCAACGTCTACACTTCTGCAAGAGTTGATTGTTTGACTGGGTCTAGAACATTTATTATGAAAGAATTGTAATTTGTGTAGGATGAATAGGGGACGGAGAGGGAAATTATGAAACCGTGTTAAATAAAATTATACTCGATTTCATTTTTGAATACATATGTCTGGAAAAAAATTATGAACGTTCGAGAGAAACGATCGGAAGCGAAAAAAAAAATATAGTTAGAATAATTCCATAATACTTGGAGTTGAAAAAAGTTATTATGAACGGTATGGGAACTAACGACGGCAGGTATGTGCACATTCATCGCGTTAAAGACATTGTAGGATTTATTTTTAGAACCGGAGAAAAATAAAAATATTATGAACGGTCGGAAGAAATGATCAGAAACGAAAAAAATATACTTCGGCTATTTCTATAATATTTAGGCTCGAAAAATTATTAAGATCGATATGGAAACTAACTGTAGAAGATGTGTGCGCATTCATCGCGTTGAAGACATTGTAGGATTTATTTTTAGAACCGGAGGAAAATAAAAATATTATGAACGGTCAGAAGAAATGATCGGAAGTGAAGAAAATATATAATTGGAATAATTCCATAATACTTGGAGTTGAATAAAAGTTATTATGAACGGTATGGGAACTAACGACAGCAGATGGGTGTGCGGGAATGGACGGTGTACATTCATAGCGGTCACATAAAAAATAATTACCTCTCAATATGAAATGACGGAGGCGTCGGGAGCGTCGATCGGAGGTTTGGTGGTCGTAGTAAAAGTAAATAGAATGCGATATATTCGATATTAAAACAACGGAATCGACCGGAAAACGAGGGTGGAAGGGGTAAAGGAGACTAAGGCTATTTTAGACTATAGAAATAATTGATTTGTTAATTTGTAAATGTTTTCGACAACCGGTTAGGTTTAGACAACAGAGCAGGGATTGGGTTATTATGTGAAAAAAATAATAATTAAAAAAAAAATTGGAGCAGCGTAAACGGATGACACGTGCGGGGGATCGGCGTGTGTGCTTTCGCGGCGGAGAACGTTATGTTAGATATATGCGCGGGATCAGGACGTGCACTTTAGCATATGGTAGTAAGATCGGGGAATCAGGAAAATAAAAAATATGCTTCGGCTAATTTTATATTATGTATAATAATATATACTCATACTTTGAAATATTAAAGAAATAATCGCGGTATCGGGAACGGAGCGCATGTGTGCGCGGGATATAGCGATGGACATCGGAATATGCGTGGGATCGGCGCGTGCGCTTTTGCGGCGGGGAACGTTATATTGGATATATGCGCGGGATCGGGACGTGCGTCTTGGCATCTGGCAGTAAGATCGGGGAATCGGGAAAATAAAAAAATTATACTTAAGTTAATTTTATAAAAAATAAAACGCGGTATTGGGAACGGAGCGCGTGTGTGTGTGTGGGTGTGATATCGCGGCGGAGATCGGAATATGCGTGGGATCGGCGCGTGCGCTTTCGCGACGGCGACTGGAGCGTGCATGGGAACGAAATATGCGTGTGAGAGGTGTGAACTGGAGTTATAGGTTAGATTTTAGTTTTAAATAATATACTGGGGTTAAATTTTGGAATTTTCTTACTTAGGCCTCGGAATTTTGAAAAAAAATTGCGGTAAAGCAGCTGGCGGGTGGGGCGAGCGGGGAACTTGGGTTACTTTCGGACATTAATTAATATACTTATGTTAATTAATAATCGGTTCGGTTTATCGGAAACGAGCGGGACGCGTGCGGGGGAATTTCGGAGAAATTTGGGGAACTTGGGGGAACTTTCAGCACCTGGACACTAATTGGGGTTACTTGCGCCCCAGAATAACACTTTGGATAGTTTATTGACCTCTGGGCACTGTTTGGACGTTCGGTTTATCAGAAACGTGCGGGAACCGTCCGGGGGAAACTTGGGTGAATTTTGTCCACCTGGACATGAATTGGGGTGAATTTTGTGTTCGGATTACCGGTCTGGGGTGAATTTTCGCCTCCGGGACAGGAATTGGGGTTTGGATTAGCCGAACTCCCAGTTCCTGTATTTACAGACTACTCACGCGGAACCCCCCATTGGCTTAAAAAGAGTGGACATGTAAACCCCCCAAACGACAACCTCTCGCATCGGCGCTGGAAAGACGCGCGGCCCGCATCCCCCCACCTGGCCTACCCAACCTGATAGTGGACATGATTGGGACCTCCCATAGACACCCCCTGAGAACGCTCACCATCTTATTTCATGGGGCGTCAAAATGTCCCCGCGGCGGTATGAACATCTACATCTTCTATCTTCATCTTCATCATCGATCGGACCGTGCGGAGGACCTCAAATTGGCCTACCTAGTCGGACCCCCTTTTCACATCATAAAAAAAATAAAAAAAACGGTGGGGCCCCCAAATTAACCATCTAAACTAATCGACAATTTTTTTTTTTTTTTTTTTTTCTATTATTTATTATTACGGGGACCTGGTGTCTAAAAAAAAAAAAAAAATCAAAACCCGAAAAACAACTCGACCTCCGGGCATCGAAAAATAATAACCATGCGATCGCACCCGGGGTCACACAATCACTCTCGCATATCGTCCCAGTGGTATCGAGACAACGACAACAAAATACCCAGAAACAGCAAAAAACGACACAAAATATCAAAAGAGTAGCCATTACAAAATATAACTATCGGACTGGGCAAAAGTTTTTTTTTTTCTTTTCTTTATTAAACGATAATTGACTCAAAATTAAGATGCCCGTAAAGTGACCGAAAGTTCTAGAAATAAGATACATCTAAAGAAATCTAATGTTATCTAGAAAGTGAAGTACGCAAAAAAAATAAAAAAATGACTCCATTTCAGTACAAAATAACCGCAAAAAAAATTTTAATAGGTCGCGGGGCTCCATCGCGTGCCTGACTCCGTATCCAAAAGAAAGATATTAAAAGGAAAAGGGCAATGAGAGAAAAATGCCGATACGTGAATAGGAGGAAAAAAGAATCGAAAGAGAAATATTGTTCCACCACTGTGAGAACGGATCCCAGCGTATTCACCTAATTGCCATACCCCATAAAGATGGTGGCAAATATATACCGCTTCTGGGGCGGAGAGGAAAAACTAGCTCATAAATGGAAAGAAGAACAACGAAATGCATAAATTTACCGAATCACCATAAGATCAACAAAAAATAAGATGGAGAGAAGAAGACAAAAAAAAATATACGTATATAATGAAGGGGACCGCTCTTTCGGGCGCGAAAAAGCGGGCGCGACTCTATCGGGCGCAGACTCTATCGGACGCAGCCTCTTTCGGGCGCAGGCGAACTCAGACCTTTCACAGACCACCTACGGTGATTTTCAGGTATCATCCGTTTAACGTTGTCATCTGTGTTAGTGAAAGATACAAGTTACCAAATACAGCTATCAGAAATTCCGTCCAAAAAATACCGTTCTTCGTTAGCGATTTAGTTTTTCCGCGCGTATAGCATGCTATATATGCATATATAATCACAAAACACATATTTTACATGATTTTATTTGGTTATTCGCTTTCTTTAAATATTTTCTAATTTTTTTTTTTTTTTGAAATAACGACTTCAGTGTAAAATACAGATAAACAGACTTTCGCGATGTAAATGTAAGAGTTCTGTTAGCAATAGTGATGCGAAACGGACGAAAATTATTAATATTAATAATCGGTCAAATGGATTGTCGGTTTTCTTCATTTTATTTATTTTTTTGCTAACGTATAGTCAACCGTATTTAAAAAATTACAAACTATCAACTCTACGTCATTTAAAGTGTAACATAACTGGATTGAATTTGCTTCTGATACATACTCCTTATATTATCTTTCTTTTTTATTCGTATCTAACAAGTTTAATTGGGAATACGTTTATTGAAGTTTTTTCGGTTATCTACAATTTTAATTATATATTCATTTCCTTGACGAATCAACCCTGGTTTCAAAAATATATCGAAAAAAACAAACAAAGGCGCAAAAATTTTTAAACATAAACACATTTATGTTAATACTGGGCGAGAAATGAATACGATATTTCAAATTAAAAATTAAATATCTTTGTTTTGAATTTAATATTATGTAAATGTAAATTATGGTAATCTTTAAATTAACTCACAGAATGTTTAGTACATGAAACATCCTGTCCGGTTAACTTCTTTTTTTTTTTAGTTCGTTTAGAAAAATTTTAAATCTTCAAAACACTGGACTAATATTATTTTCATAAAAATTTTAATAAAGCCAATAAGGAAGAAGCTTTTCTTGTTTTGTTTAATAATGAAGCGAGCGGCTCATAAAAGAATTATAATAATTAGAAAAATCGACTCGGCAATACTTAATGCGTGTTTTGTAGGGAAAAAGAAAAAGTAAAGTAGTAAGTTGAGAAACAGAAGCGATTAATTAATTTTCTACTGTGAAATAGTTTTTAATAAAAAAGGAAAAGAACCGTCAATGGCTACAACCACTTTGTAATTAACACGTTTGTTAGTTACAAAACGCGTTTTAACCGAATTTTTTTCTCTAGAATTTCGTTTTTTTACTAACTTATCACACTAAATTGCAATAATACTTTCTAAATATTGTCTGTTCAGGTGGGTTGGATTTGAGTAACACAAAGCTTTAAAAGGAATAATTTGCAGGTATTCATTATTCGAATCATCGTTCTATTAATTTACATTAAATATTTATAATAGTAACTTTTTTGACTTCTGTTTCTCATCATATCGGCTTTCTTTACTAAAGGTTTTTTGGTTTTATTTTAAAAAAAAAAAAATTCTTTAGTGACGGTAGTGAATAATATGGAAGAAGCTGTATTTAGTTCTCTATATCTGCTTATTGGTAATGACCGCAAAACATAACTGAGAATTACCTTTTTCGACCTCAGTCTTATTTATTTATTTGGGCACATCAATCAAGGTCCTTTACCTGGTTTGCATTTCGATACTTATGATATGTTGTTGCAAATACTAAATTATCCGTACGCTTGCTTGTTTTCTTTTTGTATTTGCTGAACAGAAAAGTCGCGTTGAGGCAAAATGTGATCAAACAATAAATGAGTAATTGTTAAAATGAGCACGATCGCCTATTTGTTTTTATATAGTTATTTCATTAATTTATTCAGAATGATTTGTCAGTTAGCCTTAGTATATTTGCTTTTATTTTTGTTCGAATCCTTTAGGTTGCTTTTTCAGATTTAACCTCAGTTGGCCTAAAAGTAAAACGCACAGAAAGAAAAAAATATTTAATATTTATGAAAAAATGAACTTGCTCCTGCGTGCATGTTTTGTAGTAAACGAAAACATAAAATGTCGCATGAAGTAGGCATGGAAGAGAGAAGAGGATAAATTTTGAACATATTTATAAGAAAAATAATATTCTAGTCCATCGTTTTTTTTTGTTTCTTTTTTTCACATACGGCTTAAACACAACTGTGTCGATATCAAGCTGAGCCTGTTAAATTAGTTTACAGCATACTACACAAATTACAATGTTTGGTCGTTTAGTAATAACTGAAATTTTCAAAAACCACAAAAATTGGAACAATATCCTCATTATTCTTCGATAAGGAATCAATCTTTCTTATATGAAATGGATACAGTTTTATTTAATAAATAGGTATTTTCTATAACACGCATAAACAATATTTAAGTTACCAACAATTTGAAACCTATAGTATGTATTGCGATAAAACTGTCGCAAAAAAATTATCCCCCCTGTCCGCAGGAATGATAATTTCTCAAACCATATATATATATATATATATATATATATTTATATATATATATATATACAAGGTACAACCAGTGTTCATACAGCTAGTCGAATTAGAAATTATGTTTTTCCTCTTTCACGTTTTCCCAACAAAATAAGAGTTTGCAATTATAATATTATAATAATAGCATTATTTACAAATATAGAAATAAACGATTTCGAAATCTTACATATACACCTAAGTAATAATAATAATAATACCTATAATACATGCAAACACTAAAGTTAACTAATTACATTATGTGCTACACCATGAAGATAATCTTCAAGCTGAAGCTGATTATAATTTGTTGCGACTTTCAACAAACGTTTGTCGCAATTGACATATTTCTTTTTTTTACTCGGTTACTTTTATCAATAAGACTATGTTTTCTTTATTTTGTTAATATTATATCACGTTCAAAGACGAAGACAGAAACCATTATGTGTCAACATCCTTTGCGGCATTCTTTTTTTTTCGGAACAGAAAAGTAAAAATAACAATAATGGCAAGTTTTACACGCATTCATTGTACATTTTGTTATATTCTTCTGTTAGGAAAATTAACCATTTTCTTAGAAATTAAAAACTGAATAGCCAATCGTACGAGTTATGAACAAGTAGGTAAATAAATTTCACCTCTTATGAAGCTATTCAGGATTTGGTAAAATAAATAAACTAAAGCACTACACTTATTTACAGAAAACAGTTTCATTCGTTAATTCTCTATACTACGGTCATTATTAAGAATAGCCTATTCGAAAAATATTCTAGTAATTCTTCTTCCGCCGAAATAATAACAACTGCTTTACAATAAACTTATGGTCAATTCCAAGAAAAATATACGATTTTTTCCATGACGATTTTATCACTTTTTCTTTTTCTTTTAGTTTTACAGATTCGCATATTGTAAAATATTCGAGGTCCTATTCATTACCTCTTTTCAGTCACTCGTAGGAAATCCCCCATGGTGAGAACCGAACCGACAAAAAAAAATCGACGCCCGTTTGAAAAACATGAGCAGTTTACAATATATCCATAAAATTATTTTCCGCATATATGTTATTAGTGCTGTTGTATTTTTTTGGAATACTCACTGGCGATCAATATTTACTTGTTTTCTAAAATAATTATATATAACGGTTATAAAACAAATATATACTTTTAAGAATGTCAAATAGTTGTTTAAAAATCGGAAAATTGTTGTTACTTAATTATGTTAATTTTATTACTAAATGAGCTGCTTTATTGATGTTTTTGCATGGTTTAAAAATGAATTCTGGCTTATGTAGGTCGTATTTCACAGTAATAAGAAAAAATGATTCCAAGTAATTAATCCGTGTTACATAACGTGCAGAATTAAATATCTAGCTCTAAAATATTTATTTTGCAGGTAACTGTATTTTAGAAAAAAAAAAAAAATAAATAAAAAATAAAATAAAATATAATTTTATCGCAAATACAGCAAAGCAGTTGAGCATAATGTGTCAACTGCCAAGTATTTAATATGATAAGTATGAATTATCGTAATTTCAATTTACATAATACTAAATTAAAAACAGGGCCAGTCGGTTTGGCTCAAACGAATGGGTTCCGTTAAAAAGTAAACATAAAAATAGAAGAAGAATTTCTTAAAAGTAATAAACGATTTTTTTTAGTAGTTTTTCATAATCATTAAAGTTAATTTAATTTTATTTTTTTGCGAATGTAAAAATTTATTATAAAGAACATGGATTTCCTTTGAAAACAGAAAATCTGTCACAGAGGGAAATTATTCCTATGATCTACTAATTCTTTCTGAAATCTTTTATTGAAATAACCCGCTAAACGAATACATAATCAGAACTTCAAGTCTTTATAACCAAAAATAATTCTTTTTGCGATATACGAACGCAAAAGAAGCATTGAAAACAGCTGGTTTATTTTCTAAACAAATTAATTACTACTTTCACAGTTGTTTTTTTGATTCATTACGCCTTAAATATGATAATTATAGAAGAAAAAAAAATTAAAAACTCAATAAGGCTAAACTAGGTCTACTTGGAAAAAAGACGAAGTCAAAATGTAACGAGGCGAATCGTGTTGCGGCCAAAACGAAGCGACTCTCCAAGTAGGTTTAAAGAGATTATAAAAAAAGTGTTTTTACTCCTACACCCGTCATAAACATGTAGGTTACTAATTAAGACTTAGTAGCTGGAAAAGAAAAAAGAAAATCGCGATACTGAATTTTTAATTTTGTGAAAACTATCCGCCAAGGTACGCCAGTTTATTAATTAATAAATATTCTAAAAACTTTCAATTATTATATGTATAAAAATTTTCACTGACTGCTTTTACTCGGACTTGGGTCGTTAATGTTCCCCACACTAAGGTTAATGAATCATTATATAATTACTAAGTCATTAATATTTTTAAGTTAATTCTAAAAACGGGGAATATGTCAATTTATATATTCTTGCTTGTACGCAATTTCAGGTAAATACGAAAAGGTTATAAAAACTGTGATTTTAATTCGTCATTTAATTTGATGAGTCCATGCTATTCAGTAGGAGCGTTATTCTGGGTTGATTAAATCATTTTGCAATGTAAATGTATCTCATATATTTACAGTTTGCCACTTCAGTCACGTGTATATAAATACTAGCGTTCCCCCAATGGTCCAAATTCGACCTTAATTATCATTAAAAATTTTAGAAAAATATATACGAATTTGTATATTTCCAAAATTTTTCTCCCACTCTTATACATTCGTTCATTATATATCTGAGAACATATACTTTTATATGTACTTTCAATACAAAAATTAAATAACACCTTAAGATTTAGTACACTTTAAAAAAGCCAATAATGATGATTATTAAGAAAAATTAAAACATTTCAATAAGAACAAATTTACTGGCTGCAGCGACTTCCTTTTTCAATTTTGTATTACTTTTTTATTTAAATACGAAATAAAAAGTTTAACTGTTTCCAAAATTTTGTCTACTGATAGCTCTAAAGATCATCAATAGTTACTAAATAGAAAAAAAAAAGCAAGAAAATCGGTTAATAAATAGTGGAGAAGAAGGTACTGAACCGTTTTGTCTTTGCCTATTTATATACAGAAGAAGATTATCCATTATTTTTAAAATAGAATTTCCCGCAGTGCATTTATCGGGAATATTTAAACAAATTCAAGGTTTGAAAGATTCTTCCTTATTGGTTTTATTAAAATTTTTACGAAAATAATATTAGTTCAGTGTTTTGAAGATTTAAAATTTTTCTAAACGAACTAAAAGAAAAAAAAAAGAGGTTAGCCGGGAAGGATGTTTCATGTACTGAACATTCTGTGAGTTAATTTAAAGATTACCATAATTTACATTTACATAATATTAAATTCAAAACAAAGATATTTAATCTTTAATTTGAAATATCGTATTCATTTCTCGCCCAGTATTAACATAAATGTGTTTATGTTTAAAAATTTTTGCGCCTTGTTTGTCTTTTCCGATATTTTTTTGAAACCAGGGTTGATTCATCAAGGAATTAAATATATAATTAAAATCGTAGATAACAAAAAAAACTTCAATAAACGTATCCCCATACGTTAACAAAAAAAAAAAATTAAGAAAACAGACAATTCATTTGACCGATTATTAATATTAATAATTTTCGTCCGTTTCATGTCACCATTGCTAACAGAACTCTTAAATTTACATCGCGAAAGTCTGTTAATGAGTATTTCACGGTGAAGTCGTAATTTCAAAAAAAAAAAAAAAAAAAAAATAGAAAATATTTTTAAAAAGCGAATAACCAAATAAAATCATGTAAAACACGTGTCTTGTGATTATATATATATATTTATGCATATAAAAACATGCTATACGCGCGGAAAAACTAAATCGTTAACGAAGAACGGTATTTTTTGAACGGAATTTCTGATTGCAGTATTTGGTAACTCGTATTTCTCACTAACACAGATGACCACGTTTTACGGATGATACCTGAAAATCACCGTAGGTGGTCTGTAAAAAGGCCTAAGTTCGCCTGCGCCCGAAAGAGGCTGCGCCCGATAAATCGCGCCCGAAAGAGGGTGACCCCTCTAAATGATCCATTGATAGGATGTAGGAATATATTATCCTGTCCCAGGCAGCGTCTTTAGCTGCCTGATACACGTTCAAAATAATCCCAGTGACTAGGAATTCAACAAAACTTTACTGTACCCCCATTGTCCTGAATGTTAGTAAGTTTTAATTTGATTTCTAATATCAGTGGGTAGCTCTAATGCTTAAAGCGACAGTTCCTAAGGACTAAAAGGTTGCTTAGACTATCTGAGCACGTTACCAATTTTTCTTTGCCGTTTGCAGCATTTAGAATAAAAGCACAGGCCTTGCCAATGGCGAGCAACTCAGCAGTGAACACAGAAGCCTCAGGCGGAAGCTTAAACTTGAATATAAAGTTCTCTTCCATTATGAAAGCCACACCCGTCGCCTTTTTAGACCCTGAGAACTTGATGCCATCCGTAAATATTCTTAAGAAAGAAGGGTATTCAGATTCCATTAATTACATAAATCAAGAATTAAACACATGGTGGGGAAAGCATTCTTTCTTTAAGTTGTTTATGTGTTCCAAATTTACATCTATTTTAACTGAAATGATAATATATGGGAAAATAAAATACCTAAATGGCTGTATGGGAATAAGAGCTGGGAAATATGGGCAGCACTTATTGACATTTTTAATTAAAAGCGGTTTCTTACATTCGTTTGAAATTTTAATGAATTTTTTTAATCTTAATGGTTAGTGGAAGCTGCAATATTTAATTTAAAATCGATCTGCCAGAAGAAATCTTCTTACCTGTAGGGGAGGAATTTTAGATTCCATCTGAAGACTTATAGTACTGGCCGATCTAACATTCCCTGTTATAAGCCTCAATCCCAGATTCTGCAGAACGTCTAACTTACCCAGAAGCGACTTTGAAGCCGGTCCATAAAAAATCGCACAATAATCGAGTTTAGACCTAACAATAGCTTTATAAAGAAAACCTAAGGTCACTGGGTCGCCTTCCTAGGAAGTATTGCTAACCGCCTTCAATGGATTAATATTCCTGGGTAACAGTTGAAACAAGGTCTGTATATGGAATACCCAAGTTAATCTGGGGTCTAGATACATGCCCAGATATCTCACCTGTTTAGAAAACGTAATGTTTTGAATGTGCATTTTAATTATTATATCCGGTTGAGAGTAAGGCCCAAGAATAAATAATGTAATACACGATTTGGATGGAGACAAGTCCAAGCTAATCTTTTGGAAGGCATTATGGGAAACGTTTACTGAAAATTGATTGTTCTGTATACAATAAGAAAGATTTTTATCTCTACTATATACAACAACATCGTTCGCATAAGATAAAATATTGCAGAGGGTAGCTGGGTACAAATGATTGGTCATATAAATGTTGAACAATGAAGGACTCAAAACCGATCCTTAAGCAAGTTCCCGATATACCGTACGGAGATCCGTTCGTTTAGAAACAGGGTTTAGGAAATAGAGCAATCTCTTCGAAAATAATTTAACAAAGTTATTACTATGAGATTTGGTATTCCTAACTCAGTTAATTGCTTAAACAGGATGGGAATGGAAACATTGTTAAAAGCTCCCTTAACATCTAAACATGTGGCCAGAAAATCTATCTATTAATGAACGATTGGTAAACGTCATTTAAAAAGCTAGCAATACAATCCAAAGTCCCTAAACCTGGACGAAACCCAAACATACTGTGCGGAAAAATGTTATTTTCAAGCCACCATATTAAACCATTCTTTATAACCAGTTCAAACGCTTTTTTTAGGCGGGAAGCCAAGGAAATTGGCTGATAAGAAGATGCTTGAGCAGGAGACTTCTGGGTTTCAGAAACTGTCCCCAGTCCTCTGGAACCAAACCTTGTTGCAGCAGACCATTAAAGATGCCGAAAAGAATAATTTTGGCATTTTCAGACATGTTCTTTAGGACAGAATATGTTACACCATTTAGGTCAAGTGATGAATCTTTCTTCTTATTTAATGGTACAAATAGTTCCACATAAGAGATAGGTTGTAGCAAAAATTGATCCGCCGCCGTATGAGTTCGTGGCTCCTGATTGATTTCAGTTAACTCATCCGCCGTAGGCACATACGGAGGGGACATGACTAGCGTTGTAATATTGCCCGCCACCATCCGACGTGCTCATTGCATTTATGCCTTCACACGCCTCCTGTCTAACCCGTGATTGTCAGCCGGCCTCTTTTCAGCAAGTAAAGTGCTACCCCTTCCCATATTAGAATATCTAAGGGGAGCACCCCCGATATCACGCATATTGTGGCTGTAGACGTTGTCCTGTACTCTCTAGATATCGACAACAGTGCGGACCTTTACGCCATTCTCATACGGCGGCGAAGCCTGGTCCTCGCTGTCCGTTGTGCAAAAATACTGGTACGGTATCCCGCCAATGCCTCCACCGTGCCCGCGTAAACGTGGCGAGCTGTACGAAAGCTCGAGTCTCAACCAACCAGTTCCAGATTGGCAACGAAATGGTAACTGGACTTGCACCTTTGACTCACTATGTCAACGTGGCCCTTCGTCTTGGCGCCTGTCAGTAACGTGACGCCGAGATATTTGACAAAACTCTGGAGAAAAAATCCACAGCTGTCGACCCGAAGGGCCGGTTTCCAGTCAACTTTTCCACGAAGCAAAACCGCAGCGGACTTGCCGGCACTGACAGTCAGCCCGTTCTGGTCCGCCCACCGATAAGCCAATGCACAACATTGGTCTGCACTTGAGTCCGCCTTCACCAATACAGCTAAATCAACCGCACATGCCACGAGTTGGACATCGTTCGGCCAGTTCTGTTGGAGGAAATGGTTGAACAGAAGCTGCAACATCACGGGTCCGATGCGTGACCCTTGCGGGCATCTCCTGTCAAGCCACTTCTCCACAGACCGGCCGTCTCCAGAGGAGATCATTGACTGACGATAGGAGAAGTAACTTGCAAACAAAGCCAACAAGTTATCTTTCACACCTGTCCTGCGGACTTCATGAATCATCTGACTCCAGCTGGCCACGTCAAACGCGCTCGTTATGTCAAAGAACAGCCCGATAAGGTATTTCGTCGCCGCCCCATCAACAAACTGCAGGAAAGAGTTCACAGCATCTTCTGTGCTCTTTCCCAGCCGATAGCCAAACTGCCGAGCGTCTAACCAGGCCTTACTACCCAAGACAGTCGTCAGACAACTCAACATCAGACCTTCAAGCCATTTCCCCATCACCGGCAAAAGGCTAATGGGTCGAAAGAACTTGAGGCTGGTTGGGTCTTTGTCTGCCAATTTTAATATCGGACGAACTTCGGCTACTTTCTAAATGGCGGGGATGTTTTCTTGACTGAGGCAGATATTAAAGAAACGGACGAAGCAGGCCGCTTAAAAGTTTACTTTTTTCGGCGGCAACTTTTTTATATTTTATGTACGATTGTATGGAGCCTTCTAACCGAAATTTTCTTAAAGCCTCATTTCAGTTTCTAATTTTTAACTCACAATCACAATTCTTCTAGGGCTTAGATTGTTTTCCCCCCTATATAGGGTCGCTTGCGGGGTTGATTCTTGTAGAGCCGTTAAAATAATTTATCCATAGCATTGTTGTAATAGTTATTGCTACCGCTATTGCTCTGGTTGCTATTATCATTTACACTATTATCGTTATAATTACTATTATTAGAAGCAGTGTTATGTACGATTTTAGTAACATTTGAATTATTTTGGTCAACATTTATTATATTGAAATTATCAATAGCTTTGATTATAAATTCGGAATTATTAGATGAACAAAAGTTGGACTGTGAATTGATCTGGTATATCTAAATTAGCGCTGGTCCATGTGCTGTACTAATCTTGACAATTACACATTATATATGGATTATAAATAGTATTTTAAACAAAACAAAAAAAGATGTCTCACAGAGGGGAAAACGATGAAGTATGTGGTTAATATTAAAATTATCGTAAATCATTTTGTGTTCTTATGTTGTATATTTAGTTAAATAAACCAAAAATTTCATAAAAATATAGTGATTTAAATATAAAAATACAAATTGAAATTATAAAAACGCCGACTAATGATAACAGGGAATGTGATTAGTCAACGAATTTTTCGAGATCTGATGTCAATCGGAATTTGTTAATGCTGTATACTGTAAATAAACATAAACTATCACATGTGAGATAATTGTAAAGTAAGCGACAAAAATTGAGCACAGGGAAAAAGATTCGTAACATTAAAATGGCTATGCGAGATTGTACGAAGAAAGTAGCATTAGCCGTGTTAATTCCCCCAAAATTATTAGTGAAAGATACTGAACAGATAAACGAACAAAAGTATCAGTGATACATGATTATAATATAGATTATTTGCACGGAAAATTAATAAACGTCCAGCCTTCTGGGATAACTATTGAAAAGCCCGTTGATTTTAATTCTGCTACAACTCATCCCAAAAACTTGAACTAGATGTTCAGTGTTAAGAAAAGACTTCGATGATTTAACGAACATCAAATTTTCATAATTAATCAAATCAAATAAAAAAGATATTATAAAAAAATTAAAAAATAATTAGCGTGCATTCAAAGAGAATTATTTCTTGATCTAATTTTTAACTACAAAACATGTTCATTGATGTTTATAATATTTTATTAATTTCGTGTAGTGAAGTAGTTCAAATACACTTACTAATTCATACAATCGAGTTCCCATAATACATGTCACAAATAAGACCCATAATACAGTTATTGTGTATCCGAGGTTTACTATTATTTCTATGACGTTGATACTTTTCTGAAATAAAGTGAAATCAGATATTACAATTTTAATTTAAAATTATTGTATTTTAGTTTACATGGCACTGTTTGGTATATTTAAAATTCGATTTTCATGTAAGTGCATGGGAATAGTCTGATGTATTTAATAATTCTTTAAATTTTATAAAATATACTTTTCTTTTTTTTACTTTTTTTTTGTAAAAAAGTAAGAAATCGAATTCCTGATTAACGGTAGCAATGTGCAATAAAACTTTGGCCGGTGTTGCGGTTGGCAATTTAAATGAATAGTAACTATTCTGCGGCCGGTTGTCACGAATGGGCATGATAATATGCAACGTAATAATAAGGAAAAAAGTTAAACCACGGTTACATAATACACTAACTAATTGGAATATATTTAAAGAAAAGGTTGAAGAAAATATTACGTTAAATGTATTTATTCGAAATGTAATTGAATTAGAAAATGTATCACAACATTTTATTAAAGGTATTCAGGAATCGGCTTGCAGCAGTGCGCCACAAAATCAATAACTCCAGCTGTCTGTTATCCAGCACCGATTCTAAATGAGATTAAATACAATAGAATATTATGGATTGGTGGCAATGAAGTTAGACATTTGGAAGACAAAAGAAAACTAAATAAACAAACGAAAACAGTCATACAGCTACTATTAAAACCCAAAAATAAAACGTTTAAACAATACATATCTTATTTATACCCCTTGGCAGATGAATATTCCCCATGGAAGGCGACGAGAAATTTAAAAAACCCGAAAAATTCGATACATCCTATCGGAGAAGTTGATGGCAGCTGGGCACATAGTGATGAAGAGAAACAGAAAAATTTCCTGAACATCTTGCTAACATTTTCATCCCAAATCCCTGAAATGGCACATTACTCATAGAGCAATGCAGTTACAACAATAAAACCAGCCTCGCTGGGAGAGATTAAAACTACTGTCAAAAACATGAATCCAAAGAAAGACCCTGATCTAATAACGGCTAAGATACGAAATGAACTTCCACGCAAAGATCTGCTCATGCTAGCATATATATTTAACGCAATAATAAGATTGTTGTATTACTCAGTGCAACTACAATTTCCACAAATAGTAATGGTACAGAAGGTTCCGATGGCCGCCAACTGACAAAACTTCATATAGGCCGATTTCGTTATAATATCGAGGTTACTTGAATCTTGTTAATGAAAGGAATGCTTCCTCTAGCTGATGAAAAAAAAATTATCCCATTTCAACCGATTTAGGTTCAGAGCAAAACACTTGACAATTCAACATGGTGCAAAAAGTTGAATCTGACTTGAAGGAGAAGAGGGTCTGTGATGTGGTTTTATATAGAGTTACAAAGTGTTATGGTTGTCATTAAGATAGTTTTAATCAAAAAGGATGTCAAATAACTGAGTATGCATCAGAACCGATCCATCTGCTCCTGGAGATTTATTTTCTTTTAGTTTATTAATAGCATCTTTTACTTTGGATTTTAAAATTTGAGGTTCCCTTGTCTGCCTCTTTTTCATCCTTCATAAGTTCCTAGCAGTATTGTCGCCATCCAGCTATTATTTCCGGTTTAGTGATTAATTTAGCACCTTTATCGTCTTCTACTGTTATAAGTTTTGTTTTAAATGTATTCGTCAGTTTTCTCACTTTCATGTATAAATCTCTTGGTTCGTTGTTCAACGAGTGCTGTTCGATTTATTTACATATATCAGTTAAGTAATTATTTTTATCCTGTTTTAGTAATTTATTTATTTCTGTAGTTAGTTCGGAATATTTATGCTTGTCATTTGTGTTCTTCATTCCTTTCTGTTTTACTTTTCTTCTTTCATTGATTAGGTTCCACGTTTCTTGGGATATCCATGATTTCCTTGGTAATTCTGGTTTTGGAAATACCAGGTAATATATTATTAATGCTTCTTTTGGGATTGTTGGAGACACGTTTGAGAAAATGACCCTTTTGGTTGGCGATTGTAGTTTTCCACAATGAATAAAATTGGATTCAATTGTGAAGCCACTTATATCGTCGATGAAATTATTGACAAAATTCAGCGCTTTTTAGGTAAAGAACTACAATGTCTTCACTGAACATAGAAGCAGCGACGATGTTTTGAGGTCTTTCCACTGAGCCCTCGATAGCAATATTCACGAATTTCGTAATTGCCTACACTATGAAATACTAATCCCTGATCATCTTTCGGATGTTCAAAGTTGGTCAAAGGAGCTGTTTTTGGCTTTACTTTGTCCGCATACGATTGCATGGGCGTGGAATAGGTACGATTGCGAGCAGAGGAGTGGGGAGAGTTTTTGGGAAGCGTGGTTTAGAATCTCAACGAGCCTCAGCCCGCTGAATTTCAAATGAAATTCTCTAGCCTTAGCACAGGGTAGAACATCTCTTTATCGCAACATAAAACGAGACAGTTTTCGAACAATAAAAAAGAAAAGATATAAACGGATTGAACAATCAAGAACGCAATAAGTGACGTCTTTACACAGCCAAAGTAACACGTCTTTTCCAAAATCGAGTATTTATTTTGTAGTTTATCTTAACATTTTCAAAACTTTTTACTTTTTGTGGCAAAAAGTATAGATTATTAGGTACAGTATTTCTATGGTTTAGTCTGTAAGCAAAATAGATGGCTGCAATTGATCACAATCTAAAATTGTTTCATCATGTTTCTTCTATGATTGCTTAAGGAATATTTCGGAAACCAGCTTTTCAAATTGAAATCGCTTGTTATAATTATTTTCTTGCCTAAAATTTTCAAGAATTGTCCTCGTCACTCTCTGAATAAAATCGTATTCGGATGACAGTGCATGGATACTATATTGTGATGAACCTTCTTACGTTTAAAACAATCGCCGCTCAAGAAATATGCCGTAAAAAATGGTTTTATCTGAATTTTATTAGAATTTCAATATTATTATGAATTTCTGTACCGAGATGTAGAGCTCAGTAACTTGTACAGTTTGTTTTGATTTTAAAATCTAATTTTTATAGTTAGGTTATTGCCGACATCGAATTTGAGGTAAGATGTGTATTTAAAATGCGAAAAAACTTTCTCAGGTAAATGGCGTACCTGCTGCAAAACATGCTCGTTTGTCTCAGTAGTTCTCTGGAAAAACAAAAGTCTTTAACTTATTTAGCAGTAAAATAAGTTTATATGTTAATAAATTTAAAATTTTCATCTGTTTTCTAAAAATTTGTTTGCGAATAATAAATGATGTCACGAGTTCTTTTATTCAAATTCTACAGGCAAATGGTTTGGAAACCACCAAATTTTAAACCTAGAAACATTATAACTTGTGTATACATAAAGCAATCCCCGCGAAACCTATTTCAAATTTTTTTAAACCAGTAATTATTTCGAATAATTTTATATAAAATTTCGTTTAAAGTACATTATACTCGGAAAATACGGGTTCTTTAAAGTTTCATTTCTGTAAATAATAAAATATTTCATTCGCTGTCTTAGTTAACATTTACATGCGGCATGTTTGTCTGCTGATAACAGAAACATATTTCATAATAACAACTAACTAAGAAATTTAATTCTTACCGCCAACGCATTAAAATCTGATAATGTTATAATAACTCCTCCGAGTGAAATGAGCACAAAAAAGAACGTACCAAAAAATTTCCCGGCGTCGCGTTGCATTCTGTAAAAAATTAAAACAAATACAGATGTCTTATATTACATGCTCATCATCAATTTCTGTTCGAAGTGAATAAAATGATAAATATAAATAAAATCTTGATCATAAAATAAAATAAAAAAATGCTGGAATTATTATTTTTTCCTTTTCTTCGCGAGCTTCTAAAATACAAAAACCTTAAATAAACACTAAGAACTGTAATGAAGTAAATAGCGGATAGAATTTGGCGGGTTTGTTATTGAATAAAATATTGAGTTTTGAATGATGCTTTTTATAACACGTATCATCGCAACTACACGTTTATATAGACAATTGTTGACACCGATTATTATTAGTAACCTAACCTTCATATCTAGGACAATCTTTGAAAGCAGATCTGGTAAATGTTATAATTTACTGAAATGGTTGATAATACATGGCGAGAAAAGGGTTGTCCGGTAATTTGAAAGGGAAACAGCAGTGCAAAACAAAGTTTTTTTTTTTTTTTTTTTTTTTTTATATTATTTTATTGATACAATCTTAATTTATAATTAAATAAGTATCTACTTTAATAAATGTTGCCTTAAACTAAGCCAAATCCGTATGGAAGCAACAGTCCATTGACCACTGCTCCTAACATATTACATATTTACAATAAATAATAATTACAATCGTACATCTTATATCCTATAATGTAAATGTATATATACATACACATATATATATATATATTACTAAATTAAATCTGATGGATGGCGTCGTTTAAGGCGCCTTACGTCTTCTTTGGTGTTAAGAAGTCGAATCATTTCTACGTTAACATGTCGATGAATCCGTTTTCCATGTTTAATGGCCATTTGCTTAATAACATCATTGACTGATGTTATACAAAACAAAGTGGAGAAAAAAAAGTGAATCCTATCTAATGCGTTTTAATCGCTAGATATTAGGTCACCGAACGACGCAACGTTGCGATTAGTTTCGAGAATGCTTATTGAAGAATCAAAAAACTGATCATTTCACACGGATGGGAACTACAAATTGGACGAACCTGGCTTTCCAAATAGATTTCGTTGATTTCAATTTTCCAAAAATTAATTGATCAATTCTCGCATCATAAGTAGGCCCACGTATACTGCTTACATAATCATGTGGCTATGGTAATGGAAATCGTGTCTTCGACAGAAGCTGAAAGCATTTAGAGAAAATTGGTTGTAGTCTTTAAATGCACCTTCTGAGACTCTATTCGAATTTTTGCCAGCACGGAATGTAGAAGCACTATGTTGTGGTAGGGCAGGAAGTATCCTTGACAGATATTGCATTTGGTTTTAACCGTTTTCATCCATATATGCATGTTCACATGAAGGTCTTGATCTTACACACCTGTTATGTCTGAACGCTAATCCAACTTTCCTTTTCGCGCATGTACATTCATTGTCCGTCCTTCACACTCCAAAACCACACTAGTGCAACTAATCCAAATATTAGTATTTTAGTTAATCAACATCATTCAAACAACTGTAATGAATTTCCGTTTCACTCATGAGCTAATAGTATGAAAGAGAGTATGCCAGTGACGAAATTAGTTATAGCGCTTTGATTCTGTGATTTGAGCATTGGTGCACGTTTTGAGATTGTAAAAATAATTTTTAAATGTATTCTTCTATGCTGTTATTATTGCAGATACTGCGAATTTTACTGCCGAATAACAGTGTTGGAATTATTCCGAAGGAGCATTGCAGCGTTCGGGATTCTCTTACTCATCTCAATTTTAACGTTTCAGTACCTTTTGGGCTCTAATCTTCCTATTTATCTGATGGATTATACTATGTCACATTGCTCTCATTTTCCCTAATCGTCTTTTTCCGATTATTTAATTATTTCTGATTCCACGAATATCGTTTATCTCTTAACATTTTCCTGTTTATCGCATTTCATATATGCTTTCTCCTCTATATTATTTCTTCTCATATTCTTTTTCGGTCGATTTACCTCTCTAACCGCACGGCCATCAACGGTTATGAAGAAACGGATTCTTCAGTTCGAGTTGTTGCTTCTTCTCGTTCCCGTTTTTAAAATATCCTATCACCTAACTTCTTATCGATGGATAAAAGTTTCCATATTAGATTTCAGTCAGATGTTTACGTTTTTTCCTTTTCTCACAGATTTCACCTTTCCGTTCGATCTAGTCGTTCACCTACGTTTTAATCATTCTCGCTGCTCCCTTCACGTGTTATCGACTTTTCCGTCTTCCTACCCATGTTAACTGAACTTCGTCGATTGTACATCCCCCTTATTATCGCGCATCGGGTCGACTATATACGACAGCTCGTCCAATATATTCTATAAATTGTTCATCCCTTTCTTTGGACATTATGCTATTTATTTTCATGTTTTAAATATAGTGTATTGATCGAATCGATATTTAATTAAAGAATATTTTTCTCCTTTTTCGTTTAAGGTTGTAGATTCTGTTTGGTATTTCCCCTTTGTCTAAATAATAACCAGTTCCTAGGGGAAAAAGTTCACCTATAATATTTTTATGTAAAATCAAACTTTTGTTCTTTCATGAATTTTTTTTTTTTTTTTTTTTTTTACACCACTCCAGCCCTTAGGCCACTATTGGCGACGCTACAGTTCCTTTTAAACAATACTTAAATATAAATCAATAACTCTATACTGATCACCCCCATCGAGGTGTGACAGCATTGACAGTAGTAATTATATTATAATATTATTACTTTAACTATGTATAACTCTTAATCTAATCTTAATATATATTTCTACCGTAAACGATCTCGCGGTTACCGATAATCCCACTCTACTCCACGCACATGGGTCAGATGAGGAGAGCGCAGGACCTGGTCCTTTTTTTTTTTTTTTTTTTTTTTTAGTTTACTATTTACGAACACAGCGCTTATTACTTACCTCCACTGCATTGTTCAGTATCATTGATACCCCTATCCTACACCATGTGCGTTGTTGAGGTAGGGAGAGCCTGCTTGCACTATTTCTGCAACAGCTCTGGTATGTACTCCGTCGTTAGCTATGATTTAATACATCCCGGCACCACTTCCTTCTTAGCCTTCTTTGTGGAACGCCTGGAAGATCCTGGTGATACATGCTGACCACGTTGATATTACCACTGTCTGTCAGCTTTTCAAAGAATTTTCTATACTGCTCAGCATAGTACTCATGAACATAAGGAACATGCAGATCATTATGTAATGTGTCATTAGAAACAAAGTATGGAGCTCCAACTATTCTACGGAGAATCTTCGACTGCAGCTGTTGGATTTTATTGATGTTACTTCTAGCTGCCGATCCGTACACCTCAATACTATACCTCCATATGGGAGCTATAACCGCCAAGTATATGAGACGCCTGCAGGACAGCCTCACAAACGATCGTGTATCGAAAAATCTTTTTAGTATGGCCATTCTTATTGCTATCTTATTTCTCACGTGTGCTATGTGAGGCTGCCATGTTAGTCGCTGGTCCATAATTACTCCTAAGTATTTAATACTCTGAACCGGAGGTAAGAAATGATCATTTATCTAGATTAGAACTGGCACATTAAATTATCTGCAGTACCCAACTGCTGCGAAAACCATCGTACATTGATTGAAATATTAGAAAAAGAATAATTGTATAAATATAAATTACCTCATAAGAAGCACATGCTGCTTCACAAGTATCTGAAATTGTTTTTCACGGTGTTTGCTATTATAATCTACGCTGGAGGTAAATTTTGTGTTTAGAAGTTCGTATTCTCCAATTATGGGCATGTATACACTAAAAAATGAACACACTATTCCTCCTCCTACGCCAAATAAAATATAACCCAAAATTAGATTGAAATAAATCGTTAAAATTTTTGCGCACTGCTGATAATTCGGAAGCAGATTATGAATTTGTAACAGGAACAATTGTGGATATAGTTGAGAATTCTCTGGACCAGGCGAAAAAATAATCATCAACGGCGGTAACAAAAACACGATTGAACTGAATATTACGAATGACCAAAACATGAAATAAACGATCGATCTGGCTTTTTTCGCACTTATAAAGCTAGATTCATCTTCAAATTGAAAATCCAGCTGTACTCTTACCGCTTCGATAAGTTGGTAGTAGATATGTCGATTCCATAGCACAGAGTACCACGTAACGGTGGTGCACGCAAACACTGAAAACGAATTAGTGTTTCTAGTGAACGATTGCAAATCGGTCGATTTTAAAATACAAACAAACGAAAGAAAGAACATAGTAGTGATGTGGATTCGTTGGAACAGAATGGCGACTTTTTGTAAACGTCCTTTGAACGAATTGCAACGGATTGTACTGATGCTACAATAACCGTTCATTTTTAATAATTCCAGGCCGCATTTGACCATAAAGTCCTTGGTATTCAACGAACAGCGCGAGGAAAAGATTAATTTCACAAGTCTGATGAGAGACATGTTGTTATCGAGCCAATTTGAAGATGGTAAAAACAATCTCGAAAAATATATTTCCGCATAAGAACCGTTAAAAATAATACACTTAATACAAACATTCTAGCTTAAAGTAAGGGATGATTTCTTCAATATTTATAGCCGGTTTTTACGGAAATATTGTGAAAGTAGGTTTAAAATGTAAGCGACGTCTACACCCTATTATTAACAAAAGGTGTGATTATGTGAACAGTACGAATCCACTTCTGTTTCAACCGCTACTACTTTACCGCCGCGGAACACAACTTAATTTTTCTTTATTTACCCTTTTCGAAATTCAGATTCCAGGTGGGCGGTTTTTATTCTATTTTCTTCTTAACAATATCACAGTATTCGCCAATTGTCTCAAGCGGAAAAACAAAATTACAGTTTCTTATAATTTATGTAGACGGCTATTATACAAAAATACAAACGAAACACGAATGACTTTAAGTGCTTAAATTGCAAATAAGGCCACTAGTTTCTTGAGAGCCCTCTCGCGACGTTGCATGCATACCAATTATAACATATTCACATAACACACGCATACGTATAAATGGTTAAGACTTACACGTACGAATGTAAAATATAAATATAAAGTGTAACTGCTCGGGACTTGCGTGCAGGTCCGATCTCACTGCCCGTTCTACCGGAGTATAATCGGTGTATTCCTTGATGCCTCGAGCCTGATGGTGGAATTACAATATCAAACGACTCGTGACAATTGATTGTCCTTTTCGTTATGATTAGACTCGCAAAATTAATTTACGTAGTGTTGCTACCTGTGATCTGATTCTCTTAACGGCGGTACACTGAACATCTTATCAGTGATCGACACGATTCCCTGGCTATACTGGTAAATACGAAATCATTACAATATATATATGTATATATATATAACTCGGCCATTTTGGCCTCTCAAGGGGCTGTGTCCCTCGACCCCTATTGCTCTCATTTCTGTCTCTTTCTCTTCTATACTTTGTATAAAATGATCAAAATTTACAACGTAATTCTTACTGGCATCAACACAAAAATAAAATAACATAACCACAAAAGTCCTATCCTAACATTTAATTTTCATTATATAAAATTAAGACATTTTTTCGTTACATTTTTTGTTACATATTTCATTACATAAAATTGTGACATTTTTTAAATAACAATAACAAAAATCCTATAAAATATAACAAACGTTACATAAAATTGGGACATTTTTTCAGATGGGGAGTAGCCTAAGAATTACGTTGTAATTAATATATATATGTATGTATGTATGTATGTATTATAAATAATTAAAAACATGACTACCAGCGCATAAAGAGCATACAGTTTTACTACGTCCGAAAGAACTGAAGTGACCAAAACGGAGGCAGTTACGGCATACTTTTGGTTTCCGGATCATTGGTTCAACCTTTACACGATAAAAATTGTTAAAATAAATAAAAGAAAGAAGATCAGTGCCCAGAAATTTAATTTCAACAACGGGAATGTGAATATAGGAGTTATCTGAGGTACGTTTTTGCATTCTCCGAATGTTGGAAATTGGTATGAACAATTTAACAGTGTAGTTGGTCAATAGATAAATCAGAAAGAATGTCTCAGATTGTACCGAAACGGAAAAGTAGAGATTGAGGGATATATGCTCCAATCTTAAGCTCTTAATGTATTTTACCAGCAAGTAAAAACTGATTGGCTTTTCTGATAAATGTAAAACTTAATTTGATGAAATTTTTCCCCGATCGAGTAATCAAAGAATGTCCAGTAACTTTCTTGTAAAACAATCTAGCTAACGACATGGGATGAAAATTAGCGATATTTTTATTTTCTAGGCTTTTGACTAGTACGACAATGTGCCCTTCATAATTATTGGAAAAAGTGGAAGTGATATGTATGCATATATATTCTTGGAAATGATTCTTTCATGAATTAGGGGTTTCTAAAAGTCAACGTCACAGCATTGTCAATGAAATCCAACGTGCGGAAGTGCAATGACCACAGAATGATTAGCCTGATGTCGTGCGCACTTAAAATGCTTCTAAAAGTAATACATCGGCGTGTTTGGACAAAAATTGAAGAGAATATTGGTCAAACTCAATTCGGATTTAGAAATGCGTTTAGCATAACAGAAGCGTTATTTGGCATTAAAACTCTGATAGAACAATGTCTAGACTGACAGAAACCTGTTTTCCTATGTTTCATTGATTTTAAAACGGCTTTGGCTTTTGATAATGTAAATCATGTTAAGCTTACGGAAATATTAATAAAAACGGGAATAGACCTGAAATATATACAACTAATAAAAAGCCTTTATTGAAACCAGATAGCCGCGTAAAAGTGAATGGCACTTATACGGATGATATAGAGATAAAAAAATGAGTTAGACAAAGCTGCATTTTGTCCCCATTGCTGTATAATATATATTCCGAAACAGTATTTAAAGAAGCGCTAGATAATGTGACTGGAGGCATAAAGACCAATGGTGTTTTAATAAACAACTTAATGCCGACGATACGGTATTAATAGCAAAGCGGCAAGAAGATTTGCAACAATTACTTGATACCGTATAAATCTGTCCTGCAAAAAATACAATCTGCCAATTAATGTGCTAAAAACAAAAGTGATGGTGATGGACAAAAAACACACCCCACGCATAAAGATTAAAATTGAAGACGAAGTACTAGAACAAGTGAACAAATTTAAATATCTCGGTTACTGGATTACAGGCTCCTCAGAATTAGAGATAAAATCTAGAATTAAAATGGCGCGGTTATCATAAGCTAAACACAACTTTCTGCCAAGTCATGATATAAAACTTGAACTACGGTGGAGAATAGTTAAATTCTATGTTTTTTCCACGCTATTAAATGCGGCAGAAACTTGGACATTAAGAGCAGAACAAATAAAACGATTAGAAGCGTTCGAGACATGGCTGTATATATGATTACTTGCAATACCGTGGACAGCAAGAATTACAAATAAAGAAGTTATGAATAAGGACTGTGAACTAATCAGATGAATAAAATTAAGGAAAATCAATTATCTGGGTCGCTTAATGCGGGAGCCGAAATACGAGTTATTACAAACAATAATGATGGGTGCAGTAGAAGGTGTTCGTGGTGTTGGCAGTTGAAGGTGAACCTCACGACTCCTTTAACCAACTAATGGCAGATCTAGTCTCGAACAACATCTGCAATATCAGTTTTGCATCGATACCTTCACAGACCTCTACTTCTACTCCGATAAATTCGCTCAGTCCTTCCAGAACATCTACTCTTACAAATGAAGAAGACAAACGTGCCACTTCCACTCCAACTAAGCGAAAGACTTCACTGAGCACTGAAATTCCTACTAAAAACAGGACACTCTAATTCTATTCCCTCCTAGCCACTCCGGCTCCTATAAAATCCACTTAGAAAGTTCGACTAAAGAAAAAAATCTCGGAAATCTGCACCCGCTGCCTATTTCTGAGATCTTACACACCAAAATAAATAAAGGTATATCCTTCAAATCTATGGGAAAGAATAGAATTTTAGCTTTTTTTCCTTCAGCTATTGCTGCTAATTCATTTCTCGTCAATAAATCTTTTCAAGACACGCACAATATTAGAGCCTATATTCCTAGATTCGTATTATTCAGATATGGTGTCATAACTCACGTCCATCCTATCTTCACAGAGGAGGAAATTATGGAAGGCATTTCTTCCTCTGTCTCCGCAGTGTCAGTAAGGCGTATTTACCGTTCCATTAATGGTATTAAGATACCAACGAATTCGGTTGAAATTTGCTTCGAACGCTCTTTTCTTCCTGATCAAATTTCAATCTACAACTTAATTTTTCAAGTCGCGCCTAGCATCCGGTCTCCAATCCAATACGCAAAGTGCTTTCTCTTCGAACACATCGCTAACCATTGCCGGAGCACTCAGGAGATTTGCTCTCAATGCTGGGGCAAGCATCCTCTTTCAGCCTGTGATCAATAAGGAATTAATCCTGTCTGTCGCAACTGCAAGGGCGAACATCATTCTACTGATCATCTTTGACCCGAGTGGCTTCGTCAAAATGAAATCCAAAAAATAATGGCCTATGATGAAGCCTCAGAAGTCAAAACGTTCTCCACCGTAACTTCAACATTCACTTATGCAGATCGTGGTGGCGCTCAGCCTTCCCTGGTGTTTCTGTTGTGAATCCTATTCCCACTAATCCCCATTCCTCACTCAAATCTTCTATACATTTTCGTCGCGCCACTCCATCTAAGCACGCTCCTAAACCTAAACCTAAGTTTCCGCCTCTTCCATCCGGTCGCCTACCTTCCCCATCCAATGACTGGGCATTTAAACATTCCAATCTCAATCTCAAAATAGTCATCAATCTATAGATCAAGGAGAGTCTGCTCTCTTAGAAACGCCGTCTCTTCTGGCATCATAAGCTTACTTTCCAAACACAACATTTCTTCTTCCTTTGACCTCGAAATGTACCTCCTTTCTTACCTTCGAAACATTTTTTCTTCATTCCGCGACAAATCCTCTTCCTCTGTACAATCCGCTAGTTTATCTTATAAATGACGCCTGTACTTAATATTATTCAATGGAACTGTCGTAGCATTCGAGCGAATAAGGCAGCTTTAGAAGGCTTGCTAAATTTACATAATATAAGTATAGCGTTGTTGTCTGAAACATGGCTTCCGAATACATCAGCTTTTTCAATTAGGGATTTTCATGTAATTAGCTCAGATCGCGAGGACGATTATGGCGGTGCAGTTATGTTCGGCATTCCATTTTCTTCTCATAATTTTCTCTCTCCCTCTCCCAACTTTGTTCATATTTCTATCCCACACACATTTGCTAAGATTTCTCATCCTCTTCATCTTGTATCTGTCTACATTCCTCCTTTGTGTAACCTGAAAGATCTTTTCTTGATTCTTGTCCTCATCCTTTAATCATAGGCGGGGATTAGAATGCCTGTTCTCCCGCCTGGAGTAGTTTATCGATAAACAGAAATGATGCTTTCCTACAAACTCTACTATCAGACTACAACGTCGTGATTCTCAATGACGGCTCTCCTACATATTTCAAAAACCAAACTTCCTACAGTTCTATAGATTTAATTTTCTCCTCTCCTAATTAAAGCCTGAAATGTGCATGGAGTACACTGGACGGAACCTTTGGTAGTGACCATGTTCCTATTATTGTGTTCGTTCATGGGATTCCTTCCTCTCATGTAAACAAAGAATTCCGTTGTTCCAGTTGGAATTTTTCAAATTTTAATTGATCTGATTTTTGTTCGTTTCTGGATTTCTCTTTATACAGATTCGATCCTAACTTACATGTTACTCCTCAGTATGAAAACTTTGTTCAATTGAAATCATCGGCATTAGATTTGTCTTCCCCTACACAAAAATCTCCATCTGAGGGCATCAGCTGGAATGCGGAGTGTTCAATTGCACATCAAGCCAGTGTATCCTCATTTCGTACCATTCGATCCGCTCCTTCTTTGGAAAACTTCCTAGCTCACAAAAAAGCTAATGCCAAATTGCGATTTATGGGCTGCTTTCTGTTCCTCCTTTTCCAGATCTACTCCAATTTCACAGATTTGGAGGTTGGCTAAGGCTTTTTGAAACCCTCGGTCCTTAAATCCTTTTACTTCCGGTGTTTCGGAGAAAAAGCTATCTGCTTTCTTTGATTGTGCCGCTTCGTCTTGTGTTCCTAACATTGATGAACTTGAGTTTTCTCCCTCCGTTGCATGCCATTCTGAGCACTTTCTAATTTCTCCGTTCACTTTTAATGAATGGCTATCAGCGTTCCCGAAAAATCCTAATTCTTCTCCAAGGATAGATAGATTATCTCATACTGTTCTCAAGAACCTCCCTGTATATTATCTTGAAACACACTTGAATCTATTCAATTCCATTTTCCATCTTGGTTCTGCTCCTCCGTCATGGAAATCCTTTATCATCGTTCTCATCTCTAAGGGTAAAAATTCCTCGTCCTTCCGTTGCATTTCTTTCGCAAGTTGTCAGAGGGGAAACTTATTGAGTCCATGTTGAACCTGCGACTGGTTTGGTGGCTGGAAAATAATAGTGTCTTGCCTAACAACATGTATGGTTTCCGTTCTGGTCGAGGTACTACTGATTGTGTTGCCTTCTTCTTGTCCCACATCTATAAATCGTTTATCCAAAAAAATTATACCCTAGCTGCCTTTGTCGATATTTATAGTGCCTTTCACAGCGTCCACCTTCCAACTCTTAAGAACAGAATGTTATCTATCAATTTATCTTCCCACTTAACATCCTTAATTATGAGTCTCTTCCTAAGTAGAACTGTTACTCTAAGATCTCCTACCTTTTCTAAGTCACGAAAGGTTTTTCGAGGCCTCCCGTAAGGTTCCTGTCTCAGTCCTACGCTCTTCAATATGTACTCTCTTGGTGTCGCCTCTCTTAATGTAGCTTCTACTTCCTTATTTTTTTCAGATGATATTCTTCTTTTCTCAACTGCTCCTAGCATTCTGAACGCTTGCAATAATGTGCAAGAAACCTTGTACATTCTGCAGAGTTCTCTTTCTCAAATTCATTTGTCTATCTCTCCTACGAAATCTTCATGCATTGTTTTCACATCTCGTTTCTACAATCCTCCGTCATCGACAATACACCTATACCTATTGTTTCCTCCTTCCGCTACCTAGTAATCTTTTTAAATAGTCGTTTATCGTTTACTGAGCGTATTAACTAACTCCATTCGTCTACTCTAGAACGTCTGAATATCTTTATCTTCTTCCCATTGGTAGTTACAAACATAATGTTCTTCCCAAAAAAAACTATTTTTTTTTTAAATTTTGGGTATGCTAGCAAAGGAGCTTCACCCTGCAGCAACAAGAAAAGAAAGGATCAGTTAAATATTGATTCGATCAGAAATAGCCAGAATGAAGGAACCGAGCACTGGGATAATAAGAGACAGAATGTAGGAGGCAAAATACGGACCAGGAAACCTAAGAGAAAAATAAATTGGAATAAAGAATAGCTCGTTCAGACGAGAGGGAAGGTCATTTGAAGAAGATATATTTGGGATCACAGACGGCTTCATGATTAGGATGAGGATGACAGTTGTGAGACGGAGTTAAATGAAAACAAAAACACGAGGAAGATAACCGTGTATGGTTAAGGTGCAGACGAATAAATAGCAATTATAACGGAATTTCATAGAATAAGAAAGTCATAAAACTAAGACTAGGTGGAAGATTTGGCTGGGTGGGCCGATAAAAATAATTATTGTTAGAAAAGGAAGAAGCGTAAATATCTGATCAGAATTTAGTATGAAAATTTAACGATAGTTGTAGCAAGTCGGAAGCAGGAAATTAAACCTACCTTAAATTGTAAGTTAGAAGTTCCACTTTATGATAAATACTTATGTTTCTTTTTAGAATGTTTTTTTTTTTCGTTTTTGTATTATCTATCAGGCAATCTTTACTCAGAAACTTTTTTTTTTTTTTTTTTTATATATATACAAATTACAACTGGCCAGAAGGCCATCCAGCAATTGGACTGTAACGCGAAAATAACTTGTTAGGGGTTAGCATCTAGCGATGGATCCCACTGAAATTTTAGTAACATAAAACTAGGCCAGATCAAACGGTCGACTACGTTTTAACCTTCGAACATCAAGACTATTATCAAGAAGATTGATCGCCAAAACGTTTGTGTGAGACTCCAAGCGGCCTATGTATCGCTTAGCAGCTCGCTTGATCTCGTCTTTCACATATGGGATATTTAAGTCTTGATGTAGAGTGTGGTTAGATACGTACCAGGGCGGTGAGACTATCAGCCTTATAGCCTTGTTCTGGAACCGTTGTATCTTGTTTATGTGTGTATCCTTTGCACAACCCCAGAACATTAAACCGTATGTCCAAACGGGCTTTATAATTATTTTGTACACTAAGAATTTATTTTCCAATGATAAACTAGAGTACCTGCCAAGAAGCCAATTTAATTCTTGCAATCTTATATCTAGATGTTTTCTTTTTTGTGTAATATGCTTTTGCCATGTTAATTTGCGGTCCAAATGAATGCCTAAGTATTTTACATCTTTATCCTGGTTGATAACCACTCCATTTATTTCTAACGGCTGATACGTAAAATTTGCAACGTGAAATCTACTTGCGTACATTTACTTTCGTTTACTCTAATACGCCAACGACTCAGCCAGTTTTCCACTTCCGATAAAGTTTTTTTCAATTTATTCGAAGTTTCACTATTGTCTTTACCGGTAGCTAATAGTGCTGTATCGTCTGCAAACGTAGCTGTTATCACGCTATTATCAACTGGAAAATCGGCAGAGTAGATTAAGTAAAGCCCCGGGCCCAAGACACTTCCTTGTGGCACGCCAGCAGATACAGGATAGATTTCAGAATATTGATTTAGAATTTTAACCTGGCATGTGCGATCTTCAAGGTAGGATTTTAAAAGAAGGTACAAAGGATGCGGCACTATTTTTTTAAGTTTATAAAGCAGACCATGATGCCATACCTTATCAAAGGCTTGTTTGACATCTAGGAACACACCCGTGCATATTTGCTTAGTTTCAAGACTTTCTTGAATAGTATGCACAATTCGGTGTACCTGTTCAATGGTCGAATGTCTTTTTCTGAATCCAAATTGATGTTCAGGAACAATATGTTCCGCATTTAAAATAGGATTCAACCGCTTTAAAATTATTTTTTCAAGGAGTTTTGAAAGGATCGGGAGCAAGGAAATAGGTCTATAGGATGAAACCTCATCCGGTGCCTTACCGGGCTTTGGTACAACTACTATTTGCGCCAATTTCCAGGATAATGGAAAATACTGCAGACGAAGAACAGCGTTAAAAATATTTGTGAGCAATAATATACCTTTTTTTGGTAGCTCAGATAACAATTTATTGGTAATTAAATCAAAACCCGGACTTTTTTTATTATTAAGTTTAGTAATTGCGTATTTGATTTCGCTGGGAGACGTTGGCTCAATAGGAGGGCTTAACTGTAAAGGTACACTTAAAAAATCATGTATATCGGTTTCGTCGTTTAATTGTAAATTTGGCTTAAAAACATCAGAAAAATATTTGGCAAATTCCTCGACTTTCTCTTCATCAGTTCTAGCCCATGTACCATCGGGTTTGCGAATTGGGGGAAGGGGTTGAATGGGTTTATTTCGGCTTTTGATCACTTTCCAGAGGCTGTAATTTGTCGCCTCCGTGGGTGAAAGTTCCTGCAGGCAGCGTTGGAAAGATTCATTTTTGGTATTTCTAAGTAAAATTTTTAGCTCTTTCGATTTTTTATTTAACAGAGTTTTATAATAGGGATTTTGAGACGATTGCCATTTCCTACGGATGATTCTTTTTTCTTTTACCAGGTCTAGTATATGGCGCGGTATATTATGTGTTTCTTTTATTTTGTTTATATTTGGCGTACATTTCCATGCAATACTCTGTACAGCTTCTGTAAAGTACTGAACCGCTGCATCTACATCTGATTCCGTTTTTAATGATAAATTTAATTTTAGTGTAGAATTTACAGATGCTCGAAAATCTACCCAATTTGTATATTTATTATGTAAGTTTGGAGATTTATCTTGGTTTATTAATCCTGTACTTACAGTTAATATTACAGCACTGTGGTCCGAGCATAAATCAAAATTTGGATCAGCTTTTACGTTCAACATTGAAATTCCATTAGTAACAAAAAAATCTAAAACATCAGGACGTTTGTTTAAGTCAGTAGGCCAATGTGTCGGTACGCCTATTGCCACACAACCAAAATTTCTATTTAGCATTATTTTGTTTAAAAGTTTTCCCCTGGTGTTAGAAAATCGTGAGCCCCATCTTATGTTTTTGGCGTTCCAGTCACCACCAGAGATGAACCTACAACCCAAAATACTAAAGTATTTGCTTAACATACGTTCATTAAATCTGTGGTTTGGAGGGCAATACACTGCAGAAACTACAATTTTACCATTCAATGTATACGCCATTATATTTGTTGCTTGAATTTCTTTAGTAGATATATTTTGAAGTTTGTAGTGTTTTATTGTACTTTTAATCACTACAGCGCTACCGCCATGTGCCTTATGGTCCGGTCTTGTAGTTATGTAGACATTATAATTTTTAATTCTAAATTGTGTTTTCTCTGTAAAATGAGTTTCCGACAACAATAAAATGTCGATTTGCTCAAGCTTAAGGAACATCTCGATTTCTAGTTTATTTTGAACTGCACCATTGCATTCCACGTAGCTATGCGTAACGATGCCATAATTATTTAATTAATTTATTTGTTAATGCTGTAAGCAGGTTTAGCATGACTGAATTTTGCTGCATAAGCTGATTAAACATTGACTTCAAGTTTACTCAGAAACGATTGGAAAAGCAAAAAGTCAGTTCTACTTTAATGCGAGTAGACAAAAAAAAAAATTAAAAAGGGAATTCAGCGTTGCAGTCTTTTTCAGCAATAAAAAAATGTAACGGGAGTTAAACAAGAAGGTTAATGAAAAATAATGAAGATTATGATTAGACGGAATGTAACCGGAAATAAGATGTAAAAAATGGGAACAAATTCAATGGGAATTAATACATGGACAAAATTAGAATTTGTTGGATCAGATGTGAAGGAAGTAACAAGATGGGAAAGAAAAGAAACGCTATTTCTGATAAACAGTCGTAGCCATCAGTTCGATCTAACCTAACTTGTTAGATCCCTTGCGATAGTGATAATGCACAGAATCCTTGAACCAGGTTTTCGAAAAAAGGAACTATGACAATTTAAAAGAAGTCCAATACACGCTGTTGAACGATTGTTTACACGACTCGCATGCAAGTGCAGTCGTGTAATTAGATCTGATCGTCGGAATTTTCTTTCCTCCTTGCGCAGTCTCATTTAATGTTTATTATCACTCGTAATGTAAGTTTAAGTTTATGTTTTGTTTTCGATCACGTATGACGATTGCTCGCTCGTTTTGTTTTGTTCCCGTTTTCGGTTGTTTTCGCTCTCGTTTTGATGGTTGTTCTCGCGTTTTGGTTTTCCTTTTGTTCCTTTGATAATTTATCGCGTATTGTTATTTTAGTCGAATTTCTTTCGCTCGTTTCTTTTTCGTATTTATTTGAAATAGCCCTTTTCAGGGCTACGCGCGCATTAAAGTAATAAAATCAGCTTGTTTCAAACCACTTCGTATTCCTTATTCAACTTACGCCAAAGACAGCAAAACATTTTGGTCCTCCGGGCCGGATTGAAAGAAAAGTATCCGGCGAAGATTTGGTGTTTTTTCCGTGGGTTGAAAATTGTTGTTGGAAAAATTGTTGAACCGTAAGTTTTTTAATTTGTTTAAATATCGGGGTAATATTTGCGATCAACAGTCATTTGGTATTTGGTAGTTGTCGTACAACTTTCGTCATAAAATCGGTAGTGCACTAAGTGCATGCAAAAAGCATTCGTTAAAATATCGCGCATATCCGGTGTTCGAAATTCAGTATAAATTCGGTGTTCGAAATTCAGTATAAATTCGGTGTTCGAAATTCAGTATAAATTCGGTGTTCAAAATTCGGTATAAATTCGGTGTTCAAAGTTCGGTATAAATTCGGTGTTAAAAATTCGGTATAAATTCGGTGTTCAAAGTTCGGTATAAATTCGGTGTTAAAAATTCGGTACAAATTCGGTGCTTCGAAATTCGGTGCATATTCGGTGCTTCGAAATTCGGTGCATATTCGGTGCTTCGAAATTCGGTGCATATTCGGTGCTTTAGAAGTCTGCATACGAAAAGTTAAATTAAAAAGTTCGCTTTAATCGTATGAAGCAGTGATTTTCGTTATAATCGCATTCGGCAATTTATTTATTTATTTATTTTGCGGCACGTATAATAATTAATCGGTGACAAACAAATTCGTGATTTGTTAAAACTATCGCTAAACTTGATCGAATTAGTGCGGCCGTTTTCAAGGTTTGGCAGCGGTACTAATTGTCGACTGTTATTAATTAATTGTGCGTGATGGCTGAAAAAGACCAAACGCTAGAGGCATTAAACCGCCGCAAACGCGCTGCATTTCGAACAGCCAACTCAACCAAATGTCTCGTACATACTGCTCTACTTGAGGACCCGTCCCGTGAGCGATCTAGCGAAATTACTGTCCGACTCGACACCTGGAATTCTTGTTTAGAGGAGATCAGGGGAATCATTGTGTCTATTCTAGACAACACCAATCTAAAAGGAAAAACAGCGGACCAAGTGGAGGAAATAGAAAGTAAAATATACGAGCAATGGCAACAGAGTAAGGAATAATACGATTTGGCTAAGGCCAAATTGAACACAATGAATATTTCTTTAAACTCGAAAGACGCGGATCGTCGATCGCTCGATTCTTCTCTCGTTACCAACACAGCACCAGCAAATCCGTTGGTAAAGCTACCGGATCTGCCGGTCCCGAGGTTCAGCGGTAAAACAAAAGATTTCACCGAGTGGTATTCTCTGTTCAAAGCGATGATCCATTCAAATGATAACATTAAGCCAATTCAAAAACTGTATTTTTTAAAACAGGCTATGGTAGGTGCCGCAGAGAACATCCTGAAGGATTATACCCTCCAGGAAGGATTGTATGAAGAGGCATGGACTGCTGTAAAAAACCGATATTACAATCGGCGGGCGATCATCGCTGACCACTTTCGGGATCTAATGACCTTACAACCAATGTCGCAGGCCTCTTTACGAGAATCTCTCGACCAAATTGGTGCCATAGTTCGAGGGTTGAAGGTATGCGGCCTGGACACCGAGGCAATGTCACCACTTTTCGCTTACATAGTTGTGGGTAAGTTGCCGGAGAGGTTGCGGATTGATTGGGAAAACTCGGTGGTGGATAATTCGACCTACCCTTCACTAGCGCCGTTGAGCGCGTTTTTACAGAATCGATGTTTCGCGTATGAAAGTGTACATACGCAGCAGCCGACAAGGGCGAGAGAAAGTCGGCCTGAAGCGGCAGAGGCGAAGACTAATAGAAAATTCGTTGTAGCGACTATAGACAACAGTAAATCTAAGCCAGCCGCTCCACGGTGCGTCCTGTGCGGTAAAGGACACTACCTATCGCAGTGCTCCCAATTTATTGAGAAAAATGTAGCCGATCGTTGGGTTTTTGCAAAAGAGAGACGGCTGTGTATAAATTGTTTAAGGCGATCCCATTTCGCCATTGATTGTAACTCGTCTAGGTGCAAGAAGTGCAACAAGTCGCATCACACCATGCTACACCAAGAGAGCTCGCAGTCAGCACCGGACCATCGCGGCGAGCAATGCCCATCAACATCCAGGGCAACTCTGGCTTGCACTTCTCACGAGAGCTCTGTTGTTCTGTTGCCAAGTGCGGTTGTGAATGTGCTAGTGGGAAAGAGAATTATCAAAGCTCGCGTCTTACTCGATCCTTGTTCGCAAGTCAACCTTGTCGCTGAGTCATTCGTGAGGAGAAATCGAATTGTTTCTAGAGCTGTTCGAACGACAATAGCTTGCGTCTCCCCAGAAGAAGCCCAAGTGAGCTCGTCGGTTTCTCTGGATCTACGATCGCGATACAACGCCTATCAGCTCGATCTTCAGGCGGACGTAGTGGATCGAATCCCTTATGAAGTGTCCTCGGACGTGATCAGACGGGTAAAAGATGTTAACAGGAATCTGGATTTAGCGGATTGTCTATTGCCGACAGCAACAGTCGACATTCTTATTGGTGGCGAACATGCGAATAGGATACTACTGGGCCGAAAGTTGTTCATAGGAGATCTGTGCTTTGAGGAAACCTTATTCGGCTGGGTGGCAGAAGGTCCGCTCTCGAAATTTCCTTCGGCAGATCAGCGCTGCTGTCATCTCTCCTCGCGTGTGGCTCAGCAGCAAAACTCGCAGCTAAACTCTTCGCTGTTTTATAAGTCTTCGATGAATATCGCTAGTGAAACATATTCATCTTCGCAAATACAGCAACCGTTACTCGTTCTATCGCAGTCCTCGTCGGTACCAAATGTCGTTCCGCCACAACCTTCTCAAACGTTTTCTCCATCTCCTAATGTGGCGCTCCAGTCCCTCCCGTCAGTATCCGGGGCTCCGAATTCATTTAATGGAATGATTGTTGAAGTTATTCCTAACAATTTTAATGATATCGCCATGAACTATAGCAATGTGCACGAATTGCTGAATGACTCCAACGTATCCCCCCATGTCAAATCTCAGCGTTCGCAGTCATTCGCTGTCAGTAAAGTTTCGTCTGGACAAGCAAACGATCAAAGTTCACAACCTGAGATATTGATAAATGCAACGACGAAATTATTGGTTGCCCAGTTTACTGGATCGGAATTTGCAAACTCTGGAAATTACGATAGCTCGTCAAATGAATCGCATGGTAGTGGAATATCCAGTTCGTCGAATAAATATCCCGTTTCGAACATCGGAGGTTCGTCTTTAGTGAACTCGAACTCGAAGCACTTAGAGTTATCAGTAAAGTCACTTCGGTCATCGTCAGTGCAGCGGAAACTAGTTATTCATCAACCCCCAGGATGTATATCCAATGTGCTTGTTCCTAATAAACAGCAGCAGCAGCAATTAAATTCGAATGAATTAATTCTTCCGACCGACTACTCGCCCCAGCCTATTTCAAATGCTTCTACACGATCGGAACTGAAAAGTAACTCGGAAATAATATCAACGTTGGCGCCGTACGGAGCTCCATCAGCTGGTACTTCCTCGTTTCAGAACAGTTCGCAACAACAACAACCGCCCGCTTTCCTAAAATCAGTTCCATCTTCTTGTCATGCTGCACCGTCTGCTGCTGCCACCTCTTATAGTACTTCATTTTCGCATGGATCGACTTGTCAGGAGGCTCAAGTTTTGCCTTTTCAACAATCTATACAACTCAACATACAAATGACAGCGGCAGTAACTTAGCGCCATTCACAATGCAAATAATTCGACGGTCAGTTCCAATGCGATGCTGTCAAGAACGACGCCAGTTTAAAGCTCTGTTTACGTTCGTTCCAAACTGCTCATCCGCCTATACTCACTACGTTTATTATTTGTATCCTAGTTCAATCATCTCGTTGTATCATGGTAAACGCTGGTGGAGTGACGCCAGCCACATTACACTGTTTTGAGACCATTTGGGTCTCAAGGGGGGGAGAATGTTGAACGATTGTTTACACGACTCGCATGCAAGTGCAGTCGTGTAATTAGATCTGATCGTCGGCATTTTCTTTCCTCCTTGCGCAGTCTCATTTAATGTTTATTATCACTCGTAATGTAAGTTTAAGTTTATGTTTTGTTTTCGATCACGTATGACGATTGCTCGCTCGTTTTGTTTTGTTCCAGTTTTCGGTTGTTTTCGCTCTCGTTTTGATGGTTGATCTCGCGTTTTGGTTTTCCTTTTGTTCCTTTGATAATTTATCGCGTATTGTTATTTTAGTCGAATTTCTTTCGCTCGTTTCTTTTTCGTATTTATTTGAAATAGCCCTTTTCAGGGCTACGCGAGCATTAAAGTAATAAAATCGGCTTGTTTCAAACCACTTCGTACTCCTTATTCAACTTACGCCAAAGACAGCAAAACACACGCTCTGGTTTACTTTTGTTATCTCACAAATCTTGGCGGGCACCATAGTACCCTGAGTTTACAACGCATATTATTCAAGTTCTTAAAAATCATGCAATGTAAGGGGGAAATAGCGGTATGATGAAGTAAATAGGATGACAAAAACCACCTTTTGTCAAATAGAGAACAAAGAAAAGGAAATGAAGAGAACCAAAACAGAGGAAAAGGAAAAGGAGAAAGGAAAGAAAAAGGAAAACAATAAAACAAGGAAAATTTTCTACGTGCGCATGATAATAATTAATTTATAGTTAAATAAACCACAGTAAAGGAAATAACAGTAAAGAAAATATGACGAATTAAAAAAGAAAATCTTGTAATCAATTGTATAATAAAAAACAAGTTCAGTCAAGCATGACGTTTCGTGCGCTGAGGATTCCATATGTTAAATTAAAGATAATTATAATTTTCATTTGCATAATACCAAATTCAAAACAAAGAAATCTAATTTTAAGTTTGTAATATCCTGTATTTTTCACTTAGCATTCTATTCCTATAAAGTATGTTTTAATAAGAATTACTATACTTTACATTTATACAATAATTAATTACGAAACAAATATTTTCAGTCCAGTTCTTTTTCACGCATCACGCAGTGTCATACTGTACTGCAAAAGAAATAAATTCAAAAATAACAAAAATAAAACATCGGAGAAATTTAAAAAGCAACGATATAGACAAAATAAATGAATTTCAAAAAATATTTTGTATGAAAGTAATTACAAATTCTTAAAAATTTATTGGTCCTAAAATGTTCTAGTCTATATGATATATTAATCCTTCTAAAAATCCAGAGCTAAATATAGAACCCTGGGCAGCGACAAATCGATATAGATCATGCCAGAGAAGGGATGCGCGCGATGATTGGTAGGTCTGCGACAGGGAGGAGACAGTTCCGCAAGAAAAAAGATCGGTGGGTGCCGAAAAATTAGAAAGGAGATTCAGTTCCGTTTCTGTCGAGTTTGAAGGTAGTTCTCGAGTATTCTTTTATTCGAAAAAAAGGTCAGCGAGACTGCGAATGGTCCGAACGAAAAATACGTAAGAACGCGATCCAGCAAGGCCAGAGAACCAAAACAGACGTCAAAGTTTGATTCAACGATTATAAAAATCCGTTTGATTTCAACTTAATCAACTTGTAGTACTCTTTCCAACAATACATATATCATATGACCGGGGGAAAAAAATATATAGTTTTCAAAAATTTCGAGATTTTGGAGCCCCGAGGGTCTAATTTTAAGGCTGGAAATCGGGACGTTCCAAACCAGAGGAATATACGGGGATGTGCATATTTTTAATTGCGTTCAAAATTTTTAGCTGTAATATTCACGTCGTCAAGGAAGGGGCATACATGATTTTTTGCGCTTTTTTGAACTTGTCGGCAACTTTGAAAGTTTCGTTAAGAAAATGGAATATGGGTTCGTTCCCGACAAACAGCGGTCTTTCCAACGATATATCACAAGCCCGGGAAAAAACGTTTTTTTTCTCAAAATTTCGAGCTTTCGGCGCCCCGAGGGACTATTTTTAAAGCTGGAAATCCGGAAGTTCCAAAACTAAAGAAATAAACAGGTATGCTCGTATTTTTAACCGCGTTCAAAATTTTCAGCTGTAATACTCGCAGCGCTAGGGGAGACACGTCACTTTTTGCACTTTTTTGAACTTTGCGGCAATTTTACATAACTTTTTTACCGTCAGTTTTTGATTTTATGAAAGGACTCCTGCATTTTATTTTACATTTTGAATTTCAGCTTTATAGGTTTATTGGGCGATAAGTTATGATTTTTTAAGTGATTTTTGAGGTCGTTTTATATACCATATTATTTATTGGGTTTTTTGCACACTCAGGGTAATCGGTCATCTTGAAGTTATAGATCGTTTTAAAGAGAATTTTAATTTTAATTTATGTTCCAAATTTGAAGTTTATAAGTCAAGCCATTCGTGAGTTATCGGATATTTTAATTGAATATTTTTGTCGTTTTTGAACCATCTTATTTTTTTTTTTTTTTTTTTTTTGTGGTTCCCCATTCCGGATATAACCAGTGGGGCAAGTTTATTTATTTTTTTTTGTAATCTGTGTACAATCTATTATAGTGTACTTATGAGCATAAGTTATAGTTACAAAGTCTTTGTGTGTAAGTGTAGTGTGTACTTAGTAATAAACACAGATTTTCTTTCATATAACATATAGGTTATGAGAAAATATAATGTAGGTGTTAATTCATGTTTGCAAGGGTGATGTGTATACTTATTGTTAGTCACGACTTGCCACTATGTTTGAGATATTAAGTTGCTCATAGTTAGTATAATGTTTGCTTTAATATTATAGTTATATTTATTGATATATACATACTTAATTATAACATTGCTTTTGGGAATTAAATACAAAAATTTTTTATATTTAGTTATATATATTATATTAAGTTAAGTAATATATTGAGTGAAATATTATAATTATTACAATGAAAGTATTCTGGTATAACATTTGTATTCCTTATTTATTAATGTATATTTTACATGTAAGAGGTTTGATCATATGACATATGAGTTAGTGATGATTTTTTTTTTTTTATTCATTGCATCATGAAAGAATTGAAGGAGGGTTTTCATATTGTTTTCATCAGTGCATAGGGGGGTGTTTGCGGTTATTTTATATTTTTCTCTGAGGTCTTTCATAGCTTCACATTGGAATATAAGGTGGTTAATGTCATCTAGGCTATTTATATTGCAATGCTGGCAGTTGGGTGTGTCTGCGAGTCTAAATCGATATAGGTATTCTCCCAAGTTGCCATGGCCTGACAATACTTGGGCATTAAAGAATGTAATGTCTAGATTTTTCATTTTTAGCCTATCGTTTATGTTTGGGAAGAATGCAAAGGTCTTACGACCTGTGACTTCATTCTCCCATCTTAGTTGCCAAGCATTTACGAGTTGGTTAAAGACATATTTTTTTAACATCTTAATGGGTGGTGTATTCCCTAATTCTGTTACGTTATTTGGATGTTCTAGGAGATCAAGGGATTTTACATTAGCCAGATTTTGTACTACTCTGTACTCTAAGATGATAGCTTTGCCAATGAGGAATAAGTCCAATGGGAGCACATTAGAGATAATACAGGCAGCTGAGGAGGGTGTGGTTCTGTATAGTGAGGAAATGTTGAGAATATATTTTCTTTGCTGTTTGTTGACTAGCTTTAATATTTTTTTGTTTATGTAAATACAGGCACCATATCCATAGATGGGCTGAATGAGCCCTTTGTATAGAATTAACCTCTCCTTGTATTTTAGACCAAGATTGTTTGGCAATATCTTTCTTAGTTTGTCGTAAATATTACAGCATTTGTCATTTATTATCTTTAAGTGTGCTGAGAAATTAAGCTTGTGGTCAATTGTGATGCCAAGATATTTGATTTGGTCAGCTAGTGGGATTGGTTGTCCTGATATAATTCTGAGTTGTTTGAGTTTATCTCTTATTTTTTGATTTCCTATTAATAAGGATCTACATTTTTCAGTTGAAAATTTTAGGCCTAACTCTGCGATAATGTTTTCTAAATTCTTGCATATTATCTCTATTTTTTGTAGGTTAGTATGTGCTTTGATTTTGAATAAGATGCAGAGATCGTCGGCATATGAGATCAGTACAGCATCGGTATTGCTTGTCACACAGGCATGCTCTATGTCTTTGTGTACTTTTGAATAAAGAATGTTCCACAATGTTGGTCCTGGGACTGAACCTTGAGGAACTCCGCAGCTAACTTTTCTTACAGAGTTAGCATTGTTAATTTGAAGGCGAGCTAATCTGCTTTGAAAGTAGTTAATCAAAATATTAACAATTGAGGGATTAATTTTATTAGCTTTTAGAAGTTCTATAATTGAGGACCATCTGCAGTTGTCAAACGCTCCCTTGATGTCAAAGGAGATTACAAAGGCAGATGAACCCTCTTTCAGAGCACTCTTGATGGATTCGGTCAGTTTGTGGTCCGCTCCTTCAGCAGAGTAAGATTCTCTGAATCCATATTGATTATCGTGTAGTATATGTTTCTCTGTTATTTCCCTGATTAACATCTGATTTATGATTTTCTCAAAGACCTTCCCACAAGAGTTTAGTAGTGAGATTGGCCTGTATGCTGTGACGTTAGCAACGTCTTTGTTTGGTTTTTGTATTAGTGTTATATCAGAGATTTTCCAGCAGGATGGAAATACTTCCAATTCCAGACATCTATTGTACATTAGGTAAAATAAATCAGGAAAATTAATATTAAGTACCTTCAGTGTTTTGTTAGTAATTTTGTCTTTTCCAGGGGCTTTCCAATTGTTAAGTGACTTTATAATATTATCTATTGTCTCTCGATTTACTCTTAATCTGTTGGATTTTTGCAAGTCTATTGTTTTTAGTTCACTATTTTTCTTTTTGTGGAAGAAGTGACTAACTAGGTCATCTATATACGTTTTATTTTCGTGGTGTATTGTTGGAATATTGAATTTTTTATTTTTATCAAGGGAATATTTATATGGTTTTCCCCACGCGCTTGATTCATTTACAAATCGTCGCCAGTGGTTTATTTTGGCTTTGACAATAGATTTTTTGTATTTTTGATTTAGTACTTTAAGCAAGGTATTTATTATAAAAAGCTTTAGATAGTTGCTAGTTTTATTTTTAATTTTACGCACCCTGTTAATTTCATCTTTAATTTCTTGTAGTTATTTAGTCCACCAATCATTGTGCGGGGTTCGGACTGGGTGGGCACAGCAATTTATATTTTTAATGAGGAGGGAATTTTTTTTTTTTTTTTTTTTTTTTTTTTTTGAATTTAAATCTGAGATGTTTTTATCGAGGGTATTACTTTAGTTGCTTGCCTTAATGTCTTCTAGAAATCTGTTGATTACATTGTCGTTTGTCATTTGAATTAATTTTATGTTGTTAGTTTTGGAATAGCTGTTGCCAATTTTAATGATATTATCGTTTAGAGTTATATTGAATAGTTTATGAGGTGATAAGTCTGTTTGAATAATGTCATGCTGGTACAAAGTGTGAGTTTCTTTTGACACTAGGAGGTAGTCAATAATACTGGATCCATTATAGTTTTCAAATGTAAGTGTTTGTCATTCATAATTATTAGGTCGTTAGAGTATATGAAGTTATAGAATAGATCAGAATTTTTGTTAACCGTTATTTTGTTTTCCAATGTAGGTAAACGTATATTAAAATCGCCAACAATTGTTGTTTTTAGTTGTGGATTACTTTTGATTGTGTACTCTATCGTTTGCAAATATGGGTCTCTGTCTTTATTGGGTGATAAGTTCCTATTAGGATTCCGTACATTAATAATTAAATTAGATACCATTGTTACGATATTTTCGATTCGTTTATGTTTTTTTGTTATATATATTTTTTACTGCATGCGTAGAGCCCGATTTTCGAACCGCCACTATGTGACCGTCCACTGATCGGTTGAGACAGCCAAGGCCTATATCATTTTTTTTGCCTATTTGTTTCCCGCTGTTTCCAGGTATCCGGAATTACGCGCTTGCCTGTTTTAACGACCATATGTTTTATTGTTCTGCATTTTCAGTATTCGTTGTTCGCCTTTGCTCGTCGCTCGTCCTTGTGTTATTAAGTCGTTCGCTTCGTTAATGTTCGTTCAATATCGAACTATGAATAAAAATTTTAACATGTTAACTTATTAATTTCAAAATAATCATTAAATACTCAGCATGGTCCTCCGGGTCGGATACTTTACGTCGGTTTGTTTTTCTCGTTAATAAGTCGATGTTTGACTACGTTGAGTTCAGTCAATTAAATTATTAGTTCGCTCCGTTTGTAACGGTACTTCAACTATTCCATCGTTAACATGTCGGACAACAAATGCAAACGCGATACTCTGAAACTCGAGCTCGCTAGGTTAAGAGATCAAATGGCTGATCTCAACTCAAAACGACCTTTCGACATCAAACCTCTGAGTAAATTGAAAGCTATGTTGAATAATTATCGGGATTTGAAATCCAAATTCGAGATTCAGATTAATGACACCATGGATGCGCTCAATGAAAATGCTGAAATTATACCACTAAAACGGAAAACTACATGAACGAAGTCTGCGCATTTCATTATGTAGCGGTCATTAAAAATTGTCATCAGAAATTGCTGACGGAAGAGTAGCGACAATCACTTATTCCGCCGAACCCTGAACTTAACACAACTTGTCGTAACTCATGAACTCAACCGAAGTTGGAAAAAATATCTGTGCCTTCGTTCGATGGCAATATTTTGAAGTTTAAAAATTTTAAAGGTTTGTTTTTTTTTTTTTTGGTTGCAATTTGCATTACGTTTAAGGATCCTGCCAAGCTCTGCAGCTTGTCGGCGTGGTCCTAAAAAATAACACATGCCTTCCTTCTTTATTAGTAAATATAATACAACGTTAGTTATAATTAAACGAGTTCGGCAGTACTACTAACGATTCGTCTTATTTAGATATTCCATGTATCCAGTTTTCGTAATATAAGTATTTTAACCTTTTATTATTGTTATTATGTAAAATATTATCTAAACTTAACCTGAAACTTCTTTTACAACAAAGAATAAAAAGTACAACATTTTCCTAGTGAGAATTTTTTTTATATAAATAAATAAGTTGTGGGTTCTTAATTTCCCCAACATGAGTCGGTCAACTATCTCATCTATAATTAGACTTCGGTTTAATCATAGCTTGCTTCTTGTTTCGCTCTTCCGTTTCTCCATTACTCAGTCTCTTCTTTGCCCTTTTGATCCGTCAGAAGCAAACTTCATTTGTGATGCGAATCACATTTTGCTTGAATGTCCTTCCATTTCATCAGAACGCGCGATACTGTATTCCGGTATTTTGCGTCTTGGCCTCCCTACACTCCTTACAGCGCTCACAGCATCATTTCTTTTCCGTCTTCCTTGGTTAATCCTTTCTTAGCTTCATTCATTTGTTCCATTTCTAATATTTTTCATTTATAATCATTAATGCTGTCACACCTTTGGATTGGGTAACGTCCTTGGCCGACATGCTCAAAAAAAAAAAAAAAAATGCCTGTTGCGTGAGTGCCCAACACTCCTATTATCGTTTATTCTAGTAAACAAAATTAAAATTAATCACTCTGACTACCTAAATCGAACGTATTAAACCAAAAAATAAAAATAAAATATATCAATCGACTCATATATATATATATATATATAAATAGCATAATAATACACCCATACACAGGGGTCGCTTACATATTAGACGTCGCATACATTAATGTACAGGAAAGAAAAAGAAAGGAAACTGGTAAATAGATAGCCTAAAAGAGCCCTAAAAAATGCAGCAATAATAATAAAGGGAAAAGAGGATGCAGCTTAATCTTTGCATCATTCTTTCATCCACTTCCTCACTTCCCTCTTCCATACACCAATTTTTTTTTCGTTTATTATGTGGCTGTGCATAGTACTCATTAATTTAATTAAAACCGAATCATCTATATTGTCGATTCGTGGATTTATCCCTCTAGGATGAATGTAACAGGTATTACTTTGATTCCTTGTTAGTTGAGTTTTTGGTCTGGAAGGTAATAAAGATTGTTCAGTTTGTAGTATTATTAATAAACGGCAGTTGTAGCGATATAATTTTAGGGTTGCTGTTAATAACAGCAGCAACAGGCACATAATCGGAAGATAAGTCAATAACAATTTTGCAATTGCGGTTATATGATTGAAGTCTGAAAATAACGAAGAAGTCCAATAGATCAGGCAGTCTGCTACCATGGCTGGCCAGTAAGCTGGTGTCATCGGTATGAGAATGCCGAGAGGGTTGTCATTTATTGCTTTCAAAAGTCTTTTCCTTGATTGATTTGATATTTTAGATCCGCATGCGGTGGATTCCGCGTTATAATCCCCGTCGCATAAAAACTTTCTCCCTAAGTTCCGGAAGATAGCCTTGTACTCCCCCTGCAGGGTATTAAAACTCCATGACAATCGAAAGATCATTTGTAAACGTTTCAACGTTTACAGCTACAATTTGATATGCATACGAGTTGTGCGAGAAATTTTTGTCGTGTTTATAAGAGTTTTTGATAATAACCATTGCACTCCCTCGAGCTGTACCATACGGATGATGCGCGCTGTATATGTTGTATTAGTGTATATTGAGGCTGTTTTCATTTACAGCGTGTGTTTCTCAGATAAGTGCTATATCAACAAAAAATTTTTGGAGGAAGTATGTTAATTCACCTTTTCTTCTGGTAACACCGTTGGCATTCCATAACATTATCACTAAGGAGTGTTGAGTGATGAGACTAGCGTTGTTGTCCATTAGTTTTTCAACTAGTTTTGTCACTAGTGATAAAAGAGGATTTAAGGTACTTTTAAGATCGTTTAGAAATGATACTAGTATTGACGAGATATCTCTTTATTGAACGGTAGCGTCATGTTATACCATATGCTTCTTCGAGATGGAACGATATAGAATTAAAATAATTAAGCTTAGATTAGACTGAAAGTATTTGGTTTTCGAAGTCTGCCAGTTGATTTACAATAGAATGAAACTGTCAAAATCCGTTTTGATCCACGGACCGCTGTAAACGACAGATTACTTTTTCAAAAAGTTTACACGTCGCACAGGTAAGAGCAATAGGTTTGTAGCTTATTGATTTAAATCCTTATAATTATTTAAAATAGGAATAATAATTGATTCAGACCAAATTTTTGGGAATACTCTTTCTTTCCAAATCTTGTTATAGATATTGAGATCCGCCATTATACCCCCTGAGGAGGTATTTCAAATTAATTTATAGAAAACGTTTGATTAAAATATTCTCCATTGCTGCTATCCATATTTATTAGATCTTATTCTTCTACTGCCTTCAGTTGGATGTAATCCTTTGAGTATGCAGTCTCCGCGTATTGTTCAGAAAATGCGTTGGCTACTGTTTTTAGATTAGAAACAAACTAATCGATTATGTCAAGTGTAATTTTGCACAATGGTGATTTTACATTATTTAATTTACGAATTTTTCTCCACATCTCTTAGTTCGTTAATTTTTTTGTCTAATCGACTTTCTCGCGATTGCTCTATATTTTCAGAAAATGATTAGATTATTTAAATTATGCATTCTACGAAATTTTCGTAAGGCTCTTTTCTGTTTTTAATTGCTTTCTTTACATCACTGTTTCACCAAGGTACATTTGTTGCACAGACGACAGATGAAAATAGCGGGAATGGGTCGGTAAACAGCATTGATTATTCTATCATTAAATGAGCTTACCAATAAATTTATACTATACCCACTTGAGGTTGGATATTGTGACATTGAACGTAAAATTAGATCTTAGTTAACCAATTTTCAACAACTATCTCTGTGATTTTGAAGTTATTGATTTTTTTCTGTGTAAGCGTGAAACTCTAATGGAAAAATGATTACTGTTACATAGACGTAGATGTGGTTTCCATGAAATGTGTTGTTTTTTGCTTGTTGGCACTAGAATTATGTAGTTAACAGTTTCCGGCTCGATACATTATACCTTCTGCGTTGATAATTGTTGAAAATAATTAACTGGTCAGATTCACTAATAAATTTATCGATAATGTTTCTTGATAGATTAGTTTCATCTGACCCTGAAGAAGGACTGTGTACATTGAAAACCCCAATCACAATCACTGATTCAGATATATAACGTATAATTGATTTAATGGACGCTGTGTTTATATAATCTTGCAAGCAGGAATGTATAAGTTAATTATAACTATTTCACCCAATGCAGACAATATTACTATCCACACTGGAAAGCTTGGAGTAACCACAAATCTTGGTGTAATTTTCAATAGGTCAAGGAAATCAGATTGAGGAATTCCATTAAATGATCCATCAAAAATTTTATCAGATTTATTTGACATGCGTATTCAATTTCAACGTCGTAAATTTGTTTCACAGCCAAACATACAAGCGCTCATATATTCTGAAGATTGAGACTTACAGAGAAAGAGCCAATAGAAAAGTTCCGTTTTACGTATGGCATTGTGTCTGCTTCATTCTTGAATCAGCAATGTCTATACAATTAAATGAGGATACTCATGATTCGAACCTTAGAAGATTTTTGTACAGATGATTCTCTAACGTGAGGAAATATAACCTAAAAAACTGTATACATATGGCCCTGGAGGAGTTATATTTCTCTTCATAAATTCATAAGCACATCTTTGAATTCTCTGGAAAATTCGTTCGTTAAAAGAACGCTATACTTCAAATCTCTATTCAGGTTTCGGGATTAATTTGAAATTATCAAGTTGATGTATTTCAAGTAGTACTACAATGCGTATCCCTGAAGCCCTTACTAAAAGGACGCTATTGAATGAAATTAGTTGCATCATTTTTAATCCGTTAGGTTTGATGCCAGCTATCACATTTATTTCGAAAAATTTTTCCAATATTTCTGAAGACACAGACCAAATTAAGATCAACTACACATTAGTTTGATAAAATATTTCGTTCATAATGTATTACGTTTTTAAAGAATTTCAAAATTATTACACCTCTGCATTCGTCTTTTAGAAAAATTTAACCGGATTTTGGATGCATCAATGATATCAACAATTGAATCTTGACAAAGTATTTTAAATGTTATAAACTGTAATTTAAGAAAATATGTAAATATATAATTTATAAATATCGTTAAGGGTCTCTATCGTTTCGGCCTCATCCTTCACGCAAGTAGATTTAGCTTAGTGTTAGTGAGTTGTTAATGTTTTTTTCATTTTTTGAGGCACATGGTTTGTTTAAAAGCAAAAAATCTGATTAATACTCTCGCTCTACTCATTGAAAAATATTGTCGTACTGTAGGTTTTAAGCATCGTCGAATGTGTACACGTATATTAAGATTTTATTCAAATCGCAAAGCAATGCCCGGTAAATTAACTAAATTAAAAACACTGTCGGTTCTTGAAAAAAATCGAGCTTTTCTCTCTCTTGTCCGTTATTCGACGAAATTGAAGTCTTCCACAACAGAAATTGTGTTATTAAAACATGACCAAATGTAGCTCGTTAAAGCACCCGAGTTAAGCTTTATGTGAAAATAACATTCCAGTTTTAGTATAATATTCTTTTGCCACACACAAATTCGTATCATGTGCTCCAACTTTCGTTATTAATTGCATAAAATTGGGTTTTTCAGTAACAGGCAGTTTGTGATTTCCTTGCAGTTCGATGGAGTTGCTACGTCATAGGTTAATTACCGAAAACTGTATTGGAACCATTCAACTTTGTTCGTGCTAACTTTTGCGAATGTTTTATAACTAAATGTACCGTTCATTGTATTTACTCGTATAAATTTAAGAAATTCTGCGCTGTTGGTTTTATTCGTTTAGTGATGCGAGATGTTCACGTTTAAATGGTCTCGGATTTATCCGTGGCAAAATTTTCAGGTAGTTTTAATTATTTTATCGCACGGAAAGACATGCCTACTCGTGTAAAATTTGATGAACTATCGAATTTATTGGCGCTAAACATCAACTTTATTCAGGTACGAAAGGTACATTGAACTTTTTCAGTGCACATGGAATAAAATGGCAGTTCATACTGTTTCTCGGTCCACATCGTAGTGGAATTTGGGAAGGGACTATCTGCATGGAACAGTATCATTTGAATTGCACAACTCAAAATTTAGTTCATGTCTTGGAAAGAGTATTCTACGATTATTCGTCTGCAGAAATAAATTTAAATAGTTGTCCTATTTCGTTAATGTGCGTGATACATCTTCATATTTCTAATTCGAAAAATCACTGCTTTCGGACACATTTTTCCGGCGCTGTATTCCACCCTCATAGAATTCCTTCATAATTGTTTTCATTTCAAAAGATAAAGTCTTCATTTTTTCGTCATATTTTTCTCGCTAGTTGTTTTAGCAAATTATTCGAAACTATGTTAAACAAAAGCCTTGTTTGGTGGGTAGGGAATAATAACGCATCGCCTAATAATACATACGGATTTCGTTCTGTTCGTGATACTTCTGATTTGTTGTCTCTTTCCTAAGTCACATCTATCAGTCGTTCATCCGAAAGAGATTTATATTGTTCGCAGGTGCCTTTGACCGCGTTCATCTCCCAGCTCTTCGAAATAAAATGTACTCCATTAATCTACCTTTCCACTTCATCTTCTTAATCGTGAAACTCTTCAAAAGTAGAATAATAATTCATATAAGATCATCTTCTCTCTTAGTTTCATGAAGATTTTTTTGTGGCCTCCTACAATGTTCTCGTTTTAGCCTCACTCTCTTTAATATCTATTCCCTTAATATTTCACTTTCTTCCTCTTTATTTTTGCTGACGGCATCCTTATGTATTTTACTGCTCATAATATTCTAGAAGCTCGTCATAAGTTGCAAGAGTCCATATTTATTTTAGAAAGTCCCTTCCCAGAAGTTCATCTTATGATCGCTCCATTAAAATCTGTATGTACTATTGTCACTAGTCGTCCCTACACTCAAGCGTTAATCAACGTATCTATTAATAATCTGCCTTTACTTTTTATTATTTCCCTTCGCTGTTTAGGGATCCATCTTAACAACCGATTATCTTTCGCAGAGTATATAAATTATTTTCGTTCATCTACTCTTCAACGTTTGAATATCCTGAAGGCTTTGTGTCTTCTTTCAGTTGGGGCGGTGATCCTGTGATACTTTTTATTCACTATAAATCTATTATCCGTTGTAAATTTGGTTACTGTAGCTTCCTCGATGGTAACCTTGTCTCTAAATTAGATGTGGTCTAAAAGGAAGCTCTTCGCTGGCGTTTTGGCGTTTAAAAGTCCAGCCCTTTTTCTGCAATTCTTGCTGAATCTAAAACCCTTCCTTTCTCCATTCGAAGATTTTACTTATCTTATGTTTTTTTTTATTAAGCTTCTTCCTATTTCTTCAAATAATCTTATCCATTTATACTATTCCTCGTTACAAGACAGACGTTTCGTAAACAAAATTCATATTCTTTCACGCTTTTGCTCGCCTAATTATATCCTCTTACTTCCTTTGATGGGCATCCGATTTTATATTTCCAGTTTTTAGACTCGTGTTTTCTCAGAGGTATTCATAATCTTGTGTGGGAGCAATTTCTTCTTCTTTTTGCCATCGACATTATAGGCTCTGCTTACACAGTTGCGGCTGTAATATCGGATGAAGATCTTATCTCTCCTGAAGTTTTCATATACTCTATATGCTCTGTTTTTCAAGTATTAGTAAAAAGCTTAGGAAGATTTTTTGCAATTCATCACGAGGCGTGATACTCATAGTTCCGGTACTAAACTACTTTTGATCTTTCCTATGCGCCTAGAATTATAGTGGTGATAATTTTTAATCACAGAAACCTTGCAATTTACGTAAGCGATCATCACAGCTGTAAAATCCACCCCTTTGTGTCTCATTTTTCTTTCCCCTTTGTGATTTTTTTTAGTTTTTCTTACTTTTTACATTGTTTTTTTCGAGTATACTTCAGGCCTAGTCTCTCCTCATGTATTTTTCCTCGACACGTTTCTGTTGATTGCTACGTACCCTTCTGCTTTACAGTTCTATGTCCCAAGCCATCTTTCCTTCGATGAATCTTACTTATGTTATTGGGTAATCGTACATGGTTTGACAGGTCCAGAAAAGGAGAATTGACCCAGTTTCTCCGTTCGAATTAATAGAGTTAATAGAACTACAGAAAACTAATAGAGTAGTTTTAAAGTTATTTTGGAATAACTGAAGATGGGATTGATCATAACGACATTCTAGTAGAAGTTAAATCTGAAACCGGAGTTCAATCATTAAATTAATAGTATTACCCAGTCATGAACTAAAGCTCATCCACCAGGAGCATGCTAATAAATATAAATCAGTACTTATTATTTATAAATCTATACATAATTTAATTTGTTTATTTTAGTTTATCATTGTATTGTTTATTTTATTTTGCTCGATTACGGAATGGCATTTTGCCATTTATTCTATAACGGACGTAATTTATTATTATACATTTCCTTTGTGTTTTTGCTGTTTACTATAAACATGTTGTCATTCGTATAATATAATCCGCTACGTAAACTAAAATACAGGTGAATATTCACTATACGTATTATAATTTAAAGAATGAAATAAATGTTGTGGTTTTTAGATTTTAGTTTTGTTTTAGATCATTCGGAATGTTCGATTATACCGCTATTCTGTATTGTAAAATTAGAAAAACTCTTGCCAGGACCGCTGAACGCTGAAGTCGCTTTCGTCGCATCAGAAAGCGGTAACAACAAAACGATGCTGCGCCTGACTTCAACATATCGGACAACAATGAAAATACATAAAATTCCAACTACCGTAGCGGTAGTTACTTAGGTGTGATGTTTCGTTCTGGCAGGATTTAGTTTGAATCCGGCTGTTGCACATTGAAGAGAAATTCCTCGTGTGCTGAGTTAATGTTCATAGTTGATGAGCCCAAAGAAAAAATAAATAAAAAAATAAATTAATAAAGAAAATAAGACCAATGAAAAACCATTTTTTTGTGAAATTTCTTTTGAGTTGCATTTCGAGTCAAGGCTAATGTTTTGGTATAAGTGGGAAAAAAAAACAAATTCCGCATGTCGTGAATAGGAAGCGTAAAAGTACTCATGTGAAATAAATTGTTTTATTCCTTTTTGAAACATTAGTACTTCAGACTAGAAAATTTTGATTAGAGAAAAAAGAAATTAATAACGGTAGCCAGATAAAAATGAATTCAGTAACTAGATAAATACGAAACTACGTGGTGAGAAATCAACCACCACTGATTAAAAAACTACTATACGAAATGGCTGGAGAGACGCAATCAGATCAAACATTAATTAATTCTAAAAATTACTAGAGATATTAAAGAGCTGGACAGTTCTGCGGGAGATTACAATACCTCCGCACTCGTCAGACGCGGTGTTTCCGAATACCCGTACTAGCCTACTGAAACCTCGAGAACATTAGCCTAGTTATATGTATAAATACAACAGAGTAGAGATCTCTAGTTTTTCTCTTGAATAATACATAAAATTTTATGTTAATTTTTATCGACAGCCGAGATTTAACGAGTAGCAACTATCATTAAAAACGATTCACACTTGTAATATATCATCATCATAAAGGTAGCATCTTCCATTCGGAAGGTTACACATGACGAACACTATATATGTTGGCATCTGGCTAATTTTATTAACTGGAAAAAACCATTAATTTCCATGTTTGTGTTTGTTAGTTCCATTCTTTTCCTTCCTCTGAGTGCTTTTCCTTGAATTTTACCTCGTGCTGTCAAATTAAAAAGACTTTCTTCTCGAATTCTATGCGCGATAAATTTAGTTTTTCTTCTTCTTATGTCGCCCATTAATTTAAATCTGTCAACTTTGCATCTATTCAACACCTCTTGGTTGGTTACCTTGTCCGTCCACGAAATTATTAGCATGCGTCTATATGCCCACATTTTCATGGCGTTAATTCTTCTTTCACAATCTGCATTTATTATCCAGGTTTCCGCCAAGTAGAGCAAGCAGAGCAGATATACAGTATTATAAAGTACATTCGTTAAGTACCCGTAAGGGGGGGGGGGGGGGTAATGCAGCAAGACAGATAAATAGCATATGCACATAGTCTATAATTAGAATAAAACTAATAATTTTTATATAAAAAAAAACAACAAAAAAACAAAAGTTCAGGAGAAAAGCATTACATTTCTTTCATGATAAATATTTCAAGATTTATTTGCTTTCTTATCATTCAAAAATGAACGAATATGAAATATAGGGTGATTTTTTTAGGGAGTTAATTTTTTCAGGTTGGCAGCACTGGTTGGTATTGGCGTACAAACGTCATCTGTCAAAGTGAAAAGTTTTCACTATACTCTCTGCCATTTCATCATGGAAAGACTTACAAACGAGCAACGATTGCGATATGGTTGAAATTTATTATCAAAAACCAGTGCTCTGTGAAAAATGTGCATCGTTTGTTACGACCATATTATGATAATCGACACCTGGTGAATCAACAATTCGTGCTGTTATCACCAAATTTGATGATAACAGCACGAATTGTTGATTCACCAGGTCGATACAGACGATGCACATTTTTCACAGAGCACTGGTTTTTGATAATAAATTTCAACAATTTGCAATCGTTGCTCGTTTGTAAGTCTTTCCATGATGAAATGGCAGAGTATACTGAAAACTTTTCACTTTGACAGATGACGTTTGGACGCCAATACCAACCAGTGCTGCCAACCTGAAAAACTTAACTCTTAAAAAATCACCCTATATAATTCTAAGCTTCAAGAAAATACCTTAAAACCCTCCATTTTCTTCATAAGCCGATTTTCGTAATTGCTGATTACTTTAAAAAAAAAAAAGAAAAAAATATCTTAAATTGAAACGATTTGCTTTGTGCTTGAGTGAAATAAAAGTATTTTCCTCAATGAAAATGGCATTGACCATCCCGAATTGAAAGAAGACATATGGATGCAAAAACTCCACTTCATGATAGATATCACAATGAAACTAAATGAGCTAAATCTAAAACTGCAAGGAAAGGGAACCCCAGCCTATGCCTTACTGGAAGAAGTGGTTTGTTTCGAAAAAAAATTACTTATTTTTGTTGAAGATATGGAAAGTGGTAAATTATGTCATTTTAAAAATCTGAAACGATATCGCAATGAAACCAATGCAACTATTGACGCAAATTACTTCAGAATAGCTATGAAATAAATGAAGGATGGATTCTCCGAGAGATTTGAGCAATTCAAAACGAATCAAAGTACTCTCGCGTTCATAGCAAATACTCTCAACACAAATACAGATGAGATCAACATTGTGCCATTTGGAATTGATGCTGGATCGCTTCAAATGCAATTGCTGGATTTAAAAAGGAAAAACTTGTGGAATGGCAAGTTCACAGAACTCAAGAGCAAGTTGGAAGAGTTAGAGGTCCAAAGACGCATACACGTCGCGCAGCACAAGTGGATAGCTCTAAAAGAAATGCCGTGAGTTGAGGCACTCATATTTGGCGCATGGAATAGTATTCCGAGGTGAAGACGTTGGCATTTGGAGTGCTGACGATCTTCGGGTCGACATATTCGTGCGAGCGAGCGTTCTCTTGCATGAATATAATAAAACGTAAAGTAAGAAGCCAACTAATAAATAAAAATCTAGAGGCGTGCTTGAAACTTAAAACAACAAGTTATGAGCCAGATTTAACCAAATTCTTAAAAGTTGCATTCAAAGCCAATTCTCCCATTGATGTAACTATTCAATAACTGTAGTTATGTTATTGGATTAATTATTTTATTAGTCTAGCTCTAGCTAAAATGCTTTAATATGTTTTGTGCTAAAAACATTCGTATGTTTTTATATGAATAAATATTATTTCCTATTTAAAGTTGTTTATTTTAAATCAAAAATCATGAAATGGAAATATTTAGTGGCTCTTTAAAAACTAGAGAATTTGTAAATTGTAACATTTGGCTCTCTCGTCTCACAAGGTTGCTGACCCCTGTACTAGTTAATTGCGTTTATGGTTTATATGTTCTATTAAAATTCATGATATACACACACTTCGTTTACAGTATAAAGAAACTTAGGAATCATTTGTATTCTTCAAAGTCCATGACGAATGGTATTATTTTGTCTCCGAAGAATAATTTGGCCTTCCTATTGAAATTTTATTGTGTTTATTATTATCATCATTATCTTGCTTTATAGATTTATTTTCATTGGCAAGAAATATAGACAATATATTTCCGGTTTGGCACATTTTAAGTGTGCTATTGTTTTCGTTCCCGTTTTGGGTGAACTTCATAATAAGAGTGGCAAGATCTGGCAGTGAATCCTTTGGAAGCCCATTTCACCCACAGATAGAGTAGATGTGATGTAACTGTACGAAAATTCTGTGATTATGTTTATCATCTGTTATTAGAAAAAAGACATTGGTAATATGTTGCAGTTTATTTACTTATTTATTTAATAGGGCTATACATAACAACGCTAAGCCAATTGCAGTGTATACGTTAAATTTATATACAGAATATTTAAATAAAAATAATACATGTTAATGTCCATATACTCACCTAAAACACATATAATATATATGTACCTGTGCATGAAATGTAAACACATTCTGATAACACAAATATATATATATATATGTAATAAATAAAATTGAATTGAATTGAATTGAATATACCTACACATAACTTACACATATGTGCGTTCCATATAATGAAATAAAATAATTTTAATAATTAACTAGAACAAAAACAAACATATTTTTTATATACGCAAAGACCTTATCAATAATCATTCTTTATATTAAAATTATTTATTATATTGTTAATACGTGAAAAAAAATAGTGTTAACTCTACATACTAGTCTATTGAACAATAAAATGACTAATCTGTACATTTAAATTTATTTCTGTTAGTAAAGAACAGAGGGTTTATTCGTTAAGAAATAGTTTGTTATTTTTACTGTAATCAGAAGTGGAAAATTTGTATCAATAATTTTGTTCTTGCAAATGGTATATGCAGTAATTGCATTTTTCTTGTCGTTAATCTCGGAATTCAAAGACAACTGCAGATAATAGATTAATAGCATTTTTAACTCTAGTCAATAAATTGTGCGAATATATTTAACTTTTTTAGCTGTTGTTTGTAATTAAATGGATATATAGATATATACTTGTACTCATTCAAGAATAACTATATGATTCTTATTAAACGGATTTTAATTTATTGCGAATGGGCATAAATCAGTGATAATTAATATGTATTTAAATTCTGAAAAGATGAACAGCGGCGAATAATAAACGATAATACACGATTTATTTTTAAAGTTATTTGTCTAATATGCTCGTCAGAATTCAGTGTTGAATTCTTCTTCTTCTTTTGCTTGCGTTACATCATTGATTCGATGTAGACCTCGCTTAATTTACTCCATCGATGCCTATCTTGCGCTTCACGAAGCCATTGTTTTCCTAGTGTTGAATTAAGCATATATAAATATTCAGTACTACTATTTCTCTTCAATGCTCTATTTATTCATGGAATAGTTATGTTGTAGGATAACAACCTATGTAATAATAACTTTTCTACTATTCATAAAAATGAAGACACGAGCTTTATTAACATAAACTTTTTTCTTTTACGTAAATTTCTATACAACCAAAAATATGCATCAGGTGAAAAACATGTATATATTATAAACCTTTATATTTGAGTGTTGACGCGCTCAGCGTTCGAAAATAAGGTTCGAATGCGGCGTTGACGAGTTATTCAGTAAAACGTTTATTTTCGTTTCTATAATACAACACGAGAGTGCAGATCTCGTAAATGAAATAAAATTACATTTATTGATGTTGAAATTTTTCAGTGAAGTAAAGATGTTACACTATGCTGTAAACTTAAATAGTCGTTCAATTTAGATATATTATTATGATAAAGTTCGATACAATCGGTGTAAATAGCTATTTCTGATTTCTAAACAACTTTCGTTAAATCATTTCTAAAAATTAAGAAAAGTAGAGAAACCAAATTGCAATCCTGAGCAACGTTGCGATTGACTACTACCTATGAAATTAACAAATCCTTCCTTGTTAGTAACATATGATATATGTAAATAACCGAATTGATGAAATCAAAAAGCGAGGTTAATGAATAAGGTATTATGGTTAGCTGCATTGGGAGGCGCGTCTTAAATCCGTATAAATAACTTCGATTTGGCCCTCCATACCCATTTATTCACTTATGCAACTAATAAAATTGATTAAACTGATGGAATGGATTTATTGTTCATGAAATCGTATTGGTAATAATGTTTTAACATTATTAGAAATTTTGAATAATGTGTTCTTGTTAGAACTACCTTTAGTAATTACAAGTGTAAATTCTGCATTGCAGGGATTAACATGCTGTATCGCAAACGAAGAGAAGAATTTGAGAGATCAATTTTACGTTAGATGAAAATGATGGATATCGTACCGAATAATAGCAGGGACATTGGATAAAATTACTCTGTCTGCTAGGTCATCGTTTGGTTAGGTAGTATGATTGTGGTTCGCAAAGAAAAAGGGTAATTTATTACTTGTTTTTCTAAGAATATTATAATTCTTTATTTACTGGTTAATGAAACTGCGATAATACCTAGTTTACTTTTAACTGTTACGAAATAATCTTGTATTGAAGGAAGGGAGATAAAAGAAGACGAAATACATCTTTGCTTATTCTTATCTTGCAAAGAGGTATTTTTCTAATCGATTATATCAACAAAATAAATGTTCTGATTTTGATTCAAGTTTCATTTATCAGTTTTATTAACTCTGTTTGTATTTGAGATAAACTATAAATCCGGATAAAACCGGTCTCCCTTATATAGATTAAAGAAGCGACACTACAGCTGTTGTGTAGTGTCATTTAACATAGTAATTTGTTGTTGTGATTAGGTTGTATTTCATAGCAGCATATATTCATTTTGATTTATCTTGCTTTATTTACTTGGAAAATAGTGCTTATATTTCTTCAATTTTCTACTTTGAAAATTCTAAGGTTGCGTTTACTTCAAAGTTTTACATTATTGGCCGAAAGTATTAAATTTAATGAAATTTTTATTTAAACATAGCTGGAGCAAACTTGTATTAGTTTTTATTTTTATAGACGCTCGATTATTAAGATCATTTTCGTCTGTGTATTGGGCTGTATCTTATGAATATATATCGACAACTTCAAGAAATTTTGTGTTTTTTTACTTTTAGAGGGTCATCATGTTGCATGGCTTTTAGTGCATTATTTGATGGTTTGCAAATATTTCGATGATTTTTGTATTTTTTACATTCGATTGATATGCGATTCATTGTTGTTTGAACGTTAATGAAGGGCAATTACGTGAAGGAATTCCATTAAAGAAGTACTGAGATGTGAGTATACTGCGTCCTGTATGTTATATAGTTATTGTTGATTTCTTTTCGTCTATTTTTTTGTTCTATTGTTATCTAGAGCCTTAATTTTGGCTTAATCTCGACAAAATTTGTATGTGCGCAGCAAGTTTCCTGGTATTTTTGATATAGTAGAGTAATTTTTTTGTGTTACAATTATGAGCAGATCTTCTATGTAAGTGAATTTAATTGTTATTATTTTTTTGAAGTGTTCTAGCTACTTCACTCGCAGCTTGATTTCCTTAACCTCTAAGTGAGCTTGAGTTCGAAAGAATACAGTTGATTATTTTTTTATGTGACTCTCTGGATAACGAATGTAATGTTAATTGTATCAGTGTTTGTACTTTTAATATGATTCTGAATATGTTGTAGAGCACTACATGAATTAGAGCTCATTATATATTTATTTGAGGGTATTTACAAATATTTTAAATCCCTATATATTTTCATTGGTTCAGACGGTATATACAGATGATATTGCAGAAGGTGGTACAGATAAGTTTCATCTTTTATAAAAAATCGAAACAGTTTGATTTATGGATTTAGAGACGTTAGTGTATATTTGTATATGATTTTTGTGTATTTTGCTGACAGTTTCTTAGAATTTTGCTTTTAAAATATGGAAAGGAGTTTAACTTCTATGTACTTGTTTAGCTCGATGTTTATTGTAACAGTAGCTTTTGTCTTACAAAGTAATAGTTTTAGTTTAATCTTTAATTTAATTTTTGGTAATGCATATTGAAATATTTTCAATAGATCATGTGTGTGTTCAGTTAATGGTTTGAAAAGTTAGGTTTATTTTGAAACAGGTAAAGAAATTTTTTTGTTGTTTAATTGTGACAAACCCCGTGTGATTGAATAGAAAATGGTTTGATGTGGTATTTTAGCATGAGTATTTGCCTTCTATTTTTAAGTAGTAATGTTTTTCTCCACATGTCAAGCTGGGATGGATCTCATATTTAATGCTTTTAATGGTATCTTTAACACTACAATTGTATAATATTTAACTTCTTTAAAATGCTGCAAGTTACAATTACACATAGTATGCTGGCATAGTCCAGTCTACTTAATGTATAGGATTTGTATAACTGAATCAGTGCTTTTGTCTGATTCGCAGAATGAGTGATTTAACATTTTTTATATATTTAATTTTTCAGTGCAATTTGTTTTGCTCAAATTTTTACTTTTTTTTTTTTTTTTAATAAATATAAAATCATAATATTACTTTATTTATTATCTTTTAGGCGCGCCAGCGGCTTTGGCTTAACAACTACAGAAGTTATGGAAAGGGTTAAATAGAGAGACGATTAGAAATAGAGCTTAGGAAATATTGAAGTGCAGGAATTATATCTGGAGATGGAATGGAAAGGACAAGGGCAGAATTATAAGGAGCAAGAAGACCCAGTGTTAAGATTTTGGAGAACAAAACAGAGCGGTCAGAATCAAGGGCGGGGCATTCAAACAAGATGTGGTTTGCATCACATATGTGAATAGAGATGGAACAATGAAACGAACAATCGGGAGAAGAGGACAAGGAAAAATGAAAACGTGAAGAGGGTAGAAGGGAGTGATTATAACGCAGCCTGATTAAGGAAACGATCGCGAAGCGTTGATAAGAAGACGATTGAAACCACGGCTGAGAACAGGGAACCAGCTGAATTTGAAGATAATGAGAGGCCGGATTGGAAAATAAAGAAGGATAGATGTACGACCATAGTCGGGAATGATTAGCTGAGGAAAGAAGGAGGACGTCCAAGGTAAGAAAATTACAGAGTAAAGGATCATCGTGGGCGGCCGAACGGACTAAAAAATCCGCTAACTCGGTGCCCTCGATGTCAGAATGTCTAGGAACCCACAAAAGGCCAATAGTAATAGAGCGGGTTTAGATTGGAGATGAGAGAACGAATTGAGAGAATAATAGAGTTGGAGGAATGAGAAGGAGGAGAAGAAATAGCTTGAAGAAAGGAAGGGAGCTTGAAGAATTCATAGTGATGCAGCGAGCACCCATTTCATTCTCATTTTTAAAACCGTCAGTAAAAAATGCTAGATGAGAAGGAAAAGATGTATCATGCTAGTGGAGGAATTCTGGTCTGGAGAGGGGGAGAGAAGAAATAAATAGTCTACCAAATGCTGGTTAAGTCATGGGAAATGTAAGGAAGCGTAGAATAAGAAAAGACATGAGGCAACAAATTGGACACTCGAGCTGCTGTAAGAGAAAGAATCGGGATTTTATGGGGAACAAAACGCCACTAGTTTTTAATACCAAGATAGGAAGAGACAAGATTAGTTGAGAACACAGAAAGACGTAGTTTCCAGTGTTAAACCTAATAACCATAATGATTTTCTATTTGAATTGAGCCAGTTTATAAGTATGATGTATTTAAATTATGTTTCATGCTAAATGAGATATACTTGCTTTTGGTTATGGAGAAGGGAAGCGTTCAGGTGTAGCCCAATGATTTAGTTCGTTTTTTCGGATTTTGAAAGCAAAGTTTTATGAATTTTAATTCATTATGCAAATAGTCTATTGAAAATTTATCTGCATAAATACAGTAATTCACTGAGAGATACTTTTATTAGGCATGATATTCATTACCTTGGTCAGTTCTATTTTATGTTTCCATCCTATATTGTACTATATTCAGGTTATGTATATTGTTTTATAAATATTTTAATTTATAACTGATAAGTTCTTAAAAATGGGTCATTTTATGATTGGTTTATTTGGGTTTAAAAAATAATATGCAGGAATATTAAATTTCAGCACATAAATTTAAATACGCTCAATTCATTCATATATTTGTAATACCTTAATTCAAGTTCCTTTTGCTCAGAGTGGATTACAATATAAATATTAGTCAGAAATTGATGTTACAGAACTGTAAATAAGTATCATCGTCTTCCGGGTGGCCACCCAATCGGGAAAACCAAGTATAAGCCGGAAATATTGTCATAAATCCAGGAAAAAAAGTAAAAATAGCCAAAAATAATATTTTTAACAAGAAAAAATCATTTGAAACGAAAAAAATTCTATTTTATTTATGTGAAATATGCTGCGGCGGTCAAATATTATTAATAGTAACAAAAATATTCCATTTTTCTTTCTGCACAATTCTTGTAATCAGGAAATCGGAAGAATCTGGACCGGGAAAACTAGATGGATTTGGACCAGGAAAACCGGGAATAGACCAGGAATTTAAAAAGTATAAATCGAGTCGCCATCATGGTCTTCTATTATATCTTTATCAAATTAGCCGTTTGTCAACAGATTGTTGTCCATACGCAAAAGATTCAAATTTAATATCTGACATGAATTATGGTTTCTCAGTACATAACCTCTATAGAGCCCAGCAAAAAGCATAATGGATGATCTAATGAACCACCGGTCTATTGGCAATAGTTTCTTTGTTGGTTTTCAGGGAAGTAAATGTGTTTATAGCTTTACCTACAATAAATTTATTACTATTAACCAACATTAATATCTACATATAAGAATCTGGTAATGAGCTGAACAAAATACACGGCTGGTATAAAAAGTTCCCGGACTACCGCTAAAAAAAAGAAAATGAAGAGAGAGGAGATTGAAACATATTTACTTTTCAATGTACAACCCATTACGATCTACACACCGTTTCGCACGTTCATACAAGTTGTCAAACACGCTATCAAAGTCTTCCACTGGTATCAGCTTTAAACGCCCGGTCACTGCACTTTGTTTGTCCTAAATGCTGTCAAATCGAGTCCCTTTCATAGCAGTTTTCAGTTTATAGAAGAGGAAATAGTCATCCGGAGCGTGATCAGGCGAGTAAGGGGAGTGAAGAAGCTCAGTGACCTGATGTTTCGCCAAAAATTGCTTCACGATGATCGATTGGTGCGAAGACGCATTGTCGTGAAGCAATGTCCACTGCTTCGACGCGTACAGCTCGGGCCTAACTCGTCGAATGCGTTTCAAAAGTCGATGGTACTCACGTTTAGTTCATTTGCGATGAACCGACACGTCGCTCGCCGATTTTCATCAAGTACGGCTTACACACGAGCCACGTTTTCGTCGATAGTCGTCGTACTCGGTCGACCTTCGCGCAGATCGCAAAACACGTTGTACGGCTTATACATTCATCCTTGTAAGCTTTTTTCATCAACTCGTACGTTTCTGATGCACACAAAAATCAAAATTTAATCGCGGCTCTTTGTTCCATTATCGCAAATGTGACACAGTACGCAGAGGTTCACTCACAACTGGCGGACTCTTCAGTAAACTAATGCAGGTAGCGACTTGAAACTTTCATCATCTCTTCCCACAACATTGAAGCATAAGTACCGTGAATTTCGGACAGATCGCGCAACTCGTACGGATTCCGAGAACTTTTCGTACCAACCGTGTAGAATAAAGAAAAAAATTCTTTATTTTGTTTCGTAAAACAATATTGATTGAATATATATCTACAATTCAAAAAAAAGTATACTAAATTGTAATATTAATTTCCAAATACTCTGTAGAATTTTTTACCTATATCATTATTGGTTAGAAATTAAAATTAATATTTTTAGTTACCTGCTTAGATACTTTACTTGATTTCTCTCGCATTATTTAGCATTTAAGGTACGTAGTACGTTGAAATATGAAAATGATAACCTCAGAACCTGAAATAAACATTAGAATAATTCAGGTAAGCAGCAAGAAGAATTCTACTTAAATTTATAATAAATGCAATAATTTAGGAAAGTATTAAAATTTCATAAATCTCAATGTATGTATTTAGTAACAAAAGAAAGGATGTCTGAGTAAGTAATAAAATAAAGTTATTTTATAAAAAATTACATTTCTTTTTCGTTTACATAACAATTTGTTATTAATAATGATCATGACAAATCTATAGTTGTAGTTTTTCGAAGATTAATTGAATAATAGATGAATATTAATAAAATATATTAGAAGTTTAAAAATTCTGCAATAAAAACAATTCTTATGAAAAATAAAATACAGGTTAAAAAAATCTAAATAAAATATGAAGTAAACATTGAATAAATACTATTTTATGTTTCCAAATTCAATAAAAATTTTTAATATAATAATTATGTTTTTTTTTTTCAAGTAAAATGAATTGGAGGTAAATTATTGTATTCTAAAAAAATATACTTGTACTCAAATTTTTGTAATGATAACATTGTAATGAGATATATCTTTAAAATTTCAACTGTAAATGGCTTTATATGTGTTTAGAAATATGCATTGTCGTAGGTGTAACGTTTTTTAAGATGTTACATACAAAAACTTTGAAAATAAACCAGAATGATTCAAAATAACCGCATTCATTAAAATATCATAAAGCATCAAAAAATCGCAGAATTGTTATATAATGTGTAATACGTAACTACAAAAAAAGAAAAGAAAAAAAAAGTAACACGGTAATATAATTGTCATTATCATCTATGTATGTATTTTATAAGAAAATCCATCTTGACAAAAAAAACAAGATGTGCTGCCTCTTAGCCAATTAGAGAACAGCATTGTCATGGCTAATCCGTTGACTATCGATTTTATTCATCGGAATTTTCATTGCTTTTTTTTATTTTGTATTATTAAGTAACTTTTAGAGAACCCGCAAGGTAAACCATGCTCGGGTACTTAGCTTAGGTTATACAATATATTTATAAGAAAAATACAATGCATCTTACCTTCTAAGGCCGCTGTTATCATTCACGCGAATTGCGAATAAGCGAGTAGAAGCGAATTGGGCGAATAACTCGCGCACGAATAAAGGTGTTACTGTTCACCCGAGTAGCGAATAATCGGATTTTTCCTGTAGTTTAACATACTTCAATTTTAACTATCAGTTTCGGTTTGTGCGTTAAAATAAATCAACAACGTCTCAATTCTTTCTGTTTGAAAATAGTTATCATTTAAGATACAAATGTTATAAACAATTTGAAAAAAAAAAAGGAAAAGTGGCACCTAGATGGAGACACCCGGTAGAAACGAAGTTCCTTTCAGTTTTTGGTAGATACACGAGTATAAAATCGTTCATAAAGTATACGATAAAGAATGACACAATATAAATTCCGTATGAATTAAAAGCAAAACAAAAAATAAGTTTAAATAAAATTTGCACATGTTTAGAATTGAGGTTATACAGCTGACCGCGCACAATGCTTGCTGCTCGAATCTCGATACTCACACGCACACACATACACACACCCGCATATAATAGAAAGAGGCAGAGCAAAAGAGAAAGATAGTGAAGGTCGCCTGGAGGACGACGCATAACGCTTTTTACGTGACCTGACCATTTTTGCTAGTTTACTCCTACCGACAAGCCGCGTCAAAGAACTTCGTTACAAAAATCAAATAATGTATTTTTTTAAAGGCGAACAATAGATGGCGGAATTCCATACAAACAGCTGTTGTTGGACGAATTTCGCCACTCGCTTGTATTCTCGCGAGTAAAATTCGCGTAACGGTAACCACTGCCATTACTTTCAATGTAACTAAACATTCGCATGTACTCACTTATTCGCTAATCGCGTCTATTCGAGTGAACGGTAACTACAGGGTCTAAGAGCTTAAAACTAAACGAGCGCTTACATGTCCGACTGTAAATTAATTACAAATTAAATACACAAACTCAAAAAAATTAATAAGTAAATAAATGAATAAAAGTAGCACCAATGAGCAATACTCCGTCATACTTTGATATTTAAATTAGCATAATTATGTAAAAGCCAGTAACGTGTTTCTTCTTTTCATGATTTTAAGTTATTTAAACCCGAGATGTCCGTTTGAAATATTTAGCATTTAAGTATAGACTCTTCAGTTTTGTTAACTATTTTTTATGTATATATATATATATATATATATATATATATATATATAAATTTGTTAAGCTTGTCAGCAGCGGACGACTGAAGAACGTAGGATAAAAAGAAAATAAGGTCGCTAGGAGATTTTTTTGGGAAAGATGGAGACGGCCAGAACTACTATAAGAAAATAATAAAAGAGTCAAAACAGATCGATATTTATTGTTCCTACCTTTGAGTGTTAAATTTGGGTTTTATTGCTACTCCTGTGTATTTATAACTTCCGTTTGTATCGATTTCTTAAGTGCAACTATAATTTTTCAACATTAGTTTTATACTCCTTTATGAATATCATTTATTATGCATGATAAAGGCTTTACAATAAAGCCTAGTAAAAGTAAATACCTACGTTTATAAGGAATCCATCGAAGTGTAGGAAATATACACCTCAAAGTATGAAATGTTCAAGCTGTGTGCATATGCTAAATAATGTCTTTTGTAATAGTGAATGTAATGGGTGAGAAAATAAAGAAACCTTCAAATATTTTAGGGTAATAATAGATAACAGCTTAACTTGAAAAGCGCGTATAAAAGGTATTATAACAAAAGACTATTGATACGAATGGTATATAAAATACAATTCATATTATCATTTAAAAGCCGTTGAAATATTCTTCCGAGCAATGATGTCATCTAATATGGGGTACGCGATACTAGCGCATAAGGAGCCAACGCATAAATGAATTTAACTCATACTGCATCATCTATCCTACTTGTTTAATATTTGCGTTTTGAGTTATTATGGCGAAGTCGTACACAAAAGCATAAATCTTTGAGTATTTCTTCAACTTACATGCCGTATTTTTATAAATACAGAGAAGTAACGGTGTCAAAATAGTTCTCTAACCCCAATCCTCACCTGTAACCTTTCTTCCCTACTATAAGTTTCATTTATTTTTACTCTTATTTTCCTATTTGATGAATAGCTTTTGAACTATTCGTTTTGTTTGCTAATGATGCTGATGTTTTTTAACTCTAATAGTAGTTTCACTGTATCAAATTCTTTGGATCAAATAAACGTCACTAAAAACTGATTTCCTACATACAACGCATCTATTATTAGCAAATCCAAAATTCATCTGCCCTTTCTAAACCCAAATTGATATTTACCTATTAAAATATTCTTTTCCAAACAGTCTCGTAGATGTTTAATAACATAATGTTCCATTATTTTAGTAATAACCGGTATAATTGTAATTGGTTTGTAATTAAAACATATACTGTGAACAAGGGCGTCCTCTGGCTGAAATGGAATGCAAAAAATGAAATAAATAACACATTTTTTATTTTAGGTGGTGTAAAATATTTATGTATAATGCTGATCCTCATAAAACAAAAGTATGTTACAGACAAAGAGTAAACAGATGATCAGTAAAAGAATAAAGCAGTGTAGTTGCAACCCCGATTTTCCAGGGGGTCAAAACACCTTATTTTAGTCATAATTATGGAATAAGAAATTATAAAATAACATAAAAAAATAAGAAAAACATTTTTTAACACACACAATTACAAAATAAAGTGACGTGTTTCGGCATTTTCATGATTTCACCCTTAAACAGGGTAAAGCACCCCTTACAAGAAACATCAATAAATACATGTATCAAATAATTCAATTTCGTAAAAAATTTGTATGTAAGGGTTTTTGGGGTCGCTGATTACGAATCCGTCATCAGATTTTGTTAATCCAAAATGGCGAACAAAAAAGTCAAAATAGTTTTAATTTTAATGACAAATTGTATATGAGGATTTTTTGAGGTCGCTGATTACGAATCTGTTATCAATTTTTGAAAATTCAAATTATCCTGTTCTTTATAACCATACAGCTCTAAACCCCTAAAACCCAGACAGGTATTCAGCCTATGTTTTTTTAAACCAACAAACCGCAAACTCCTAAACTCTAATCAGGCCGAAGACTCGTGTTTTTAAACCAATAAACCCCTAACTCCCAAACTTCAGACAGACTGTTTTAGCAAAATGAACACCACTTTCCTGGACGAACCAATGTTAAAAGTTAAAGATGTTTATCTTTAAAAATGTTGATTATTATATTTCAGATTCTCGCAGATTAATTGAGCATGATAACAGTACGGATTATATCTGTAATATTATTAATATACTGTTTACTGTTTATTGATTGTGAGAGTTAGTAATAAATGTTTTGATTTACTCATTGAATGTAATTATACTAATCTATAAGGGTTCATTATTAAAAAAAAAAAAAATTATATTACTAATTAACCTTCGCCACTTCTTAATTTATTTTTGTTATTATTTTCGTAAGAAGAAAGTGATTCCCGTTAATACGAGGGTGGTTCAAATATAAACCGGAATTTTTAAATAAACGCGCGAAAAATTTATTGTGGAAAAAGTGGTTGCACTGGCAGTTAGACCGGTTTGTTACGAAGCGTGTAGAGCAATTAGAATCGCGTAAGCTCACTTTTTAGTGTAGTTAGAGCCATGAGTGAAAAAGAAGTACCAGTGTCTGTTGCGCAACGCATCATTATTCGTTTTTTAGTCAAAGACGATGTAAAATCCGTGGAAATTTACCGAAAATTACGCGAACAGTTCGGGGATGAGTGTCTCTCCAAAACTCAAGTGTACGAGTGGTGTTCCGCGTTTCGAAAAGGACGTGAAGTGGTGTCAAACATACCACATGCGCGGTGCCCAAAAACCAGCATTACAGATGAACACGTCAAAGCCATCGAACAACTCATTTTGGCTGACCGACGCGTCCGTGTACGCGATATGACCGACGAATTGGGCATCAGCATAGGTAGTATTGAGACAATAATTCATGATCGGCTAGGTTGTCGCAAAATTTCAGCCAGATGGGTGCCAAGACTTCTAAATTTTGAACAGAAATTCACTCGTTGGGAAGTTTGTACGCGTCTCCTGCAGCGGTATGAAGAGGAAGGAGAGAATTTATTGCGGCAAATATTCACCACGGACGAAACTTGGGTACACTACTATACGCCGGAGAGTAAACACTCGTCTGTGGAGTGGCGGAAGAAAAAAGAGGGAGCGCCAGTCAAAGCGAAGGTTACACAGTCAGCTGGGAAGGTGTTGTGTACCGTGTTTTGGGACATGAAGGGAGTGATCGCAGTCGATTTCCTAACTGAACAACGTTCTGTGACGGCGCAGTATTACAGTAACCTCCTAAAAGACACAGTCAAACAGGCCTATCGAACAAAAAGGCGCGAAATTCCGATCCGTAGTGCGATACTGCTTCAAGACAACGCCAGGCCACATACCGCTCGGCTCACGATGGAGACATTGGCCGAATTGGGCTGGGAAACACTTGAACATCCTCCTTACAGTCCAGATTTGTCGCCTTGTGATTATTATTTGTTTGGCCCGTTGGAAGAAGCACTTGGTGGACAACGTTTCGACAGCAACGATGAGGTGGAATCGTTCGTGCGCAAATGGCTATGTGACAAGCCGCGAGATTTTTACGAAAAAGAAATAAAAAATTGCCGGAGAGGTGGAAAAAGTGCGTAGCGTGCGAGGGGGGTTATCTCGAAAAATTGTAAAAAATATGAGCACTGTAAGTATAAAATAAAAATTTTTATGACGAAATCCCGGTTTATATTTGAACCACCCTCGTAAATAGATAAAGAAATAAATAAATACATAAGTTGAACCGTACCAATAATTTTATAAATAAGTAAATTATAAGAATGGTTTTTCAGTATACCACAATGAATAGGCTTTTTGTCTGCCTGCAGTTTAGGAGTTATGCGGTTTTAGTCGTAGGCAATCGGTCTGTCTGATATTTAAAGGTTTGAAGCTATATGGTTATAAGGAGCAGGCCTGTGGCCTGTCTGAGGTTTAGGAGTTTGGGTTTGTTGGTTTAAAAAAACATAAGCTGAATGCCTGTCTGGGTTTTAAGGGTTTAGGACGGTATAACATCATATGCGCGCTAGGTCAGTACACAGCAGACCCACACCGGACTGCACTTGTAGCGCGATAACAAGCGGCTACAATCAGTTCCGAATGTAGTCTTGCGTGTGTACACCTGCGTTGCATATTACAATTGCCTGGTACACAACCTATATCTGTACAGCTAAATGTACGAATAGGTTGCGCCAACGCGCTATGTAGCGTACGGCACCTGAGAGAGTTATGAAGCACAGGATAATTTGAAGTTTCAAAAATTGATAACAGATTCGTAATCAGCGACCTCAAAAAATCCTCATATACAATTTGTCATTAAAATTAAAACTATTTTGACTTTTTTGTTCGCCATTTTGGATTAACAAAATCTGATGACGGATTCGTAATCAGCGACCCCAAAAACCCTTACATACAAATTTTTTACGAAATTGGATTATTTGATACATGTATTTATTGATGTTTCTTGTAAGGGGTGCTTTACCCTGTTTAAGGGTGAAATCATGAAAATGCCGAAACACGTCACTTTATTTTGTAATTGTGTGTGTTAAAAAATGTTTTTCTTATTTTTTTATGTTATTTTATAATTTCTTATTCCATAATTATGACTAAAATAAGGTGTTTTGACCCTCTGGAAAATCGGGGTTGCAACTGCACTGTTTAAATCACTGTGGATTACTTGTCCTTTGCACAAGAAATAATTTCCACTTTGTTCCATAAAAAAATATAGAGTTGAAGACGAGATATTTAGGAAAAAACGATTTTTGGGGTGAACTTTAGGGGTGGTTTTCACCCCTTGAAACTTCATATGGGCCAATAAAAAAAACACGTGCCTAATATTTTTTTATATTCTACAACATATTTCATCAAAATCGGCGTCTGACAACTCGTGTACTTTCCTTGTGAGAAGTATCTACATAACAGCACCCGTTGAGAAAATGGTGTGAGATCAAGGTCATATTTATAACGTAAATGATGATGAAATAAGGGTTTTAACTGATTACCGTTTATCATGAATTGTAACTGTGTTTTATTTTTGTCATTTTTCAGTCGATTAATTTTTCTATTATATCTTTTGTTTTTTCTTATTTGAAATATGTATTTAATACATTGTCAATTATCAGTCAGATTTGGCATTTTCCATTACTAATACTAAGTACATAAGTTTACCCTTTCATTATAGTTTAAAAATTAGTCTAAAAACATACGACACACAAGGCGTTCTTTGCCATGTCGAGGCAAAAACAGTACCGCTTGTAAATATAGAGATTTCGTCCTACTTCACCTAATTCTCATTTCGTCTATAAACAAAACAGCAGAAAAATAATGTTGGATCTTTGAAAATATAAGTTTCTTGTTAAGAAATTTAAAAGAAATGAAAGCGACCCATCTCCTTCATCAGCTGATTAATCATCATCATCCTTATCATCTTCATTTTCTACGCCTTCTTTAGAACACACTAAGGCAACAATTTCCAGATGGCGACACTACGTTTTATTCAGATACTCCTTCAAAATTGGAGTATGTGATTGAAAAACCACAGGCAGACGAATTAGAATTTGAAACTTTAACAAACTGTTGGAAACAAAATTAGTCATATAATTTTAGTAAAGATTCTCAACAGTCGATTCACCGTTTTATTTTTACATGGTTAACCCAGTACTCGCCTTGATTAATCTAATCACAGTGCTTAAAAGGACCACTATATCGTTACTGTGTCTTATTTCCCCAGAGAATTGAACGAGGTTTACAAGGATCATTTACAGTAAAACCCTGCAATAATTACAAAAAATTTCATGAATTGGTTCAATATTACATAAAGTGTATAGCATAAAAGGATTCAATTAATTTTGTTGAAGTCATTAAGAGAAGGGAAAAACATGGTACACATGGCGTTGGTCTTTGTAGAAAATTGTTAGAAACCGGTAATTTTATAGATTTGATTAGTTTCAAGGCCGTCACTGAGGATATACTATTAAGGGATCATTTAAACAATTTTACCTAGAATGCTAAATATACATTCCCAAAAATTCAAAATGTCTTAATAAGTATATGCGGAAGTATTTTACGAAAAAAAAATAATAATCACAAAAATCAAAGAATCGGTTTATTGGTCGATTTTCGCTGATGAAACAGCTGATATCTCAGGTATGGAACAATTTTCACTAGGTGCTTGATATTTTTGATGTAAATCACAAACAATAAAAAAAATAATTTTTAGGCTTTGATCAGCCAAGTGATCAGAGTGCATAAAAAAATGATCACTCGATTGTAACGTATCGGAAGGAATTTGGTTTGGATATGGATTCACTTATTGGACAAGGCTATGATGGATACTCCATTATGGCTGGCAAAGAAGGGGGAAGATTATTAGGAATATGTATCCGAAAGGTTTATTCATGCACTGTGCGTCTCATAAATTAAATCTTATTGTCAATAATTTAAATAAATAGTTGAAGTTCGATATTCAGTGGGAACAATTAAATCAGTTATTAAATTCTTCAAAGAAAGTTCAGTACGAACAAGTTTGGTACCAAATATTCCTTTACTGCGTAAAATAAGATGGAACTAAAAAGTATAAAAGCATTCATTTATTTCAACAACGTTTTTTGGAAATTCTTGGTAGACTTTTAAATATTTATCGATCAATGATAATAATCAAAATGCTAAACAAATTTCAAACCAATTATTATCGGCATGTCTCACGGCGTATTCATTGTTTCCTTGTTTATAATTGCACGATATTCTGCTATATTAGAGAATCAGTTTTAGCTGCTCTTCAGTCTGTGAACTTGAATATCGAGAAATTCCATAAGTGTATCAGTAATGTGGTAGTAATATCGTGAAAGCGCGGAAAAAATTGATGAAAAAATAACAGAAATATGTAACTCACTAAATGTTAATTTAAGAGCGCCATATATTGTTTTGCACCAACAAAATCATCGTATTTGTCCATCTTTGACAACAGAAGAATACCTTCGATGTAAAATTTTCATTTTATATTTAGATTCGTTAATAGGTTCTAAAGATCACAGATTTTCACAAAGCAATGTAACAATTACTACGGTTTTTAAAATTCATTCAAAAACTTTTACATCAACGAATCAGTTTATAGCCGATATGAGAGTAATGAATGAAATGTATGGAATTGAAAATCTCCTTTATGAAGCAGGATATGGGTATGATTTTTGGATAATTACTCCACCGACATCTATTGCAAATATTGAAGAATTGACATTAACTGATTTACTTGAGTGTGCATTATTTTATCCTTCAATTAAAATAGTCATACAATTTGCAATAACAATTCCAGTTACAACATGTACTATTGATCGTTTTCTTTCTACACTGCGAATAATAAAAACGTGGCTCAGATACACTGAAGACCGATTGAACGGTCTCGGTTTAATGAGTATACACAGGAAAATAATACGAGTAGATGAGCAATTTCTAAACAAAGCTATAGACGTTTTTATTTTTATTTATTGGTTTATTTATAGTCGCTTTATAACAACTAGGTTTTTAGCAACCACTGTATACACATATATATATAAGTTTTACAGAATTCAGAATTAGTTAATTATACATTAATTAAACAAGGGAACACGTTTAGTTAAATAAAGCTAATTGCGTTTATGGATTTAATGTAATTTAAAGTCTTGAGGCAATTTTCTGTGCTTCCAGGTTTGTCGTTGATAGATTCCTGGATGTTGTACTGTTCTCTAGTTGTCCTGATGAGCGACTTTCTATTAAAATGTGACGTACATCAAGGTTTTGATCACAGTATGGGCATTTTTGTGGATCCTCTTTAGTTATATGATGGATGTGCGACGCCCTGATGTGGCCAGTTCTAGGTCTAGTAATTATACATTGGTCTGATCGAATAGTTGGAGGTCTTGGTGAATGTATATCTTGTCTCACCGAATGGAGCTTAAATTTTGGGATTGTTGGAGACACGTTTCAGAAAATGACCTTTTTGGTTGGCGATTGTAGTTTTCAACAATGAATAAAATCGAATTCAATTATGAAGCCGCTTATATTGTCGATGAAATTATTGACAAATTCAGCGCTTTTTAGATAAAGAACTACAATATCTTCACTGAACATGGAAACAACGACGATGTTTTGCGGTCCTCCTACTGAGCCGTATAGTCACGAATTTCGTAATTGCCTACAATATGAAATACTAATCCCTGATCATCTTTCGGATGTTCAAAGTTGGTCAAAGGAGCTGTTTTTGGCTTTTGTCTGCATACGATTGCATGGGCGTGGAATAGGTACGATTGCGAGCAGAGGAGTGGGGAGAGTTGTTGGGAAGCGTGGTTTAGAATCTCAACGAGACTCAGCCCCTGAATTGTAAATAAAATGCTCTAGCTCTAGGGTAGAACAACTCTTTATCGCGAGATAAAACAAGACATTTTTCGAACAATAAGGAAGAAAAGATATAAACGGATTGAACAATCAAGAACGCAGTAAGTGACGTCATTACACAGCCGAAGTAACACGTCTTTTCCAAAATCGAGTATTTATTTTGCAGTTTATCTTAACATTTTCAAGACTTTTTACTATTTGTGGCAAAAAGTATAGATTATTAGGTGCAGGATTTCTATGGCTTAGTCTGTAAGCGAAATAGATGGCTGCAATTGATCACAATCTAAAATTGTTCCATCACGTTTCTTCTATGATTGCTTAAGGGATATTTTGGAAACTAGTTTTTCAAACTGAAATCGCTTGCTATAATTATTTTCTTGCCTAAACTTTTCAAGAATTGTCTTCATCACTTTTTGGATAAAATCGTACTCGAATAACAGTGCATGGATCCTATATTGTGATGAACTTTCTTACGTTTAAAATAATTGCCGATAATTAATACGCGGGAGCAATAAGCCATAAAAGATGGTTTTATCTGAATATTATTAAAATTGCAATATTATTACGAATTTCTGTACCGAGATATAGGGTTCAGTAAGTAGTACAGTTTGTTATGATTTCAAAATCAAATTTTTATAGTTAGGTTATTGCCGACATCGAATTCAGGGTAAGATGTGCATTTGAAATGTGAAAAAACTTTTTTAAGTAAATGCCGTACCTAATGAAAAACATTTTAGTTTTTTTCAGTAGTTCTCTAGAAAACAAAAGTCTAAAACTTATTTAGCAGCAAAATAAGTATATTTTAATATTTTTATCTGTTTTCTAAAAATTTCTTGCAAATCATAAATGATTTCACGAATTCATTTATTCCAACTCTGCCAGCAAATGGTATGGAAACCACCAAATTTTAAACTTAGAAACAGTATAATTTGTGTATAAATAAAGAAGTCTCCGTAAAACCTATTTTAGATCCTTTAAGATAGTATTTATTTCGAATAATTATATATAAAATTTCGTTTAAAGTACATTATACTCAGCAAATACGATATCTCTAAAGTTTCATTTCTGTAAACAATAAAAAAATTTCTTCGTTAACATTTACATGCGGCATGTTTGCCTGCTGATAACAGAAACATATTTCATAATAACAAAATATGAAATTTAATTATTTCTTACCGCCAGCGCATTAAATTCTGATAAAGTTATAATAACCCCTCCGCCTAAAATGAGCATAAAATAAAACGAACCAAAAAATTTTCCGGCATCGTGATGCATTCTGTAAAAAATAAACAAATAAAGATGTCTTAGGTTACATGTTCATCATCAATTTCTGTTCGAAGTGTATAAAATGATAAATATAAATAAAATATTGATTATTAGATGAAATTTAAAAAAATGCTTAAATTAATATTTTTTCCTTTCCATCGTGAGCTTTTTTTGTTGCTGTAATTAGAGTTACCTTCTCTAGTAAGTAGTCATTCGACCGTCATATGGTGCTAGCCCCACTGACGGAGGAACGAAACAGCAACCACGTGAATTCCGTACGTCCACGTCGTGCAGGGTGGTCATTTTCTTTTCGGCGGGCTCAGCGCTGATTAGAAAAGCTAAACTGGAATTCACACGTGAACTGATAGGAAAACGGAGGCGGATGCACTTGACGAAGATGCTCTGACCAATAAATACCGTTAAGCTATCTTACTGCAGTACCAACAGCAGACTATCAGTAATTTGCTCGCGACATAAGTGCCCAGTCGGGTTGATTAGCAACTCAGAGCGAGCAGGCGAGTCTCAGCGCCTTAAAACTGGGGTTTTTCGGCTAAGGGAGTGAACCCTGACAGAAAATCCAGCGGAAGGCAAAAGGGAAACCACCGCTGTACCTTCATCCTAAGGTTATCACAATGGCAGTAAATAAAACGAATATGGCCCTGAGTCCGGTGCAGCCCTTCAATGGGCACAGGGTGCGAAGAATCTCACCGTCTGTTCATGTAAATTACCAAAACTGTAAGTTAGCAACTTGGAATGTTAGAACATTATACCAAACAGGAAAACTTCAAAATGTACTATTGGAGATGAAACGTTTACAACTAGATATTATGGGCATATGCGAGCATAAATGGCCAGGTACAGGAACTTGTCAACAAGAAGAAGGAACTTTCTACTACTCCAGATATGACAAGGAACAAAGCAATCGCCCAAGAAATGGTGTCGGGCTAATTGTATCACCGAAGATGGCTCAGCAGGTAATAAATTTTACACCCATATCTGATAGATGTATGTTCCTACAAATACAAGGCGCCCACTGCCTAATAAACATTATTGAGATTTATGCTCCTACGGCAGAACCACAGTATGATCAAGCAGCAGATGAACTTTACCAATCAATCCAAATGATATTAGATAAATTTAAGAGATCGGATGTCCTCATAATTATGGGTGATTTCAATGCAAAGATAGGATGTGGGAAACGTGGAAGTTCGGTCGGTTGCTTTGGGATTGGCAATAGCAGTGATAGAGGAGATAAGCTGTTTGAATTCTGCGAACAAAATAATTTGGTTATAACAAATACCTGGTTTGAATTACCCAAGCGTCGCCTGTATACGTGGAAGGCCCCAAATGATAAGGATGATTACATAATCAGGAATCAAATCGATTATATTCTACTAAATCGGAAATACAAGAATATGATCAAACGAACCTCAACCTATCCAGGAGCTGATATCGGTTCCGATCACAATCTACTGGTTGCTGAAACAAAACTACGATTGAAGAAAATAATAAAAAACAAAAATGAGCATAAACAAATTACAGTCTATAGAAACAAGAGCTAAAATTTCAGAACAGCTTAATGACAACCTGAATGCACTTGGTACAGAATTTGATGTCACTACCGTGAACGCAGTTATTACAGGAACTTGTCAGAAGTATCTGAAGAGAAATAATGTTAAAAGGAAAAAGTGGATGACAGACGAAATATTCGATGTGATGAATGAGAGGAGAAGTCACAAAGGCAAGAACGAAGCTAAGTACCAGCGTCTGAATAAACGAGTCAAAAAGATGATCAAAGAAGCCAAAAACAGATGGATGGAAGAACAGTGTAATGAAATAAGGGTGTTGACCGAAAAACATGATTCGTTTAAAATGCATAAGCAGATAAAAGCAGTTACTGGGAGAGGGCTCAATCGCCCCGTAATGCGGCTTTTAGATGAGCATGGTACTCCTGTTACTGAACAGAATGAAAAGATAAAAATATGGAAAACATACTTAAAAAAGCTATTTTCTGAACATCGACTCGACAATCCCGTAATGCTCTGTAACTCAGAAGAAACCCCACAAATTTTGGAATCAGAAGTAAAACATGCAATTAAATTAATCCCAAGTAGGAAGGCTACGGGTCCTGATAGGATACCTAGAGATGTGGTTAAACTCCTTGATGAGGAAAATATAAAGAAACTGACCTTGCTATTTAATAAAATTTACATGTCGGGAGAAATTCCAGCCGAATGGCTGAAGTTGTCGTTTATAGTCATACCGAAAAAGCAATATTCTAAGGAGTGTGGCGACTATCGTACAATCAGTATTATGAGTCACCTTCTGAAACTTTTCTTGAGGATTGTTCACCACAGAATCCGAGCTAAATGCGAATACATTTTAAGTGAAACCCAATTCGGTGTTCGTGCAGGTTTTGGAACAAGAGAAGCTCTGCTGGCAGTTAATGTATTACTCCAAAAATGTAGAGAAATGAATAGAGACACATTTATTTGCTTTCTTGACTATGAGAAAGCATTTGATAACATCCAACATCATAAACTAATGGATATTCTTAAAACTACGGGAATTGATGAATACGACCTAAGGATAGTCAAGAATCTATATTGGAACCAGCCAGCTGAGCTCATTCTAGGGAACGGAGAAAAAATTGACTTTAAAGTCCAACGTGGAGTGCGACAAGGATGTATCCTTTCACCCCTACTGTTCAATTTGTATGCTGAACAGATTTTTAGATTAGCTATCTCGAACCTATCCTTGGGCGTTCGGATTAATCGAAGGAAACATTCGCTACGCAGACGATACTGCTATTATTGCAGAGAATGAAAGAGATCTTCAACATCTCCTCAATGAACTCAATGCAGTTGGAAAATCATATAATTTGAATATAAACGTGAAGAAAACGAAATGGATGGTGGTCAGCAAGGAAAACAACTTTAATCAAATCTCTGTTATGCTAAACAATGAGAAGATTGAACGAGTTGAAAAATTCAAATACTTGGGCTGTTATATTATTGAGAACTTGGACCCAGATACAGAAATAAAAATGAAATGTAGTTATGCTCGGAGTGCTTTCACCAGCATGAGAAATCTGCTTTGTGATAGATGCTTACGTCTAGATATACGGCAAAACATTGTGCAATATTATATTTATTCTATCTTATTGTATGGAATTGAGGCAACAACACTCAATAAAAGACAGGTAAATCAATTAGAAGCTGTAGAAATGTGGATCCACAGAAGGATGTTAAAAATACCATGGATAAGTAGAACGTCGAATCAAAAAGTTCTAGAGATGGCCAAAACAGAAAGGATATTAATAAAATCCATCATACACAGAAAAATAAAATATTTCGGTCATATAATCAGAGGAGGGAAATATCAACTCCTACAACTAATCCTTCAGGGAAAAATAGACGGAAAGAGAGGCCGAGGAAGACGCAAAACGACTTGGCTAGATAACATCAAGGAATGGACGAGAACTCGGTCGATAGGAAGACTCATGCAAAATGCCAGAAATAGAAGTTTTTGATGCTGACATTTGTAATCGTCAACGCTCTTCGACGAGTATGACACCAAAAGAAGAAGAAGAAGAAAGGTAAATATAATTCTTAATAGTAAATAGTGCCTTAATATAAACGAATATTATTTTTACGATTTTTCACCTCTTGTATTGTAAATTGATTAAACTGTTTGAAATTATCATCAGTTGTTCCGTACTACCTTCAATAATTATATTACTGCTATTGCAGCCTTGTAAGATATGATGCACGCTGTCCTGAAAATTGCATCTAACACAATTTTCCGAACCAGCAATTGCATACTTGTACAAGTACATTTTAAATATTCCATGTGCAGTTATAAACTGCATATTAAAAAAATTTGGGATGAAAACTTTATTATTTAATCTTTCTCTAATATCCAGAAAAAACTGATATGCAATACCGACGGTAATTATTCCAAATTTGCTGAAATTTATCTATATAATAATTTTCCAAAATAATTTTTAATTTTTTAACGTTTCGTAATTGATTTTGACAGGTAAACACAGGTTTTTATGAATATATTTTACGTTATTAAATTCATTATTCAGCTTAATGTTATGTTTAATACTAAATAAAATTATATGTTTTTCGATTTCCATATCCATCGGTTTAAGTCCTGCAAAATAACTAAAGCTATTTGATAACTTTTCATTTTATACGATTTATTTAGCTATATAATGAAAGAAGAAAGAAAGAAAGAATTTATTAACCACGTTCGTTACAATTGTTAATACTTATTATAGAACGATTGTGTATCGGCCCGTTAGCCTCACCACAATACAGTAGTATAGACGCATACAAAAAATCAACGTTACGGATAAATGTTAATCAATTGCAGGAAAAACTTACAAAAAAAAACCGGCGCCATAAGATAACATATGTTAATATTCGCATCTTACCAGCTTATTATTAGCCCACTTATATAATATTCTTTTACACGCACATACATACACGCACTAAGCTCCGCCTACAGAATATACACTTTATATTTGCAACTCACTGCCTTACTTCAAAAGATTATGCTTAAGCCTACGGTGTTTATATTTGCTATACATATATTTTAGTCGCCTGGAATCGTAATTTCCAATTGACCTGATTAGTTCATTACTGCGGACTTCACAATCTTTGCAGAATTTATCTGTTATATGAAGGATGAAATCTTTTAAAAAAGAGGCTCCTGTGTAATCATGCATATCCGTTACCTTTGCATACCTATTTTCTCGCAGTACGTACCTCAGGCACCTATTTTGTAGCACCTGAAGTTTCATATATGTGCTATTTGAAACAGATGACCACACAGGACACGCATAGGTAATGACAGGCCTTATTAGCATTTTATAGATGATTAGTTTATTACTGCTGCTAAGATATGATTTATATTTTAATAACGGATATAAAGCTGATATAGTTTTGTTAGCTTTTATACCTATGTGATCGATATGCCTGTTAAACGTGAGTCTCTTATCCAGTACTACTCCTAAGTAGCGCGTTGTTTCGGCCCATTGCACGGAGGTATTGTTGACAATTAAGTTATTGGGTAGAGCAGGTCTTCGCCTAGTAAATAGTATTGCTTCAGTTTTGGATGGATTTATACTTACGCGCCACTTCTTGAAATATCGTAATGTACGAGTTATGCTACTCTGCAATCTGTGTTAGCGATAGTCTGTGGTCTGTGTGAACTAGTGAACAAAGCCGTGTCATCCGCATACATGGCAATTTCAGTATTTTGAAGTTTCGGGAAATCAGATAAGAAAAGCCTAAATAAAAAAGGACCTAACACACTGCCTTGCGGTACCCCCGCTAACATCGGGTTTAAAGTAGATTTAGAAGCGCCGACGTTTACATAAAATAGTCTATTTGTAAGGTAACTGCTTATTAGTTTTATAAGGTAATTTGGGAAGTTGTAATTTATCATTTTATATGTGATTCCCTCATGCCACGTGGTATCGAAAGCCTTAGCTACATCAAAAAAGACCATTCCTGTATGTTTATTACAATTAAAACCATGGGTAATAGACTCGGTAATTCTCGCAACCTGATGCACGGTGGAGTGTCTGGGGCGAAAACCAAATTGAATTTTGGGGATAATATCATTGTTTTCGGCATGGTCCCTTAGTCTTTTTAGTATGATTTTTTCAATTACCTTGTTCAAATTACTCAACAAACTGATAGGTCGTATATTAGTAATTTCAGACGCGTCTTTTCCTACTTTGGGTAAGGCAATAGTTTTTGTTATTTTCCAGGATTTTGGATAATATTCATGTGTAAAAATGGCATTTATTATATTACATAGTTCCATTACCCCTATAAATGGCAAATTTTTTATGCATGCAACACTAATATTATCATGTCTCAAAAAAGATTTAGGCTTTAGACGCTTGATGCATGATACGATTTCTTTTGGAGTAGCATAAGTGATGTTCTCATTTGTTTGTTTATTAAAATAGGGTTCTATGGCTTTTCTAATTTTGCTATTCATATATTTCGTTGAGAGATGTATATTCTGACTATGCACTTCCCCATAGTGCGCAGCTATCAGGTTAGCTTTATCTATTTCAGTGTATACATAATTATTATTAATGACGTCAAACAATGGGGGCAGAATTGTAAATTGCTTATTATACTGCATACATGCTCTCCATAAACTGTTGTCTTTAGTTGTAAGCTGACTGATCGTTTTATTGTAATGTTCGAATTTATTATTATGTAATAGATATCGAACTAGCTTTGTCATAAAATTTAGCAGTGTTTTCATATAGCGAGAGATTATACTTGATCGATAGTTAAGATACATTTTTCTGATATTGTTTTTGATTTTTATGGTTAATCTTATAAAAGGTGATATCTCTATTTTGTGAAAGTAATTATAATTTTTTAACGGAATGCACTCTTTTGCTGCCTGACTAATGAGGTTAGTAAGTTTGTTTACTCGGTTATCTATATCTACTTGATCTCCTATGGGCTCTTTTAAGTTAACACGTGCAGAAATATATTTTTTATAGCAATTCCAGTCTGCAGACCTGTAATCATAACCTTGTTTACTAGAAGTTTTTAGTATCTTATAGCCAATAACAGTGAATATTGGATTATGGTCTGACGAGAGCTGATTTAACGAGACTGGTGGCATAATATCCAAGTTCTTAACGATTGCTATGTCTAGTATGCTAGGACGGCAGGCAATGCTCGTTGGTATATATGTAGGTTTTTTTTGTTTTTTTTTATGGCCCGGCTTTAGTTAACTATCAAGCCATTTAGCCACCACTCATTTAATATAAGAATACTGCCAACTAATGAAGGATACATAATATTTAATTAGGAAAAAGGTTATAAACAGACAACCATGGCCGTAAATGTTCAACATCACCCACGGAGCCTGAATAAAATCTTTAGGAAGGAAAAATTGGCCAGGCTGAGTCCAAGGTACATTACCTGAACTTGCCTAACCAGAAAATTAATAAAATAGGAATTATAATCATCATACACAATAATTGTAACAAACAATCATGGCCACAAATGCTTCAGCATAGTCCACGATGTCTGCACAAAATCATAACAAAGGAAAAACTGCCCAGGTCGAGTTCGAGAAGCGTTGGGTTTCCTGAACATGACAGGGCATCAAGAATTAGGATAATGGATCACGTATCATCAAGAGTTGCATAGAATAATTAGATAATAAAATAAATAAGCGTATACTGTTAAATTTGGATGTCGTTTAATAAAATAAATTTAAACAAAATATACAGGATCTGGTTGTTCTGGCACAGAAGACTATAAATGGTATACGGAGGAATGAACCCAAAAGACATTAATTGTTCACAAAACGGTCTACGGTAATGTTCATATTTATTACAATTAAACAGCAAATGATTAATGCCCTCCAAGAAAGGTGATGCGTGATGATCAATGCATAGTACACCGTCACCTCGGTCAGAAAAATTCAGAACTATCCGCGAATGACCCATACGCAGTCGGCAAATAGTAACCGCATATTTACGAATGAGTCGATCGGGGATAGATTCCGGAATGGAATAATACCAAGGGCTAGAAGAGAGCTCTGACTGAACCAAGTGGTAGTATTCGCCTTGGTTCTGACTATTAATAAACTCAATCCATTCCGCCTTACTATCAACTTTAACCTTAGAATAAAGGTCTGATGAAGGAATAAATGGTGATAACTCACCCTCCAATGCAGCAACATTCGCTGCGGCATCGACAGCCTCATTCATTCCAACACCACAATGTCCAGGCACCCAGCAGAAACTTACTTGTACACTTTTGTCGGTACATACTAAATACTTTTGCCCTGTAATACATCTGTTGAGTATAGTTCCTAATGCTTCATCGATAGCCAGCAGCTCGGCCGTGAAAACCGACGACATAGGCGGAAGCCTAAATTTTTTTAATAAACCTCCGGCAAATAGTAATGCAGCACCAACCGGTTCGTTGTACACCTGAGCTTTAGAACCATCTGTAAATATCTGGATAAAGTCACTATACTGTCTAGATACTAAATTTCCAAACCATGCATTCATTAAACCCGGAGAAAACTGTGCATCTCTCGGTTGTTTGAAAAGAGAATCATCAATGTCCAATTTTAAATAATTAATTTCATAGGGTAAATTGAAATAACAAGCTGGAACTATTGGAATAAGTGCTGGGCTATATCTGTAATATAAGGATAATCGCTTAGCCGGGACAGGCAGTTTAGAAGAAACAAACCTCCACTGCGTAGTAATTCTATTTAGATCAGCGACTAATGCGGGAAAGCGATAATTACAAAATTTCAATAAGAATCTATCAGCCAAAATATTTCTTCTAATAAATAAAGGGCAAATGTTAGTCTCCATTTGGAGACAAGAAACAGGGGAAGAAATTACATTTCCAGTAATATATCTTAGACAAATGTTTTGTAAGACTTCTAGTTTTGATAAGTTGCTCTTGGAGGCAGAACCATAAAAAAATGCGCCATAATCTAATCTAGAACGAATTAAGGACTTAAAAAGTAACTCTAGAACAAACGGGTCTCCACCCCACGAATTGCTACTTATCGATTTAAAGGAATTGAGAATTTTTAATATTTTTACTTGTAGAATCTGTATATGTTTTGCCCAAGTCAGTCTAGAGTCTAAGTAAAGTCCTAAATATTTAACGTATGATTTTAGAGGAATATTTTCATTTCCTATCTGAATATATGAAACCTGGGAGGTAAAGGGTCTAGTAGAATAAATGGAAGAAGTTGATTTAGTGACCTCAATGTCAAGTCCAATGTTAGAAAGAGTTTCGGTGTAAATAGAAATCGCATTCTGATTCTCACGAAAACAATTCGTTAAATTCTTATTTTTATTATAAACTACCAGATCATCCGCATACGATAAAATGCATGAATTATCAGGAGTTTTTAAATTAAAAAGAGGAATAATATACACATTAAATAGCAAAGGACTTAAAACAGAACCTTGTGCTAAGCCTTTATATGCAATTCTCATCGTAGCCAAATTAGAAATCGGGTCTATAAAGTTTAAAACTCTTTTTGTAAATAAATTACATATAAATTCGCTTAACGGTGCTGGAACACCTATCTTAATTAACTGATCTAACAAAAGCGGCAATCGGACGTGGTCAATAAATAATCTTTTTTGATAAACGATAAGTATACATCATTCGTGAAATGAGTAATACAGTCAAGCGACCCCAAGCCAGGCCTAAACCCATACATACCATCCGGCAAGATTTTCCGATTCTCAAGCCACCATAGGAGCCTGTTCTTAAGTACAATTTCTAATGCTTTTCTAAGACATGATGCCAATGAAATGGGTCTGTACGAAGACGCTTGTAACCGAGGCTTGCCAGCCTTTAGTATTGGGATGACTAAAAAATTGGACCACTGCTCGGGAATAACTCTATCGTAAATCAAATCATTTAAAATAGACACAAACGTTGACCTAGAATTATCTCCCAGATTCGATAAAACAGAATAAGATATGCCATCCATGCCAGGAGCAGTATCTCTTTTTGTTAGTAAAGGAGTAAATAGCTCGTCCACAGTGATTGGCTTAGTTAAGAAGTGCGAACTATCACCAACCGTGGAAGACCTAAGACCGCTGATTTCGTCAAAGGACGATACGTAAGGAGGAGCGACTAACTGGGTAAACTCTTCAAACCAACTGCCATCCTTTGTGGGTGCCATGTAGCTATTTTTGTTCTTAAATCGTTTCGCTAATTCCCATATCTCACGAATCGGGGTGTGTCTGCTGAACCTACTACAGAAATTTATCCACGAATTCCTTTTAGCTGTTTTTAAAAATCTGCGTGTTTCAGCTGCAATTTTCCTGTAGGAAAGGAAGGCTTCCATTGATCCTGTTAATCTAAAATTTCTTAAGGCAGCATTTCTTTTATCGATTTTTTCTTTGCACGCACTGTTCCATCAAGGGTTTGGATGTTTTTTACCTTTATATGGAGTGGCAACAGACATTGACCGATCTAAGGCTGAAATCAAAGTGTTATAGAATATGTTATATTTATCTAAAGATGTATTTGCTGAGTGGACTCTACTTATACCCTGCTCCATAAGATCCCTAAATAAATTCCAGTTGCCCTCTCTGAACTTCCAATGTTTTAGATTTGAAGAGTGTAGAGTAGAAGAATTCGAGTTCGGCGATGGTTTATTAATTTCTACCATAACAGGTAAATGGTCACTATCTAGTGAGCAAGGCAGAACAAACCACGAACATAACAAGGAGATATCAGCTGAAACCAACGTCAAATCGACGGGATTAGCAAACTGATATGGATGACTAATTTTAGTTGGAGAACCATCATTTAAGATACACATGTTGGTCTCGTGAAGAACTTGTAACATGGCATCTCCTTTATGATCATTTCTATTGCATCCCCATAGATAATTGAGCGCGTTGAAATCTCCACCAAATATCACTGGAAAGTTATTCAATCTGTTTAATTCATTTGAAATGAGAGTAGGATCAATAACATGCCCGGGAGGAGAGTAATAAGAAATAAAATACCCGGAGAAGTTTTTTAAATGAACTAATACGCAGACCACATTAGATCTGCAGTTGTTATTTAGGTTACTAAGATTAGTTTGTATACAGTTATACTGCAAACCATTTTTAACCAAAATAGCCGCTCCTCCGTAACCACCCTCCCTGTCGTCTCTAAAACACGTATAATTATTTATACAAAATTGTCTTTGTACACTCAGCCATGTTTCAGAGAGAAGGACGACATCTACTTCATGACTCGACAGAAAAGCTTCCAGGTCGCATTTATTGGAAACTACACTTCTAGCATTCCACTGTAAAATACGAATCAAAATATGTTGAATTTAATAAGTTTTATAGTTTTGTAAACGATCGAGTCAAGATGATTAGTTTAACTAATTTTAACTCGCGCCAGTTGGTATAATTATTTACTTAACTTGCTACAGCACAGGAGACTTAATAACGAAAAGATTTATTCTGAATAAATAAAAGCATAATAATAATAATAGACCGAGAGGTAAAGAGCGTAAAAATAACAAAAAGGGAAATATAATTAGTATAAATTGTATAGTAATTGTAACCCTAAATTACCCTTGCTCTCGTACTATTATAGGAATATAAAGTAAAATTAAACTAGGAAAAAAATAAATAAATAAATAAATAAAATATATATATATATATATGTATAAAACAAGCATGCATAGATAACAGAACAATAAAATATTTGAACTAAGTTTTAATTTCCTTTGCATTACTCTTATTATTGTTTTTATTACTACTTTTATTATTAGGATACTGTTTCAAACTAACGTTCTTACTTACTATTTTATCCGCGTCTTTTTTGTTAATAATATTAGTATTATTTTTGAGGATAGGTGGTCCAGGTTTAGGTGTATCAATTTTCTTGACAAGGTTATTATTATTCGATTTGGAAAAATTATATGGCCCTGTAAATTTTTTATAACCCTTGCTGGGTGAATTTTTTCCTTCATCGGATGCGACAAATGACACCGTACATGTTTTAATGTATATTCACGGTTGGAAGTTAATTGATTTAGGTCATAATAACCTGTTTTTTTTAAAGGCGTAACATTAAAAGGTTTTATATTGCATTGCTCTCCACTAGTTTGCGGTAGGGGTGGGAAACTATCTTCTTCTGTAAGCAGCGAGAATCGATTTCTAGTCAGCCTGTTCGAATAAAGATGTTCTTGACGATATACAGCTGGTATTTCTAACGCCGCCTCCTGAAAGTTAAGATTATGTGTTGCCATTATCTCATTAATACGACCTTGTCGTTTCCGCTCTGGACAGGAACTGTCCGTGGCTTTGTGTTGGTTCTTACAAAAGACACATACAACAGTAGGGCTTCTGCATGATTCCTCTGCGTGTCCACTCTCACCGCACTTAAGGCATCTGGAATTACCCTTACACTGTTTCGCAAGGTGTCCATATCGTAAGCATCTATAGCACTGACGAACTCGCCGGACGAAAGGTTCGCATTCAAATCTTACACTCCATAAGTAAATATGGCTTGGTAAAGATTGTCCTTCAAAGGAAATAAGAATGGAAGGGCTCGGTATAAATTTAACTTCATCTTTGTAAATGACGCGTCTATTCAACCTTTTGACGTGATTAACTTGAAAGGGATGACAATCTATCATTTCCAGGATATCTTCCTCCGTATATTCGACATCGACGCCTTTAATTACTCCTTGACGAGCGATAAGATGCGTCGGGATATACGCCGTATAACCATTAGATGAAAAAAAGGAACTAGTGACGATATTATTTGCTGTAGACGGTGACGATAAATGAATAATAACCCGATTACGGGCGACTTTTTTAATTTCGATAATATTTTTGGCCATATTATTTTTTCGTAAAATTTCGGCAACTTTTAAAGCACTAATCGAAACCCTGATTTCTTCATCGTAGTGTTTTTCGACAAATATTTTAAATCGATCGTTATTGTTACAGTTGCCGGCAGTCGGATAAAGATTAATCACTTTCTTCATCGAATGATAATTATTATTATGATTATTATTATCGGCGTTTGATGTATTTTAGTATTATTATTCGGCTCAGTATTACTTTTAATGCTTTGATTGTTACACTCATTCTTGTTACTGCTAACACAGCTACTAGTATTATTATTATTACTACAACTATCATCGCAACTGTTATCAGCAATTTGTACATTATTCTCGTTATTTACCTCTGTTATCATCGAGCAATTATCGGAAGAGATGTCTCCGACCGAGCAGGTACGAGACTGTACACTATTTATATTCTGTGCATTATCTATGTGCACGTTGTAATCAGAAGAAGGGGGGCGGTTAATGCCGCCCTCGTCGTTATACATAGATGATAAAATTAAATGATATTAGGCGGTATATCACCTCCGCCGAAATGCGTGTACTGTGTGGTGAGTTGTATATGTAAGTGTGTGTGTGTCAACGAGGATAAATGTAAAATGTAAGTGTGCGTAGAAGCTTCGATCGATGGCGCGAAATGGACAACCGAATGAAACAATACGAACGCGGAAACAAACCTGTACGCAAATCACTATCGACGTACAAACTGATATGTAGGTTCATTTGGTGCAAGAATGCGCAGGTTGTCACTCATAGATAAGTCATATAATAATTTCCCAGCAGCATTATTAGAGAAACAGTTTCAGATCTTGTTCCTGGCATTCATGTCATCGATTAGCATTACCTTATTCTTATATTTTACTAAAGCTTTTATGTCACTTGCGAATTTAGTCATTCTCCTAGGAGGTTTGTAAACAGCGTATATATGTATTTTGTTATCCTTGATATTAGTAGCTTTATTTACATACACCACAACACCCACAGCTTGAATACAGTTCAGTTGTGGTATCGGAGTAATTTCATGTTTTACATCCCGTTTTACCAGCAGTGCTACTCCTCCACTCTTACGACTCTCATTATATCTATGCACATCGTATCCAGGGAATTTTAAGTCACAGCACTTAGTTAGTTTAGTTTCCGACAAGGCCACAATATGAATATTGTTATTTACTATGAACTGATACAGCTCATTTTGTTTATCAAGTATGAAATTGCAATTCCAGGCGACCACGCGTAAATTAAACTTAAAATTAATCATACCTTAAGGTTAAAAGTGCATTAAAAATAGTTTGCCTTAATTATTCCATAGATATTAAATGCTTTCGCAAGTATGTTATCATTATTATTATTAGTTAATTCTGTAATAATAGAAGTTATCACATTAATAAGTTTATTAATATTAATTTGCTTAAATAATTTACAAATAGTTCCTACGTCGCTATAGTTGACTGCTATATAATGATAAGTCTTTGATAGCTATGTAATATTTTCTTAAAACGTTGTATTTTTAACATATCGAGGTATACATGATACTGCCACACAATACATTGCTTAGTAATACTGACTTGTACAGTATTATTCCCTTTTTGTAATTTACAGACTTTTGATTGTTGTATAATTTGTTAAATAGAAGTAAAAATTTATTTATTTTATTTCTTATTAAAGTAAAATTATTATAAAATTTTAAATTACTATCAATAATTATCCCTAGATATTCAAGTTGAGTAACATGTTTAATATCTAAACCATATTGATCTATATTTAAGGGACTGTTATTCGATTTATTATTTATGATCACATAATTTGATTTTGAGACGTTAATTAACAGTCTAAAATCTGCTAGAAATGTTTCTATTGCATTATAAACGCTTGCAATTTTATCTGCAAGTTGTGGTTGCGTTTTTGGCGCAATTACTGCCACAATATCATCAACACAGGTTATTACTTTCACATATTCCGGAAATACTAAACTATACATTTTGGAAAAACGATATTCCATAGATAAGGTCCTAAAACAGAGCCTTGTAGTATTCCTGTTACCACCGGATATTTATTTGTATAATTACCAATATTTATATATGTAATTCTATTTCTAAAATAATTTATTATTATATTTATTAAATTGCCTGGTACTCTTAAATTATACAATAGTTTTACGAGGCTATTTAGGTTTAAACTGTCGAAAGCTTTTGTAATATCGAGCGCTAGGAGACAGCAAATATACGATTTCTGCTTATATAGTTTAATATTTAGCGATATAGTATATATGGTTAATTCCGAAGATTTATTTTCTAACGATCCAAATTAATTTTGATTAAGTATATTATTCTAAGTTCAGAAATTTTTAAGTCTATTTAAGATATATTTTTCGTAAACTTTACTGAAATTTGAAGGAACGATATCGCTCTGTAAGAATTCGAATCATTTGGTGGTTTGTTGCTTTTTGGTATTCGTGAGCTTTCAAAATACAAAAACCTTAACTAAACATCAAAAACTACAATAAAATTAATAGCAGTTAGAACTTGTCAGATTTGTTATTGAATATAATATTGAGTATTAAATAATGCTTTTTATTATGCGTATCATCGTAATTACACGTTTATATAAATAATTTTTGACATCCATTATTAGTAACCTAACCTATTAGCAACCATATCTAGGACAATTTTTGAAAGCAGATCTGATAAGTCTTATTATTTACTGAAATTTTTGATAATACATGGCGAGAAAAAGTGTCGTCCGGTAATTTGAAATGGAAACAGCAGCGCAAAACAAAGTGGAGAAAAAAAAGTGTATCCTATCTAATCGCTAGAGATTAGTCACCGAACGACGCAACAGAATCAAAAAATTGACCATTTCATACGGATGGTAACTACAAAACCGGATGAACTTGGCTTTCCAAGTAGATTACGTTGATTTCTATTTCCCAAAAATTAATCGAGCAATTTCCGCATTATAAGCAGGTCCACGTATACTGCATACATAATCATGTGACTATAGTGTCGAAAATCATTTCCTCAACAAAAGCTGAAGCGACTTAGGAAAAACTAGTTGTAGTCTTTAAATTCACCTTCTGAGACACTATTCCAATTTTTGCCGGCAAGAAATGTAGAAGCACTCCGTTATGATAGGACAGGAAGTATCTTTGACAGATATTGCATTGCGTTTCAACCGTTTCCAACCATATATGCATACCTACATGAAGGTCCTAACACCAACTTACACACCTGTTTGTCAATGATTAACCGGAAATGGTTGTCTGAGCGTTAATCCAACTTTCCTGCTCGCGCATATATATGCATTTTCTGTCCTTCATACCCCAAAACCACTGCTCCAACTAATACACAGCACAAACAACATCAACTTATTTCTAATCCAAATATTAGTATTTCAGTTAATCAATATTATTCATACGACTGTAATGAGTTTCCGCTCCACTCATGAGCTAATAGTATAAAAGAGAGTATGCCAGTAATGAAATTAATCATAGTGCTTTGTTTCTGGGATTTAAAAATTGGTGCACGCTTTGAAATTGTAAGAAATCTCAAAAGGTACTCTTCTCTGCAGTTATTACTGCAGATAACGCGAATTGTTCTGCCGAATAATAGTGTTGGAGTTATTCCGAAGAAGCATTGCAGCGTTGGCTATTCCTTTACTCTTCTCAATTTTAAATTTTCAGTACTTTTTGGGCTCTAGTCTTCCTATTTCAACTTTACAACCAAGCTGATGGCTGTACTATGTTACGTTGTTTTCATTTCCCTAATCGTCTTTTTCCAATTATATAATTATTTTTGATTCCGTGAATATCCTTTAAGCATCTCTTAACCTTTTCTGTTTATCGCCTTTCATATATGCTCTCTCATCTATATTATTTCTTCTCATATTCTATTTCGGTCGATTTGCAGTGAGCTTCTTACCGTACGGCTATAAACGGTTATGAAAAAACGGATTCTTCATTTCGAGTTGTTGCTCCTTCCCGTTTCTGTTTTTAAAATATCCTGTCATCTAACCTCTTACCGCTGGATTAAAGTTTCCATATTCGATTTCAGTCAGATATTTACGCGTTTTCCTTTTCTCACAAATTTCACCTTTTCTGTTCAATCTAGCTGTTCACCTACGTTTTAACCATTCTCTCTGCTCTCTTCACGTGTTAATGCCTTTTCCGGTTTCCTATCCATATTAGCTTCCTTCAAATTAAGCAGTGATTTGTTGCGTTGAACAGAACTTTCTCGAATGTGTTCATCTCTATTATTATCGCGTATCCGGTCGACTATATATCACAGCTCATCTAATATTCTATAAATTGTTCATCCCTTTCTTCAGACATTATGCTATTTATATTCAGGTTTTAAATATGGTGTTTTGATCGGATCAATACTTAACTAAAGATTTTTTTCTCCATTTTCGTTTAAGGTTGTAGATTCTGTTTAGTATTTTCCCTTTGTCTAAATAAAAACAAGTTCTTACGGGAAAATGTTTAATTATAATATTTTTGTGTAAAACAGATTTTTCTACTTTCATGATTTCAGACTAAAATTAACACATTAAATTATCTGCAGTACATAACTGCTGTGAAAACCAACACGTACATTGATTGAAATATTAGAAAAAGAAAAATTAGATAAACATAAATTACCTCATAAGAAGCACATGCCGCTTCACAAGTATCTGAAATTGTTCTTCACAGTGTTTGCTACTATAATCTACGCTGAAGATAAATTTTGTGTTTAGAAGTTCGTATTTTCCAATTATGGGCGTGTATACACTGAAAAATGAACACACTATTCCTCCTCCTATGCCAATTACAATGTAATCAAAAACCAGATTGAAATAAATCGTTAAAATTTTTGCGCACTGCTGATAATTCGGAAGCAGAATATGAATTTGTAACAGGAACAATTGTGGATATAGTTGAGAATGCTCTGGTCCAGGTGAAAAAATAATCATCAACGGCGGTAAAAAAAACACGATTGAAGTGAACATTATGAATGACCAAAATATGAAATAAACGACCGATCTGGCTTTTTTCGCACTTATAAAGCTAGATTCATCTTCAAATTGAAAATCCAGCTGTTCTCTCACCGCTTCGATAAGTTGGTAGTAGATATGTCGATTCCATAGCACAGAGTACCACGTAATGGTGACGCACGTAAATGCTGAAAACGAATTAGTGATTTTAGTGAACGATTGTAAATCGGTCGATTTTAAAATACAAACAAACGAAAGAAAGAACATAGTGGTGATGTGGATTCGTTGGAACAGAGTGGCGACTTTTTGTAAACGACCTTTGAACGAATTTTTTTTTTTTTTTTTTTTTTTTTTTTTTTGAAATAACTGTAAAGGGTCCCACGAGGCTAATGCCTATATTGTGGGTGCCCAAACACTTATTATCGTTTATTGTATAAATATAACGTACAATATAATATCAACGTCCGACTATAAACTAAGCAATTACTAATAAAATAAAACAACAATCTTCTTAAATGAAGCAAATATCTTATCCTCTTAACAAAACGTATACACTTCCGATCTGGAAATTTATAACTAATAATATTATTACACAGTATCACCGCAAACATATTCCAACCCATACAAACAACCAGATATACAATCAGCAGAACAAATACAACACAGATGAAATAATCATAATGTAGGGCTATTAATGTTAAAAACCGAATAATATACGTCCAACGCAACATAGTTAATTACAATAAATACTCTATACAAATATCAAATAGGTAATTATGCTCTATTATGCCACATGCACTCAAGCCCGCATACCCTTTTATATTGTATTTGGGGGGAGACCAAGAAACATGCAAATTATTACTCCTATCTCTGCAACCAAGCAATTAACCAAATTTTTATTTTTTCCTTCCAAACTGCTAAATGCTGTTCTATCCAGATTTCCTTCGGTACCTTTAATAATAAATTCATCAATACATTTTCTTCGACATTATCTATTTTATGATTTACCCCCCGTCTGAATTGAAAGGAAAATTCTTTAGGTACTCTGGTATTTCGCTTCTTATCTATTAATGGCAGTTGCACGTCTTGCAACTTACTTTTTAGCAGCTTGTGATAACAATACATCGCTTTTGGAGGTAGTTCCTTATTTTCTATCCACCATACAGGTTCAGAAATATTCTTGTTTCCCAGATTTCTAGAGGGAGTTATTAATTTCAGACATCTCCTTATTAAATTGCTGATTTTGCTCATTTCCGATTTTTTTGCCTCGCCCCATACTTGAACAGCATAATGTACTCTCGATGCTATTAAAGCCTTATAATACATCCTTACTACATCGTGGGGCATCAGAAATTTTAATCTATATAACGCTGGTATGGATTGCCTTATTTTTAGAGTGAGGTTATTTATGTGCATTTTCCATGTTAATGCGTTGTCAATCGCTAACCCCAGATATTTGTAGCTCTTAACAACTTCAAGTAGCACACAATCGGAGCAATTATCGCAATGATTAGCATTCCCGTGTAACCAACCTGGACAGCGTAATATTATTTTCGGTATAATTTTTCTATGACGACTGGGGGTCCTTATGTACATTATTTGTGTTTTTGATTTATTGATAACTATACCTCTATCATGGGCCCACCTGGTTACATTATCCAAATCTTCCTGCAGTAATTTTTCAGCAACATGTATATTTTTGTGCTTTGTCACAATGGCGAAGTCATCTGCATAAGCAAATATAGTAGAATTTTTTATGTTCCCTGCCCTAAACCCGTAGTAACGACTGCTTCTGCGCTTTGTATATTTTTGATTTTCACTATAATCTTCCGATTTGTCATGTAATTGTGAAACCATTCTTTTTGTTTACCTAATATCCCTATGTTTCCTAAATCCCGCATAAGTAAGTCATGATTCACCGAATCAAAGGCTTTGTTTAAGTCTAAAAAAGCTACTAGAAATATACTACCTTCAGCCATACCACAGTTAACTTGATTTACAAACGATTGCAGTAACATTGTAGTAGATTTCCCCTGCCGAAAACCAAACTGATTATCCGCAATAAGATAATTTCCTTCGAGAAATTGTCGCAAATGCGACGCAACATACTGTTCCAGAATCTTTGCAAATGCAGAAATTAACGTTATTGGCCTATAGTTTACAGTTTTTGAGCAATCCCCTCGTTTATATATCGGTTTAACGATACCTAGTTTTAAACCTTGTGGTATACAACTAGTTTTTATTGTGTAATTAATAATTTTGGCGAGGAGCGGTATAAAAATCTTAGCGTTACTCGTTACGTCTTTAACTCGTATTTTATCCCATCCTGGCGCTTTATTTTTGTTTAATTTCCTCAATATCATTTCTACAGATCCCTCAGTGGCTAGAGGTAAATAAAAGGATGTCAAGTGATTGCTTATTTCCTCCACTGTTGATAACTGCCTATTACAAACCGAAAAACACACATCGAGATCAGCCGTAAAAGTTTCCCGAAATTCCTCAACAGTTTCCGCTGGGTTAGTAAAAGTTTTAACTAACCGCTCGTCATTAGAAGTAGCCTTTGCCCCATGTAAAATATTGTTCACCAGTTTCCATGTACTTTTTATATCATATCCTGTTTCTTTTATTTTAGTGGTGTAAAAGTTGTACTTCGCTATCCTAATTTCCTGTATTATCCAATTTCTATACTTTTTGTAGTTTCTCCTGTAAAAGTGGTTAGTAGGATTGCCTTTGGCTCTCCTGAAATAAAAGTCTCTAATTTTTATTAGGTTCAGTATTTTTAAATTTATCCATTGTTTACTATCTTTCTCTTTTTGGTTTAGGCCTCGGCCAGGGTCGAATAAGCTAGTTCTATACAACTGATCAAAAGTTTTTTGTATGCTATTATATATCTTATCCGCTGACTCATCCTTCAACATTTTATCCCATTGGTAGGTGCGTATTTTACTGTTTAAGAGACTCCCCTGAATTATAAAATCGCGCGATTTTCTTTGACAAAAATAATTTAGTAGAGAAGCATAACATATTATATAATGATCAGCGATTTTCGTTGTAATAACCCCAGAACATATTGTTGTTTCTTTATGTCGTACGAATATGTTATCAATGCACGTCGAGGTTACCCTATCTCGATTAATTTCTTCCCGTGTAGGTAGATTTATTAATCTAACACACCCATAGCCATTAACGATGTTTAGGAACCGATCTCCGTTACTACTTTCTTTGAATAGATCAATATTAAAATCTCCACATACAATAATTTCTTTGTTACTTATTTTCCCTAATAAATCGTCAAGTAGCACTAAAAATTCGTTGATTGGTTTATTAGGCGATCTATATATGGCCAGTAACATTATACTAACTTTACTATTTATCGATATTTCAATGTTAATATAATCGCAAGCTCTGTTCCCTGTACTAATTTGGGTACAATTATATTTTTCCGAAACAAAGATCAGTATGCCGCCATTAAACCTTTCTGATTTCTCAACGAAAAATTTACCATATCCCCTCAGATTATAGTATTTTGCTTCTAGTAAGCTTATGTTAATTTCTGTTAGTACCAATATGTCAATTTTTGTGTTGAGAGTAATTGTAACGAATTCATTCCAATATTTTTTTAGACTTCTAATATTAAGGTGGAGTAACTGTAAAGGGGTCGAACTATCATTCCCCAAATGGCTAAAGGTCCTCACCTGCTCCTCCCATTTACCTAAACTTTCAAAATTCTGACAATTTAATATATTGGGTATTTCGCACATACCTACTGAAATTAATACTTAAATTCTATTATCATAATGTTAACGTACGCAAATAACATAAACTATCTATTATACTACTATAAACTAGATTCTATTATACTATTTTATTGAGATCGTCCGAGGTTTTTATTTGAAAGGAACGCTCTTGCGGGGTTTTACGAACAAAAATTTTACCATTCTTCAGCCAAGTGAACTGGTAGTTTAGCAGCTTGGTTTTCTGCTTGGTTTCCCAAAACAAGGTCCGATAATATCTGGATAGATTTTCATTAACGAAGATTTTGAGCGTGGATGAAGTGTTGCCAGTTATGTCTTTATCCCAGATAACCTGCGCCTTTTTCTTTACCATCAGCTCATCTACGATTTTACGATTTGCTTTAACTATTACTGGGTTTGGGAAGTTTTTGTTCCTGGCCGGAAGCCGATGTACGGCCACGATATCCTCCTTTCGTATCTGACAGTTCACTTCCCCGCCAATTTTTATTACTAAATCTTGCAAGTCTTCATTTGGCATCTGCGATACTCCATGTAATTCGAAATTTTCCCGTCTTCCGTACTGCTCTAAGAGGTGAACAGTAGCTGTTAGTTCGATTATTTTTTCGTCCTTCTGTTTCGTTTCTAGCGTCAGTCTTGCAACTTGCTCCCTCAAGAATTTTAACTCTGCCATTATTGACTCATTTATTTTTAGTGTTTCATCATATTTATTAGATAAAAATTCCATCGTGCGCACCATTTCTGCAATGTTACTATCTATTTGCCTTAATCTGTCGGTCACATCTGCTCTTTGATGTTGCTCATCAATTTTACCGCTCTCTGTGGCTTGATTTTTTCGTTTCTTCTCATTCTCGTCAACACTATCGAGGCTTATTTGTCGCTTAGTCCTTCCCTTTGGCATGATTATTAATTTTATGTCTATATTGAAATACGAAAAACGAATAAAATCGGTTTTAACTTACTTCTTATCAGTTTGGTTCTTATCAGTTATTACGCTCGTATTTATACACCGAGACTCAATTAAACGATAACAATATTTCTAACACGTAACATACGTCTATTCAAATTAAACAATCATAATTACAACGGATTGTACTGATGCTACAGTAACCGTTCATTTTTGATAATTCTAAACCGCATTTGACCATAAAGTCCTTAGTATTCATCGAACAGCGCGAGGAAAAGATTAATTTCACAAGTCTGATGAGAGACATGTTGCTATCGAGCCAATTTGTAGATGGTAAAAACAATCTCGAAAAATATATTTTCACATAAAAACCGCTAAAAATGCTGTGCTTAATACAAACCTTCCAGCTCAAAATAATGGATGATTTTTTCAATATTTATAGCTAATGTTTCGGAAATATTAATTAGATTTAAAATTTAAGCGACGTCTGCACCCTATTATTAACGAAAGGTGTAATTATGTGAACCATACGAATCTACTTCTGACGTCAAGTTGTATATACACATATACATATACATATATATATATATAGATTTATATACATGGAGCGTTCAATAAATCACGTGACGTGGCTTCGAAAATAACCTTCTCGGTATCGGAAAGTGACGAAAAAAATACCAAAGAAACTAGAAGAAATAATTTGTTTTTTGACATTATTTCCGAAAGCATTAGCGCATTTATCGTACCGGGTCACGAGTTTTTCGATTCCGTCCTTGTAAAACTAGGCGGCGCATTTAGTGAGAAATTTCGTTACTGCTTCCGTAACTTCGTCGTCTGTTACGAAACGTTTCCCACGCATTTCAAATGACGAGAAGGTGAAAATCTGAAGGTGACATATCAGGCGAGTACGGTGGATGTGAAAATTCGTTTGAATTTTTAATTTTAATTCACGTGCGAACGAGAGCAAATTTGTTCGGTAACGCATTATCGTGCCAAAGCACTGCTCTCCAGACTACCTTCCGATTAATCGCTTGACGAAGTGCCACATGAGTGTCACGAGAAGTGTACTCCGTTATCGCATCCTTCTGTGTACGAAATTGCAACAGTAAGAATGCGTGCCGGTTTGCAGAAGATGGTTGCGAGAACCTTCCGGCAGAGCATTCAGTTTTGGCTTTTGGCGGACCTGGTTTACCTTTCATTATTCACACTTTAATCGTTTCCTTCGACTCTGAGACACACTTACGCGTCATAGTGCTATTTGCATCGTATATTGTGCATAGTTTGCGATCAATTTTTGCACCTACAATTTCTTCAGCTGCCTGAAATTTAGTGATCGCATGCCTTGGAAACGATTACCGACATGTTTCACACGTGTGTACAGAAGTTCTACGGAAAATGGCGTTCTGTTCGTATTTTCCTGCTCTGTCTTTCACACAGTTTTACTAAACAGCGGCTGCGAAACAAGCCGTGTCACATTACTTATTGAACGTCCTACATATGTATGTATATACATATAAATAATTAAAAAGACATTATGAAATGTGTCATTCTCGGTAATTCACCTTCTATATTCTTCAACCAAAAATTGTACTACACAAAATCAATACACGAATGTATCTGAAAACTGCGGCTATTTTTCGTATTAGTTAATAATAAAAGGTTGCTGAGGTTTTAGGATATACTTAAAATTAGTTGTATCAGTAGGAAGATTTCAGTGACGTGTGAAGGGGGAATAAAAAGACTAGAACATCTTAATTAGCATTTTAAAAAAATGTTTATATTGCTCAAAACAGTTGTAGTGATCTTGTAGCAAAACAAGCGGTTATGGAGCTTAAAATATAAATCATTTTTTACAATATTAATATTATCTCATATTGTTTTTCATATAGGCGTTTTAAAAAGTAGCAGTGATCTCATAATAAAGCAGCGTATTGATCGTTTACATTTTAAACATTTCTTAACACTTATGACGTCAGAAATGAAACGATGCTCATTAAACATTACTTTTAATAGCCGGCAATAGTTGCAAGAATATTCATTCAACGGGCGGTGTTGGTTTTTAATCTGTTTCGGACTAGTCAATGAATTACGCCTCAGCTAAATAAGTGGCGAAGTAATATATTGACGCGAATCTTGATAGAGCTATTAACGATGTTTAAATTTTTTTTCGATTTCCCCACACTATTTGGTACTTGGTATTTCTCTAAGTAACAAAAAATAAAATACGATGCCGGCTGTCCTTCCATTTAGCCTATTTTTTACTGTTTAGCGCTGCCGGAGTGATAATTGCCTTATTCACGAGAATGTTACTTATGCTTAGCTTCAGTACAGAAAATCTAACTTTCTTTTTGTATTTATTTATTTATTTAATTACAACATTGTGTAAAATAATAATCAGTATTACAAACTATAAATTATTCTTATGATCATAGATAATGACGTTGAGGCCATAAGCCTAAAAAGTTACAGACAATATGTATATAGTTCCCATTATTTTTAAAAGGGAGCGGGTCGTTGGGGTGTAGACGTTTTAGCCGTCGTTGTATAGTGTTATTTGTCACAGAGGCAGCAAGAGGATTGATATGTCCAATCAAGCGATCATAATATTGACTACTATGGAAATTTATTTCCTCAATCACTGTGGGTGTTCGTAGATCGTTTTGCATGATATTGTTGCACACGAACCATGGTGCGTCGCATAAACGTCGGAGAGATTTATTATGAAACGCCTGAACTTTCTTAAGATTAGAATTTGTTGTCGTGTCCCATAGCTGGATACCATATCTCCAAGAAGGCACAACGGCTTGTTTTTATATTAGCAGTTTGTTTTCAAGTCGGAGTTTACTTTTTGGGCGAAGTAGCCAATCCAGTTTCTTTATTTTATAGCGACAATTGCGTAAGGTAATTTTAATATGCTGTTGCCAATTAAGTCGCTTGTCCAAATACATGCCGAGATAACGAACTTGACCCACCTGGATAAAAGCTTATTGGTCTGTAGGAGGCGAGAAGATTGATTCCCCGGTATAGGAATCATAATGATTGCGGTACACTTCCACTGAATTGGGAAGTGAAAGATTCCTCGCACAGCTTTGATTATCTTTATAATGAATAACACTCCTTCGACCGGGAACGGTTCTGCAATCAATGCCATCGTACCCTGAGGTCTTCTTAATTTTTAGTTTGCTGATTTGTTCTACAACTTTGGCGTGTGTGACGTACCTGATTGGAGTTGGAGGAGTACTCTCCGCCTGGAGAAACTTTTCACTGGATTGAATGTCTTTAGCACCAGCTAAATTGAAGTGCCCGAATTTCGCTTCCAGTTCTTCAGCAAAAGTGTCTGCTTTTCGTTGAACGGTGCGGCACCATGTTTCTTTACAATGTCGGATTGGTGCCTGTCTCGGTTACGTGTTGGAAGCGACCGTTTTCAGAGCGACCAAAAGAGACAGCGAAGGTCATTTCCTGGAAATCTCTGATATACTACTACAATGAACTACGATAATATTCTGTCACGGTTCTCTTATAAATTATGTAATTTTTACTTTAAACTTGATATTTCTATATTAATGATTAACATTAAAGTATACAATATTATAAAAACGTAATTTAATGCAAAATGCCTAGCCGGCAATGTATATAATTTTTGTTAATGTAAAATGATAATAGATGAATGGAGGCATACTCACATCCGTTTTAATTTTTTTAATAAAATGCACCGTTGTCTAAATGCTCGATATAGTTTTAGTTAAAAATAAAATATCAATGCTTAAACATGAGTACGCTTCTAGTAATGTATTATCATTTCTAGCAGTTTTAACAAAATAGCTTGGCCGCTCTAGTTCGCATATAATAATAATAATAATAATAATAGTAATAAAAATGTCTGAACACGGTCGTCCAAGTCGAATATAGTAATAATAATATAATAATAAAAAGAATTCGATGGTCGCTCTGAACACCATTATTAGTGGGTCGCTGTGAACACGGTCGCTCTGAACACGACACCGTCTGTCTCGGCGACTGCTGCTTTAGACATTTGGTTGAACTCCCGTGAGTTGTGTAACCAGTAGTTTTATGTGGGACAGCGTTCAATAGAGAGTTGTCGAAGTATTCTGAATGTGCATCAGTCAGTTTATTTTTAAGAATAGCCGCAGTTCTTCTCCATGCGTGTTTGTCGGCTTCGTTTCGAGTTTGCATAAATCTCCAACGCAGATATCGTTTATATCTAACCAGCTCCAGAATCTGTACTCTCACAGGCTGATGAGATGGGGAGGATGCTGAGTAGGCGACCTGGTTGTGGCGAGCTTTCTCGTAGAGATCTCTACAGCATCGTTGATGTCCTCGGGGGAAGAAATGTCCATGTTGAAGTTCAGAAGTTCTTTTATCTTGTCCCGGTAGCAGGATAAGTTCGAATGACTTGGCAACATTCTGGGCTTAGTGAAATAGTAGTTAGCTGCTATCGTCATAGTTATAATAAGTGCATTGTGATCCGAACTCAGATCAGTTGACTTCAAATGATGAAATCATCAACAACGGAAATATTACTGTAATTGATTTACGAAAAAAGAATACAAATCGATCACTGACTTCTTAATACACTTACTTTATTTCATTTCAATAGCAGAGAGTGTTTTGTTTAGTGAACTGTTATTTTAATTTCATTATTCGTTTACCTATTTACATTTCGTGTTTGCTTTCTTATAAATGTTAAAATAAAGGGTATACATTAGACTTTATATCGTTTTACATTATATTTTGATAGATCCTTTGATTAAATCATCCAGAATTACTTTGCTATATCGTTAAAAATATAGATAGTCATAAATAACAAGTTCGTCTAGTCACTTAAAAAAAAAAAAAACAAAAGGGAAGGAGCAGAAAGAATAACAGTTTTACACTTAAGGTGATATTCTAGTCTAGAGGCACGAATTTAAGAGGTTTTTTCAAGCTGAAAAAAAAAAAAGCATTAAATATTTTTGCGATCCATTTTTTTTACCATTTATTTATTCATGTTTTAACAACACACAAAAAAATTATCAAAAAAAAAAAAAAAATTAAAATTTACAAAGTTACAGGCTGATGAAGTCGAGGGGGGAAAGGTGTGTCCTGGTTGACACGATTCCAACCCTTTTGGTCATTTAAAAAAAAAAAAAAATAAAACAAAGATTCTCAATTAGTAAGGATTTGGTTATAGCTCCTACCTCAGAGAAGAAGAAAAAAAAATTCTCGTAAAATGGTGACTGTTTGAAAAAAAAGGTTGATTTTTTATCTGTTTTTTGACTTTTCTGAATTTTTTAAAAATAGTAAAAATCAAAATTTTGACGTTATTCTGGTAGGGGCTATAGAGGGATGTATAAAAAAGATCCATAGCCAATTTCAAGTAAATCAGTTTATTAGAACTTGAGAGATAGAGCGCGCTTAAGTAATAACACTCGGTCGTGTATTCATATGTTTTCGATGTATGCCGTGAAACCGTATATCGTAAACGTGATATAAAAAGAATAAAACTCGACTCTTAATTTTCGGTTCTGTTTATATTCTTGAGTGAGTGTGTGTGCTATTTTATAATTAGTATCGCCGTGTATAAATAATCGAACGGCTGACGGGCCGTTTGATTAGCACAGGATGGATTTGTCCACTCACCGATTACCTCTTCCTTCCCCAACAACTGTAACAACTACTGCAGCAAACAACACAACCAAGCAACCGTTCGTAAATCCGTTATCAGCTACGATGGCAATACCAGTAAATAAAGGTAACAATCAACAAACCGCAGGTAATGCTTTTATCTCTTATTCTAATCAACCGATTTCAGAGCAAAACCAACACTGTAATACTTCAACAAATACGATTAATTATGCTAAAGCTGTTGCTCAAATAAATTTTCCTTCAAAAGAATAAGCTATAGTTTTCAATATACCCAAAGGCGAAAGCCGAAAAGATTTTATCATGAAAATAGGAGAAATTGTTCAACCAGTAAATTTAAAATATGTATCGCATATGTCTCGTGATAGATTTGAAATATTTCTGTCAAACAAAAAATTAGTTGACTATATAATTGAAAATCACAGCACTATCAAAATTAATAACATCACACAAATAAGAAGATTAATTAACCCGAAAAAACGTATAATTATATCAAATATATGCCCTTCTATACCTCATTCAATAGTTGAACAGACCCTAAAAATGAACTATAATATAAATGTTGACTCGCAGATTTCCTTTATAAGATATGGTATGGGTGAAACAAAAGGATACGAGCATTTACTAAATGCAAAACGCCAATTTTTCATTAACCCGGAAGAAGCAAACAAAATCCCAGAAACTCTTCTCCTATGTTACCAAGATGTGACATATCGAATATTTTTGTCCCCAGATACAGTTACATGCTTTCTGTGTGGTGAAAAGGGGCACACTAGCAGGAGCTATACAAACGTTGCTGAGGAAGAAGAAGAAACAAACGAACAACAACCGACTATAGACACTGACAAACTTTCTGATGCGATCATATCGGATGGAAAAGTGCTCACAGAAAACTTCGATATACTACAATCAAGTACAAATCTTAGCTACCTTCTCAAGAGGCCTTTGTCAACAAGTACGACTCACACCTCTGAACAACCAATTACAAACGAGCAACCTAAAAATAAAACAAATAAAAAAAAAGCAAAAAACAAGTCATCATCTGACAAAAAACACGAACAAAACCCAAACCAAATAAATACAGATCAAGATACAGATTTCTCAGATAACGACCAACCTACAAAAATCGATATAACTGAAAGAAAACTAAAACAAATGCTCAAACATCTTGAAGAGAACATTCAGAAAAGTGAAAACAATATTCCCTTTCTTTATCTAATTAAACAATATTTGTCGGCATGTGCAAAGGCACAAAGGATATCATAAACATAGCAAAAGACTTTACACATAATATACACGCATTACGTAATATGCTCTTAGATAATAAACCTCTTCTGAGGGATAGAGCAGCAAAAATTCAGTTTATAAAAATAATAAAAAGATTATCAGATCAACTCCCCACTACTGAATAAAGTAAATCAGGAAAGCAAAAACTAAAAATAACTAAAAATTTTCGAAAATTAAATTAAAATTACTATGAATTTTAAACTGTAACTGTAACGAATACTAGCAACACTATGAAGATTTTAAAATACTACTATACGAACATAATCCTACAATAATCTGCGTGCAAGAAACAACCCTAAAACAAACACAAACAGTAAAATTAAAATCATTTAATTTACTTCAAGAAAACTCAAATTCTTAATTCAGAACACAAGGCAGTATGATCACAGCTATAAAGGATGGAATATACTACTCTATAATAAATAGTGTTAGCACAATTCCAACTATAACGCGGTCTCTATTGAAACAGAAAAACAAAAATTCACTATATGTAACATATATATATACCACACCTTTGCAGCAAATAAACCAGGATGAAATGAACATCCTAGTCAATCAACTCCCAAAACCATCCATAATTTGTGGGGACACAAATGCACACAGCCGTAATTGGAACTGCAAAAAATGGAATAAAAAAGGAAGGATAATTCAAAACACAGTTGACAACTACAGTTTGATAATACATAATAATAATAGCCTCAGTCATTATAGTTTCTCGTATAGAACATGGTCAAACATAGACTTAATCATATCCAGTGTCTCACTCTCTGAAATAATTCATATTACAGAACATAATGGTTTAGCAGGTAGCGATCAACGGCCGCTTATAGCAAATATTCTCAAAAACGTCCCAGTGATACAACCTCCACCAAGATGGAATTTTAAGAAAGCCAACTGGCGAAAGTATCAAAATGACACAAACAAAATAACAGTTGACCTCGCAACGGGGGATATTAATTCATTTACCTCGACATTCTCAGCAGATATATTAGAAGCAGCAAAAAACTCAATACCTGAGAAAACGTATTTCTTTAGAAACAAAATTAACCCTTGATGGAACCGTGATTGCAAAATGGCCCTGCAAAACCGACGAAAAACCCTAAGAAAACTAAAAAACGATCCAACATTTGAAAGTCATATTAATTATCAAAAACTAAGAGCAAAAGCTAAGTTTATTTTCAAACAGACAAAACGAAATTCATTGAATGAATTTACGTCATCTATAAACTCTACAACATCGGCTACAACAATATGGAATAAAATCCGCACGATGAATGACTCACATCAAAATAGATTTTACGGTATACTAATTAAAAATAAAATATATAATAACCCTCTCACTTTGGCAGAAGCTTTTTCAAATTATCTAGCGCAGATATCAAGTAATTGCCATCTATCGAATGACTTACTAGCAAAAGTTATATCGAAAAATAAAGATATTATATTTATTTGTGGTAAGTGTAAAAGTAATTATGTACCCACAAATTTTAAGAAAATAACACACAACAAGCTTATGATAATCTATCGATTAGGAATACCTTTAAAAACTAATTTCATACATAACAATTTTAACATTATTATTGTTGAAATTGATGGTATTACATTTATTTTAACGTACATACCGCCAAATGACGTTTCCACTCGATATTTTCAGTTTATCGATATGTATTTACAGAATAATAAATTAACGAAATTTATACGGTTGAAAGACCTACTCTCAAAATTTATTATGGGATACAGTGAATAATAGGAGAGGAAAGAAATTATTAAATATAATAGAATTACATGACTTACATATTTTATTTTTTTTTTTTTTTTATTTTAAAAATAATCTGTGGGTCTCACATATGTCCGTTGTGTGAGTGTCCAACACTCTTATCAACGTTTCTTAAATAAGATACAAAGTACAAAAATTACAACTATCTTAACTTATTCCATAAATAACAATATTAATAAACCCAGCTTTATATTTAAGTAAGAGTATATATGTACATATGACTACACAGGGGCGTCGCCAGCCGATGAGCTGGGGGGGGGAGATGATAGAAAGAGAATATGAATTACAGGAAAAATAAAATTTATAAGTTGTAAAGGCTTAATATTTTATTAAACAAGAATAAAATCTTAATTAAAACATAATATTCGTGGGTTTCTGGCAAATTGTTCATGATTACGCGCCTATGAATACTCATCATGGCCAGTTGATTAAAAAGTTTCAAGGCTCCAGGGGGAGCAGCTGCCCCCGCCCCCCGCTGGCGACGCCCATGTGACTACATAACATCGTAATACGCATCTGTACACCGGTACATGCGGACAGCTTAGTATTTTAAGATCGAAAAACATGATTACCAGTATAAATATTAAAAACAAATAACGAAGTACAATATTCGTAATAGGTGGTATCTAAAGGACAATGTTACGTATAAAAACACAGCAATAAAAAGCCGCTACAAAGCATCGCGCAATCGATAGATCCACTAGAGGAAGCCAATACAACCTGAGAATACACAAAACTGATATTAGAGAATGCCAGTAAAAATGTCAATATTATCTGGTGCAATAAAGGAAACCATGGATTACAGATGACACATGGGCAGAGATAAACATGTGCAAAGACATGCAGAAGGAAGGTTTAGACGATGAAATAGCAGCACAAAGGTATCGAGACATAAGTAGAATAATCAGCGACACTCGAATTGCGCACCGTTGTTTACCTGGACTGACGCAACGGTTAAAAGGGGTCTAGTAATCTAAACGTACAAATTGCGCACCGGAAGTTTGCCGGTATGAAATATAAAAAAACGAACGAAAACGGCATTCAGTCCATGATATTTGTTCGACTCCAAAACTGATGGCCGCTTTATAACATTTGAATATGTTCGATGGCTTTCAACATTTTTACGCATCATCGTATAATTAAAACATAAATTTTTAATCCGCCAACGAAAAACAATAACACCGATTTATGTATTAAAACGATTTCTTTTATTAAAAAATATTTCAGAATAGGCCAGGTTAATTTTAAAAATATATACTAATTGTTGAAACTTCCAGTTTCATTTTTTGTTTACAAAACAAATATTATATACTACTTTTGATAAATAACTGTAAGATATTTTTATATTCTCATTTATTTCTTAATCATTAAAAATTCATTCTGGCTTTTGCAATGTGCCAGCTGGCTCAATCTTTAACAATTTAACCTACTCCTAACTGCCTATTTACATTTATGATCTTTCATCTTTCTAGTTTCAAAAGAATTATATTTGTGATCGAACGTATATATATTTTATCCCTTGACACAGCGACAGTTAAAATTTTTCTTTATCTACAAGTTACTATTTAAAAAAAAAATATTTCGCTTTCATATATACTATTAACGTTAATTCCGCGCTATCATTAATGTTAAGTAATTATCAGTGTTGCCAGTGTTTTATTACGGAGATGAATATTTTTGGAACAGTTGGAATTCTACAAAGCCGCTACTGTAAAATAACAATATTCTGGAACATCTCGTTATTTTCGATGATTAGAAATGGAGCAGTAATTTAAACAGTCGAATTACTGTGATGTAACATTGCAAGCCGGATAATTTTTTATGTTTTTTTATGAGGAAAAATGATGACATTTAAATGTAAAGTTATGTACAAAAATAGTATTAAAATGCTCTTACAGAAAATGCATAATGTTCGAATAGGTCTTCTAACCTTTGAGCACTACGCATCGCGTAAAAAGTTAAGAATACGAGAATATGACGAATTTAAAATTACCTAAAAATCACTTCGAAATGCATACATCGCCAACCGGATAATTCCTGACATTTAAAATATGCAACAAACAACAACTTTGCATCGCAATAAACATTTTTAGTACCCATTTAATTTAAACACCATTTGGATCTAAAAACCGCAAACGAATGTAGTTTTCGTAAATATATAAAGGGATATTTTGGGGGAAAAAATATAATGATATTTTACCACCAAATTTAAATTACCGAAGGGTGCAAAAAACTTAATAGTCGAAAAAAATATTTTCTTCCCGGACGTGTTATCTGTTGATGGAAAACACTACATTGAAGTAATGAATCCATATTTCAGTTTCTTAAAAGAACTTTCCAAATCTGCGACGAGCTGAAAAAAATTTAAAAGGAAAAAGAATTCCTTGGCGATAAAATAAAAAATTGTGTAAATAATGTACAATCATTATGTCAATAAATGAACAGAAAAATAGAACGAGCGCCTCAGATTTTTATTAATATATGATAAATAAAAATATGAATGTAATTTAATCTACTAAATAAAAATTTACAAATAAATACGAACATTATCAATAAAATTTAAAATAAAACTATAAATTATTACGGCGTAGGGAACCTATACAATTGCCTTATAGGAACAACATTTTACAAAATGCAGCCTATCTATTTCCCCAGTTTGCAATTGGGCTAATTTCTTGGTTATAAATTCTTGTTTGTATATTTTTTAGTTTTGTTGGAATTATTCCTTGCCGAAAACTATTCATTCTAATATACTTGTCAGTTTGTACTAATTGTAAATTTTTATGTGCCATTTAAAATTCAAGTAGGATACTATATTGTAGGATGGTACAGTAAATGACAAAAATTACGATTTTTAACAAATTTGCTTTTAATTCAAATACAGTTGATAACTGAAAGTGTTAAACACTGATCGATGGGTAAGATAAAATTAAAACTGAAATTTTCTTGGTTCCTTCAAACTCTGAATAACTTTATATTATAATACTAAATGCTTAATTTGTCGAACTCGAAAATTTTATATGGCCACATTTGTATTTTATGTAAATTATTCAATACGAAAGTATTCTGTATTTATGTGAAACACAAGCTTTATGAAACATAATATGCCGTGCGCCGAAAATTCTCCATTTAGAAATTATTGTAATTTATATTATTTTATATAATATTCGTGTAAAAATTTATTCTATTTTATGCAACATTCCTTAAATGTGCACGTTCCCAAATTGTTAAAAATATTTAGAACAAAACCGCACTGCTAACGGGATGATAGCCTATTTTTCGCAAATCTTAAACGTTTTTTCTATGCAATCGAAATGTAGTTCCGTTATTCCAAATAGCAAACGTTCCATCGATATAATAACAACACATTTTGGAAGTCACTGAAAGAGCGACTTCTATTCATTTTATTCCTTCGTCGATTTTATAAAATTAAAGTATTTTTTTTTAAAGCGGTGCGCAATTCGGGTTCTCAGCGGGCGGGCTATTTGGGTCGGTGCGCAGTTCGAGTCCGACTTCCCGCTATGTTAAGAGTTGGTGCGTAATTCGGATGTCCCCGAAAAATCAAACGAAAATGAGAAGTGGATAAAAACAAATTTCTAAATGAAATATGTAAGGATATAGGACAAAACAAAAATAAAAATTATGTTCAAAAAAAGTAAGCAAATAGTAAGACGCTTTACCTCGCAGCATCCGAGAATTAAAAATGAAGACGGATGAACACTGTCTAATGTAAATGAAATAATGACAAGATGAAAAGAGTATTGTAATTTTTTTTTTTTTTTTTTTTTTTTTTTTTGGTCTGGCATCTAAACCATTTGTCCACATTCAACACAAATTTTTTCTAAACAGAAACTAAGCTTCTTATTTCAAATATATGAATAAATAGATAAAATAAAATAGTATAAAAATGTACGAGCATAAATAGACGAAATAGAAAATAAATAACTCTAAACAACTACCATCTAAACCACAATGTTAGAATCGATTAAGAACCAGAATAAGGCGACCAAAACCTGGTCCTTACAACAAACCAAATACTGCATGTTGTAAGGAGGAAAAACCGACAAGGAAATTAAGTGCCTGAAAAATGTATCTCTGCGTCTGCCAAATAATTTGCTAGAAAATAACAGATGACCGATGCCCTACGAGTAACTAATCGTCTCGTGATCGCTGCAAATCAAATTTGACGTGTGTTCTTGAAAATTCTGTGAAACTCGTGTATGACTCATACGAAGACGACAGATCAAGGTAACAAATTTTCTATAAAGCCTTTCAGGGATAGTTAACGGCACATAACAATACCGTGGTCTCGACGAGATAGTTGGTTGGATTGTATTATAATACCTCTACCTAGATTTAAGTTGATTTTTATATTTATTCAGTTTTGTCGATTGTCTCTTTTAAATTTTCGAAATAAATCAGTAGAAGGGATAAAAGGATTTGGTACGCTTCCAGAAGCACCTTCCTCGGCATACAAATCATTATCATTTCCCTCTATTCCATAGTGACTCGGAACCTAACAAAATTTCAAATTCATTCTTCTATTAATTATCTTAGGGCACTTATTTCTTATTTCATATACCAGCGGGTGTAGTTTATAGTTAAGTGTATCACACTTTATCGCTGATAGTAAATTTAGGCTGTATCGGTATACGTCTCAATCCACAAGAAGGGATCGCGAGATATATGTAAAAACTATAGAACAACTACCCTGATATCGCGTACCAGTGAGATAGTGTTACATATCGTACATGAGGGACTTAGGCGGTACGTGCTACCGCTGACATCAATAAAACAAGCCGGTTCTGTTCCAGGAAAAGGTACGCGAGAACAGATCCTGTATATGGGACAAATAATAGAGAAATGTTGCGAATTCAAATCAAATCAAATCAAAGTATATATGTTATCTCGTTGTGATAAAGTCTTTTTTTTTTTTTTTTTTTTTTTTTTTTTTTTTTTTTTTCCCTACCCTGGGCTCGCCAGCGGCCTTGACCCAACAACATGAAAAATTAACAGTTATAACTAAATAACCAGGCGGTCAGAAATGGAGAGGACAAAGGACAGTAGCAATGGGATAACTGAAGGCAATGGGAAGGAAAGAATATAGGTAGCGTTAAAGGGAGTAGGAAGACCCAAAACTAGAAGTTGGGTGTAAAGAATAGAGCGTTCGTTAGAGAGTGCTGAACATTCGAATAGGATGTGATTTGAATCACAAATACAAGAAGGCTCAGAAGCGTGAAGAGAGCAGAAAGGAGAAGGGGACAAAGCGAATCGAAAGCGAGAAGAGGGGAGAAGAGAATGATTGATTCTAAGCCTAATTAAGGAAACAACAGTGGAACGACGACAGATAGGAATAGATTGAAACCAAGGCAGGAAACTAGGAACCGGTTGAATAAGACGGTACTGAGAAAAGCGATTTGAGAATATAGATGGATACATGTCAGACCAAAGTCTGGAATGATTAGAGCGTGATAGAGAAAGAATGTCTGAGGAAGGGAAAGAGTCGAGGAAAGGACCAGTGCGGGCGGCTGAGCGAGCTAAAGAGTCAGCTGAGTCATTTCCCTCAATATTGGAATGACTAGGGACCCATAGAAAGTCTATGGAAATGGAGCGGAACGAGAACAAAGAGGAGACAAGAGAACGGATAGAGAGGATGATACCGTCAGAAGTATAAGAAGGAGGAGAGGAGATGGCTTGAAGAACGCCTTTGGAATCAGAGACAATCAGGAATTTGTGAACTCCACTCGTAGAGGATATGAAATGAATTGCACGAAGAATTGAGATCGACTCGGCCGAGAAGATAGAGCAGAAGGAAGGAAGTCTGAAGGACTCAGAGTGTAGGAACGTAGGAGACGTATACGCACCACCCACGCCCCCATCACTCTTGGAGCCATCCGAGAAGATTAAGGCATGGGAAGGAAAAGAAGAGTTCAGCAGCTGAAAGAATTCGAAGTTGACTACATTGTGAGAGGAACAATTAGCTCGGACTGGAAGAGAGGAGAAATTGATGGGGTGCCATATGCTATTAAAGTCGAAAGAAAAGTAAGGAAGACTGTTATAAGAGGAAACGTAGGGAGAAAAATTGGAAACACGAGCAGCTATATGCGATAAAATCGGAATTCTATGAGGCGCCAAGCGCCAGTGATTTTTGATATAAAGATAGGAAGGGATAATATTGGATGACAAAATGGGGAGGCGTTTTATTAAAAATCGATAACCGAGGAGTGAACGACGAATGGAAAGAGGTTGAGTGGAAGATTCGGATAGAATCGCAGGAATAGGAGAAGATCTTAAAGCACCAATGCATAGGCGAAGGCAGGAATTCTGAATTGCGTCAAGTTTCGAAAGGAGAGACTTGGAGGCACTGCCATAAATGAAGGAACAATAGTCGAGTTTGGACCGAATAATCGATTTATATAGAATTAATAGAATGCACGGGTCTCCACCCCATCTGAGCGGTGATAAAGATTTGAGGAGATTAAGTCTTTTGATCGAGGAATTATAGATATAATTAATATGTTCATGAAATGTAAGGCGACTATTTAAGAAAATACCTAGATAACATATGGAATTAACAGTGGGAATAGGTGTACCAGATACGTTGATGTTTATAAAAGCACGATTAAAGGGGCGGAGAGCAAAAATTATACAGGAAGACTTGGAAGGGGAAAGAGAGAGGTGGAGTGTAGATAGAGCATTGCTAAGATGGGACAATGAATGGTTTAACTCGTTGGTGGCAGAGGACAGATCATCTGAGGTGGAATAAACTAAAATGTCATCAGCAAAAAGGAGAGAGAAAGAGGGAATAGGAAGCAAAGCAATATCGAAAGAGTAAATATTAAAAAGAGTGGGGCTAAGGCAGGATCCCTGGGGAAGCCCACGATAGACGCATCTAGAGGTGGAAAGAGAAGGAGAAGATAGATAAAGAGTTCTATGTTGAAAGAGGTTGAGTATAAGAGAGATAAAAACCGGAGGGAGATTAAGAGAGAGAAGTTTGGAGCCCAGAGAAGGAAGATGCACATTGTCGAATGCAGAGCAGACATCGACAAAAGAAGCGACAGTAAATTTCTTAGAAAGGAATGATTTATAGATATCTGCAAGGAAGGTACTGATGCAATCTACCGGGCCAAGCCCGGGGCGAAAACCGAACATATTAGAAGGAACTAGATTATTATGCTCAAGCCACCAAACAAGACGATTGTTTATTAAACCTTCAAAGAGTTTGCGCAGACATGAGGCTAGGGAGATAGGACGGAAGGAACACTGATTTTTTTTCGGAATTGGAATGACGATGAAGTCATTCCAAGACTCAGGAGTAAATCCAGAGAGTAGGAAAGAGTTGAAGATATTCAGAAGGGAGAGCAGCGAGGAAGGAGAGAGTTTTTTAAGAATAGGGAAAGAAAGACCGTCCAAGCCAGGAGCAGAAGGAGAGGTTTTGTTAAGAACGGACAAGAGTTCCTCGTAGCGGAAAGGGGACGATAGGAAATGAGGTTCTGAGGAATTTGGGAGCGAAGGAATGATCGATTCCTCGAAAGTGGGGACATACGGAGGAGCAATAGAGTCCAAGAAAGAGTGAAGTTCAGGCAAAGAAGGATGAGAGAAGTGGGGACGCTCAGAAAGAGGAGATCTGAACGCTTTTGCCATTTTCCATATCTTAGAGAGAGGCGTATCTCTAGAGAAAGATGAACAAAATGATTTCCAAGAGTTCCTCTTGGCAGATTTTGAAACGTACCGAGCCTTTGCGTTGGCTTCTTTGTGAGCTAAAAAGTTGGATATTGAGGAACAAGAACGAAAGGCTTTGAAGGTAGCGGTGCTTCTTTGGAAGGCAACTTTACACTCTTCATTCCACCAAAGAGAGGAGGCACAAGAGGAAGAACGACCGCGCGAAAAGGAAAAAGGAGGGGAGGAAGCGGAAAGAGCAGAATATAGAGATTGAATGAAGAAGTTGTACTGGGATAACGGGTCGGGAAAATCCAGAATAAGGGGGAGTGAGGAATCCACCAAAGATCGGAATATAAAGTCTACGAGCGTTGCGTTTAATTGTTCTTGAAGAACTCGGTGAGATCGTTACATTTATTTATCTCTTTTATTTACTTTTATTTCTCTAGTTTTATTTTATTTCGTTCGCGCTAATCTTTTTCTTTTCTCACTTCATCGTTATCTGATTTTTCTGTTCACTTTATCCTTTTGTTTAATTTATATTTATGCCAGATTCGTCTGACGGAGGAGTTAAACCTCCCCCTAGTTCCCTTCACCCAGCTACGAAAAGTGTCAGTAATGCGGCCGCACCGGTTAAGTCCGCGACTAAAATAAACAAAACTTCCCAACAATTATCTGCTTCGTCCGCGTCTGTTTCCTCTGTCCCAAAAAACAATAATGCTCCGGTTCGGACTATCAACGAGTCTGTCGACATGGATATTTCGGCCGATTCCATTAATAGTTTTATCAGTAATTCTCCCGCTATTCCAGTCAAGTCTAGCCTTTCTTCTGCCACTTTCCCCGATCACTACGTTGATCAAATCGTCGTCTTGGTCGAAAGCTTGGAAAAGAAATATTGCTTATTTACATCCCATGTCCCCAGCAAAAAAAAATTCATAATAGGGTTAGTGGTATTTTGCTGGTCTCTCGATCCGGTAGAAATTTAATTTTGCTAAATTTTATATCAACCGCGGCAGCTAATAAATTTTTACTTTCCAACAACGTCCATAAAGATCTCAATATTCGATCCCCCATCCCTCAATCCTTTTTATTCCCTTTCTGTGGAGAAAAAATTTATCGTTACTGTTCTTCCGATATCCCGATCGCTAATATTCGTCGACTCTAGAAACACACTGCTGATAACTCTCTCATTCCCATTCCAATTGTTGAATTCAAATTTATGGGCTCCATTCTCCCGTCCTCTATTCTCTTTTATAATTCTTAACGAGTTAAGGTTGAATCTATGATTCGTAAACCCAAACTATGTCACAATTGCCTCCGTTAGTAAAACTACTTGTCCCACTTACGCTGATAGTCACTCCTCTTCAAATTCGTCAAAAATGGATTCAAAATGAATGGAGAACGAATAAGCAACGTAAAGTATGCCGACGGCATGGTTCTGATCAGACAAACGCTGCAACAGCTGCAGCGAAAGGTACTTACACTGAGTAAAGAAAGTTGCAAACTGGGAATGCAAATTAACAACGAAAAGACCAAAATAATGAAAATTAGAAAAAGTCCAAAAGAAAACATGAAACCGGTGAATGTAATTATTATTGGGAAAAACCTGAAACAAGTTAAGTAATATACATATTTGGAAGTAACAATCACAGATGATGGCCGAGATAATGAAGAAATCAGAATACGTATAGGGAAGGCAAGGAGTGTGTTTAATAATATAGAACGTACACTCAAAAGCTCAGCGATAAAAAAAAAACACACACAAGAATGAAAATACTAGAAAGTTACGTGTGGTCAGTACTAAGATGCGAAAACGTGGATAGAAAACCGGGTAAACGGGGTTCGAAAGGTGATGTTATCGGAAAATAGAAAAATGCGTGGACAAGATTACAAATCAGGAAGTGCTGCGTAGATTAAATTTAACGGAATTGTCATTGTTTCAGAACATCATGACTGGGAAAACGAAAAATCTACCGGCTAGACTACAGAAGGACCGGTTATTCATACTGGCTTCCAGCGGGAAAGTACTCGGAAAAGCGGGGAGAGGACGCAGGAGATTTAACATGCTTACTAGCGTAGAAGTTCTGGGTCGGAGCAACCTTTTTTTACAAAAGAAGCGTAATAAAAATAATAATAAATCAACAAACCTATATTTTCGAGGATGCAACATTTTTTTTCTGCTGTTTTGTTTTTAGATGAAATGAGAATTAGGTAAAATAGGGCGAAATCTGCATATTAACAAGCGGTATCGCTTCCGCCTTGACACGGCAAAGAACGCCTTGTGTAGTCACATGTTTTCAGCTGAAGTGTTACTCTTTATTGATGTTAATTTTATCCAGGGATGCCGCCGCAGATTTAGTTCCGCGAAAGCAAAATGTTAAATTTAATGAGTGTTATTATTATAATTATTACCGATGTTCAGAAACAGAAATTATGATTTAAAGTTTTTATTTTAAGTCCTTTTACTTACTTGGCCGGTCGGTACATAACAAATTAAAAAATATATATACAGAAAATTAGTACATATCTCGAGTCGGCCGGGCGATGTGGTCTCCATGATGACGGCAGTCCGTTGCGCTGCGGTGAGATCTCGATTCGTAGCAGCTTTTCTTTCGTTTTGTAGCTGATAAACCGTACTTTGTCAATTGTTAATAAAACTGGATTTCAAAATCATTGCCACGATGTGTTCACTCCGATATACCGAATTGTCCTAGCTCCATGTCACGCTACACAGGCGTTAACTTACGAAGCAAAATTTATTTACCGCTCGACCGAGCTCCGAAATCAGACTAAAATTCAGAATAATTCTTCCGTCCAGCGGCGGTTCCTTGATTGCTGCCTGCGGTTTTCGTTACGTCACCCCGTGACGCATCATCACGCTTCGCCATCATTACCCCCGGCCAACTACTGAATCACACACGCACACATACTCATTTATACTCGCACTTCTTATTTTATATCTTATTATATTTAATTTTTATGCTATTTATTTATTTCTTTTTATTCCTGTAATGGACACATTACACAGACTAATTGTTAAACTAAAATGAAAGGGTAAACTTATGTACTTACTATTGTAAATGGAAAATGCCAAATCTGACTGATAATTTACAATGTGATAAATACATATTTTAAATAAGGAAAAACAAAAAATATAATAAAAAAAATGAATCGTCTGAACACGCAATAAATGACAAAAATAAAACACAGTTGCAATTCGTAATAAACGGAAATCAGTTAAAATCCATATTCCATCATTGCATATTAATTTGATAATATTTTATATTCTTTATTATTGTTTTCAAATTAATTTTTAATTGTAATTATGCTACGCAAGGCCGTGTCCACGGGGTGGGGGGTTAAACCCCTCCCCATGAGAACTGAAATAGTTATTATAAACACACAAAAATCTGAAAAAAATCACAAATTTAAAATAAATATTGATGATTTTTTAGGATGTTCTTACCTACTTTTAAAAGAAAAAAGAAAAAATATGCTCCATATTTTTAGGTACTTCATTAATATGTTATGCAAAATTTTTTATTACGAGTATAATTAATAACGTATGTAATTTTTATTAATGTTCATATACGGGGTAATTCATTTATGTGAATTATTAATATATAAATCAAAATGATGGAAATTATTAATAGTACGAATATTAGTGAAAAATGTATTGTTATTTATAGAATAAATATACAAAGAAAAATGTCACCCCCCCCCCCTCCAAAATTTTGGGCACGGGCCTGATGCTACGATTATAGTCTTTAGCTTTTTATAGACTGAAACTAGTCAGCTATATTATATACTAGTTAATTGCATTTATGGTTAATATGTTCTATTGAAATTCATGATATATACACAATTTGTTTACAATATAAAGAAACTTAGGAATCATTTGTATTCATCAAACAGTGGCGTAGCTGAAACTTTGGAGGCCCTCCGCAAAAATCTCAATGGGGTCCCCTTAAGGGCATCGAACAATCACTTTTTCCTTTATTGTTATCTATTATTATTTTTTTAGTTAAAAACAAAAGCAAATTAAATGAAAAGATACATAAATCAACACGTAAATTATATTTGATAGAGATAATTTATTTGAAATATAATTTTTTATTAAATTTATTAATAAATGTAATTTGTAAAACTTTATGGAGGTAAATAATTATGTAAGTTATAAAAGTTTTAAACGGATTATATTGATGTAAATACAAATAATTGTATTTGTATCTACAACTCTTACATCAGAAATTATTTAAGTTAAAATATTATTGTTACGGTAGCGTTGTGAACGTTTTGCATTTTTTGTTGCGAACTCGTCGATGATTTCATCAATATTGAGCGTTTTAGCCCTTTCAAATTCAATGGATAACTAAAGCAGCCAATCGCACTATTGTACTAGGCAAATAATTTTTCATTACTTTTCAGTTTAGAGAACGATCTTTCTACCTTCGCTACTGTAACTGGCAATGTTAAAAATAGTTTTATAGCTATTAGAACGTCAGTAATATTACTTAAAAACGATGAGTAATTTTTCATTATGTATTTAAAAAAGGTCACTAATGGACGTATTTTCTAATACATTTTTGTGAATTAAATTTCGAAGTGGCGAAAGCTGATGTGTAAAATTCGTTGATAATTCATGAGAATAAAAGTTCATTAGCTCTTGTGATGCTCCAATGAACTCGTCATCTCTCATTTTTTGGAGATTGCTTAATTGTGCAATGGTTATGTCAACGCGAAACTTGTGTATTTTCAAAATAAGTGTTTTGCATTCGTGATTATTTCATGAGCTGATGGTTCATCAAAGAAGGTTTTCGTTCGTTTTGGTCTTTTTCCTTGCAATTCTGTGTATATTCCCCCCAACTTTCAGCTAAAACTGAAGTTTCTTGAATGACGTCTTCAAAGTTATTCCTTAATCCTGTAACATTTTCAAGTGCTGTTTTTAATAAAATACGTTTTAAAACCTGGCGCCTTTAAACCTGGTCCTTTCGGCTAAAAAAGTAAACCCTAACAGAAAATCCTGTAGAAGACAACGGGAAACCACTGCAATAAAGTTCCCATGAAAACCAAACATGTTAAGTACAAGAAATAAAAATGACTTGCCATACGATCCGGTTTTGCGCCCGGTGTTATCGAGATCACAGGCTTGATAATGTGAAATATGCGACTGGGCTTACAATGATGCTAGACTCGATTCGCAGTGCTAAAAGGGACCCTTTGCAACGCGACACAATCGCACTGTTTTTATATACAATACTATATTATAATATTTTAGACTTAATCACAGAAGTGAAGCGGTGGTCTAGGCGTAATGGGTATGAGTCTAATGCTTAAGGAGTTTATCAACATATGTGAACTAAAGGTCAAAACCAGCAGCGAGGCGAACTTGTTATTTTAAAATATTTAAACAAATATTACATATTTTATATTAGAAAAGTTTTTTTAATTTTATAATAAATTATATAGACAATATTTGTAGTTGTTTTATTTTTAAACGATGTGAAATATTTTGTATACACTTACTACTAACTTTAACTCGAAATCATTTAAAATAAATACGTGCAAAATAAAAATTGTAAAAATAAAACTAGCTTATTATAATTATGTGAAAAAAGCGAAGGTTATAAAAAAGATGTGAAGTGGAGGGAAAAGCAAAGCCTATAAAATTTCAACCGAAGTGAGGATAAATTTAATAATTATTTTCGGAAGAAAATGATTTAAAAAAATTTATTTACGTGAACAATTTCCGCAGAGATTAGTCGTCGAAATTCACATAACATTTTATTAAAATCATCAATGCTTTGCGAGTTTTTATTTACTTGTTTATTGCCTTTATAAAAAAGCACGTCTTCCTTATCATAATTGTACATCAACTTACATTTTCATCATTTTGTTCTTAAACCCCGTGTAGTCAACTTTGTCACCGTTATTGTTAAAGACTAAATTGTCGTCACAATAAAAAATTTAAGAAAAAAAAAAAAAAAAATTCTGTTCTTATATTTGCATATCTGAATATGTATTTAATGATAATGGTTAAATAGACAACTTTTAACAGAATATAATTGTAAACATTATGTAAAGCTCGTTTACCATTAAATTTTTTTTAAAGCACCTTAATTACTTCAAAAATTCTGTGTCTCAGTTCATATGGCTTTTTTTGATGTACTATACAAAATCGTTTGGCCTTGTGGCTAGAGCGCTTGACTTCCGATCCGGCGGTCTCGGGTTCGATACCGGGCGACGACAAAAATTATGCGACGCTAGTTTAGTACACAGCAGTATAGACACATTTGAACTGCATCTGTAGCGCGATAACAAGCGACTATAGTCAGTTTCTAATTGCAGTCGTGCGAGTGCGCTAGCGTCGCATAGAAACACTCAGCCGGCGAAAAATCGCATCAACGTAAGTAAAGGCCAGTACCTTTGCGCTCCTGCTTACGTGATTCCAACTGCGCGTCACCTATCCTCTAATTCTCCTCAGAATTAGAAGATAACTCATACTCGGAATTTCGAGTGAGCTAGATGATGATACAAAATAAGTTCACAAATAATAGACAACATTTTTTCTACATTCGAGAGTATAATTATGGTTTCTGAGATTGTTGTTAGTTGAATAATTTGTTGTATTGCCGTAAGATTTCTTCTAAACTTTATTTGCCTTTAATTCTTTATTTCATTTATTACCATTATTTCTGTTCATCATTATTATTACAAAATGCCTCTTAAAAAAATTCGTAACCATACGGGTATATTTAAATAATAACTGTAATGTTTTAACTATGCATTTATAAATCGACGACTTTTTTTTTAATATTCAAACCCCTATGTTGGAACCATGATTTGAAAACCATTACATACTGCATATATTCAGAAGATAATTTCTCAAATGTTCATTGTTAGTCGCTTTTATAACTCTATTTTGTAAATATAATCTTTCGCTCGATGGATTAATATCGTGTAATATCTTCAAATTAAAGTTGAACCATAAAACTTTATTTTTATATCGATTACAATAGAAAGGGAGTAATGTAGTAGAAGATATCGTACAGTATTCATAGTTGTGCTTTCGGATGCAATTAATATAACACTATGTAATACAAGTGTGGTACATCAAACACTTTATAATATATTAGAACACTGAAATTCAAACTTCGATAGTTACAGCAAAACCGGCTAAATGTTAATTGTTAACAGTTTTAGAACACTGGCGTACAGCTAACATCTACTGGCGCAGATATGGAAAGAAACAGAAAAAATGATACGATCGCATCGCGTTGCAAAGGGTCCCTTTTAGCATTGCGAATCGATTCTAGCTGCAATAATGGATCCCAGGTCAGGCATGAAAAATAATGAAATGAGAAAACTAACGGATATGACTAGAAGTCGAAACATGTATAACCGTTTGGTCGCCGACGTTCGCCAAGCGGACATGACAAAGGAAAAAGATTCTTTTCGTGCTTAAACGGCGAAAAATTCAGCGGTTCCCACTTCAAATGGATAGTTATATTGCATTTACACACAGACATAGCCATACACAGAATCCAGCACATTTCACAACATTTAAAACGCACATCGCCCATGCACGTTACGTAACACGTACACATACAGTTAGACCCACCCATTCACAGCACTAGCCTATAATAAAACTGTCAATTTTTTTAGACTGAGCGGGGCCCCCAAAAGCTCGCCCCCCGCACCGCAAGGTCTGTAGACCTTCACCTACGCCACTGACTTCAAAATCCATGACGAATAATATTATTTTGTCCCCAAAGGATGGTCTGGCCTTCCTATTGAAATTTGGTTATAAATGTTTATTATTATTATTATCATCATTATCTTGCTTCATAGATTTATTTTCATTGGTAGGGGATATAGGAAAATTTTTCTGGTTTGGCACATTTTAAGTGTGCTATTGTTTTCGTTTCCGTTTTGGGTGAACTTCATAATACGAGTGGCAAGATCTGGCAGTGAATCCTTTAGAAGTCCATTTTTCCCACAGATAGGGTAGATATGATCTAACTGTACGAAAATTCTGTGATTATGTTTATCATTTGTTATTAGAAAAAAGATGGGTAACATGTTGCAGTTTATTTATTTAATAAGGTTATACATAACAATGCAAAGCCAATTGCAGTGTATACATTAAATTTATATACAGAATATGTAAATAACAAAAATACATGTTAATATGCATACATACACCCAAAACACATATAATATATATGTACCTATGCATGAAACGTAAACACATTCTGCTAACACAAATATATAACACATATGTGCGTCCAATATAATGAAATAAAATAATTTTAATAATTAACTAGAACAAAAACAAACATATTTTTTATATACGCAAAGACCTTCTGAATACTCATTCCTTATATTAAAATTTATTATATTGTTAATACAGATAAGAAATTAGTGTCAACTCTACATACTATTAGTCTATTGAATAATAAAATGACTAAGCTGTACGTTCAAATTTATTTCCGTTAATAAAGAACAGAGGTCGGCCTCCGATTTATTCATTAAGAAATAGTTTGTTATGTTTACTGTAATCAGAAGTGGAGAATTTGTGTCAATAATTTTGTTTTTGCAAATGGTATACGCAGTTAGGGTCAGATTTATGAGGGGGCCAGGGGGAGCAAAATGGGTCCTTCACTGAAACGGAGCTACCCGCTAATTACTCAAAGATTGAAAATTACAATTATGAGAAATACGGACGCTCAGATGGTGAAACGATATATCATTCTGATTTTCATAGTGATGTTGAGTTCCGAATACGACATCCTTCGTGAATTAAATTTTGATGATCTAATTGAAACTTTCGCTATTAAAACATCTCGACATTAATTATTGAGGATCGATTTTATCAATTTACTGAATAAATAAAATAAAAATGTGTACTTCAATTATTGGGGGGAAAATTAAGGGGGCCTTCAGCAATTATTTGGCCCCGGGATATTTTTTTAATTAATCCAGCCCTGTACGCAGTGATTGCATTTTTCTAGTTGTTAATCTCGGAATTTGGAGACAACTGTAGATAAATTAATAACATTTTTAACGCTAGTCAATAAATTATGCAAACATATTTAACTTTTTTAACTGCTGTTTATAATTAAATGTATATATATATATATATATTTACTGTAATTTAACTCATAGTGTCGCTACTTTACAAATCGCTTTTGTACTCTTTCAAGAATAACTATATGATTCTTATTAAACGGATTTTAATTTATTGCGAGTGGACACAAATCAATGATAATTAATGTGTATTTAAATTCTAAAAAGATGAACAGCGGCGAATAATAGACGATAATACACGATTTATTTTTAAAGTTATTTGTCGAATATGTTCATCAGAATTCAGTGCTGGATTAAGTATATCTAAAACTTTAATACTACTATTTTTCTGCAATGTTGTAATATTCATGGAATAATTATGCTATAGCATAACAACCTACGTAATAATTACTTTTCTATTATTCCTCCCACATTAATAGCACAAATCACTACCCCTTACTGAAGTTTGCTGAGGCGGCTTTGAGGCGTAAGTTTCAACTGAGTAATTAAATCATTTCTGTTAAATCCAAACATTTACGAAACCCTATTATTCAGGATTATCTGCCTTCTCTTCACAGCTCATCCTAACTTAATTTAACTTAATGTAATTTTATTTAATTTATTTAATTTATTTATTTATAAATTGTAATTCAGTGATAGCCATTAAGATTTGTTTCATTCAAGTCGTTAATTTCTTTTTGATTTAATATTAGTAGCTTATTATAGTTATAGAATTACAATTCTCACGTATGCACTAAATCAAACGTTATCCCAACAACTTTTATTTTCGTACATTACGGCTGCTATATTTTACCTTTCTTATTATTACAGTTAATTTAACTAAGAATGTTATATAGCAATCTTGGTAATAGGGACTATGTTCTTTATCATCCTGACTAATACCCACAATTTATCTATAAGTACACTTTTGCAAAGGACCTCTCACACACAACTCTTTTTTTTCTCTTTTTTTTTCTTTTTATTTTTTGTTTTCATCCTTTCATTAATCCTAGATTGTTAGTTTGAGTTCATGGTTACATTACACACACAGTCCTCTGCACCTTTATACACTTATTTTCTTAATATACAGTTTATTTTTAAAAAAAAATTATTCATAAAAATGGAGACACGATCTTTATTAAGGTAAACTTTAAGTACACCATTTTCTTTTACGTAAATTTCTATACAACCAAAAATATGCATCAGATGAAAAACGTGTATATATTATAAGCCTTTATGTTTGAGTGTTGACGCGCTCAACGTTCGAAATTAAAGTTCGCATGCGGCGTTGACGAGTTATTCGGTAAGACGTTTATTTTCGTTTTTATAATATAACACGAGAGTGCTGATCTCATAAATGAAATAAAATTACTTTTATCGATGTTTTGAAATTTTCCAGTGAAGTGAAGATGTTGAACCATGCTGTAAATTTAAGTAGTCGTTCAATTTAGATATATTATGATATAATTCGATACCATCGGTGTAATTGGCTATTTTTGATTTCTAAACAACTTTCGTTAAATCATTTGTAAACATTAAGAAAAGTAGAGAAACCAAATTGCAATCCTGAGGAACGCTGCGTTTGACTACTACCTATAAAATTAAAAAATTGTTAACTGTGAGTAGAATATTTCGTACATAACTGAACTAACGAAATAAGAAAAGCCAAATTGATGAATAAGGTATTATGGTTAGTTATATCGGACACCTTTTTTAAATTTGTATAAATAACTTCGATTTGGCCCTCCACAACCATTTATTCACTTATGTAACGAACGAAATGGATCAAACTGCTTGTACTGGATTTTTTCTTCATGAAACTATATTGGTAATTACGTTACAACATTATTATCAATTTTGAATAATGTATTCTGTCCAGACTTACCTTTACTAATTACATGTGTAAATTCTGCATTGCATGGATTAACGCAGGCCCGTGCCCAGAATTTTAAAATTGAGGGTGGGGTGGCGGTGAAAATTTTCTTCACATATTTATTTTATAAATAGAAATACATTTTTCACTAATATTCGTACTATTAATAATTTCCATCATTTTGATTTATATATTAATAATTTACAGAAATGAATTACCGTATAAACACATTAATAAAAATTACATATATGGTTGATTACAGTCGTAGTAAAAAATTTTGCATAAAATAATAATGAAGTACTTAAAAATATGGAGCATATTTTTTCATTTTTCTTTTAAAGGTAAGAACACCATAAAAAATCATCAATATTTATTTCAAATTTGTGATTTCTTTCAGATTTTTGTGTATTTATAATAACTATTTCAGTTCTCACGGGGGGAGGGGTTAACTCACAAAACCCACCCCGTGGACATGGCCTTGGATTAACGTGCAGTGTCGCAATCAAAGAGAAGAATTTGAGAGATCAATTTTACATTAGATGAAAAATATGGATATTGCACCGAATAATAGCAGCGACATTGAATAAAATTACTTTGTTTGCTGAGCCTCAAATGTTCATTGCTCACGTCGTTTGGTTAGCTAGTATGATTTTACTGTGGTTGTCAAAAGAAGAGTCATTTATTACTTGTGTTTTTAGGAATATTATAATTCTATATTTACTGATAAATGAATCTGCGATAATACCTTGTATTAGATGAAGGGAGATAAAGGAAGATGTAATACATCTTTGCTTATTCTTAAGGCGAGAAAACCTTGCAAAGAGGTATTTTTTTATTCGATTATATCAACAAAATAAATGTTCTGATTTTTATTAAAATTTCATTTATCGGTTTTATTAACTCCGTTTATATTTGAGATAAACTATAAACCCGGATAAAACCGGCGTCCCTTATATAGATTAAAGAAGCGACACTACAGCTGTTGTGTAGTGTCATTTAACATAATAATTTATTGTTGAGATTAGGAGGTTGTATTTCACAGCAGCATATATTCATTTTGGTTTATTCTGCTTTATTTACTTGGAAAATAGTGCTTATATTTCTTCAATTATCTACTTTTGAAAATTCTAAGTTGGTGTTTAATTCAAAGTAAAAGTTTACAAGCCATTATTTGCCAAAAGTATAAATTTAATGAAATTTTTATTTAAAATAGTCAGAGCAAACTTAAATTATTTTTTTTTTTTGTATTAGACTCTCATTATAAGGATCATTTGTGTCTGGATATTGGGTTATATGTTACAAATAAATCGATAACTCTAAGAAATTATGTGAGTTTTTTGTATTATTAGAGTGTCATTATGTAGCATGGCTTTTAGTGCATTATTTGATGGTTTGCAAATATTTCGATGACTTTTATATTTTTTACATTCGATTGATATGCAATTCATTGTTGTTTGAATGTTCATGTAGGGCAGCTAGGTGAAGAGGTTCCATTTAAGAAGTACTCAGATGTGATTATAGTGTGTCTTGTATGTTATATGGTTATTGTTGATTTCTTTTCGTCTATTTTATTATTCTATTGTTATCTAGTGTCTTATTAATTTTGACCTAATCTCATCAAGATTCGTATGTGTGCAGCAAGTTTCCCAGTATTTTTGATATAGTAGAGCCATTTTTTATATTATAATTATGAGTACATCTTTTATGTAAGTGAATTTAATTGTTAATAAAGATTTTAAATTTTCGTGCTGTTTGTTATTAACCAGTTGTCGATTTTTTTCGGTCACGTCCATATTTTTTCCTTCGGTCAACGTTTCGAATAGTAGTGCTCTATTCATCATCAGAACCATAAATGAAACAACCAAGGAGAAACCAGTCCTTAAATAGATAAGCCAAGATCACGTCCGACCTTCTGATTGGCTAATGTTATTTCCACTTTTTATTAGGCCGATAACTGTCTTCCACATCTTTATTAAAATTTTTATATTTTTCTATTTCAATCGCCTCTCTGATTAGACGTTTACTTGCGTTTTTGATCTTTGCTATTATTTTCGTGTCTTGAAACTTTATCTCATGTTTCGTGCGTTCTACATGTTCATCCACCGCGGATTTTTCTATACGTCCATGTCGACAGTCTGCTTCGTGCTCTTTAATTCTTATATGTACTGCTCTACCAGTTTATCCCACATAACTTAAGCCGCACGAACAAAGTCTATAAACACCTGCTGCATGTAACGGAGGTAAGTCGTCGTTATTGTTCCTTAAGAAATTTTTTTATTTTTTTGTTGGTTCCAAAAACTGGGTGAATTTTATTTTTTCTTAAAGTACGGCCGATTTTGTCTATAATGTTCTTAATGTACGGCAACGTGATATTCGTAATCTACTCGTTTTCTTTTTCTGCCTCTTCATTTTTCATTTTCGCTTTCCGAAATTTATTTATTAATTTCTCCGCTTCAAATCTCTTATACCCATTTTCCAACATCGCATTTTTTATATTTCTTATTTTTTCTTCGATATTTCCTTGGTCACAGACTTTTTCTGCCCTCCTTAACAAAGTTTTAAACACTCCATACTTTTGACTAGGGCAGTGATGTGAATCCTTGTGTAAATAAACACGTGAAGTTTTTACATCTCTCATTGAATTTTTTTCCACCAATACATCTAAAAACGGTAACGTACCATTCTTCTCCTCTTCCACAGTAATCAAAACATTTAGATGTATTGGTGGAAAAAAATTCAATGAGAGATGTAAAAACGTCACGTGTTTCGCAAACTAACCCATACTAACAAGTATTTACACAAGGATTCACATCACTGTCCTAGTCAAAAGTATGGAGTGTTTAAAGCTCAATTTGTTCATATCTTTGTAATACCTCAATTGAACTTTGTCAAAGTGGATTACAATATAAATATTAGTCGAAAATTGATGTTGCAAAACTCTGAGTAAGTATCATCGTGGTTTTTTTTTTTTTTTTTTTGGGCTAGTATCATCGTCTCTCGGGTGGCCACCCAACCGGGAAAACCAATCATAAGCCAGAAATATTGTCATAAATCCAGGAAAAAAAGTAAAAATACCCGAAAACAATATTTTTAATAAGAAAAAATCATTTGAAACCAAAAGCGAAGGCATTTTTTAATGTACTTTATTCAAAATAAATTATCAAGTTCTATTTTATTTATGTAAAATATGCTGCAGTGGTCAAATATTATTAATAGTAACAAAAAAATTCCATTTTTCTTTTTGTATAATTCTCATAATCAAGAAATTAAGTGGATTTGGACTAGGAAAACTGGGAATAAACCAATAATTAAAAAAGTATATTCGAGTCGCCACTATGGTCTCCTATTATATTTTCATCAAATTAGTCGTTTGTCAACAGTTTGTTGTCTATACGCAAAAGATTCGAATTTAACGTCTGACATGAATTATGTTTTCTTAGTACATAGCCCCTATAGAGCCCAGCAAAAAGCATAATGGATGATCTAATGAACCACTGGTATTATCTACTGTTGGCAATAGTTCCTTTGTTGGTTTCCAGGGAAGTAAATATGTTTATAGCTTTATTTAAATTTTTACTATTAACCAACATTAATATCTGTATACAAGAATCTGGTAATGAGTTGAACAAAATAAAATAGAGAAAAAAAATCTTTAATTTTTTTTAAAAACACATTATTTATTGAATTCAATATATATGAATGCTACAATTCAAAAAAAAAGTATACTAAATTGTAATATTAATCTCCAAGTACACTTCAAAATTTTTTACCTATATCATTACTGGTTAGAAAATTAAAAATAATATTTTTAGTTACCTGCTTAGATACTTTACTTGATTTCTCTCATATTATTTAGCATTTATGGTGCACAGTATGTTGAAATATGAAAATGATAACCTCAGAACCTGAAATAAACATTAGAATAATTCAGGTAAGCAGCAAGAAGAATTCTACTTAAATTTATAATAAATGCAATAATTTAGGAAAGTATTAAAATTTCATAAAATTCAAAGTATTTATTGACAAAAAAAAAGGACGGGTGAATAAGTAAAAAAATAAAGTTACTTTATATTGAATTACATTTATTTTCCGTTTACATAACAATTTGTTATTAATGATCATGATAAATCTATAGTTGTAGTTTTTCGAAGATTAATTGAAGAAAAGATGAATATTAATAAAATATATTAGAAGTTAAAAAATTCTACAATAAAAAAAAAATTCTTATGAAAAATAAAATACAAGTTAAAATAATCTAAATAAAATGTGAAGTAAACATTGAATAAATAATATTTTATGTTTCAAAATTCAATATAAATATTTAATATAATAATTATGTTTTTTTCTATTTAAAGTAAAATAAGTTGGGGGTAAATTCATCTGAGTCGTATCCCTCGATTTCGAGCATCGTGACTGCCTATTTGTACACTAGCAGTAGAGAATAGGCAGTGTTCATGGCAATTGCTATATTCAACGCAAGTGTACACACGCAAGACCACACACCGAACTGATTGCAGTCGCTTGTTATTGCACTACAAGTGCAATCTCATGAGTAGCTAATAAATGTTAAAGCTGAGAAGTCCCAATAAAGTAGTCAATAAATAAGGCGACTGGCCGTTCCGCTAATCCGAACCCCAATTCCTGTCCCGGACTCGAAAATTCACCCCCGACCGGTAATCCGAACTCTAAATTCACCCCAATTCATGTCCAGGTGGTCAAAATTCACCCAAGTTTCCCCCGATTACTCCGAGTTTCCCCCGGACGGTTCCCGCTCGTTTCCGATAAACCGAACGTCCAAACAGTGTCCAGAGGTCAATAAACTACCCAAAGTGTTATTCGAGGGCGCAAGTAACCCCAATTAGTGTCCAGGTGCTGTAAGTTCCCCCAAGTTCCCCAAATTTCTCCGAAATTCCCCTGTATGCGTCCCGCTCGTTTCCAATAAACCGAACCGATTATTAATTAACATAAGTATATTAATTAGTGTCCGAAAGTAACCCAAGTCTCCGCTGGCCCCGCCCGCCCGCCCGCTACGTTACCGCAATTTTTTTTCAAAATTCCGCGGCCTAAGTATGAAAATTACAAAATTTAACCCCAATATATTATTTAAAGCGTAAATCTAACCTATAACTCCAGTTCACACCTCTCACACGTATATTTCGTTCAGGCGCACGCTCCGGTCACCATCGCGAAAGCGCACGTGCCGATCCCACGCATATTCCGATCTCCACTGCGATATCCTCCGCGCACACACGCGCTCCGTTCCCGATACTGCGTTTTATTTTTTATAAAATTAATTTAAGTATAATTTTTTTATTTTCCCGATTCCCCGATCTTACTGCCATATGCCAAGACGCGCGTCCCGATCCAGCGCATATATCCAATATAACGTAAGCCGTCGCGAAAGCGCACGCGCCGATCCCACGCATATTCCGATGTCCACCGCGATATCCCGCGCACACATGCGCTCCGTTCCCGATACCGCGATTATTTCTTTAATATTTCAAAGTCTAAGTATACATAATATAAAATTAGCTGAAGTATATTTTTTATTTTCCTGATTTCCCGATCTTACTGCCATATGCGAAAGCGCTCGTCCCGATCTCGCGCATATATCTAACACAGCGTTATTTTCCGTGATAGCGCACGCGCCGATCCCCCGCATATATCCAATATAACGTTAGCTGCGCGAAAGCGCACACGCCGATCCCCCGCACGTGTCGTCCGTTTACGCTGCTCCAATTTTTTTTTAATTATTATTTTTTTCACATAATAACCCAATCCCTGCTCTGTTGTCTAAACCTAACCGGTTATCCAAAACATTTATAAATTAACAAATCAATTATTTCTATAGTCTAAAATAGCCTTAGTCTCCTTTACCCCTTCCACCCTCTTTTACGATCGATTCCGCTGTTTTAATATCGAATATATCGCATTCTATTTACTTTTACTACAATCATTAAACATCCAATCAACGCTCCCGACGCCTCCGTCATTTCATATTGAGAGGTAATTATTTTTTTATGTGACCGCTATGAATGCCCACCGTCCATTCCCGCACACCCATCTGCTGTCGTTAGTTCCCATACCGTTCATAATAACTTTTATTCAACTCCAAGTATTATGGAATTATTCCAATTATATATTTTCTTCACTTCCGATCATTTCTTCTGACCGTTCATAATATTTTTATTTTTCTCCGGTTCTAAAAATAAATCCTATAATGCCTTCAACGCTATGAATGCACACACATCTTCTACCGTCTGTTTAAATATCGTTCTTAATAATCTTTCGGGGCTAAATATTATAGAAATAGCCGAAGTATATTTTTTTCGCTTCCGATCGTTCTTCCGACCGTTCTTCCGACCGTTCATAATATTTTTATTTTCCTCCGGTTCTAAAAATAAATCCTACAATGTCTTCAAAGCGATGAATGTGCACATACCTGCCGTCGTTAGTTCCCATACCGTTCATAATAATTTTTTCGAGTCTAACTATTATGGAATTATCCTAATTATATTTTTTTTGCTTCCGATCTTTCCTTCCGACGGTGTATTATTTTTATTTTTCTCCGATTCTAAAAATAAATCCTATAATGTCTTCACTGATATGAAGGCTTACACATCCTCTGCGGTTAGTCTACATATCGTTCATAATATCCTTTATTCAACTCCAAGTATTATGGAATTATTCCAATTATATTTTTCAAGTTCCCGATCATTTCTCCCGACAGTACATTATTTTTATTTTTCTCATAATCTAAAAATAAATCCTTCGATACCTTTACTGTATGAATGCATACACATCCTCTGCAATTAGTTTCCATATCGTTCATAATATCCTTTATTCAACTCCAAGTATTATGGAATTAACCTAAGTATATTTACTTCACTTACGTTAAATTCTTCCGTCCGTTAATAATTTTATATCTTTTTCTCAGATTCTAAAAATAAATTCGTCGATGTCTTCACTGCTATGAATGCGCACACATCTTCTGTCGTTAATTCTCATATCGATCATAATAATTTTTTCATGTCTATGTATTATGGAATTACTCTAAAATATTTTTTTTCTCCCTCCAAAGATTTTTTCCAAAAGTAAGTATTTGTAAATTTATGTCGAGTAGAGTTTTATTTAACACGATTTCAACCCCCCTCCCTCTCCTTTCCGCCCTACACAAATTATTAATCTTTCATATTATTTTTCACGAGGACATCCACCCGAATGTGAATCCGCGCCACCCATTCCTGCACACACATATGCTAGAGATGGTTTCCCAATCATTCATATTAATTTTTTTCCAAGTCTATTAGTTTAAGAATATTTTATTTATTTCAAACTCCAAATATTTTTCAAGATCTTTTCATATTATATTTTATTTTCTGTTTAAGACCCCATCAAACTTTCGACTGTCGCAAAAGCATCCCGACACTTCTCACACACGTTCTCCATTATACATTATCAAAATGAATCGAAATTTATAATCAACGAAGACAATTTACTGATGGTATATACTTTTTATATTTTTTCCCCGTACTCCTCGACCGCCAGATCCGTCACAAAAGCGTACAAGTCGTTCCCACACATATATACATTGTCACGACTACACAACACTATATCTGTGCATGTTATACATTCCTATTATGTATTTTCAAAATCGAACCGACTCTCAATATTTTTCACCTTACACGGATCTAAAAATTTCTTCTTCTCTCCTTTTACTGCCCCTGGACTAAATTAACAACCATACATAATGTTATTTTTATTTATTTATTCTCAAATACTTATACACGCATACACATCCGTTAGCACTATTTACCAAATCATTCATATTAATGTATTACAGATTTTTAAGCTTCCAATCATTTCACCGTTCAAAGTTTTTTATTTTTATGCAAATCAGTCGTCGTGAATCTCAAACATCCGTTCTGCACACATGTTTCTACGCATTCGTCACTGTATCCGTCCGTTATTCCACTTTCATTTATTTTATTCATTTGTTATTTTTTCTATCAAAAGCCTGAATCTAACCTTGAACCTCTTTACCGTTCATCATTCTTTGTATGTAATACTTTTCTGAGCTTAGTTACTGTAGAATTTAATTAATCGATATATTTTATTTTTCAATCGACAAAATTTTTTAAAATCTTTCATAATCATATTTTTATACAAATACAAGTATGGTTTTAATATTTTTTTAAATTTCGTAAATTATTTTTCCGCGATATACATGAGTTTGTCTATGAGGTGTTGGTGGTCAATTGTATAGAGCGACAGATAGAAAAAACCTGTTAGTTTACGAACCACAGCATGTTCGAAGAAAAAAACACGGTAGCACGACCAGATCAGAGTTGCAATGTGCGAGTGAGAGAGTGTATGTGAGTGAAATAGAAGGTTATATTCTCGAGGGCAACAGCCTGATTGTAAAAATACGTTAAAGATACCTGCATCTATCCCTGAACAGTCATCATATCGAACACAAAAAGGTCGCCTAAAAGAATATTGTTTTCTTTTTCTGGTAACGAACAGTAACATTTTTTTCTCTGTGTTATAAAATTAGCCCGAGTATATTTTTTATTCTTTCATTACGCTAAAATTTTTTCAAATCTTTTTTGTAATATGCTGTGCAGACAAATGTACGCCGCAGACACTTCTCGCTTCATTACTGCTGATATATCTGTACGTTCATTGACACTATTCTTATCGTAATATAGTTTTTTCAGGAAATCGTAGAAAATGGTTCTTCGCTCCATTCATACTATGTAATCTATTTCCAAAATTCAAATCGTGCATAATTACTTTAAAATCAACTTAAATATATTTCATCATTTCCAAAATTAGCAATCTCCTTACAGATCATTATCTCATTTTCCGATTGTCAATAATATTTTTTTTTTTTTAATCTATCGTACATATATTATTTTTTTATCGTTTAAATTTTTCTTCAATTCGCAAAGGGCCTAACCTATAGAAAACATATTCTTGTAAACATTCATGACGAATTCACTCCTTCTACTTACATTATGAGTTAATTTTTCTGTAATTATTTTTAACATCTTGAAATTATAGTAGTATTTTTTTAATTTTTTTATTTTCCATACATGACAAAAATATTGAAATCACTACATCTATAAATGCATTCACCGTAAGACTCCACTAAACTATCATGAATTTTTAAAATTAGCCCAAACATACTATTTTTCACTACAAATTACATTCGCCTATAATTTTTTCTATATAATCACTAACCTACGAAAACACTTCGTTCGTTTTACTCATGTCGAAGCAATCACTCCTTTTCCCTCTTGCTATTTATGTTCAAAGTCTAATAATGTAATACGAAATTATTCTAAATAAATGTTCATGCTAGCAAAATTATTACATCACCCCTTTTTCTACACAATTGTATGCATGTTTCCGAAAAATCTCACTATATATTTTCAAAATTAACTCCAGCCCACGTATTATTTTTACATTTCATTCATTTATATTTGTTTAATCATATCTGCTGCAAGACCGTATAAAAGAATACAAGCAGTTCCCGCACACATAATTATTGTTCAAAGGTGTTGTTGGCGTACTTTATCATATACTTTTGTAAGCTCATACAGAACGGCTTCATTACCTTTTATCATTCATTTAGATGCGGAGTCACACAACTTTTAGCGGAGCAATCAATTCTTTGCAAAACTAATGATTGAAAGCATCCCCCCCAAAAAAAAAACGAGGAATAGCGAGGATTTTTTTTTTTACACATCCAAAATAAATGAGATAATTATTTCTCTATATTTATCACATTACCAAGATTGTATATATCACTCGATCGCCTCTTTCATTCATTCGTCGATTTCAAATGTGAAGGAAATTTTCGTACCATGCTTTATTCATACATTTTATTTCTGAATAGAATGTTATATGGCTGGGATGGCAGTAAAGATTTCAATTTTATATATGAAGAAAGGATGAAGCAATCCAGAGACTGTTGTAAATGTATAAGTCTTATTATTTGAAATATAAAATTTGTAGGAAATTTATATATCTTGCTTCGTTTTAAGATGTTTTATTTTTACATTTTTTTTTTTTAATCTCCCTCTTACTATTATTTTTGAAACGGATGTTGATAACTATGAATAGTATTTGTAATTATAGAGAGAGAGGTAAACGTTTTCCTTACTTTTGACTAATTATGTACAATTTTCAATCATTTTTTACAATTTTTCGCACATTTTACTACATTTACATTGTTTTAAGCAATTTTTGCTATTTCGCATCATTTTCCAGTCTTTTTTTTTTTTTTTGTACTTTTTACACAATTTTCATCGATCTTTCAACAACTTTGTAAGGGTTTTTTTTTTTTCTTTCTTACATCTCATTACAATATCGTTAGTCATCAATGATAACAGTACATATTTATGCTTTCACATCACCTTTCGCTTCATCTGTGCACATCTACAACTTAACAAGCGCAGAACCAGTTGAATGTTGTAGGCCCGCAATCACGATCTCCATTTGATTATTGGATTTACCAGTCACATCTTTGAACGTTTGATTTAATGAATTGACAGGGACTTTGTATTTTGCTCGCCCGCTCGATATCTTCAACAGACTATCATGCTAACGTTTAATAAGAGCAGCCATAAAGCTCCAGACGTTTACTGAATGTTTTCTCAACACATTCACAGCCCATACCCCATACACTAAGGAAATCTTTAAACACCTCTATAACCATTCCTTTTAAGCTGGAGGGTGCAAGGGACTCCTATAATCGTTTTGACAATCAACACTTCGTCGTCCATCGCCCTAGCTTTACTTGTCGTTGCACAGACATGTAGTAAACGTTTTCTTCTTTTACAATTTTTTTATATTTCAACACTATTAACAAATTTTCCCACCATACTAACTAATTATAAACAGTTTTCCATTATTTCTTAACATGTTCTTATGTTTTAGAGTCTTTTTACGCTATTTTTTTCACCAATTTATGATATTTCTTATCATTTTCTTGCGTTTTAATGTCTTTCATACAATTTTACTCAATTTTTCGTCATATTCGTCAGTTTTTTATTTATCTCTTACATTATATATCTGAATGTGTCGAATATCCATCCTTTTAACTATATTTTATAATTTGATACGATCATAGATAATAACAAAAGATTTAATTCAATATTGTTCACAATTTATTCAATAATTTTTATGACATTCATTATAATCAATAAAAATAATCATTGCTTCATTGTTTCAATGTTAAATTCTAATATATCATTATCAGCCATTAATATTTTACAACATAAAATATCTAATTTAACTGAATATATCCTTCTTCAGCCAACTTTTCTTCAATCATCCGAATTTCAGTATCTAAACCATTATTTCCCGATTGTTTAGATCTGTGTAGTATCAATAATCGCTCAACCAATTCATTAGGATCGTCAGAATAATTGAAATGAGAGTCTTCAAGATTTACTTTGCGAACAGTCCTATATGCACGTTTCTTTTTCGTTTTACCCTGATAAACTTTTACATTCTTTATGGTAGATTGAAATAGAGGACGTATTATTTTTCTGTATTTAGGAAGTGGAGTACCCTTCAATACACCAGTAACACGTACATGAGCTCCAGTAAATTCCAGTATTTGTTTATATAAAGCTAAATCATTATTTGTATATTTATTCTCATCAACATTTGCTTCCATCAGTAAATGAATCAGTCCTGGTGTGTAAGGAAATTTAGTTAGTGTTCTTCCTTTTCCTAAATAAATTTCAACACATTTCCGATTCCATGAAATTGGTGTTGAACCCATCATATACTCATGTGTGTTAGCATTATATTGTATTTCATATACAGGATCATTTGGTAGAGGTTCATCATAATCTGTTTGAAATGGAGCCGTTTCATGTATATTAAGGGCATTATTATCACGATTTACATATTCTTCTTCATTTTCAATAGCAGTCTCATAATCACGTTTCCTACTGTCATTAGAAAGTTTGTGTCGTTTTACCATTGATATATCATCACTTATTCCATCAGAACCATTTTTCATCCTTTTAGGTATTTGTAATGATTCCCGAATATCCAATATCTGTTTTGTAACAGGTTCAAGCATTGCAGCTGAAGTATTTGTAATAGATTTAGTCGCATACTTTAACGCATTATATTTTTTCATTATATCGCTGCGTATCCTTTCCAGTTCGCTTTTAAGAATTGCTTCTTTATTTATTCCGTTATTACCAACATTAACCATCACTTTACTCGTTGATACCATTATTACAGGTAATTAAAAATTCATCAAAACTTACATGTAAATCTTCTCTATATATACATTTCACAATCTATTTTGAACACAGAGAGTTAATGCTAATTCATCAGCAATAATTTATAGAATGTTTTTAAAGGCTTAAAGGATGCTTATTATATACATATTGTATTTCAAACTGTTCCCTAAATACACAATTCATGAAACAAAATCTTTATAAATAAAAATAAACAACAAAATTGGAACAGAAATTTTAATAGAATTTAAGAATCAGTATTTATTTTTCAATATACTAATATCTCAAAATATATGATAACATCTAACCTTTTACTAATGATATTACAAAATCTGGAGCAGTGTAATTCACATGCAGGATATATATATATATATATACACACATATCTACATACATATATATCTACATATATACATATATCCAAAAATATCTACATACATATATATATCTACATATATATATATATATATCTACATATATACATATATATCTACATATATACATATATATCTACATATATACATATATATCTACATATATTCATATATATCTACATATATACATATATATCTACATATATACATATATCCAAAAATATCTACATACATATATATATATCTACATATATGCATATATGTCTACATATATGCATATATGTCTACATATATACATATATATCTACATATATACATATATATCTACATATATACATATATATCTACATATATACATATATATCTACATATATTCATATATATCTACATATATACATATATCCATAAATATCTACATACATATATATATCTACATATATGCATATATATCTACATATATACATATATATCTACATATATTCATATATATCTACATATATACATATATCCAAAAATATCTACATACATATATATATCTACATATATGCATATATGTCTACATATATGCATATATGTCTACATATATACATATATATCTACATATATACATATATATCTACATATATACATATATATCTACATATATTCATATATATCTACATATATACATATATCCATAAATATCTACATACATATATATATCTACATATATGCATATATATCTACATATATACATATATATCTACATATACACATATATATCTACATATATACATATATATCTACATATATTCATATATATCTACATATATACATATATCCAAAAATATCTACATATATACATATATCCAAAAATATCTACATACATATATATATCTACATATATGCATATATGTCTACATATATACATATATATCTACATATATACATATATATCTACATATATACATATATATCTACATATATTCATATATATCTACATATATACATATATCCATAAATATCTACATACATATATATATCTACATATATGCATATATATCTACATATATACATATATATCTACATATACACATATATATCTACATATATACATATATATCTACATATATTCATATATATCTACATATATACATATATCCATAAATATCTACATACATATATATATATCTACATATATGCATATATATCTACATATATACATATATATCTACATATATACATATATATCTACATATATTCATATATATCTATGTATATTCACATATATAAGGTAAAAAGTAGCAAAGATATACACATTAAATAATTTGGGGTTTTTACTCGAGGTCTGATATAATTCTAAACCTGCTAGTTTGGATCATTGATTGAAAAAACAAGCAATTTCATATATAATATGATTCTTAAGTTTTATTAAAATTTCTAAGTAAATCTGTTGTTTACTTCTGTTTGTAAAAATTTGTATTATATTGAGTGTGCTTAAGATATATTGCTTTATTTGTGTGTAAAGACTGTTGAAATAATTAAAATTACTTTACATTATGAACCTTGTACCATGAAAATTATCAAAAAACATTATAAGAGTCGTTCAAAACATAAAAAAAAAAATGGTGATTACAAATTAGTGAAAAATAATGTAATGATTGCATGGATCTTGATGATGACGAGTCCATCGCGTCTCTCAGTGTGATCGTTTAATGTAAAATCCTGAACGAGATACAACAACTAATTTTGACTTAACATATTATAACTGACTTGCAATGTGTTTAAATGATAGAGTTAATTATCAAACAGTACTCTCCTTGCTTGATGTGGTACACTCCACCTCTTACCCCTATTTATTATTCCCATCCAAACACCATCAACTCACTAACACACAACAACTATTATACTATAATCGATGCATCAGAAAAGTTTGGAAACTTCCCACAACCAGACACAAACCCTTTCAAAGCATAGCTTCACAATGAATGGAATATCACATCAAGAAGTATATAGGCCAGTCTAAAAAGTGCCATTCACACAGAAATTACTCCATTTAGGACAAAAAATAGCCACATTTAGAAAAAACATAAAATTTTATATGAAACAAGACCGTTTAACTCCCCAAATAATCTCACTTTAGGTGTAAAACAACGATTTTAGTGTAAAATACCCCATCTTCAGCTAAAATCGCATCAATTTTATTATATTCGCCATCTTAGACATAAAATTTAACCTCTTAGGAAAAATCCTCGCATTTTTTACTATGGACGCAATATTTTAGTTAAATTTGATGACATACATGTGATGTAATATCGCTAATGATGTTTCCATGTATGTACCCATGTTCCTCTTCTAATGTAACGGTTCACTATCTACCTCCAAACATTACCGTCCTTAGCAGAGTTGATGTGGTCGTTGTAATACATACATGCTTAGTGTATATTATAATTATAAAAATCGTAATGGTTCATATGATGACGCCCCCCTTGCATCTCTCAGTGTGAACATTTAATGACTAACATGAATGATATACAACAACTAATTTATGCTCAAACAAAGCATAACTACCTTGCAATGTGTGCAATGCCAGAGTTAATTACCACGCTTTACACACCCTGCTTGATGGTGGATACAGTCTGCTTCTTACCAGAGTTTATTATTCTGCACACACAATCATACTCCCAGGAAAGGAAATTTGTAATATACATTACATTCTTTCTTAATTATAACAAATTAGATATACACTCGCTTTTAGGGTAAAACAACAGTTCAAAGGGGTACAATAACGAAAATATTGTTGAATGAAGGTAAAATTTGATGAAGACTTCATAAAAGGTGATACAACATAAAAAAATATAGTGATGAACGGTGAAAAATTGTCGAAAAACTGCATATGAGTCGTTCAAACATTAGAAATGAAGCGAAATATCATGAATTTGTGAAAAATAGTGTAAAAAGCGTTAAAACATATGAATATTGCGAGGAATGGTGATAATTATCGAAAAACTTCTTAAGTAGCGTTCAGTCATATGAAATGCTTCGAAATAGTATAAATTGGTGAAAAAAATATGGTAAAAAGTCCTAAAACATAAGAACATGTTACAAAATAGTGGAAAAATGTTTACAATTAGTTAGAAAATGATGAAAAATGTTGTAATAGTGATAAAGCATAAGAAAATTGTAAAAGAAGAAAACGTTTACGCTGTCAAATGAAAAAAGAATCTATCATATATCTTTAAAGTTAAGCAAGATAAAAAGACTCTGCATACTTAACTGAACAGTTAAATAATATTGATTCGTCTGTTCAACATAAAGAGCGAGAGGATTTAATACAAACTGTAGTTTGGTATATATTAACAACAATAGTAAAATTGGAATTTTAAGTTTATGGAAAATAAAAACAAAAATGTATACATATGAAAATATTTATTATATTATGTAGATTACATTAATTTGTATGAAACAATGTAAAAAGATTTTTTGAAAAATAAAAATACATCTATGAATACGAAAAATACGTCTTTATTTAATTACATATAGTGCATATTACGCCAACTGACTGCGTCACATCTGTGAGTATTATTATGTTCGTAATCGGTATTCATGGGATCGAGACATGACCAGCATACAAATTTCGCTTTCGGCGACTGGATCCGCAACAATCGACTGAATTTTTTTATCCATGCGAATTGATAATTTCCATTAGATCCCCAATATAATATGTTTGTGTGATGTTTATGATTTAACAAACTGTGATTTTTTCGGAAGGCGTACACGACTTTTATTTTGTAGTTGAATGTACTTTGATCTGTATAGTCGGTTTCTATCAGCTTGTATAAGTTGATTGATACAGCGTTTATTCTTTCAAACGTTTCAATATCAGCCAGCGATTGGATCGGTAAGTGAATAAAGCTGAAATCGTATACTTTCTGTAGAATATTGTACTGCCACATCGATGACGGTTTTGATGTAAATTTTGCTAAAACCGCATACATGAAACTATTTTTATTTTTCTGGATCGTTAGGGTCTTTAACATAGACGACTGCTTTTCGGTTAAATATTTCTTTGGGTAATTCCAACATTGTTGTGCTATATTATTTTTCATCATGTACCAAAGGTACTTGCGTTAACGACGGAGTTTGCAAATCTTGTGACATTACCGGTGATGCTAAAGGTGTTGATGTAGCCAATGGAATGAAATCTGAGAATGAATGTAGCGAAGGCCCTTGTAATGATGTTTCTTCTGCTGGTGGTGGTGGTGGCGGCATATGTATATTTGGAAAATCGTCCGGAAACATTGCATTATCATTATCATTTAAGAAAAAATTTTGAATGAAATCCGCGACATTATCGACATTCGATTCGGTATTGTTATTCATATTCGATTATTATTGTAATATTTATACTAAAAAAATGAGAGAAAATAAGAGCGAAAAGAATAACGTGCAATAAGAGAGAAAAAAGACAGAAAATAAAGAGCGAACGAAAAAGAGAAAAGACGTAGGAGATTACAGACTTTATCGTTCTTGAGAATATTTTAATAACGCGTGAAGAACACAGCTTCAACAAATTCCACACGTTTAACATAACACTAATACTGCCTGCACGATCAGATCCGTTCGACATTCGAGCTCGAAGCAAGCCTTTGAAAAGGGAGGGTTGCACCAGAAAAAACCGCATTCCTTTGGTGAAAGTTGGTTGCAGGTGTGTCTGTACAAAGTTTGCAGGTGTTCTTTGGGTTATATGTGTGCGTATGTGTGTGTGTACATGTGAACTGTTTGCTACAAAAGATATGAAAGGGAAGAACCTGTTTCAGCAGACTCTATAACATTGTCGCACGATCTAATACAACGGTATGGCAACATGCATGTAAGGTTATGAGCGACACACATTTACGCTACGATAGTGAGCATACATATTGGAGAAAAAATACAAAATTATGAACGGTCGGAAGAAATGGTCAGAAACGAAAAAAATATACTTCGGCTATTTCTATAATATTTAGGCTCAAAAAAAAAAATATTTAGAGAACATTTAGAGTCAGAGGATGTATCTTACAAACAGATGAAAACTCTCACAGCTGCGGAAATACGTGATGTACGTGAAAAAGTATAACAGTTAAATTCGCTTATTACACACAAAAAAAAATAAAAAAATGGTGTATTACAGACAAAAATCTAATTTTTTAATCTAAACAGATATGAACAAATTATGTGGAAATATATTCGAAAATTAAATAATTATATATACATTATACTCGACTGGTTCAGATTTTTGAAAATTTCGTCATTACCAGTACTTTAAGTTAAGAGGGGGAGAGAAGGATAGATCGCTAAATAAATTAAATAAACAGAAATCGGAAAGGATCGGAAAAAGATGAAAAAATAATTAGCAAAAATATATACAATATGAGAATGAATAGATATTGAGGGAAAAAATATATACAAAATATATACAAAACAATATTTACATGTGTATAAAAATATATTTAAAAATTTTTAAAGAAAACATAAAAACGAACGGTCTGAAAAAAAAATATATATGTACAAATACACACAAAAATATACAGAAAAAATATACAAAATTGTTAAAAACGATCGAATTAATGAATTTTTAATCTGCGCGAATTGTACGTTGGCAGTCGATACAATCTTTTACTTTCATACAATTTCGAGTACTATGCAGAAATATATCGTCATCGAAATAATATTCTTCATCATTCTCATGTTCAAAACATGGTAGAAGTGATTTTATCGTATCATCCTGTTTTAGTCTACCTGGTAAAAATGTATAAATGTCTCCAACACAACTTGGAAATAACGTAATTATCATTTCTTTGGTGGTTGTAATGAACAACTGACTTAAATCATTTATATTGAGATTATTCATAAGCTTCAGCGGACGGATGACATGATCGTACCATGCCTTCATCACCATAACGTTTTTCACCGCACAATGAAAACTATCATTCTCATTATGGTGTTTACAAGTTATCAAATTGCTTATACCAAAATACTCTTCATGTAGATTCTCAATACTAGATAATCGAAAGACTTGATTCATATTAACGATTTCGTAGTCTAAATCACGCAACAATTCAGACTTTTCGTTAAGTTCCATTAGTGTAAGTTTAGCATATACTGTTAAAACATATACGCGAGCCCTCGGTTTTTGGGAAAATATCGTGAATATATCGCGCGCGATGAATATTTCTTCACGACAGGGAAATAATGAAGGGTTCTTCAAGTAATAACCCACTGAAGAACATTGTAAATGTGGCATTTTTGATGCATGCCATGCTCTGCTTGGCTTATACAGCGTATGCAAACACTTCCCTCCAGACATATCAATCATTGCTAGTTCAGTTACTCGAAAACCATAATCACAATCTATATGGACGCTGATATCTACAAAATATTCCGCTATATCCACTTGTTCTGATAATAATACTGGACCAACGATTTTACGTACAAAAGATGTTGATTCCTCTGATGTATAACTATCATCATATTGCGGTGTTGGAGGTGAAGAAGACGTATGCGAGTCGCTATCACTCGAAAAGGAATTCTGAATAAATTCGTCGGCTTTAATATCAATCGATTCGGTATTGTTATTCATGTTTGATTAATATTTTTAACTTTTTACTAAAAAATAGAAAATGATTACTTTTACCGTTACAGTAAATTTTTAATAACGCGTGAAGAACACAGATTCTACAAAATGAACACGTTTAACATAAAACTAATACTGCCTGCACGATCAGATCCGTTCAACAATCTACCTCGATGCATGCCTTTGAAAAGGGAGGGTTGTACCAGAAAAACCACATTCCTTTGGTTATAGAGGTGTTTGAAAGACGCTGTCAAGGGGAGATGAAGATATGAGTGTTTGAGTGTAGGTGTGTACATGTAAACCATTTTCTACAAAAGATATGAAGAGAAGATCCTGTTTCAGCAGACTCAATAACATTGTCGCACGATCTAATACATCTGCATGGCAACATGCATGCAAGGTTATGAACGGAGCATTTTTTGCTACGACTACGTGACAGCCATATGGGAGAAAAAATATAATACGAAAGATTTCGAAAAAAAAAAATGTTAGAGTTAGAAAAAAACAACAAAAAAAAAATGAAATATTCTTAAACTAATAGAATCGAAAAAATTATTATGAATGATATGAGATCTAACGGTAGCAGATGCGTGTGTGCGAATGGATGGTGCGCTTATGTGGTGGTTGTGACGATCAAGGAGTATGTGGAAAAAAATATAAAAAGTATGTACAATCAGTAAATTGATTGCAAAAAGGTAGAAAGGTTTAAAGGTTACATTTGCTTATTTATTAGTAGAAAAGGTGCATGGACGCCTTAAATTAACCTTCTGCAAAATGAATGAAATAACGATACATCATTCAAACTGGTTTTCATCGGGAGAGATTGTCCATTTTCACCATGCTTTCTAGAAAAGGTGTATACATGTCGTGGATTTGTATGTTGTAAAAGGTCGTAAATAACGGTACATGACAGGCGCTTCAATAATGTTACGAACGAACGGTGAGGCGGGCGGAGACATCTTAGACTGTAGAGCAGCGATTGAATTTCTTGGAAATGTCGAGATCAGTGTTCGATGACGTTGATGTCGATTTTTTTATGTGTATGTGTGTATTTGAACATGTCTAAAAAAATATTCTTCTACCGAATAACGGTAAAAAGCGGGGGGGGGTATTGAGCGGTCAAAGGTTGATAGAAAGACGAGCCGAATACATGAAGAGGTTGACTATACCTGGAAAAGGACGATTAATGTTTGTAGCAACAATATCGTCAATGAAAATAATAGTTCCTTCGTTTAATAATTATACTGAGATGTGTATAATATTAAACTTAGTTACGATGTTGATAAAAATTATTTAGTGCTCTGAGATTTTCTCTATCAAAATGTTAAAAGATGTAAAGTATGTATGACTGGGTGAATGTGTAGGAAAAATAATACCAGTAAAAATAATTAAAGATCGATAATTAAAAATTAAATATAATAACTGTGTGTGGATATGTGTGGGTCTGATGTGATATGCTCCCGCGGATAATACAAAAAAAAAAAATGTTCACGATTAATAAGGAACCTATCTGTGAGTGTGACAATATGGCGTGTATGTAAGTCTGGGAGGAGTTGAAAAATAAATAAAACATATTATAATTGTTAGGGAACCGTGTATGGCATGGAAATGGATGTCATGCAAATAAAATCAAAAAAAATGTACGAACAGAAAAAAATTTCAAAAGACTTTTTGGAAAAATAATCTAACAATAATATACAATAATTGATAGTAAAATGGTTGTTGGAGGCAACGTCTACACTTCTGCGAGAGTTGATTGATTGACTGGGTCTAGAACATATATTATGAAAGAATTGTAATTTGTGTAGGATGAATAGGGGATGGAGAGGGAAATTATGAAACCGTGTTAAATAAAATTATACTCGATTTCATTTTTGAATACATATGTCTGGAAAAAAATTATGAACGTTCGGGAGAAACGATCGGGAGCGAAAAAAAAAATATAGTTAGAATAATTCCATAATACTTGGAGTTGAAAAAAGTTATTATGAACGGTATGGGAACTAACGACGGCAGATGTGTGCGCATTCATCGCGTTGAAGACATTGTAGGATTTATTTTTAGAACCGGAGAAAATAAAAATATTATGAACGGTCAGAAGAAATGATCGGAAGTGAAGAAAATATATAATTGGAATAATTCCATAATACTTGGAGTTGAATAAAAGTTATTATGAACAGTATGGGAACTAACGACATCAAATGGGTGTACGGGAATGGACGGTGTGCATTCATAGCGGTCACATAAAAAAATAATTACCTCTCAATATGAAATGACGGAGGCGTCGAGAGCGTCGATCGGGGGTTTAATGGTCGTAGTAAAAGTAAATAGAATGCGATATATTCGATATTAAAACAACGGAATCGATCGGAAAAGAGGGTGGAAGGGGAAAAGGAGACTAAGGATAGTTTTAAACTATAGAAATACTTGATTTGTTAATTTGTAAATGTTTTGGATAATCGGTTAGGTTTAGACAACAGAGCAGGGATTGGGTTATTATGTGAAAAAAATAATAATTAAAAAAAATTGTGGCAGCGTAAACGGAGGACACGTGCGGGGGAACAGCGCGTGCGCTTCCACGCAGCTAACGTTATATTGGATATATGCGGTGGATCGGCGCGTGCGCTTTCGCGGAAAATAACGCTGTATTAGATATATGCGCGAGATCGGGACGAGCGCTTTAGCATATGGCAGTAAGATCGGGAAATCAGGAAAATAAAAAATATACTTCGGCTAATTTTATATTATGTATACTTAGGCTTTGAAATATTAAAGAAATAATCGCGGTATCGGGAACGGAGCGCGTGTGTGCGCGGGATATCGTTGTGGACATCGGAATATGCGTGGGATCGGCGTGTCCGCTTTTGCGGCGGAGAACGTTATATTGGATATATGCGCGGGATCGGGACGTGCGTCTTGGCATATGGCAGTAAGATCGGGGAATCGGGAAAATTAAAATTTAGACTTTGAAATATATTAAAACAATCGCGGTATCGGGAACGGAGCGCGTGTGTGTGCGGGATATAGCTGTGGACATCAGAATATGCATGGGATCGGCGCGTGCGCTTTCGCGACGGCGACCGGAGCGTGCATGAGAACGAAATATACGTGTGAGAGGTGTAACGGAGGTGTTGGGTTATATTTACACTTTAAATAATATATTGGGGTTAAATTTTGGAATTTTCATACTTAGGCCCTGAATTTTGAAAAAAAAATTGCAGTACCATAGCAGGACTGGCGGGGTCAGTGGAGACTTGGGTTACTTTCGGATATTAATTAATATACTTATGTTAATTAATAATCGGTTCAGTTTATTGGAAACGAGCGGGACGCGTACGGGGGAATTTCGGAGAAATTTGGGGAACTTGGGGGAACTTTCAGCACCTGGACACTAATTGGGGTTACTTGCGCCCCCGAATAACACTTTGGACAGTTTATTGACCTCGGGACACTGTTTGGACGTTCGGATCAGCGGATATGCACAGGAACCGCCCAGGGGAAACTTGGAGGAGGAATCGGGGGAAACTTGGGTGAATTTTGGCCACCTGGACATGAATTGGGGTGAATTTTGAGTTCGGATTACCGGTCTGGGGTGAATTTTGGCCACCTGGACATGAATTGGGGTTCGGATTAGTGGAACGGCCAGTCGCCTGGTTTAATGACTACTCAATAATCCGAACCCCAATTAGTTTCCAGGTGCTCAAAATTCACCCCAGACTGCTAATCCGAACTCAAAAGGCACCCCCAATTTGTGTCCAGATGTTCAAATTTAACCCAAGTTTCCCCCAGTCGCCCCAGTTCCCACAATATTACCCGATTTCCCTAGACAGTTCCACTAATCCGAATTGTAATTCCTGTCCAGGTGCTCAAAATTCACCCCAATGTGCGTCCCGAAGGGCAAAATTCACCCAAGTTTCCCCCGATTTCCCTGTGCACTTAGACTAATCGGAACCCCAATTTGTGTCCAGGTGCTCAAATTTAACCCAGGTTTCCTCTGATTCCTCTGAGTTTCCCCCGATTTCCCTGGTCAGTTCTGTTAATCCAAACACGAAAGTCACCACAATTCCTGTTTTGGAGACCATAATTCACCCCAATTCCGGTCCAGCTACTCAAAATTATCCCCAACTAGTGCCCAGGTGCCGAAAGTTCACCAAAGTTACCCAGGTTTCCCTGTCCTGTTCCCAGCGGCCATGGTAATCCAAATATGATCTAGACCAACCCCCAACCCTTAGAATATTATGATCCAGTAATCTGAACACCTCAATGCGCATGAGAAGGACTCCAACCCCAATTTTTGGGTCATGGTCATAAAGTAACCTATATTTTAATATTTACTTGAATATAATTAATTTATAACCCAATTTTCCATCAAGGGATCCAAATAACACCTAATTACAACTCTTAAATAGTAAAACCCGCTAATCCGAACACCCACCCCAGGGGAATGTTGACTAATTGAAAAGGATCCTCCACATATAATTTAATATTTACCTGTATGTATTTAATTTATAACCCCAATTCCCCTTACCGAGCTTCTCACACGGTTCCACTAATCCAAACACCCCCCCCCCCAGGAAGGACCTCTGTCATATTATTATAATATATGATTTACTTGTTTTTCCGCACCTGTATTAATTTTTTGTAATTATTATTTTTCATATAATAACCCAATCTCTGCTCTGCTGTTTAAACCTACCCCATTAATAAAAACATTTACACATTAACCAATCATTTATTTCTATACTCCAAAACTAACTTCAACCTCCTCTTTCCCCAGTCGACTATAATGTACATTTATTTATTTTTTCTTATCCTCCGATCATCCTACCTGCTGTCGATCTCTAACATCCAATCATGTGCATATATCTAACACAATGTTAACGTCAATGAAGGAGCACATACTGATCACGCGCACCGACCGTTTCCATGTACACTTTAGCTCTAGTGTCACTACTGGTTATACGAATTTTTCATGTCTAAGTATCATAGAATTAGTTTAGGTATATTTTTTACGCCTCCGATCATCTCTTCAGACTGTTCGTAATTTTTGTATTTTTTTTAGCGTTCCTAAAAATTCCTTTGTCGTTCCCGGCCCATCCGAACTAAATTTAATAATCTTTCATAATATATTTTCCAGAACCCGCTAAACCATCAACCCTCGCAGAACTGTATACGCTGTCTCCAACACCTATTTTACTATCAGTTATTGTATATTATTGTCAGTTTGTTTTTCCAAAAGCCTTTTGAAAATTTTTCCCGTTCATACATATTTTTCATTTGCATGATATCCGTTTCCATGCACACACGTTTCCATAGCAAATTATAATATGTTTTATTTATTTTTTCAACTCCACCCATACTACGCCCCACTGGCACACTCACCGATAGTTTCCTTATTGATCGTGTACATTATTTTCTGCATTAGCCGCGGGAGCATAGCACATCAGTCCCGTACACACGCCAGGCGTCCTCATATATTTAATTTTTAATTACCGATCTTTAATTATTTTTACATGTATTATTTTTCCATCATACATACTTTACATTGAGAAAATAATTTTAACCTTTCGATAGAGAAAATCTCCGATCACTAAATAATTTTTATCACCATCATAATTATTTTTAATATTAATCATATCGTTACAAATATATTTTTTTATTTAATAACTCATTTGCATGCCAGAACACTTCGCGATATTGCTGTTGCAAACGCCGGTCTTTCTTTTCTGTCCTCTGTTGGTATACATCTACTTAACATGGCAGCCTTTGTATGTACGACTCGTGTATCTTCAAGATCACTTGTGGGTCGCACGCTATTTACCGTTATTCGGCAGAAGAATATTTTTTTTTCGACTCGTACACACCTGTACGCACACACGCACACGCAGATAAAAATTAACATCATTGTCATTTTTTTCAAGAACAACAATCGCTGCTCCGCAGTCTAATATGTCCCCCTCCGCCCCGTCTCACCATTCACCCGCAACATTATTGAAGCCTCCATCATGTACCGGCATTTACGACCTTTTACAACAGGATAATTTACGACATCTATGCATCTTTTCTAGGTATCATGGTGAAAGCGGTCAATCTCTCCCGCTGAAACCGGTTTTTACCCTTCGCACCATTTTGTAGAAACCGGTTCATATGTACACACCTACACAAACATACATAACTCAAAGAACACTTGCAAACTTCGTTCACCTGCGTATGTAACCAACTTTCACCAATAGAATGTGGTTTTTCCAGTGCAACCCTCCCTTTTCAAAGACATGCATCGAAGTAGCGGAGCTGTTGAGCAGTCAGTATTGATTTTATGTTGAACATGTGGATTTTGTCAAAGCTGTGTTCTTCTCGCATTATTAAAAAAGTTGCAAGAACTTTAAAGACATTAATTTCCTACGTTTTTTCTCCTTTTCTTTCTCTCTTTATTTTCTGTCTTTTTTCTCTCTTGTTGCTCGTTATATTTTTCGCTCTTATTTTCTTTCTTTTTTTTTAGTAAAAATATTACAATAATAATCGAATATGACTAACAATACCAAATTGAATGCTGATAATGTCGCCGATTTTATTCGGAATTTTTTCGTAAATGATAATGATAATGCAATGTTTCTGGAGGATTTTCGAATATACATATGCCTCCACCACCATCACCATCAGCAGAGGCAGCAGGAACATTACTACAAGTGTCATCGCAACAAGCATTTTCCAGTTTTTTTCCATTGGCTATATCATCACCTTTAGTATCTATGGTAATATCACAAGATTTACAGATTCCATCGTTAACACAATTAAATTTTCAAAAATCTCAACCGGAGTATAGTCCAAAAACAATGGAATTACCTAAAGAAATAGTTAACCGAAAAGCAGTCGTATATGTTAAAAATCCTAATGATTCCGAAAATAAAAATAGTTTCATGTATGCGGTTTTAGCAAAATTTACAACAAAACCGTCTTCGATGTGGCAGTACAACAATCTACGTAAAGTATACGATTTTAGCTTTATTCACTTGCCGATCCGTTCGCTATCAGACATCGAAACATTTGAAAGAATAAATGCCGTATCAATCAACTTGTACAAGCTGATAGAAACCGATTATACAGACCAAAGTATGTGCAACTACAAAATAAAAGTTGTGTATGCATTCCGAAAAAATCACAGTTTGTTAAATCATAAACATCACACGAACATATTGTATTGGGAATCTAATGGAAATAATCAATTTGCATGGATAAAAAAATTCAGTCGATTGTTGAGGATCCAGTCGCAGAAAGCAAAATTTGTTTGCTGGGCATGTCTCGAATCCATGATTACCGATTACGAACATAATAATACTCACAAGTGTGACGCGGATATTTTTATTTTTTTCAAAAAATCTTTTTACAATGTTTCATACAAATTATATCACATGTATACTTCATTACAATATGATATAATAAATATTTTCATATATTTACCTTTTTTTTTATTTTCCATAAACTTAAAATTTCGATTTACTATTGTTGTTAATATATTCCCAACTTCCGATTGTATTAAATCCTCTCGTTCGTTTCGTTGAACAGTCGTTTCAATATTACGTAACTGATCGTATAAATTATCAGTTTTTGCAGCTAGTTGAACCGTATCTCAGCATGATGTACTTTTTTTCTTTTTTAATTTCTTCACGAACTTTAGCAGTCACCTCCTTAAAATGTTTTTCTATTTCTTCACGATGTTTATAAATTATTTCAATGTAGTCAAAATTAATCAAAAATTTATAATCAAAGATCTGATGTATCTTTAATGCTTCAGGTTATTTTTTACCATTTGTACATATTTTTTTATGTTACTCGAGCGTAAGTATCCGAAAATTTAATTCGAGCATATTTTTTTATTCTTTCTACTAACATAAGCATCGAGTTATACCTTTCCAGTATTTTAGATGTAAAAATGCAGTGGCACCGACATCTAGTAAACGTTTTCACCACTTTTAACTAATTATAACCAATTTCTCACCATTTTCTTATGTTTTAGGCCTTTTTGCACTATTTTCACCAATTTATGCTATTTCACGCCATTTTCTAGTGTTTTTAGCGCCTTTCACACAATTTTTCCTCAATCATTCATCATCATTATCAGTTGTTTTTTTTTTACTACTTTTTACTATGTCGATCCTCGTCAGTGATAACAGTCAATATTTATGCTTTCAAACCCCCCGCTTCATCTGTACACACTACAGCTTTGCAATCGTCGCCGTCATTGAACGATGTAGATCAACAATCACGCTCTCCATTGATTATTAAGTTTACCGCTTACATGTTTGAGCACTTGATCTAATGCATCCGACCTGAACTTTGTACTCGCTCGCCAGCTGATGAAGGTTCCCCTCAATATCTTCAACAGACTATCATGCTGATGTTTAGTAAGAGCATCCGTAAGACCCCAGACGTTTACTGTACGTTGGCACCACACATTCACAGAGCTTCCCTATACACTAAGGAAATCTTTAAACATCTCTGCAACCATTCCTTTTAAGATGGAAGGGGCAAGGGACTCCTATATATAATCGTTTTGCCAATCATCACTTCGTCGTCCATCACCCTAGCTTTACTCGCCGTTGCACAGATATGTAGTAAACGTTTTCTTCTTTTACAATTTTCTTATATTTCAACACTATTACAACATTTTCCCTCATTTCTAACTAATTGTAAACAGTTTTTCATTATTTCCTAGTACGTTCTTATGTTTTAGGACCTTTTGCGCTATTTTTTTCACAAATTTATGATATTTCTCATCATTTTCTTGCGTTTTAGCGCCTTTCACACAATTTTACTCAACTTTTCACCATCTTTGACAGTTTGTAACATTTTTTTTTTTTTTACTTGTTTAATGATGGTATATTAGTTACCCTCTCAGTGGTAACCATAAATCTCGTAACTCTGGAATCTAATAGTTCCTCTTTCAATGCACTGAAGGAATCCATATACATATTGGTTTGCTAAAAATTTGTCATTAATTACAGTCAGTGTCCCGCTATTTCTTGCAAGTTTCTTGCGTTTCAACGCTTTTTACACGATTTTCACAAATTTATGCTATTTTGATCTATTTTGTATGTTTGAACGCTTCCTATGCAGTTTTTCAGTAATTTTCACCGTTCCTCGCATTATTCTCATGTTGTAACCCCTTTTACACAGTCTTCGTCAAATTTCACCATCATTCATCAATAATTTTGTTATTGTGACCCTTTGAACTGTTATTTTACCTTATAAGCAACTGTATATCTAATTTGTTATAATTAAGAAAGAATGTAATGTATATTATAAATTTCCAGAGAGTATGATCGTGTCCGCAGAATAGTAAACTTGGGAAAGAAGCAAAGTGTATCCCCCATCAAGCGGGACGAGTGATGCTTTGTAATTAACTCTGGCATTGTGCGCATTGCAAGGCAGTTATATTATGTTTGAGAAAAAATTATTTGTTGTTTATCGCTCATGTTATTCATTAAATGTTCACACTGAGAGGTGCAATGGGCTCGTGAGCATGTGTGTATTACAACGAACACATCAAGTCTGTTACGGATGGTATTGTTTGAGGATAGATGGTGAACCGTTCATTAGAAGATGAGGGTTTAGTACAAAGTGTTGTTACATCACATGTATGTCATCAAATTGACTAAAATGTTGCGTTCGTAGTAAAAAATGCGGGGTTTTCCTTAAGGTGACACATTTTGTGCATAAGATGGCGACTATAATAAAATTAATGTGATTTTAGCCGAAAATGAGGCATTTTACAGTAAAATCGTTGTTTTGAAACTAAAATGCGAATATTTTGCACTCTCTTAGCTTCATACCTTGAAGCTAGGACTTTCCGAATACGTCACAAATCCGAATACTCTGATTGGTACCCGATATTAGCCTCTGTACCACAGGGCAGTGTGCTTGGTCCAGTATTGTACTCCATCTTCACTGCGGATATTCCAACAACAGCGTATTCATCAGTCTTCACATATGCGGACGACATGCTTCTTATGGCTGCGGATAGGAGACCGGAAATTGCTGCCCAGTTAATACAACAGCACCTTAAGGTATTAGGAAGATGGTGCACAAAGTGGAAAATAAAAATTAATTCAACAAAATCAGCCAGTATAACTTTCTCTCTACGCAAAGGAGTGTGCCCACCAGTTCTATATGAACTTGAACCAATTCCACAGTTAAATTCAATTAAATACTTGGGCATAATCTTAGACAGAAAGCTCACTTGGCTACCGCATATATTGTATTTACGTAAAAACCTCGATGCATGTACAAGAGCCTTATACTACTTAATTGGAAGAAAATCTAACTTATCTTTGGAAAACAAAGTCCTAATATATAATACAATTCTGGCCTCAAAGTGAAAATACGGAATCGAACTGTGGGGTACTTCCGCAAAAACTAACTGTAAACGTATTCAACAATTCCAGTCGAAAATATTGAGGTCAATGTGTAATGCTCCATATTACGTAAGCAATGAACAAATACATCATGACTTGAACGTGAAAACAGTAGCAGAAATTTATCAACAAAATTATCAAAACTTTTATCAGGCGTTACAGATGCATGAAAACCCGTTAATTCGAAGAATGTTCACAACAACGCTACCGGACAGACCGCGCAGAAGGCTAGGAAGGAGGTTGTGCCGTGATATCCTCAGTATATCAGTAACCTGAACAACTTAGCACACAGCTGACTGCTCAAAGGAGCTACTGCTGAATAACTTATTAATTCCTGTTAATAGGCTCCCGCACATGTGCTAATTGTTAATACATTACAGGTGCACATTGGAACAAAAAAAAAAAAAAAAAAATTTTATGTTTTTTTATAAATGTGGGTATTTTACTCCTAAATGGAGTAATTTCTGTGTGAGGAGTACTTTTTAGACTGACATGTTTACTTCTTGATGTGGTATTCAATTCATTGTGAAGCTATGTTTGAACAGCTTTGTATAAGGTTGTGGGAAGTTTACAGAACTTTTCTGCTGCATCAGTTATAGTATAATAGTTTTTATGTGTTAGTGAGATGACGGTATTTGTAATACATTCCTTCACTGTTAATCTATGTTTGAACAGGTTTGTGTCTGGTTGTTGGAAGTTTACAGAACTTTCTGCTGAATTGTTTACGGTGCTTGGTAATTAACTCGGGCATTGCACGCATTGCAAGACAGTTATAATATGCTTGAGCAAACATTAGTCGTTGAACTCGTATGTCGTTCATGTTATTCATTAAATGTTCACACTGAGAGATGAAATGCGCTCATCAACATATGGATCCATGCTATCATTTCGATTTTTATAATTGTAATCTGCACTGAGCATGTAAGTAGATAGAAAATGTACCTTCTAGGAGAATAGCCAATCAGGAGCGAGTATTTAGTCCTGTGGCCCCGCCCCCTTTTACTCAGCTAATCAAGAGTCAAAAACATAATAAAATGACCACACCGTTTTTACATCAAACCCCCCCATTAAGAGTTCAACACTGCAACGCCATGTTCTACTCCACTTGCTACATCTTCAACATTACAAACCAAAATCTATATATCTCAGCGTCCACCACACACAAATCAACCAAATGCAGTTTCTCCAAAATTCCTTCAAATTTTCCCTCGTTGTCCACCTCCTCCCCGTGCCGTTCCCCTTGTGCGCGTGTACAATCGATTAAATAATAATAATAATCTACCAATTAATCGATTTTCCTTATTATATTTATTAGAAATAATTAAATATTCGCGATGTACCACACTTCTTCCCTACACAATCTTACATAGATCTTCATTATTATTATTACATGGTCCGCATTAAAATTTGAAAATTCACTATTTCGAGGGAAAAAAGGGGTAAAATCTCCGGAAACTGCTTAAAACGTTCGAATTTCGATACTTAGAACCCAAATTTTAAAGGAATTTTTTCTAGCATGTTCCCTTCTTACACTTTATTTTTAAAAAAAATTTGTAAAATCGCGTAATATTACACTAGTATTAACAGAGAAAGACGTGTGCGAGTGTACTGCAAGTCATAATAAATCGAGAGGAACAAGATTATGACGCAGTTATCAATGATCCAGTACGAATACTATCTACATTATTATTATTATACTTTGTTTCTACCTTACGCAACATTGTATGCATGCACATTCCAGATCGCAATGAAAAGGAGGTCAGCGATGAACTTGTACGAATACTATCTATATTTGCTTTTACTTTACGCAACATTGTACACACACACACACACACACACGCACATTCAAAACTGCGATTAATAGGAGGCTAGCGGTGGACCTGTTCAAATACTATTTACATTATTATACATTGTTTTTCTGTACGTAACCTCACATGCACGCACGCACATTTCTAATCATGATGAACAGGATGCTAGCGGGGAAATACTATCAACATTATTATTACACAGATTGGTTAAATCTTTTAAATTAGTTCCTCTAACGCGTAGTGAAAATCAGGAACACCTCCTCGCTAATCAATTAAATAATAATAATAATAATAATAATCTACCAATTAATCAATTTTCGTTATTATATTTATTAAAAAATAATTAACTATTCGCAATGTACCGCGCTTTTCCCCCTATACAATCTTACATAGATATTCACTATTATTACATGGTTCACTGTCTTTAAAATTTGAAAATTCCTTATTCAGAGGGGTAAAAGGGGTAAAATCTCTGGAAACTGCTAAAAACGTTCGAATTTCGATACTTAGAACCCAAATTTTAAAAGATTTTTTTCTAGCACGTTCCCTTCTTACACTTTATTTTTAAAAAAAATTGTAAAATCACATAATATTGCGATAGTATTAACAGAGAAAGATGTGTGCGAGTGTACTGCAAGTTGTAATAAATCGAGAGGAACACGATGATGATGACGCGGTATCAATGAAGCTGTGCGAATACTATCAACATTACTATTATTATTATTATTATACTTTGTTTTTACTTTACACAACATGGTGCACACGCACATTCCAGATCGCAATGAAAAGGAGGTCAGCGATGAACTGTACGAATACTATCTACATTTGCTTTTACTTTACGCAACATTGTACACACACACACACATTCGAGATCGTGATGAACAGGAGGTTAGCAGTGGACCTGTACGAATACTATCAACATTATTATTATTACGCAATCGCATAAATCTTTTAAATTATTCCTCTAACGCGTATTGAAAATCAGGAACACCTCCTTGCTAATCAATTAAATAATAATAATCTACCAATTAATCGATTTTCGTTATTATATTTATTAAAAATAATTAACTATTCGCAATGTACCGCGCTTTTCCCTCTACATAATCTTACATAGATATTCGTTATTATTACATGGTTCACTGTCTTTAAAATTTGAAAATTCTTTATTCAGAGGGGAAAAAGGGGTAAAACCTACAGAAACTGCTTAAAACGTTCGAATTTCGATACTTAGAACCCAAATTTTAAAGGAATTTTTTCTACCATGTTCCCTTCTTTCACTTTATTTTTAAAAAAATTTGTAAAATCGCATAATATTACGATAGTATTAATGGAGAAAGATGTGTTCGAGTGTACTGCAAGTTGTAATAAATCGAGAGGAACATGATGATGATGACGCGGTATCAATGAAGCTATTCGAATACTATCTACATTATTATTATTATTATACTTTGTTTCTACCTTACGCAATATGAAATACTATCAATATTATTATTACGCAATCGCATAAATCTTTTAAATTAGTTCGTCTAACATCTATGGAAAATTGCAATATTCCACTAATCAAATTAATAATTTATGAATAAATCGATTAATTGTTATTTTTTCTATTAAAAATAAATAATTAAATATACTAACTGCATCACACCTCCAAACGTTACCAAAAGGGATTAGATAAATGTAGTATCATAGAAAAAAGTGCTCAATTTAAACCAAAATCACTCTTTTCATACAAATTATACCATTTAGAGCTAAAATACACACATTTTAGTACAAAACATTGAATTTTAAAGGAAACAATCCATTTTACATAAAAATATCCTCATTTTAGGTGTAAACCATCAATTTATGGTAAAATATTCCAATTTAATACAAATATCATCATTTTAGATAGAAAACGTCAAATTTTAATGGAAAATAACCCATCCTGGGGATAAGCAGCAAATTTTACTACATACACACTCTTTAATTAAAATCAATATAATCTCTATACACTATAATTAAGTTTATAGAAACTATTTTAAACCCACACACATTCTTAAATCTAACAAATTAAAGAAATAAAAACAATTGTTAATAGAAAATTTTATTACATAGTAAAATTAAAAATATACATGTCTAAATTATACTTAATAATAATACACAGCTGCATGTAATCATGCAATATACATATTTTTATCTAATATACACGCTCTTAGTTCGGCTAAAACATCATTAAACTTTTTACAGAATTTATTATACATAGAATTTCCATAAGCTATTGTATCTACATTATTACTACATATTATTCTTTTATCGTCATTACCACTTAATACTACTTTATTATGTTCTAGGGTATACAGTATATGTTTATGACTTTGAATATTGTAATATGTCTTATAATTATCACATAATTTCCCACACACACCATTCACACAATTATAATAATCTATGAAATTAAGTTCTTTCTTAATTATAGAAGATTGTACACCTTTACATTTTTTAATTTCTCTATCAATAATATTTATAGAATACATTTTTGGACGCAATCCAACAAATTCACTAATTGGAGTACTATTTAATTCATCCTTAAATACACCAAGCTTTTTTTTATTTTTTAGTGAATAACATGGGTGACTTTTTGGATAATCACTTGTATCAAAATACTGAGCATTATCTTTAATATCTTTATAAAAATCAAGCGTTTTAAGTTCATAAATAAGTGAATCAGTATCACAGTATAAAAGATTAATATTCTTATACATTTTACTCATTATGTTGTAATGAAAATCAAACATTTTTAATTTGCTAATATCTAAAATAGACATACCAATGTAAATAGGCTTATTAAATTTAATCGTTGAAGGATTTAAATGCACTGCAGCCAATAATGGTTGTTCACTAAATATTGTTCGATCCTTAAAATTAATTTTTCCAACTAGTTTAGTAAATTTTACTTCGTTTATAATAAGCTGCATATTAATTCTATGCCTAACGTTTTCCATCATTTTACCAAAAACGCTGTTGTTCATAAGCTTCCAATAGTTCTTCTCAAACTCATTAGTAGCTTGTTGCCGCTGTAGAGTGTTTAAATCAATATAAGGCTTCAACCATGCTGACTGATTGAAACAAATGACTCGATGCACACGTTGTAGTTTTAGTCCTAATTCAATTGCCTGTTTAAGATTTCTGTAGTGAATAATATAATTGTACTTATTTTCTAATGTATTAACTAATTTCACACATTTTCTAATTGATTTGGCTTCAGGGCATAGAGGTAAATCATTGTGTGCTAAATGTAAATCTACTGGATACTCCAAATCCACATCGAGTACATAACCAATGGATCCATCATCAGCTATCTCCATAATATTTAATTCTATTATTTCTTTCTGACTAAGCCATCTGAAACCATTCATAGGAAGAGGTTCACTCATGGCCCAACCATAGAGGTTATTTGCATCCAAATATGCTATGAAAGTGTTATCTGTACCATTTCTTCCATCATTATCATCATTACTGTGACTATTACTACAGCTGTTAGTGTATGAATTGTTCGCTCTGGCATAACGTTTCACACACTGACACATACCACCACGTATTCCAGCTTCAAAGAATAAAACCATATCATAATCAGTTAGGAGCTCCAATTGAACCTTTGTCAACTTCAACATTGCTTGAAATGCCAATCCAGGAGCAGTAAAACTCCATGCAGGATCCAATTTGTAAATTTTATGGCAAACGCTTCTAAAGTTTTCAAAAACATCTGCTAATAGAAGCACATCTGTCTTTAGATATATATCACTATACTCCCCTAGTGTTTGAACATTTAATGCATCCCACACATTTAATGCATGTGAGTAATCTTCTTCACTAATATTTGATTTTGTCAGGAAATTATAGAAATGCTCCTTTTCAGGCAAACTTGTTTCTTCCAATTTTTCCAATGATGACACATATGAATAAGGGAAAATACCCTTTCTATGGAATAAAGGAAGTAAATCAGGCGATACAATGTTTCTAATGGTATGATGAAGGGAACTATCGGGTAAATAACTAGCTAGCTTCTCAAGGCTTGATGCCATGAAACGGAATGTGTCAATGAATCGTATTTTCATTTTTTCTGAAATATGCTTTGAAAATGATATGTAGCGTTCTTCACTATTCGGTATCACCTCGATGTCCTGATCATCGTATGCCAAATCCTTGATAAATAAATGAGCGTCATATCCACTCAGATTATGAATAAATACAGGAACAAAGTTGGGAAGCTGGTATTCTAAATTACATTTTGAATGCGCTGCACCTCGAAATTTTCCACTTAGATGGTCATGATCTGCGACTTTATCATTATTTAGAGGTTCTTCACAAATGTGGCATAGCGATGAAGTATCATATTCTTCCAAATCCACAGGCGTCCACTGCAATGGAATGTTTTTCTGATAAATCTTTTCTATTTTTCGCACATCTTCTACTAACCAATCACAGAATATTTTAGTTGCATTATGACCACGATACATTTTAGGCTCCAATGTAACATTAAAGCTGGAACTTTTTTCACATCTTGACACAATATAGTAGCAAAAGCTAAACGCTTCATGTTGCTGTATGGGGGTGGTACTACATGTTTTTTCCGGCTTGTTTTGAATATCACAATATGAACCATCTTCCATGTGTTGCCGCTTACATGTCTGCATATTTCCATCCTGTTGCGGACTTTTTCGACGCCTACCACCAATTTCTATACCATCATCACCATTATCACTAATAATTTCTCCATCATTAACATCATTATCACATGAGTCATCGTTTAGAGGCTTCAGGATACACTCGATGTCAGCAAATATTACGAATGGTATAAATTCTTGCTGCTTATATTGTTGGAATTTCAATATTTTATTATTCTCCGTTGGCATAACAACTGTGGCAGGAGTATTGATGGAGCAATGTTGTATATGAGCCAGATACTTAGCATGGTCTTGAACATACCATAAGCAACGACGGCATATAAACATGCGATTATGATTGTTGGTAATTTGACGTGATACTAGTTTACATAAGTTCTTTATCCAACAGTAATGTGATTTATCACCTTTGGTTATAAGCAGTAAATCAGTATGATCTTTTTGTTCAATCTTTGTGATTCGGAGGGGATATACATTATTTTTCTCATCCAAACCATATACATTAACAGATGTTTGGGGGTTATTCTTTTCAAATGTGGACACATCGTCCAATGATGTAGGAAAAGATATACCACTCCAATTATATTTCTTTAACAATGATGTATTCCGCACATAATTGCTTGCATATTCTGGATGATTCACCTTAATATATTTTGTCAACATTGAATATTTGAAACACATCTGATCATCGTTTTTCACATTAATAATAGCCTTTTTCGATGCAATACAGGATGGTAGTTGAATATACGATGATGCACGGCTTAGAACATTCCGATAGTTGAGACGAATTTCAAGATATTCGATTTTCTTTAATCTCCAACCAGATCCTGTTGCATGTTGAAGTCTATCAGCAAGACTAATAATTTTTCTGCAATCTTCCTTGTACCATGCAGAAATATCATCACCACGAATGAGTAACTGCGCATTGGTTGGGAAGTGAAATGGCATATCAATACAATTCACGAACCCAACTCCTCTGATGAATGAACATTGTAATGTTAGATTTACTTTTACTCCAACACCGATTCTTCTTTTAATTATCTCGATCACTGTAGAAGTATTGTTAGACAAGTAATTTGCAATATCCATCTGACATTTATTATTGTTTATAATACGATATGTTGCAAAACGCTTGGAATAACGCTTGCTGACATTTTGAATAGAAATATCATGTTGTACAGCTGCTGACGACATTTTCATAAATAATTTTAAATCCAATTACAAATTAAACACAAGACAAACTTGAATGCAGGAGAAAACACGTCTGATCACTTCAATGGTCAGCACATAAATCAACAAATACCACCATTGACACATTGTTTTATACTAAATTAATACAAAGAGTTGATGCAAAATAACTAATATTAATTAAAATGAGTATAACTTAAGCATAGGAGAAAGACATCTATAATCACTTGTTCTGGCACAGTGGATGATGATGATGATGATGCTGATGACGACGGTAATCTAGCACGTTCACCTTCATCTACCTTCACTTTTCCCTTCACCACTACCCCCATCCGCCATCGAGCAACATCGATAGAAAATTCTAGAAAATGCTACCGCAATCTGTGTGTGCGCACACTCACGTCTCCGACTCCCGCTCTACATCAATGAACACAATGAGTACAAGCAGCTTGAGCGTACTATCCCCAGATAAAAAAACTGTTGCTGCTGTAGCTGGTGATGGAGGTGATGGTGTTGCTAGTGCTTGAGGAAGAGGAAAGGAGTTCTCAAATACTAGTTGGAAAAAAAAAATTGCTTTACATTTTCTGTACGCACCCATGCATACATATTTGCTATTATTACACAGATCGCGTTAATTTTTTTTAAATAATTATTTCCTCTAACGTGTATTGAAAATCAGGAACACCTCCTCGCTAATCGATTAAATAATAATAATCTACTAATAAATCGATTTTCATTATTATATTTATTAGAAATAATTAAATACTCGCTAATGTACCATGCTTCTTCCCTACACAATCCTACATAGATATTCGTCATTATTATTATCACACGATTCATGCTAAAATTTGAAAATTCGTTATTCCAAGGGGGAAAAGGGGTAAAATCTCCGGAAACTGCTTAAAACGTTCGAATTTCGATACTTAGAACCCAAATTTTAAAGGAATTTTTTCCAGCATGTTCCCTTCTTACACTTTATTTTTAAAAAAAATTGTAAAATCGCGTAATATTACACTAGTATTAATACAGAAAGACGTGTGCGAGTGTACTGCAAGTCGTAATAAATCGAGAGGAACACGATTATGACGCAGTTATCAATGAAGCTGTGCGAATACTACCGATATTATTATTATTATTATACTTTGTTTTTACTTTACACAACATAGTACACACGCACATTCCAGATCGCAATGAAAAGGAGGTTAGCGATGAACTTGTACGAATACTATCTACATTTGCTTTTACTTTATGCAACATTGTACACACACACACACACACACACACACTCGAAACTGCGATTAATAGGAGGTTAGCAGTGGACCTGTACGAATACTATCAACACTATTATTATTACGCAATCGCATAAATCTTTTAAATTAGTTCCTCTAACGCGTATTGAAAATCAGGAACACCTCCTCGCTAATCAATTAAATAATAATAATCTACTAATAAATCGATTTTCGTTATTATATTTATTAAAAATAATTAAATACTCGCGATGTACCGCGCTTTTTCCCTACACAATCTTACATAGATATTCGTTATTATTACATGGTCCGCGTTAAAATTTGAAAATTCATTATTCTGGTGGATGGAAGGGGTAAAATCTCCAGAGACTGCTTAAAACGTTCGAATTTCGATACTTAGAACCCAAATTTTAAAGGAATTTTTTCTAACATGTTCCCGTCTTACACTTTATTTTTAAAAAATTTGTAAAAAGACGCGTGCGAGTGTACTGCAAGTTGTAATAAATCGAGAGGAATATGATTATGACGAGGTTATCAATGATTCCAGTGCTCTGTTCTCATCTAATCTACAGAAAAAAAGAAAAAAGAAAATATAATAGGAAGGACTGTATGTGAAAATAGTGTCCAGCTCTAATGTCGTTACGTCTATGGTATAGCGATTGAGAATTCATAATTAACTCGATTGCAGTAAGAGTCGTTTTAAATTGATCTTCAATGAATTTCAGGAGGCAGCGAGTGAATGTTCTTTCCCAACATTAACAGCGGATTTATTAGTGGTGTTAAATCATTCAATTATTATTGTATTTTACACTACTAATGGAACACATCGTAAATTTAAATCAATTAAAAATTTTAATAACAATAAGCAAAAATTTCGATCATACTTGTGTAGATCACCAGCTGACTGCTGCTTCTGCTCAGAATACATTTTTTTCTTTTTCCGATATAGTTTATAAAAATAAATTATTACTCCTGCTGTAAATTATTTCCGAGTGTAATATGAGAGATATCGTAGGGAAATGAAAAAATATATTAGATTCATAAATAATCTCGTTTATTCAAATTTACAATTATTTTCCTCATTTCCAACCAATTGTAACCAATTTCCCACTATTTCTTAACATGTTTTAGACCTTTTTACGCTATTTTTTTTTCAACAATTTACACTATTCCCCATCATCATCCTTGTGTTTTAGTACTTTCACAGAATTTTATTCAATTTTTCACTAAATTTCCACTATTTCCTAGCATGGTTTAGACTTTTTTGCACTATTTTTCAACAATTTACGTTATTCCCCATCATTGTTCTTGTGTTTTAGCCCATTTCACACAATTTCACACAATTTTTTCTCCATCTTTACCAGTTTGCATCAATTAGACTCTCTCAACCAGTGAATGTGTGCGGCGTTAGAATAAGCGAAGTTAGAATTATAACTAAATGTAAGGGAATCCCCCACAATGTCACCAAAAATTAAATTACTTTCGATCATTAAAGACAGTGCATTTTTAATAATAATCAAATTAGTAACGTAAATTACAGAGCCGGCTATTCTATTCATAGTGAAAACCATGAATTATACACTGTAAAACAACATAAACTAGCGATATTTAGACTAGATGATAAGCGTGTAGTGTTAACTAATAACATCGATACAGCGGCTTCAAGACATGTAGATTTAAAAAATGCCATAAAAATTGAGGAAAAAAGTAGTTAAAGACGATTCGTACCTTTTAATTTATTCAATGCAGCTTTATTTCTTCCTCATTTATTTATTGTTTCAGTTTATTTAATGCGCGCGTGAGGGGGACTGCAGGTGGAGAAGTTTCTCTAAAATTCTCTCAAATTTTACCTCGTTGTACCCCTCACGCGCGCATTAAATAAACTGAAACAATAAATAAATGAGGAAGAAATAAAGCTGCATTGAATAAATTAAAAGGTACGAATCGTCTTTAACTACTTTTTTCCTCAATTTTTATGGCATTTTTTAAATCTACATGTCTTGAAGCCGCTGTATCGATGTTATTAGTTAACACTACACGCTTATCATCTAGTCTAAATATCGCTAGTTTATGTTGTTTTACAGTGTATAATTCATGGTTTTCACTATGAATAGAATAGCCGGCTCTGTAATTTACGTTACTAATTTGATTATTATTAAAAATGCACTGTCTTTAATGATCGAAAGTAATTTAATTTTTGGTGACATTGTGGGGGATTCCCTTACATTTAGTTATAATTCTAACTTCGCTTATTCTAACGCCGCACACATTCACTGGTTGAGAGAGTCTAATTGATGCAAACTGGTAAAGATGGAGAAAAAATTGTGTGAAATTGTGTGAAATGGGCTAAAACACAAGAACAATGATGGGGAATAACGTAAATTGTTGAAAAATAGTGCAAAAAAGTCTAAACCATGCTAGGAAATAGTGGAAATTTAGTGAAAAATTGAATAAAATTCTGTGAAAGTACTAAAACACAAGGATGATGATGGGGAATAGTGTAAATTGTTGAAAAAAAAATAGCGTAAAAAGGTCTAAAACATGTTAAGAAATAGTGGGAAATTGGTTACAATTGGTTGGAAATGAGGAAAATAATTGTAAATTTGAATAAACGAGATTATTTATGAATCTAATATATTTTTTCATTTCCCTACGATATCTCTCATATTACACTCGGAAATAATTTACAGCAGGAGTAATAATTTATTTTTATAAACTATATCGGAAAAAGAAAAAAATGTATTCTGAGCAGAAGCAGCAGTCAGCTGGTGATCTACACAAGTATGATCGAAATTTTTGCTTATTGTTATTAAAATTTTTAATTGATTTAAATTTACGATGTGTTCCATTAGTAGTGTAAAATACAATAATAATTGAATGATTTAACACCACTAATAAATCCGCTGTTAATGTTGGGAAAGAACATTCACTCGCTGCCTCCTGAAATTCATTGAAGATCAATTTAAAACGACTCTTACTGCAATCGAGTTAATTATGAATTCTCAATCGCTATACCATAGACGTAACGACATTAGAGCTGGACACTATTTTCACATACAGTCCTTCCTATTATATTTTCTTTTTTCTTTTTTTCTGTAGATTAGATGAGAACAGAGCACTGGAATCATTGATAACCTCGTCATAATCATATTCCTCTCGATTTATTACAACTTGCAGTACACTCGCACGCGTCTTTTTACAAATTTTTTAAAAATAAAGTGTAAGACGGGAACATGTTAGAAAAAATTCCTTTAAAATTTGGGTTCTAAGTATCGAAATTCGAACGTTTTAAGCAGTCTCTGGAGATTTTACCCCTTCCATCCCCCAGAATAATAAATTTTCAAATTTTAACGCGGACCATGTAATAATAACGAATATCTATGTAAGATTGTGTAGGGAAAAAGCGCGGTACATCGCGAGTATTTAATTATTTTTAATAAATATAATAACGAAAATCGATTTATTAGTAGATTATTATTATTTAATTGATTAGCGAGGAGGTGTTCCTGATTTTCAATACGCGTTAGAGGAACTAATTTAAAAGATTTATGCGATTGCGTAATAATAATAGTGTTGATAGTATTCGTACAGGTCCACTGCTAACCTCCTATTAATCGCAGTTTCGAGTGTGTGTGTGTGTGTGTGTGTGTGTGTACAATGTTGCATAAAGTAAAAGCAAATGTAGATAGTATTCGTACAAGTTCATCGCTAACCTCCTTTTCATTGCGATCTGGAATGTGCGTGTGTACTATGTTGTGTAAAGTAAAAACAAAGTATAATAATAATAATAATATCGGTAGTATTCGCACAGCTTCATTGATAACTGCGTCATAATCGTGTTCCTCTCGATTTATTACGACTTGCAGTACACTCGCACACGTCTTTCTGTATTAATACTAGTGTAATATTACGCGATTTTACAATTTTTTTTTAAAAATAAAGTGTAAGAAGGGAACATGCTGGAAAAAATTCCTTTAAAATTTGGGTTCTAAGTATCGAAATTCGAACGTTTTAAGCAGTTTCCGGAGATTTTACCCCTTTTCCCCCTTGGAATAACGAATTTTCAAATTTTAGCATGAATCGTGTGATAATAATAATGACGAATATCTATGTAGGATTGTGTAGGGAAGAAGCATGGTACATTAGCGAGTATTTAATTATTTCTAATAAATATAATAATGAAAATCGATTTATTAGTAGATTATTATTATTTAATCGATTAGCGAGGAGGTGTTCCTGATTTTCAATACACGTTAGAGGAAATAATTATTTAAAAAAAATTAACGCGATCTGTGTAATAATAGCAAATATGTATGCATGGGTGCGTACAGAAAATGTAAAGCAATTTTTTTTTTCCAACTAGTATTTGAGAACTCCTTTCCTCTTCCTCAAGCACTAGCAACACCATCACCTCCATCACCAGCTACAGCAGCAACAGTTTTTTTATCTGGGGATAGTACGCTCAAGCTGCTTGTACTCATTGTGTTCATTGATGTAGAGCGGGAGTCGGAGACGTGAGTGTGCGCACACACAGATTGCGGTAGCATTTTCTAGAATTTTCTATCGATGTTGCTCGATGGCGGATGGGGGTAGTGGTGAAGGGAAAAGTGAAGGTAGATGAAGGTGAACGTGCTAGATTACCATCGTCATCAGCATCATCATCATCATCATCCACTGTGCCAGAACAAGTGATTATAGATGTCTTTCTCCTATGCTTAAGTTATACTCATTTTAATTAATATTAGTTATTTTGCATCAACTCTTTGTATTAATTTAGTATAAAACAATGTGTCAATGGTGGTATTTGTTGATTTATGTGCTGACCATTGAAGTGATCAGACGTGTTTTCTCCTGCATTCAAGTTTGTCTTGTGTTTAATTTGTAATTGGATTTAAAATTATTTATGAAAATGTCGTCAGCAGCTGTACAACATGATATTTCTATTCAAAATGTCAGCAAGCGTTATTCCAAGCGTTTTGCAACATATCGTATTATAAACAATAATAAATGTCAGATGGATATTGCAAATTACTTGTCTAACAATACTTCTACAGTGATCGAGATAATTAAAAGAAGAATCGGTGTTGGAGTAAAAGTAAATCTAACATTACAATGTTCATTCATCAGAGGAGTTGGGTTCGTGAATTGTATTGATATGCCATTTCACTTCCCAACCAATGCGCAGTTACTCATTCGTGGTGATGATATTTCTGCATGGTACAAGGAAGATTGCAGAAAAATTATTAGTCTTGCTGATAGACTTCAACATGCAACAGGATCTGGTTGGAGATTAAAGAAAATCGAATATCTTGAAATTCGTCTCAACTATCGGAATGTTCTAAGCCGTGCATCATCGTATATTCAACTACCATCCTGTATTGCATCGAAAAAGGCTATTATTAATGTGAAAAACGATGATCAGATGTGTTTCAAATATTCAATGTTGACAAAATATATTAAGGTGAATCATCCAGAATATGCAAGCAATTATGTGCGGAATACATCATTGTTAAAGAAATATAATTGGAGTGGTATATCTTTTCCTACATCATTGGACGATGTGTCCACATTTGAAAAGAATAACCCCCAAACATCTGTTAATGTATATGGTTTGGATGAGAAAAATAATGTATATCCCCTCCGAATCACAAAGATTGAACAAAAAGATCATACTGATTTACTGCTTATAACCAAAGGTGATAAATCACATTACTGTTGGATAAAGAACTTATGTAAACTAGTATCACGTCAAATTACCAACAATCATAATCGCATGTTTATATGCCGTCGTTGCTTATGGTATGTTCAAGACCATGCTAAGTATCTGGCTCATATACAACATTGCTCCATCAATACTCCTGCCACAGTTGTTATGCCAACGGAGAATAATAAAATATTGAAATTCCAACAATATAAGCAGCAAGAATTTATACCATTCGTAATATTTGCTGACATCGAGTGTATCCTGAAGCCTCTAAACGATGACTCATGTGATAATGATGTTAATGATGGAGAAATTATTAGTGATAATGGTGATGATGGTATAGAAATTGGTGGTAGGCGTCGAAAAAGTCCGCAACAGGATGGAAATATGCAGACATGTAAGCGGCAACACATGGAAGATGGTTCATATTGTGATATTCAAAACAAGCCGGAAAAAACATGTAGTACCACCCCCATACAGCAACATGAAGCGTTTAGCTTTTGCTACTATATTGTGTCAAGATGTGAAAAAAGTTCCAGCTTTAATGTTACATTGGAGCCTAAAATGTATCGTGGTCATAATGCAACTAAAATATTCTGTGATTGGTTAGTAGAAGATGTGCGAAAAATAGAAAAGATTTATCAGAAAAACATTCCATTGCAGTGGACGCCTGTGGATTTGGAAGAATATGATACTTCATCGCTATGCCACATTTGTGAAGAACCTCTAAATAATGATAAAGTCGCAGATCATGACCATCTAAGCGGAAAATTTCGAGGTGCAGCGCATTCAAAATGTAATTTAGAATACCAGCTTCCCAACTTTGTTCCTGTATTTATTCATAATCTGAGTGGATATGACGCTCATTTATTTATCAAGGATTTGGCATACGATGATCAGGACATCGAGGTGATACCGAATAGTGAAGAACGCTACATATCATTTTCAAAGCATATTTCAGAAAAAATGAAAATACGATTCATTGACACATTCCGTTTCATGGCATCAAGCCTTGAGAAGCTAGCTAGTTATTTACCCGATAGTTCCCTTCATCATACCATTAGAAACATTGTATCGCCTGATTTACTTCCTTTATTCCATAGAAAGGGTGTTTTCCCTTATTCATATGTGTCATCATTGGAAAAATTGGAAGAAACAAGTTTGCCTGAAAAGGAGCATTTCTATAATTTCCTGACAAAATCAAATATTAGTGAAGAAGATTACTCACATGCATTAAATGTGTGGGATGCATTAAATGTTCAAACACTAGGGGAGTATAGTGATATATATCTAAAGACAGATGTGCTTCTATTAGCAGATGTTTTTGAAAACTTTAGAAGCGTTTGCCATAAAATTTACAAATTGGATCCTGCATGGAGTTTTACTGCTCCTGGATTGGCATTTCAAGCAATGTTGAAGTTGACAAAGGTTCAATTGGAGCTCCTAACTGATTATGATATGGTTTTATTCTTTGAAGCTGGAATACGTGGTGGTATGTGTCAGTGTGTGAAACGTTATGCCAGAGCGAACAATTCATACACTAACAGCTGTAGTAATAGTCACAGTAATGATGATAATGATGGAAGAAATGGTACAGATAACACTTTCATAGCATATTTGGATGCAAATAACCTCTATGGTTGGGCCATGAGTGAACCTCTTCCTATGAATGGTTTCAGATGGCTTAGTCAGAAAGAAATAATAGAATTAAATATTATGGAGATAGCTGATGATGGATCCATTGGTTATGTACTCGATGTGGATTTGGAGTATCCAGTAGATTTACATTTAGCACACAATGATTTACCTCTATGCCCTGAAGCCAAATCAATTAGAAAATGTGTGAAATTAGTTAATACATTAGAAAATAAGTACAATTATATTATTCACTACAGAAATCTTAAACAGGCAATTGAATTAGGACTAAAACTACAACGTGTGCATCGAGTCATTTGTTTCAATCAGTCAGCATGGTTGAAGCCTTATATTGATTTAAACACTCTACAGCGGCAACAAGCTACTAATGAGTTTGAGAAGAACTATTGGAAGCTTATGAACAACAGCGTTTTTGGTAAAATGATGGAAAACGTTAGGCATAGAATTAATATGCAGCTTATTATAAACGAAGTAAAATTTACTAAACTAGTTGGAAAAATTAATTTTAAGGATCGAACAATATTTAGTGAACAACCATTATTGGCTGCAGTGCATTTAAATCCTTCAACGATTAAATTTAATAAGCCTATTTACATTGGTATGTCTATTTTAGATATTAGCAAATTAAAAATGTTTGATTTTCATTACAACATAATGAGTAAAATGTATAAGAATATTAATCTTTTATACTGTGATACTGATTCACTTATTTATGAACTTAAAACGCTTGATTTTTATAAAGATATTAAAGATAATGCTCAGTATTTTGATACAAGTGATTATCCAAAAAGTCACCCATGTTATTCACTAAAAAATAAAAAAAAGCTTGGTGTATTTAAGGATGAATTAAATAGTACTCCAATTAGTGAATTTGTTGGATTGCGTCCAAAAATGTATTCTATAAATATTATTGATAGAGAAATTAAAAAATGTAAAGGTGTACAATCTTCTATAATTAAGAAAGAACTTAATTTCATAGATTATTATAATTGTGTGAATGGTGTGTGTGGGAAATTATGTGATAATTATAAGACATATTACAATATTCAAAGTCATAAACATATACTGTATACCCTAGAACATAATAAAGTAGTATTAAGTGGTAATGACGATAAAAGAATAATATGTAGTAATAATGTAGATACAATAGCTTATGGAAATTCTATGTATAATAAATTCTGTAAAAAGTTTAATGATGTTTTAGCCGAACTAAGAGCGTGTATATTAGATAAAAATATGTATATTGCATGATTACATGCAGCTGTGTATTATTATTAAGTATAATTTAGACATGTATATTTTTAATTTTACTATGTAATAAAATTTTCTATTAACAATTGTTTTTATTTCTTTAATTTGTTAGATTTAAGAATGTGTGTGGGTTTAAAATAGTTTCTATAAACTTAATTATAGTGTATAGAGATTATATTGATTTTAATTAAAGAGTGTGTATGTAGTAAAATTTGCTGCTTATCCCCAGGATGGGTTATTTTCCATTAAAATTTGACGTTTTCTATCTAAAATGATGATATTTGTATTAAATTGAGATATTTTACCATAAATTGATGGTTTACACCTAAAATGAGGATATTTTTATGTAAAATGGATTGTTTCCTTTAAAATTCAATGTTTTGTACTAAAATGTGTGTATTTTAGCTCTAAATGGTATAATTTGTATGAAAAGAGTGATTTTGGTTTAAATTGAGCACTTTTTTCTATGATACTACATTTATCTAATCCCTTTTGGTAACGTTTGGAGGTGTGATGCAGTTAGTATATTTAATTATTTATTTTTAATAGAAAAAATAACAATTAATCGATTTATTCATAAATTATTAATTTGATTAGTGGAATATTGCAATTTTCCATAGATGTTAGACGAACTAATTTAAAAGATTTATGCGATTGCGTAATAATAATATTGATAGTATTTCATATTGCGTAAGGTAGAAACAAAGTATAATAATAATAATAATGTAGATAGTATTCGAATAGCTTCATTGATACCGCGTCATCATCATCATGTTCCTCTCGATTTATTACAACTTGCAGTACACTCGAACACATCTTTCTCCATTAATACTATCGTAATATTATGCGATTTTACAAATTTTTTTAAAAATAAAGTGAAAGAAGGGAACATGGTAGAAAAAATTCCTTTAAAATTTGGGTTCTAAGTATCGAAATTCGAACGTTTTAAGCAGTTTCTGTAGGTTTTACCCCTTTTTCCCCTCTGAATAAAGAATTTTCAAATTTTAAAGACAGTGAACCATGTAATAATAACGAATATCTATGTAAGATTATGTAGAGGGAAAAGCGCGGTACATTGCGAATAGTTAATTATTTTTAATAAATATAATAACGAAAATCGATTAATTGGTAGATTATTATTATTTAATTGATTAGCAAGGAGGTGTTCCTGATTTTCAATACGCGTTAGAGGAATAATTTAAAAGATTTATGCGATTGCGTAATAATAATAATGTTGATAGTATTCGTACAGGTCCACTGCTAACCTCCTGTTCATCACGATCTCGAATGTGTGTGTGTGTGTACAATGTTGCGTAAAGTAAAAGCAAATGTAGATAGTATTCGTACAGTTCATCGCTGACCTCCTTTTCATTGCGATCTGGAATGTGCGTGTGCACCATGTTGTGTAAAGTAAAAACAAAGTATAATAATAATAATAATAGTAATGTTGATAGTATTCGCACAGCTTCATTGATACCGCGTCATCATCATCGTGTTCCTCTCGATTTATTACAACTTGCAGTACACTCGCACACATCTTTCTCTGTTAATACTATCGCAATATTATGTGATTTTACAATTTTTTTTAAAAATAAAGTGTAAGAAGGGAACGTGCTAGAAAAAAATCTTTTAAAATTTGGGTTCTAAGTATCGAAATTCGAACGTTTTTAGCAGTTTCCAGAGATTTTACCCCTTTTACCCCTCTGAATAAGGAATTTTCAAATTTTAAAGACAGTGAACCATGTAATAATAGTGAATATCTATGTAAGATTGTATAGGGGGAAAAGCGCGGTACATTGCGAATAGTTAATTATTTTTTAATAAATATAATAACGAAAATTGATTAATTGGTAGATTATTATTATTATTATTATTATTTAATTGATTAGCGAGGAGGTGTTCCTGATTTTCACTACGCGTTAGAGGAACTAATTTAAAAGATTTAACCAATCTGTGTAATAATAATGTTGATAGTATTTCCCCGCTAGCATCCTGTTCATCATGATTAGAAATGTGCGTGCGTGCATGTGAGGTTACGTACAGAAAAACAATGTATAATAATGTAAATAGTATTTGAACAGGTCCACCGCTAGCCTCCTATTAATCGCAGTTTTGAATGTGCGTGTGTGTGTGTGTGTGTGTGTACAATGTTGCGTAAAGTAAAAGCAAATATAGATAGTATTCGTACAAGTTCATCGCTGACCTCCTTTTCATTGCGATCTGGAATGTGCATGCATACAATGTTGCGTAAGGTAGAAACAAAGTATAATAATAATAATGTAGATAGTATTCGTACTGGATCATTGATAACTGCGTCATAATCTTGTTCCTCTCGATTTATTATGACTTGCAGTACACTCGCACACGTCTTTCTCTGTTAATACTAGTGTAATATTACGCGATTTTACAAATTTTTTTTAAAAATAAAGTGTAAGAAGGGAACATGCTAGAAAAAATTCCTTTAAAATTTGGGTTCTAAGTATCGAAATTCGAACGTTTTAAGCAGTTTCCGGAGATTTTACCCCTTTTTTCCCTCGAAATAGTGAATTTTCAAATTTTAATGCGGACCATGTAATAATAATAATGAAGATCTATGTAAGATTGTGTAGGGAAGAAGTGTGGTACATCGCGAATATTTAATTATTTCTAATAAATATAATAAGGAAAATCGATTAATTGGTAGATTATTATTATTATTTAATCGATTGTACACGCGCACAAGGGGAACGGCACGGGGAGGAGGTGGACAACGAGGGAAAATTTGAAGGAATTTTGGAGAAACTGCATTTGGTTGATTTGTGTGTGGTGGACGCTGAGATATATAGATTTTGGTTTGTAATGTTGAAGATGTAGCAAGTGGAGTAGAACATGGCGTTGCAGTGTTGAACTCTTAATGGGGGGGTTTGATGTAAAAACGGTGTGGTCATTTTATTATGTTTTTGACTCTTGATTAGCTGAGTAAAAGGGGGCGGGGCCACAGGACTAAATACTCGCTCCTGATTGGCTATTCTCCTAGAAGGTACATTTTCTATCTACTCATGTATGTATTACAACAAACCCATCAACTCTATTACATATGGTAATGTTTGAGGATAGATAGTGAACCGTTCATTAGAAGATGAAGGCGGATACAAACATGGCAACATCATTAGCGATATTACATCACATGTATGTCATCAAATTTAACTAAAATGATGCGTTCATAGTAGGTATGGTACAACTTTCTCTAGGTACTCGATATTGTTGATGTAAATCACAACCATCAAAAAAAGAATTTTTAGACTTTGTTCAGCTAAGTAATCAGAGTGCATAAAAAATTGCTCACTGGATTGTAACGTATTGTATAGAATTTGGTTCAGATATGGATTCATTTATTGGACAAGGCTATGATGGATACTTCATTATGGCTAGCAAAGAAGGGGGGAGATTATTAGGAATATGTATCGGAAAACTTTGTTCATGCACTGTGCATTTCTTAAATTAAATCTTGTTGTCAATGACTTAAATAAATTAGTTGAAGTTCGAAATTCAGCGGAACAAATAAATCAGTTATTAAATTCGTCAAAGAAAGTTCACTACGAAGAAGTTCGGTACCAAATATTCCTTTACTGCGTGAAAAAATATGGAACTGAAAAGTATAAAAGCATTAATTTAATTCAACAAGGTTTTTTCGAAATTATTGGTAAACTTGAATATTTATCGATCAATAGTAATAATCAAAATACTAAACAAATTTCAAACCAATTATTATCGGCATGTCTCACGGCGTATTCATTGTTTCCTTGTTTATAATTGCACGATATTCTGCTATATTAGAGAATCAGTTTTAGCTGCTCTTCAGTCTGTTAACTTGAATATCGAGAAATGTCATAAGTGTATCAGTAATGTGGTAGTAATATCGTGAAAACGCGGAAAAAATTTATGAACAAATAACGGAAATATGTAACTTACTAGATGTTAATTTAAGAACCCCACGTAATTGTCCGGCTTTGACAACAGAAGAATATCTTCGATGTAATATTCCCATTTCATATTTAGATTCTTTAATAGGTTCTAAAGATCACAGATTTTCACAAAGCAATGTAACAATTACTACATTTTTTAAAATTCATTCGAAAATTTTTACATCAACAAATCAGTTTATAACCGATATGAGAGTAATGAATGAAATATATGGAATTGAAAATCTCCTTTATGAAGCAGGATATGGGTATGATTTTTGGATAATTACTCCACCGATATCTATTGCAAATATTGAAGAGTTGACATTAAATGATTTACTTGAGTGTGCATTATTTTATCCTTCGATTAAAATAGTCATACAATTTGCAATAATAATTAAAGTTGCAAGATATACTATTAATCGTTCTCTTTCTACACTATGAAGGATAAAAACGTGGCTCAGATAACCTGCAACTGAAAACCGATTGAACGGTCTCGATTTCATGAGTATACACAGGCAAAGAATAGATAAGCAGTTTCTGAACGAAGTTATAGACGTGTTTGCTCAAAAACCAAGACGTCTACAATTTCTTTTTAAATAAATTTAAACATTCATAGAGACATTTATTATTTTAATTATTTATTTTTCACCGACCTTTATATTACACATTGTAATTTTAATTAACATTCAAGTATTATAAATTTATGGTTTTATCGTCAATAAGTTCGAAAATTCAGTATGTATATGTACTACTATATATAGATTAGTAAATAAATTAATATTTATGTTTATATCCTGCTAAGTGCATAACCTTTATAGATATTGTTATTAAATACATTAAATTACAAAAAATTTACATGTATGTCTGTGTGATTGTATAGCGGAACTTATAAAAAAATACCCCCTCCTTGAAACAATTTCTGGGTACGCCCATGACTGTGAATCCCCTTTTTTATATACTGACTGCACCAACTCTAGTTTAAGTTTGTCAAACAATTTACATATTCTTATCAGGAGATTAAATAAATTTGTAAGTATCGGAGCTAGGCTTGTATGGTTTCGTTTTAAACCACAAAAAAAATTTTTTGGAATGAAGTTCTTTAACGCGGCTTGCGGTAGGAGTGTACTAGCAGAAATCGTCGCGTAAGGAAAAAGCGTTATGCGTCCTCCAGGTGACCTTCGCTCTCTTTCTCTTTCTCTCTGTATCTTTCCATTACATACAAGTGTGTGTGTGTGTGTGTGTGTGTGTGTGTGTGCATATGCGAGTATCGAGATTCGAGCAGCAAGCATTGAGCGCGGTTAGCTGTATAACCTCAATTATAAACTCGCGTAAATTTCCCACGCACGCATCGGCCGCTACCGTGATTTTTCGAAATTCGGGGCATAAGTATTCTAGCCGGGTTCCAAAAATTAGGCTATCCGATCGGGCGCGCATCTCCACACACCCGCATTCCCACGCACGGCGCGTTCTACTATTATGTGTATGTATTATACAGATCTCTACATGTAATATATGTATCATAATTTTTAATTTTAATTTTCGGGGGTTGGGAGGTGTAAAATTTTGGTGGAATGTTAAAAACGTTCGAAACTCATCACTTAGAACCCAAATTTTGAAGGAATTTTCCGAGTCGTGCTCCGTTCCGGCATTTTTTTTTTTTTTTAATTTTATTTTTTAAGAAGAATATCTGATGGTTCCAGCGATCGAATGAGGGCAGGCGGGTGTGCTGCTACGAGGGGTGAATTCCAGGCATTCGTTCGATGTTTTTATTATTACTATTATTTTTAACGGAAATTTTATCGTTGAAACGATCAAAATAGGGCATCGCAGGTGCAGGTGGAAAATTGTGGCTGTTTATTCGGTGTTTTTATTGTAATTAATATTTTAACGGAAATATTTGAATGTTCCAGCAACTGGTTGAGGGTGGCGCGGGGTGCAGGGGGTGAATTCCAGCCGTTCGCTCGATGTTTTTATTATTATTTTTATTTTTTTATTTTAACGGAAACGTTTGAATGTTCCAGCAACCGGTTATGCGTGATGCGAATGCAGGGGGTGAATTCTAGACGTTCGCTCGAAATTAACTACCCGATCATCTAGCAGGTCATCACGCATCATTGATAGAATCCTGATCGCTACATGTTCACACACACACACATACACACACGCACACGTCTAATATTTTTATTTTTAACGAATATTTTTAAATGCCACCCCCGAGGAATGGCGACTTTTAAATGGCTGATGTATGCATCATCCAGGCGGAAGATAGTTACATCGGTCGTTTGTTCACGGCCAAATCAAAGGTCCACATCTAGACGTACACTATTTGAACCTGTTCGACAATCTCATTCATTTATACCATTCGCGTTGTTCGGAGCGGCCGTGTTTGAGCGACATTGCCAAATACATTGTGATAGCAAGTGTTCGAGAGCCATCTTGAACAGTATGTCTGAGAAGATCTATATTCCCGCGGTGTATAACGCCAATCACTATCGTAAAATTTTCTGTTATTTTCGAGTGTTACAAGAAAGGAATAGAATACTAACTGTGCACTACGCCACCACATTTAATTTATATTCAAACGTCATTCATGCTACATCGTTTTTCAAATTCTAAGCCTAAGTACAGAAATTTTAAAAAATTCCCCTAAGTATAATATTTAAAAGCCCGAATCTAACCTAAGCAGCGTTCACAACCCACACCTATAGACGATCCTGCATACGTTTAAGTCGTCACCGTGCCATTAGTTTCCATATCATTCATAATATTATTTTCTACATATAAATATTATAGAATTAGCTTAAGTATTTTTATATTTTTCTGTATTCTCCGATCCCTTTGCAAAAGTGCACCGTCCATTCCTACGCTTCTATTCAACATAACGTTAGCCTCCGCGAAAGCACACGCATCGTTCACTCGCACTACCGCGATTTTTTTTTTTTTTTTTTTTTTTTTTAATATTTCGAGAAGCCTAAGTTTAATTATTTCAAAGCCAGCAGCCTAAGTATATTTTTTTTACACTTCCAAACATTTTTTTCCGACCGTTCATAACTTTTATTTATTTTATTTTTTTTCCTGACTCTAAAAATAAATCTGTTGAGGCCTTCACCGCTATGAATGCACACACATCTTCTATTGTTAGTTTCCATATCATTCATAATAATTTTTTTCGAATCTAAGTATTATAATTTCATATGTTTTTTCTATTTTTCTTTCTCTCTTTATTTTCTGTCTTTTTTCTCTCATTTTCATCGTTATTTTTTTCTCTCTTTTTTTCGCTCTTTTTTTTTAGTAAAAATATTAAAATAATAATCAAATATGAATAACAATACCGAATCGATTGATATTAAAGCCGGTGAATTTATTCAGAATTCATTTTCGAGTGTTAGTGGCTCGCATACGATTTCGTCACCTCCGACACCGCAATATGATGGTTATACATCAGAAGAATCCACATCTTTTGTGCATAAAGTCGTTGGTCCTGTATTATTATCAGAACAAGCGGATATAGCGGAATATTTTTTAGATATCAGCATCCATATAGATTGTGATTATGGGTTTCGAGTAACCGAACTAGCAATGATTGATATGTCTGGCGGGAAGTGTTTGCATATACTGTATAAGCCAAGCAGAGCATGGCATGCATCATAAATGCCACATTTACAATCTTCTTCGGTAAGTCATTACTTGAAAAACCCTTCATTATTTCCCTGTCGGGAAGAAATATTCATGGCACGCGATATATTCACGATATTATCAAAAAAACCGAGGGCTCGCGTATATATTTTAACGGCATATGCTAAACTTACACTAATGGAACTTAACGAAAAATCGTTGCATGACTTGGACTATGAAGTCGTTAATATGGATCAAGTTTTTCGAGTACCTAGTGTTGATGATCTACATGAAGAATACTTTGGTATAAGCAATTTGGTAACTTGTAAACACCATAATGAGAATGATAGTTTTCATTGTACGGTGAAAAACGTTATGGTGATGAAAGCCTGGTACGATCATATTATCCATCCGCTGAAGCTTATGAATAATCTCAATATAAATGATTTAAGCCAGTTGTTCATTACAGCCACCAAAGAAATGATAATTACATTATTTCCCAGTTGCGTTGGAGACATTTATACATTTTTACCAGATAAATTAAAACAGGATGATACGATAAAATCACTTCTACCATGCTACGAACATGAACATGATGAAGAATATTATATCGATGATGATACATTGCGACAGAGTACTCGAAATTGTATGAAAGTAAAAGATTGTATCGATTGTCAACGTAAAATTTGCACGGATTAGAAATTCGTTATTTCGATCGCTTAACAATTTTGCGTATATTTGTATATATTTTGTAAATATATTAATGTATATATTTTTCCCCAATCATCCGCCCGTTCGTTTTTTTTATATTTTGTTAATCATTTTTTTTTTGTAAATATATTTTTATACATATGAAAATTTTGTTTGTATATATTTGTGTATATTTTTTTCCCTCAATATGTTTCATTCTATTATATATATTTTTCTTAATTATTTTTCATCCTTTTCCACTCCTTTTCAATTCCGTTTATTTAATTATTTTTCTATCCTCCCCCCCCCCCCCCCCCCCCCCCTCATAACTTAAAGTACTGGTAATGACGAAATTTACAAAATTCTGAACCAGTTGTGTATAATGTATATAATTATTGTTTAATTTTCGAATGTAATCCTGCATAATTTGTTCGTATCTTTTTTAGATAAAAAAAATTATATTCTTGTCTGTAATGCACCATTTTTCTGTAACAAACGAATCTAACTATTCAACTTTTTTCACGTACAACAAGTATTTTCCGCAGCTGTGTGAATTTTCATTAATTTGTAAGATACAGCTTCAGACTCTGAGTGTTCTCTCAAAATTTTTAAAATCTTTCGTAACCACAGTTTTATAAAAATACATGTTCAGTTTTAATATTTTTTTATTTCGTAAATATTTTTCGCATTATATATGAGTTCGTCTGTGAGGTGCTGGTCAACTGTATAGAGAGAGAAGGAGAAAACATGGTAGTTTACAATGCATAGCATGTTGAAGAAAAAACGCGATAGCAGGAGCAGATCAGGAATTGCATCCGCCGACGCTAGAGTCCCTATAGTTCACAATATTTTTCTCTCTGTGTTATAAAATTAGCTCAAGTATATTTTTATTATTTCGTTATGCAAAAATTTTTTCAAATCTTTTGTAATATGCATTGCACACAAATGTACGCTGCAGACAGCTGTTGCTTCATTACCACGAATATATCTTATAGATTTTCTGGAAATTGTAGAGAAATTCTCTTCGCTCAATTCTTCCAAGGTGATCTATTTTCAAAATTCAAATCACGCGTAATTATTTTTTTCCAAAATTAATCATCACTTTACAAATTATTAACACATTTTTCCGATCGTACATAATATTTTTTTATTATTATTATTATTATTTTATTATGTTTTCGTAAAAATTCTGGATATTATTTGCATTAATCATTGAATTTCACATTATACCATATATCACCCATCAAACAATTTATTTTTAATCTATCATACCTATTATTTTATCACTTAAATTTTCCCCAATTTGCAAATGTATTGATTTATACATGTAATGCGACTCCACCCCTTATAAGTACATTATTAAATAATTTTTTTTCTTTATTTCCCATACATGGCAAAGACAATGAAATCACAGCATCTATGATGTGTACTCTGTACGCCTCCACTAACCTATCATGAATTTTTTAAATTAGCCCAAACGTACTATTTTTCAATATCAAAAATTATCTATTCACTTTTACCACTTTCCCGATCATCTCTGTAATTTATTTTCTATATAATCACTAACCGACGAAAACGCTTCGTTCGTTTTACTCATACCGATGCAATCACTTCTTTTCCCTCATGCTATCGATCTTCAAATTTATTAGTACGACACGAAATTAATCTAAATATACATTCATGCTAGTAAAATTAATATATCAAAGTCTCTTTTCATTCCTTTATACATTTATGAAAAAAGCCTGCAAAATGTTTTAAAATTAGTCAAAGTATACTATTTTATTACCAAAAAAATTAGCTATTCCCGTATGCAGTTTTACCAACCATACATAATTTTTTTTTTTCTTCTATATTATCATTACAGCAAAGTTGTACAAAACCACAACATAATTTAATCATATTGAAACCTTCATATCATCCCTTTCATGCTGTACACCAATATTCAGTTCAACGATACGAAAATAGTCTAAATATACATCCATACTAGCAGATTATTATATCACCCCTTTTTTCTACTCAATTGTATGTTTCTGAAAAAAAATCTTGTGATATATTTTCAAAATTAAGTGTAGTATATGCTACATTGATACCTAAAAATTAGCTCAGGCCCGCATATTTATTTTTATGTTTCATTCATTTATAATTTTTTTAATCAAATCTGTTACAAGACTCTATAAAAGAATACAATAAGTTCCAGTATACATTAATACAGTTCTTAGGCATTCATTTACTCTATATTTTTAACATATACATTGTAAGTTCATAATGATCGATCTTCACAACTGAATAACAGTCATTTTAGATGCAGAGACATACAACTTTTAGCGAAGCAAACAATTCTTTGCTAGACTAATGATTGAAGACATCCTTTTTTCCAAAAACATGGAATAGCGAAGATTTTTACTCATTCAAAATAGAACGAGATAATTGTAACACTTAATCACATCTTTCCTTCATTCATCGATTTCAAACTGTGAAGGAACTTTCTACACCATGCATTCCTAAATCCAATCGCTTGAATAGCCTGTTATATGTCTGGGAGATAGCAAAGAATTTGATTTTATATGTGAAGAATGGATGAAGCAGCTCAGAATCCGATGTAAATGTGCGAGTCTAATTATTGAAATATAAAATTGAAGGAAATTTCTGTATTATGCATCATTTTAAAATGTTTATTTTTACATTTTTTTTTTTTTTTTTTTTTAATTTCCCTCACACTAGTATTTTCTTAAATGCATACTGATGTCTATGATTAGTATTCGTGATTAAAGAGAAAGAGAGTAAGATCGTATTATGATTGCATATGCAAGACTGTGTGAACATGTGTGAGTATGCATGTATGTAAAATATAAGAATGCACTAATAGAAAACATCAGCTCAAGCGAGAACACAGGTACACATCAAGTTATAAAACAAGAGAGATAAAAATATGTATTTTGTAATGATTGGCGTGTGTGTATGATAAAGAGGTTAACAACATAGACATTGAGTTTACCTTTGTAGTATTTTAAATGTAAAAGCAGTGTACATACCAACACATTTTCATTACTAGAAGAGACTTTTCATTTTTGTTTAACTTCAAATATATGGGTTAGATTCTTTTATTTATTTGGCAGTGTAAACGTTTTATTTTTCTTTGACTTATTCACAAGGATTCAAATGTATAACACGCACTTCACTCAATATATCACTCTTACATGATATTCAATTGACTTACTTAATAGTGGAAATAAACACACTAGGACAAGTATATTATATGTTGTTTATTCATCAACAGTAATTTATAGAAAGTTTTAAAGGTTTAAAGGAATATACAGTGCTAACATGCTCATTATATACATACTGTATTTCAAACTAATCCTTAATTACACTATTCATGAAACAAATTCTTGTTGGAAATTTTAATGAAATTTAAGAAACACATTATTTATTTTTTAATATATGTACTAATATCTCAAATATGTGATATTATCTAAACTTTTACCAAATGACATTACAAATTTAGTTCAGTGTAATTTACACATAGGATATATACATCTACATATATATGTAGATATATGGGTAGATATATATATAGATATATATGTGTAGATATATATGTAGTTATATATATATATAGATATATATGTAGATCTATATGGGTAGATATATATATAGATATATATGTGTAGATATATATGTAGTCATATATATATATATATAGATATATATGTGTAGATATATATGTAGTTATATATATATATAGATATATATGTAGATCTATATGGGTAGATATATATATAGATATATATGTGTAGATATATATGTAGTCATATATATATATATAGATATATATGTAGATCTATATGGGTAGATATATATATAGATATATATGTAGATGTATATATCCTATGTGTAAATTACACTGAACTAAATTTGTAATGCCATTTGGTAAAAGTTTAGATGATATCACATATTTGAGATATTAGTACACATATTAAAAAATAAATAATGTGTTTCTTAAATTTCATTAAAATTTCCAACAAGAATTTGTTTCGTGAATAGTGTAATTAAGGATTAGTTTGAAATACAGTATGTATATAATGAGCATGTTAGCACTGTATATTCCTTTAAACCTTTAAAACTTTCTATAAATTACTGTTGATGAATAAACATGAAATCTCTGTGAACAATATAAATGTTGAAATGTACATACAGAGAAAATTCACATGTGAGTTTTGATGAATTTTTAATTATCTGTAATAATGATATCAATGAGTAAAGCAATGGCTAATGATAGTAATAACAGAATAAATGAAGAAGTAAATCTTAAAAGTGAACTGGAAAGGATACGCAATGATATATTGAAAAAATATAATGCATTACGGTCCGAGTGGAAATCTTGTACAAATACTTCGGCTGTTGTGCTTGAACCTATTACAAAACAGTTATTGAGTATTCAGGAAGCATTACAAAAACATAAAAGGACGAAAAAGGATTATGATGGAATAAGTGATATGGTAATAGTAAAACAGCAGAAACTTCCTAGTGACAGTATGAAAGATGATGATGAGACTGATGTTAAAAATGAGGAATATTATGAAAATATTGATAATAAGCTTGGATATAACTCGATTAATACATGTGAAATAGATCCATTTCAAATAGATAGTGATGAACCTGTACCAAATGATCAAGTTTATGGAATACGATATAATGCTAGCACTTGTGAGTACATGATGGGATCAACACCGATTTCTTGGGATCGCAAATGCGGTGAAATTTATTTAGGAAAAGGAAGTAAGCAAATAAAATTCCCCTACACATCTGGACTGATTCATTTACTAATGGAAACGAATGTTGATGAGAATAAATATACAAATAATGATTTAAATCTATATAAACAAATACTTGAGTATACTAGAGCTCATTTACATGCTACTGGTGTATTAAAGGGTACTCCATTTCCTAAATACAGAAAAATAATACGACCGCTGTTTCAATCTAACATACAGAGTGTAAAAGTTTATTCGGGTAAAATAAAAAAGAAACGTACATATAGTACTGGCCGCAATGTATATCTTGAAGATCCTCATATCAATTATTCTGACGACCCTAATGACCTGGTTGAACAATTATTGATACTACACACATCTAAACAATCGGGAAATGCTAGTGTAGATACTGAAATTCGTATGATAGAAGAAAAGTTGGTTGAAGAAGGATATATTCAGTTAAATTAGCTGTTTTATGCTGTATATTATTAACAGCTGATATATTAGAATTTAACACCGAAACAATGTTTATTTTTATTGATTATGATGAATGTAATAAAATTTATTGAATAAATTGTACACAATATTGAATTAGTTCCTTCGTTATTATCTACTACGATCATATCAAATTATTAAATATACTTAAGGGATGGTTAATCGACACATTCAGATGTATAATGTATGATGTGGATGAAACTAATGAAGGTAGCAAATGAAACAATTTTCTATTATACGAGGTCGATAATCTGTTTTAAAGAATGCTAAAAAAAAAAAAAAAAAAAAAAATTATTTACTGCTCTGAATTCTAAAATGAATGAAGAAACTGAAGAATCATTTCAATCTGAGCTAGGGAAACTATTCAAATATCTGTAATAACATTTAATCTTCAAAGTCATGATACATTTGAAAAATAATATTTAAACTTAAATGAAAAGCTGTGCATGCTTCTGATTTTGCTATAGATTGTACAAAACAAAAAAAAATTAACAACTGAAATTATATTATGACACATCCTTAGCATCTCATATTTTCATGTGCTTTGTATAGATTTATATATGTAGAAATAAAATATAATATACTTGTCCTAGTGTGTTTATTTCCACTATTAAGTAAGTCAATTGAATATCATGTAAGAGTGATATATTGAGTGAAGTGCGTGTTATACATTTGAATCCTTGTGAATAAGTCAAAGAAAAATAAAACGTTTACACTACCAAATGAAAAAAAGAATCTAACCTATATATTTGAAGTTAAACAAAAATGAAAAGTCTCTTCTAGTAATGAAAATGTGTTGGTATGTACACTGCTTTTACATTTAAAATACTACAAAGGTAAACTCAATGTCTATGTTGTTAACCTCCTTATCATACACACACGCCAATCATTAAAAAATACATATTTTTATCTCTCTGGTTTTATAACTTGATGTGTACCTGTGTTCTCGCTTGAGCTGATGTTTTCTATTAGTGCATTCTTGTATTTTACATACATGCATACTCACACATGTTCACACACTGTCTCACATATGCAATCACAATACGATCTTACTCTCTTTCTCTTTAATCACGAATACTAATCATAGACATCAGTATGCATTTAAGAAAATGCTAGTGTGAGGGAAATTTAAAAATAAAAAAATGTAAAAATAAACATTTTAAAATGATGCATAATACAGAAATTTCCTTCAATTTTATATTTCAATAATTAGACTCGCAAATTTACATCGGATTCTGAGCTGCTTCATCCATTCTTCACATATAAAATCAAATTCTTTGCTATCTCCCAGACATATAACAGGCTATTCAAGCGATTGGATTTAGGAATGCATGGTGTAGAAAGTTCCTTCACAGTTTGAAATCGATGAATGAAGGAAAGATGTGATTAAGTGTTACAATTATCTCGTTCTATTTTGAATGAGTAAAAATCTTCGCTATTCCATGTTTTTGGAAAAAAGGATGTCTTCAATCATTAGTCTAGCAAAGAATTGTTTGCTTCGCTAAAAGTTGTATGTCTCTGCATCTAAAATGACTGTTATTCAGTTGTGAAGATCGATCATTATGAACTTACAATGTATATGTTAAAAATATAGAGTAAATGAATGCCTAAGAACTGTATTAATGTATACTGGAACTTATTGTATTCTTTTATAGAGTCTTGTAACAGATTTGATTAAAAAAATTATAAATGAATGAAACATAAAAATAAATATGCGGGCCTGAGCTAATTTTTAGGTATCAATGTAGCATATACTACACTTAATTTTGAAAATATATCACAAGATTTTTTTTCAGAAACATACAATTGAGTAGAAAAAAGGGGTGATATAATAATCTGCTAGTATGGATGTATATTTAGACTATTTTCGTATCGTTGAACTGAATATTGGTGTACAGCATGAAAGGGATGATATGAAGGTTTCAATATGATTAAATTATGTTGTGGTTTTGTACAACTTTGCTGTAATGATAATATAGAAGAAAAAAAAAAATTATGTATGGTTGGTAAAACTGCATAGGGAATAGCTAATTTTTTTGGTAATAAAATAGTATACTTTGACTAATTTTAAAACATTTTGCAGGCTTTTTTCATAAATGTATAAAGGAATGAAAAGAGACTTTGATATATTAATTTTACTAGCATGAATGTATATTTAGATTAATTTCGTGTCGTACTAATAAATTTGAAGATCGATAGCATGAGGGAAAAGAAGTGATTGCATCGGTATGAGTAAAACGAACGAAGCGTTTTCGTCGGTTAGTGATTATATAGAAAATAAATTACAGAGATGATCGGGAAAGTGGTAAAAGTGAATAGATAATTTTTGATATTGAAAAATAGTACGTTTGGGCTAATTTAAAAAATTCATGATAGGTTAGTGGAGGCGTACAGAGTACACATCATAGATGCTGTGATTTCATTGTCTTTGCCATGTATGGGAAATAAAGAAAAAAAATTATTTAATAATGTACTTATAAGGGGTGGAGTCGCATTACATGTATAAATCAATACATTTGCAAATTGGGGAAAATTTAAGTGATAAAATAATAGGTATGATAGATTAAAAATAAATTGTTTGATGGGTGATATATGGTATAATGTGAAATTCAATGATTAATGCAAATAATATCCAGAATTTTTACGAAAACATAATAAAATAATAATAATAATAATAAAAAAATATTATGTACGATCGGAAAAATGTGTTAATAATTTGTAAAGTGATGATTAATTTTGGAAAAAAATAATTACGCGTGATTTGAATTTTGAAAATAGATCACCTTGGAAGAATTGAGCGAAGAGAATTTCTCTACAATTTCCAGAAAATCTATAAGATATATTCGTGGTAATGAAGCAACAGCTGTCTGCAGCGTACATTTGTGTGCAATGCATATTACAAAAGATTTGAAAAAATTTTTGCATAACGAAATAATAAAAATATACTTGAGCTAATTTTATAACACAGAGAGAAAAATATTGTGAACTATAGGGACTCTAGCGTCGGCGGATGCAATTCCTGATCTGCTCCTGCTATCGCGTTTTTTCTTCAACATGCTATGCATTGTAAACTACCATGTTTTCTCCTTCTCTCTCTATACAGTTGACCAGCACCTCACAGACGAACTCATATATAATGCGAAAAATATTTACGAAATAAAAAAATATTAAAACTGAACATGTATTTTTATAAAACTGTGGTTACGAAAGATTTTAAAAATTTTGAGAGAACACTCAGAGTCTGAAGCTGTATCTTACAAATTAATGAAAATTCACACAGCTGCGGAAAATACTTGTTGTACGTGAAAAAAGTTGAATAGTTAGATTCGTTTGTTACAGAAAAATGGTGCATTACAGACAAGAATATAATTTTTTTTATCTAAAAAAGATACGAACAAATTATGCAGGATTACATTCGAAAATTAAACAATAATTATATACATTATACACAACTGGTTCAGAGTTTTGTAAATTTCGTCATTACCAGTACTTTAAGTTATGAGGGGAGGGGGGGGGGGGGAGGATAGAAAAATAATTAAATAAACGGAATTGAAAAGGAGTGGAAAAGGATGAAAAATAATTAAGAAAAATATATATAATAGAATGAAACATATTGAGGGAAAAAAATATACACAAATATATACAAACAAAATTTTCATATGTATAAAAATATATTTACAAAAAAAAAATGATTAACAAAATATAAAAAAAACGAACGGGCGGATGATTGGGGAAAAATATATACATTAATATATTTACAAAATATATACAAATATACGCAAAATTGTTAAGCGATCGAAATAACGAATTTCTAATCCGTGCAAATTTTACGTTGACAATCGATACAATCTTTTACTTTCATACAATTTCGAGTACTCTGTCGCAATGTATCATCATCGATATAATATTCTTCATCATGTTCATGTTCGTAGCATGGTAGAAGTGATTTTATCGTATCATCCTGTTTTAATTTATCTGGTAAAAATGTATAAATGTCTCCAACGCAACTGGGAAATAATGTAATTATCATTTCTTTGGTGGCTGTAATGAACAACTGGCTTAAATCATTTATATTGAGATTATTCATAAGCTTCAGCGGATGGATAATATGATCGTACCAGGCTTTCATCACCATAACGTTTTTCACCGTACAATGAAAACTATCATTCTCATTATGGTGTTTACAAGTTACCAAATTGCTTATACCAAAGTATTCTTCATGTAGATCATCAACACTAGGTACTCGAAAAACTTGATCCATATTAACGACTTCATAGTCCAAGTCATGCAACGATTTTTCGTTAAGTTCCATTAGTGTAAGTTTAGCATATGCCGTTAAAATATATACGCGAGCCCTCGGTTTTTTTGATAATATCGTGAATATATCGCGTGCCATGAATATTTCTTCCCGACAGGGAAATAATGAAGGGTTTTTCAAGTAATGACTTACCGAAGAAGATTGTAAATGTGGCATTTATGATGCATGCCATGCTCTGCTTGGCTTATACAGTATATGCAAACACTTCCCGCCAGACATATCAATCATTGCTAGTTCGGTTACTCGAAACCCATAATCACAATCTATATGGATGCTGATATCTAAAAAATATTCCGCTATATCCGCTTGTTCTGATAATAATACAGGACCAACGACTTTATGCACAAAAGATGTGGATTCTTCTGATGTATAACCATCATATTGCGGTGTCGGAGGTGACGAAATCGTATGCGAGCCACTAACACTCGAAAATGAATTCTGAATAAATTCACCGGCTTTAATATCAATCGATTCGGTATTGTTATTCATATTTGATTATTATTTTAATATTTTTACTAAAAAAAAAGAGCGAAAAAAAGAGAGAAAAAAATAACGATGAAAATGAGAGAAAAAAGACAGAAAATAAAGAGAGAAAGAAAAATAGAAAAAACATATGAAATTATAATACTTAGATTCGAAAAAAATTATTATGAATGATATGGAAACTAACAATAGAAGATGTGTGTGCATTCATAGCGGTGAAGGCCTCAACAGATTTATTTTTAGAGTCAGGAAAAAAAATAAAATAAATAAAAGTTATGAACGGTCGGAAAAAAATGTTTGGAAGTGTAAAAAAAATATACTTAGGCTGCTGGCTTTGAAATAATTAAACTTAGGCTTCTCGAAATATTAAAAAAAAAAAAAAAAAAAAAAAAAATCGCGGTAGTGCGAGTGAACGATGCGTGTGCTTTCGCGGAGGCTAACGTTATGTTGAATAGAAGCGTAGGAATGGACGGTGCACTTTTGCAAAGGGATCGGAGAATACAGAAAAATATAAAAATACTTAAGCTAATTCTATAATATTTATATGTAGAAAATAATATTATGAATGATATGGAAACTAATGGCACGGTGACGACTTAAACGTATGCAGGATCGTCTATAGGTGTGGGTTGTGAACGCTGCTTAGGTTAGATTCGGGCTTTTAAATATTATACTTAGGGGAATTTTTTAAAATTTCTGTACTTAGGCTTAGAATTTGAAAAACGATGTAGCATGAATGACGTTTGAATATAAATTAAATGTGGTGGCGTAGTGCACAGTTAGTATTCTATTCCTTTCTTGTAACACTCGAAAATAACAGAAAATTTTACGATAGTGATTGGCGTTATACACCGCGGGAATATAGATCTTCTCAGACATACTGTTCAAGATGGCTCTCGAACACTTGCTATCACAATGTATTTGGCAATGTCGCTCAAACACGGCCGCTCCGAACAACGCGAATGGTATAAATGAATGAGATTGTCGAACAGGTTCAAATAGTGTACGTCTAGATGTGGACCTTTGATTTGGCCGTGAACAAACGACCGATGTAACTATCTTCCGCCTGGATGATGCATACATCAGCCATTTAAAAGTCGCCATTCCTCGGGGGTGGCATTTAAAAATATTCGTTAAAAATAAAAATATTAGACGTGTGCGTGTGTGTATGTGTGTGTGTGTGAACATGTAGCGATCAGGATTCTATCAATGATGCGTGATGACCTGCTAGATGATCGGGTAGTTAATTTCGAGCGAACGTCTAGAATTCACCCCCTGCATTCGCATCACGCATAACCGGTTGCTGGAACATTCAAACGTTTCCGTTAAAATAAAAAAATAAAAATAATAATAAAAACATCGAGCGAACGGCTGGAATTCACCCCCTGCACCCCGCGCCACCCTCAACCAGTTGCTGGAACATTCAAATATTTCCGTTAAAATATTAATTACAATAAAAACACCGAATAAACAGCCACAATTTTCCACCTGCACCTGCGATGCCCTATTTTGATCGTTTCAACGATAAAATTTCCGTTAAAAATAATAGTAATAATAAAAACATCGAACGAATGCCTGGAATTCACCCCTCGTAGCAGCACACCCGCCTGCCCTCATTCGATCGCTGGAACCATCAGATATTCTTCTTAAAAAATAAAATTAAAAAAAAAAAAAAATGCCGGAACGGAGCACGACTCGGAAAATTCCTTCAAAATTTGGGTTCTAAGTGATGAGTTTCGAACGTTTTTAACATTCCACCAAAATTTTACACCTCCCAACCCCCGAAAATTAAAATTAAAAATTATGATACATATATTACATGTAGAGATCTGTATAATACATACACATAATAGTAGAACGCGCCGTGCGTGGGAATGCGGGTGTGTGGAGATGCGCGCCCGATCGGATAGCCTAATTTTTGGAACCCGGCTAGAATACTTATGCCCCGAATTTCGAAAAATCACGGTAGCGGCCGATGCGTGCGTGGGAACCAGCGGCACACTTCGCGGTGGCGGCAGCAGCTACAGGTGAATCACGGAAAAGATTATGCTAATTAGCGTGGCGGCATCCCTTTGTGCGCCAGAATTGGTACCCCCCTTCTACTCATATATCTTTGTATTTTAAATTGTTTTTTTAACCTTTTGATTTCCTTTTTTTTGTTACAGACTTCTGCATTGTTGACTCAGTATAAATTTCGATGAACTTATTATGTATCATGTTGTATAAACTATTTGGTTCATTGATTTCATCCCGATCACATACTGTTAGATCGTTCAATACTTTCTACTAAATAAACTTCTTTTTACTGGCTCTCTTTTATCAAACGATATTACCACTTTATACATTGCTTCGTTCATTCTCACCCTTCCTTTTTTGTGTGTTATCCAAGGTCGATTCTTTTTTGTCGATTATCTCTGATACGGTAAAGATTTGAATCCCATTCCCCCCTTTTTCTGTTCTTGGGCCAACCTCCATGTTGACAAATCCATTAAACAATGAATGCAAAGCAATTAACTGTTTTTTTAACTTAATGTAATTTTTTATCCGCGTCCAATACCAAGATCAACCAGATTTCTGAAATGCTTTGTGTAATATTTTATAAATAAAATTGATTTATCTACTGAATAAAAATTCTTAATTGTGAAATTCAAAAAATTAAAAAAATACAATACATATTATTTTGCTTAACATCACTCACATTATTAGTTCCCTTCTGAATCATTACAATCAATTTTCTTTATATACAGAAAAACGAATAATTCCTACTTTATACAATGCTTCATTCATTCTCACCTTTCCTTCTCTGTGTGTTACCCAAGGTCTTGATTCTTTTTTGTTGACTATCACTGATCCGGGGAAGATTTGAGTCCCCTTCCCCCTTTTTTTCTGTTCTTGGGCCAACCTCCATGTTGACAAATCCATTAAAAAAAAAAATGCAAAAGCAATTAACTGTTTTTTAACTTAGTGTAATTTTTTGTCCGCTTCCAATACCGATATTAACCAGATTTCTGAAATGTGTTGTACAATATTTTATAGGTAAAAATGATTTATCTACTGAATGAAAATTCTTAATTGATTTGTTACATTCAAAAAATTAAAAAAATATAGTACACATTATTATTAATGCCGTAAGGACTAGGAGAATATAGAGCCAAATATTTATTCGAACAAATGTTGGTGTATGCAATCTTTGGAAACATAGACGCTACGTGATGATGATGATGATTTTGCTCAACATCACTCACATTGTTAGTTCCCTTCGGAATCATTACAATTAATTTCCTTTGTATACAGTAAAACAAATATTACATAAATCACTTAATTACCTTCAGGTAGACGTTCGTTTTAGAAATTTTTCATTTTTTTATATTTAATAAAATAAATAAATAGAACACACTTGAATATGTATGCTATTTTTAGAAGAGAAATAAGTTCATTGCGTTTACCTTCACGAAGAATACAACAGACACTTCAAAAAAAAGTACCGCTCTGACATTTAATGGCCTATGTGTGTTGCACATTACAATAATAATGTTGTTACGCATTTTGACATCAGCATTCAGCCAATCAGAATTATATATCGAATCGCGAATTTTATCATTCTGTAAGAAAAAATATTTTAGAACAAATTTTTTATAGTTTTTAAATTACTTTAAAAAAGTGATTACAATTTTTGATTTGTGTGTTGTTATTATGTTTTCACATGACGTTTTAACAATAACGAAATATCACTATAAACTTATACAAATTATATATCAACGACAAAATTTGTAATCGTAACGGCAATCGTAATCGTAATAATACCAAAAAGTAAACACACATATATGTATATCAGTTTTACTTGGACAGGGTAGCTATATTGCTATGTGCTAAATACGTTAACATAGCACATAACAGCTAAATAATAATGTTTAGTACATATATCTAATAGTTATATATATATATATATATATATATATATACACATACAAGGGCATCACCAGCCGATTAGCCGTGGGGGGCAAGAAGATTGAAGGAGGATATGAATTATAGTTAAACAAGAATAAAATCTTAATTAAAACATATTTTTCGTGGGTTTCTGGCAAATTGTTCTACTACTTTATTATAAAAGTCAAATTGGCCATACTCATCGTGGCCAGTTAATTAAAAAGTTCCGAAGCTCCAGAGGGGGGGTTCTCCTCTGCCCCTCTTGTAGACGCCCATATATACATATAAGTTCTTTTACGTTTTTGGGATAAGTTATTGTTGTCAGCCGAAATTTTAAAATAACTTATTTATAATTTGTAAAAAAAAACACAAAAGATGATTTAAAAAAACAAACAAGTCTACCGAATTCCCCTTTATTAATTTTATCACTACACCCGAATTATTAAAAACATATACGTGTAGAACGAAAAGAAGTCCCGACGAATAATTTTACATACGAACTAATGTAACACGACTTTAACGAACAACAAAATACACATAAAACGATAAACACACTTTATATTTTCGTACACTTTTAAAAGAAACACGTTTTCCCGCAAAAAAAACACACAATGGCCTACACCAATCCGATACATACAACTTTCTAGAACTAAACTTTTCCAGACCGCGATTGCTTACATACCTCCTAATTATAATCTCCACAGTTTTCCATTATCTTCTTTTTTAAACTCCTTCCACATCCTTTTATAGTTGGAGGAGATTGGAACGCTCACTCTCCTCTTTGGGGTTGCTCTTCTAGTCATTCTAATGGCCTGGTCATTGAAGATATAATTTCTGACTTTAATGTTGTACTCTTAAACGACCTTTCCTCTACTTATTTTAAAAATCAAACGACTTATAACTCCATTGATCTAACTTTCACTTCTCCCAACGTCGGCCTTAATTTATCCTGGAAAACCTTGGACAACATTTTTGGCAGCGATCATGTTCCTATACTTCTATCCCTCAATAATTTTCCTTTACCTCTATCCCATAAACCCCTTTATGCTTGTCGTTGGAATCTTAACTAAACCAACTGGCTCAAATTTCGCAACACACTGGACTCATTCCTTTCATGTATTCCTACAAATATAGATCCTGTTCAGTCTTACAACTCATTTACACAGTTAATTAATTCAAGTTTGTCCTCCTCTTCTCCACCAATCAAATTTTCTAAAAATCCTAAGCACGTCACTGCTTCATCGATATGGTAGGATAGTGAATGCAAAGCCGCTTTGATACCAGTATATCTGCTTTCAAAACTTTCCGAGCTTGTCCTTCGACCTCCAATCATCTAATCGATAAACAGATAAACGGGAAGGATAGATTTGTTTTCAAATTGGCCAAAAAAGAGTCCTGGAAAAAATGTTGTTCCTCTTTCTCCCGTAACACTCCCTTTTCTCAAATTTGAAGGATGACTAGAGCTTTTAAAGTCTCCCTATATCTTCGAATGTTCCATTGCAAAAGTTAATTCCTTTTTTAGATTCGATTTCTCCTTCATATGTGCCCAGCTCTGAAGAACTTTTCCCTCCTTCATTTTCCAATGACTCCTCTCCTCATTTCCTCACCCTACCCTTCAACATGAACGAAGTGCGTTATTCATTAAACAATGCTAATGATTCTTCCGCAGGGTTAGACGGTATACCTTATTGAGTCCTTAAAAAATTGTCCAGCCAATCTCTTCCTTCCTCTTAGAACTCCTTTGTGATTATTCCAGTCCCTAAAAAAGATCCTTCTTCCTTCCGTCCAATATCCCTTGCTCCGTGTTTAAGGGAACTTTTCGAAAATATCCTAAATAGACATCTTATTTGGTGACTGGGAAGTAATGATTTACTACTACGTAACATGTTCGGTTTCCGTCCTGGCCTTGGTCCCTCCGGCTGCATTAGCTACTTTACTTCAGACATTTATAAGTCATTCTTAAATAAAAATTATACTCTAGCTACGTTTCTTGACATTTCCAATGCTTTTAATAATATGCATCTTCCTACCTTATAAAATAAAATGATTTCCATTAATCTTCCATCTCAATTTATTTCAATTGTTATTCGGTTGTTCCAGAATCGTGCGATTCATTTTTCTACACCTCCTGACTCTACTTTCAGAACTGTGCACAATGGTCTTCCACAGGGCTCCTGTTTAAGTCCTAAGTTATTCAATATATATATATATATTCTTAATATAGCCTCCTTCCCAATAGGGTCGTCTTCCCTTTTCTTTGCTGATGACATCCTTCTATATTCCACTTCTCGCGATCTTAACTCTGCAAACGAAGAAATGAATAATTCCTTGTCAAGATTAAATGACTCATTCTCAGATCTACATCTTTTTATTTCACCTTCTAAATCCGCGTGTATTAATTTCACTTATCGACCTTTTAATCCTTCTTTAATAAACCCTATATATAAGTGATTCCTATTTATTTTAATTGTTTCTGGGTAAAGGTCCCCGGTTGACAAGCCCCCCCCAAAAAAAAAGAAAAAAAAAAGTTTCGTAGGATTAAAGTGGCTATGCGAGATTGTACGAAGAAAGTAGTATTAGGCGTGTTAATCCCCCCCCCCAAATTATCAGCAAAAGGTACTGAATATATAAACGAACAAAAGTATCAGTGTGACATGATTATAATATAGATAATGTAGATTATTTGCAGTGAAAATTAATAAAGGTTCAGCCTTCTGGAATAACTATTTACAAGCCTGCTAGAACTCATCTTAAAATTGAATTAGATGTTTAGTGTTAAAAAAAGACTTCGATGACTTAACGAACACTAAATTTTCTTAATTAATCAAATCAAATAAAAAATAAATCATTAAAAAATAAAAAAATAATGAGCATGCATTCAAAAAGAATTTTTTCTTGATCTGAATTTTTTGATTTTGTTCAAAACTATAAAACATGTTCGTTGAGTAATATTTTATTAATTACACGTAGTGAAGTAGTTCAAATACACTTACTAATTCATACAAACGAGTTCCCGTAAAACATGTCATAAGTAACACCAATAATACAATTATTACGTATCCGAGGTTTACTGTTATTTCTATGATGGTGGTACTTTTCTGAAATAAAGTGAAATCAGATATTACAATTTTTATTTAAAATTATTGTATTTTAGTCTACATGGCACTGTTCGGTACACTTAAAATTCAACTTTCAAGTAAGTGCATGCAGATAGCCATTTAACAATTCTTTAAATTTTACAAAATATACTTTTTTTTTTTTTTTTCTTTTATAATAATGGAAGAAATTGAATCCCTGATTAACGGTAGCAATGTGCAATACAATTTTGGTTGGTGTTGCAGTTGACCATTTAAAGAATAGTAACTATTCTGTGGCCGATTGTCACGAATGGGCATAATAATAAGCGACGCAATAATGAGGACAAAAGTTAAACCACGGTTACATAATACACTAACTAATTGGAATATATTTAAAGGAAAAATCCAAAGAAAGACCCTGGATATGATCTGATAACGGCTACACCCGGCATAGTTTTTCGTATGTATTTCTCGGATAAAATTCGAACCGAGTAACGTAACGTAATTAATATTGAATGGTTCGAACGGTTGAGAAGTTGGAATCTTATTCCGATGCCGAACCAACAACACTATCGGATTAGAACTCTCTTACGCCAACCATAACATTTTGTAGCTCCAGATAAAACCACATCACAGACCTTCTTCTCCTCCAAGCTAGATTCAACTTTTTGCACCATGCTGAATTGTACAGTGTTTTGCTCTGAACCCAAATTGGTGAAATGGGATAATTTGTTGTTCATCGACTAGAGGAAATATTCTTTTAATTAGCAAGATTCAAGTAACTCTGATATTACCGGAAGTAACGAAATCGGGATGTATGAAGTTTCGTCAGTTGGCGGCTTACCAGACTTCGATACCTCCAGATCCATTACTATTTGTGGAAATTTTAGTTGCACTGAATAATACGACACTCTCATTATTGCATTAAATATGTATGTTAGCATGAGAAGACCTTTGCGTGGCAGTTCCTTTAGTAAGAGGATGTGAATAGTATGTGTAAGTGGGCGCATGATAAACATCTAACTATTAATATAAAAAAATCGAGGGTTTTGTATATAAGAATGTCCAGTAGATATAGAACATATAAGCCATCGATCACAATGCATAACAATAATTGCTTACATAATTACTTGCCTTCTACTTTGAACTGTAGGTGCACACAACAGGAAACGACAAAAGAGATTAAATATTTAGGATTAATCATTGACAGGACAAACTCAAAAAAAATCAAAAACAAATTAAAAGTTAAAGACAATTTTACATGGGCAATAAGAAGGAAAATATGGGACTGGGCAGGACATATTGCAAGAATGGATTCCACAAGATGGACTAAAAAAATAACAGATTGGACGATATACGAAAAGAGAAAAAGAGGAAGACCGGAAAACAGGTGGGAAGATAGTTTCGCTAAAATGTTAAAACACAAACAATACCATCAGGTGGCTTATGACAGACTATAGTGGGCTTGGTTGAGGGAGGCCTTTGCTCGTTTTCAGGGCTAAATTAAATTATACAATAGTTTATTTACTTCAATGTATATTGTGTAACATTATATCATAAGGCTAATAAATAAAAATTGACAGGACATTATCCCGGGACAAGCATGTTATAAATTTATCTAATAAAATCAGGCAAATGATACCGGCACTTTATAAATTGGCTATTTCAATACTACATTATGGAAGTTTACGTGTATACTATAACGCTATAGTATTGTCTAGAATCATGTATGGGATATCAATTTGAGGTAAAGCAAAACGGACGATAATCAAAAAGATTAGTAGTCAGCAAAAGAAATGCTTAAAGATAATATTACCTAATAAAGATCAAGTTAACAGCAATATTAGCTGGTGGAGAGAGAAAAATGAAATGTCTCCAAGGATGTACTACTTTTATCACCGATTACTTGAATATAAGACCACAAATATATAATAGCTACAATGACAAGAAGTAGGATAACAAGGAGTAATAGGGAGGTATATTTTATTCGACATAAATAGTAAGATTGATAATTCTGATGAAATAGTTCTAATTAAGCTTCTAGAACGAATCCCAGAAGATATAATGCTAAAAGAAATAGGAACTTGGAAAGTAATTAAGCAATGGTTGGTTGATAACATTGAGTGACATTAGATTAGATAAATTGGGAACTGGCTGTGGAATCGACCATTCCGATATATTTGTCGAACATGTGGTTATGAAATTGTATAACGATAAGTAGTTTTTCTTTTTTGGTTTTTATCTTTTTTAGTCTTGTTTTATTATTATTATTCTATTTTTAGTTTTTGTATTTTCCCACTGATTTATAAGTACGAAAATTAATAGTATAAGTAAAGAACTATTGTAACACATTTTTTCTTGAATAAACGATGATAAGCGTGTTGGGCACCCACAGATGGGCATCGACGGGGTTCACTTTCAGAATGGAAATACCAGGTAATATATTAATTTTTAAAACGTTAGTAATATACCGTTGTAATGCATCTTTCGGGATTGTTGGAGACGCGTTTGAGAAAATGATTCTTTTGATTGGCGATTGTAGTTTTCGGCAATGAATAAAATTGGATTCAATTGTGAAGCCACTTATATCGTCGATGAAATTATTGACCAATTCAGCGCTTTTTAGGTAAAGAACTACAATACCTTCAGTGACCATGGAAATAGCGACAATGTTTTGAGGTCCTCCCACTGAGCCCTTCATAGCAATAATGTAGTCACGAATTTCGTAAACACCTGCAGTATGAAATACTAATCCCTGATCATCTTTCGGATGTTCAAAGTTGGTCAAAGGAGCTGTTTTTAAATTGACTTTGCCTGCAAACGATTGCATGGGCGTGGAATAGGTACGATTAAGTTCAGAGGAATGCGGAGAGTTGTTGGGAAGCGTGGTTTAGAATCTCAACGAGCCTCAGCCCGCTGAATTTCAAATGAAATGCTCTAGCCCAAGTACAGGATAGAACAGCTCTTTATCGCGAGAAAAAAACGAGACAGTTTTCGAACAACAAAAAAGAAAAGATAAAAACGGATTGAACAATCAAGAACGCAGTAAGTGACGTCTTTACATAGCCGAAGTAACACGTATTTTCCAAAATCGAGTATTTGTTTTGCAATTTATCTTAACATTTTCAAAATCTTTTACTTTTTGTGGCAAGAAGTGTAGAGTATTAGGTGCAGCATTTCTATGACTTAGTTCGTAAGTTAGATAGATGACTGCAATTGATCACAATCTAAAATTGTTTCATCATTTCTCTTCTATGATTGCTTGAGTGGTATTTCGGAAACCAGCTTTTCAAACTGAAATCGCTTGCTATAATTATTTTCCTGCCTAATATTTTGGAGAATTGTCCTCATCATTCTTTGAATAAAATTGTGATCAGATGACAATGCATGGATCCTATATTGTGATGAACTTTCTTACGTTTAAAACAATCACCGCTGGTTAATACGCGTAAGCAATATGCCGTAAAAAAATGGTTTTATCTTATTATTATTAGAATTGTAACATTATTACGAATTTCTGCATCGAGATGTATGACTCAGTAACTTGTACAGTTTGTTATGATTTCAAAATCAAATTTTTATAGTTAGGTTATTGCCGACATGAATTCAGGAAAAGATTGTGGCATTTGAGATGCGAAAAAACTTTCCTAAGTAAATGCCGTGCCTACTGCAAAACATGTTAATTTTTTTCAGTAGTCCTTTGGAAAACAAAAGTCTTTAACTTATTTGGCAGTAAAACAAGTTTATATTTTTATCTGTTTTCTAAAAATTTCTTGCAAATCATAAATGATTTGACGAATTCATTTATTCTAACTCTGCAAGCAAATGGTTTGGAAACCATCAAATTTTAAACTTAAAAGCATTATAATTTGTGTATAAATAAAGAAGTTTCTGTAAAATAGATTTTAGATTCTTTAAGATAGTATTTATTTCGAATAATTATATATAAAATTTCGTTTAAAGTACATTTATACTCAGCAAATACGATATCTCTAAAGTTTCATTTCTGTAAACAATAAAAAAATTTCATTTGCTGTCTTCGTTAACATTTACTTTGTTGTTCGTAAGTGATAAGCGGTTGTTCGTTCGCGTTGTTTAATAGATAACAATTGTTCTCCGATAATAACATCATCTTCGATTTCTTCGGCATTTTCGTTATCATCGTGGCGATAAAACCGGTGAGATTGTTCTGATTTTACTATTTCGTGCGCGTATTTCGCCTGCTCATTTCGACAGCTGACAATTTTAGTTCGTCTTTCGGTACTTCAGACACTCGAATTCTGTCGTGTTTTTTGTTTTTTTTTTCTTTTTTTTTTTCCTTTTTCCAATTATTATTTATTTATTTATTTTAATTTAATCGATCGATGAGTTCGTCCAGTGGGGGCCGCCCGGCGGCCTCCTCCAAAGATACGAAATTCAATACCAATAAGAATAATTTAAGTCTCAACCTGATGGAAACCGACGCTGCCGTAAAGCGTAAACCTTCCGGCCCCCTTTCACCGACCGTGTCTCTGCCTAGCAAGGATCTACGGCTGTCTCAAACTGATCTCAACGCTCCCACTAATATAATCAATAATAGTAACAATAAAAATAATAATAATAATGAAACCGTCACTAAAGCCGTTGAAAATTTTAGTATTAAAAATAGTAATAACAACGGAAGTAAGAATAATATCAATAACAACAATAATAACTCTGTTAAAAACGGTAGTAGTGAACATAGTAGCAGCAATAATAATAATAATGCTAATGATAATAATAATAATAATGCCAATGATAATAATAATAATAATAATGCCAACGATAATAATAATAATAATAATAATAATAACAATAATGATGATGATAATAATAATAATAATAGTTTAATTCACAGTAGTCCCGAGGTCTACCCCTCCGACCATCCAGGACCCTATTCTATAATTGTAGAATATAATTCAACACAAAATAACATTGGGAATTATCATCCATTGGCGGTAGCCCGACTTCTTGGTACAGTCTCCTCCTCCTATTCTAACATTACTACCCTAGGTAGAAATCGAATATCTGTTTTCTTTCCTTCAGTTCTTTCTGCTAACTCCTTCCTTCAGAACTCATCCTTTTTTTCTTCTCATAATTTAAAAGCTTTTATCCCCGTTAATTCCATTTACAAATTGGGAGTTATTTCTGGAGTTGATCCTTCCTTCTCTGAAGAAGAAATACTTGAGGGGCTTGAATCTTCTATACCCTTTTCCTCTATCAGGCGCATTTTAAAAACCGTCGAAGGTAAAAAGACACCTACTAGATCAGTTGAAATTAAATTTACTAAATCTTTCCTTCCAGAATTTATCACTATTTTTAAACTCCGTTTCCAAGTTCTGCCTAGCGTCAGACCTCCTACACAATGTTCCAAGTGTTTCTTATTTGGTCATATTGCGAGGCACTGTCGTAGTTCTAATACTGTCTGTTCTCACTGCTCTTCTAAGCATTCCTTATCAGACTGTCCAAATACTCAAAATCCTCCTGTTTGTCGTAGTTGCAAAGGTGACCACTGTTCCTATGACCGTAGATGTCCTGAATGGATTAGACAAAAGGACATCAAAAGAATCATGGCGTATGAAAACCTATCTTTCCATGAAGCATCAAAGCACAAGGATAATTCCTTAGTGTCTCAAGCCTTTTCATATGCAAATCGCGCATCTGTTTCTGTTCCTCTTCATAACACTCACAATTTTCCTACTATTCATTCTTCACCTCCAACTAAATCTTTAACCTTCCGTAAAACAAAATCGCCTAAATTCTCTTCTAAGCCTACTCCCCATTTTCCTTCTCTTCCTGTCTATCATATTCCTTCTCCCACAAATGGATGGGCACTAAGCAAACCCTACCCATCCTCTAGTAACGATTCTTCTAACAATCCTTCTAACCTCTCTTCTTCTTCTGAATTTTCTCCTTCTATTAATAATCTCTCAACAGCCATTTTGGACTTGATATCATCCTTTAACGTTGACTCCTCTTCAAACTTTGCTAATTCTCTTTCCGCTTTTCTTTCCAGTAACCTTCACCTTAAATAATCCTTATTCTTTGCTTCACCTTTGCACTCGCAAATATATTCTCCTTCACCTTCTAGATAAATTTTAACTCTGTTTTATCTTAATTCTCTCCTTACTCATTCTCCTTTTTCTTTTATGTTTCTCTCCCTCTTTTTAATTTTTCAATATGTCCTTCAAATTTAATATTCTCCAGTGGAATTGTCGCAGCCTTAAAGCTAATAGACATGCCTTGGAGAGTTTACTTGATATGCATCAAATTCACATTGCCTTAATTTCCGAATCATGGCTCAAACAATCTGAAACGTTTCATCTTAAAGATTTCTCCGTGGTTCGTTCTGATAGAATAGACGGCTACGGTGGTGCTGCCATCCTTATTAGAAATAATATACATTTCCAATCTCAAAATGTACACTTCTCTTCTGTGCCATCTTCTCGTGATCCGAATGTAGTCCACATTTCTATTCCTTCCATTTTTCCCCGCCTATTAAACATAGTCTGTACGTACTTTCCTCCAAATTTTAATCTCAATAATTTTCCCTTTCCCTCCTTTCTTAATAGTATTCCTCCCCCCTTCATTATTGGAGGTGATTGGAACGCTCATTCTCCTCTTTGGGGTTGTTCTAGTCGAAACAGTAATGGAGTGGTTCTTGAAAACATTATCCTCGGACATAATCTTATCCTCCTTAATGATCAATCTCCTACTTTGTACAAAAGCCCTTCCATTTTTAGCGCAGTCGATCTCTCCTTTTCTTCTCCTGATCTTGCTCTTAACTGTTCCTGGAAAACTCTTGATGGTACTTTTGGAAGTGACCATGTCCCTATTATTGTATCGTTCAAAAGTCTTCCCCCATCATCCATTTACTTCAAGCCCCTCTATGCCTCCAAATGGTGTATCCCCAAAACTAATTGGGAACAATTTAGTCGTTCTGTTGACTCTTCTCTTTCCCTTTTGCATCATAACTTAGATCCTATTTCAAAGTACAAATACTTTACAGATTCCATCTTACTCGCCCTTTCTTCCTCATCACCTCCAGTGCCTTCTAAACCTCGCCGTCATGCAGCTTCATCCTTATGGTGGAATAATAACTGCAAGGTGGCTTTTGATGCCAGCGTCGCTACTTTTAGAACCTTCCGTCACTGTTCCTCCTTTTCAAATTTTATTGACCATAGAAAAGCTAACGCTAGAGCCAGATACATCCTAAAACAAGCCAAGAAGGAATCTTGGAAAAAATGTTGCTCTTCCTTTTCCCGGACCACGTCTATTTCCCAAATTTGGAGAATGGCCAAAGCCTTCAAAACTCCTAAATCCGAACACCCTTCTTATCATAACATCTCTTCTGACATACTTGAATCCTTTATTGACAATCTAGCTCCCAGTTATGTTCCTTCCTTTGACGAAGTAAGTTCTCCTTCTTCTTCTCTTCCAAATTCATCTCACTTCCTCACTTCAGAATTCCACTTCAATGAACTCCTCTTTTCGTTGCAAAAATCCTCCAATTCGACTCCAGGAATCGACAAAATTTCCTTCCTTGTTCTTAAAAATCTCTCTAATTTCTCACTCAAAATTCTCCTCGAAATTTTCAATTCTTTTCTTCTCTCAGGACTTACACCTCCTATTTGGAATTCATTTATAATTATCTCAATTCCTAAGAAAATTCCAAATTCTTTTCGACCTATTTCTTTGGCTCCTTGTTTAAGAAAACTATTCGAGAGTATGCTAAACCGGCGCCTTGTTTGGTGGCTGGAACATAATAATCTCGTCTCCTACAATATGTTCGGTTTTCGTCCTGGTCTTGGTCCTTCTGACTGCATCAGCCTTTTTCTTTCTGACATATATAAAGCTCTTCTCGAAAGAAAATACACGATCGCTGCCTTTGTTGATGTAGTTTCTGCTTTCGATAAGGTTCATCTTCCATCCCTTAAAAATAAGATGATTTCTATTGGCATTCCTGTTCAACTTTCTTCCCTGATAATTCAGCTCTTTCAAAGTAGAACCATTTATCTTTCCACTCCTTCCTTCTTTGGCTCTAGATGTGTATTCCGTGGCCTTCCTCAAGGGTCATGTTTGAGTCCTACTCTTTTTAATATCTATTCGCTTGAAATAGCTTCTCTTCCCGTCTCAGCCTCTACACTCCTTTTCGCGGATGATATTCTTATTTATTACTCCTCAACTTCCATCCTCTCTGCTAAAGATGAAATCAATAATTCGTTGAACTTGCTTGAATCCGCTCTATCCAACATCCATCTAACCATTTCATCCTCTAAATCTGTTTGTATGGTTTTTTCCTTTCGTCCCTATAATACTTCCTTAATTAATGTCTCTTTGAACAATTTATCTATTCCATTAGTTAGGTCCTTCTGCTATCTTGGCGTTTTCCTAGACAGTCGTTTATCCTTTCGCGAACATATTTCCTACCTATATACTTCCTGTCTTAAGAGAACTAATTTATTAAAGGCTCTTTCTCCACACAAATGGGGTGGCGACCCCAGTGTTCTTCTTATTCTATATAAATCTACTATTCGTTCCAAACTTGATTACTGTTCCTTCATTTATGGCAATGCTCCTAAACATCTTCTTTCCAAACTCGATAAAGTCCAAAATTCATGTCTTCGTCTTTGCCTCGGTGTTCTGAAATCCTCCCCCATTCCTGCAGTACTTTCAGAAGCCAACATTCATCCTTTACACATTCGTAGATCCTTTCTTGGGGATCGCTTCCTCATAAAACGTCTTCCTATTAAGTCTTCTAAATTAGTTTCTGCTTATTCCTACATCCTGGCCAATTGGCGGTTTTCTCCCCTGAAAATTCCTATTCTTTCTCATGTCTCTCGACGTCTTGCTCCTTATTCTTCATTTATCTACTCATATCATAAACTCCCGTTCTTTACATTCAGCTTTATAGATTTTTTATATCCTCCTAATTTGTTTTTCCTTCCTTCTCATACTAAATATTCGCCTTCTATCGCTTTAAGCGAGTACAACGCAGCTTTGAGGACTCTATTTCCTTCTTCGTCTGTCCTCTTTACGGATGGTTCCAAAAGCGATGAGGGGGTCGGAGCTTCCTTTCTTATTTCTTCTCTTCCACACTACGAACTTTATAAACTTCCTTCCTTCTGTTCCATTTTCACTGCAGAATCGTATGCAATACTCCGTGCAGTTCTCTTCATTGCACTTTCCTCCTATAATAATAAATACCTTATTTGTTCTGACTCCATGAGCGTCTTGCAGGCTATATCCTCCCCTTTTCCATCCTCTTCATGCGACTACATTATCCTTTCCATTCGTTCCTTAATTGCAAATCTCTTCTTAGTTCGTTCCATTCAAATCGATCTTCTTTGGATTCCCAGTCATAGCGGCATCGCAGGCAACAACCTAGTTGACTCGTTTGCTCGCTCTGCTTCCTATAACGGCAAATTTGTCAATAAATTTCCTGCCAATAATATCCTCTTTCCATCCAGACGAACACACCTCAAATCATGGTTGGATACCTACATTACCTCCTTTTCCAATCCTCATTCCTTTTACAAACTCTTGCAACCTCTTCCTTCATCACGTTCCTGGTTTGCTGATTTCCCTGGTTTCAGTCGTTCCGTTATTTCCTCCATAACACGTCTTCGTCTCAACCATAATTGTCTTCCTTCCTCTCTCTTTCGTTTTTCTATTGTTTCTTCCCCATACTGTAATTTTCATCCCTCGGATCATGACTGTGTTTGTGATGCAAATCATATCCTTTTTGAATGCTCTCTTCTTGTACAGCAGCGTTCCCTCCTCTACACTAAGCTTCTCCACCTAAAACTACCTACTCCTTTTTGTGCTTCCTACATACTTTCCTTTCCTTCACCAGATGTTGTTCCAATCTTAGCGGAGTTCATTTCCTCTATTTCTTTATATATCAAAATTTAATCCTGTTTTCGTAATTCTTTGATGATGGGTCATTGCCCTTGGTTGGCGTTCCCAAAAAAAAAAAAAAAAAAACATTTACATGCGGCATGTTTGCCTGCTGATAACAGAAACATATTTCATAATAACAAAATATGAAATTTAATTATTTCTTACCGCCAGTGCATTAAATTCTGATAAAGTTATAATAACCCCTCCGCCTAAAATGAGCATAAAATAAAACGAACCAAAAAATTTCCCGGCATCGTGATGCATTCTGTAAAAAATAAACAAATAAAGATATCTTAGGTTACATGTTCATCATCAATTTCTGTTCGAAGTGTATAAAATGATAAATATAAATAAAATATTGATCATTAGATGAAATTTTAAAAAATGCTTCAATTAATATTTTTTCCTTTTCTTCGCGAATTTCCAACATACAAACACCTTAACTAAACATTAAAAACTGTAATAAACAATAAACTTAGTAGCAGTTAAAATTTCATAGATTTGTTATTGAATATAATACAGAATTTTGAATAATGCTTTTTATAACATATATCATCGCCATTACACGTTTATGGTATATAAATAATTGTTGACACCGATTATTAGTAACCTAACCTTTTAACGACCATATCTTTTTTTTTTTTTTTTTTTTTGAGCATGTCGGCTAAGGACGTTACTCACTTCAACGGTATGATGGTATTAATAATTATAAAGGAAAAATATTACAAATGGAACATACGAAAGAAGCTAACAAAGGAATAACCAAAGGAGACGGAAAAGAAAGGATGCTGTGAGCGCTGTAGGGCGTAGGGAGGCCAAGACGCAAAAGACCGGAATACAGTATCGCGCGTTCTGAAGAAATGGAAGGACATTCAAGGAAAATGTGGTTCGCATCACAAACGAAGTTTGCTTCTAACGGATCAAATGGACAAAGAGGAGACTGAGTAATGGAGAAACGAAAGAGCGAAGCAGGAAGCAAGCTGTGGTTTAACCGAAGTCTAATTATGGATGAAATAGTTGACCGCCTCATGTTGGGGAAATCAACAAACCACGGAAAAAGAGGAGGAGTGGGTTGTATGGATAAGTAAAAGGAAGCAGGATTGGAAAAAGAAGAAGGATAGAGATCAGACCAACAGTCACGATGGCAACGCGAGGAAAGAGTAAGAAGACTTTGAGCTGGGAAATGCCTAATAAAGCGACCGTTTAAAGCAGCCGAACGTGCCAACGAGTCGACTAACTCGTTGCCCGAAATTCCACAATGACTAGGAATCCACAATAGATCAAGACGGACAGAACGGGAATGAAATAGATGTGAAATTAAGGAACGTATGTGAAGCACGATAGGATCAGCGGATGGTTTAGGAAAGGGAGTAGCAATGGCTTGTAAAACGCCTTTTGAATCAGAAGATAAGAGAACCTTGGATATGTTGTTAGAGGAGGCTATAAAAAGGATTGCCTGTAAGATCGCAATAGATTCGGCTAGGAATATGGAGGAGAACGAGGGGAGTTTGAACGACTCAGAATAGCCGAAATCCGGCAAAGTGAAAGCCGCTCCAACCCCCAAAGCTGACTTTGAGCCATCTGTAAAAATTAAGGTATACGAAGGAAAGAGCGAGGATAAAACATAGTTAAATTCGTTATGAGCAGCGGGAGAGGGAAGAGACTTGACATACGAAGGAAGAAAAAGTAAACTGAGTGAGTAAATAAAATCTAGGAAATTATAGGTAAAATAAGGGCATTTGTTGTAGGATAGAACAAAAGGAGAGAAGGCCCTGAGTCGTGAAGAAATCAAGGAAAGGATTGGGGTTTTACGAGGAGAGAAACGCCAGTTGTTGAATATAAACCAGTAGAAATTAAGTAAGTAGGAATTGGAAATATGAAGACGTTTAATCAGAAATCGTTCACCTAGATAAAGTCTTCGGATGAATAAAGGACAGGAACCAGTTTCTGCCAAAATGGCTGCAATAGGAGAGGAGTTCAAGGCACCGATACAAAGACGAAGACACATATTATGGATTTTATCAAGTTTAAGGAGAAGATATTTAGGAGCACTGGCGTAAAGGAACGAGCAATAATCGAATTTAGAAAGGATAGTGGCCCTGTATAGCATCAGAAGGATATAAGGATCCCCACCCCAATTACGGGAGGAGAGAGCCTTCAACCAATTAATCCTCTTGAGAGCCGACGTATAGAGATAATTTATGTGATGATGAAAGGACAAGTTACTGCTAAGAACAATGCCAAGGTAGGAGACAGAAATAACTAAAGGAATAGGAAGATGGCACACGGATAGATTGACTGAGGAACGACTATAAGGACGATAAGTGAAAACCATAGCTGCTGATTTCTCAGGAGAAGTAAAAAGGTGAAGATCGGATAACACATTATCCAGAGAGAAAAGAGAGTTGTTAAGCTCCATGACGGCGGAAGAAAGATTAACTGAGGAAGAGTAGATGAGTATATCATCGGCAAAGAATAAGGAAGTAGATGATATCCGAAGAGTAGCTAGGCTATGGAAATAGATGTTAAAGAGAGTAGGGCTAAGACATGATCCTTGCGGAAGACCCCGAAAGACCACTCTAGACTCCGAGAAGAAGGGAGTGGAGAGCTGAATTGATCTATTGTAGAAAAGCTTGAGAATTAAGGAAGCGACCTGTAATGGAACATTAATGGAACACATTTTATGTAGAAGAGAAGGTAAGTGAACATGATCGAATGCGGAGGTAACATCAAGGAAAGCAGAGACAGTGTATTCTTTGCGAATAAGGGATTTGTACACGTCAGATAAAAACAACGATAAACAGTCCGCCGTTCCCAGTCCCGTACGGAAACCGAACATGTTACTGGGAAGAATATTGTTGAATTCCAGCCACCAGACTAGGCGTTTATTAATCATTTGTTCAAACAATTTTCTAAAACACGAAGCCAAGGAAATAGGACGGAAAGAATTAGCATTCTTTTTTGGAATAGGAATAACAATAAAGGAGTTCCAAATTGGTGGCGTAGTACAGGTATGCAAGAAGGAGTTGTAGATAGAAAGCAAGGTATTCAGTGCGGAGATTGATAAGCTCTTAATAACCAGGAAAGGAATGCCGTCTACTCCCGGACTAGAGGAGGAGGAGGAATTCTTTAAGGAAGAATGGAGTTCATTGATGTTAAAATCGGAAGACAGAACGTGCATAGAGGATGTAGGTGGGAACGCCGGAGGACATATTTCCTCCAAGGATGGAACGTATAAGGGAGCAATTGAGTCCAGAAAAGAGATGAGCTTCTCCGAAGGAAGGTTGTAATAGGAGGGACGTTCGGACCGTGGGGACTGAAAGGCTTTCGCCATTTTCCAAAGATGAGAGAGGGAGGTGGATCTAGAGAATGATGAACAGAATTTCTTCCACGCATCTTTTTTGCTCTTTTTGAGAATAAATCTGGCCTTAGCATTGGCCTCCCTATAAGCAATGAAATTATCGAAGGAAGAGCAGGAACGGAAGGCTCTGAACTTCAAAGAACTGTCTCTAAAAGCGACCGAACAATCGTTGTTCCACCATAGGGAAGAAGCAAGAAGATTAGGGTTCTTTTTAGAGAAGCGGATAGGAGGAGAAAAGGCCGACAACGCCGAGGTAATCGAGTCGATGAACCTGTTGTATTGAAGAACAGGATCTGTTTGGGAATGTATGTTGGGGAGGGCGGAATCGACTCCAGCCCGAAATTTATCCCAATCAACTTTGGTTAGGTACCATTTGGAAGCATGAGGAACTCTGGAACAACTGGGATCAGGAGGAGGACGAAGATCGTGAAAGGAAAGAATAATTGGAACATGGTCACTACTGAAGGTACCCTGCAAGGTTCTCCAATGACAGCTGAGACCGAAGTTGGGAGAAGTGAAGGAAATGTCAACCGAACTGCAAGTCTGCGCGCCTCTAAAGAACGTCGGAGAATGATCGTTAAGAATAACGAAGCTATTGTTAGAGATGAAATTTTCAAGAACACGACCATTACAGTTGTAGCCAACCGAGCCCCATAGAGGAGAGTGAGCGTTCCAGTCACCACCAAAAATAAAGGGAAAAGAAAGAAAATTGGACAATAATGTAAAAGGAAAATTGTGGAGATCAAAATGCGGAGGGACGTATGTTGAGATAATATGGACTGGTTGAGGATGAATATTAGGAACAGAGATATGCACCAGGTTTGGTGACCGAACGTCAGAAGGAAAATAAGCGGAGTGATCGTGAACGTGAAAATAAATATCATTCCTTATCAATATGGCGGCGCCGCCATATCCATCCGCCCGATCAGAACGGATTAACTTAAATCCACGAATGGATATACTCATGGACTCAGTAAGCCAAGTTTCGGACAACAGAGCAATATGGATGAAGTAAGAGTCAAGAATCCCTTCCAAGGCCTGTTTGTTGGCTCTCAGGCTCCGGCAATTCCATTGGAGAATATTCAACTTATGAGACATGAAAAGAATTCGTAGGATGAGACGAATGGCTGGACCAGAACGCCAACGCAAGAAGCAGAAGCCAATTGGTAAAGGCGAACCATGCAGCCAACAGGACTAGGGCAGAAACAATACAGATAATGGAAAAATGAATCCGCAGCAATCCAGCAAAGAGTATATTCAGGAGAGACATACCAAAGGTTAGAGGCCTTAACCTCTATCTTGGAAGTTACTGTCAGTTTGCACCACAAGACAATCCACAGTACGGCATAACGATCCTTATTTTCGGTTGCCAGTCGAAGACGTAGCGGAACGCATACGCGGTTGGTTAATAGAATCGCCGCCCAGAAAGGCAAATCGTCATAAATGCGATTAATAGCTACCATGGAGAAATTCTCCAAACGAGTGCTATTCTTGATGAGCCTATATTTCTGGTAACTTGTTCTATAAGCATAATCGAAATCTTGGACAATCTTTGAAAACAGACCTGGTAAATCTTATTATTTACTGAAATTGTTGATAATACATGGCGAGAAAAAGGATCGTTCGGTAATTTGAAAGGGAAACAGCAGTGCAAAACAAAGTGGAGAAAAAAAAGTGAATCCTATCTAATGCTTTCTAATCGCTAGAGATTAGTCACCGAATGACGCAACGTTGCGATTAATTTCGAGAATGCTTATTGAAGAATCAAAAAACCGACCATTTCACACGGATGGGAACTACAAACCGGATGAACCTGGCTTTCTAATTAGATTATATATATTTACCAAAAATTAATCGAGCAATTCCCGCATCATAAGCAAGCTCACGTATAATGCATACATAATCATGTGACTATAGTATCGAAAATCGTTTCCTCAACAAAAGCTGAAGCGACTTAGGGAAAACTAGTTGTAGTCTTTAAATTCACCTTCTGAGACACTATTCCAATTTTTGCCGGCAGGAAATGTAGAAGCCTCCATTGTGGCAGCACAGGAAGTATCTTTGATAGATATTGCATTGCATTTCAACCGTTTTCAATACATGCATGTCCTCATGAAGGTCCTAACACCAATTAACACACCTGTTTGTTAATGATTAACCGGAAATGGTTGTCTGAGCGCTAATTCAACTTCCCTGCTCGCGCATATATATATGCATTTTCTGTCCTTCACACCCCAAAACCACTGCTCCTACTAATACACAGCACAAACAACATCAACTTATTTCTAATCCAAATATTAGTATTTCAGTTAATCAATATTATTCATACGACTGTAATGAGTTTCCGCTCCACTCATGAGCTAATAGTATAAAAGAGAGTATGCCAGTAATAAAATTAATCATAGTGCTTTGTTTCTGGGATTTAAAAATTGGTGCACGCTTTGAAATTGTAAGAAATCTTAAAAGGTACTCTTCTCTGCTGTTATTACTGCAGATAACGCGAATTGTACTGCCGAATAATAGTGTTGGAGTTATTCCGAAGAAGCATTGCAGCGTTGGCTATTCCTTTACTCTTCTCAATTTTAAATTTTCAGTACTTTTTGGGCTCTAGTCTTCCTATTTCAACTTTACAACCAAGCTGATGGCTGTACTATGTTACGTTGTTTTCATTTCCCTAATCGTCTTTTTCCAATTATATAATTATTTTTGATTCCGTGAATATCCTTTAAGCATCTCTTAACCTTTTCTGTTTATCGCCTTTCATATATGCTCTCTCATCTATATTATTTCTTCTCATATTCTATTTCGGTCGATTTACAGTGAGCTTCTAACGGTACTGCTATCAACAGTTATGAAAAAACGGATTCTTCAGTTCGAGTTGTTGCTCCTTCCCGTTTCTGTTTTTAAAATATCCTGTCATCTAACCTCTTACCGCTGGAAAAAAGTTTCCACATTCGATTTGAGCCAGATATTTACGCGTTTTCCTTTTCTTACAAATTTCACCATTTTCTTCAATCTAGTCGTTCACCTACGTTTTAACCATTCTCTCTGCTCCCTTCACGTGTTAACGCCTTTTCCGGTTTCCTATCTATATTAACTTCCTTCAAATTAAGCAGCGATTTGTTGCGTTGAACAGATCTTCCTCGATTATTCATACCTATTATTATCGCGCATCCGGTCGACTATATACTACGACAGCTCGTCTAACATTCTATAAATTGTTCATCCCTTTCTTTAGACATTATGCTATTTTATTCATGTTTTAAATATGGTGTTTTGATCAAATTAATATTTAACTAAAGATTTTTTTCTCCATTTTCATTTAAGGTTTTTCTACATTCATGATTTTAGACTAGAATTAGCACATTAAATTATATGCAGTACGTAACTGCTGTGAAAACCAACGTACATTGATTGAAATATTAGAAAAAGAAAAATTAGATAAACATAAATTACCTCATAAGAAGCACATGCTGCTTCACAAACATCTGAAATTGTTTTTCACGGTGTTTGCTATTATAATCTACGCTGGAGGTAAATTTTGTGTTTAGAAGTTCGTATTCTCCAATTATGGGCATGTATACACTAAAAAATGAACACACTATTCCTCCTCCTACGCCAAATAAAATATAACCCAAAATTAGATTGAAATAAATCGTTAAAATTTTTGCGCACTGCTGATAATTCGGAAGCAGATTATGAATTTGTAACAGGAACAATTGTGGATATAGTTGAGAATTCTCTGGACCAGGCGAAAAAATAATCATCAACGGCGGTAACAAAAACACGATTGAACTGAATATTACGAATGACCAAAACATGAAATAAACGATCGATCTGGCTTTTTTCGCACTTATAAAGCTAGATTCATCTTCAAATTGAAAATCCAGCTGTACTCTTACCGCTTCGATAAGTTGGTAGTAGATATGTCGATTCCATAGCACAGAGTACCACGTAACGGTGGTGCACGCAAACACTGAAAACGAATTAGTGTTTCTAGTGAACGATTGCAAATCGGTCGATTTTAAAATACAAACAAACGAAAGAAAGAACATAGTAGTGATGTGGATTCGTTGGAACAGAATGGCGACTTTTTGTAAACGTCCTTTGAACGAATTTGCTACAATAACCGTTCATTTTTAATAATTCCAGGCCGCATTTGACCATAAAGTCCTTGGTATTCAACGAACAGCGCGAGGAAAAGATTAATTTCACAAGTCTGATGAGAGACATGTTGTTATCGAGCCAATTTGAAGATGGTAAAAACAATCTCGAAAAATATATTTTCACATAAAAACCGTTAAAACTGCTATGCTTAATACAAATATTCTAGCTTAAAATGATGAATGATTTTTTCAATATTTATAGCTGATGTTACAGAAATATTAATTTGATTTAAAATTTAAGCGACGTCTGCACCCTGTTATTAACGAAAGGTGTAATTATGTGAACTATATGAATGAACTTCTAACGTAAAGTTGTATATATATATATATATATATATATATATATATGTATATATAGATTTATATACGTGGAACGTTCAATAAATCACGTAAGCACCTTCGAAAAATAACCTTCCCGGCATCCAAAAATGATGAAAAAAATACCAAAGAAACTAGAAGAAATACTTTGTTTTTTGACATAATTTCCGAAAGTATTAGGGAATTTACGAGTTTATCGAAACCGTCATGGTAAAACTGGGCGGTGCATTTAGTGAACAATTTCGTTACTACCCCCGTGACTTCGTCGTCTGTTACGAAACGTTTCCCACGCATTTCAAATAAGGAAGCCATGAAAATCGAAAGGTGCCACATCAGACGAGTGGGCTGGATGTGAAAATTTATCCGCATTTTTTTATTTTTAATTCACGTGCGAACGAGAACAGATGTGTGCGGTCGCGCATTATTGTGCGAAAGCACTGCTCTTCAGACTGCAGCCATGTCTCAGCCGATTAATCGCTCGGTGACGTGCCACATGAGTGTCACGGTAAGTGTTCTCCGTTATCGCATCCTTTTGTGTACGAAATTGCAACAGTAGAAGTCCGTGCCGGTTGCAGAAGATGGTTGCGAGAACCTTCCAGCAGAGCATTCAGTTTTGGCTTTTAGCGGACCTGGTTGTCCTTTCATTATTCACACTTTACTCGCTTCCTTTGACTCTGAGACACACTTACGCGTCATAGTGCTATTTGCATGGTATATTGTGCACAGTTTGCGATCAATTTTTGCACTTAAGCTGTCAAAAATTCTCTGACCGCGCGTGTCTCCTAACTCATCGACTTGAAAACGTTCACCGACAAGTTTCACACGTGCGTACAGAAGTTCTACTGATTAGATCAAGACGCGGAAAATGTTCGTATTTTTTCCTCCTCTGCCTCCCACATAAACTTCACACAGTTTCATCAAACAGCGTGAGTGAAATAAGTCGTGTAACTTTACTTGTTGAACGCCCCACGTAAGTATACATATAAATAATTAAAAAGACATTATCAAATTTGTCACTCTCGCTAATTTACCTTCTATATTAAGTATAGTAAGTTAATAATAACAGATATAATAAACAATTATAACAAACAAATAAGATAAATTTTCCTACTTAGTAACGTTTTCGGGCATAATCCATCATCAGCTAAAACAATATGTGAACAGATACAAATTCTAAATTAGCTTCAGTACATAAAATCTAATTTCTTTTTTCTTTTTTTTTTATCATTTATTTTATTACAGCATTATTTAAAATAGTAATCAGTATTACACACTATAAATTATACTTATGATCCATTATTTTTAAATAGTTTTCTGGAGCAGGTCTTTGGGATGTAGACGTTTTAGCTGTCGTTCCCTTCGGTTATCTCTCATTACCGACACTGTCACTGTGTTCATGATCTGTTCTCATTGATCTTACTCAGACGCAAAAAGCATTTCGCATTTGGCGACTAGATGCCTATTAATTTGCTTACATTTTTTATCTAAGCATATTTGTGGTTTCCGTCACTTTCCCAGCATAAGATATTTGTGTACCAGCGATAATTTAGATCATCGTAATATTCCTGTATTTATGTCTTCTGTCTCCATTATTCAAATGCTATTTTTCTATTCAATATTTTTAATATCCTTCAATGAAGTGAGCAGCATCTATACATAACTGAAATCATGTACCCCGTGTAGGATTTTAAATTGATGCAGGCTGTATGGTTAGCGGTTAAACTTCGGCAAAAACCACATACATACAGCCGTTTCTGGTTTCCACATCATACTGGTTCTTAACGTAAATGATACTCAACGAGCCAGTGTTTTTTTAGGCAGTTCTAATGTGAGAACGTATTACATCATCTTAGTTTGCCCGTAGGAGCTGCGATTGTGGTAGCGGTGACGAAAACACTATTTGAGAAATATTAATCATATTACCGTCGCAATCTTCTTCATCGAAAAATTGTTGAATCAGTAGCGGTGTTCAAACTGTTACGATTATTATCATTCGTGATAAAATATTTTTATTTTATTGAATATAAAAATTAAAATTTTTACTTATCACATTAGATACTGAGAAGAACACAGATTTGACCAAGTGCATACGCAGAACATATAACTAACACTAACTGATTTAATAATTGTTTTCAGCTAGTGAACTTAATTTATGACTTTGGAATATAGTTAATAAATATTGGAGCATCATACTTGGAGGTGTGTGTATATGCGTATGTAAGGTGCGGACTTACGAAAGTAGGTTTATATTGGAATAGAAAGTAGACGAGCGGTAAGATCCAGTATTGACATAATTGCAACAGGATGGTGCGTGTTTGTAAGTGCAGTAGATTCGGTGTGCTTAGAAACAGGTGATGCGCTTTCACAGTTCTGTTAACGGTTGTGTATGTGGTAGCAGCCAGTGAACTATTGCCAAGGCTGGGAAACAGTTATGTATAATTAGTAAAAAGCAAGGTGGGTTGCGGAATAATTGTTGATATCGGAATTGTTAAACCTCTACAAAGTGGTGGAAAACATCGGCGAAGGTTCAACCGCAGACGTGATCACGTTATAAGATAAAAGTCATATCGATGTTTAAAAAGAAATCACAGATCTAGAATTTTCGTAATCACACTAATATTCTATACTGGGGGAAAAATGGAGACCATCAGTTCGTGTACATTCGAAATGTTAGAAAAATCTTAAGAATGGTATATCCCGAAGCCAGATACACTTTCTGGGCCTGTTTAGAATCATTGAAAGAACAAGGAGACCACGAGAATTCATTAAAATGTGAAAGAGCAAGCCTGGAAAATATGTACGAATTGTAATCGCTAAAAAATCCAAATATCCGTTTAATTTTTATAACTTAAATTCATTCAAGGTATGTATGTTTTCGTTTGAGTTTCGTAAAATTATATTCCTTCAAGGTCTTATAAATTTTTCATAAATGACGTATGATTTTTACAAACCTGCCGAAAATTTTTGTTTTTTTGTTTAATTTGTGTAAATTTCCGTCGCTCAATGTGTTTGTAATTTTGTTTCATAAATGTTTGAAAACATTTGCAATTAATACCTCCACTTTGCTGTCTCTTTCCCCACCTTATCCGTGGATTCATTTAAAGAAAACTCTGTAGATGCTGATACGTAAAGCTCTGCTGAGTTAACTGAATAATAATCTGGTAAGCTATAGGGTACAGTTCGACATATAGATAGCAGAGATTTCCCATCTGCTTCAAGTGACGTATGACTTCCACATCATATTTATATAAATAGTAGCTGAGATGAGTAATTTATGTGATCTTTCCACCTGAGTTCATCATATCAGTATAATGCAAGGAAAGTTTACCTAAGCAGATTTAATTGATAGAGTGCGATTTTTTGTGGAGATATTCCGCTTTTCCATACATTTCTCTACGTGACAAAAGTGAACAGTCATTGTTTTCGTTGAAGAAAAGCTAAGACTATTTTCCGTGGCCCACTGAGATATGTTGGAAACTGTGTTCTGCAATATTCTTTCGTCGGTACTAACATCTTGTCAAGGTAGAAAAATGGCCATATCATCAACAAATAAGCTATGAAATCTTTATTTTGATGTGATATTTTTTAACATAATAATCCATAGCGTAACTTTTAAAATTGACCCTTGCGGTGCTCTAAATTTAAGTAGATATGGAGCTGACAATGTACTTTCGATGTGTACCCTGAGTGTCTTGGCATTTAAAAATTCATTATGAAATATAATGTATTTTCACTTATTTTGTTCACAGTGCATATAAAATTGTTCGTCTCTACGTAGTTTCGAAAGCCTTTTTAAAATCGAAGAAGACTGATAGAACGTAATATTGCCAGATATGAGTGGATTTTTTTATTTATGCAACATAATATGTCCATCGTAGATCATTTATTTCGAAATTCAAACTAGAATGAAGAAATTAGACTTCAATTTTATCCATAATAGTCTGCGAGGGAGAGAGGATAGAAGTTTAAAAGGAACTTGAAGAGATATTATAAAAACGTTACTTCATCAAATTAACAACACTTCACCTTTCGACAGTGTCAACGATATTGCTGGTGTGAAAAAAAAGATGTTGGTTATGGAAGAAGACGTATGATTCTATCAGCTTCACGATACAAATATCGGGCGACCCGATCGCATTAGTGGAATAATTACGATTATTACAACAGAACAGAAGCTCTAACGCCAGTTTAAGCAATGGAACTTTATCAACGGAAAAGAAATTGACTGAAATTTACCTCGACAATATTTAGTATAATGTCAAAGTCAGTAACTTCTGATTCAGCATGGTCTAGTTAACGAATTTGATAGACAATAACAAACACGATGTGTGCAAGTGATTGGGTTAAATGATCTTTGGCAAGGTACTTTCATTAATGTTCGCCAGTACAGATATTTTAATCGAGGTTATAAATTTATATCGAGGTGTTAATACACACGTTTTCGAAATACGGTTGAACGGTCCCTTTAATGATCTTGAACAAAAATAACAGTTGAAAAGAACGTAATCTTGCCTAAATATTTACGAGCCGATCGAGGTACCGAATTTTACAATCCTCGTGTATGCCCGATCTTAGACAGACCCAATATTAACTTGTACAATTCATATTCATCCTTCAAGGCATTCATCGTGGAACGGTTTAATCGAATTTTAAAAAGTGTCACTTGGAAAGAGTTTACTGCTCAACGAAGATCACAGTTTAAACACTTCTAAGACCGCTCCCGGTCATTTCAGATGCGGAGACAGATAACTAACCCAAAGCAACGCAGTTCTCTACTGCAACCTTTTTTCGAAAACATGAATAGCGAAAATGTTTACGCTTTCAAAATAAAGTAAAATACTTTTTCCCTTTATTCAATACATTACCAACCATATAACCATGTGTATAGCACATAACGATCTTTCTCATTCGCTCATGATTGATATTCTATCGTCTTAATTACCATTCAAACCATACACGCTATCGCGAACATGCGCACCAATGCTACATATTACCTCATTTTTGGAAAATATTAACGGTATACTTGGGAATAAATATTACCATTATTATTATTTTCAACTATTTATTTCTATAATTCAAACATCCCTCTGTACGCGCTTTGCAAACAGTGCATAATTTTTACACACTTCTTCAATACGTCAAGATGATATTCTCCTAGAAAGGAAAATTTCTAGACGGAGCATTTCCATTTTTCTTTTCTGTTACTCGTAGTATTACATTGTGCATGCACATCCAAAAATAGATGGCTGTTACCGAGATAGGAAGACTTTTCCATCTGGCACGAGTTTGCAAGCATGGATCAAAGTGGTGAAAGATGTGGACGCCAACCTTCGATAGCGAAGACGGCTCAAGAAGAAGATACATCTACAGTCCCAATTTAAAAATAAGCATGAATACCGATATTCCCGATACCTGGCCATAAATAATATTTGCTAACTAAACCTCCATCGCCGGAAAAGTGCGTGATGTAAAGACAATGTTTTATTCACCATACTCACGTCTGTACACTTATTGGTAACTACGCATATAATTATACATGCGCTCCGGCAGAGATAAAATAATTAAATACTCGTCATCTCTTTTTTTATTTCTACTTTTGTTAGCTGTTAACTACGGCTTCGCCATTAATACCTGGTTAAATCTGTGTCTAAAAATTATTGAAAAAAATTGTGTTTTCTCTAGACACTCTCTTAAATCGTCATTTTATTTTATTTCGTGTTTTAAATTTTTACGTGCTTTGCCAAAATTAGAGTCCATTGAGTGCTATTTTTAAAGGTCTCACAGCTTTTATCATTGCAATCATCTGTTGTTTATTCCTTATTCACCTTTTTCATCATATCATTAGCTTATTCTAAAAAACCATCGAAATTATACCGCAACAAGCTCCTGGTAGAATAAAAAGGAACCAGGAGAGTATCACAAGTTGTAAAATATAACAATTTAGATAAATTTTTAAATCGGTAAATTTGAAATATTAATCTTTTAGACACCCGGTTTGTTAATAATTAGTAAAAAAATGATAAATTTTATATGTAAACTAATAACAAGTTGCTATAATGTAGGACAAAAAGGAATTTAGCTTCGCGAATGTTTAATAGATAATTTTTAAGCAAAGATCATGACTACGAAGGTTTTTTGAATTTTCAGAATTTATCTTGTTACGCCAGCGATCGGTAATCAGTATCGTACAAGGGTAATTCCGTAAGTAAGGTACACATTTTTCCCTACGGCGAAGGGTTAGACCTAGACAGCTGATTTTTTGATATGTTTTAGATCGATAACCGGTCTTGGTAGTTCGCTAGATGTGTTAGTATTGTTTTGTGACCTTGGTGAATATGAGTGCCTTGTTCGCTCCTTACACGCGCTTAGAAGTACGCAGTTTAATCCGTTATTATTGAAATAAAAAAAAAAAACTCCGACGCAAATTCATCAAAAAGTAACTGCTGCGTATGGCGAGAAGTCGATTTCGCGAAAACAAGTGTCAGTTTGGTGTCAAAAATTTAATTCTGGCGTCACTGATTTGAACGATGAATTCCGCATTGGACGGCCTAGTAAAAGAGCGCACCGAAAATTCAATTCATCGGGTTGAAGCAGCCATTCTCGCCAGTAGAAGAGTCAAACTTCAAGAAGTTTCTGATGAATTGAATCTTAGTAAGACTATAGTCCATCGAATTGTTCATGAAGACTTGGGTTTTCAAAACCTTTGTGCCAGGTGGGTACCGAAATAGCTCACTGCAGATCATATGCAACGCCGGTCCGAAACTTCAAAGAAAAATTTGCAACGTTATCGCAAAGAAGAAAACTTTTTGGAACACATCATAACAGGAGATAAAACTTGAGTCCACTTCGCTACACCCGAGAGCAAGGAAGTGGAAGCACAAAGACTCTCCATCGACCAAGAAATTCAAGCAAACACTTTAGGCGAAAAAAGTTATGGCGACAGTCTTCTGGAACGTTAACGGTATCGTTTTGATGGAATTTCTGCCGAAAGGACAAGCCATAAACTCTGATTGATATATTGAAATATTAGAAAAATTAAAATCAAGGATTAAAAACGGTAGCAAGCGACGAGGACGTCTGCAAAGCAAAACCATTCGCCTCCGTCACGATAATGCGACTCTACATAACGTGAAAAAAACGAAAGATTGGCTCGATGAACATGGATGGGAAGTAATGGACCATCCACCTTACAGCCCAGGTCTGGCGCCGTCAGATTTTTACCTGTTTGGACCCTCGAAGCTTCATCTTGGAGGAAGAAAAATTGAAACAAAGAGGAAGTTATCGCATGCGTCGAAGATTATTTCAAATTGATGGGTGTAAGACACTTCCGAGACGGCACTTTCAAATTGCCCTCCCGATGGGAGAAATGCATCCAGGTGAAAGGTAACTATGTCGAAAAATAGCGAATTGTGTGTACTTTCGAAGGCTTGTAAAATAAATCCGAAATAGGTATATTTTCTGAAGCGTAGGAATTATTTTGTACCTTACTTATGGAATTACCCTCGTATAACATTTTCGCGGACATAAATTTTTAGTTTTCGAAGTTAAACTTCTTACGGCCCGTAAGGGAAGGTATGTATTTGTGTGTACATATGTGTAAGTATGTATAAGTGTCTATCTGGGTCTAGTAGTATACTAAAATGAGTAAATGTATAGTTAAAGTTTTGTTATCGCGCTACAGATGCAGTCCAAATCAGTGCTATACTGCTGTGTACGAAACTAGCGCCGTATATTATTGTCATCGCTCGCTATCGAACCCGAGGACCTCCGGATCGGAAGTCAACCGCTCTAGCCACTAGGTCAAACGCGACGACTTATATATATTTATATATACATATATATATTTATATTTATATTTATATTTATTTTTATATGATTGCATATATTTTTATTAACAGTATTAAATCAGATTTGAATAATTAGATTGTTTAATTCTAAATTTTCAAATTGCAGAATTTTTGGATTTATTATTTATTGAAAATGAAAATTTTATTTATACTGATACCTTTTCCATGCTAATAATTTTTTTAAGCACAGTTTAAAATAATAATGATAATAATAAATGTATTACTTATATATAAGATTAATTTAAAATAAAACTTAATTATAGAATTTAATACACATATAAGCCAAAGAAGTTTCACTTCCTCCGCGTGTACGCACTGATACATGCATCATAACTTTTTTCTATTTTACGTGTACTTCTGTTATTAAAGTATTAAGCTTAATTTTTCCAGCTTTTTCTGCTTCTTTGACAAAAGCGTGATAAAGCGTCAATTATGAATATAACACTGTCTTCTTTTTGGGATTCTTGAAACCTGAATTCATTATTAACTTCATTATCTTTGATTTTTATTTTCACGTACATGAAAAGTTTTCTTTGTTCTCTTTCACAGTAACTCGTAAATTATGGCAGAATGAAATAAACTTTCATTAAAAATCAAAAGTGCTAAATAATAACTTTATCAATCGAGCAGTATCGGACTTCTATTGAATTGGAAAAAAATAACTTTTCACTTATTCGGCATGTTAATAAGAATGGAAAATTTTAAGATTACAGCAGTAAAACAACTTACCGTATCAGGTGAAAGAAGAGCTGATCATAAGACGACGGCGTTGAACGTTTATTTGTAGTTCCGTGTACATTGTTCAAATTCGAGTGGTTCCATGCCCCATACTTTTATCGGCGGAGTCTTTCTCTGCTGCGAAACGTACGCCATTAATGAAGGCTTCCTTTCGCAAAATTTGATTATCTCCGCCAGTTGGTTCAGTATGTTGCAACATCGGCCCTCATCGAGTTTTAAGTGCATTTAACCTATTGCCCTTCTGCCATACTTAAAATTTTACAATGGTGCTCCCGGAATTTTAAGCTTCCATTTGTATTTGTTAGTACTCGTATTACACGAGGAACGGACGAATGCTTTCTCGCTGGTTACCGCGGAAGGTTCACGCAACAAAACATTCTGGATTGTTTCTTCTAAAATTGATTATTTTTTTTTTTTTAGTAAACATTGCAATCCATATGAACGTGCCTCCAATTTCCATTGTACAATTATTTTTATTATCGTCATTCTTAAGAAAATGGTGTTGCTCGTCCTGAAATAAATTTATATTGCTTATGAATTTTATTTCATTCTTAAAAGTCCAAAACAATTTATATAAATTTACATGAAATATTTCATCGCAGAGGCAAATTCTGTAGTTCTACAATTTGTCTTTTGCTTGTTTTTATATTCAATTACACATGTCACGCACAACACAAATTATAAAAATTTTATTTTATCTTTTACTTAGCTGTGTACGAAATTGTCAAAAATCGAGTGCAAATATAATAATACCCGAACATCACTGCGGTCGAACTCCTCAACATCGGGAACGATACGAGAAGGCTTAAGAGAATGAAGCCACACGAACTTGTGTATCTAAGCAATCTATTTTAGCTATGTATAATTACCAAAACTCTCATAACGACCTATGGCCAAAGTCAATTAAGAAAACGATTTTTTCTTTATTTGATTTGTTTTATTTTAGTTCTTTTTAGTTTCATTTTTTTTATTTTTACTATTAACAGTATTTGTGTATGCCCTCGGGCAGTTCAATAATAAATAAAGAGTTAAAAAAATTATAAAAAAAATATATATAATAATAAAATTTTGGGTGGGTACGGGAAGGTAAGGAAGATTGTGCGTATCCATGTATTAGCAGTAATTACAATAATACTAATTTTGATTATTCCTGTAAATTAATTGTTGTTTCTGATCTAATCGTTCCGATTATTTCAGACAGGGATGTTTTTAAGCGTATTACCGGGCCACTTTAGATTTTGTTGTTTCGCCTTTAACATTAATGTGCGATGGTGTAGCGCGATTTATTATATATTAATAGAAAAATGTTTAAGTTCAAATTCTGTTCGCGGTTTCGTTCATTGTTGCAAAGTTAAGTTGTTTTTGCCGCTCAGTTAGACTTATTTTGAAGTAGAAATTATCTTATTCTTTAAAAACTATACCAGGTATATAATCACTTGTTTAAATAATTACATACTATCCGTGTGATGCTCTATGTAAAGCAGTTGTGAATGCAGATTTTTTTTTCAAAATTTATCACATTTTCAAATCATAAATTTTATTCCGTTTCTTAAAAAAAAGAAAAAATTGCGCTAATGTTTATGTCTTTTCAGATTATAAACTGCTTCTATACAAATCGCTTACAAACAAACAATAGATTCAAAATACGATTGCTAATTTAAATAACTAAACTGTTATATTAAACAATAAAGCCAACGAAATTTAATAAAATATGTTAAACTTTCGTGGCTTTTTTGTTCCATTATTTTCGGTGAAAACACGTCACAATATTCTTCACGTTGACGTTTTTCACCGAAAATAATGGAACAAAAAAGCCACGAAAGTTTAAAATGTTTTTTAACAGATCTCTACAGGGGGAATACGTTTAAATTAACATGTGAGTTGGAAAAAACCCAGATAAAGAAATGTTATAGATAATGCGATTTAGCATTTTTGATTTTGCCAAAGTAAAGCATCATTTATCGAAAGGAAAAAACATTAAGCTATTTGATGAATTGAGCCGAAAATTATTGGTTTCGGAAATAAAAAACGCCAGATACAAATTAAGCGTATGCCATTCTTTTTTTTCTTTTTTTTTTCTTTTTTTTTTTTTTTTTCTTTGGACTCGCTGACAAAGAGCATTGACCCATGTTCGACAAGAAAGGAAAGTATTGCTGAATTAATTATTCAGATTCGTACGCGGTCAGATATCGCATCAATGAAGGATACAAGGGGAGCGACAACAGTTAACGAAGGAAAGGAGAGAACAGATGCAGCACTATAGGGAGCAGGAATATTAAGTCTCAGAAGTTGAGAGTAAAGAAGGAAACGTTCAGACGACAGTGTGGAGCATTCGAAAAGTATGTGGTTAGAATTACATTCGTGGGCATCATTTGGAGGATGTAGCGGACAGTAAGGAGAGTCTGAAAGTGAAACTCGATAGCGAGTATGCCATTCAAAAATTACTACTTGAAGCTGAATTTGATCGAAGAAACATGGAAAAAAGTTTGATGAGATTACGAAGATTAAGGCGAATAAAATGATGGCTAGCAAGAACAATGAAACAAAAAAGTAAATTCAAACGACCGGTTGAAAAACAAAAGCAAATAGTTAAAAACCCTGCCAATGGAACGGTTGAAAAAAATGTGATAAATTTGACGAACTCGGAGGTAGATGACAACGTGGTTAAAGTATTAAGCAGGGGTTTGAATTTTTTTTGCAGTCGCTCCTCAAAAGATTTCGTTTGAAGAAATTATCAGCAGCATAATATATCGATTAAAAACGATAATGATAATGAGACTGAACCGAATTGTCAGTCAAGAGTGCGCGGTACTATTACGAAAATGCGAAGCGCCAAAGACGAACTTGGCACGTTAAGAAAAAGAAGCACTCATTTAGGAAAAACAATATGACGTAGTGATATTATAAATAGATAAAGGAAATGTTGCGGTAATAATGAAAACGGAAAAGTATAAAAACAAGATGTTAAAATTGTTAAATGACCGACTGTATTCCGAATTAAAGAAAAACCCCGTTGCGAAAGATGTCAAATGAAATAGAAAAAGTTATAAAAGAATCAAATTTGGAGTGGAATATTAAAGTCTCTTATTCCTTCTGTAACCGCATTGCCTAGATTGTGTATGGTTTGCCGAAAGTTCATAAAATAGATTGTCCTACGAGGCCGATAATTTGTTCGATTAATAGTCGCCCCGTATTACTGTGTAGAAGGGTCTAATATTGCTACGAAATTAAAGAATTTTGTAGGGAATACGGAACACATCGTATTCGTAACTCTTCCGAGTTTAAAGGTAAATTGAAAAGAGTTACTATAAAAGAAAAGGATTTATTAGTCAGCTCCGATGTGATATCGTTACTCGTATTTACTAATGTACCTGTATCGGAAACGGTGCAATTAGTAAAAAAAATACGGATTTCGACAAATTCAAAATTAATTTGATTGAAATCGTGACACGCATGAATGTGTTTATGTTCAATAGCAAGATTTATAAGCAAAAGGAAGGTATGGCAATGGGTTCGCGCTTAGCGCCGATTTTTGTAAATATCTTTGCGGAATATTTGGAAAAGAAAATTGTTCAGAAATAGGCATCGAAGTTATCGGATACGGTATGTGGATGATACGTTTGTGATTTGGCAGCACGGTAGGGAAAAAATACCGGAGTTTCTCTCAGATTTGAACAATTTTCATCAGAATATAAAATTCACGGTAGGAGAGGAAAATAATGGTACATTAGCGTTTCTTGACGTGCTAGTTGAAAGGAACAATAGGGGAAGTGTAAATACTTTACTATTTCGCAAGCCTACCCGCACTAACAAATATGTGCACAAAGAATCCCATCACTGCTCGAGTCAAAAGTACGCGGTGTTTAGAACTTCGATAAAAAAGGCAGAAAGGATTTACAGTAAGGAAAAGAGTTACAAATGGGAAATATAAAAAATGCTATAATTTAATTAATAAATTGCGCCAGGTGAAAACAAGGGAAATGAGCTAAATGAAAAGGGAAACAATGAGTAACGTTACGTTACTATATATTAAAAATGCCACGGACAGAATCGGACAAATTTTAAGAAAGATTAAAATTCGGCCTCTATTTGGGGTAAACAAGAAAACTAAAAATGTTTTTAATGAATATTAAAGACGACACACCCACAATTGCATACGGCAGTTGTGTATAAAATTCCGTGTTCGTGTGGTCTAAGCAGAGTTGGGCATTTATTATTCGAATAACCGAATAACGAATAAATTATTTGAATAACGCGCAAATAAATAATGATTAATTTATTCGTTATTCAACATTAATCATTATTCGGCAATCATGGTTAGTCATTGTTCGTTAATCATACGTTAATCATTATTCGTTAATCATACGTTAATCATTATTCGTTAATCATACGTTAATCATTATTCGTTAATCATACGTTAATCATTATTCGTTAATCATACGTTAACCATTATTCGTTATTCATTATTTAGTAATTATTCATAAACTTAGTTTAATTAACATATACATTTTGCTATAAACCACCAGCAAGCTTTAAAAAATTAAAAATACAATTTTCAATTATATTTTTTCAAAATATTTTTAATCAAAATGTGAAGTTAAAGTAAATAATATAGAAAATTACAAAAAAAATTTTTAAATTAAAAAATAATATTTAGCATCTTTTTTTAATGCTTTGAATCATTTTTACTTATACTACTTAGAATATTATAAGTTTTTATTAAGTAAAATGTTTAATTGGCTATAAAAAAATATGAATATTAAAATTAATTTATATTCGTTATCCTTTTTATATTAGCGATTTATAACCACCATAATGTGATCCTAGAAGGTTTCTTGTTCTCAATTTTAAAAAAATCACAAAAATATAGAAAAAAATATATATATAAATCTTAATTTTTCAAATAAAAATTAAAATATATACGAAATATGCTTTTCATATATAACAAATTTAATTTTTTACAGATCACTAATAACAGTGGAAAGTGTATTTAGTGAAATGTACAGATAAAACTAACATAAAAGGTTTTGTTTCTTTTTATTTTCCATATTCCCAATAACTTTGGGTAGGGCTGTTTATTTATTTAATTTACAATTTTTACTATAATGTTCATTACAGTGGAAAAGTCTGCGATAGCTGAACATGTACAACGAACACAATAAGAATTTTACATTTTGCTTCGTCTCTTCCATCGTTCGCTGAAAACGATTAATTTGAAATAAGCCTTTTCGCAGCTACACATTTTCTCGCGTAATAAACTAAAACTGGCATTGTTCCGAGTCACATTTTTATTTAACTCACGCGAATTACGTAGAAAATTTTCGGTCCTCCATGATCGTAAGAAAAAGATCCGGCGAAGATCTGCCGCTTTTTCCATGAGTTGAATAATTTTGTTGAAAACCCCGGTTAACAGTGAAAAACTATAGAACGTGTCCGTAAGCAAGCTAACGAGAGTCTTTAATTTGTTTGAAGATTAAAATAACAACACCTCGCATTAATACGTTTACTTTTTATTTGGTTGCTTTCACTTAACTTTCGGTAAGAATCATTAGCGCATCGAGAATCGAGCACGTACTAAAAGATGTACTGAAATTTCGTTCTCATTCGGCGCTTCAAAACTCCGTCCGTATTCGCTTGAAAATTCCATACGTATTTGGTAGTTCAGAATTTTTTACTTATTCGGTGCTTCAAAATTCAGTAAATATTCGGTGCTTCAAAATTCGGTAAATATTCGGTGCTTTAAAATGCTATTCGCAAAAAGTTTCGTTAAAAATTTCATCCGCATCCGTCGAAATAATAAGATCTCTTTTGCTTTTGAAAAATACTTAGTTTCGTTATAACTGAATTCGGCCGGAGCATTATTATTCCCCGCTATTTCCGTTAACCTGCACGTATGTCTTATTGACTTATCTAAGGACTCGGTAATACGGTATAAATTATGGCACACACCGAATGAAATAGGAACTCCGCCATACACATGCTAGAGACTATTAATAATTTATATAACAACAACGTAAACACAATGAGAGTTGACAATATTAATTCACGTCCTTTCAAGATTGGCGAAAGTGTCAGGCAGGGTGAACCCGGTCTCTCATTCTGTTCAATATGTACACTGAGTACATTATGCGTGTGAAGTCCTAGAGGACTAGAAAGGAGGAATAAAAATTTTACGCCACGCCGATGATATAGCGCTATTTGCTTCAAACAAAATAGACTTAATAGAGCTCATTAATAAACCGAAGAATGTGTATGTGTGTGCAGAAAGTATGGGTTACAAGTGAACCGGGCCAAGTCTAAAGTGATGATAATAGACAGGGCCAAAAATAACCGGCTGAAAACTAGGAAAATTATGCGGTAGTAAATGAATTAAACTACCTCGGGGCACTGGTTACAAATACAAGAGGATGCGAAAAGGAAATGCGTAAGCGCCTGACATTAGCAAGAGGGGCAGCGACGAAACTGGGGAAATCATGGAAAAACACAGAGTTAAAATTGGCCAAAGTACTAATTTTCCAAATCGCGACCAATGCATCCGAAACTTGCGACGGTTAAAAGAATAAATGAGAAGCAGATAAATATGCCCTCGAAATGAAAATCTGCAGGAAAATGCTCCAGATAATACCATGGAGAGTGTTCATAGATCGGACGCATCGGTGCAAGGCGAACTAAGACAAGGTTGTTGACAGAAATAAATAAAAATACAATGAGACATTTTAGGCACATAGCGAGAAAGGAGAACTCGATGGACAAAAATATTATCCAGGGAAAGATCTTGGGAAAACGACCTAGAGGAAGATGGTTAATGCGGTGATCGGATAACTGCGTTCAGTGTGCCGGATGTATTTCACGCGGCAGAAGATAGAAGTAGATGGAGAAAAATTGTCGAAATCGTAAGATGTCACTACGTCCTTGCGAAGGACAATGAATTTGATTGATTGATAACTGCCGTAAATAGTCACTCGGTGACTTAGGACATGTTTACATTTTTATTTAATTTATCACTGAACTTAGTCGAATTTGCACCACAGTTTTCATAAAATTTTCGGGCTGTCATTAATTTGACCGAGATGACTTAAAAAGGTTCGGTTTTAGAAACCGCCATGAGCCCGTTGCATTTCGAACAGTGAACTCTGTCAAAAGTCTCGCCGATGCTGTCTTATTCGAGGGCCCGTTCAGCGAACGATCTGGCAAAATTTCTGTTCGACTTGATACACCTGGAATACTTGCTTAGGAGAAATTCATAAACTTCTCGCAGCCATTTTAGAAAACACCGATTTTTAAAAGGAAAAAGGGCGGAGCAGGTGGAAGCAATAGAGAGCAAAGTGTCATAGTACCAGAGTAGGGAAGAATACGATTTGGTCAGGTCCAGGCTAAACGCAATGATCGCTTATTTAAACCCAATAAGTACTGATAGTCGATCACTCGATTCTTCCCTCATTCTTCTTCTTCTTTATAGCGCCATACTTAATTCCTGAGTGTCGGCGACTACCTATTCGTACATCTCAGCTGTACACACATAGGCCTATAGTGTACACTAGGCAATTGTTTATATGCAGTGCGAATGTGTATACGCGCAAGACTTCATTCAGAACTGATTGTAGTCGCTTGTTATTGCGCTACAAGTGCAGTCCCGTGTGTGTCCGCTGTGCACTGACCTAGCGCGCATATGATGTTATACCTGGTGGTTTGCGCCATTGCCTTTCACGTGATTATTAGCAAGTATTTAATTTAATTCATTACCGGTACAGTAAAGTTATCGGATCTGCTGGTCCCAAAGTTCAATGAGAAAACGAAGGATTTCACTGAATGATATTCCCTACTTTAAGTGATGATTCATTCCAATGATTATAATCAAGTCGGTTCAAAAATTGTATTTCTTAAAGCAGGCCATAGTAGGCGCTATAGAGAATATCCGGAAGCATTACATCCTCTAGGGAGGATTTTTGACGAGGCGCGGGGCGCTTTAAAAAGTCGATATTACAATCGGCGAGTGACTATCACCGACCACTTCCGAGAGTTATTAACCTTACCGCAAATCTCATAGACATCGTTACGAGAATCGCTGGACCAAGTCAACGCCATAATACAGGGATTGAAGGTATGCGACCTGAAAATCGAGGCAATATCGCTGCTTTTCGTGTATACAATCGTAGGCAAGTTGCCGGAGACACTTCGAATGGATTTGGAAAACTCGATGGTTGACAAAATTCAACCTACGCGCCCTTCAATGTCTTTTTACAAAATCGATGTTTCGCGTATGAGAGCGTACATGTGCAGCAGCCCTTCTGAGTCCAATGGCAGGTCGGGGCGAGGCATCGGAAGGAAGAATTAGTATAAAGTTTGTTGCAGCGGCTGCAAACAATAGCAAAGCTAAGGCAGCCGTTCCACGATGCACCTTATGCAATAAGGGGCATTACCAATCGCAGTGCCCACAGTTCATTAGAAAAAAAAAAAATCGCCGATCATTGGCGCCAGTGATTGCAAATCGTCCAGATGCCGAAGATGTAACAAGTCGCATCATACTATGCTGCATCAGGAAAACCCACGTTCAGCACTTAGGACACAAATAGGACCAGACGATCTGGGTCAATAACACTGATCAGCGCCAAAAACACCCCTAGTTTGCATTTCTCATGAGAGTTCTGTTGTCCTGCTACCTAGCGCGGTGGTACATGTGCTGGTTAGAAACAAAGTTGCGAAAGCTCGCGTCTTACTCGACCCTTGGTTGCAGGTCAACCTCGTTACCGAGTTCTTCGTCAGGAACAATCAGAATTGCTTCTATAGCCGTCCGAGCGGTAATTTTGCTTGCGTCTTCTTAGAATAAGCGCAGGTGAGCGCGTCGGTTTCTCTAGATCTGCGATCATCGTACATAAGCCGCATTCCCTACAATGATGCGTGAAAGATGTTAGCGAGAAACTGGACTTGGCAAATTCTCTATTGCCGACGGTAACGGTCGACAGCTGCATGGTCGTAACGTCATTCATATCCATCACTAAAATTGCCAAACAGCTATTACTAGCTAGGCGCAATTTAGCAATTAAGTTTATTACTTTTTATTATGTGTTACATTAAAAAACTAATCATCTATGGGAAATGTTCTTCGATTAAAATCACTGAAAAATAGTAGCAAATCGAGTCGAGCTGGATTCTGACCAGTCGTACGATTTTCGACTCCAAATTGCTGTCATACAACCATTCGGAATGTAGCACCACAAAGTGACGTGGTCGTTTAAGGCATACCACATACTTTCGGTATATACCGGTACGGAAACATAACATTCTCTTCCTTTTGTCGCTAAAACATTTGCGTGCAACTTATCACTTCTGTCGAAATTACTAAGTTTTCTTCGACACTTCATAGCACACCGTTCATTTATTCATTTTTCGGTGAAAGAACTTAATTTCGAATAAACCTAAGTGTTGAAAAATTTGAGGAGGATTATTTCGCTACGAAATTTCAATAAAAATTGTTCGAGTTTACACAGTCTTGACAAAGCTTATTAAGTCTATACATTTTATAATTCACTCTATCAATAATTTTTAGCGAAAAATTTGTAAAATAAGTAATTACAATTATCAATTTCAGGTAGAAAATTTATAAAAATTCAACAATGATAACCATCAATTTTGAGTAGAAAATTTGCAAAAACCTATCAGTTTTGATTCAAAAATTTACGGCTTTACATTTCAGTTTACGTCTATGGATGTATCACATTTATCTGACTATGAATAACCGACGAGAGCGGTAGTTAAGAAAGAAAAAGAAAACCTATTCATAGTAAATACGTATAACCGGCTGCGGGAATTACATATTTTTCCCAAAAACCTTAAATTTGCTTGACTTCAGTTTTATCGGCTAATGAAGATGTAGCAAATCGTCCAAAATTAAACAAGACAACTGGCTCAAAATTTAGTTACAGAAAGGCAAGCCCAACCCAATAATCTGGAAAAATAAATGCTAATGAACAATAAATTCACAGAGCTGATAATTTAGAAACACAACACACCGATTATTAATTACGCCGAATTACTTTTAAACAAGGTACATTTAAAAAGTGGGTGCGACATTTTATCTAGACCAGCTTGAAGTAAATAAGCTACACTCAAAATATAAATTTAACAACAGACTGCCGATGTCTCCGTCTTTGTCGTACATTTAAAAAGTTAATGTTTATTCTGCGTTGATAAATTAAAGAGAAGAAGTTATAGCGGCGTAAGGCAATGAAACCATCGTATTTTGTTCACATTTTTACCTCAATCACTGTTAAGAACACACAATGCCATCAAGATTAGGTGTAAAACCGGAATGTCTAGGCAAATAACAGATGTCAACGTAACGTAATGTTACTGGTTCAATTATGAATTTTCTACAGCAGCTAAAAAACAAACTAATCGTATTTTTCTAGTAGCTTCTTTTATATAAACACTCGTTTCGGTCCCTTATTTACATTTCACTAGTGTACTTCACCACACGCGCGAGAACTTCAAAGTGTAACTGAAACTCCTTAAAGATAAAATTATGTTTTTCTAAGATAATAGCGTCCAAATTCAGCTAGCTCTTTTATAAATCACTTGTGCATAACTTTTATTTTAATTATCCTGTTGCTTCATCTTTTACTTTTTTTCATAGCGTATGGTTTGTAGTTCTTTTGACTCGGAACTGAGCAAAATCGCACCACAAAGTGCACCTTTTCCTTTCCGATTTTCTTTGTCGACTAACGCGTTAAGGCGCAATTAGTGTCAGCTTTATTTTTTTCAAGATTTGAAACTATTCCTTTCCATGGCTGCGACGCAGTAGTCTTCGACATTTCAATGCCCAATTGAACAGTAAGTTCGTATCTTTCTAAATTTTTTTTATATATATATATATTTTTTTTTTTTTTTTTTGGGCGCGCTAGAAGCATTGACTCAACAACTCCAAAAACTTAAAAAATGAAAAGGTTAAATCTAGAGACGATTAGAAATAGTGTTTAGGAATGAAGTACAGGTATTATAGCTAGAGATAGGAAGGAAAAAATGAAGCAAGAATTATAAGGAACGGGAAGACACAGTGCTGCGATTTTGGAGCACAAAGCAGAGGGTTCAGAAGTAAGGGCGGGGCATTCAAAGAAGATGTAGTTTGCATCAATAGAACAATAGGGAGAGGAGGATAGGGAAAAACGAAAACGGGGAGAAGAGAGTGATTAAATCACAGTCTGATTAAAGAAACGATCGCGGAAAGCTGATAAGAAGAGAATTGGAACCAAGCTGCGATCTGCGAGTAAAAAGTGGTTGTACCGCAGATTCAGAAAGGATAGCAACAATATTGAACTTTGTCCAGTTTGGCGAGGAGAGATTTAGCCGAATTTCCATAGATAAAGGAGCAGTAATTAATCCTGAAATGAATTATAACTTTATAAAGAATTAGGAGAATAGAAGGGTCACCATCCGATTTGAATGAGATAGGCCTTTCAGGAGATTAAGTCTTTTAAAGGAGGAATTGTACAGATTGTTAATGTGTTCATAGAAAGTGAGTCGGCTGTTTAGAATTAACACCGAGGTAGCAGAGGGAGCTGATGAGCGGAATAGGAATGTTAGATCAAATAATACTTACTAAAGTTTGATTGTAGAGACGGAGGGAAAACATCATAGAGGAATACTTTGAAGGAGAAAGAGATACAGAGGATTGATCTCTTCGTTGGCGACAGCTAGATCACTATAGCTGAAGTGGATAAGGATATCATAAGAGAGGAGGAAATCATAGGAAGAGAAGGAATGTTAAGAAGATGGATATTAAAAAGTGTGGGGCTAAGACAAGATCCCTGAGGAAGTCCCCGGAAGGTGCATCTGGAAATGTCAAGGGAGGGAGTAAAGAGAATGAGGGATCTATTTTAGAACAGGTTTAGAATAAGAAACATGAAAGTAAATGGAACATTAAGCGTAATAGGCTTTGTGCATAGAGTAGGAAGGTGGGCATTATCAAACGCAGAAGAAACATCAACAAACGTAGCAACAGTAAATTGTCGACGTCTGATAAGAGAAGACTGATGCAGTCAACGGGACCCAACATCGGACGAAAACCAAACATATTAGAAGGTATTAGATAATTGTGTTCTAGACATCTGATGAGTCGATTGTTCATCGTACCTTCGAAGAGTTTGCGAAGACAGGATCGAATGAAACGTGGATTGATTTCTTATAGGAATGGGGATGATAACAAAGTCATCCCAGAATTTAGTTGTGGATACGAAGAGTAAGAAGGAGTTAAAGATATTCAGAAGATAAAAAAGCGTGAAGAGATTTTTAAGTATAAAGAACGATATACCATCTAAACCTGGTGAGAAATTGGAAGATTTATTAAGAATAGATAGTAGGTCATCATAACAGAAAGGAAGAGGTAAGAAATGCGACTCCGATTTCGGTGGAACAACGGGAAAAGACTTTTCCTTAAGAGAAGGGGCGTAGGCGGGCGCGATAGAATCTAGAAAGGGAAGAAGTTGCGGTAGTGAGGGAGAGAAATGTACAGGGCATTTAGAAAGGGGAGATGTAACTAGCCATCTTCCAAATCTGATGAAAGGGCGTATGTTTAGAAAAGGCGGAACAAAATTGTTTCCATGGATTCTTCTTAGTATTTTTAACAACGAACCGAGCCCTCGCATTGGTTTCCTTGTGAGCTAGCAAGTTGGACGTTGAAGACCGCGAACGAAATGATTTGGACGTGACAGTACTTTGTTTGAAAGCCCATTTACACTATTCATTCCACCAGAATGAGGAGGCAAAAAGTGAATTTTCGGTGGTGATTCCTGAGAATGAGCGGATCGGATGAAGAAAGGACCGAATAAAGGAAGTATGTAAGCAGATTATATTGGGTTATAGGATCGGGATTCGCCAGGGTAGGAGGGAGTCCATCAATAAACGAAATTTGACCCAATCAATTCTGGAAAAAATCCAGCGGGGGAAATAAAGAGGCTTAGGTTGAATATACATCGAATGGGAGTACGATCACTATCAAAAGTGCCATCGAGTGTTCTTCAGGAGCATTTAAGAGTTATATCGGGGGAGGTAAAGGAGAGGTCCACCGAACTTGAGGAGAAAGCGTTTTTGAAGTAGGTGGGAGAATAGTCATTGAAAAGGAAGAGATTATGGTTCAGGATGAAGTCTTGCAGCACTGAGCCATCGGAGTTGTGACCAGTGCAGCCCCAAAGGGGAGAATGAACGTTTCAATCCCCACCAATGATGAATGATTTTACTAGAGTTGCAAGGAATGAGGAAAGAGATATATTAAGAAGGCTAGAGGTGGGAGAATTGTAGACAAAAGCGATATGAATAGGCTTTGGAAACAGATTTAAAAGAGTAATATGGATCATATTGGGAGAGTTAGGATAGGGAGGTGGAAGAAAAGGGATAGTGTGCAATTGGTATGATAAGTCGCTCCTGATTAGGATGGCAACTCCACCATACCTATACACAGATCAGCTCAAACTGTGGAGAAACCTCTGAAGTGGATAGAAAGGGATGACTTAAGCCACGTTTTGGATAGCAAAGCGACATGAATGTTATAGGGATCAAGTTGAGCATTATGTAGATCATCACCTTAAAATGTATCTGGAAGAGAACAATATAATATATCATAACCAATTTTGGTTTAGAAAGGGGAAATCTACGATAACACTGCTCAAGACATTTACATCTGATATAAATAAGGGGTTAGCATCCGGAAAACAATTTCTGGTAGTTTTTTTAGATCTTACTAAGGCTTTTGATTTAGTTAATAGGGCAATTTTGATAGAGAATTTAATTAAAATTGGAATAACAGGGAAATTTCTCAATTGGTTTAGAGGTTATTTACACGAAAGGGAATGCTTAGTGAAAGTTGGGAATGAATATAGCGATATAGGGAAAACGAAATATGGAGTAGGACAAGGAACTATATATATTAGCCCCGTTACTGTTTCTAATTTACCTGAACTCCGTCCAAAACTGTGTTACGAATGCCAAAATTTACGCATATGCCGACGATATCGCTCTGGTAATGGAACACCGAGACGTAGAAATTGCGGAAAGTATGCTTCAAGAGGACTTGAATAAGGTCTGCAGATGGGGGTACACGACAAAAAATTAGTAATAAATGCCAAGAAATTAAAATTTATGTATGTAAAAACACCAAGTGGGTTTAGAAAATGCATTCCCAAAATAGTATTGCATAATGTAGATTGTCTTCATGGAGCGGAAGTTTGCTGTTGTAACCCCAAAAGAAACGGTTGATAATTTTAAGTATCTTGGAATTACATTTGATAAGGCGTTAACATGGAGAGGTCACATTGATAATATTGCCAGGAAAATCAGGCAAACTATACCGGCTTTATACAAATTAAAACAAGTTATTACAAAACCACAAGATTATATTTTGACTCATTAATAATGTCTAGAATCAGATACGGAATTGAAATTTGGGGGGAGGCAAGAAAAACGGAATTAAGGAAAATTAGTAAGCTACAAAGAAAAAAAAAAAAAAAAAAAAAGATGTTTAAACATAATAACTGGAAAAATAAGAATCTCACAACGAATACTACTTGGTGGGATAATAATAAGGAAATGTCTCCAAAAATGTTTTTTTATTACAGTAAACTATTAAGATATAAAACAGAAAAAAGAATATTACCGACAAGGGAAAAGGTTTATGAGACTAGAAACTACGACAAATTATTTATTATAAGACCTAAAGTGGTTAACAATAAAATTGACAATGTTGAAGGGGAAATTTGGAGTCAAATTTTGGGTCACATACCAAAGGAAATTAAAGACGAAGACAATTTGAAAATATGAAAAGACAAAATTAAAATTTGGTTAATAGCGTGGTGCAAAGATTGAGAAAAGAATAGACAAAGGAAAGAAACAAAGAGAATAATTATAAATAAGGTACATAAAAAAAAAAAAAAAATGCACGGTAGCTCCTTTCTTTAGCTGCATACCTTTTGGCTTACGAGTAAATATTTCTTTAGAATGTATGTTGGGTATGAATGTAGTTGTTTTAAAAATGAGATGTAATTCAGTGAAAATAAAAGCTAAAGTATAATTAAGTAATAGATATAAGATCAATATTATGTGTTAGCATTAAGATGTATTATATTTGTGAATAAACAATATAATTATGTGGAGCAAGTTATGGTCTGTGCTCATACAAATGGGAGCACCCAAACACATGGTTAACCTAATACGGAATTTATATGAAAATAACGGTAACATCGTTAGGATAGACCGTAATCTACAAACGAAGGAATTTAATACAAAAAAAGGGAGTTCGACAAGGATGTATTTTATCGCCCATTTTATTTAATCTGTATTCCGAACATGTCATGAGGATTGTTATTGAGCAATGGACGGGCGGTATATTAATGGGAGGAAGAAAAATCTCAAATCTGCAATATGCAGATGACACGACGCTAGTCGCTGCCGACATGAAGGAAATGGAAGAACTACTGAAGAAGCTAGTGGATATTAGCATTTCATATGGCTTGAGCATAAACCAAACCAAAACAAAAGTTATGGTAATAGACAGAGGGAAGAACACAATACCATTAAATGGGAGAGTGGTTTCCGGCTATGAAACGGTAAACAGCTTCGTATATCTCGGATCTCTGATAGAAAGTAATGTGGTAGCTCAGAAGAGGAAGTGAAACGTCGTATACAAATTGCCCGTAGCGCTATGTCCAGACTGAATAGGATATGGAAAGATGGTTCTGTAACGAAAAATACAAAAGTGAAGTTGGTCAACACACTGATTTTCTCGATCTTACTGTACGCAGCAGAAACTTGGACACTGAAAAAGGCAACTATAAGACGAGTAGATAGTTTCCAGATGTGGTGTTGGTGAAGGGTTCTTAAAATACCCTGGACGGCAAAACGAACCAATACATCTGTAATAGAAGAAATCGGGACTGCGCAACGATTATCCAGTATTATACTCAGCCGTAAGATGAAATTTTTTGGACACCTTATGCGCAGAGAAAATGGAATGGAGCGCTGGCTGATACAGGCGAAAGTGGAAGGCAAGAGATCCAGAGGTCGACCACCAGCGCGATGGACCAATGCGATACAGGATGTAACGGGTCTGAGCTTACAGATGTCCTGTCTCAAAGCAGAGAATCGCGAGCAATGGCGAAAAATAATTAAATCGGCTTCGCCATGATCACGACACCCCTCTGGGGTTTTCGACCAAATGATGATGATGATGATGATGATGATGATGTTGGGAACCCACGGACGGGCATTTGCCTTGTGGGACCCGCAAATTATTATAAAAAAAAAAATACATGTATATATATATATACAGGGTGGTCCAAAAATCATTGCACATCACAAAATTGATTACTGTTCACGAATCGTTTATTAGAAAAGAATGAAACAAACGTTACAAATTTTAAAAAAAAAGGGCCTAATGACCGTTTTCACAAGTTTTTTTTGTTACTTATCAGTCATAATGCGTATATACTACGTTTTTCATAGACGCGCTATTTTATTACATACCTTTTCGAAAATTATGCAGTGACTTTTGGACCACCCTGTATATATATTTTTTTATTTATTTTTTCTCTAGGGTGCAAGTTTTTATTTCTTTAGTACTTTCTTTGCTTCTCGATAAAATTTGTCGCATAATGGTAGTTTTTTTTGTCTGAATGCTTACCGATTTTAAGTGTATACTATACATCTATTTCTTCAATACTATTTGGCTAACTAGTTTCAGTTTTTACGCTACTTTCAGGCTAAGCTTATTTCGACACATTAAATTTTTATTCTATATATTTCTAACATTTAATACTAATAATGTAATTAACTTTCATTTTGTTAATCTTACTTTCTTTTGCAGAAATTAAATAACTGCACTAGATCGTTTTCTTATGCTAAATTTAAATTATAAGTACACATTTTCATTTAATACCATAGTTCTAATTTACGTAAACTACTTATTTTTAACCGTTAATGCAGTTTCTTTTATTAAATCTAAGTTTTAACGAATTAAAGTATCAATGGCATCTCTCCTCGATACAAATTTAAATGTATTCGTCTTAAATATTAGCAGTTTAAAGAAATAATTTTGATAATATTTTTCTCAAAGGAAGAGCAGATACGTTTGATATAATAGTGGTGCTTACTGAAACATGATGCGTTATAAAATCCCCGGATATAAAACTGTAGTACAGTATAGGCAGAATAAACGATCGGGTGCAATTGTTGTTGATATAAAAGATAATATACAGTACTCCAGTTTCGACGTTGCAGTTACAAGTGATAATATCGTGCTGATAAAAATCCAATTTAAAAATTGCGCTTCACTAACAATCTGTAGTATTTATACATAGATTCTGTAATTTACCGTGTGAATTAATTTTTAGATGAATGCATTCTAACCGTTTGTAAAGAAAATACAACAGTAACGAAAGATATAAATATATATTTGATAAAAAAACAAATATAGCTCAGATTACTTAAACTTAGTTAACAGCTTCGGTTTTATAAATGTCATAAGCGAAGCCACATTTTTACGTCCAAATTGTCGGAATAACTCTTGTTTTGACCATGCGCTAATAAGAAGGCTATTAAATAAAAATTTATTCCTCAGTATAAATTACGAACTGTCAGATATCCCTTTCTCAGATCTCGAAGGTATTATAATCACCGCTACATTTTCTGAAGAAATACGTTCCACTGAATATAGGGAAAAATTTTATTTTGAAGTTTAGCGAACTCATTACAACTTGGAATTTTGAATATATACACCAGTCCCGCGTCCGTTGATGACGAGTTTAACTGGTGTATATCATCTCTGACTAATTTCATAAGTACGTGTAAGGAAAGAAGTTTATTTACAAGGCAAGTGCAAAAATGGCATCCTTCGGTAAATTATGCCATAAATAAGCTATTCACAGATAAAAAAAACGTTTGTGTAGTCAGTTAAAAGTTCAAAAAAAATGATCAAATATTAATTACTCATTACCGAAAGATTTCCAAAGAAATTCAAAAGGAAATGAGGAAATTTACACAAGAATATTATAACAAGTTACTCGATAACTGTAAACACAAACAAAACGATTACTAGGCAATCTCGTTAAGAGAACAATTGCAAACAGACAATCCATCTTAAAACAAATTCAAATAAATAATAATATAATAAATGTTGAGGGAAGTGAAAAGTTAGTTTCTAACTACTTTAATGACTATTTTAAAAACCGTGTATGCGACATTCTAAATACTACAAAAAGGGTATTAACGAGATGATAGCGGAAACCTTTAAATTTATCTTCTTTTGTCTTTCACAATTTCACCGATGACGAAATTAGATACGCCATTCAATCTTTACCTAATAAACCTTTGTATATGGTGCAGACGGTACACATGTATTCGGCCTATACGGGGAAATTTAAACTCATTTGTGCAACCACTGACTTGTTCAACGAATCAGTTAATAAAGGTAAATTTCCAGGCCTGCATATAAAAGTGGTGGAAAACTTTCGTCTCAAATTATAGACCCATCTGTATCTTGCCTTGCATTAATGAAATATTTGAAAAGTGTTTTAAAAATAAAATGTTACACTCTTTAAACAAGACGATTTTTTTCAGCGCCAATCAATTCGCGTTTTCCCCTGAACGAATTACCAATGACGCACTTTTTAATCATGTAACCTATATTTCGCACAATGTGAAGGAGAGAAAATCAGTTGCCACTGTTTATCTCGACATTGGAAAAGTGTTCGATATGGTTGACCATGGAGTGTTATTAAGTAAACTACATATGATGCTGGATTTAAATGGATCACTTATAATTAGTTAAAATCATACCAACTATACAACACTTCGGGGTCCCTCGAGGAAGTATCTTAGGACCATTATTATTTTTAATTTACTTTAATAACCTAGACACTTAAAGGTGCATGATAAACTAATAACCTATGCAGATGATACGGTTTTGATGATTAACTCGCGATATCATTCTGTCTTAGAAAAATTATCACAAGAGGGAATTAATTCAATTGCGAACTGGATGAACCTATTATTAAATGTCAATAAAGCAAAAATGTGCGATATACAGTTACCAATTAAAAGCTATGTTGAACAATGTAAATCGTTATTTATCCGATAGTAACAAGATTGAGAGAGTATATGAAATAAGTACTTAGAAATACAATTTGATCGTAAGTTGACTTGGAATAAACATCCAATACATCTGGTAAACAAGTTCAGAAAATTAAATTATCTATTCTATTACCTTCGTCAACATTTTTCTCTACGTCGTTTATACCTAGCACTTTACCAACCAATTCTTTCGTTATGGATTGGGAGGGGGCTCAAAATATTACACTACACCCATTTCCACTTTGCAAAATGCATTGCTTCAGATAATCCAACTTAAAGGCGAAAGTACATCGATTTACAATGTCAAAAAATTAGTTATATAAAATGACCTTACTAAATTTCATAAATAAAAATAAATACAAAATTAAAATTCTTTTGTGAAGGGGGGACCTATTAGACCTTCAGGTACATACTTTGCTGAGATTCCGTAGTCTTTTAAATACCACACTAGAATCCAAGTAAGGTATACAGGTGCTATATTATGTTCAACGCCTCCTCCCAACAAAGATTAATGAATTTCAAACGGCGGGATAAATAATTAAAGTAATTAAAATATTTTTTTAAGTAAGTTTGAATTTTCATCGCTTTTCACTAATTTCAAATTAGTTTTTAAAAATAACTTTGTTTCATTTTTCAATTACTGCAATAGGGCCTCATCAATATTATTATAATTATTGTTGAGTTAATTTTATATACGTGTCCTTAGAATGACGTGTACCACCCCACCTTATAGGAAATTTATTTTCATATCGTCGTGTGTAACAGAGTAATTTTCATTTTTTTTTTTTTTTTTTATTTCCATTTCATTATTTTTATTCATATTTTCATCTTGCTTTCTAAATTACGATTTTTGTAAATACCTATTATTTGCTCGGCTTTAAGGTTTTTCGTATGGATAAGATTGATTTCATGCGCATGCACATTATTTTCGTGGTACCTACAAATAGAAGTATTTTTCGCGTATACAAAACTACAAATTCCTAATTTTTTTATTTTATTTTTTTTATTTATTTTATATTGCTTTCGTGCAATTATTTAATTTAATTTTGTTATTTTATATGTAATATTAATATTAATATTTCTCTCCGTACAACTATTTAATTTCATTTTGTTTTCACTTTGTTTTTATGTAGGTATATTTTTTTAAATATATTTATTTATTGTCGCTCAACAATGGAGCCATTTGCGACGAATATATTACATCTTAACAGTTAACTTATCTAGATACTATTAAACATAAATTTACATGTTTTAGGTATGTTAGTACATTTTCACAATTTGATCTGTCGTTGTAAAGGAGTTCTGGTATAGATTTTCCTACCATGTCGCAGACTGCTCGCTGTGTTTCCCACTTTTTGCATGTGAAGAGGTGGTCTACCGAGAAAGTCTCTGCGCAGATTTCACAAATGGGCGCCGGCTCCTTGTCGAGGATGTACTTGTGGCTAAATGAGCAGTGCCCTATTCTTAGTCTCGAAATAACTGTTTCGTCTTGATTTTTTGGCCAATAGTTGGTTTCCCAGTCGGCAATTTCGTTTTTGATGCGGATTATAATATTATAGTTCCGATATTTGTTTATAACTTTTGTATTAAAACTGTCTACATCTCGTGCAACGTTGCACATTGTACTTAAAACATGCAACAATAATAATAATAATAATAATAATAATAATAATAATAATAATGATGATGATAATAATAATACTAGTAATAATAATAATAATGATAATAATACTAGTAATAATAATAATAATAAAAGATTGTTTGATTAATAATAAATTCGCAATTTTCTCCGATAGCCTAAGTGCTTTGAACTAGACCGTGACTCTTTTAATTATAAATATCACCGGTTTGTTTACGATATTAAGACTAAATATCTTAATAAAAATCGTGGCTTAAACTTTCGTCGGATCCCCAATCATCACGAGTTTAGGCTAAATGTTGACATCGTCGCTTCAGATGAAATGGAAGTTCCTCTTTATTCCTCCCACAGGTTTATATCGGAAAATCTACATACTTTTATCTTGAAGGATTGGATAGCTTATTACATAGTCAGGACACTGGTAGATATTACGATATTGTTCAATCTGGTCTCCCTCTAATGCCTTGGTACTTTAATATTCCACCATACATTCCCGATCGTTTTATTTGCAAGTATGTTATACTGTGGTCTGTAGACTCCGTATGAGACACAACCATGTGACGTTAAATTTCGCGGATTGCTTATGGGGTGTAATCGCATTAGGGGGCATCCATTAATTACGTGAGCTATTTTCCTTTTAATTTGAACCCCCTCCCCCAATGAGATTTAATGGGATTTAGTGGAACTCCTTCCGCTCATGTGCGATTTACGCTACAGTTGTTAAATGACTTAATTTACTCGTTTATTTTACTTTTTTTTTTTTTTTTTATTCTCGAAATAAGTATTTAATAGTCTTAAGATTTTATTATTTGCCGGCAAAATAGGACACCAAAAAAAGTAAAAGAAAATTTTATTTTTTTATATTTGTATAATACTGTGTATTCTGTAAAAGTTGACGCGAGATTTTCAATTTCTCTCCCGCCTTCTAGTTTAAATAAGATTTGATAAATTTTGTTAGATCCCTCCCTCCAACATTTTCAGTTGACGCAATTAATGAATGCCCTCTTAAGTCAACACTTTTGTTAATGATCTTAATCACTTGCTGTTCAGCTGCGACAAATTCAAACACAATAAAAAAACGTTTTATGAAAAATAAATCCCGTGCGAATTATTCCTTCCAAAAGCTATAGTAAAGTCTATGAAATCAAGATTGAAAGGAAACCAAAGAAAATTGATAAACAAGTAGGAATCAATGCAGGACCATATGTACAATACAGAACTATATGCAACCTTCGTTATCAGATTGCATAATTCACTATTATTTTAATTCCATCTTTCTCCTGGTCTTCGAGTATACGTTAACATTTTTTTTTTATCACCAGCAACCCGAGCATAGCTTAAAATCGTTCTCAGATTTGTTTCTTACTTTTGTCATCGCATAGTTGCTTTTGTTCATTATTTATGTTTGACGTTAACTGTATTATTTTTTTAAATCAACTAAGCTGCTATATCCCATTTTCTAAAGCTTCCAATATTCAAGAACTGCTATGTTTATCGTCAAATTTCAGTCGAAATACTCTAGTTATCTATGAGAATCGTTATTCCTTAATGATGCGTGTAACTTCAAAGTTAATTATAAAAATTGTATCAAAATATCGGTACAATAATTTTGAAAATTAGCTTGAACAGGTAAATAGATGCTATTTAGCAATTTTCGTTCATAATCTACATTAGTTCGATTTGCTTACAAAAAAAAAAAAAACCGTCCTATAATGTTTCAGCTAATATATAATAAAAAGAGATTAACAAAGCAAAAAAATGCAATTAAAAAGAAATTAATGACATTAATAATGAAAGACAGATTTTACTGCAGTTATAGTGTATTATGCAACGTAGAATAAAGTAATGTGCGTGAAATGACAAAAAAGCTACTCAAGTATTCAAAAATATGAAAAGATGTCGTTACACGCATGTACACACACACACACACACACGCATATATATTGTAATCTGTACATTACATGAATAATAAATATAATAAACAAATTAGTAATTAACATAGAATTTAAGGCGAGCGTGAGTGTAAATGTGTGTGTAGTCCGGCGAATGATCGGGGATGATGATGCCTGGAGTGATGTTACGTTACGTCTGACGTAATGAAAATAGTGCTGGAGGAAACGCCGTCCGACGGTGGAGGGAACTTCGATTTGGTTTGGAGATCGGAAATACGTTCACGAATAATCAGTCAGATTTTGGAGTCGGAAAAAGACAGTTAAAATAAAGGCTGTGTGGGAGTCCGCGCCGCCGGTGGCCCACTACATTGGCCAGACGCTTTCAGTGATTGTCATAAAACGAAAGAAAAGATTCGAATACCAGAAGTCCTACGTCAGGAAAATTGATAAACAGGATCAACGAAGAGGAACAACAAATCAGCACTATATCATCGGCATCAACCCCTCCGGAATTCGAGATATGTATATAAATTATTTAAGTTTATAATTATCACCATACGGTGGACATTTTATTATTTAAATTATAGTATTTTATTATTTTTGATTTTACTCGTAAATAAGAATATTTAAATTTTCTTACGGTCGACCGTCCTCGAAAGATCTATGTACGAGTTGGTAATAAATAACTAAATCATAATTAACATTCTTTTGTGCGTGAATAAAAAAAAAAATAAATAAATAAAAATAAATAAATAAAAATAAATAAATAAATAAAAAAATATATATATATAAAAAAAAAATAATAAATTAATTAAAAATAATAATAATATTAATAATTATTATTATGATTAGAAATTATATTAATTAATAAAAATAATACTAATAAATATCATATTAAAAGCGATAATCATCATAATAACAGTGTAATAAAATAGGTCCGCGAGAATGAAACTCGCGGTGGCATCCCTGACATAAGAATAAAAAGCCAAATAAGATATACACGCTTCAATATATATATATATATATATATATATATATATATATATATATATATATATATGTGTATTGATATTAATATAATGCATTAATAATTGTCTCTTGAACTCGTTATCAGTTGTACTGAGCTGCGTGGAGATTTTATTTAGCTGCAGACATATCGTCAGAAATAAATACGGAGAATAATTGTTACATCAGTGGTTGTAATTTAGTTTCTCATGATAATTCGTTGAAATTAGGTAATCGCTTTTACATCGCCCGTAAATATGCCCTATTTTGTATCTAATTGAATAAATTAAAATTTTCGTTACTTGTTTTATTTCCATAAGAATACACGAATAAACTCGTTAGAAAAAACGGTAAAAAAGTTGGGGTTTATTTTTATTTCTTATTTGTTTTTAAAAAAAGTTGGAAAATGGTTGATTAGACCAATCTACACATACGTCACACTTTTCTGGCTAAATAAGCGGCTTTGCCATTCAGACTTTGACGTACAGTGAAGTCAATTAATTACAAAGTGATGCCTGGAAAAAAGAAAAAACGAATTCATAACAATAATATACGTTCGCCTAATCTCACTCGCTACTGATTATGGGAGTTGCTAAGCTTAAAAATAAGACCAATACTTACGTTGAAATCACATTTTTTACATTGGAATATTGTTTGATAATTGCTGGCAGTTACTTCTGCGATAGAATTCCAGAAATTTGTGATGTCGGTTAATGCCTTCCATTTTTTTCCTAAATAACCTCAACTTTTATTCCTAGGATGCATATTTTTTTGAGGTCGTTCGCGATAAAACATCTTCGTACGTTGGTTTCAAACGTCTAACGCGATCCTTTTTTTCTTCAGCTAGAATACCATACAGATCTTTTCAGGCATCGGTGGTCCTTCATGCTCGGTATATGCTCTACTCATCTTATACAATTTTGAGTAAGTAATGTTTTGACGGAGATGCATTTCGATCGTTTCAGTATGTCTTCATTAGATAACCAGCAAATATCGCGAGCTAATGAAGGTTTCCATTCCGCTAATTTCATTTCATCATTTCCAAAATTTTACTTCTCGATTGGAAAATATCGAAATATGAAGTACTATTTTCTGTTTGTCAAGCAGAGCAGCCCTAGAAGTCATATCTCTGCTTGAGGTGCAGCATATTTTTTTGGGGTTACTAAATTAATGATATTTCTATAATTTGATATTATGAGTGTTTTGTAAGAGTACTTAAAAGGGGAACAGAACTATTTAATAATTTGTGTTATTCATTGATTTATTTCTACTGAATAATAAAAAAATATATATGATAAAGTATAAGGAAGATTATACCTGACTGATTTTTGTTATTTTTTAAAAGTAATCCAGCGTTTTACAAATATTAATTTCAGCTAGCTCGCTCGATAATAATGCTATATTCCGCTTTCCCGTAATTTCTTCGTATTATAGTTATCCATTTTCTCTTTATTCTGCCGATTCGAAAAATTTTACGCATCGTAATCAGATTTTTTCCAATCTTTATTTAAATTTTCTTTACACTTTACCTTTTTTATCAATAATCACTGCTAATACTGTTTTCCAACTACACTTTTTGCTACGCAGCGTCTTGAAATTTAAAATAATCAAAACTTTCGAACAATCGAAAAAAAAACCTATTTATATAAGAAGAAAAAAGTAAACAATAGATAAGGAAAATAAGGAATAGAAATCAGAAAAAATAAACGAAATTCCTCCCTAAGAGAGAAAACGAAAAAAAAGTGGAAAATAAATCAAGAGGAAGTCTCATTAACGAAAAAGTCTTCCTCCTATATTAGAAAAAAAGGATAACAGTGATAAAAAGAAATAATACTATGTAATCGATATTAAATGTTTTCCTGCAAATTTCAATTTAAAATGTAAGTGATAGCATTGTGATTTAAAGATTTTTTCGTAGATTGCATAATGAAAAATATTTTTTAATAAAATTTCAACTAAAAAATTAAAGGGTGCTTCTTATACGCGAAAAAGTCATCATCATCATCTTCAGCTGTTTTCAATCCGCTGCTGGATGTAGCTCTCTCGAAGTTCCTTCCATTTTTTCTTGTCTGCCGCTTTGCTCGTCCGGTAGTTCTTTTGAAACTTATTTATGTCGTCTACCCGACGTGTCAACGGTCTGCCTCTTTTACGTGTGTTCCGTTTGGCACCCACATTGTCATTCGCAAGGAGTTCAAATAGTCTTGCGAGATGACCATATTTCCATTTTGATTCTTTTATCGTTTCTACTACACCTTTTATTCCTGTAGTTTCCCTGATCCATTTATTTTGTTTTTTATCCTTTAGAGTTATGCCGATCATTTTTCTTTCAATCCTCCTCTGTGCCACTCTTAGTCTTTCTTCTATTGCTGCTGTGCTGTTTCATGTTTCGCATCCATAAGTAATCACTGGCAGTACACATTGATTAAAGGTTTTCCTTTGAAGACTTATAGGAATCTTTTTATTTTATAAGATGTTCTTTAATTTACCACATGCCCTAGCATAGCCATTTGTATTATTCTTGTTATTTCCTCTTGTAATCCACCTTTTATAATCTGACCTAAATAATTAAATGAAGGCACTCCTGCACTGTCATCTGGTCTATCGTAATATTACTATTTTGTGAAAACTCATTCCGTAGTAATTTCCGGTATGTTGATTTTCAGGCCTATTTCCTTGCTTCTTCCATTAAGTTCTTGTACCATTTCTTTTAATTCATCTATATCTTCGCTAAGAAGCACATGTCATCCGCATATCTGAGATGGATGAGATATGTTTGTTCAATTTTTAACCCCTTACTGTTCCAGTTTAATTTTTCAAATACCGATTTCAATAATGAATTGTTTCGGTGACATAGAGTCTCCTTCCCTAATGCCCCTGTATAGGATAATTTCTGTTTCCACCGGACCAACCTGTATGGTGGCCTTTGGGTTCTTACATACATGTATGTCATATAATTGAAACATATTCATTATTTACCCCGGCTGTTTCCAGTGCTTTAAGGATGCCCAGTGTTGAAATAGAATGCTTCCTCGTAGTCTATTAATAGCAATACGCAAAAAGGAGTACGATCATTTATATAAATAGGAATCATCGTTATAATCTTAAACTATTTTCTGTTTGATTTTAAATTCAACCCAAAATTATAATATTTCTATTTTGAACTTTTTTTCATCAGATGAAACCCGTTTTAAAAGTAATGAATTATTCGAATTTTATTCTCGTGCGCAAATATTCATCGCACGATTGGTAGTACACGAGCAATCGGTGCGGCATAAGTTTCATTTAGCGGTACATACTTACGCTACAATTTATCTGTCTACAATGTTGCGGCAGAGGAACATCTCTAATAAACGGTATTCTTCTTCGGATCTTTTTGAATAAAGTATCGTTCACAGCATGCAGCTTCTAACGGCCGGAAAACTCCAGAACTGAATTTATTAATGCATTTATGTTTCCCAAGCGTTTGACGGAATGTGGCGTGAGCGTCTCGTTGCAAAAATCCTCGCCAACTAACTTCAGTCGCCTGCTTACATCTTATCTGACGGACAGATAGTTCCCGATTAACGCAGGGGGGGGGGGGGGGGTCGAAATCAACGTTCTACTTGATACAGACAGGGGTCCCGTAAAGAAGCGTCCCAGGGCCCTTTTTGTACTCGCTGTATATGTATGATGTGCCAGTCGATTACAACTAGAGCCACGTTTACGGATGATACGGCTATTCTAGCCGTGAGCGATAGTCAGTGCAACCGATATCTACAGCGTGCTTTAAATCGGGCCGTTGCATGAGCTCAACGTTGGCATATTAAAATGAAGCAAAGTCGCAGCATGCGCTACTTCCGCTAAGGCATAAAAATTCCGTAAATAAAATTTACTTAAGCAGACAACCAATTTCACGATATAATTCCGCCAAATATCTCGGCATGCACCTGGACTCTCGGCTTTCATAGAATATCCACGTTGTCTGAATTATACTGGCTCATTGATAGAAACTCTGCTCTCGATATCTAAACGCCCCCTCTACCGGCAAGTTATTAAGCCCGTCATCTGGGCACATGGAATAGCACTGAATAGATGTACGAAGAAATCCAATTGCTTGCAACAAAATACAAGCGCAACAAACTATTACCCTTCGAGCTATCGTTAATCGGTAACTCTCGCAACGTTGACATTCATTGAGATATCGAAGGTAAAACAGTTAGCGAAGTAATTAAAGATTTCGCTATTACTCACGAGCAGCGACTTACACGGCAATCCTATAGGGCAGTTTTTTACACTTCTCGATACATATGAGGACATACGCTGTCTGAAGAATCTTAAACCACAGGATTATCCCGTAGATGCTTACGTTTTTTTTTTGTTTTATTTTTTCGGCCTCGGTCACAAGACTAATAATTTCGTACATGTTAATTTATTTTATATGAGTTCTAATTAGCAATTATTTAACATACCAGTTAAGATTGAGTTATGTAAAAAAAAAAACAAAAAAAAACAAATAAAATCGACTAGATTATTTAATAAAAAAGCGAGGATTAGTTGCCGCGGTACTTATTATGTTCTATATATAGAACATTCTCAAGTCGCTAAATAGCATAGTGAATCGTTGTCGTCAACAACACTTGAAAATTACCGGTAAATTATAGACTGCTTACACGCATGCATGATTGCCGATTTTGCGGCATTTACATACGTCACAAAGGAACAAATAAAAGAAATATTTCTATTCTAGAAGCACTTTCAAGTGGTTCTACGTAAAAATAGAATCAGAAGATGACGAACAATGACGAGCGATGACTTACGATATCAGAACTCGCAATAAAAATAGGTGCAATAAATGTTCAGTCAAGAACGATGTGGTACTTTCGACGGAAAAAAAGATTTCATTGCAGGCTGTTTATCGCCGTTTTCTTACACGGTCTTGGATAGGTCGAGGAAGAGTAGGTTTCATGTGCGCATCACGACCTACAGTTGTGTATATCGATTGCCTGACCTAACAACTGGGCCACTAATCGCCAACCGACGTCATCAAAGTTCGCTCTGTAGTGTCGCGCTGGTCCCCTTGCTTTTCTCGATTCTCGTCGCATCCATTAGTTGGTTGTTTCCTCCTTGTTTTCTGTTCTGTATTTATAACAGTGTGCTTTTCGAGGTGATTCTTAATAATTTTCGGGTTTCGTTTTCCGATGCTAGGCAACAGTTGCGATGTTATTCGTTATGTGGTTAGTTGGAAAAGATTGGAAATATTATTTGACGGAATAGACTAGGTAAGTTTACTGAATAATGTATATATACATATATTTTTTTTCTATTTTTTTCAATAAAATCTATTGCTTGTTCTAAATTTTCTTAAAATGAATTCTTATCTCTATATGTTCAAAATGTTTGTTTTGTTGTTTTTTTTAATAGGGATCAGCTATATCGGTTATATTTAGAATAATTTTTTTTTTTTTTCCCCGGCACGGATTGTAATTTCGCTTAAATAAATATAAAACAATCCTTGATTCTTGCCAAGGCAGTCTTCTATAATTTTTATAGAAGAGTCGTTTTTAGTTGTCACATTCTTCGAGGAGAAAAAAAGAGAAACACCTTTTTTTTCATTGCAATAAATTCGGAATTGTTTAGACTTTTCGCTTTCGTATTTCCATTTTTGCGCCACAACTCCCTACATTAATCCATTCAGTACATTCTTTAAAAACTTTCATTTTTGATCTGCACGAAATCGTTGTTTGAAACCTGGTCTCGACGCTATCTGAGGCCCTTTAGTTTCATTTGTAACTTCATTTAAAACGTTCATTTTTTTATAAAACAATCTCCCGAATACACATTTTTCATTACAAATCCCAGTTTGTCTAAATCTTGTTTTCATAGAAAATATGACATAGCTTCCGTTAAATAATTCCACGACATCGGTATCACCCCCACTATAAGAATAACGTAGAAATGATGAGACCTGTCTGCTACGGAAGACAAATGTAAACATATGTTATCGAAAAATTGTAGTCGAAATTTAAGTTGTTTTTTTGTTTCGGTATGATACTTAATTTTTAGTGTTTATACTCGAATCGTACACAATCGTGTTATTATCATATTTTCTGTACCAGTTTTTTTCTCGTAATGGACTAAAGTAATATTTAAAATAAATTTTTATTTCACATGGTCGAAAAAATATTTATCCCGGTGGATATATACATATATATAAATCCGGAACTTAATATTTCGAGCTTGATCATGACTAAAATGATTCTTTAAAACGTAATTTTATTTACTTTCTGTGAGCCTTAACTTCACAATCACCGACGCTTCTGCTAAGGGTATGGGACACTTACTCTACTTCACTTAACTTTCATTTAACTATAATACAATATTCATAATAATCTTCTTTTAAAGAAAAAAATCTAAAAAAATTAAAACAAAAACACGCACACACAAAATGAATTTGTTCATTCCCGGGATTCACATTTGTCGTTTAATTCGAAAATTCGAATGTAATCTTATTAAAAATGGAAAATTAAAAATAAAGACAAAAATTAATCAACAATAATTTTCAACAGCCAATAAATTATTACATTTGCTATATGTAATAAAAAACAATTATGATCGTAAAGACATGTTAGTAGGTTTTTAAATATTACTTAATCGCTAAGTTGGTCGTACACTTTCATATATTTTCTTTATGTAAAGAAAAATTGTAGTATTCTTTCAAACAGAATTGACATCACACTTATTTACAAAAATATTTACAAATACGCTTATCTGTATATATATGTATATATAAAATTTGCAACTTACGATTAAGGTCATAAATTAAAGTAAACAAAAAAAAGGGAAAAAAATGTACGCGCTCGGCAACAAAATAGAGAAATAAAAAGGAACAAAAAACAACACTTTAAGTAAACAATATAAATAAATACGTGTTTTAGCGAGATAAGCGATGAATGTAGAGTAAAAAATTAACAAAATGTAATATATCCGACTGAAATTATTGCGGCAAGTGCGTTACGTTTGAGCATAGGAAATAATGTAATTAAATTGTAAGGCTTTTTTTAATCAAAATATTTAATTTCTAATCCATCAATTAATCGAAGAGGAATAGAGAAGTGTGTTTTATTTGCTCGAGCACCCTGAAATCTTAACTGAAACCGTCGAGGCTATAAAATTTCAAAAAATTTCAAAAAATTTCAAAAAATTTCCTTAGACACATTTTAACCGTGTTTTCTTATAGTCAGTGTATTCCTTTTGTTTTGTAAATATAATTTTATTATTAATGAACAGATTAATACGAGGATTTCTTTTTAGAGCGATTAATTCGAATTAAAAGTTAAATGTATTAAAATAGACTTTTAAATTTCTGCATATTTAATCTTCAAACGAAAAAAAAAAAAAAAAAGGAAATTAAAAAAATTTAAATCTCACTCGACAAGAAAAAACAATTATAAAGCATCACCAATAACTAAAAATACACTCATCGAATAGTAAAAAAATCAAATTAGAACTGCAACTAATTGAGAATACACTAAAACTCTTAATAATTACATATTGTAAACAGTTGAAAATACGAAATGATATTGATTCCACTCTTAGAAAAACATTTTTCATCGACACAGCGAAAAATTTATTTTATAATTTTCCTATTTTATTATTTACGAAGAAAGAGAATGTGAAACGAATATTTCGATTTATCGAGAAATAACATCGCTAAAGGTAAAATAAAAAGCAGGACGAGAAAAATAATCATTTCGAATATCATTGTAGTTGCTGCGAAGACTCATGTCTTAGCCCTACTCTCTTTAACATCTACATTCCATAGCCTAGCTACTTTTCAGATATCGTCTACTCCCTTATTCTTTGCCGATGATATACTCATCTACTCTTCCTCGGTTAATCCATCTTCCGCCGTCGAGGAGCTTAACAACTCTCTTTTCTCTCTTGATAATGCGTTATCCGATCTTCACCTTTCTATTTCTTCTGGGAAATCAGCCGCTATGGTTTTCACTTATCGTCCTTTTAGTCGTTCCTCAGTCAACCTATCCGTGTGCCACATTCCTATTCCTTTGATTAGTTCCATCTCCTACTTTGGAATTTTTCTTAACAGTAACTTGTGTTCTTTCACGATCACATCAATTATCTTTATACGTCGGCCCTCAAGAGGGTTAATTATTGTAATTGGGGTGGGGATCCTTATATCCTTCTGGTGCTATATAAGGCCGCGATCCTTTCTAAATTCGATAACTGCTCGTTCCTTTACGCTAGTACTCTTAAATATCTTCTCCTTAAGCTTGATAAAATCCATAATATATGTCTCCGCCTTTGTATCGGTGTTCCCTTGAACTCCTCTTCTATTGCAGCCATTTTGGCAGAAACTGGTTCCTATCCTTTATTCATCCGAAGGCTTTATCTAGGTGAACACGATTTCTGGTCAAACGTCTTCATATTTCCAATTCCTACTTACTTAATTCCTACTGGTTTATATTCAACAACTGGTGTTTCTCCCCTCGTAAAACCCCAATCCTTTTCTTGATTTCTTCACGTCTTAGGGCCTTCTCTCCTTTTGTTCTATCCTACACCAAATGCCCCCTTACTTTACCTATAATCTCCCAGATTTTATTTACTCGCCCACTTTACTCTTTCTTCCTTCGTATGTCAAATCTCTTCCCTCTCCCGCTGCTCGTAATGAATTTAATTATGTTTTATAATCGCTCTTTCCTTCTTATACTTTAATTTTCACAGGTGGCTCAAAGTCAGCTTTGGAGGTTGAAGCGGATTTTACTCTGCCAGATTTCGGCTATTCTGAGACGTTCAAACTCCCCTCCTTCTCCTTCATATTCCTAGCCGAATCTGTCGCAATCCTACAAGCAATCCTTTTTATAGCTTCTACTAACAATATATCCAAGGTTCTCTTATCTTCTGATTCAAAAGGCGTTTTACAAGCCATTGCTACTCCCTAAACCATCCTCCGATCCTATCGTGCTTCACATACGCTCCTTAATTTCACATCTATTCCATTCCCGCTCTGTCCGTATTGATCTATTGTGGATTCCTAGTCACTGTGGAATTTCGAGCTACGAGTTAATTGACTCATCGGCACGTTCGGCTGCTTCAGACGGTCACTTTATTAATAATTTTCCAGCTCAAAGTCTTCTTCCTCTTTCCTTTCGTTGCCACCGCGACTATTGGTCTGATCTCTATCCTTCATTTTCTAATCCTGCTTCCTTTTATTTATCCATACCTCCTCTATTTCCATGGTTTCTTAATTTCCCCAACATGAGGCGGTTAACTATCTCATCTATAGTTAGACTTCGGTTTAATCGCAGCTTGCTTCCTGCTTCGCTCTTCCGTTTCTCCATTACTCAGTCTCCTTTTTTTATCCGTTTGATCATCCGTCAGAAGCAAACTTCACTTGTGATGCGAATTACATTTTACTTGAATGTCCCTTCATTTCTTCAGAACGCGCGATACACTGTATTCCGGTCTTTTACGTCTTATCCTACGCCTTACAGCGCTTAATGCTTTCTTTTCCATCTCCCCCTCGGTTATTCCTTTGTTAGCTTCATTCGTATGTTCTATTTCTAATATTTTTCCTTTATAATCATTAATGCCGTCATACCTTTGGATATTGAGTAAACGAACTTAGCCGACATGTTCAAAAAAAAATGCGTATACACTTCGCTTTAAGAAATCTTTTTGTTCGTTTCCTTAAATGCGCCTAAATTTTTAGCATTTAATTTTGCCGTAAGAGGCAATTTTCGATTGAATTCAGCCAAAGCTTTATGTTCGGTTGTAATCATAAATAGAATATAACGTATTCTTCTTCTTTGTTTCCGGAACCCAACTTTATTTTCACACTTCCTTCCAAAGTGATTATTTATGATTTTTCATTAAACTTGCAAAAATTTCACTCGTGTTGGTTTAACGTTCACAGTTGACGCACCCAAAAATTTAAAAAAAAAAAGAAAAAAGGGAACACTTAATTGAAAAATTGAAAATTATGAACCGCGTTAAAAATTGACAAATAAAAATAGATCTGAAAAAATACGAAAAATTTCCGATTTTAATGAACAGTCAGAGGTAACAAGGCCAAAATAAATCCGAAATATTACTTTTCTTTTGGATCTAATTTTAAATTAAATAAAATAAGCTTTACATATTTTTTTGACTGATCGGATTACTAATAAAAATTTAAAAAAAATTAAGGTCTAATAAAAAATCCTATCGTTCTATTTTTTCTAGTAATTTACTATTCAAATTCTAAACTACCATTTTGTAGTCTATAATTTTATAATTTCGTTTTATTTTTCACTCCTAAAAATAAAACAAAAGTTTAATTAAAAATTGTAATAATTATGTATTTTTAAAACATTTCTTTATATTTTTATAAAGGTGGTCGCTATTTGATTTTCGTTATGAAACAAGGTATTTCTCAAAGCTAAAGGTCTACCGTATAAGATATTATGTAATTCTATAATCCCCCCCCCCACCCCCAAAAAGAAAATGTCTCTCTGGATCCGCCCCTGATAAAAAATTCAGCTAAAGCTAACGCAGTCCTGAATTTTTTTGTGTATATTTGCCGAAACAGAACTGGTTTTAAGATGTTAAACACGGTTACATTTCTCACATTTACAAAAACAAAATTTCAACACAATCATTGTAACTTAAATTCTATCTTTTTCCTTAGTATTGGTCATTGCTGACTTCCTCGGATAAACCATTTAAATGCAAGTACCCGAAAGAAAATTGTAGCGAGCAAATTATTTTCATTTGTCTGTAATTAAACTCTAAATGTTCTGCTCGTCTCCGGTTCATTCAGTCACTACTTAAAACAATCTTACCGAGCTGGGATGCAGGTAAGATTTCGTTTTGGTGTGTCGACGACATGTGTTGGAATATCCGGAAGTAAATGTGTAGACCTAGTGCCAAGGCAGCATTATTTTCACCTATTCCAGTCCTTCGCCACCGGAAATTGTATCTTTTCTGGAGCGGAACATGAAAGAAGGAAGGATTTCCCTTTTGGCTGCAACAAACACAATCTTTCAAAGTAGTATCGAGTCAAATATTAAATTCCCATGACTAGCACCGATCCATCTGTTGAGGATTTAATTGGTCTTAATGGATTGCGGTGCAGATGCTTCGCACAATACATTTTAAGAAGCCTCTTCTTTCGCCGCATGCACATATTGCAGGGCAGCAGTAACAATTAGCGCGGAACACATCTTTAAACTAAGGCCCTGTACATTCTCTTGTCCAGTCATTCAAACTAGGTTTCGTAAGTTTTTCCTCGGCGCTACAGGCACAATAATGAGTAGGAGAAAACGATTAAGTCTTAGCAAATTAGCGTAGAAAGTTTCAACAGAAAAAGATGAATACTCAAAGAGATGAACGGCGTTGCGAACAGGTGTTTCGTCTGAATGGCGAGGACGACAGTGTGAGGAAAAAACCAACGACCTCTTGGCCAGAATTTTTAAAATTTTTACAAGATATTCCTGAATATTGCGGCAAATTTGTAATAAATTTTGTTGATGTAAACAGTGGAAAAAGATCGCTACGGAATTTTAAAGTTTATGAAATTGTTTGTAACAAATGTGTTGTTTACAAGAAAAATATTCCGAAAACTACTTCCGGATTATAAAAAAGTTATCCTAATTATATCCATTTTTTTCTTTTTGTTTATCAGCTTACGCGATAAAACTCTTACAATATCAAACATGCGCAGATATTAGATTAGACGTTTTACAATATTGCATCCGCGGACGGCGGGGTGTCGAGCAATTCTGGCTGGGAAATATTTAAATTCTTCCCCATTCATTATCAGTGACACAGCGTGATAACAATTGTCATCAAATCAGTTTCTACGCGCTATATTATTATCCACACCCCGAACGAACTTCTTAAACGTTACGCTAATGTAGCCTGTAGCTAATTTTTCTTCAATTATGTCGCTAATTCGCACGTAAACAAATATTTCATAGTATGTGTTTATTTCCTTCGAAAACAAGAGGTAACACTTTAATTTTTAAATTATCGTCCCATACATTTAACGTTTAAAAATTTGTATACTTTTGTTGTAGTTTAATTTTACTATTTTAAAACTTCCTTTACCGACGAGAACTGTGCTTAGTTTTCACTTTTTAAAATCAACTATGTAAATTCGTTATTTCGAACGTAATTTTTTCAATATTAAAATATAGTGTAACAAAGGGCGCTTCTAGTTGAAAAAGAAAAAAGCGAATATTTAAAAACGTAAAAATTCGGAAGTAAAATAACCGATTATAAACAACCATGTTTTCTTAATTAGTTTTAAAGTTACTAATTCTAATTGTAGCATTTCTAACGGGTTCATTATCTTTTTATAATAAACGAATATGGCGTTTCAGCTATTTTAAATGGACTTTTCGTGGAAATGAAAAACAAGAAAAGAACAACAGAGACACCGAAATGAAGTTGCGCCTATAGATCATGTGGCTTTAAAAAACAACGAATAAATATGAAAACTGAAAAGATAAACCTTTTAATACAATTTATTGTTATTAATGATAAATGAATCGACGTAAACCGTGATAGTTCACGTTTACGCCGGCAGAAAATAATAACTGCAGCAAATATTATTTTACATCTTAAGCGCATTTGCAATGAAAGCATATCAGTTTTTTCATATCAAAGTCAAATTTTAAAAGATCATTTTTTTTTATTGTTATTTTATGAAGTTTTATCTTTCCGTCAAAAATAAATCTCGTAATTTTGAAAATTAAAAATATACGACTAATTGAATCATTTCAAAATGTTTTGGCAGCAACTTTTGACATAACTGTGTAAACAAAGCGAATAAAAAGAATTTTATTTCCTATTAAATTGCAAGCTTATATTAAGTTCGGGGGGGGGGGTAGAGTTCTGTGGGGCATCCATCCCAACCTTCACTGGATTTATCCCTGCTGAATTCAGTGTCAATTTTTAAAAAAATAAGCTAGTTTATATGAAAAAATTCAATCAACACGTTCTACAACCTCAGTAGTTATCACATACAAACATCCGCTTACACACTCACGTCGTGATAATTTATTTTCATAATTGCGATAATGAATTTGAATTACGCGACATTTGTGCATTTTATACGAATTTTTTTCTTTTTGTTATAGAAATTTCATACCGTGGAATGAACCGAATATTGTAAAGTTTCCTGATGATTAGTGCAAATACTTACATACCGGTAAAATAGTGTTTCATCTTGTATAATATTTCAACGTATTTAACACAACGCTGAAGTTCTCTGTTTTAGAATTTATAATTGATCAAACCGTGATCAACATTTAAATTTCAGTTTAGATTAAATATTTACAAATCAAAGGCGTATTGAAAGTTGCATTATCAAGTCTAGATCCTCCTATGAAGGTTTTGTTATTAGTTAAACATTACTATATGCAAACTATTTTTTTTTTTTTTTTTTTTTAAATGTCATATTTTCCCCATAGTACTTTTATTCGATAAATTACTCGCCGAGTGCCATTTGGTTCGGTGCCTGATGTTCTACAATTTAAACAGTAGCGACTGCTCATTCGATTTAAATTATATTTTAAATTTGCCAACCTTTACGTTTTACAGCTTGTATTTTTAACCGAATGAATTTTTAAAGTGTATAAAAAATGAAATTGTAAATTAAAATGTTTTCTATTTTTTAAATTTTCCATTAGAAACACGCGCAAACGATGTCGTAGTCTTATTTAAAAGACAGGGTCGCAACTGTAAATAGTCACCGCAGCCCCCTGGTTTATAGAGACTGAAATGTGGAGAGAAATAAATTAAAATACAATGTCGGCAGACAAAAAAATAATAAAAAGAAAGTAAAAAAAGAAAAAAATACGTCTTCTAAACTGATATTGTATACGATGGAATTTGACAAAATTTTAAATTAAAGAAGCACGGCTTTAAAGTACACTCAAATGAATTACACATGGTTGTCACCGAAAACAAAATAAAAAAAGATAAAAATTAATTCAATTTCTTAATTTAATAATCGGTAAGGCTAACGTGAAAAAAAAAAATGAAAATGCGATTTAAAAAAAAAAATGGAAACAGTATTTACGTTAAATATAAACAGATCCATGGATCTGTTTGTTAATACTTATAAATATAAAATACATAAATACCTCGATAACGAACAAAAATATTTATAAATATAAATTAACATTAATAAATTAAAATAAATACCTCAATTTAAAGAAATGTTTCCGGGTCATCATCGGCTAATAATATAGAATGTACTCAAATAAAACTAAAGACACACTGCAGAAAATAATTGGACTACATATGTGTATATGTTATAGGGAAATAATAGGCGGATGATGACTACAATCAACGGCGAATTAACATAAAATCATACATTAAATGTGTAAATGACACGTTAATAATATCTGATGAAAATAATAATACTGAAAATGATATTCTGAACGATTTCAGTAAAATACATAAAATCATATAATTGACTATGAAAAAAGAAGAAAAAAAACAACAAAATCAACTTTTTAAATATAACTCCATAACTAAAAAATCAATTAACATACATTGTTATATATATATACATCGGCGCACCCAAGATTTGTCCTGGGTGGGGGTGGGGGCTAAAATAGTAGCATATAGGAAATGTAATGGTGATGTTGGTACATAGTCACCGTTACATTATATTTACTTTAATTAACTTAATTAATAAATTAAATAAAATTATATATATAAATAAATAAATATATATATATATATATATGTATGTATGTATATATACAAATGTGTACGTAAATACAAATTTCATAGAACAACAGTGAAACTACAGTGATGGAATAATAATTAGAATTAGAGTTAAGTAAACCATAAACATAAGAGTGAGTTTGAACCTATGCAAGTATTCACAAAAGTTTCCATGGTCAGAAAGTACTTGAGAATTAAAATATGTTATGTTTAAGTTTTTTAGCTGAATCCTATTTCTAATGTTGGGGAAGAATGTATAAGTTTTGCGGCCAGTGTCACAATGATCCCGGCAAATTTGCCACTCATTGATGATTCTGTCATTTATGACGTCTTTTAATTTTTTTAAAGTAAGGGAAGTCTTCTAATTGAATAAGGATACTATTGAAAGAGAGATATTGCGATGTTGCAACAAATTTAACATTTTTAGTAATCCTATATTCTGAGACTACAGCCCGGCTGATAAGGAAGAGATCCAAGGGGAGGATATTAGCCACCATGCAGGCGGCTGAGGAAGGAGCAGATATCTTCTTTGTTGTCTGTTGATTTTTTGAAGTATTTTTTTGTTTATATAGGTACAGCAACCATAACCATACATTGATTGAATTAGTCCTTTATAATGGATCATAACGTTCTTTGTAACGAAGTCCGTGATTATTTGGTAGTAAGATGCATAGCTTATCATAGATTTTGTTTACATCTAGTACTCATGAATTTCAAATGTGAAGAAAAGGATAACTTGTGATCAATAACGACCCCCCAAGTATTTCATGTTATTGACTAGATTAATTGGTTGACCTGAGATAATTTTAAGTCTTTCTATATCAGAAGGTTGAATATTTTTTCTAAAGAGAATGAGAGTTCCATTTCTGAAATAATGTTTTCTAGGTATATCTATATATCTCTCCCCTCTCTCATTTATATATTTATTTTTATGTAAAATGTATTATTTAAAAACACTTTATATTTTTATCAAATATTAATTTTTACTGTCAAAAATTTTGCCGATAACGAATTTGGCCACTATTAACAGTGTCCGTTTATTCTCGCTGGGGGCTGCAGCCCCGTAGCCCATACCCCATTGGGTGCGCTAATATGTATACATATATATATATATATATATATATTATAGAAAAAAAAACAGCAAATGACAGTATAATTGAAAAATCAAATTACCCAAACTAACGTAAATATGCAATACTCTAATCACTTCAAACAAAAAACAAATACAAATAAAATTATTAAAAAAATTGGCAAAAAATAATGGCTACGATGAACACAAATAATAGATAAATTAACCGAAAAAATAAAATCAAAATCAAAATGTATACAAAAAGCAAATAATAATAGTGATAAAGGTTGAATAATATTCACAGTTATAAATAATAATAAATATAAATTAACCGATGTTAATCAGTATATTTAAAAAACAAGGACTAAAAGTAGTGTTCAAAATTAAAAATAATTGAAAGCATGAAATATACACTTTAAATACAAAGAATAATAATATTTATGAAAATAGTAGTATATATAAAATAAACGGTAGAGATTGTGAAAAATCATACATATATCGGTCAAATAGTTCGCTGACCATTGCTTATTCTCGTTTCAGGTTCAGTCTACATCATCCGAGGGAATTCGGTTGTTATTGGTGGTCTTTATAATAACGATAGTTATGATGATTGCAGACGTATATATTTACGCGTACATTTACGTACTGTTGCCGATTAGTTTGTTCATGTGTGCTATCGTCTACTTCTGCTACGAACGTTTTGGTCACTCCGAAGACAATCGACCGTATTGGTGGTCGCAGGTACGCAATAAGAAATAACATTGTAATCTCATCCAACTTATTATTTAAGTAAATTCATTGCTCGTTATTACTAAATTTTTACTAAATCGCAAGCTAATAAACAAACAAACTGTAAGATGCTGATAAAATTTATCGCAAAACGATTTCCATGTCGTATGTTGTTCTATATATTCCGTAGCAATGTAATGCTGTTTACATCGTGACATTACCGAAATGTGCAAAGTACATAAAATATGCTTATTTTTATTATCGGGCACCCGTTAAAATACGAATATTTATACGCGAAATATATGCACAACGGTGCAAAAAATTAGCGACAATTGTGCCTCCAAAAAGATTAAAAGGTTTTGACGGGAAAAAAAAATACTACAAAACACGACATGTACTGTTTTTAGTATATTGGTAAAAATCTAAAATGTGTATAGCGAAAAATTACTAAATACTTGCGAAGGTGTCTGCACATTAATCTTTCTATTTGCTGACAACAAAACCTATCGAAAATATTGATAAAAAGTTCACGTCGGAAATTAAATTTAAAATCACGCGAATGAAATATAAGGAGCGGGACAAACATAAGAAAAAGATTTTTTGAAGAAAAGTCGTATCCGATAATGTTCTGGATCTCAAAAGAGAAAAAGGCGAATCATGTAAAAAATTATTCATCTTTTTCATTTATTTTTCGATTAGAAGTAAAATTATTGTTTGAGTAAAACTTTGTATACTTTGGAATGATTTTAATAAGCCGCGAGCTTTGGAATTTGAAAATCGACTATAGTCTAAAACCGTATACGCTTTATCGGTCAAAGCATCCATAATTTTTTACAAACTTCTAAAGAAGATCAATAATCTTTTTTTTTTGATCGTTTTTATTAAAGAATATCTTCCGGATTAAAATTTAGTCTCGGTTATTTTTCATATTCGTAAAACTAGAATAATTTTTTTATAAAAATGTTTTCAATACCCTTTTCCCCGTTTTATGTAGCACCGATATTTTTCCCCTTCCCGGTTTCTATTACTCGAGTAAGTTTTAGACCTCTATCTATTTTGGTTTTCAAATAAATCGGGGAAAAAAAAAAAAACTGGAAAATCCGAAATTAATTTTTTTCTCAAAAACAGCTTAACCAATTTGAATGAAATTTGAACACATTATAGAGAGTTATATGAAGATCATACTCGGAAAAAATAACAGTTCATAATCTATTATAATAATCATTAGGAACAAGCGATTTTTTTTTTTAAATTATTATCTTTTTTTATGCAAACGTTTTTGTACAACTTTGAAACTATTTTGTTCGTTTTTTTTTTCATGCCTTTTTTAATGTAGAATAACCTCTCAAATTTGTGTAAATTGATCGAAAAAGTTACGCTGTATTTTAAAAAAATAAAAAATAATTTCTTGATATAAAAATCCTTTTATTTTGTAGTGTTTATACCTTCGAAACAGCAGAAAAAAAGAGGCTTATATTCGATTAACTTCCAAGTATGAAATAATATAAAATATTCAAAACAATAATACGAATACATTTTTTTTTTTTTTTGTATTAAAATATTAAAATATTCAAAAATTAATTATAAACTATATTGAGATGTTAATAAATTGTTTTTAACCGACTTCAAAAAAGGAGGAGGTATTCAATTCGACTGTATTTTTTTTTTTTTTTTTTTTTTTTTTTTTTTTATGTGTGTTACCACAGAACTTTCTTCTAGATGAACCGATTTTGATGATTCTTCTTTTATTTGAAAGGTGGTGTTTGTCATGTGGTCCCATTTAAATTTGATCAAGGTCTGACCGATAGTTTTTGAGTTATCCTTAATAATGCGGGAGATTGAAGCTTTTTGGATGCTTTTCATTCATGATTGTTTTCACCGTCGGATTAGATTTTTGACTTAAAATACTATAAATTTGCCAAATTACCATGGAAATGTAACTTTTGGTGTTTTTACCGTGGAAATATCTGTTCTTATTAAAATGTTTTAATTTAATTGAATAAAAATACACTAAAAAGTAAAAAATAAAATGCTTTTTTACAAAAAATAAATACCGACTTCAAGGTTTATTATAAAAATTTAAAAATGCACTAAAAAGTAAAAAATAATTACTCCCGATAAAATATATATATCAGAGTGATATAACTTAAGGTGATATCGTAATTCTTATACAACATTAATTTTTTGGAGTTGGCATCAAATTCATATTAAAAGAATAATTAAAAACTGCATTAAATGTTGATTAAATTGTTCCTAACATGAATTTAATTCCAACTCCAAAAAGTTAATGTTGTATAAGAATTACGATATCACCTTAAGTTATATCACTCTGATATATATATTTTATCGGGAGTAATTATTTTTTACTTTTTAGTGCATTTTTAAATTTTTATAATAAACCTTGAAGTCGGTATTTATTTTTTGTAAAAAAGCATTTTATTTAAAATTCATATTCTAAGCAAAATAATTAACATCTCAATATAATTTCTTATTAATTTTTGAATATTTGAATAATTTCGATAAGAAAAAAAAAATTGTTTCCGTATCACATCGTTTTGAATATTTGATGTTATTTGCATTTAATCAAATAAGCCCCTTTTAAATGCCTTTATTCTTTAAATTGTGGTTTCATTATGAAAGTTTTTATTTTTTTTCAATATCAATTTATAAATTTAAAAGGTTATACATTCTTTATTAAAAAAGACATGAAAAAAAAAAAAAAAAAAAAAAAAAATAGTTTCAAAATTGTACAAAAACGTTACTATAAAACAACAAAATAATTTCAGAAAAAATCGCCTTTCCTAATGGTTATTATAATAGATTATGAACTGTTATTTTTTCCGATTATACTCTTTACATACTACCTCTCTATTATGTATTCAAATTTCATTCAAATTGGTTAAGCTGTTTTGAGAAAAAAATTATTTTCGGATTTTCCAGTTACTTTTTTTCCCCCGATTTATTCATAAAGCAATATAGATAGAGGACTAAAACTTATTCAAGTAATAGTGACCGGACAGGGAAAAAAAGATCGGTGCGACATAAAACGGGGAAAAGGGGATTGAAAACATTTTTATAAAAAAATTATTCTAGTTTTTTACGAATATAAAAAATAATCGAGACTAAATTTTAATCGGAAAGATATCCTTAAAAAAAAAAAAGGAGAAAACAAAAAGATTATTGAAATTTTTTTCGATTTATTCAAAAACCAAAATAGATAGAGAACTCGCAGAATCAACGTATATCTAATTAATACCAATATATTCTCAAAAAAGATGATCTAACGTGTTATCCCTCTCTCTGGAACCGATTCTTTATTGTCCGAGATGACCTTTCTATTTTATTCCAATTTGAATTGAAGTTTAGTAGCAACTGTTTAAGAACTTAAGGAGACTATTCGCAGTCAGTTTTTGATCTGAAATGGTTTCTTCGGTTTTTTCTTCCAGGTTGAAAGAGCATTTAATTATCAGCTACCGAGATCCAGCGTCGGAAGCGCAGATTCTCCGCCCAGTTACGATAAAGTAATTGAAACGAAAGTTGCCAGCATCTCGGAAGCATTACCGCCACCCTACGAAGCAGTCGTAAGTCAGTACCAACATTACACGCATTTGCCACCGTCGAAACCGACCAACAACGACGACAATGTCAGCTGCATTATTAATATCCCCGAAGCGGATATCACCGATCTACACTGCCCATCCGATGCGAGAAACCATTAAATGATATTACATCGGGAAACTAGCTGCCTAGAAAGCTCGTTCGTCGGCTAATACTTACTGCCGCCAGCGCTCTCGCAACCGTGTGAGAGAAAAAGAAAACAAAAAAAAAAAAAGACAACTTTGTTTTTAATATTTCCGGCGATCTAGTCAAAATTATCGCCCGGTAAAAATTATTCTCGAAGCAGCCAGTTGAACTGCTCTTTCAAGCGTACGGCAGTGCGACAAGCCGCGTGTAATATTTAACGCCGCTATTGCAATTTTTACTAAACGTCCAGGAATTATATCATACGGAAACGAAGAATACGCTGCAGCTGACCCCATAAACGCATTCTAGATCACCAGACATAAGTTGCCGAAGGTGATTTTATCCCCTTTTTTCTCTAAACGGTATTCCCGGTCCGAAACATAATACAGGATGTGATTATGTTTTTGCAGATGGCGCCATCTGAAAGAATTCTACGCGAACAACTGGCGCAACGTGACTAGTCTCATTATGCGTGTATATATATACACGTATTTATGCGCCTTTTTCGGGCTTATTCAATTTTTAACTCGTAACGAAACCACCGAAGAACTTTCATGCATTCCACTTGTCACTCTAATCGGGAATTTAAGTTGCAGCTGAAATAAACAGAACTGCTATACACGCTGCCAAACCCTATTCGCTTAGAAAAAAAAACGAAAAAAAGTACGAATGGAAACGTGAAAACATTTTCATAAAGTTTGCGACAAATTATCAGTTTTCTAACACGAAAATTATGCGAATCATTTTAAATTCCTAGTAATATTTCAAATTTCCCTAAACTATGCACTCGTACATATTTAATTAATAAAAATCATTTATTGTGTAATGCGTATTTCAAAAAAAAAAAAAAATAATAATAATAATAATAATATTAAAACAAAAATAGAAACCGCCTTCTAAAAATATCACACGTGTATCCTTTTCGGACGTTCGACGGCTGAAATAAAGCGAAGCAAATGTCTGAATCATCTGCAGTTCGTGAATTAGTCATTGTATTATTCTAAAGAAGTTAATTTCTATTTCGTTGTAGATATTTTTGTTCCTATTTTTTACTTCCTTTTAAAGATAAGAATTATATTTTATACTGTTGGTGCCATCAGTATTATTATAGGCGTATAACTTTTTCTCTTTTTTATTTAAAACCGCGAATAAAGTAAAAATATACGTATACGATTATTTTACATTTGTTTTTTTATTACCATAGTTTTAACGTATTCTTAACTCGGGAAAAAGCCTAACTCATCGATTCTGAGAGGGGTATATATGTAGTGATTAGAATAAAAGTCACGGAGAAATTTTGAATTTTTCGATTATTGAAACGCTATGCTCAAACAATGAAAATGAAGCATTTACAGAGAGTGGAACAGCTAGTGCCTCTTTTATTTCTTATCGATCTACATTTACGCATTTAAATTCAACGTGGAACTGCAGTACATCGGAAATAAGACGGATCTGAGCGTTTGGAGTTACGTCCCGATTTTTAATCGTGACTGTTCAATATAGATTTTCGAAAAAAAAAAAAAAAAAAAAAAAAGCAAATACAAGAATTGTTTACGGTTATATTTAGTTACTAATCGAGAAATGACATTCTTTTCTCGATGAACGCAACTCGGGCAATACCGTAAACGTTTAAGGTACGCGAATAACCGATTTAAAAGAACTCGAAATTAGTTTTTCGAAAAGAAAAAGAAAAAAAAACCCATTAAATTACGGAGTTCCCTTACAATACGAACAACAGCTAAGTAAAAGGACGCGTAAAAATTAAAAAAATATTTCTACTCACGTAAATAATCGCTGACCTTTCCGTACGTTTTGAAACGTGGATGATTCATTTTCTTCTGTTAGGCTTTTTCGCAAAGCTGCATTTATAAATTTTTATAAAATTCTACTCCCGGCTACTCGTTGCAATTTAAATATCTTTCAATGTACCGTAGTTGAACATATCACCGTTGCCTTCCACAAAATCCGGCTACCAACTTACAGAGATGACATGGGATATACATGCGCATGGCAATTGTTACATGTAACGCGAGTGTACACGCACCACACTACACTTGTAACTCATTTTAGCTGTTTGATTTATCGTGCTACAAATGCAGTCCCCCTTCTCACCCCGTGAGTGTGTGGTGTCTGCTGTACACTACTTGGCCGCGCATAATGGTATTCGTACCGGGATCGGTTTACCATTGCCTGCCATGTGACTACTAGCGATTACATTAACTTAATTTTTGTGGCAATTTTTATCATGGAGACTTCCCCGTAAAGAAAGCCATCTAGCAACTAGGCTATCGCGACGACACATACATGTATATACATATATATATATATATATATATATATATATATATATATGGCCGGATTATAGCCAAATGCCGCTGTGGGTTCAGTAATTTCTGCCGCCCTTGGAATAATTTATAAATTAAGTAATAAAAATTATAATCGAGTAACTGAAGTAAGAAAGGACATAAAAGTTAAAAATTAATTTTCAATTAACACTTTAAACCCCAAGCCATTTTTAAGAAACTTTACAAAAGTGACAATGTCTCCATATATATATGGAGACAGCCAGGGTTGATTGGGTAGTACAGTGTCTCCATATGTGGAGACGGTCATAAGTAAAGAAAAAGCATTTGTCCTCATCATATATGGTTGACATAAGACAGCTAGTAAAATACGTTATCAGTAGATGAAGTAGTAAACAATTATCGTTTATAGCAGGTCACGTGTTCCTGGAACTGATGTATCATAAACAAGCGTTTTATTATTGTGTTGTGTAAAACGTTTGTGTACTGTTCTTTTATCGTGTTGTAGTGCCTTCCTTTATTGTGGTGCATATATTCTTTAAATCACATTTTTTATTTTTTGCCTATATACTGCTGCTGTTGTGAATGCATCAATTCTATATCAAAAATGGTGCAATTTTTTTGTGGTTTAAAAAACGAAAATAACTGAGCGCGTCTTATAGTCCGTGGCAACATTCACAATTTCACTCACGATTAATCCATGTAACTGGAAAACGAAAGAACCTATATAGTATTGCGGTTTGGACTAGTTTTAAACTTGAATGCTATAGCTACTGCAAAATGAGACCACACCCACTCCCGCAAGTTTATTCTAACCGATTTTACACGGGTGGGGGGAACCTTAACGTGCCTCTTACATTCTAGACCATGTAACAGATATTGAGAAACCACGTAAACTTAAACACAAACTGGAACAAGGTAAACGTTCAAACTGTGTACCGTTTGTTATAAAAATGAAAGAGGCAATGGTTAAATGGGGGATGAAGCTAACAAGTTAGCAAAAGTAAAGTATTTACGAGATGCCAAGAATGCATAAAATAAACCCGCAATGTGTTTCCCATGTTTCAATATGGTTCATAAATAATTCAGATAGGTGATATCGTTAATTTTTATTGTTAATTATATTGTAAATTTCTGTAAATAATGATTACATAAAAATATGCATTAAATATTGATACGGATTCGGTATTTACCTGGCACGATGATGTCGAGCTAGAAATTATTCTCCGATTAAAATCATTAATTTTCGATCTCTCCGCATCAATCCTATTATTCATTGTCGTCAGAGAATACGGCCGGGATGACATTTACACGACCGAATAAGTAATTTCCGATTTCTGTCGAATTTCTCGGCTCGGGTAGTGTTAGGGGTTGTGTAAGTGTCCTGGTATGTGTGGTCTGCGACAACAGGATAGTGTCTGTCGGCCGCGTGAGCCGTGTGTGAAGATCGGCGCTGTAGCGGCTATATTATTAATTGATAAGGATTCGGTAATGTACCGTTAGTTTTAGAGTAAAATATCAAGCCGTGTTTTGTCGCGAATTAACTGATCTGGTCGTCGTTGATATATGTTAAATCTTGTTGTGCGGTCGAGTTACCGTTTCGATTAATATTCAGATCTAGTCGAAGTCATCGCCGCGAATGAAACGTTTTTTTTCTAGTCCTAATGAATTTTTCTTTTGTTACGCGGTGGTATTTTTTCTTGTTATGTTATATTTGTGACTATATACTCGTATGTTCAAAAAGAACGGCTTTATTATTTTTTTTTATCTTTGTCGGCAAATTTCTTTCGTAAAAGCCTGACGCTCTGCTCGGCAGAGTTAATTCGGTCGTGGTAGGCCGTAATTTACCACTGGCGCCCGTAAACAATAAATATCATCAAATCGTAACCTTGGCTTTCCGTAAAAGGGAAGGGAAAGTCCGCAAGTCGTAACATTGGCTTCCCGTAAGAGGGGCCAGACGAAAATCTAGAAATCATAACACTAGCTTCCGAAAGAAGGACCGATAATCCTCAAGTCGTTACAATATATTAACTAGTTATTGTTTACTTTTCATGCTATCTTCATAATCATTTTCATTTGGGATTTAACGGGCATGTGTCTTCATATTTAAGTAACTTTTTAAGAGAACGGATATCTAATAAACAAAAATATAATTTCCATAGTGATTAATATATCGTGTATAAGCTCTGACAAAAATGTTACAAATTGTCATTTTTGCTACTTTTGTAACAAAATCATTAGGTGATTTTAGTAACAGACGCTGTCTCCATATATGGAGACATGGGGCTTAAAGTGTTAAAAGTTAAAAAAGCTTTCAATTAAAAAATTTCACACATTTTTAAAACATACCTAAATTTTATCATAATTCTATACATACATTATTCTTTCCTGTGTCAAAGTTAACGTTTTTTACGACGCAATTTTAAAGGTGCAAATTCATTTATTATATCATCAAAGTTTAAATTCTTTACTAACTGTTCTTCAATAAATAAAACAGATAAATCATTTAACTATTTTGATGAGACATTGTTGATCTGAAAAAATTTTCAATTCTCTTCATTGTAGGTAAGGAGTGTCCTGCTGAGCAAATTTTATTCAGCGCTAATCTTTCTTTGTGTTTTTTGCAGTGTTGTTAGAGTTGGTTTTTCCAGTTACATTGAGTTTTTACTTTTGTTTGATAATAAAATGATCACAAAAATTAAATAAAGTGTACATTTATTCTTAATATATTATTTTCGCCGTTAGCGTGTTTATTCATCAGATTCAGTATTCAGAATAGTTTCAACAGGTTATGGGACCAGCACGCTTCCCGCAGTGCCCCAGTGCCCCAGTGCCACATTGCTTTGAGCACCTTTCATCGTTTGGTACGGCAAGAAATAATATAAATAATTCTTCGAAAAATCTTCTAACTTTTGTCGATATCAATGAGATACCGTTACTACATTTGTGAATTTTCAGTTTTTCTTTCAGTCTTGTTTAACCTCTTATCATGCCGAACAGCCATTGTCTGCACACTTCGAGAATTTCCTTTAACTACTAATATTATAAGCGTTTTGCCTAATAATAAAGAAACGTTCCGGTTTACACTTCGTTAATTTTAAATTCATTTCTCGATTCCCCCCTGCTTCCATGTCATTTGTCTCTATAATCATTTGGAAATTTTACCTAAATCAATATATTCCCATTTTAACTTTTCTGTACATTAATGCAAGTTAAAAAATGATTTTATCACATTCCTCTCCTACCCTGCTGCGATTAAAACGCCATAACATGTAACAATATTTTGGAAATTTTAAGTATTTTGCAAAAGAAAAAAACTTTTCAATCTCATGCAAATTTGCCGCCTTTCGAATTTTGCCGCTATGGGCTGTAGTCTATTCAAGTCCGTGGTGTAAATCCATGACTGTATACATGTATTTCTATTATATAAAAGTATTCCGTGCTTACCGTTTTATGTGTGCTACGACTGGTTTAAAAATGTCCACTGTTACGCTTGCTCGGTACTTACGGTAAATGGAAATATTTCAAGTATATCAAATAGCCGCTGGTTTCAAAATTTCGACTGCCTAAAAATGTTTTTAAATGCGGTGGCATCTTGAAACCTGACGAGACCAAATCTGATGAATATGGCGTTCTTCCAAACTTACCATTTGAACTAGAGATGGGTTTTACAGTACTTTTTGCGGATCCGTTCACTATAAAGAACTGATTCAAAGATCCGGTTCCCAAAGAACTGATTGTTTTCGAAAATCTTTTAGATCTACGTGTAAACAAATCTTACTATGCTAAGCGACTGTGTAATCGTTTTTATTTTATCTATCCGGACTATATTTTCTGAACCGAATTAGATAAAAGCGTGATTTATGTGATCATTTTTATTTTGTCTGTCCGGGCTATTCGCTCCGGCGCGTTCTGTTCATTCGCGTTTCACTCGAAACAGTTCACACAGAACCAGTTCTTTTAAGTTTTGTGAATCAGTTCATTCACGAACTATCTCTATCTATCGAATCGTTTCACCCCATGTAGGGGTATCGTGACCATGATCTGTCACCCGGTTGATCAGACTGCGCCAACAATTTCGATCCCTTGCGATGTGTACACAATCCTGAAAGGTACGACCAGCAGCTGTGCACACCGCGTCCGTCCATCTAGTCGGCGCACGACCTCGACTCCTTTTTCCGTTGACCTTTCCTTGGATGAGCACCGTTTCCAAATTGTTCGCTCTGATCACATGACCAAAATACCGCAGTATCCTGCAGAGCACCACAGATGGTAGCCTCCTCTTCGGGTTACCAATCTCATTTATTATAGAGACATTGGTTCTCCTGGCTGTCCATGGGACACGCAGCATACGCCTCCAGCCCCACATTTCGAGTGCGTCTATACGTTTTTTGTCTGCGCTGGTCATTGACCAGGTCTCTGCACTATACAGGAACACTGAGCAGACAAGGGAGTTCACTAGCCGAATCTTTACACCTTTACTAACAGCGGAGTCAGCCCAAATTCTTTTTAAACGGCTCATTGCGCTGCGTGTAATCTCGAACTACACATCACTAATTTGAACCGTCCGAGCAGCGTTTTGACGCCACGGCTTATAGCATTTCTGGGCGTTTGTTCTTAAGGGCTGAGCGTAGTAATATTGACAAAGTTTCGCCATAAGACACAACCGTAATTGCGGTCCCTCTAGACATACACTCTCTTTCAAAATGTTCTGTTGTTTTCTCCGTTATTCGTCTGCGCTCTTAAGCCGTACTTTTTTATCTTCCTCCCGTTTTCGGTTTTCGTTGGTTGCCTCTCCACTCAAACGAAAAGCATGTTTGCAATGCGAACCATGTGTTTATAAAGTATTGATTTTTTTTTCTACTAAGCGTTCTGCTTTCTATTCCATTTTATTGATACTCGGTCTTCCTACTCCATATTGCTCCTCTTATGTCCTATCTTTTCCCTCTCCACAGATTGTTCCTATTATTTGTTCCTTTCTCCTAACAATATCTGACCATATTAAGATATAATTGATTCCTTCGTATTCTACTTGTTTCTGGGTAAAGGTCCCCGGTTGACAGGCCCAAAAAAAAAAAAAAAAAAAAAAAAAAAAACCCACACTGAGCATCCCAGAAACAGATCCAGTGTGACCTTTCTCGCCGACTGTACTCTTTTGAATTTCTTAGACTTCGGCTCGCTCTTCTTTTGCCAAACTTTCGATTGGGCCTTGACTGCGGGCGTGAAGTGTTGGATACAACTTTCATTTCCGGTAACGACTCATGAACAAAAATGCCTTTCACGTTTGTAACTGACCAAAAATTACGGTGTAGCGACTATGCTGAACTCTGCAAACGATCGCAGCAGCCAGCGCGGACATACCTTCTGCAAGTCTAATTCCCGATGTTGTAAAATTTCGTGAAACGTAAATCGTTTACCTCGATCTCGAGAATAATGCGTACGACAGTTTCGGAATTAACGCTCTCATACGCCTTCTTGAGCGTGTATCTGCTGCCTTCCTTTATGGAATTCTTTTATCCATTTTCTGACTTTAACAATGCTGATAGCATTTACAATACTTAGCCGACGGTGAATAGTAGATTCTCGACTGTTTACTGCATGTACTTCATACTTAGACGTTGTGACAATCCAATTTTCACTGTACTGACGACTGGTTTGTTACGCAGCGGATAGCGCTAATACTTTAGCAAATTCACGCTATTTATGAAATACCGAACACTTTATTTATTGAACACGTCGTGTACTTTCAATTTCTGCATTCACCAAATTTCTTTTTATTTGTATTAGCGTTTATTGAAAATTTTCATTTAAATTATGAACCTGCAAATCATGACATTTTTCCTTCAAAAAACTTAGCGCTTGAAGCAGATAACAGTGCGATGGTAAAAAAATTGACTATCTGTTTTGTTTTAAGAAAGGAAAGGAATTTAAAATATCATCAATATACTGTAACCGCTGAAATACAAATTTGAAGATTAAATTCGGTTAATACTAGTAATGGGTGAAGTTCGAAATATTTCGGAACGCCACGTTACAGATTCCCAGTGATCCGGAACGTAACAGGAATTTGGTTGCAAAGTTACAGAAAAAGAGTAACTCATATAAACGAAATGGAACTAAATTTAAATATACTTTTCAAGAGCTAAAATATTTTGAAGCCAATGGATGATAGTTTCATCTCAATATCTCGAAACTTTAATTAATCAGTCAAAATAAATCCGTTGTCTAAATTTAAATTATTGACATAATTTAAATATTAAACAAATTTTCACGCAAATCTAATAAACTTATCAAAATTTGTTTTAGAAAACTTTTTTTTTACTTACGCGGATGAATAAAATCGTTTTAATCTAAATTTACACTTATACTAAACTCTAAAATAAAACTCTAAATTAAGGTGATATGAAACAAGTCAAAAATAAAATAGTTACTAGCACAAATTATAAAACAGCGGAAAGGGACAAACAGACATTTAAATAAAATGAAGTAGTAAATTTGGAATTTATAACTGCGTCGAAAATAGTAACAAAAAAAATCGGTACTGGTTTGATAAAGGCCGCTGTAAAAAATGTTTTAAATAGTGTAAAATTCCAGAGTTTTTACTTGCTACGGTGCCAGTTATCGTCACAGTGTAATACTGTGCGCAATTATCATCATCCGCCGTATAGTACATAAAACGTAAGGTGTCTGCTAATGTGCAGATTTAACTGGTACGTAAATAACACTGTTTCCAGCTGATAGTAATGCACACAACACACACACAATGATATTAGTTTAGCCAATATGGATAGAAACACATTATACGTTATTCAGTTATTGTAACTAAATTTGCAACTGAAGAAGAACTTCGTGTTCCCAGACAGTTTCAGCAGAATAGGATTGTTTTACTTATCATTTGATTGTACTACGCGCATATCGCCGTACAATGAGTTAATGAGTTGTGCCGACAAATGACAGAGCAAGCAGTGCGGGAAATACATACAAACTGTATCAGTGATAAAGATAAAAGGTGTTAGCTGTACTTCGATTCCCCTGATCACTGTCTGATATTATTGCGTCGTTAATCGTTTCTTTCATTCATTCGGTTCCAAGACTAGTTACATAATTACAGACAATTCTTTCAGTTGCAATAGTTCTTCTCATTTCTGTGACACGAAGGTAACATAGGAGTAACGAATATAAAAGAGCTGGAACACTAGTTCCTAGTTACGTTCCTCGTTACCTTGCACATCACTGGTTAATACCTACACAGCATTATTATAGAGATGTATAATACATTTTATTTCCTACAGTAATAAAATTCGCGATGGAATATTATTTCGGTTTCTGTTCAAAAGGGCGGTATAATAAATTTTGTAGTTCCCAATTAAAATGCGCGTGGTAGCCTAGTGGTTACGGTGCTTGGCTACCAAGTCAGAGGTGTCGTAGGTTATCGAGACTTGCCTCGTCCCGGATCCAAGTCCTTTCCAAGTTTGCTCAGCCTGAAATAATTGGGTGCCAGAGAAATCTGGGAAGGTGAAGGCGGATAATCCAAAAGTAGAAAGGAACTGGCTATAATATTCTCATGGAGTGCCGTTAGGCTTAGTACCATTATGGAAAGCTTAACTTCACAATCCATTATACCTTATCAAGGGTATGGGACTTACGTTACTTTTTTTTTTTTAATCAAGATGCGACGAAGGAAAAAAATTGTAGTCAGATTTCACGAAGCATTAACCGGATTGTGACACAAATAAGTAACAGAAGTGTCTGGGGAACTCTTTTTAGCACTTTAGGTTTCCCGAAATAAAATTATTTTCTAATCGTTTTCTACAATGGCAGCGTTCACTCGATTACACAGTAGAACAACTTTCCCCCTCTTAAAAAACAACAAAATCTGACTTTTATAATAATGAAATTAAAACTATCTCGATGGTGTACAAATATGAATTTTTAATTTAATTCAACAAATAATCGTTTTACACAGATAAACGGCGTGCGAAAAAGAATTGTGCACACATGCGTGAAATGCATCACGAAAACTTTGGAAGCGTGTGCATCCTTGTATCTATACCCCCCAAAACGGGTAACGTGGGGTTGTTGGTAGCGGTACATTTACTTAAGAACAAAGTTGCGGCAGCCCATGAAATTTCCGAATACACGAATTCAAAAAACTCAGCTGAAACTGAAACTATCGCATGCGTTCTGTTGTTTATTAACCAAAAATAAATAATTAGTAACGGAAATTAATTTTTATCGCAAAGATGTCGTTAACATCCTAAAACCACCTTACTATATACTCATATATGCTGTAGTACAAATTTGGATTGGGACACACTGAATTAAACATTCGGCACAAATTAAAGCTCGGCGAATAACTTTTTCCTTTTCAGTATTTTGAAAACATTTTACTACCGAGTTTACAATACGGTTCAATAGAACGCAAAATTACCGAAATAGGAACGATTCGGCATTTTCAATAGATGACAAAGAGATACACGCATTGTCAAATGCCGAGAAAAGAAATAGGTTAACCAGTGCTTCTCCAAGTAACAGTTACTTGTAATGTGCCCTGTGTATTGTAGAATGGTTTCTTCCGCGCCGAATCAACTTTTTAACTGAGACATAAGTTTCGAACCAAAAATTTAGAAAAACAAATTCATTTTACAAAGTCCAAAATTTTTAAACTAAAATCAGCAGTTTAACAAAGTTTCATATAAATTTCATTAACAAAAACAAAATATTACGAGTATGTGTTAAGACTAAAAAACGTATGTGCAATTGCATATTAACGCCCGCGATATTATAAGAATGTATACAATAAGAACTGTATGATAATCAGAAAGGTGTGTACTATAAACACTGAACAGTCCATGAATATGTCTGATAAGATAGATGAAACCGGTCGGACGAGAAGATTAAAATGTGTTTTATATAATTTTTTAAATGTTTATGAAGTTTTTAAAAGTTGTTAGTGAATTTAATTTACGTTTATTTACAAATAATTAATGTTATATATAAGGGCAAATTTGAATGAAAATTCGTTTTTTAACATAATTATAACAGTTAGTAACTGCAACATTTGGACTATCATTTATTTATTTATTTAGTTAGTTAGTTAGTTAGTTAGTTAGTTATTATTTAGCAGTTTATAGTAAGTAAAATTATTATACTGAAAAGTAAACAGGTTTAATACGTAATATAAATACATTTACAAAAAATTTCGTAATATGATCAAAGTAGAAATAAGGAAAACAAAATCAAACAAAGACGTTTTTCCTAATGTAAAAATGCGTACAATGGGGGCAGTTTAATAAGTTGAAATCACGTTGTCAACATACCGAGAACAAACCATAGTTTTATAAATTAAACATAACACTAGTATTGCATATTCATCTTTCTACATTCCAAGAACATATAATGCAGGGATTGAATTAAAAATTAGGAAATTGCACATCAATAATAAGGGATCTTTCGCACAAGCCGTATAGAAATTTTATTTCATCAGTACAACTGAAATTTTCACTCGAAAAGAGTTCAAATTTTATCGAATTACCGTTCTTAATGTTTTAGATCAGATTATACACGATCAAGCATAAAAGTATATTTACGTTAAATGTAGCGGGGGTTTTATTGAACATTTAGAAAGTGAAATCCGTAAAATGATTTCTAGAATAGCTACGTATACAACACTGTCAAAAATTAAATAATAAAATTAAATAAAACAATCTCGGAAATTATTTTAAACCTAGAAGGTTCTTTTTCATTTAAAAACGATTTTTTTTTCAACTTTTTCAAAAATAAGATAGTTTTACTTGTAAATATTAACGGATAAAACACACCCGGGAACAAAAACGCGTTTGTTGCTTTTAGTCACTCATTAATAACATTTTTAATGGCATCTTTATTTAGTAAAGCAAACTGATAGGTTTGTGTAAACGCCATTAAAAAAGTCAGAAGCAGTACTTTTGTTTTTCATTAGTAAAAAGTGATTATAAAAGAAGCGTTAACTGCTTATTACGCAAACATTTAATATCTGAAACTATTTCAAACAACACAATTAAAAAAATCAACGATAATTTTCGAAAAAACAACTACCAATTTTAAGTTAAACAATGCAAATATATTTCGAAAATATTTAACTTGAAAAATACAATAATATACCATAACTATTCCCACTACTAGTGTTCGAATAGTGGTCTCGCTATTTTTTAACGGTGTTTTTCATTTTAATCAGAACAAGAAAAAAATTTTAGCGCCGAAATATTTTAAGCAATAATACCTCCAATGATAAAACAAATATTTCGATCAACTTCCACCTTATCATTTTTTTCTTTGATATATCTAAAAGAAATTATAAAAATAACATTTGTTTTTATGAAAAAATAACTCTATTAATCAATAAAAATGTTATTATTGAAGTGCCATACTATCTACAATGTACTTGATAATTTAATCCATTTCATTAACACTTTGCTGTTTTCGGTTGTTTTTTTGTTTTTTTTTACGATTTATCGTTTTGTTTTCGGTCTTCGGAAGTTTCGGAATCTTTTTTAGAAGACGACGATTCCGCAGCGGTACTGTTCCCGGCAGCAGCATTCGCTTCTTTTGATGTGGATGCATTCATCGAATCCACGCCTGGCAAACTTTCCAGAACGCTTCTCAAATACGCAGTATCAGTCGCCGGTGCGGGATATTCAACTTCCATAGGCTCTTCTTCCGAGTTCGCCTTTTTCTGTTCTTTCGGAGTCTGCTCTGTAGTAATTAAAAATAAATAAATAAATAAATAAATAAATAGAACTTTCCAATTTACATCACTTCAACATATTATCAAATAAAGCGCGCCTTGTATGCAAACAGACGTAAAAGAAACAGCATAAAAAATTTGGTGCTTATGCTTTTAAAGCCATCGCTGGTTTTTTCAAGATTTATTAGATTCCCTTTTGTTTTTTATTCAAGTTTACAATGAATTTTATTCGTCTTAAATTAAAATATGGAAATATTTTCTAAATCTTTAATTATTTCATAATTTTTAGATCGTAATTTTTTAAACAAATAGTACTTTAAATAATATACGTTTAGCGGAAATAAAAAGAACAATTGTTCTACATATAACATTACGGTTCTTAATTAAGCTAATTTTGAATTATTAAAATAAATTTAGTTACGAATATAGTAAACAAGTAGAAACTGTATATAATAGTATACTCATACCTATCAGTCATAACGTGTTGGTGCATGCAACAGCCGCTACTGCATCATACGATTTTAATTTTTAAATTCTTTAGACTTTCTTCTTGTTAATTTTATTTCAAAATTTTTATAATTTCTAAAGTTATTAATATAAATTTAGCACACACTCTCTCTATTTTCTAAAGAAATAAAAAAATAAAAACGGATTTTTATCGTGTAAGCTAGTACGCCAATGAAATAACAGATCCACAAATCTTTAAAAGGGTTTAAGAAAACGATAGATCTGAGTTTATTTATGAATTTAGTCATGGACATGTCGTTTACAAAAAAGGTCCAATACTACGAACATTCAATTTCTAGTGTAGCTCCCCCGCTCTTTAATACGTCCTTAATTAACGAAATAAAAAAAAAAAAAAAAAAAAAAAGATCTCTATACTTTACTTACGTGTAACCATATCCTGCATGGACATTCGCATCGCAAATTCAATTTGCTCTTCTTCAGTCATTGTGTCAAAATTAGGATCTACGCTAGTTCGGCTAGGTTGTGCTCCACTAGTACTAGCTGTTTCTTCCACCGACATGGCTAAAGCACGTTCTAATAATGCTTCCTCTGTGGATACTGTTTAAAGAAAAATGTATACAATAATTTTAAACTAAAATTCACTTTAAATCTGAGATTACATTTTTCGAAAAGGTGTAAACAACCGAACGAGATGAAATAAAACGTAAAAATGAACAATATGTAAAATATAATTAAGAAAAAAATTTGCATAAGATTAATAGCTTATAAAAACAAGGAAAAGAAAAAGAAACTCGTCATGCATTTACAATAGGCAGCCTTTTGATGATCCGTATGATATCATAGTTTCAAGGGGCATTTTATCGCTGCAATCAAATATGCTGTATCAGTTGACTTACTAAAAATTTGTTCTTCAGAGATTAAAGAAGTTTTAAACAATTATTTTCCGAATAATTTAAAATAGGATCAAATTACTAAATGGACACGATAATTAATATGATAATCCATTTTTATAAGTTAGCTATATATAATTAATATTACGAACCGGAAATATATTTATTTAATACACAAAACCATAAAAATCAACCTGTTTCATAGCAACAAGCTACATACATAGATGAATAATTTCAATTTTGTTTCATAAAAAAATATAGAGTTGAAGACGAGATATTTAGGAAAAACGATTTTCGGGGGTAAACTTTCGGAATGGTTTTCACCCCTTGAAACTGCATATGGGCCGATAAAAAAAAACAAGGGTTTAATATATTTTTATACTCTACAAACATATCAAAATTTCATCAAAATCGGCGTCTGACAACTCGTGTACTTTCCTCGTAAGTATTGTTGAAAATAACGATGATAATAATGAAAATAATGCTGAAAATAACGATGATAATAATGAAAATAATGCTGAAAATAACGATGATAATAATGAAAATAATGCTGAAAATTAAGTTCATCTAAATTTATGTAAATATAAATATCACGTATAAATAAGATAAATAAACAATAATTATTATATAATAAAAACCAACTTCAATAATAAACAAATATAAGGGTAAAAATAATTTATAATAAATTAAATAAATACCTTATTTAGGAACGTTTTTTTGGGTATAACCCATCATCAGCTAAAACTAACTTAATTAAAACGTTCTTAAATAAGGTATTTATTTAATTTGTTATTATAAATTATTTTTACCCTTATATTTGTTTGTTATTAAAGTTGGTTTTTATTATACAGCTTATAACAAACAGGCATGTATTCACCTACAAATAATTATTATTTAAATAGTTTTATTTGTATTTTGTACTGGGCTTAAGCAGCCCATACGATAATGATAATGATAATGATAATGATAATGATAATAATAATAATAATAATAATAATAATAATAATAGTAATAATGATAATAATAATAATAATAACAATAATAACAATAATAACAATAATAATAATAATAATAATAATAATAATAATAATAATAATAATAATAATAATAATAATAATAATGATAATAATAATAATAACAATAACAATAATAATAATAATCATGTTTTGACTAATAAACAAACCATAATAAAATGTATATAATTGTTGCTCGGAGTGAGAGGCGAAAACCAGACTAATGTTAATAATTTCAAGTTATAAATTATGAAATTTTAATTTTTGATACTATAATTATTCTGGAAATTCAAAAAGAAACACTGTTATTTCATAGTTTTAAGTTTTTCACTTCTGTCAACAGTCCCCATGACTGCACCATTTTCGTTTTTTTAACAGAATATTGTTAAAACATATTTAGCCGATATATGTAAAAATGCACTCCTCCCAAACACGCACGCACACACATACATATATACATATATTTATATATAAAAGAAGTGATATAGCAATTAAGTTTCAGGAATCTTTTGAAAAATCTAATGTAAATTAACTTTTTCGAAAACTTACTTTATACACTTTCATCGTAGTTTTCGTTTAATTCCACAAATCAAACACCTGCCCCATTCTTCGAAGCAACTCTCTAAAAGAAGGAAGTTATTCACCGCTTTCTCGTAACTTTTTAACAAATTTTAAGATGCAATTGGTAGTTATTTTTCTTTTTCTTTTTCTTTTTCTTGGTCACCCAATAAAAATTAACGTTACGCAATAAAACTCGATAATTACACAATCGGAAAATTACACCTTTTATTTGTGTTACAACTAGTACGTTTAAAAGTAATTAAATTAACCATTCGATCCTTGTTCTGTGTATTCTCTAATAATTTTACACCTCTATTGCGACTGCTTATTTATTATTCGAATTACGCAAGGTACGCCTACTATATTGTAAAAATGACGCCAAGTTAAATATTCTAACTTCACTTTAAGGAGCCTTAACTTATAATACTCGTCTCTTTGTATTTAATTTACAACATACTACAAACGATTTCAGACTTCAAACATGGAGCGGGAATGGCATTAAATTTTCTGTACCGTTTAACTTCCTGTACAATATATTTGTATTTACAGATGGAACGTGCATTCTTTATGAACATAATTTCACATTTTCTGCTTGCAACTAGTGTCTGTGTTTCCGTGTAATCGATGCATTTTTACGTTGAAAGCCACTATTATACCAGATGACATTAATTTCAAATATACTCCTCCATCAATGCTTTCCTATTTTATTTGTTTTTACGATACGTAATTTTTAAAATCTCAACTATTACGTTGAAAAGAATGGTTAATTAAATTTGTATTTACTTGTTGCTGGTGTTTCCGTAGTAGTATTATGAGTAGCATCACTGTCGGCCGCAGTTGTAGAACTACTCTGTTGTTGTCTTTGTCGTTGTTCTTCTATCGATACACGCAAAGCCTTAATAAAAGCAAACCGATATTAATTAATAATGATTACAGTGTATTAGGAGAAAAAAAAATTATTATTCTACCTCGACACTAAGTTAGAAAAGGTTCATTTCAATTAGCATGTAATCTTATTCATTGTCACTACTATGATTACTTGAAATATAATCGACGGTATCATGCGATTATTACTGTAATAGATTTTGGTTTATAAATTAACCGTTGTGAATTGATCGTACTGTATGTGTCTTTACATATATACAACGGCTGTCGCAAAGAAAGTGAGACTGAATTCCGTGTAGACAATCAGTACTACTCATCCACTGAACAACCTACTAGGATGAATATTCGGTTCATTACCTATCGACCGAGTAATTGACCTTGCTCAGTTTCTTGAAAACGAGCTGTCCTAAAGCTGTGCGAAAGTAAGCACTTACATAAATTTCTTCAAGATTTTTAACAACGGAAAAAAATGAATTTTTATTCGGAATCATTACCAGTAAGTAATCGAATACTTCTTTCAACCATTCACAGTTAAACACGCACCCATTCGGTCTTGTCATTTAGTGAGCTCTAGAATTCACCCTGAGGTATTGTCTTGAAAAACAAAAAGTCACATAGAATCAGGTTCGAGCTACACAGTAGGCGAGAGCGAATATAAAATGTGTTCTTCACGTAATCCTTAACGCAACGCGCTGTATGCGGTGCAAAACAATATTGTTTCTAAGCTTCGACACCTTTTTCACAACGTGTTTGCACCGCGACGGGAGAACTTTTGTGTAGCAAACCGCGTTTACCCGGAGGATCGACAATATGCTGGTATATCACATATCCTTTTTCTGTAGAAAAAGGCAATTAATACAAGGGCTGTATTAGAAAGTTTGATGTACAGTATGTGGGAATTCCTAAGAATTCCCAGCAATTCTATAGCAATTCCAGGAAGTAGTATATAAAAGTTACATCAGCGGTTTACTTCTTGGATTAACATGACTTTCTCTGTGCTCTTCTGCTGTCGTACTTTTTTGAGGCGCGACGAATCAGGTGACTTCCATGCGATGTTTCCCAGCTTAATACCAGGAATGAAATAATAAATCCACGTTTCACGCAAGAGGGATACATAATCTTCGATTTGACTCTTCCACTTGGTGCGAGCATCAATATGCTGCTGCATTTGGTATCTCGTCGACATATGTGAAACTCAAGTGGAACAAGTGATCCTTCAGAATTCGCAGCGTGGTATCCCCTTCGATATGTTTAGTACGGCACCTATACTGGCACGTGGCTATCATTGTAAATAATCGTTGCGGCCATATTGACCATTTTCTCAGTAATTACTAGCGCTTTTTGTCCCGGATGTAGCGATAAAATAGCGGATTCGAGGTCTCTCGAAATGTTTGCGTGCCATCGGGATACTGTAGCGGAATATGCTACTCGCATCATCTGATAAGTTACTGCAACATTCTTACCTAAGCGGTAACAAAATTTAATTGCGCAACGTTGTTTGTTTCAAGTACTCATCATGGAAAACCACTGTATGAAGAAAGAACAAGAATACTAAGGGTTAAGCGAACAGATTTTACATAACCGGTTGTAACTGACCAAACGAAGTGTATTAGTAGAGCGCAACAGGTTGCTATGAGAATGGAAATTTTTTTCTCTACACGTTCCCTTCATTTTCAGGATTTTACGCAGTGTTGCCAAAATTTAAAAAAAGGAAGTCTCATTTTCTCTACGACACCCTATATACATATACTTGGAGATATATTCATTTAAATTTACATGTAGAGAATGGAAGCGGCGTTTGCGATCAGCATAAAATATGGGATAATTTTGAAGATATTTGATTTATAATCGAAACAGAGGTCACTGATGTGAAAAACAAAACATCGTTGCGCTTCAATTAGAAGGACGTTAAAAGATATATCGCAGCTGAAGATTTATAGACAGACTTGACTTTCTTGATTATTGTGATGGCAATTGAAATTCACATTCTTCAGTGCCGTAAAAAACATTTACCGACCGCTATTCTATGTATTGTAATTTAACCGACCACATCGAATTTTATTCAATGTTTCTTTTCATGGATCTTTTTATGTTTTCTTTGATTTCTATAAATTTACAATGTAAACATTTTAATAGCTTACCTTCAGCTTTTTCCTTAAGTTTTACAACACTTCAAAATACGACTACACTACTAGCTTTTTCAAGTAGTGCCGATTTAACTTCTAAGGTAAAGTTACACACACACACACATACAAAAAAAAAAGTTAATCCCACATTTATGTAATACAGAAAAATCGAATATTTATAAGACCACTAAATATCAAAACTATAAACGTTAAAGGACACGCTTTTATGTTAAGATGGGTAAATCTGCGTTGAGCATATATCAAAAAACTGAGTGAGAAAAAAAAAAACGATCGTCAATTGTTCGCATAAATGGAAAGGTTGACTCGAGTTCAAAATCCAAAAAATTGCATTTACATTTTCGTTATTTTTGAATATCGATATTTTAATACGACGATAAATATAAACCAAATAATTTTAATAACAACAAAAATAGAAAAATACCTAAATTTTAATAACCATGAATTTGATTTAAATTAGAGCGACAAACTGATAATAAAGGAAATTAAATTAATAGAGAAACAGTTTAACATACAAGTTGTGAACCCCCCTTAAATTTCATTATGTTCAAATTGAAACTGACTACAGATATTATCAACTAAGAACAAAAATGAATAAAACAATAATCAGAGAACATTGAAAACAAATTTCTGACCCTTTTACCGCCGCTAAAGCGCATGAATAAATAACTATTCGTCGCGTCTAATAAATTAACAATCCAATGATTCAAAAACGTTGACAAAATTAATATTCAGTGTAATTTATTTAAAAACTAATATATGGGATGGAGCTTAATTTCATTGTATTCCAGCATTGTTCATCCACAACGTTGAATAACAGTGTGTTCCATTTTATATGTATTACAAACATTTAATAAAAACCGATCACATTTCGGAATTATAAAATTGCATGTTTAATTCATTTTGTAATAATTTGAATTTTCCATTCGTAGCTACCTTTAATTAAATATATATCCACAGCCCCCTTTCCTTGCACTTTGCAATTTAGCTTCAGTTTATGTTTCTTTAAATTCACGCCAAACGTTAAAAACTTACTGTATTTTTCATAGGCAGTATAAGCACAAGAATTTTCAGACTCCGAAAATAATTTCGTAATTTCTTCTCGGCTATTGTTAATAATATCGTTTATATTTTCAGTTGCATTATTTAAAAAACACTGAAATAATACTCGTAAACAAACTAACCAATGCTAATTCAGGGTCCTCATTTGGATCTACACCGAATTCATAACCTGATCCGCCCATTGCACCAGCTCCAGATCTATCTTCACCCTGTATTAGAAAAGGAAAAATTAATTAAAACAATTGCAACCAACAGAATATAAATGATTTCCCATCTATTTTATTATATGTTTCCAATAAGTATCGCTTGCAATTTACAAAACTGAATTATTTATTGAAACGAGAAAAAAAATAAATAAACATTAAGAACAAAAAATAAAACGATCACATACCTGTATTACGGCCGACGTTAATAAAGCGTCAGATAAATGAGGACCAGGCGGTATAGTTACAAGATGGCTAGATGTACCGTCTTTACCATTCAACGTATTTATGAAAGTAGTGAGTAACTGTTCGTTATGTTCCTAAAATAATCATAAATTTATTATTTACACAATTTTAAATTAGTAAATAAAATTTTAGTAACAAAAATCCTTCATAATAAAAAATCGGGATTTATTTTAAAATGAGGAAAAAATTATTAAGACATTCTAGTTTAGCAGAATAGGACTAAACCATGAATTTGAAAACGGAAATTTATTAAAGAATAACATAAAATTCTTAAACACAATAAATAAAAGCAGAAATCGAGTAATTTTATGTTAAAAAATGTTTGGAGCCTACAATAAAGGGTAAACAAAAAAACTTTTATTGGTTTCAAAGATGATCATTTGTAAACATATTTTGTCATTAAATTTTAAGTTATATACTTCAGCAAAGCGTAATTCCGTTGTAAAAAGATGAATACTCAAAAAAAAACTTCTTTTTTTGTAATTTGTTTTTCGTTTTTTTTTGTTTTTTTTTTTTTACTATTAGCTCCGTTTCGCCTACAAACGTAAGAGAAAGATAAGACGAATAAAAAGCTGCATACACTAAGTTTTCCGGAAAAGCAGTTGATAAAATTATATACCTTATCATGTTGTTCTCGCCTCCGAAAATGAGACAGAAGCAATTTATTCATGTATCAGAATTAATAAAGAACTCTATATATACAAAAAAAGAAAAAAAGTCATGTGACAAATTTATTTATCCGTATTTTTTCACTTATTTACACGCATATAAAAAATTAGATTCCATGATTTTGTTGAAATCGGCAAGTATAGAATGTCAAGTTAATTTGTAAATAGCAAAAGTAAGTCAGCCCCTTCAAATTTTATTTTATTGTGCTTCTTTGTTTCCTGTATTATCTTAATATTAATAAAAAAAAAAATGAATTTCCCAGCCTTTTCCAGTTAAAATCAAAATCGCATGATAATATAACGTTTTTTATGCTTTTTCTTAAAATTTAATTCGCCCGAAAGTAGGTTTCTAGAGAAAATGATGTTATAACAAATGTATTTTAATATACCAATTCACGATTACACTTGATACCAATAAAAATTATTTAGCACTTACATCTTCACCGAAGGATACGATGTCTACATTTACTTTTTCTTTTTTTAAACGTTTCGCTAATGTAATCAATTCTTTTTCATCGCAAGATATAGGGCTACCGACAAAAGCTACTATTCTCATTTTATGATTTTTACCCTGACGATGTTTCAGAGCAAGCTATATATATAAATAAAAAAAAAAATGTAATTAATAAAAAAACATATAAACATTAACAAGTTTAAGTTTCAAATATTGAATGTCAAAATAAAAATATAAGGTTAAATAAAGTAACAACTGTTTGTAATCTATAAATAATTAAGACCATACATCCATTAACACAGTAGTAAAATAATGTTATAAACTGCTAAAAAGAAAAAAAAAAAAAACTTTTCCTTTTGCTCGACTAACAATTTGAGTACAATGATGTAATAAAAAAAAGCGCGATTTAAGCTTTATTCAAAGAACGAATATTGAACGCTCCTGCATTTTTGATTTCGAATTTCCTATAAGAACGGTAATGCTTTTGAAAGATCGTTACACAGTAAATCTTGACATAAAAAACGGATGCAGCGTAAAGTGCGATTAACATGATTATGTATATTTAGAATTCTACAGAGACCACATCATCGTCTTATACATAATGAAATATTTTATTTATGTCTAAAAATATAATTTCCATCCATTTATCAATACGTGGGGAATTTGTCAAATACTAATATTCAGTGACCAATTATAATGATTACAACCCTCTTTAACACTTTATAATTCCGAATAAATTCTTTTTTTATCCTTTTTTTTTTTTCTGTTTAATTTCTCTTCTCGCTGGTTTATTTCTTCAAATTTTCAAACTCCATCTTTCCACCGTCACTTTCTCTTTTCAGATGTGTTCGCATTAAAAAATTTTCAAATAAATGTAGTATACATACACATATACTTTCTGTTAATTAGTTAACAAAAATAATGAGAAATTACAAACAAAAATAGCAAACATAAATAAATATTCTAGGAACCTTTTCGGATATGTCCCATATTGAATTAGAAAAGAGAAAAAAAAAAACATAGCAAAGATAAATGTAGTTCAAATTTAAATAATATACGCCACATTTACTTCTACTAATATGTTTTTATTTTCTTTTTTCTAACGGAAGATGTTATATTTTCGAAATTGTTTCTATTCATTTAAATTTATTTCATGTTTGTTATTTGTGTTTATTCTTTTTATTTATTTTTGGTTTTTAAGTATGTATTTCAGTTGTATGCACACTGTCCGAGAATTTTATGTTATTAATATTCTGATAGCAAAATTATCGTTAATTTTTATCGTTCAGCTAGAATACATAAATTTATATACAATGGTCAAAAAAGTGATCGGACATCGCTGAAAAAAATAAACTCAAGCCGCAAAATGGGAGAAAAAATGCATCTTTTATTTTAATTTTTTTGAAAACACAATAAACAAACATTCTTAAATAGAAATTTAAAAACGAAACTTAAAACAAAAAAAAAGAAAAAAGAAGAAATTAACGCAGCCATGTTCAAAAAATTCAAATTCGCATTCAAAATAAGTATTTAGACATGAAAACAAAAGAGAACAAAACACGGTCAAAATAAAAAACTATATTAAAACTAAACCATCTCTTAGTACTACGTGTGTCCACCTATGCATTAATTGTTGCTGCCAGCCTACAGGGCACTAATGTAAGGAAAGTTTTCAGGTAATTCGCAGGAAAATTAGGAGCCGTTCTAAAGCAGAAATGGGTTAACATGTTCAGGAAAAAAAGAATGCATTGTATAATTTTATACACATTGAGGAACATGAATGTAGTAAAGAGCAGGAAATAATGTTGATGCATTTCTTTTGCATCAGAATAGGGGAAATATGAAAAATTTATTCCAAAACGACAGTTCAACTTTACAAAAACAAGTACAATTTAAACGAGATGTGCTTTTAGGAATTATTATTGTCATTAAATATATCGGCAAATGTGGATTAAATTACCGTGGTCATCGGAACAAAGCTGATTGTCTCCTAAATAATCCCGAATTAGATCAAGGGATTTTATTACACTTACTTTTGCGAGAGTATAATGCATGTAATGGGTTGCCTAAAACCATTTTGTATTGCATAAAATTCTCAAAAATTGTATAAAAATTACATATTAAGTGAATACAGAACCAGAAATTATGTAATTTACATTAATTGTTTAATAAGTATACAATGAAAATGATGTATAAGAAATATCTGTTTTTATTACTTTACATTTATTTAATAATGTGTTCTACAATGCTTAACTGATGTAAAACATTAAATAGACAGACTTCTGTTCAAGTTATCTCTTTATATTCGAATTCAAACTGTATTACAAATTATGAACTAGTTATTATATTAGTTCGTTCATAATTTTTATTATGTGACAAAGCCTTCAATTTTTAGTCACACCTTTGCCAAATAGGTTAAATTTCGATTCATCACTGAATATTAGTTTCTCAAAACGTTTAGTCCATTGAAATATATTTTTTTAAGGTTTATTGCGAGCAGTGCGCGAATTAAAACTGGTACGTCTAATTAAATTACGAATCCTTTGACACGTAATTTCCTTTTGATACCTTTTAGAGACCTCTCCACTTAATTGTTTGGCACTTATTTCTGGATTTCGCTGAATTTGTCGTAAGATAAATCGCTTGTCTTGGCACGACAATCAGGTCGACCAGACCGTGGCATACTTTCCATTCTGTTTTCTTGTTTAAAAAGTCGGATTATGTTGTAAACGGTGCTTCGTTTCATATTTAATAATGCTGCAATTTTATCACCCGACGTACTTTTTCCGTGATTAAAAATCACCAACTGACGCTTCTGGAAATAAGTTTCTTGCGATTTAAGACCCATTTTCAGTTACGTTTACAATTTTTATTATTTTCACGACCAGTCACACTGTAATTTGAACTATTAGACGTACACAATACGCCAACGTGAATATGAACACGAACGTGAATGAAAACACACTCATCGCGCTTTCACACGTAACTCATGCTCGGGAAAAACCAGTTAATCTTCCGAATATTTTCGTTATCTTCAAATACTTATTTTGACTTTTTTTTTCGCTTTACCCTGATTGCGTTCATTTTTTTCATTTTTCATTTTGTTTTTACGTAAGGTATTCAGAAACGCTTCTTCTATACGTTGACAAAAAAAGTTAAATTTAAAACACATTTTTTCCCCTATTTTACCCGTTAAGTTATTGTTTTTCAACAATGTCCAAATACTTATTTTGACCACTGTACATAACCATTTCGAAATTTATATTTTTATTTTATTCACGCTATTTTAAAAAATCATCAACACGTTATTGAAATCTTAATTTTACACAAATTTCTATATACACATATATATTTTTTATATTGCATCCACTGTTAGTAATCACTTCCATACATTACACATGTTACTTTATTGTTTTCGATTCCTTAGTTTTATTTTAAATTTTAATATTATCTTGAAGAGCTGATCAAAACGAATTTTCTCGTCTAATTCTTCTTTTCACTTTTACACTCTGGTTTTGGCTGTTCAGTAACATAACTATTATTTACACACTTTTGATAGGACATTGGGAATTGTGAAGTTAAGATTCACAATGTACTAAATCCAATGGTACTGATGAGAGTATGAAGGCAGAAACGAAATAACGAAATATTTATGCTCTTTTTCTTGAGATTGATAAAAGTTGGGCATAGGGACATATTGAATTCATACTTTTTTTATACCATATTTGGAAATTACATATATATATATATATATATATATATATATATATTTATCTGGTTAGGACTGACATTTTAGTTAATTTTTCATACCAAAATTTACTAACTGTGTTAATCACAATGAACTTAAAGTTAAAAAATATGGAATGTAATACCGTCTTACTAAATTTTAATAAACAGAGAAGACCAAACTAAATTATTCTGATTATGTAACTGCGTTGAGATTTCTGTTAATGGAGGCCAAAAAAAATTTCCTAATAATACAATTATATACTTAAAAGGACATACACGATCACAAAACTATCATAAATTTTCACACTCATATATTCTGAATGGCCTGAAACAACTGTCACTTTAAATACTGCTCACAACTAAATTTTTAACTTTACTTTTTTTTTTTTTTTACAATATAGAACAAAAAATAAGTATCGTAGTTTAGAATATAATATTTAACTGATTATAAGCAGACATACATGAGCGATTCGCAAGCCAGTCGTGAACTTTATTTCACCATCAGGCTTAACCTGTTGAAGTTTTGCCAGTATTTTACCAACATCTGAAGTTAACGTTGTCATAACTTCAACTCGCCTGCTTAAAAAATATAAAACAAAAAAAGAAAACGTTATAATCAAGTCAAGAAACTTGCGTTTCACATTTTTACACATTAGAAAATAAAAAATTAAATTTCAAAAGAACATATTGCGTATTGTAATGATATACAATTTTGCTAAACAAAATTAATATAAAGCTTATTATTCGATGTTAATTTATGAAATTAATTATATATCATCACTGCTGTATGCACCTATATCCGCAAACATGCATGCTATATATAATTTCACTTCAGGCGACATGAACTATAACTGTTAATTTAAGAATTTTAGAAATAATAAATATTTTAATATTAATTTTAATTCAGTGAACATTTAATCTATGTATTAGATTACTGACCTCGGATGACCGTTGAAGAGAAAGATGTGAAACTCATAAAAAAGACGATTTTCTAATACACAATTACAATATTATTAAACTAAAAACAAATGCTTAATTTATAAGTTCGTAAAATAATAAAAGTAACAAATTGGTTTCACTTTTAAATAACTATTATTAACAACTTTTAAACATCCATTTATTCATTTAAACAGTGTTTTACCACCGTAGATTCTAAATATATTTAAAAGATCCATAAATGCTGAATAATCTTTTAACAATAATTGTAGAATAAAGTTTCGCTACTAAAATTATTATATATTCTTCATAACAGACAGGGAAAGGGGGATTTTAAAACAATCCCACACCATTTCCAGATCTTTTCGGAGCTATTTTCTACTGCATGATACAATTTCAGATATATTAAAATTTCAACAAATTCACGTATGCGGTTTATAATTTATACAGCTATTTAGCAAAAAATTTAATAAACACAAGCCAATTTAAAAACATCCGAACAAAGTACTCTGGAGTTGTGGGAATAAAATACAAAAATGTATATTTCATTTTTCACCTATGATAAAATCAATACAATATTCATACTTCATAATACATTTTTTCTTTTTTTTTTAAGAATTTATAAATATCCCATCAACCATTGTACGAGAACATTTTAAATATTTTTAAAGTACATAAAATTTTGTAATTTCAGGTTCTTATATTTATAATCTTTTATTTTTCAGCCTATTTTGATCTGAAAATTTACAATATAATATTTCCAAATAGAATTATATGTTTGAAAATACCAGCATTATACTACGTAACAAAAATTATCAAATAAGAATTTAACTTTAAATATTTTCGAACTGTTATAAAATTTTACTTTATTTTTCGTTATTTGTTAAGTTGCACATTTTTACTTCACAACTTAAATTTTTTTTTTACCAAGTTAATTAAACAAGTAACTTTTTATTCAGTATTTTTAACGAGGGTATGTAAGGGCATGTTTTAATTTTTAAAAAATGTACTTATTCAATTACCACAAATTCATAATGGTTTTTATTATCCCAAACCCGATAGTGCGACATTTTTATTATTATATCCAAAAATGTTTATATCTAATCAGTATAGCGCTTAATTTAATCATGTTACCCTAGCTTTTATTAATATATATCACGAAATTCACAGTACATTTTTTGAAATCGAAAAAAAGCTACCGATTATTTGTGTTCTACAAAACAAAATAATTATACATACTTCGCGAATGTAACCAAACCAACATTATTTTCCGGATTAGATCTAGTTTTCGAATGGCAAACTAAGTTCACGGCATCCTGCTGCGCTAATAATCTAGTCGGTACAAAATCTCCATTTCTCATATAATCGCTATTGTCAACACTAAATTGAATATATTTATTAGTATAGAAATTAAATTCGCACAGCTAAAAGTAATAAAAAGCAATTATTTTTAAAATAAATTAAAAAGGAAAAGAAATATTACATACCAAATCATAGTACTTTCGAGAACCATGTTTAAAAAACACCAATTTTGCAACTAAACAAACCTTAACAATCCAAAATTTTCGCAGTTCACCAAATACTCTAGAAAGATGATTCTTGTCATTCTCGCCATTGATTTAAAAAACGTCGTTCACTGTCAACTACAAGAATTGCTTCGCTAATAATCGATGGGAATTTAAAATTACGAATTTTTATTTTGCCTATTTCTTCTAAAAATTTCGAAATTCTTAATTACTGATAAATATAGTGTTTAAAAACATTTAAAATACTTTATAAATATATCTGAAGAAAAAATATATAAATAAAAAAATTATATTTAAATATTGACTATTCATATCACACTTAGATTATTATTAGCAATTCAACAATTATTTAAATGAAGTTTCATGTTTTTGGTAGATTTTATAGTTCAAAAATTTAAAACAATCTATATGAAGTATAAAAATAATGATTTAATAAGAGTTTGCGATTAAAATAAATGTTTGCAATTAAATAAAATGTTTGAATTATTTGTATCATTTTGATTCGATTCAGCTACTTCTTATAAACTACGATGGTGAATTTGTTTTAATTTTTTTTTGGAGAAGATTTATAACCTGTCTTTGGAAAATATTCAGACATTTACCGTAAATTAGGATATTGCAATTTGAAAGAATAATTATAAACGCTAGACTGTATTTACCGGTGATCTAAAAACAAATTTGTATAATTCGTTTTTTTTTTGTTTGACTACCGGGTATATAAATTAAGGTATTTAGCTTTATAAATTATAATTGTAAACAAAGTTGAAAAAAAATTATAATTTCTAACAGTTCTAGGCAAGCTAAGGGTGAAACCTGCAACCAGGGCTTGAAAGCCGAATAATAATACGGCTTAAACTTAATACGGCTTATGTCCTTCAAAAATACAGCTTAAGCTTTCGGCATTTGACTGTTTAAACTTGAAATATAGTTTAGGCTTTCGACTTTTGGCTGTTTCAATTTAAAATATGGCTTAAGCTTTCAGCTTTCGACTTACGAAATGAATTTCAATAGATGTTAATTAAAATCATTTACTAATTACTATGCATCAAACTATTAAGCATCACTATTGAAACTTCAACTTTTTTCTTTACGCACAAAAATAAAAGTTTTTAAAAACAATTTCTTACGCAAATAATTATGTCAAAAATGCAAAATCAAGAAATTTAAAAAAAAAGCTTAAGCCGAAAATAAAGCATAATTTAACTTTTTTGGAAATACAGTTTAAGCTTTCGTCTTTCGACTGTTTAAATTTTTTTAGTAACATTGTAAAGTAATTATGTACATTTAATGAAAGCAAAATTGCGGTTGTTTTTGTGAAATTAAAGATTGAAGATTTAACGGTCACTTTATTTACAATTATATGATTGTTTAGTATAATATAATATTACATTAAACTTAATTTAAATAATATAGAATTAATGTTAAACCTATGTAATGTTAAATCCGATATTTTCTACATTGCCATTTTATAAGATGCTCTTGAAAATAAATAGGTGTAAAAAATATGCATTTCTTAACAAATGTGATTGTTTATCAGAAAATTTAAACAGAACTGTCTAATTAATAATTTGTTTCTTCATGTTTCAACCAAAACTGTTTACAACAAGATTTTTTATGAATTAAATGGATATTTCATTTTCCATTTTGTCCATAATTTGTACACATTATTTGAATGTGTTTATTACCAATTATGATAACATCGATTTTTGAATTCTAGAACACTCGCCTAAAATATTTTTAATTAGTTATCGTTTATTACGTATTTTTGTGTTATTATTGTTCAATTTCACATGTTTTACCGTTTTTATTTATTGATTAGCTATTTGTATTAAATTTCATATTTTAATTTCTCATTATTTTGTTATAATATGTTATAAGCTTTTATTAAATTACCTTTCTTGTTACTTGCTTATTTTCATCTGTCCATATCATTTATATTTTGTGATTATTTTGCAATTTCTGATCATTTATAATCTACTTTTATATTTAAATTTTTTCTCATTTGTTTCTTTTCTTTTTATAAAATGTACTGTAATTTGTGTAAATCAAGCTGCAGAACTAAATTTTCTTTAATCAGATAAATTCAGGATGTATGTGGTACAAACCGTTCCAAATAATTATACTCGGATTGCAAAGAATGTTTTTATTACAAAAGTAATTTCGTTCAACCTTTAACTAAAGTTCAGAACTGGAAAGCTGAAGAGGAAACATTACAGTTTAAGGTGATGTTGGTAAATAAATAACTGAAAATTATAAATTGAACTAAATGTATCGTCTTTACCAAAAAAGCAGCCTTATTTTACATCTGATAAAATTTTACAATTATAAAATTGATGAAAGGAACATTGGAAGTTTAGATATACCGATAATAAACTAAATATTTTTTTATAATTAGCTAAACACCCATGGTAAGTATTTTGCAATTTTGAAATTAACTTCAAGCTAAAGATTAAATAGGAAATTGCGAATTATAAAATTTAAGATTTTAAGTTCTCATAGATATAAAATTGATTTATATTTTGTAAATTTAGAACTAAAGGAATGGAAAATGGGTAAAACGAAAAATATTTGTTTTTATTCTATTCAACTTATTGCATATAGTATTGTATGAATATGCTTTTTAAATTGATTAATGAATCATGTATTATTGCTTAGCACAATGAATTTCATTTTATGATTTTATTTGGTGTCAAGGCAAGTACAGGTTGCAAATATAAATATTCCATCATAATTTATTTGTACATGTTTAGTAACCTTTCTTATCACTTTTATTGCATTATGTATTGCCATATTAAAAAATGAAATTTTTGACACAAACAGTTTATGCATTATTGTGTTTTAGAAAAAAATGCAATCTAAATGTTCAAAAAATGTGTCACTTCTATTGTACATAGTACACTAGTAATTTTTTCGAAATAAAAATATTAAAATTACTTTAACATATGCAAAAATGTGTATCTTACAGGAAGTTTATACATCTAGTTTATTTTTCCCCTTACCAATTAGGTTAGATTTTTATTATCTCTTGACTTTATTACAAGTAAACCCTTCACTTTAGTGAACAAAAAGAAGTAGCAATCAATTTTAAAATTTATAAAGGAAAATTCTGAATATGTGCACATGCTTCATTCAGTGAAATGTAGATTGAGTTTCAGTGCGTTTTATTTTCAGATTGTAATAACAAGTAGAACTAAAATACTTGTTTTCTTTTTTAAAACTAACCTTAAGTTCTTATAATGTTGGGTTAAAGAACATTTTTTTAAAGTATACTGAATATTCTAAAACAAATTTCGAAACGTATCCCTTGTGAATGTTAAGGTTTACTGTATTTGAAATGATTTCATATTTCTAAATTATAACTAGTATAACCTGCAGTGTTAAAATGAAATCAAAGTCAATTTATATAAGCTGTGTATATTTCGTTACTGATTTAGTAGTTTTCGATCTAAAATATAATTTGCAGTTGAAAGGCAAATTGTGATGAAATCGTATTTCCTAGTTTAAAATAATTTTTTTACATAAAATTCATTGAAATTTTGTTATTTTCTACATCCCTTCTTTTCTGATAAAAATATGGTGAAAATTTTCTCCTGAGCTCCACCAAAAACACTCAATGTGAAAAGATAAAAGGTATGTCATAAATTTAGTTTCAAGAAAATAATTTTTAAGCACCAGATTGGTTTGTCAAAACGGTTATTTTAAAGTACAGTGATACACTGTTTAAAAGAATAAAAACACAATTCATTTCTAATCAGTACCAGATTAACCACGTAGCAAGAGTAGCAATTGCTACGGGCCCCGTGTATCCAGACCCGCCTCCGCCTGAGCATAATTTTTTGAGTGAAACTTATTAAGTCGTGGTATATTGAATTTACTTGATGTAACTAAAACGTTACACTTTTTCCAGTCAAGACAATCTATTGCAGACAATCGGTAACCGATTATTTCGTTGGTGAAAATAAAACACATAATTTCATAAGGTAAACGCACAAATTCTACAAAAAGTCGCTCGTATAAATGTACAGAATTTTAATCGGCCTGATAATTGGCTCTACAAAGAGTCTGACGTGTGCAAGCACTCTTATTCGACACTCAGTGTGGATGGGTAGTAGAATTGAAATAGTTCGATTCAAAATGTTGAAATAGCCTATTTATTTATAAGACTTACAGTTCAGATTGTTTTTATTACAATTTAGCAATCATATACTGAAAAATTATTTTTTAGTAATAAGTATATGTAAGTTATAAAAGTAATGAGAGGTTTCCTGCTATTAAATTTCTTATAACCATTTCGTAATCCTGACATAGTAAGATCGTCAACTTGTGAGCCAAATTCAGATTAAGCAAAATTATTGGCAGATGCTTTTAAAACGAATTATTGCAGTAATAAAGTTTTTAGCAGAACGAGATCTTGTGTTTCGGGGTAGTGATAAAATTATTAATTCAATACATAATAGGAATTATTTAGGTTTATTAGAATTAATTCCCGAATTTGACGTTTTTATGGCCCAAAATATAAAAACTTATGCCCATAAAGGCAAAAGACACACGTCATATTTATCTAAAACAGCATGCGAGGAATTTATCAAAGTAATTGCATCAAGCATGCTGGATCAAATTATTTGCGAAATTAAGAGATCCAGGTACTATTCAGTGTCATTAGATTCTACTCCAGATATATCGTATGTAGATCGACTGACTCTGATAGTGCACTATGTTCTACCCCATCTGAGCCAGTTAAGAGATTTTTTAAGTTTTTAGACATGGAAGGCCATACTACTGAACAACTTGCCCAAAGTTTACTAGATTTTTTAAGTAAGAATGGCATTGATATCAAAGATTTTCGTGGAAAAAGCTACGATAATGCCAGCAATGTGAGCGGAAAATACAGCGGCTTGCAAGCACGAATTAAAGGAATAAGTAAGTATGCAGAATACATATTCTGTCTTGCACATGCATTAAATTTAGTTGCTAAGTGCGTTGTAGATTGTTGTTCAGAAGCATTATCTTTTTTTCGATTTTATTGAAAATCTTAATAATTTTTTTTTTTTGCTTCTAAATGTCGTTGGAATTTGCTTACGAAAGTTCTTACTTTGAAAATTCTGATTTTGAAAAGGTTGTCAGATATTAGGTGGTCCGCCAGAGCTGATGCTACGAAGGCACATTTATGTGGTTTTACCACTATTAAGCAAGTGTTGAGTGACATTTGCAATAATATAGATCAAAAGGACAGAGTGTCGTAATTAAGCTTATGGACTAGTTTTAAAGATGAATAAGTTGGAAACGGGAATAATGGCAATTACATGGAATGGTATCCTAGAACGTGTGCAAGCGACTAGTGCGTCGCTGTAATCGTCTAATATAGATCTTAATACAGGGTACGCCATTTATGAATCATTATATGGATGAAGCAAAAGCCAAAGATGTGGCAGGTTGTCATGAATATCAGCAACAGACTTCAAGACTAGACAAGTGAAACACAAAGTATGACCATTTTAGCGGTTCTAGTACACTTGACGAATTTGTTGAAAATGAAACACCTGGTAAACAGTTTGAAATTGAGGTATTTGTTGTCATTATTGATAACACACTATCTGCTTTAGATAAACACATGAAAGTATACCAAAAACTTAGTAGTGTTTTCGGAATTTTTCCATCATTAAAATCTATTACAGCAGAAGAGATTTTGAAAAAAACTCCAATTATGGTCAGTACTTAAGCAAATGATTTGGAAGACAGTCTAGACGACAAATTAGTGCAGTTTGCCGAGCTATTGAAAACGGATGTGGCTAGTGCGATTGACAGTTCAAAAAACGAAGCTCTGGAAATTCAATATTATAAATTCCTAATGGAAAATTCATTAGAATCGTGTTTGCCTAATTTAAAAATTGCTTTGTGCATTTATTTGTCTCTCATGACTAACTGCAGTGGCGAACACTCATTTTCGAAAATTGAAACGTATAAAAATTAAATTAAGGCAGAACACAATGAGTCAAGAACGTCTGAATTGTCTCTCTTTGATGAATATAGAATATGATTTGCTCAGAGAAATTGATACGAATGGTATTATCTCTAAATTCGCCCACATTAAATCTAGAAAAGTTACTTTGTAAAAGTTTAACAAATAAAAGTTCGTCGTTATTAATCGTAAATTATAAAATATTAGTTTCTTATCAAAATTATTCTAAATTTCCAGGGCAATCTGAACTATACTATGGCTTTTTGTACTTGTCAAAGGCCAACAGGGCCTATTGTAATTTACTTTACTATTAAACACTAACATAATTTGTAACCTATAGATGGCAAATAAATATACTGAGTGTTGAATTATTGTTTTACCACTTTATACTTAAAAACTCAGTAGATCAGAGACCCCTTGATAGAATTTGCTACCGGCCCCGCGTTTGCTTAATCCGGCACTGTTTCTATTTTAATTTGGTTCTTGGTTTTGTAATAAAATTTTTCACTTTAAAAATATTCCAAGTAAAAATTATCAGTTATCAAGCATTTTCAGTATTTGTAATAAAATTTCTGCCCAGTAAAAATTCGTGACGGCTTTCAGTATAAATGGAATACTAATTTTTGATATGGAAATAAATTTAAATCGTAAATAAACGGACTACATTCAAAACAATGCAGCATATATAAATTAAAACGATTCGACATATATTAAATAGTTTCTAATATCGATAAACCGATATTTGATTTTAAACAATTCGACATTAGCGCTCAGCAGAAGATCAGTGAAACAAAAGCAACTAAAACGCTGGAAGTGAGCAGCCAAAATGGAAAAATCTCCTCCTACGTCATCGTTGTATAATATGATTGCAAAATTGTTAAACTATATCGATTTCTTATAACAATTATCGACTTTTTTGAATTTTTAATGCTGTCTTCAGCAATTAAATCAATTCTCAGATGCCATTTAGTCCTATTATCGGTTTTTGCTGTTCTGCTCTTTTCATGAATTTTATGCATTTATTTATACATAAATTGTAATTATTCAACATAAAAGAATAATAATTCATGAAGTGATGAAATGCGTGTTTAGAACACTTTGTGTATATAGTAATTTTAAATTTTTATTACGGAAAAATGTAATGGTGGAAAAGAAAGTATAAGTAGTAATCATGGTCAGTAGATGAATTAAGAAAAATATAATTTATCTTTTTCTTATCGTCGGATATTATAATACATTTTGAGAAGAAAATTATGTGAAAATGTTAATACTCAACGATTTACATAAAACTTTTTTAGAATTTAATGTGTGGAAACGAAAACAGGAATTAAGTAAAATAGAACAGTGAACCGTGCGATGCAGTAAAGGAAAAAAATAGAATGGAGCTGTTTATTTGTAACTTTGTTGGCCAAGTAAAAAATAAAATACACAGACGTCGTATTTATCGTAGAAAGAAGCTTTATAGGATTGGTGAGTTATATATAATCTGTATTGTTAATAACTAAAAGATTTAGTAAAATGAAAAGAGTGCTTTTGATATATAATTAATAGATTGTACTGCACAATTATAAATAGGTGTAATGTGTGTCGAGACCATATCATAGTAGTAATTGTGGATGGAAAAGTTTTTATTGAAAATTTTGCAACACTGGATTTGTAAAAAATAGTTAAGCTGTATACCAATGAACACGGAAGAAAAAAGGAAATATGTGGTAACCATTACATAGTTTTCAATAGGATATTCACATTAACATTTACACCTTTCAAATATTTATTATAAGTATATATATATATTCCGGAAATGAAAGATTGCAATAACTAAAATTCATATGTTGATATTGTTTTGTAAAACTTCATTCGGCATATATTCATATGTGATGCAAAGTATTTATGATGAATATGGTATCTAATAAAACATAAACTTTTCAATATTTAAAAACCCACTGAACTTAACTAAAATTTTATTGTAAATCCTTTTTAAACAATATAATTGAGTTTTTTGCAGTTCTAAAAACATATAAAAATAAATCTTGTTGAAATTAAATAGAATGGTATTTGTAAAAGTGTATTGGTTTTAAAAAATTAATATGGTGGATGGTGTAACAATTTCTGAATATAGAAAATATTAAGAATATATTATTTAAGACAAATTTGAAATAAGCGATACTAAGGTGGAAAAAAATTATATAGATGTTAATTTATGTACATTTCATGTTTGTTTATTTGTTTTTATTGCTTTCGTTCACACATTTTATTCAGTTTTAAAAAATTAATATTTATTCATAGATGAAATTATAGGTGTTTCATGAAAATTTTATCTCAACTGCTCTTGTTTTTTAAGATGCAGGTTGCAACCAGTTTTTAACGCTTTGATTAAGAGAAACTGAAAAAAACATTCAAAGTATATTTTTAAAAAACGTTATTTTAAAATACTCAATAAAATTAATATATAAAACTATTAATAATTTTTGTATAATTAAGGAACAATTACAAAATATCCTATAAATGTAAACTTATGAATGTTTTGGAACAAAAGGGAGGGAATTTATTTTATAAAATACATTTAGATTCCTTTTTTATTTAAAAATTATGAAAAATTTTATCATTAAAGTTAAATTAATATATAGAAAAACTATAAAAAAGTAATTCAGAATGTATTATAAATCACTACCCTAAATGTAGAGGAATATATTTTGGTAACTTTCAACTTTGATTTTATTGTTAATTGATGAAATTATCTATTTCTATTTATTAACATAATATATATTTTATTTAGTAAATATGATTCAAAATATAATTTAAAGTGCATTGTTTAATATATTTTTTTCTATTTATTTACATTTATGTTTCATTTGCAGATTTCATATGGTCTGACCACACTTATTTGGATCAACATATAAAATAAATTTTTGTGATTTGAATTGCTGTTGTTTATAGTTAAATTAGACATTATATTGTATGTTATTTTAATTTTAAGTCACAGTTGTAATTTACTATAACCCAAACATCTTACATTTGCTGAATGTGTGATTTATTGTGATCTATTTTTTCTGCAGATTTTTACTAAAAGAATTATTTATGTACTGTAATTTACATTATTGTAACAACTGAAAGTATTACAAAAACTTTTTTACAATACATATTTTATTCACTTTTGAAAATTCTTATTCTTTGATTAATTTCATAGTGTAGATCTTTTAATTTTATTAAATTTCAGAATGTGTTATTTAAATTTATTCCATATTTTGTTAATAACTTTTATAAGTCTGCTATATTTTTTAATAGAAAAGATGTGTGTACTACAAATCTCCAGTTTATTCATGTGATTCAACTGCGTATTATATATCTTTAAAACAAGGTCAATCAAGCATGATGCTCTGTGGGCTGAGGATTCTGTATATTAAGTTAAAGATAATTTACATTTATATAAAATTAAATTCAAAAAAAAGAAATCTCTGATTTTTTGTACTGCAAAAGGGGAGAAACACTATTTTTGGTGCTTTTTTGAACTTTTTTCTAATTTTGAAAGTTTCAGTAAGAAAATGGAATATAGTTTCATTCTTAACAAGTAGCAATCTTCCCATCAATATTTCACATGCAAGGAATGGAAGGATATTTTTTTTTGAAAATTCAAGTTTAAGTGCCTGGAAGGCATAAATATAAAGCTGTAAGCTCGGCTATAGTTTTCTTATAAGGCAGGCTTTTATTGCATATATTTGAGATATGTTTTGGTTTCCCTAACTATTATATTTTAACTATTACTTAGGGGAACATCCTTTTTGTTTGTTTGTTGTTTTTTCTCCAAATAGAAGGGGTTTAAATTATTTTTCAGCCATAACTTTTTGGTTTTATGAAGAAACTTTTGCGCTTCATTTTATATTTTGAATTTCATTGAGTTTTTTGCTATCTGGAGTAATCAATTACCTTGAAATTGTAGATTGTCTAAAGAATATTTTAATTGTAATTTTTGATCCAACGTTTGTGAGGTATTGATTTTTATTTGATATTTTTATTGTTTCTGAACCATTTTATTAGGGTTCCAAAAACATCATATGTGTATAGAATTCTAAAAATTGAACAGTCTCAACAAAAATTATCTATTACAATTTTTAATACAATTATTACTGATATTCAAATTTATTGACATAAAACAAATTAATTGTTGGTGTGTTTTTAAAATTTTATAAACTATTTAAAACTAATTCTGATTACAATCTTTAAGAGCAAATTATATTTTATTTTGATCTAATAATTGAAATGTTACTACAAAATGTATAACTAACATCTCTGAATTAATTTTAGTAATAATTTCTTTCAAATTTATTTCACAAATATAAATAAATCTTAGCCATATTGGGAATGTTTAGTATGATATATAAAAATCATCTGAATTTTCACCTGTCTATTTATTATGAATATGATAAATAGGAAGAAAACACTGGTCTAAACGAAAAAGTTGTGATTTATATTTTTCTTCACAATGATGTCCCTGTAACAGAATGGCCATTTTCAATTCACTGCAGAATAATTTACTTGCTGACTTTGGAGTTTTAGTTTTGGAGGTTAAAATAAAAAAAAATTCCAAGGGGTTGCTACTGAATTCAACTTACAACGAAGCATGCATAATGAATTGAACGATTATTACAGAACATGAATAAAAAAAATTCCTGTAATTCAGATACTGACCAGTGAATGTTTACTTCCTTCAAATTCAAATTAATTCTTGAGCAGATGAGTAAATAAAAAAACAATCTAAACTAATTGAACATTTGAAGGATGGGGAGGTAATATTTAATAACAGATTTAATCTAAATATAAATATCTGAAATTTTTTTGTACACTGTTTTAAGTAATAACCATAAAACTTCATGCAATGTATTGTAAGACATTATTCCTTAAATAAGAAGTTGTCAGATTGACAATAACTACTCTAATTTGTTCCATTAGTGTTCTGAACAATGATACTAAATATTTACAATCCTTTAATTATTTTGAATCGAAACACACTTAAATTTTGGTAATCAATGTGTAAGAAATGAATCTTAAAGTGAAGAAACTAGCACACAAATTGATATAAATAAAATTATGCCATTGCTTTTTTTTTTTTTAATGGACAATTTGTGCAGTTTGCCTAACAGATACTTAAATAAATGTTACGAAAATGGAACTCAGAAATAAGAGAAAAGTAAATAAAATGTTAAAAGTTAAATCTTTTTTTTTATTTCACAGTCTATTTTTTGATAGAAAATGTTAATTACTTTCATGTATTTATTTTGCAAAGCTATATATCTTCATTGGGTATAATTTGATTTTAAAATATCGATTTATAGTGTAAAATAAGAAATCTGCAATTAAGACTCATTCCATTTCATATATTAGTCCCTACACAAAGTTAAAACAAGACTTTCTAATGTATGTCCTCTGTTCTGCATTTTCTTAAGCAAAATAATTGTTCTCAGTCCTTGAAATCATTTATAATAATGTGTAGGAATTCATTTTTATATAATGGTTAATCTTTTTATAGTATAAAATGCCGATGTATTATGTGCAATTATAAATTCTATCTGTTACATACACATATGATTAGAGAAAAAAAAAAAAAATTGTTTGATATATTGCCTCAAAAATTTGGTGTTACAGTGAACAGTTATAGTGAATAATAGCAGCATGCAGGTTATAGAAATGAGTATTGCTGTAAGTGGAATAAATGCATAATTTTTATGCAATATTGCAACCAAAATTTGTTATTCATGTAATGAATTATGGCTTATAATGATAGCTGAATATATAGTTTTAAAAGTTTTTATAGATGAATTTAACTAACATTGTCACTCGATATGTTTTTTTCTTAAAAAATAAAAAAGATGACAAAAGACTGCTACTAGTATCAAATAAGTCACTAGTCAGTTTTTTTTGAAATATAGTCAGCCATATTAATATTTCGTCACAGCATTGTGAAATAAATTAACGCACCAAACTTTTTTAATGGAATAACACAAAGAAAACCCGCCTAAATATATACATGCAAAAAAAAATCATAAACGAAAAAGTACCACAGCTCTGGTAACAGCAAACACAAAAAGTTAAAATTGGTGTGCCACAATAATATTTAGTCAATGACGGACCAACGCATGAGCAGCAGTCCTGGGTTTTCCCCAACATGAGAAATTACATTAATGCAGGGAGGGCAGTACATTGCCTGCATATCAGTCATTAAAAAATATTAAGTTGCAGTTACTATGCAAATAATGTAAGTACAGTTGTAGTGGAAAAAGTGTTGTGTGAGATCAAAAAAAGCTCAATTGAGACTTGTGAATTTGTAATTTTTCATAACAAAAAATAATGTACTGGACAGTGAGATAAGTTGATTACTAAATATATTTGTGAATCACCGTAAATGTAATTTTTCGGCAGTATCAAAAGGAAGTTGAATTCATTTCATTCTGCAAAAAAAGAAGACGAAAAAAATGGGCGCTCTTGATGTATAGTTTATTAAGCGACTAGTATCAACAGATAGAAAAGTAAGTGTTCAGAAATTAGTAACAGCCTTACACGAATACTGGATAAATGGTTTCAGGTGGCTGACAGTATATGGAATCTTTCTTCTCTTAAAAATCATTAAATTTTTTTATTAGATTAACTTAGATTGTTATATCTTTCTTACTATTATAATAAAATACATGAATAGACTGATTCAATTCCAGACTAAATTTGCATTTCATATTAAGTAATTTCACCTATATTAGTATTTTTTATTTTATATATACATATATGGCTAGTATGAAGGTCATAAACATATTTTATTTCTATTCCATCATTAAGGCGAATTTTTAGCATGAATCAGTAAGTTTGTTCTGTAAAAAATATTTTTGCAATATTTATAAATGTAAGATAATTATTCATTAAAGAGAAAAACTTATATTACTTTATGTTAAGAAAATGGGAAGTCCATTAAAAGTTAACAAAATAGTTTAGTGTTTTTCATACAACAATTTTAAAATTGAAAAGGAAAAGTAAAACAGAATAAAGGAAAAATGGTTGAAGTAAATGTACTAAATTTTAAAAAAATTTGACATGGTTTAAATTTCAATAAAACATTAATGTTCATATTAGTGAACCAAATTTTATAGAACAAACCAACAAATTTGCTGAAAAACTTAGTGTACATAATTTTTAGTATCCATCTTCATAAATACAGCAGTTTTGTGATTGCCATTGTACTGCATCTTCAAAAACCGTTGCAGAAGCACTTAATTTTTTGAATGAAATTTTAGAAAACTCATTAGTGTTCGGGCTCAGTTTATTTTGAAATGTTATGCAGAAACAATTCAGTCTTAGAAACAAAATAATAATTCAGTAGATTATAATTATTTCTTGTTGTACAAAACTTTTATTTATCTCTACATAGTTTTCTTTTTAAAAATAATATAACATTACTGAATTTGATATTTTACATTAAATATAAATTCATTACATGTTTAAAAATTACTTGTAAAATTTGTATTCGGCATAATAAAATTATTACTTCACTTTTTTATTTTATATAATTCCTTTTTCTACCTAAAACATTTGGTATTGAAAATAGTTTATTATGTATATTTCGGGGTATTTTTCATTTAGTATTATTTTATTAAGTTATGTCATTTTCAGTCTTACTACTTTAAGTAATTCATAATATATTTAATTGAAATCAATGCTTTTAAAAAATTTACACAGTATTGGGGAACTTATGTTCAAAATTATCCAATAATATAGATACATAATTTTCTTTAAAAATTTCATTTCATTTTCTATTCCCATTTAATAGATAATTTTTCTAAATAGAACTGCATAAAATAAAATCCCGCATTATAGTTTCATTATACAATAAATAATATATTTTTTAAATTTATTCTACACATTACTGTTAATTATTTTAAAATTTTTTACAGTGTACGAAAATCCATATACATATTCAAAAAACTAAAATTTATTTTATGGATTAATATTTTGCCGTCAGCTTTTATGTTTTTTAAAAACAAAATCAATTTAAAACATTTATTTGATTACCAATTTTATTGCATCTAATAACTGTTAAAAACATTAAATTGTATATATATATATACATACATATATAAAAATAATTAGTAAATATAAAATATTAATTACTAATTGTAAAAATAATATTTTTTATTACATTTTAAGTATTTTTTAAATATTTAACACTTATTATGATGAAAAAAACTAATTTTTTGTAAATTTTCATTAAAAGCCTATAAAATTTAGGAATATTATCAAATAATGACGTAAGAGGTTTTTCTTTCATTTCGGCTGCTCACTTCCATCGTTTTAGACGATTGTTCAGTGAAACTACCAATCTATGACGTAGTTAATTTCGAATTGGTCTGACTTTGACACTCTTGTCTCATCAAAATCTGTTGACATGTATGTGATGCACAATTATAATTATTGAAATTATAGTATGAGAAACAATGTTTTCTTTTAATAAATCGTTATTGGACTCACCATTTTGTAAATGTGAAATATAAAACTAGACAAATAATGAAAGCTGGGCTAATAAAATATGAAGTTTTGTTTAATGGATCGTTTTACACTTAAACACTACAGAGATATTTCGTACAGAAATAAATTAAAACAATATAGCCTAAATGTATGCTTAAAAACAGGCTTAACCATAAAGTGCCTTTATAATTTTCACATTGCCTATATATTAAAACACAAAATATGGTATTTGAATTTTGTTCAGAAATGAAATAGTCTATATTGTTTGTATAGAACACTTTAGTTAAATGATAGGGAAAACAGGAATGTTAAAATTGTGTTTAAAACAAAAATCTAGTTTTGGAAGGAAAAGATTTAGCATTTTTCCTTTCTTAGTAATACATACTTTGTTGGTAATAAAAACAGGAATAGTGTTGTATTCTTAGCTATATTTTATTATTAATATTATGTTATCATTATTGATTAATATTATTCTAGTCATTATTTTTTTTATTTTGTATCAAGCAATATCCAGATGTAATTCATATAATTCGTTTCCATCGGATCCGACAATTTTATCTTTATTATTAATCCCTCTATTTAATTAATTATTCTAATTGAAACAGATTTCTTTTATTAATCTCCTTTATCACGTTTCCGCCGATATTTACATAACTTGTGTATTCCTAGTGATAAGCCTCCTTCAAAGACCGATGCCTAAATCTTAAAAGACCTTTTCTTAAGTCCGTCGATAAGCTATTTAATCATATAGTACTACTTATTTTCCGGGGTGAAATTATCTCTTATTATTTTGTAACTTGTTTTGTTTGCTTGTTGGTTATCAAAAGAACATACTTACAATTTTACAATTTTATTCTCTTATCCTTTTGCCTATACTATATTTAATGTTTTTCTTTATCTCGGCTAAACTTTGTTTATTCCATTGTGATAACAGCAAAATTCTTCCTATCAGATGGACTTGTCCTTTTTCCAAAAAGTCAGTGTTCAGTTAATCTTCTTCCAGTCTTCTTGAGGCCTTACAACAGGACATTTCCAAATCAGTCTCAGTACTGTCTTTTGAAGAAGGAAAATTGCTGATTTCCAGATAATTATTATATTTTGATCTGTCACAGTATACATGGAGTAAAGTCTCTTTTGCCAACTTCCAAAGTTTTGTTAAGAAAATGAAATACAGTTTCATTCTCAACAAGCTGCGATCTTTATAATAATATATCGCAAGCTCAGAAAAAAAATATTTTTTTCCAACATTTCAAACTTTTGGCGCCTCAAGGATTTAATTTTAAAGCTAGAGATCCACAGGTTCTAAACTAGAGAAATATATGGTAATGCACATATTTTAAACTTTGATCAAAATTTTTACTATAATACTAGTGATGCTGAGGGGGAGACATATAATTTTTTGCACTTTTTTGAACTTCACACCAACTTTAAGTTTCATTAAGGAAATAAAATGTGGTTTCGTTCTTGACAAATAATGATCTTTCCAAAGATATCTCACCACATGCCTGGAAGAAAAAATACTTTTTTTCAAAACTTTCAAGTTTTCAGTGTCCTGAGTTTCTAAATATAAAGTTGTAAGCTTGGCTATAATTTTCCTATAAAGCGGTACTTTATGCATAAGTTTAAAATACATTTTGGTTTTTTCTAATTTTTTACTCAAGCTATTGTTTATGTGAACATAATTTTTTTGTAATTTTTGGGTTCAAAGGAGGCCCATATAATTTTTTAATCATAAATTTTGTTCTTATGAAAGAGCTTCTACTTGTTTTATATTTTGAATTTCACTTTTATAGCTTCATCTGGCGATAAGTTATGAATTTTTAAGTATTTCTTGAGGTAGTTTTATATTTCATATATGCATTCTTAACAATTTTTTGGCGGCCAGGGTAATTGGTTAGCTTGAAGTCGCAGATTGTCTTAAAGATAATTTTTAAATTAGAATTTATGAACCGATTTTGAAATTTTTAAGTCAATCCGATCATGAATTATTGATTTTTATTTGATATTTTTGTTATTTCTGAATCATTTTACTAAAATTCCATATATTACATGTTTACAGAATCCTAATAATGTTGCACAGTTAAAATAAATAACATGTTCTGCTAGTGTATTTAATGGACTATTACAGAGCATTAAATAATTGGTTTAGTTCTACAGACTTCTTTTTCCACAAAAAAAAAAAAAAAAAAAATCAAAATACAATTTTTTCAAGTTTATTTATAAAAATTCAAGCCTAATGATATGGCACAATCATTATAAGTGATAATATTTTACTTACATACCCAAATTGTGATTGAAATAACCAATAAAATTTAACATGGATTTATATAATTCTGCCAGGTTAAAAAATATCTACCGCTATAATTGATTATAGATTTAACATACCAAATTTTATTTTTTTCTATAAGTGAAAATATTAATGCAAATTAAAAAAAATATAACATATTTAAAGCATAATCTATTTTTAAGTCATATAACTTTCTTTTCTTTAATACAATTGTAAACAATTTGAATTTCTACTAATACATGGACGTTAAACAAATTGAGTGCTTGGGAATAACAATCATTTATTTACTTCATACACCTATATAACTCATGACAACTAATAAATTAAAACTGTTACATTTCTAGTACACAAACATTATCAATTTGCACTTTATGTATTACTATAATTTTAGAAATCTTCTTTTAAGTCATCAAAATTCTTTATTAACTGTTGATTTACTAATGTGTCAGTTAATGTTTCTTTATTTTCTATAAATTTACAGCTTCACAAAAAATCATAATAAATTTCTACATTTTACTTGTATTTTTCTGTAACAAAATGTTAATCTACCAGTTATATTAAAAAACTACTTCTTACTAATTCATCTGTTTCAAATAAAAATTACATTTACATAGTATTTAATTTCTACAACTTAAAACATTAATGCATATTGAACAATATAGGTCACCAATTATCTGCTGAAAAGTTTTTTCTGAATAACAAGGAAGAAAATATAATCAATCGTTTATAGTTGCAACAAAATTAAACCACAAAAGCTACATAATTCGCATGTAACTTTCCTCTGTATGTCTATCACTCTTTTCTATTTTTTTTTTTATTCATAACTGTTAAAGAAATATCAAATCTACAATTTTGAACCTTTGGTTATACTTACAAAATAAAAATATGTGATTTGTAAAACCTTCTATAAATAAGAATTATTAACAGGGAAGTAGAAATTATTAATCAATTGTATCAAGGTAAAATTACAGATTGCTACCTGGAAATATTGATATTTAAAACATTTCAAACATAAAAAAAGATATACATACAGTTTGCATAATAATATAGATTTTTTGAAAAGCACACTTATCTGTTTTTCACTTTAAATTATTGACAAAATACCTCCAAACAAGGTTTTTTTTTTTATTTATATAAAATGAATACTTTATACATCCAAACATATTTATACAAGTATTTGTTAAATCGAATTTTTCAATCCTTTTCAAATTTGAAATAACTGCACGGCAATTGTAAAAGCAAAACATCAATAATAAATGAAAAATAATGTACACTGGTTTGCCTAAAAGGGATATATGATTAACTTTTGTCTCTTTTTCATCTTTTCATTCAGTTTATCATTAAGAAAGATGATTCATAACAACAAAAATTTAAAATATTAAATGTAAAGTAAAGGATAAAAATGTCAGACCAAACTAGAGTATTGTATAATGAAATTGTATAATTAATTTTTTTTCAAATAAACAACAATAATAAAAGTGAAGCAATTAACGGTTGAATATAATTGCGAATTCCAAAATATTTAATAATATATGTAGCATAAAATTTTCAACGCCGATGTAGCTTAATGAATTTCACAAAACTGATTTTATATTAAAAGCTTTACCACATATATTTCATTTAAATCGAATCCTGAAATACACAAAAATAAATAAAATATAGTAAAATAACTATTATCATTTTTAAAAACCAAATATTCAAAATGTAAAATAAATGTAATAAATTGTGCATATTACGAATAAATTTCCAATTCTTTTTTGACAAATGTAAACAAACGTTTAATTTTTGCATAGTTATTAACCATACACCTTGTTCCACACTATTATAATATAAAATGATTGCAGTAAAGACTGCAATTTTTAACCATGACTATAAATACATTGAATTAATCCATAAAAAACAATAACTCGAATTTTAACATTGATTAACAAAGCATTTGTATTACATTGGCATAAACCGTAATTACCTTTTAAGATTAACAATGCTAAAATTGTTTGTATACAAGCTATTCTGAATTTTCAGCACATACTAATTCAAGTTACTTTTAAATACTTTTTATAACCAAAATTTTTTTTGCATAAATTACAATCCATCCCACAATAGATTTAACTTCTTTGAAATGTTCAATGGGCCTACATTTGGCTACATTCTATACTTAAACATATAATTACAGTATTCACAGCATCATTCCCAGGGCTTGAAAGCCGGCCGAAAGCCAAAAGCTAAAAGCTGAAAGCCAATCATTTTTAGATGTCATAAGCTTAATCCAAAAGCCATATTTAAATTTCCATAAGCTAAAAGCCTAAAGCTTAAGCTATATTCAAAATTTAAACAATCGAAAGACGAAAGCTTAAGCTGTATTTTTAAAAAAGCGAAATTAAGCTTTATATTCGGCTTAAGCTGTTTTTTTAAATTTCTTGATTTTGCATCTTTGACATAATTATTTGCATAAGAAATTGTTTTTAAAAACATTTATTTTTGTGCGTAAAGAAAAAAGCTGAAGTTTTAATAGTAATGCTTATTAGTTCGATGCATAGTAATTAGTAAATGAGTTTAATAAACTTCTATTAAAATTCATTTCGTAAGCCGAAAGCTGAAAGCTTAAGCCGTATTTCAAATTTAAACAGCCAAAAGCCGAAAGCTTAAGCTGTATTTTTCAAGGACATAAGCCATATTAAGTTTAAGCCGTATTATTATTCGGCTTTCAAGCCCTGATCATTCCTAATAAAAGACAAATGGCATGGCTCTAATGAAATCGTTAAGTTAACAATATCAACAAAATGAATATGATCATTGCCAAAAAGTAAAATTTTATTACACTTACGTTTTAACTTAATTTAGCCTATATTTGTACATATCACAAACAGTAATACTTTCAATACGAATATTATAATCCAACTACTTCATTAATAATAATCGCAGTTTTAATAATACTTACAAAAAAATTTGCGCTCGTTACAACAAACGTCTCTTTTTACAACATTCTGTTTCCAAATAATGTTAACTTTTTCTTCCTTAATATAAAATAAAAATTACAGCACAATTTCGTTATACAATATACGATGAAAAATCAATGAAAGTACTCTAAAATCATAATACTTCAAACTTGTGAAAAATTCTACGAAAATAATTCATCCTCAATAATTGTTATACCATTTTGTTTACTATACATTGACTATCGTAGATGACGTCACAGTATACGGTCATGAAAACTTCTACTAATGCCGTCAATCGGGAGAAGTAAAATTGTCATGAATTAGACACTCGTCATTTCGAGTCGGTCTGATTTTGAGACTTGTGCTACATTCTGTTAAGCTTGAATAGTTTAATTTAAATGACGTCACCAATATATTTGAAAAACGCGATTTTTCAATTACGTCATACATATGTGAATTCACGTCCGGGAATTAGCATGGCTCTTTAAATTATACCATTTTTAACAATTACTCTTAATTTGCAACATTGCAATTTGCGGTACACGTCTGATCATTTTCGGATTTGCGTTCTGCCTGCGAATGTTGCGACGAAAATTGCCGCGAAATTTCATGCTACACCTGACAATGCCGCAATGACAGCAGATTTGGGTGTATATTTTCGGTGTAGTCCTATTGAAAGTTAATTTCGTATTTTAGATTACGGAGTTACCGGATTGTGGTGACTTATGTGTAAAATTGTAAGACTTGTACGAAATTGTTTAAAATGTTAATTATAGTCTCTTAATATATTCCAGAAATTCACTTCTGCGTTAAAACTATTATGTTAGGTAAAAGACAGAAGTCATTTCGAAGACGTATTAGAGACCTAATAGGTCCGGTACCTCACGGTGATGCTTTAAAAAGTAAAGAAAAAATTTCGGTGGTGTATGTTATTGCATCGTTTGTTATGATTAATGTTTTTGGTTATTATACCCTAAAGGACATTGTACAACAAAAAACAATTGATTATGCTAAAGAAAGGGGAATTGATAAAGCAAAAATTATTAAGGTAACTATGGCTGGTGTAAATACGGAAGAATATGATTTGGAACAAGAAAGATTAGAAGCAATCAAAAACAATTTGCCTGGGCCGGACTAATTAGGTAAAAAATTTTGCTGTTTACAAATGTTTAGATTATGTAATTTTATTCATTATACTGATAATGAATTATAGCAACTTATTTATTGAATAGCGCGGTGGTCCATGGTGCCGGTTTTTATAGTGGAATAGGTATAAAATAAGATTAGTAAAATTTTACATAGATTCAAATAGTTTTAATTTGTTGTTACTACGATTCATTATTGCTACTGAATGTTATTCAATACGTATATTGGAAATGCTTTAAGTAAAGTGTAAAATGAGTAATAACGTGAAATGTAATTTTTCAAATTTTGGTAAAATTTATGTTAATGTAAAAATTGAAAAAAAACGACAAAAATATGTGAAGTATCAGTCAAATTATTCTAAAAAAGAATGAAATCACAATTTTAAATACTGGATATGCATCATAAACTATCTTAAAATATTTTCTAAAATTATTTTTCGTGTTTACCGAAAAGAACAAAATCTGTGAATTGTGACTACTAAATTTACACGAAAAATGTGAACGACTGATTCGTTTGTAGATGTTCACACGCGTGCATACATTTTTTACTCCGTAATAATTAAATAATGTACCAAATTCTTCTTTTATTCGCCTACAGTCCTATTATAACAATAAACAACATGTATATATACATATATATATATACGTATATAAGCTGTATTCATGTTTCTTTGTTTTTTTTCTTTCGGGTTTATTCTTCGTAGAATAAAAATTTCGAATTTGTGAAACGATTTTTTTTTTATTTTCCTGTGAGTTTTTTCATCCGCTTAATCAATCTTTCCACTTTCATTCCGCATTGCAAACACTGCAGCGCACATTCTCAACCGTGATTGTTTAACAAGGTGATTCTGCTACGTCATTCGTAATATTTTCTAGAAGTGTTTCATTTTTATCTTCCAAAGTTTTTCGTTCTCATTACAGTCAGTTAGTCGTGGTCAAAGTTAAAAAAGAAGTTAATGGCATGTTTTCTTCCAATACCGAAATCGTTTCACTTACATTCAAATCTGAAATGGCGGGTTCCTTCTCAATGAATTTACATACATATATGAAACCGCATGGATGTGTTTGCATATTATGTTTCTGATACTTTTTTCTGGACAGGTCCATCTAAACTTGTTACGAGTAGTACAAATTAAACATTTCTCGTAGATTACAATCTGGAGTACAGCTTTCGTAATAGGTTGCGACATATTCGGCGATACTTGAAGTGAACGATTCCGCAATCCATTATGATCGTGGTATTTTTTGTCTAATACAAAATGTATTTTGCATCTGCTCCACTGCTTTATCACGCATTTTTCTAAGTTTTATTATTATTTTTTTTGTTTGAGTAATCTCTAATGTCATAACACCATTCGTTTTATTTGCCGTATTCTAATTAGTTCTTTATCCAGGACATCTTGGAAATGATTTTCATCTTTTTCCGAAGTTGAAATTTTCTAAAACTATGTTAGTATTAATACTGGAGTTTATAACAAAAAACCTGCCATTTTTTATTGTTCGCGCAACTTTTGAAATAGTTAATAAAATCCAGCATGTCGTAGTAGTTGCAATTTTTCTCAGCAGCATCTTATAGTAAATCAAGTTCGCGTTCGACATACAAAAGTCGAATAATTTTATTTCGAATTGTGAAATACTAGCACATTGATGTAAATCGAATAGTTTCCTTTTTCGTTTTTTCTCATTTTTCAGTATCTTTGATTTTATTGAGACGATGTTTTTGCGTTTTTTTTTTTTTTTATTTTTACATATCACATACAAACGGAGATCCGATTCATGATTCTCATTACTTCAAGGTATGTATCATAATAATTTTTCCGCATATGAGTCATAAAAAGTTTTCACTTTCAGTATTGCAACTTTTCATGTTAGGCATCCGAATAATAATTCAAAAGCAATTTGGTCATTTTTGTTAACGTAAAGGAAGTAAGCCGAGTAACCTTTATTATAAATAATCGTCCAGAGTAATATCACCGTATACAGAAGAAGCTTATATTTATTATTAATACCGCGAGTTTCGTCAATACACATAACGTTTTTCATGAGTTTTTTAAACTTTGTTCATCTGTTTCGTTTATAAAAATAAGAACAAAATCGTCCTCTTGTAATTTGGAATAATCCTTTAAAAATGTTTCCTGTTTGTACAATAATACAGAATCAGAATACTGAATAGTGCATGATTAGTCAAATAATCTTCCGTCTTCTATGCAAAACATTTTACATTTATAGCTTTTGCTTCATTTGTAACTTTGTTTTTCCTTTTTCGTGTAAAGAGTACTTATGTTTAACAGTATCTTTCAATATACTCTACGTTGATACTTTGAATGGTAATGATATTTGTTAAACGCAGAATACTTTAATTTTTCGAATGTTAGTGAATGTATATGAGTATTACAGAAATTTGCTTCCTGTAGAATGGCATTCGGTTTATCGAAACTATTTTTTTTTTCAACTTAGTTTCTGCAGGACGATACTCTTAAAACTTTTAGTTAATTAACTTCTCATTAGCCGTTTGTGCAATTCAGATGGCAAATGTGAACATAGGCGACATGTTCAAATTTGGTTTTTCTTAGTGTTCTTTCTACAAAATAACAATAATTTTCCACTTCTTTTTCATTCTTTCTTTTAAAAGATTTTCTTCCGATTATTAAACAAAAGTATTTTTTTTTTTTTTTTTTCCAGTGAAATTAGGTGATGTTTTTCAATATGTTCAGAATAACTATGATGTTTGCCGTGTTTTGCGCAAATTTCAGCTATTTCATTACCACCTTTCGGAACTTAAATTTTTTTACAACTAGATATGTTAGATGTAAAATCAGAATGCACAGATTGCAAACTTATTTTATAGACAACGATTAGTCTTATTTATGTATACGTATTTATATTTAGGAAATAGGTATTTCTACAGCTACTTAAAGTTTTTCGGTCGATACATATTTCAACATTATAACTTTCAGCGGTATGCGTAATATACATTCTGCGTGAATTTTTCAGAATTCTTTCATAAATATATAATACGTTCGTGATTAGAACTGTTAGAGATAAGACTGACATGGATTATACTTGAGTGAATTTTAACATTAAAACAATGATGTAAAGTTTTTATTCTCTGTCATCTGCTTAATTTATAATGAATAAAATAAACCAAATATACCGCGTATTGCAGCTGCGTAATGTTACTTTTCGTTACACAAATTAAAATTCACAATTCACCAATATATGTATCTCTAAACAAATAAGACGAAATCGGTCGGACATAATTTTATATTTATTATTTTTATCGTTTTTAGATGGGGTGTGATTATGTAAATTTAGTTAATGTTTAACTTTTTAATATTTTCAAAATGTTAGTTTTTTGTAAATTGTGAATCTTAATTCTTGTAACGAGAAATAACATTACGTAGCAGCAACGCGTGATGTATTTGGAAATTATTATTTACATACTTAACTGTAATGTGACGGATTAAGTTCTGTTTACTCAAAAATTAAGTCACATTCATCACCCGTCCACCGACTCCGACCAAGGCAAAATCAGATTTAAAACAAAAAAGTACAACATATATGAAAATCAGTATGACAAAATTTTACATCGATAAATTATTATATGAATGTGTATTTCATCGTTCGTTACTTGAATAGGTACAAATTCTTTTCCCGCGATGAAATCATTTTTGTTGAATCTCTTTGCGTATAAAGTTGCAATGTGATGATTTAAATTGCACTTTTATAAATAGTTTTTTATATATTTAAAAAAAAAAAAAAAATCTACAATTACAAATTTGCAGTTTTAGGATTTTTAAGATTTTTATAAATGTAAATTGTAAGTTTAACGTAATGAATATCTATTTTCTGCAATACGCGAGTAATTATTATTTAGTTAATTTTCACCTTTCATTTAAACAACATTTCGGTGAAAATGTTTTCCCACATTCAAGGAAAATATTCGTAATTATTAGTAAAATACTGATAAAACAAAAGAAACAATAAGAAAACCAGGGCTGTGCAAAGTGGATATAAACGTGATGTACAAATGTGAATTTTTGTACAAGTGTATACACGATTCTGAAAACGGAAAAAAGGAACGAATCAGTCGTTTGCAAAGTTTTTGTATTTTGGTGAGACTGATGTATTTTTCGTGTAGATGTTGTCGTCGGTAAAGTTTACTACAGCTACCGCTGTTTAATATTGTTTTACTTTATGCTAACCAGTTATTTAAATATTAAGGTTAGTAACTGAAGTAGCAATTCATTTGAAATTATTGAAAACAATAGCGTATTATTTTGAAAGAAAAATTGTTTTTTTTTTTAATTTTTAGTTGGTCAGACTTCATTCGAAAATGAATAAAATTCAAATGGCGTGTTTATCGACGTGATTGTCGCGGTGGAAACGATAGCTTCTGCGTCATTTTGTAAATAGTTAAATTGTTTAAGAAGCTAGCCAAATTTTAATAAACTTCTGTATTTATACTTGTTTTTATTTCGATTTTTTTTTTTTCTCTTCAAATACTTAGCATATAGTAAATTTACTTAAGTGCACTTGTAAATTGCAGTTAAAAATTAACTAAAAACTTTTGTTTTGTTCGCGTGATTCATTTTGACTGTTTTTATCTGCACGAAAATTAAATCAGCTTAAAAATCATGACGAAAGCAACTGTATTAGGGTTTTTAATCGTGCTATATCACGTTATATTAATTTTCTTGATATTATTTGTTTAGGATTAATAATAGAGAAATATAGTGAAATAAATTTACGGTGCGTTCAAGTGTCTCAGTTCGCTTCTGATGACGGTCAGTATAAGCTGACCGAAACGTTTAAGCGTTGTATTATTGAATTAAATACATTAAATTTTCTACGCAGTTGTCCGTAAATTTATTTCACTATGATTAAAGTTTTAAACGTTTCGTAATAGAGAAATATACTTATTTGAATAGTAAAACTACATTTTACAATATTTCAGTCAAAAAAAAAGGGTTAAAAGGAATGATTGGAAAATGAGAAATATTTGTCCACGGTAATGTGTAAGATACATAAAACTTTTTGGCAGCGGTACATAATTGAAGTTTCCTTTAAGTTGAATATCAAATATATATACGAGTATATAAAAACGTCGATTATTTTTTCGAAAATTTTGAAATTTGTTTTGAAATTCTCTTTCAAATAGAAAAGTCCGACTGCGAAACTTACTTGGTTTTGTTAAAAATGCAACTAGACCGATTCGTTGGTTCTCGCTATTGTCTTCTATGTTCAGAAATGCAACCAAGGCGTCCGCTACGGAATATTACAAAATTTTAAGACCGCAAAGTGAAAGTACTAACTTCAAATATCTTTGTCGAGAATTACAATGATACGTGAAAAGATAATGTTCGCTTAATTTATTTAACAGCGCGTGATTAGTAATGAAACATTGTTTTCCAGTTAATGTAGCCAAGTTTTGTTACGAGATCTATGTTGTGGCGCATCGCGTTTAAATATATTAACAATAGCGGAGCTGCTAAAACGTCATTCGATCTGTCATTACTGTGCGGTATAAAATAAGTTTTATAATAAAATCATTTATAAAGTAATGATTAGAAATAAATTTGTTTGGAGTTTTTTTTTATATCGAAACAGACTGTATGTAGTCTCGTAAAATAAAAGTGTTTTTAGTTTATTTGTTTTTGAAGCGTGTGAAAATTTGAAATCATTTCATTGAATTCTAGTTGAATATGTGGCGGCAAGTATGAAAAGTTCGAAAAAGATAATTTTGATAAATAATCTTTTCAGGCGATAAATGGATTGCACCAAAAATTCCTCCATTTATTGTTAATTCTAAGTTTTATATAATTTTTTTGTGGAGGGGACGCTAACCAGAGGGACCTGAAGGAATCAACAATATCTTTACACGATACCAAATGTTAGTAAAAAGGAAGAAATAGTGTGCGAAGAAGGAAAAGTTATGATATAAGAAGCACAATACACGGTGTCGTAGAAAAACCAAGTTGCAATAAAAATTATTAGCATTAACTTAAAAAGGGCTTTGATTTTAATTATTTTAAATGGTCGCTTTTTTAAAAAATTTCGTCTTCATTTCGAGTGTGAACAATTTTTATTTTCACATTATCAGCACATCAAGATTAAATTTTTAATTAAAATTTTGAACGTTACACATATCGATCGTTTATTTATTTAATTGTTCCGTCACTCCAATTTTTCTCATTAAAGAGGACTATATCTTTTCTGAACTTAAAGCTTTACCTGCCGTTCTAGCTGAAATAATTCCATATTTACCGTTGTACACAAATTTAACACGTTAAATGTTAAGCAAATTGTGTTCCGATAACATTTTATAAAAAGCAACTGTATTTTAAGATCTTTAATAAGGCGTTCGAATCAAGCGTCAGAAAACTGCTTAATTAATGAACAAATAAATAAATAAAGACAGTGAACTTTTTCTGACCTTTTTCTTTCCAATCCAAACGATGGGATGAATATATTTAAATATAAATAAAACAATACTGAAACATTGAATTAACAAACAAAACCAAATAATATACTTAGATTAAAACCAGAATGTAATGTAACTTCTTACAACTAAGTCTTGAAGTTACATTTAAACTTATATATATTGTGTTTTTGTTTTTTTGTTTTTTTTTTTTTTTATTATATTTATTATTATTTTTTCTTATACCGCATATATTATTATCTTCAAATTATAATAGTGCATGCAATTAATATTTATAAAATTAAATTTACGTTATTTGTTCTTTGTTTTACTTTCATATAACAAAATTCACAAAAAAAAAATTAATTTATCGGTAACTAGTGCAGTTGCTTTTTTGTAATTGCATCCATTAAATATATCATTATCAACTTCATTGGAAGTAATGCACAATTTGCTATATGATATTTTAAACCTAAATAAGTACTCTTTAAATATACCATGACCGGTTAAAAATTAATTAATAAAAAAATTTTGAACAAAAATATCTTATCTACACTGCATATACCAGTTCACGAACTGCTGCACCAGATGATGATGATGATGATGATGATGATGACACTATACATTTGGAAAAAAATTTAATAATATATTATTGGAGTTCTGATATATTACATTAAACTTATATTACATGGATAAAAATTATCGCCTGTATATTTTATATGTCAACTGTACATCATGATTAATATTATTCTTAATTAAAAATAAGTCTATATGTCTTCTAATTTCCAATTCTAAAAGTTGTATATCGGTAAATGACCTTACATAGGGCTTGTTTTGTTCATCTATTTTTGATTGATCCAAATTGATTTTTGTGTAGGATTTTGTTATCCGTTTCAAATTTTTTAATTTTAATAAAATATCTTGTTCATACATTTCACTTTTTGACAAAATAGATATAGCTCGGTATGGTTCTGGTATATCGGTCGGTTTTTCTCCTTTTTTTTTTTTTTTTTGAATAATATGTGTTCGGATGGCTGCGTTTCGCCAGCCCCGTCCATTTTGAGTTGGGAAACCAAAATAGGCTTATTCGTTTGTGCTTCTTTGTGCCACTAAGTTTTTTGTTTGTGCTCTCCCCCATTTATAGTTTAATTAGAAAAATCTTTGGGCGGGGCTGGCGAAACGCAGCCCCATCCATGTAAAATTAAGGGATGAAAATTATGTCATGCGTTTGTGCTTCTTTGTGCACGACTTTTTTTTGTTTGTGCTCACCCCCTTCCTGATTTGGTAAGGGTGGGATCAGCCCCGCCCGTGTAAAATTAAGGGATGAAAATTATGTCATTCGTTTGTGCTTCTTTGTGCACGACTTGTTTTTGTTTGTGCTTATCCCCTTCGTAATTTGGTAAGGGTGGGACTAGCCCTTCCCATGTCGAGATAAAGGTTAAAAACAGTGTTACTCATTTGTGCTTTGTTTTGTGCTTCATTGGGCACGGATTGTTTTTATTTGTAGTGAATTTGAATGGGCGAGGCTGGAGAAACAGTACCTTAAGGGTATGAAATAATGGGATGTTGTAAATACAAATATATACGTTTCTGACAGTATGGTGCGTGCTCTAATGAAATTTAACCATCAATCTTCTGTTTAATAGACAATTCGAAATTTCTTCCGCCTAGCGTTTTTAAATTCATTTCTTTCATGGACAATACATTAAGAAAATAATGCTACACATATACTCGGTAAAGCATTAATATACAAGAGTATAACAACGAGTCATTTTGATTCTAATTTTCAACTTCAGTTTTTCAGACTTCCTATATTTCATGTTGTTTTCTCAATTTTTCATATATCTTGTTTTAAACTGTAAAAATTTTTTTTTCGTCTATTTTAGGATAAATTTTACGTTTTGTAAAATTTTTTATTATTTCATCATTTTAAAATTTTTAGAAAATATAAAACTTTTTAGAAACCATAAAAAATGTACCTCTATTTAAATTTTAAATTAACAAAAAAAAAAATTAATGTTACTCAATTTAATGTGTTTTAATATAATGTGATGGCCATATTTTTGGAATTCAACTCAATTAATTTAATTAAAATTGGTTTAAACTTAACATTTTTACTAATCTTACATTTATAAACACATTTTTTTTATTTTTAATTCGACTTTATTTAACATAATAATTCAGATTTAGTTTCACTTTTAATTTGAAAGCCACTGTTTTATAATATTCAGAAAAATTAATATAGTTGCTTAAAGATTACTACACATATCTTCGTTAATATGAATGTCATATATATTTCACTTTTATTTTTTTTTTATTTTTGAGTCTAGTGTTCTAATAGTATTTATTATTGAATGAATTTTTTGCATATATGAAAGTATTTAGTTGCCGTTATATAAAATAAAAAAAAGGAAAAAACGGGCGCTAAAAACTTTATGTAAAAATATTAGAAAGTAAAGCATAAAATCTTCTTCAACAACAATAAAATTAGTGCTAAATAATAATGATGAAATATACCAATAAAAATTATAATTTAAATGAAATAATAATATTTTAATATAACATTTTATATTTCAAGATTAAAATTTGAAATTTCAATTAAAATATTATCACAAAAAGTAATTTGATTTATTTTTAAACATCGCATGTACGTAATGACTGTAGGTTTCAACTGTCCTCAAAAATGAGCAATTTTGCAGTCCCGACAGTTTTGATTGTGACGAGTCGTGTTTCGGAAATGTTTTTTTTGTTAGTTATTATTAATATTCTTTTTGGTAAAAGTCGTTCAATTCAGTATTTAATTTCTAGCTGTCGCACTTCATCTGATTTATGTTATTTTTCTATGCTAACTGTCGCAGCTGACGATCTATTGAAATTGTATTTTATTTATTTTAGTCTGGGGCCATGCCAAATTTTTCTTCTAATCGAAATTGCTAGCGTACTTATATTTTGTTTCTTTTCCGTTGAATAAACATGTAGCATTTAGTAAATAGTAAACAATTTAGCCAGTTCGTTTTCATTTGTATTAACTGTTTCGCCTATTCTAATTTTTCTAAAATGGAACGGGAGGAAGAAAGAATTTTAAGATTGTTAGCCAATATTAACGAGGAACCCGGAATGTATTGCAGTAATTGTTCCGATGAATCTAATATTGATGTATCGGAATGCAGTGATCATGATTCGAATTCGGAAATTTCTAACGATGAAATATGTGAAAATAATGAAGGAAATGATTTGAGTCCAAATGATGCACCGCAATTAATTGGCGTATACTAGAAAAGATGGCCACACTTTGTGGAATATACACTCACCTCCGAAAAATATTAAAATTCCGAAGAAAAATATTTTACGAATTCGTATACCACGAGTAATTGATAGCGCTCAAGATCTGGAAGTTATTTTTTACCAATGAAATTGTTGAAAATATCACAACAAACACGAATATATGGATTCAGAAAAATAAGGATAAATTCAGTAGAGAAAGTGATTGCAGCTGAAATACCGTCAGTAAAGGTTAAAATATGTAGAAGGAGTTCATAAATCTTCGCACATTAATTTAGAAGAATTATGGACAACAGATGGAACCGGAATACAGTTCTTTAGAATTTGCATGGCACAAAACCGGTTTAAATTTTTACTGCGAGCGATACAGTTTGGTAATTTAAATTCTCAGGAAGAAAGAAAAGGAGTGGATAAACTAGCACCAATAAGAGACCTTTTTGAACCATTTGTTGGGGGAACTGTAAAAGCAATTTCAGTCTTAGGGAACATGCAACGAATGATGAAATGCTACAACTTTTTGCGGTCGATGAACTGGCGTGTTTTGATTTGTTTGTATAGAAATTAAAATTAATTTTTTTTATAATCGTTAAAGACATTTTTATGTTTTTACATGGTATTTTTAGAGAAACATAAGATGATGCATTAAAAAGTGTACAATATTTTTCGAAATGCTTAAAACTAATACTATCATACACATATACGTTAACATTTTTAGTTTTTCATGTAGAAAAATAACTACATAATGTATATATGTATATTCCTATAACTTTTAAAATGTTAGTAGCGTATGTTAAAATATAAAATTTAGTGACCCAGAGAAATCCTTTGTGTGCGTCCTCTCGCGTCATTTATTCTTTGCGACCTCTCACGGGTTAAATTGTTTTCAAGGAAGATGGAAACATAGGGATGGAAAGTTTTTTGGGAATAATTATTTATGCCTTCAAATGTTGCGGCCGAAATGCTTGCAAAAACATTAGCAGTAATATAACAACTGATAAAAATCTCATACATACATAGTCTTTATAAATGAGACCGAATTGTAAAACTGTGAAAATCATTGTTAAAACGAAATGTCAATCGTTGTGTTCGTAAAACGCATCCTGCTCGGTTGCGGATGTGAACATTTTATTTTAGTTGTCTCCGAATAGTGTCGCTTTGTCGGTTAACAAAAACTATCTGTCTCTTAAAAGTAGTCCGTCTGGATAAATAATGTTATTACAGAAATAAATTATATGATATTAACCAACGTATTTTTATAACTAAAAGTAAATACTGTAAGTGAATATAAAAAATAAAATAAACATATTAATTATTTACTAAAATCAATTTCAGATATAAAAAAAAGCGAGGGACGTACAATGTATTTACCAAGCACGGTATTTAATTATCGACTGTTAAGAATATGTAAAAAAGAAAAAAAACCATACCAAAAATAGAAGATCTGAATTCGTATATAATCCACTGTGTATTACGAGAACAAAAATCTAAAATTTGTAAGCACTCAGTTTAATAAAAATTAATAAATGATCATAAAAATTTACTCACAGAAGAAACACATAAACTGGCAGAAATAAAGCCAAAACAGAACTAGTTATCTGAAAAAGACTGCGTTACTATTATTAGAGAGAGAAAACAATAACAGAAGAAAAGGATTACAAACAAAAAGGAATTTAATATTTTGGTGCATTTACATTAGTGTAAATCGACGCGGTGTACATTTGCTGTTACCAGGAATTGTTGACAAGATGGTCAGTTATAGTAATATGTGTGAATTCCTCAAAAATCAGCAAACCAATATGCTGATTGGATGAAAATTATAAATATGATGCTATAGCGAGACTCGAATTGCGCACCGTCGTTTACCTGGCCGACGGTTAAAAAAGGTCTAGTAATCTAAACACTCGAATTGCGTACCGCACCTTTGCCGCTCTGAAATATAAAAAAACAAACGAAAACGGCACCGGGACAATGGTATTTATTGGACTCGGTGGTTCGAAAACTGACGACCGCTTTATCGTATAACATTTGAGTGTTCGATGGCTTTCTACATTTTTACGCATCCTATACTTAAAAAATGACATTTCGTCACTTAACAAACCTCTGTCCTTGCATTATTTAATTTTGATCAATATAGGACATGTAATGTTAGTTCGGTTGTGTATTTGTAAATAGATGATTCTTCATAATTCTCCTACTTAATTTTACACTTCGATTAACTAATAATATAAATTTGAATTTTGAATAACATTTAATGAAAACACATCAAATAGACATCCGTTTGATTTCATTAAACAGCATGCAATATCGAACACCATTAAGGTTACACTTTAAATTGGTCACCAGTGCTTGCGTGATTGAAATAAATTGAGAAATTTAGAGGTCAGTTAATTTACATTTAGTAGTTAATAATTTGTCGGCAACCATTACATTTTGGAACATATTGTGCATAACACTAACCTACCTAACTTAAACTTTTATAAATGTAGAATCCACACGGCAGCGAAATAATATTATATATACATAAATATTCCAACAACTTTTTCAGTATACAGCCAACTTTTTTGTAAAATCCGAGCTAATTTCAAATTGTCTATTACACAAAAGATTGATGGTTAAATTTCATTAGAGCACGCACCATACTGTCAGAAACGTATATATTTGTATTTAAAACATCCCATTTCATACCCTTAAGGTACTGTTTCTCCAGCCTCGCCCATTCAAATTCACTACAAATAAAAACAATCCGTGCCCAATGAAGCACAAAACAAAGCACAAATGAGTAACACTGTTTTTAACCTTTATCTCAACATGGGAAGGGCTAGTCCCATCCTTACCAAATTACGAAGGGGATGAGCACAAACAAAAACAAGTCGTGCACAAAGAAGCACAAACGAATGACATAATTTTCATCCCTTAATTTTACATGGGCGGGGCTGATCCCACCCTTACCAAATCAGGAAGGGGGTGAGCACAAACAAAAAAAAGTCGTGCACAAAGAAGCACAAATGAAGCACAAACGCATGACATAATTTTCATCCCTTAATTTTACATGGGCGGGACTGATCCCACCCTTACCAAATCAGGAAGGGGGTGAGCACAAACAAAAAAAAGTCGTGCACAAAGAAGCACAAATGGAGCACAAACGAATGACATAATTTTCATCCCTTAATTTTACATGGATGGGGCTGCGTTTCGTCGGCCCCGCCCAAAGATTTTTCTAATTAAACTATAAAGGGGGAGAGCACAAACAAAAAACTTAGTGGCACAAAGAAGCACAAACGAATAAGCCTATTTTGGTTTCCCAACTCAAAATGGACGGGGCTGGCGAAACGCAGTCTGTTCGGATTCTTCTCCACCGAAGTGGAAAATAATTCAATTGAAATAATTTATTAATTAGTTTTGTTAATACATCTTTATATTCACTGTGAAACTTTTTCAAAAATATATTGCTCATATTATCTATTCCTTTGGCCGTGTTATTATTTGTTTTATTAATTATTTGATCAATTTCTTCTTTGTTAATTGAATGTTTAAATTAAGTAAATTTTCATTTTGGTGTAAATATGTTGTTCGTTACATACAGGGTTACTTAGAATTGTTGCTTTTTGTTGATCCGATATATATGTGGGTATATATATATATATATATATATATAAGTGTTAGTAAGGTTGGTATATCTAATTCAGTTTATTATTTAGAATCTTATATTTTACTCCATATGCATTCGAGTTTTCTGCTAATTTCTTCCATACTTCTAGTTTACTTTGTTTAATCAGAAAATTGCATTATTTACATTGTGTTTTATATATATGCCAATATAACCTTTTTAGATTATCGTTCTTTGCATTTTTATAAGCGTTAAACAATTTCTTCTTTGTGATAATCTTATTTTTGATTTTCTCACTCCACCAGAATATATGTCTATCATATACAATATTGTACGACTTTGCTACTATTTGATTGCTGAACTGTGTAAATTTATTTATCCAATTATCAATGTCTTGAGTCGTATTACATGTTACGTTTTTATCAGTTGCGTCAATATATTTATTTATGTTTATTTTAATTAACTCTTCATTTATAATTTTAAAATACGTTTTTTGTATTTGCATTGCTATTTCTAAATATTACTCTATATATTTATGATCTGAATATGAATTTCTTCGCTAACTGTCCAATTTGATTTGTTGTTATTGGCTTATGTAAATTTGTTTTTTGTATTTATAACGTATAAATATCATGCATGTGTATTATACATATCTTTTAATATCAAAATATCTGCTGTTTAGATCTCCTAATATTAATTCATTATTGGTGAGTATTTGATGTATTACATTAAAATATTCATTCGCCAAACTGCTGGGCGACATATATAATGAATCTATATCTATGTCATAAACATTAGCTATTATTATATTATAAATATCTTGCACAAATTTAATGTGTAATTTAATTGCGCATTTATATATGATAGGTAATTTTTGATGTGTGTATATCTTATAATCTTGTGGTACTACTTTAATATTACTTCTATCATCTGTACTATCATTTATAATTTTTAAACACAAATTGTCATGTGCTACTCTACCATGATTTAAATTTATTTGCAATATCTTAATCATATCTTGTTCTTACTGTGAGTGCTTTGTATTTAAGTATTACTGGACATTCTTTATCAAAAGTAGAGCGATTGCCGTCTAACTTTTGTTGTGTACAATTTACACATTTATTATTTATATATTTCTACAGTTTTGCATTTTATGTCCTAAACCGCAGCATTTTTTACATCTAGTGATTGATAAATTATTATAAACTTGATATCGGTACCATCCAAAATTAATTTTTTTTTATAATTACTTATAAATGTGTGGGTGTACAGTTAGTATGAACTTATATTTCTCGCTATCCTTATAGTTATACTTTTTTACATATTCTAGTTCATAATTATATTTGATTTTAGAATAATTTTTGAAATCCTGTTCATTGTGACATAAAATGTTCGGTATTAGAACTTGCGGTAATAATGTTTTAGTGTTAAAAATGTCGACCTCTTTACAACATTTATGCACTTCTACTTTTAATTTATTAGCGTCTTCTTCTGTTTTACAACCCATCACAAAATTTTTGTTTTTTGTAACTTTCGTGAATTTTATATTTATACCTTTATCTAACGGATTTATATGTTTTTTAAAAGTTTGTTAATTCTATTCAATATGTTCACTCGGGATAATTTTCAAATTATAGCTCCTCGAGAGCCTACTTACTTTCCTTCTTCAAATCAGCTTCGATACAGTGTTTTAGATCTAATTGTAGCAAAAAATGTTAATTTCCCCGTTACATTTGATCATCTTATCTCTGATCACAAACCAGTTTTTACGGTTATTAATAATGCAAAACCGTTCTTAAGTAATAGGTCGCATCTAGACTTTAGTAATGTGGATTGGGATAGTTTCAAAAAACATATCTCAGATAACATTTAAATCAACCAATTAAAGATAATTCTGATATTGATAGCAGGTTGAATTACTTTACTAAATTAATTACTGACAGTATTAATCTATTTATACCAACAAAGACGTGTCAGATGTTCCCGCAAGTTTATTTTCCGAGTTTTGTCCGGAATATAATTAAACTTAAAAACTATGTTCGGAGGATTTACACAAAATACCGATTTCACTTTAATACTGGCTATTTGAAACTTGTAATCAAATTTTTAACAAAAATAGTCAGGTTTTTACTTAGAAAAACCAAAAATGATTAATTTCAAAAATTTCTGGCGAATGTCAATACGCAAGATAAAAGTTTATGGAAAGTTTATTCGAGGTATAGTAAAAGCTTTGGAGTGATTCCACCCTTATTTGATTTTGATCTTAACACGTATGTTTATAAGGATCAAGCAAAAGCGGAGTTGTTAGCCGAGTATTACTCAGATATTCATAAAACGAGCACGCGTATCTTGTCTACACATCAAAATAATTTAGTTACTAATACAGTAAAATGTTTATTAACTAGTTCTGCTTTCAATGGCATTACATGTTCTCCGATTTCCCATTCTGAGTTTTGTCCTGACTCACTTGCCCAAATATTAATGTACCTCAAGAAATCTAAATCAAAAATTTCTCGACGCGATGATAATATTCCGGCAAAAATCTTAAATAAGACTCCGCGGAAGGGGGTACTGGAGTTAGCGCATATAATCAATACTACAATGCGGTTTGGCTATTTCCCAAAGTCCTGGAAAATAGCTAAAATCCAATGATACTACCTAAACCAGGGAAAGACTCTTCCCAAGTGAATAATATACAACTTTCTCGTTTGCTTAGCAACTTAAGCAAAATAGTGGAAAAAGTTATATTACATAGGCTTCGTAAACTCGCCGATAGTAACAACATACTTTCAGTGGAGCAATTTGGTTTAAGACCAGGGTATTCTACTAGTTGCTAGGATCGCTGATCATGTCATGCATAACTTTAATGTAAATACACACACAGGATTAATTATATTTGACATTGGAAAAGCATTCGACATGGCCTGATTTATAAAATGTTAAAATATAATTTTCCAAGATATTTAATCAAATTAATTAGAACTTATTTACGCAATAGAACCTTTTACGTTTCACTACATGATGCTAAATCAATGACCAGAACTGCCGTCACAGGGGTTCCTCAAGGTAGTGTGCTGGGGCCTTTTCTCTGTTCAGTCTACTACCTGTCCGATTTTCCTAAGTTGCAACACACAACTATAGCTTTATATGCTGATGATACGGCTATATATTGTAGCTCATATAGAATGTCTATTATTTATAATCGTCTGCAACTGTACATTCGGGTTTTAAAATTTTTGGAAAAATGGAAAATGGAAATTAATCCAACTAAAACAGAAGCCATAAGAAACTATACTTTTTACTCATAGATACCCCATCCCCCCAAATCAACTTAATATTAAAGGCACCAGTATTAGGTGGGCTGATCATGTTCGTTATCTAGATGTAATTCTAGATAAGAGATTATCTTCTTTTAACGAACATTTAAAACACGCTGAAGCGAAAACAAATAGAGCTACTGCAGCCTTGCCCCCGCTTATTAATCGAAGATCTTACTTAAACATTACAAACAAGCTTATTATCTATAAAAGCATTATTAGACCAATATTGGTTTATTCAGCTCCAGTTTGGTGCTCGATTTCAAACCCCGATTTTAATAAACTTCAGTTGTTGTAGAATAGGTGTTGTCGGTGCATTTTAAACGTTACCCGCTGGACTAAACTTGATAATATGCATATTAGTTATAGTTGTCTTCTGTAAAAGATTTTATAATTAACAGCAAAAATAAATTTTCATCGCTGTTCCTAAAATAAAAATATGCTTATCAGAAATATAGGAAATTATAATTCTGAGCAGCTAGCCTGGATGTACATTAAATATAAGCATCATCGGATTAAACACAGTTTAGTTAGTCAGTGATATCGTTAAACTATTAAGTAATGTTTTTAATGTTATAATTTGGCTGTAAGTTTGATTATTCTGTTTGTTTTTTTTTTTTTATACTTTTTGCCCCCTTTGTTTGTTTTTTGTGGTATTTATATTTTCTTTAACAATATGTAAGCGGTCTACTTTTTTTTTATCGCTAATGTAATATGGTTAAGTCTTTTTAGAGCTGGTACGTATTTTATGTTTATATATACTGTGCAACTTTGTACTTACCTAAATATACGTTCTGTTCTGTTCTGTAAAGAGAAATCTTTACAATCGTTTTAAATTAGTTTTTGAATTTTGAGGGAAAAACTTGAAAACTTTTTTTTCTTCTATATACTGCATAAATGAAACCCGACATATGTTCGGTACCTGTTTTAGGGGTTCTTTTTTTTTTTTTTTCAAAAACCATACAATACAGATTTGTGACATTTGTTTAGATTTAAAATAAAATAAGAATGTGGTAATCAGTGTAATTTTTAAAATTTGTATATCGAAAAGTTCCAATTCTTTAAAAAGAAAAAAAAAATCGCAAATTCGGTTCTCTTTAAAAATTGCTATAGAAGAAAATTAAATACAGAAAGTCATTAATATTCGGGCACCATTTTTCCAAATGAATAAAACGTCAACAATAAAGGTAAAAATGCTTTAATCCTGCAATTTTGTAGGAAAACTGAAAAAATCTGAATGTGAACTGCAGAATATGTATGTTAAAAAAAGAAACTGAAAAAATAAAAAGTAACACAGCCCCGATTACAAAAACAGAAAAAGCACGAAAACATTTGAGCACACATAAACCTGCATGGGAAAAACGAATGAGGTTTCCCTGAGAGCTGTACAGTCAGAACGTATCAAACTTTTTGCGTGCAGATATTACGTTCGTCCTGAATTTTTGTAAAAGTTTATAAAATTACGATGAAATGTTATGTTTGAGATGCACCAGGCCGTAATTTTTAATAATGCAAAGGGTTTATCCGATCCCTATATTGCTGAGGTATTTATTTATTTTTTTTTGGCTTAGCCTTCGCCATTTAGCCAGTTTTTTCTTTTACTTAACCCTGTACAGGGTACTTTATAGAACTTTCTTCTTTATTATTTCTATATTGTGGTATTTTAGAAATTTATACACTAATACAGCTAAATTCGACGTTGGATCTGTCACTATCTGTGTTACTGAAACCGGAAAGGTATGCAGCTCTGATAGGATTTCTGTTCTAAGTTTGTCCTTACCCTGCTCGTAAACTTTACATTACCAAATAAAATAATCTATTGTACCATCTATTCTACAACTACTGCATGTTCATTGATAGTATTAATTTTTGCCAAGTGAACTGGAGTTTTGTTGTATCCAGTTCTTAATCTCGTTATCGTTACTATAAAGTCTCTTTCAAAGTTATTCGCTCCTTTAAACCAAGGGACCCTTGGGACATACTTTTGTATTCTTGAATAATCTTTCCCTTTTTGATTTCTACTCTATTGGTACTCGACGTTCCACTCCCCGTTATAATGTGTTCTCTAATTACTGGTAAAAAATCCTACCAATTTCGTTTTTGGACAATTGTTCTTCCTACTGTGGTTTTTACTATTCTGTCTACTTTCCTTTAATACCGCAGTGTGACGGAATCCACTTTAGCGCTACTTCCGTGCCTGCCCGTTGTAAATTAAATACTTGTCTTCTTATAAGGCATTCGATATTTGACGTTTTCTTGCTAATTCCGTGTGAAACGGCTAGAGAGTCCGTTAGAATTAATATTTTTTGACCGACAAACCTTCTAGAATATTCTAGGCTTTTTAATACAGCAAATAATTCCACTGTAAAAGAAAACCCAGCATTTATCAACCAAAAAGTTTTAAAAAATTCTCGGCTGAGATAATAAAAAACTGCTGTGTATCTATTTTGCCCCAGATCAAACGATCCATCGGTATAGAGGATTTGGTAATCATTACTGGTGTGGATTTCATAGACTCGAGGCAGAGCCGAAGGGTACTATTTTGAATAATTTGTAGTTTTTTAATTTTTATATTGTTTAAATTTAATATTGGAGCTACTTATTCTATGTGGGTTTATATTATTGCTTTGTATATTGTTAGGAGCGAATATGGATGAGCCCCCCATCTTCTTCCCGCTAGGGCTCTTAATACATTGAAACCTTTCTCACATTTTTCAGATATATTTTGGAGTTTATCTTTCCAGGACAATTTTGAGTCTAACTTGACTCCTAAATACTTGGCTGAGTTTTTGAAGGTCACGGTTTTATTACCTATTCTTATTAACGGATATGACCGTACAGCCTTCTTGGTCACTATTAGCCTTTGCGTTTTTTCGGTGTTAATCTGAATGTGAAGCTTGTTTAGCATTGATGTTAATTTGTTTAGTGCCTCCACCACTTTGATCGTTGCCGTTTTTAGAGAACCTGCCGATGAGTCTATCTCCGAATGATTTTAATATTTCGCCCTTGGATTTTTTCTATGTCCTTTGTATATGACGCGTATAGACATGGGCTGAGTAGACTCCCTTGGGAAAATACCTTTCTCGAGTTTACCGACTCGTAGGCTTTTCCTCCTGATAGAACAGTTAATTTCCTATTATGAAAATAGCTGTGTATCCAGTAGACAATTTTTTTGTAAATTCCTAACTTAATGAGTATTTCGATTAGGGTATTGAGTGCGCACTATCACGTGCTGACTTGAGATCAATAAACACAATAATGGAATACCAGTTCTTAGAAAGACTTATTTGAAAGTCGTTTATTAAGGCTGTTAGGGCATCTCTGGTGCTCAAGGATTTTTTAAACCTGTATTAGACTTTGGATACTATTCCGAAACGGTTGGCTCACCATTCTATTCTGTATTTTATAATATTTTCCAACGTTTTACCTGTACATGAGAGTAAGGATATGGGCCTGTATGAATTGTAATCACTTTTGTTTTTTCCGGGTTTCAAGATCGGGCAGATGTAATATTGTTTCCAAGTATCTGGGATATATCCTATGTCTAGTGATTTATTAAAAAACGTTAATAACATATTTTTTACTTCGACTGGAAAGCCCTATAGGGTATTCCATCCACCCTCGCAGAAGAATTTTCCCGATGATTATAGACTTTGATTAATTTTGACCATGTGATTTCTCTATCTAGCCAGTCCGAAAATTTATCTGACGCCTGTAACAGAGATCTTTGATTTAGAGGCTCGACAGGAGTTTCAAGCTTACGGATAAATTTTGAAGTTCAATCTGATGCATTAGTTTGGTAATTATATACTGGTCGAGGGTGGTTAAAAAACCTTGTTTTATGCCACAGATCTTTTGTGTTTAGGTTGATGTTTATCTTATTGCAATAGTTTTTCCAGGCTAATTTCTTTTTTTCTTTAATGCTCTTTTTTACTCTAGCCTGCTGTTCTTTAAATTTTAAGTAGTTTCCATATTTGGGTATTTGTTGAAGGTTTTTAGACATAACCGTCTTAACGCTATTGCTTTGGTACAGTCCACATCCCACCAGGGTGGACTTATGTTATAAAATATTTTTTTATTTGTTGGCGATATGGCATCGTCAATGACTTTATTGATTATTTCGCCAGTAATATTATACGGATAAGCTGTATCTGCGGCATAAAATTGCTCTTCATTAATACCATTAAAGTTTGATATTATATTCGATTGATATTTTTCCCAGTCGACCCTCTGAAGATCTCTCGCGGGTCCACTTTTTTTAGCGGCTAGATTACAAGAGAAATGATGAATGGTCATTGTATACAAGTTGATTAATACTGGGAGGTGATCACTACCGATAGGGTCTGTCCCAACGCTATATTCTAGTCTTGTAGCGAGGCTGGTATGGCATTAAACTAAGTCCAGATTATTTTGTTCGGTATTTGGCCGAGCTACCCGTGTCCTATGGATTGTATTGACTATAAACATTGAATATTTATTTATTAATTTTAATAGCTCTGTGCCTTCAAAATTTGATTTAACACATCCCCAAGCTGGATGGATTGCGTTATAGTCTCCCATAATTATGTATGGGTGATTAATTTGGGAGACTACATCAGCCCATTGGTTATATGTTATAACCAATGACCGGAAGGAACGTATATCATTAATAGGTCAATAGGTTGCGAACTATGTAACTTAAGAGTTATTGCGCTAATTTGGATAAGATCTTGCGCATGGTTATGTTAATATTTTTTTGTTGATATGAAATAGAGTCATTAATCAGAATCGTGACTCGTCCACCCTTTCCTCTACTTCTATCATCCCTTATTATCTTATAGTTAGATATATTAAATTGATGATATTGTTTTAGCCACGTCTCAGATATCCCACAGATGCTGATTCTGTTTTTTACGAAGTATTTTTTTAGTTTGATGAGGTATTAAATATTCCGAAAAGCATAGTGCATAATACTTTGAATCGTTTTAAAAAGGAAGATCGTATCACCTCGATACTTCAAGAGGGCAGGCCAAAAAAGTTGCCCAATTACGATATGCATTTTTTGAAGCGAGAAATAGAAAAGAATCCAAAAGTAAGTACGCCAGAACTAAGCATAACAAAACAATTTCAGCCAAAACAGTACATATACTCGTAGTTGTAAAAAATATGTGCTACAATTTGCACACCGCTCGACGAAAATCATTTATTCGTCTCACTAACCGAGTAAAGCGCCTCAAATTCGCAAAAAAGGATCAGTGTAAGCCAGAAACGTTTTGGTTTCACATCATTTTTACTGATAAGTCGAAATACAATGTATTTGGGAGCGATGGCAAAGAAAAAGTATGGTGTAAATCAAATTCAGAATATGACCTTAAAAACTTGAAGGCATCAGTAAAACACGGTGGAGGTAAGGTAACATAATGGTTTGGGGGTATATTGCTACAAGCGGAGTAGGTGCTTTGGTATTTATCAATGATGTGATGGATGCTGAAAAATATATTGACATTCTGCAGAAGAATTTATGGCAGAGCACAGAAAAATTGGAAAGTCATTTTACTTATATCAAGATAACGACCCACAAAGCCTTAACAACTTGGGAATGACTCTTAGCAGCGCTATTTCTTGACGAGGCCCGAAACTTTTCAAACCACCCTCGTATATGTATATATATATATATACATATATATATATATATATATATGTATATTTTTATTTATATTTAAATTCTTTTCTTCTATGCTACAATTTACCGTCGTAGATTGCTTTTATTTTTCCAAATAGCACTGGTGATGTGAACTATTTTCACACTTCTTGCTCGGTGTTGGTTCTATTTTCGGCATTAATGTTTTTCTTCTTCAGGTGCATATTGTTTTGAAAATCAAAGAGTTTTAACGTTGATTTTACATGCATTCTTCTCATAGTTATTCTTAACACACGTTGTTGTTCCAGGTGATCCCTTAATTCTACTTTTATTTAAAATTTTATTTGCTTCATTCGCTGACGCTGAAATACTTTTCCACACAGTGCTTCAATTTTTTGACAATAAAAAATCATTAAAAATTTTCAGAAGACATATTAGTGTGGTAAATATATACGATCCCAGTCAGTTGGCCGGGTAATGTTCGGGGGGGGGGTGATGCTACCGAGCACCATGCCACCAAACCGTCCTATGACGTTATAAGTGTTTACATCATTATTTTGCCAATGTGAACTTTGCGCTCCACCCGTCCCATGGTATTCTAGTCACCTGCAGCCACCTCTATAATCCTCAGCCAGCACGACCACGCCACAAAGCCATCCAATGATACGATAGACAATATTACGTTCCATCACCTACACCACCACCATCCACTGTGAAGTCCACGATAACCTTCTCTATTTTATCTTGTGACCCCTCTGATTCTGCTAGGCGCATCTCCAGTTTAGCGAACGTCGCAACTCTTCCATGGTGGGTCTCCAGTTGACTATGGGATATGGATGACTCAAAGATTTCTACAAAAAGCCAATTAAGAAAATTTTTATTCACCTAACGCAGATCCCCACACTCAATTACAGGGGTTTCTCCTGCTTTACGTCATTTGGATACGTCAAAGTGTTATTAACAAGCTCAAAGAAATATCGGTTTCCCTAAAATTTGTCTAATGTGCTTTACACTAATAAGCAGTGATACACAGTAAATAATTTATATTAAAAAAGACTGCGACGGAGCTAAATAATTAGTAATAAGTAAAAAGGATAGCAAAGCGTACGTAATTATGTCGGTCATATTTTTTGACCACAATTAAAATCGTTTATATGGTACAGGCCTGGATTCAGGGGGGACTGCAGCCCCGTGCCCCGCCTTATGAAGGGGCTCCCAAGAGACACCCACTTCCGACATGTAATAAAAAATTAATCTTTCATTTGTCATATACATCAAATTTTTTTTAAATAAATAAAATTAACTTTACAGGAGCAAGTGCACTTTTTAATACATTTATTTGTTAATAATTTCGTATCCATTTTTATTTCCTCCTAGAGGAGGAAACTTCGTATTAGTAAAATTTCGAGTTTCATAAAATGTACCGGAAATTTGTTATAAGGTATAACGAGTCGGAATCTACGTTTTTAGGAAATGTTTGTATGAATGTGAATGTGTGTGTACACGCGCAACACACGAGCACACATTATCCTTCTATGCAAATATTTGGTTAAAATTTACTGAAAAATTCATTGTTTAAAATTATATATATATATACTTTTTTTTTGGCATCGAAAATTCTACCCATTGCCTGTATGATATTTAGTTTTGTTTACATTAATAATTAGTGAATTCAAAATAATGTAATTAAATTAAATTAAAGAAAATTTAGTTATTCTGTGAAACTGATAATTTTGTTACATCCGAAAAGGGCCCCTAATATTTCCGTAGCCCCGGGCCTATCATACACTTAATCCGGTTCTGATACGGTATACTGGATTGGGAGGTAAAATTAATTAAAAGCGAATTGTGATTTATTAGAAAATTATAATACTTCTTAATATAGCTATTAACTAGTTTACTTCAAAGTTATGAATCATGCCTATTCGGAAAATGTTTAAGATGCGAATGCTTATAACTGATTTTAATCTTGGGATCACTAACATACTAAGCATATTCAAAAATGTAATAAAATTAATTTCTCTTTTTGTTTCTTTTTATGCGATTGCGTCACTTATGGAAGTAATAGCAAAAATAATAATGTACACGTATTTATTTATTTTAAAACTAAATCGTACCGGAAACACATCAAAATATGAAATTAAAAGTTTTTTCTGTTTATATGAGCTGTTACAGAAGTGTTTCAAATGCTATAATGATTTAACAGAGATACAAGCCTAGATGATAAAATAGCGCACAAAATAAGATACCATCATCATTTAGTAAGTAAAAACCGAACAATTAAAGTGAAAATATACGTACACTAAGTTGTTTGATAAAATTTGTACAAAAATAAATAAATAAGAAAGTTGAAATTCGTCAATTAAAACTTTAAAAGAGAATCCTAGAAAATGGAAAAATGCGGAAGAAAAATAAAATGTACATAATATAAAAATCGATTTATCGGATTTTGCTATGGGGACGCCCCCTAATCCCGCAACTTCTATAATAGCTAATTAAGTACGTAATTTTGAAAAAAGTTTATAATTTACGGTTTCCGTAGAATTTCTATTGAAAACATATATTATTTCGATCATTGTTTTTCTATCGCTCTCGGCGCAAAAATGGCATTGCCATTAATATGTGAGCAGTTTGAAAACGGTTTGTTTATTACTGTAGTGAAATTAAAATGTATTGTGAAAAATGCTGTAAATGCTTGCTGAAAATGATTATTCGATATTGAATTTTCTGCCCATCTCCTAGATAATGTGCGTAACTAAAAATAAAAATGTAAAATAATACGAATAGTTAAATGTAGGAAGTTACAGGAAAAAAAAGCAAAAAGATCTATATTTATCAGTATTTTATCTGTAAGTTTTTAGAATAATTCCTTCTTCGACGGAAAATATTTCAATCGAAGAAATTTTAAAGTTTTTCACCTCTTTTTAGGTAATTTTATTATTAAATATTTTACGCAAGGTAATTTTATATTCGAATTTAAAAATAAAGTTATTGCGTAATTTTACATTTTTAAGTAGTCGTTAATTATCCTAAATATTAATGAACGTTTTTTATTGATAATCTGGATTTTAAATATCTCGCTGTAAAATTATACATTGAACATGGTAATATATTAAATGTGCTGTTTATTGTACAGTAGTTTGGCTTTTATGTACATTGTTAAACGGAAAATAGATTTGCGCATCGCGTGTACGGCAGAACTGTCTAGAAAAATAATGTATCATCTTCGTACAAATGCATTTTTAATTAATTATATAACGAACTGCGTTGCAAAAACAATATTACTTAAGAATAAAATGATTAAAAGTATGAACAGAATTAAAGAATAATCAATTATTTAAATTAAATCAATAAAATAAAGTGTTAGAAATAGGTAAACAGAAAATGACTAGTAGAATATTGCGAAATAGAAAATTTATGCATTCTTAATTTCGTTAAAAAAATAAACAAATTCGGTCTTCGTGTGTATTAAATAGTTCTCTATTATCGTGTAAACTGGCTGCATTACATCCTAATAGGAACTAGGTATATATATATATATATATATATATATATATATATATATATATATATATATGTATATATATATAAATATTATTTAAAATGAAATAAAAGAAGTAAAAGTATTCTCTTAATCGCTATTTCATTAACTCTGGGTATTTTACGAGAAATGGTTTTTAAAAAAATGATTGTGTACGAATAATATGAATAATAGTAAAGACTGCGAACAGAGGCGGTGTACTCTACACTCCTGCCAGTCGCTCAGTGCGGGGATGAAGGCTATATCATGGAATGGATCCATGGCTGAAGAAAAAAAGAAAGTATGAAACAAAATTATGTTTATGTTTCCTAACCTCTCACTATGTAGCACTTTTAAATCGTCTACAATAAATACACATTTAAACCATCGGAGAGTCTACAAATGAAAAAAGTTAGAAGAAAGTTCTAAGGTTTAAATTCTCAGCTTAATATGACCAACGGCTGTTGTTGAAAGATTGACGTAATGTTACAGATAAGAGCGTCTCTCTAATGACCATAAAAACATGTCCGGGCTTCAACCTTTTTAAATGTAAAGTTCCAGTAAAACGTTTATGTACAATATAATTACACTTAAATATACAGAAATATATAAAATATTTTCACGTTATAATTGCAATATACTAAAATGTAATTTAATTAACATTAAAAGGATTTTTTTCTTTAAAAATTAAGTCTAACATGGGTAAAAAGTGGTGTGTAATATTCCTTTTCAAAATTAATGTAATTTGTTCATTTTATTAACGTGTGTAGTTTTCATTATAAGCATTTAATGTATCCGTACGATATTGCATTTACTCTATTTTCTACATTGAAAACCCCGTATAATTAGTCTGTTTTTGTTTATTTCTTGATAGTTTCGCGCTAATGAATAAAAAGGCTTTTTGATTATCTAATCACAATTCGGATTCACTCTAAAGGCTGTTGAGAAAAATTTCAATCAGAATTTAAGTTTAAAAAGAACAAGAGTCGCTATTATTAATGTTATTATTCTAAATTAAAATTTTACGCAAATCAAGCAAACGTTATATTATCGAAACTTGTAACTTGTTATTGTTCTGTGTTCGGTATATAAATTTACCTAAAATTTGACTAGTGTTTAGCCCCTAAAATGTTATCAGTATTTTTTGTTTCATATTTATTTACATTTTCCTAAATTTGAATATTCTGTAGTAGTATACATAACCAAATTTCTATTTTTTTGAGTTACTTTTAGTGTGACCCTTTTCATATTTATTGTTTTGTCAGTATGTTTTAAAAATGAGTTGAAACAATTTTCCTTTATTTATTCATTTGAAGGGCAATTTAAAAATTCTTCCTAATTCAAATAATTCACACTCTTTGACTTATAATTGTGTTGAACTTTTTTCACCAACTGCAAAATGTAAACAGCAAAATATACTGATAACATCTATGACAAGTTTCAGGGGCTAGACACTAGTTAAAATTTGACCAATTAGAGAAGTTTGCGAACAATGTCCATAGTAATGATGTATTTCGAGAATTTTTTTTATAAATATTTTGCAATTGAAAAATGAATAACTCTCCAATTCTATTGCGAGGTTCTTTATCGAATATATAATATTGAAACGCTTCAAATGCGTAACAATATGTAAATGTGAAATATGCAAAGGTATTTGTTACACAAGTGTTTGCAGATTAGCCTAAATTTTGCCCGGTTGTAATCGAATGTAAATATTCTGAAAGTAATATCCTCATTAATAATAAATATTTCTCAAAATTTGGAACCTCATTTTATGCAAATGTTACAATGTGGTATTTTAATCGTTAAACCGATTGATGAATAAATGTCCATAGTAAAGTTACACTTTTTTCCTCTACGTTACCATGTGTAACTGAGAAAAGAAAACCTATTTTGTAATAATGTTTGCGTAATTCTTAAATTCTTCGTTCAATTTTAAAGGAATATTGTAATCATTCGGTTATTTAAGAAATAAAGTTTAAATATTTACGAGAGGGGGGTTTACATTTATTCACCCGCTCGCTCTACGCTTATTTAAAAGTAAGAATAGAAATAAAAATCGCTCATATACTGCGTGTATATGGAAGATAAAGTGTGTTGATAATGACGAATGATGGTAGTCCTTTTCATGAAATCTATCGCAGACAATTCTCATTTTATCTCACCAGCGAAAAATTTTGAAGTACTTCTTGTTGAAACTGTCCGTTCCGACTTCGTTTAAATTATAAACCGAATAATACGGCGGTGGAAATTTCAGAACAATCGTGTCGTACGACTTTTGCGCGCTGTTAAACGGAACGATAAGATGTAAGTCACTATTCACCGATCGGAGCAAGTTATTCTGTAACATTAAACAATGACGAAAAATATGAGATTTATGCAGCGAAAATGAGAAAAACGAAAACTAAAAAATGAATGTAAAATACGCGGTGTGTTCAAAACGTGTTTTAGACTTTTACAAATATAAAGGAGATTCAAGTGGGCACTGTTACCGATCGGCGGAATACATTTTTTCTAAATCTGCAAGATTTTTTTTACGCGTTTATTACTTCGTTTCTAGTAGATGTGCTCCTTATTGTTGTCGTAATTCCGGAAATGCAATTGTACGTTCCGTGATCGGATTATTGAAAGCGCGGGCATGAACGTGTACTGTAACAGATAGGGGTCATCCATTAATTACGTGTGCTGTTTTTCTTTTAATTTGCCCCCCCCACCCCGCTAAAACAGAATGCGACGAAAAAGCTGAAAGACATTTATGTTTCAGCCCAGCAAAAATATGTGGATGATGATTGGGTCAAGCGTTGGCAAAGTAACACAAACTTGTGTTTTATTTACAAGTTCCCGGTACTTATTGATCGTACCATGTATATTCTTTAAAAGTTGACGTGAGATTTTCAACTATTCCCCCTCACTTTAAATGAGATCTAATGAGATTTTTCTACCCCCCCCCCCCCCCCTAATTTTCAGCTCATGTAATTAATGTGTGTCCCCATACGGTAATAACGTGTGATATTTGTAAAGAATTCGGGAAACCATTAAGATGTGAGGCGTAATAAAAGATGAAAAATGCTCGGAATTTTTTTTTCTTCATTTTGATTTTAGCATCCGGAAGCAAATTAAGATATTTTCCTTCGGGAGGAGTCAATTTTTCGTCGGAACAAAGACGTATTCGCATATTTCATTTCAGGAAAGTATCGTTTTTTAAAAAAATTAATTTGAAACAAGTATGTATAAAAAAAATGCCGAAAAAAAGTAAAAACTACTTGTAAACACAACAACGCTATAAAATAACTCGCTAGAAATGTATTTCGGACGTGTTTTATTTCTACGATTTCTTGAAATCAGCGAATGTAGAAGTTAAAAAGTTTTTAACGAGAACAATTCGCCAAAGATTTATTATTACATATATTGTTTTCGTAACGAATACACCGTTTCTTTCGAACACAAAGCTCCTGTGAACTGCTTCTTTCGCCATTTCGTTTTTCTATGCTTTTTTCAGTGCATATTTTGTCATTTTTAGTTTTAACTTTAAAGTAAAAAGCTATTATTCATATCAGCTGCGGGTACGTTACCGTGAAGTAATTTCAAGTGTAGTTCATGTTACTTCTGTGCGTGTATTTCTGCTAATAAAAATATTTAATATGGTTATCAATTTAAAAGACTCGATTCGAGTCCGTGAAACACTCGATTTTTTAATTCAGTGTGTCCTCCTAACTTAGCGATTTAAAGATGTTCGTAATGTGAATATATGCGATCGAGTTATAAATCGTTTTTAAGTACTGTCGTAAAAAAATTTTCTAAAATTTCCAAAAAGAACTGTGGTAGAATAACCGTAATTTGAGAATTTTAATCCGGACTAATATATATCGCAGTAAAAAAAAATGTTTAATTACTTTTCTTTATTAGATTTAGTATGCCACTCTGTCACCATCATAATCTACCGAGAAAAGATACTGTGAATTAATTATTTTTACGGTGAGTTAACAACGAATATACATAGTTAGCGCATTAAATCTATACATTTCTTATTAAATTAAATGCGGTTCTTATTTTAGTAATGTTACCTCTCGGAAGAAAAAAAAAAACATCACGCCACAGGCGCAGCCAGAGGGGGTTCAAGCCCTTCCCGAAGTATTCAAAATATTACATTAATATTATATTGAAATAAGGAGAGGCGAGGAGTATAAATTATTACATTCATATTTTGAATTTGCCGCGCTGCCACCTGTCGCCAATAATTGTCCAATGATACTGCATTGCATTCGGTACTCCTCGTATGTTTTCGACACATTTTTTTTGTTTTATCCCCCCCTCCCCCCATACTAAAACTTTACACCCGTACACCAAGCAATTTCCACATATAATATTTCGTTGTATTAAAAGTTTTTTTGAACTTTGAACTTACGGGGTTATTATTATTGCAACGATTTTTTTTTTACTACTATTCGGGAATTTTATTTGTAAAAAGAGGAAAAAAGAAAAGCTTTGAATTTTACACATTTGTTGTTTTGGAGAAATTAAATGTAAATCGAAAATTTCATTTTCTATGCCCCCCCCCCCCTCTAAAGTTTTAACTTCGGTATAATGTTTTTATTTCCTTATGCAGACAAAGAATATCTTCATATTTAACTTCTATATTAACTAATTAATTATTAGTTTTATCATTAATGGACTTTAAAGGGAATCCTCGAAATTACTGATAGATAGTAGGAGCCTCACTACGTTATACACGAAATCGCTATTTAAATGTTTTCTTTTATTTGGGGACGCTTATTGTAATCGATTATTTGGGAAACTTCGCATATTCCCCGCAATGAAAAAAAAAAAAAAAAAAAAATAGCTCCAGGTGTAAACACATGGTTATGAATAATAATCGTGGATTAAAAATTGATTAAATCAAGTAACTTTTTAACCGCTTGGATGTGTAAAATTATGTTTTTCTTTCTATTTCTTTTTTTTTTCCATTTGGACTCGTCTGTTCAGTTGTGATCATTAGCGTCGTAGAAAAATACGTATTCACATGAACACTTTGCAATCTACTGATTTACACGCATGATCCTCTAATCCAAATATAACTATTTAAAAATAATAAAAACGAATGTACACGAATGTTTTTGTTGCAAACTTTTAGCTTCGTTTAAAAGACAAAAAAAATGTCGCTTCTTTATTAATACCACTATAAAATTGTTGGACTGGGAATTTCGACGCCTATGAGTAAAATTTAATTGCAGATGTGACCATGGTATGGGACAGCTAACTCCTTTTGCTCTTACCTTCGTCATTTCTTTTCTTTTCAGGATACATACGTTTGGCATTTTTCGACGTTGATTGTTATTGTTTCTCCATCTTTGGTATAGCATTCTTTATCAGATTCCATTCCTTGTTACTCCTAATTGCTGCTATGTACACATGTTGATGGGTAATCGTCCGTTGCTGACAAGCCCAGGGAAAAACCCAAACAAGAAAAAAAAAAAAAAAAAAAAAAAAAAAAAAAAAAAATTTGATAACAGACACTAACGTTTGTTCTGCTCCGGATGATGGGTAAACGCAATCTGGATCGTTTACCGCCAAGTATTAACCGTAGCCTGAGGCACACGTAACAAAATACTGTAAAACTGGTAACCAATAACGCGATGCAAAGTATGAGAACCTTAAATCGGCTGAATTCTTCATTGTTCCAGTTATCGGTTATCGAATTGTGTAACGTTACAGCAATTATTATCAGTAACGGTAAAGTTATCAACGGAACTAAGATATCTCCGTATCGATGCCATCTTGACGCGACTGGTTCCTAACAGAAAAAATAAATAAACGTGTTAGTTTGCCGCATATAATGTGTACATTGGTTACCAGTGCAGAAGTATATGATTTATTTTGGAAGCTTATTGCGGAAATATAATAATGAAAAACGTTAATACTGGATTTTTACCTGAAAATTAACCGTATAACGGACCTCACAAATATTATTTATAAAACTTATATTTAGTGCGACATTGATGCAGAAGAGAATATAAAATTTAAAGGAATTCCTGTTCAGGCATAGACTAACGATTGATTGTTCTTCACAAAGTCAGAAACATAAGAAAAAAAGAATATTCAAACAAGCAAATAAAATATCGGAGTAAAGTTAAATTACAATTCTTTAATCTAAATGAAAATAAGATCAACTGACATAAATTGCATTTTATAATTTTTTAGAATATAATTTCAAATTTTGGAATATTACTAAATAAAAAAAAAAAAAAAAAAAACGTTGCAACATTCAGTTTGTGTATTAATAAAATATGATAGTAGAAAGAATATAACTTAATCCATCAAAAAAAAAAAATCATTGATTGGAATATTTTCGATGGCTTTAACGATTAAGATTACAAGCAGGCCCGGATTAATTGTATGATAGGCCCGGGGCTACGGAAATATTAGGAGCCCTTTTCGGAAATGACAAAATTATCCGTTTTATAGAATAACAAAACTTTCTTTAATTCAATTTAATTATATTATTTTGAATTCACGAATTAACACATGTAATTATTAATGAAAACAAAACTAAATATCATATAGACAATGGGTAGAATTTTCGATGCCAAAAAAAAAGTATATATATATATATATATATATAATTTTAAACAATGAATTTTTCAATAAATTTTAACCAAATATTTGCATAGAAGGATAATGTGTACTCGTGTGTTGCGCGTGTACACACACATACACATTCATACAGACATTTCCTAAAAACGTAGATTCCGACTCGTTATACCTTATAACAAATTTCCGGTACATTTTATGAAACTCGAAATTTTACTAATACGAAGTTTCCTCCTCTAGGAGGAATTAAAAATGGATACGAAATTATTAACAAATAAATGTATTAAAAAGTGCACTTGCTCCTGTAAAGTTAATTTTATTTATTCAAAAAAAAGTTGATGTATACGACAAATTAATTTTTTATTACATGTCGGAAGTGGGTGTCTCTTGGGGGCCCCTTTATAAGGCGGGGCCCGGGGCTGCAGCCCCCTCCCCTAAATCCAATCCTGATTACAAGCCGTTACAATCATCAATAAAAATGTTATTAAACTGATAGTTTAAATTTGTACGCTGCTAATAAATGTTCCTAAATTATTAAAATTACGATTATTATTAAAATAAATTTAATAGGTTGCTAATAAATAATGCGAATGTTGGACACTGACAGATCAATAATTTAATCACAGTTTATTGGATGAATTAGAAAAAAAAAAACAAATTCATGATATTGCAACTTATATATCTTTTTTCTTTAAAAGAACGCATTATTTGTGGTTTTTTTTGTTCCAATTTTATTATCGGACCACGGTGTAACTAGAAAGAAATAATTATAATAATTATGATAGTCTGGTTACTTTCGATGTTGAAAAAGTTACTATGTCGAACCGATTCAATAGCATCATAATCAGTGATGAATTTAAGAATCTGTTTCTGGGGGGGGGGGGGCAATTTATGTTCTTGGGGGGCAGAGATTTTTTTTATATTTTTACTGAGATAATTTTTTAGTGATATTCCTGAATAAAACCAAATGTGTAAAACATGATTTATTACATAATTTAAAATAATAAAAAAGCAAGTGTGTAAATTCCTAATTAATATAACCCCGATTATAAACAAAACAATGTTTTCTCAGTTGGTTTTAAAACTGATTAATTCTAATTGTAGCATTAAAGAACATATTGTGTAAAATCATTCTAACGGACAAAAAATACCAACTGCAGCGAATAATTTTTTCAACTGCTCGCGAGTATTTTACACATCTTTCGCGTATTTGCGATAAAAGCCAATATTAATTTTTTCATAGAATAACACGCAAACGCCAAAGTCAGATTTTAAAAGTTCATTTTTTTTTTGTAATTGTTATTTTATGAAGTTTCATTTTTTCGTCAAAAATAAATCTCGTGTAATTTTGAAGTTTAAACATATACGACTAATAATTGAACCATTTCAAAATGTTTTGGCAACAACTTTTGACATAACTGTAAACAAAGCGAATAAAAAGAATTTCATTTCCTATTAAACTGCTGCATTCTTAAACAGCTTGTATTAAGTTCTGTGGGACAATTTTAGAGTACTGGGGAGACATTGCCTCCTCCCACCAAAAAAAACCCACTGGATTCATCCCTGATCATAATTATTTAATAATTTTAATGTGTCTGTAAGCATAATCTGGAGGAACTAGTAAAAATTACAATGCTGAAGGAATGCAACATTAACCAGTATGTAACAATGTAGGTACGCTTAATTACAAATGATGAGTAAAGGGTTTATTAAATAAGTTTTGGGAAAATGGCAACATCCATAATTTCTTACTGCCCTAAAAATGTTTAAAACTGTAGAAATTAAAAAATAAAAAACAATGTACCGTTTCTTTTTTTTTTTTTTTTAAATATAAATCTTAAAGATAATTAAGCTTGTTTTTGAAAAAATCCCAGGAAAGGAAATTAGTTTTTTTTTTTTTGTTGTTCGTCTTTTAGTTGCCGAATATTGTTCAGAGACTTTTAATATTTCTTCTTTAATGTTTAGTAAATTGTATATTTTTCTCCTCATGTTCTTATCATTTTCATTTGATATTGTGTCCATCCTGTTTGTAGATTTCTGTATACTCTTTCATTTTTCTCTTTTCTTTATCTGAGCGTTTTTTCTCCTATTTCTAATATTTCAAGCTTAATTTTTCCAACTCTAGATAGTGCACCTAATATTCTTTTCTTTTCTTCTTTACGTCTTCTACTTTTTCCTTACTCTTTCATTCATTCTATATCTAATTGAAACGAATTTTAATTTATTCGTATTAATACTAACCTAGGTTTATTTCCCCTGTTTTGGTTTTGGCCACTGTCTGTTAGTTAGCGTACCTATAAGAAAAAAAAAAACATTACAAATATATTTCATTCTTTATTCCTCTTTTGGCTTTCGATCATTACTTAACAAGTAAAAGTTGGACTAATACTTCGAACAGTTAACTGTGGAATGATGAAAATAGCAAATCGAGTTTTAATATTTATTTTAGAAAACAATGAATTTTTTAGAAATAAAATTTATCTCTATTTTTTCTAATTTCAAAGAAATCCGATAAAACAGTCAATAAATTTCTTCAATTTTTGTCGTTAAAATAAAAAAAAGCAATTTTTTTTTTTGGGTTCATGTGCAAGACAACCCATTTGCCATTATATTAGAGCAAGGTTAAATTACAAATTTTGAAGACATTATCATTGAATATAAAATCCAGTATAAGATTATTTGTAGCCAAGAGCGAACTGATTTTACATGGAAGGTCTACTCTAAGATTAATCAATGAATTATATAATAATATTAGGTGAGTGTTTTTGTATCGGCTGCATTCGGGGAAAAATAAATGGTCCGTGTCTGCCAGCTTATAATCTCGACCATCCGGGTGTGGACAAAAAGGCGATCGCTGACTAAACCCCTGTTTATACATAGAATATGGTAAAACTCCAAATCGTAACCGTCATTATAAATTTCCGAGAATTGTTAACCCCTCTATCCGAAATCGGAACATACCACGGTGATCTAGGGATGTTGAACAGATTTATATAATTTTGATTTATATAGATTGTACTAAGTAGAATTCCAACATTATTAGTGAGCAAACTTAATGAAATATAAAAGATCTTTGCTAGGGAATTTTGGAATTAGTGAAGCCACCTTATCAGCCGCTGATTTTGCTGCTTTATCCGCTACTTCATTACCATCTATCTCCACATGAGCCGGAATCCACACCAGTTTTATATTAACCCCCTTTTCCGCCAATTCAATCAAGTATAATTTTATTTTAAGGCTGCCCCATAAAGTTAAAGGAAAGATCTTGCAGAGACATTAAGCAGCTTCTACAGTCACTTAGAATAAGTAAATTCCCTGAAAAATAATTATGCCTAATGGCGAATAATAAAAATTTCATAATTGCCATGCACTCCGCAGTGAAAAAAACATTTCTTAAAACATATGTGTAGTCAGTGGCGTATCTGAACAACTTTTTTTTCAAGAGAGGTTTTAAAAAACCAAAAAAGTTAAGCGAAGAAACAACAAGAATATTAAAAGACAATTAATACGTTCTTTAAAATCTAGTACCGCTTTTTTTAGGATACACTAATAATAATCAGCCACGTGACAAACTGCAAGAACTAACAAAATCTAAATTATGTCTGATTTTTGTTGTTTTCTTTTGCTTTTTTTTTTTTTTTGTAATAAAAATCTACTTTAAATAAACTAAATTGTGTACACTAACTTCCAGAATCGGTTAAGATTTTTTGTGCTACACACACCTGTGCGAATCAAAATTTGGATAGCATGAAAAGTGAAACAAACGCGATTAGGCAAAAATCTTTCCAGTAATCCGCCTAAATTTGAAGTTTATTAAGCGAGAACACGATAATTGTCTACGTATGAAAAATTAAGAATCTTCATTTGTTAATTATTATAAAAAAGGTAAAGAAACATTTCGCATTGAACTATTTTTTTACCGTCGCTATAAAGCGATTAAAGAAAAAAAAAAGAAAACAATAAACGACGCGGTTTTTATAAATTAAATACAATTGAACATGAATGAAAAAGGTGTAGTATTTAAAACCCAGCATTGTAAGGCGTATCGTATTGAAAAACTATGGCTTTACAGTGTAAGTATAATAAATATAATTCTGCCCCTCAAACTGTACCGCTCTGAGCAACTGCTCTTGTTTTTCTGTGTCTTTGGACGGGCCCTGATATCGAACCTCTTTAAAAGTATGTCACTGTGTTTAGTTATGATTATACTTAAATGTTTATTTATTTGATGAATAAAAAGTTATTTCATGAAATATTTTATAACATAGTAATTGTTTAGTATCTGTATATCTTGGACATTGGCAATTTTAATGCTTTATTTGATGTCCGATATTATAATCGACCTCTTTCAATGTTGTTATAACAGATTTTCACTGTATTTAATTATCGTTCTCTATAGTTTGCTAGGGACATTTTATCGGTTGTTTGAAATTTTAGACAGTCTGTATTCTCTTTTTCGTTTTACTAAACAATAACCCGATGCATCAGTATCCTTCTCAAATCATATTTTATTTATACTTTTTTTTTTTAACTTTACATAATTTTCCACTGATAATATATTCTTATATTTTCATTAATAAATAGATTCACTGTATATTTAGCTGGTCTTCCTTTATTTCTTTAATTTTTGTATTCCAATATGATATCTGTTACAAACATTCTATCTTTATTTTTTATGAATTTAATTACAGCTAACAAATTATGTACATTAAAAATTTTTCCCTATGGCTTTTAATATAACCAAAAGTGGGTCAATACGTGCGAGTATTTTTTTCATATTCCGCTATGGCTGAAATTAACCCTTCGACCAGATATATTTTAACTAATATAATTTCTGATAGATATCTCCCTCACGCGCTGCCCTCTCAGTAGTTATTCGAAATGTATTGTTTTACGCAACTAGTATCGTTTCGTTTCTCAGCGGGTGAGTACGTGTAGTTTATTTCGATAAGAATTTGGTTGGTCTACATTTGTAGACTACGCGTCTGATTACGTTACGTTTTTTGATTAAGATTGAATTTTTGTTTTTTCGCTTTTTATACAGCGTAATGTAAGATAATAAAGTTTTTTTTTTCGTATACGAGAGTGTTAATTTTTTTTTCTGATTTCAAAAGAAAGCATGTCGTAGCCAAAAAGACGCCGTATTGAAGAGTGGAGAGATCCGAAAGATTGGATGAGAAGGCTTGAAGAATTATACTCTAAAGATGACATGGAAGAAAGCGGAGTCGAATTAGAAGAAGATCCACTGGAAATTGAAGAAGATGTAGTAAATGAAAGTGACCACAATTCAGACACAAGAGAAGAAACAGCGGAGACAGACATATTAGAACCGGAAATAAATGATATGCATATTAAGAGCGTACGCGGTAAGTACTACATCGGAAGGGATACAGCGACGAAGTGGATCACAATTAAGCCAAACGTGCTAGTTGGCTCAAGAAGCAGCAATATTATTACACATTTACCTGGACCTAAAGGAAATGCCCGTCAAACAAAATCAGATATCGAATGTATTTGGTTATTCGTAACAGATTCTATTATAAGAATGATAACAGAATCAACTAATATATACATATAAAGTAGTATTCAGCATCTATTTGATAGAATTAGAGATGCTAGATTTACAGATGAAAGAGAAATAAATGCCTGAATCGGGGAATATTGTTTCTGATAGGAACTCTACGAAGCTCAAGAAAAAATTTCTACTCAGCTTTGAGATAACTCAAAAGGTAACGATATCGAGACTTGTTACCTTTCAATGAGTGAAAATAGGTTTCGCTTTTCACTAAGATGTCTCAGATTTGATGATAAAACAAACCGTATTGCAAGGAAGGGAATTGATAAATTTGCAGCAATAAGGGAAATTTTTGAGCTATTTCTGACAAATTTTCAAAACAACTTTATTGCGAGCGAATATATCACACAGTCGACTAACAGCTTTTAGCATTTAGAGAGACAATATCTATCCAGTAAACCAGCAAGTATGAACTAAAAATATTCGCGCTGGTTGATGCAAAGACTGAATATACATATGTACAATCTAGAACCATATGTAGAGGAAAAAAGGACCGTACAATTTCAAGAATATTGCCTAAGATATTGTTCTCCGACTAATCCAGCCAGTTGAAGGCACTAATCGGAATATCACAACCGATAACTGGTTTACAAGTTTTCCACTGATGGAAACTTTGCAAAAGGAAAAGAAAATTGATACTAGTAAGTACCTTGAAAAAGAACAAACGGGAGATACCTTCTGAATTTTTACCAAAGAAAACAAGGAAAGAGAACGGTTCTCTTTTTGGATTACAACACGAATGCACTTTGGTGTCTTACTGCCTAAAAAAAAAATAGAAACTGTATTAATTGCATCAAGTATGCAACACGACACGATGCTATTGATTCAAAAACAAATGAAATGGCAAAACCAGAAATGATAACCTTCTACAATAGAACAAAAATAGGCGTAGATTTAGTAGATGGAATGTGCCAAAGCTATAATGTTGCAAGGAATTCTGCACGATGGCCGATGGTAATTTCCTATGAATTTTTGAACATCTCTGCAATAAACGCATTTTCTGTTTACAAGGGAAATAATTCTGGGGAAAACAACTAAAAGATGAAATAATTTATTGAAGCTTTTGCATGGGAATTAACAAGACCGCAAATAGAATTTAGATCTACAGTGGAAGAATTACCTGTGGAACATAGAAGACGTACAAGTATTCTCTTAGATCTTCCACAAGTTCGGCAACCTATGGAAAAACCTAAGCGAGAAAATTATGTCGGACGTTATAGCGTATGCCCAAAAAGTCTAAATAAATCTTCCAGACGAGATTGCTGCAAATGACGCCAGTTTGCATGTAAAGAACACATGGCTGATATCTGTAACGCGTTTGGCCGAATTGGACTGGGAAACACTTGAACATCCTCCTTACAGTCCAGATTTGTCGCCTTGTGATTATTATTTGTTTGGCCCGTTGAAAGAAGCACTTGGTGGACAACGTTTCGACAGCAACGATGAGGTGGAATCGTTCGTGCGCAAATGGCTATGTGACAAGCCGCGAGATTTTTACGAAAAAGGAATAAAAAAATTGCCGGAGAGGTGGAAAAAATTCGTATCGTGCGAGGGGGGTTATCTCGAAAAATTGTAAAAAATATGAGCACTGTAAGTATAAAATAAAAATTTTTATGACGAAATTCCGGTTTATATTTGAACCACCCTCGTAGTATCATTTTTAAAAATTCTGATACATAAACAGGGTTGTGTTAATTATATGTGTAATGTGTATGAAATCTAAATAGGTATTGAGATTTACAGCCGCAATAAAATGCCCATCTACATAAAAAAATTGATTTTTTTTTTTTTCATGTTACATCAGTGAAACGGTAATTTTTCGAATTTACATATCTAGAAATTTCAATCGACTTTGAAATTATTTGAATGTCCAAGTAAGATTAAGTCTAAACTGATGAAAGGTAGATTTTTGAGAACGTCAATAAACATTCGCGACTCACGTGGAAGACACATATAGAGCACAAAAAGTTACAGTTGAAGCGCAAGCTTAGTCAGATGCACTGGCTAATTGGTAGAAAATCACCACTTAGTCTATGTAATAAACGTCTTCTATACCAAACGATCCTGCATCCAATTTGGACATATGGAGTCCAGTTATGGGGATGTACTTCTCGATCGAACATAAATATCATTCAACGTCGACAAAATATTATTCTTCGTGCAATAACAAATGCTTGTTGGTTTCAGCGTAACGAGGATATCCATCGTGATCTCGATGTAAAGCCAGTTGACGATGTCATTCATGACATTACCATACAGCACGAAAAGCGGCTGCATGGTCACATAAATATAGAAACCATTTAACATCTTAATACCAATAATAATATTAGGCGCCTCAGACGCACATATCCTCTGGATTCAGTTATGTAATTATTTGTAAATTACCTAATTAATAGTAATATTTTTGTTAAATATTAGTGAGAACTACTAGTCACTGGATTAGTTCTATTACATGTTATATATTAATAGTTTAAAAGTATTGATTATTTAAGTATAAACTTAAGATTTCAATAGCTTAGGTCACTCCCCTAAGGGGTGGTTTATTAAAAAAAAAAAAAAAAAATGTGGCGAACTTATCAACTTAATAAAGTATGTGACATTCTAAATTAGAATTTTAACTAATCCGTTGTTGTCTACTTCTATTTAAATTATTAAAAATGTGTATCAACTTTTTAAATTTGAAATGTAATAACAAAAACCGAATAAATAATTGCTACAGGTTTAACGAGAGAAAAACACTGAAATTACTATGCGTAATTATTTGTTACTTTAATTTTTGACAGAAATGATATATTTCGCGCCAAAAAAATATGAAAAAAAAATTTAGTTTCTGTAATAATTTTTTAACTATAACAGAAAACTTTATTAGCAACAGAAACTTAAACAAACCCGTGGAGGTCAGTTTATTGAAAAGCAGTCGAACAGAGGATCTCATTTCAGGAAAAAGAGAAGAAAAATGTTTAAATTTTATACAGCGTATGCGCGCAAACATTATTTATAATAATGACGGTGCTAAAGGTCAAAGTTTCTAAAAATAGTATTGAACTGGCTATCGGTTTCTTGAATGTTTACGTGTAGAGAGCATTCTAATAGATAAGAATAATCGCTAAAAGCGTCTAAATTTGTTTAATGCAAATTCAACTAAACTTATTTAGAACTATATCCAGCGTGTCAAGCCAAGTTCAAGCCGAGGAATTGGCGACGACGCAGCAGCCATGTGTATATTTACACGAACCATTTGGAGTTAACCCCCTAATAACTCAAAATCTGTTTAATATAAATACATGAAATTTGGTTTATTCATTAAAACCCCTTAAATTAACTAGAATCCCAAATTTCATAAATACAACTCAAACGGTTACTGAGATATTAACGTCTAAAAATAGTCACTTTTATCACTGCCTGACAAATAGATCAAAAACCTAACCGACTTCCAGGTAACCTAGAAAGTTGAATTTATTAACAGCTAGCACACTTTACCATTTGGAGCCACGTTTAACCCCCCCCCCTTAATAACTCAAAATCTATTCAACATAAACACGTGAAATTTCACGAAATGAATACCGATATATACTTAGTGGTGGGAAAAGGAAATCCCAATTGAGGAAATTTAACAAAAATAAAGGAGGAAATTCATACAATGTCAAAAGACCATATAAGAGAAAAGGTCGTAGTGTACTTTTGAAGAATAAACGATTTGAATTTAAATTTGAATGAATAACAATAATAATTTCTTTACAAAAAGTAATGATATCTCCTGTTAAAAACATAAATGAAGAAATGAGAGCCAAGTGTTCAATATTAAGAATATGCGTGGTTGTCGACTTCGCCGACAAAAGAATTGAGATCTAAATGGTTGCCAAGTTCTGTAGATAATCCCCTGGAATTTATTTATAAGAACATACAACACTCTAAAATTAAAACATAATTTCTTGTTTTTTCCATAGATAACAATGTTTGCTATTTAAAAATATAACTTCTTAAATTTAAATAGTCGAATTATTTACACAAAGAGCAGATAATTTAGGATAAATTCTAACGATTTCACTTGGCTAGTTTTCATATAAAAGTTATCTTATATTTAGTTAGACTTATCTTCTTTATGTTGTACGCAAGTTACTGTTTTTACATTGTAAGGTCAACACATATCTTACTGTTCTAAAAATTTGGTTTGCTGGTAAAAACTAGCCAAGTGAAATCGTTAGAATTTATCCTAAATTATCTGCTCTTTGTGTAAATAATTCGACTATTTAAATTTAAGAAGTTATATTTTTAAATAGCAAACATTGTTATCTATGGAAAAAACAAGAAATTATGTTTTAATTTTAGAGTGTTGTATGTTCTTATAAATAAATTCCAGGGGATTATCTACAGAACTTGGCGACCATTTAGATCTCAATTCTTTTGTCGGCGACGTCAACAACAACCACGCATATTCTTAATATTGAACACTTGGCTCTCATTTTTACATTTATGTTTCTGACCGGATATATGCTATATGTGACGCGTTCTTAGAAATCATACCTTAGGGTGAAAAGCATAATTTCGTGCTAGACGCGAAAAACGATCGAAAAGTTAACTTTTATCGAAACTGAGTTTTTAGTGGCAAGTTATACTCTATCATGTTTTGGCTACATATATATATATATATATATATATATATATATATGTAATATATTTACTACGTAGAATTTCAAGTTTTTATTTGCTCTTAATTATATTATTATTTTATAGGCCCTTTTTTAGCGGTTTTTACTTGAAACCGAAATTAGAATCATTGTCTCCAATAATAAATAATTTTCTAAAAAAATAGATTTGCTAAACGCATATATTTTTCCTTGTGGGGACGATTTTATATAATATTTCCTAATATCTGGAGTAAGATTTATTTCTAAAATGAATATTACTGTTCGGTCGTACTGAAGTAAATATTTTGATTACGGTATTAGTTGATATTTTTATCCGAGTAAGGGGGGTGTAGAAATAATAATTGGAATTTAACGCTTTTTAAATTTGTTTTTCTTTGAAAAATAGATCAAATTCATTTAATTGAGCATATTTTTGTAGACTAACAATTTCTTTAGCCGCTCATTTTTCTACCTAGTAGCGGATTTTCAACGATACTCCCTTCCGCCGAAACTAATAAAAGTGCACGTACACTTGTATTTCGATTTTCGTGATATTTCATTTGGAACAGTTCGTACGCATTATGACACGTTTTTGTCGAAATATTTTTTAAATATGATATTGCATAGTCAGCTTCAGTAAATTACAAAAGGATTGTACGATAATCAGTACGAAGTTAAATTTATTTTTCGATTTTCATTATGTTTTCGAAAGATAACTTTGACGTATAAATATATTCTTTCTTGCTTTATTATCCGGTAAGATTAAAGGAAAATCGTATTTTGTTTATTCTTTTTTCTTTTGGTTTATTTTCAAGAAAAAGCCCCGGAGAATGTAACCGGTAGACGAAGGAACTCGAAAAGTTCTAAGATTCGCTATAGTTTTAGATTTAAAAAAAAAAAAAAAAAAAAAAGCGAAAAAACTTCGCAGTTGGGTTATAGAAGCGGCTGATTTTTTGCTTTGGGTTGCTGCTTCTTCCCACTTATTTTCTTGAGGAAACTCCCATTCTTCAAATCTACTTCCGCAGTGTAAAAGTTTCCATTTTAGATTTTGGTGTCTCAGGTATTTCCTTGTAACTATCGCTCTTCTTATCTGTCGGTGCATCAATTTTTTTTATACTAATCCACGGTTCCTTTTGTTTCTTTCACTTTGTCGTTCTTTTCACCATTCCCGAAGGTCGTTCTTTCACACTCTTTCGCATTTTGTTGGCTTTCTCACCACATTGTCTCGCACGTTTGAATGATACAATTGTCTGAAAAAGGATTATCGTGTGTTTATTAAGCGTGTTCAACTTTTTTTGTAAGCGCGACACTCTACATTCTAGTTTGCTGAGACACTTTCTGCTTTTTATAGCATTTCTTATTTTCCCTTATTACTCTTACTATATTTGCTCCTTTCTGTCAACGACATCAGATCGAATTAAAATTTAACCGAATCAGTCTTTCCTCTCTTAATTGCTTCTAGATAAAGATACTCGGTGGACGAGTTCAAAAATAAAAGAAGCCGAGGAAGCGATAAAAAAACTGGTGAATGATCCAACGAAGAGTTCTACCCTTAATCTTTTTTTTCTTCCACTTAAATTTCATACTACAGTTTGAATGATAGGTGTATGTATATTGTTTACTTTTAACTGATTCATTCTTATAAATGAGAAATCCCGAAATGTTTAATTAGTACATTTTTTACTTTTAATCGATTCATTCTAATAAATGAGAAATCCCGAAATGTTTAATTGGTATATTTTTTATTTTTAATCGATTCATTCTAATAAATGAGAAATCCCGAAATGTTTAATTAGTTATTAATGTTAAACTAGTGGTTTACGGTAGCGGGAAGCTTCCGGTAGAAAAAATACATTTCTTTCAGGCAATGTGAAAAATAAATTTATATTTTATATTTAAGTAAATCTAACACACTACAACAATCTGATTAGTGTTATTAAAAAAACAAACAAACAAAAAGAAAAAGTTACTTATTTTTTTAAAAATTAGTAATTTTTGACATAAGTTTTTTGTTATTAAAAAAACGGTAATTTGTCGTTACAATATTTGGGAATTCAGAATAATTTTAAACTCGAAATGTTTCATTTTTGGAAAATTAAAACAAATTTTAACTAGGTTGGAGGGGTTCGTTAAAAAATAAAGTAGTACACTTGGCGAAACATTTGTAATAATAATAAGGGTAAAATTAACATTCTGAGACTTGTTAATTTTAACAACTATTATTATTTCAGAATTAACTGTGAAACTTTGGTCGGACTACTATTGTCATCGTAAATCTACTACAGTATGAATTTTAAGTTGTTCCGGCCGGTAAATTGCGAGAACAGAGGCAATTTTGCTGAGTTTAAAAAGACGAAATGTGTGAAATTTGTTTGCCTATCCGAGCATCCCGAAATTCGAGACAATCTAGAGAAGTTGTGTCGAATGCCACAAAACGAGTGGGTTTTTATTCCTCACTATCAAGTGATTTCAGAAGAGCAGTGTCTTTACGCGGAAATAATTTGTATGGAAAAATGTTGTTTAAGGATATTTCTTTTTCTTTTTGTTTGAAAAGAGTTAAGCAAGGGCAAAGAAAATGGAAAAAAGTATACATTTGATTGGCGGCATTATAATCGGCTTTTCTAGGGAAAGAAACAAAATTTTTCTACAATTATTTCATTTACAAAGAGAGAAATGAAATTTTGTTATTTTAACGTTAACATTTTTTGGCGTTTGGATAAAAGGCTCTGTCTGTTGTATATGCAAGATAACCAGGAAAGGCGGTAAATTTAAAGACATCCCCAAGCCGCTCGAATGGCACGAATTTGAACCACGGCGCGGCAAGATCGATCCGCGAGTTTCGTTTAAATATATTTCGTATAAATTTAAATTTTTCCCTTTTTTCCGCTAACAACACGATTCCACACATTATTCGTGAAAGTGCTCACATCGTAGAAATACGAAGGGTTATGTCTGTATTATGAATATACGAGACCGTTAATGCTAACGCCAGAATTAACGGATAAAATTAAAACAACGAAAATGAAATGGAAATATCTCTATACATTCGGTATTAAAGATTAAATTGGGTTACTTGGTTTTAATTTTGAGTGTCTTTTTAGGTACCCTGACGTCCGTCACCGCATTTCACTTATTCTTGTTTTTTCTTGTTCCCACATCCCTCCGGTCCGAGGGGTTTCTTCTTTTGGTTGGATTTGCATTACTTTACATCGTTTGGTTTGGCTTCCCTTGGTCTGGTGTCCGGGGCCTATGTCCTCTGGTGTACCCTCCGGATAAGTTTCGAGTGAGTCCTCAGATGAGATTTGCAGTCAACTTTCAGGCGGGGTTCCTGTCATTTTTACTATTTCGGGCTGGGTGTCCTGTCATTTTTACTATTTCGGGCTGGGAATCAATTTTCAGGTGTAAATTTTTTATAGGTTTCTTCAACTGTTTTTTGTTTCCCCTTCGGGAGAATTTCGCGGTGCTTACCGATCACGTTTTTTTTTTTTTTCATCGGTGTAATATTTTATATTTTCGTTTTGTTCGATTGGTTGTTCTTTGCGTTTCCCTTGTGGGATTTTCGTTCTTTTACGTTTCAAAGTTTTTTTGTGGCGTTCTCTGACAGCGCTTCTTTTTCGATTTTTTGGCGCTCTTTGTGTACGCTTCTGTATTTATTTTTTATTTTTATAAGTCATTATCGGTTTTTATTTTTCCTTTGTCCCAATTGTGACCCGATGTTTTTTTTCTTTTCTTCCGTTTTTTTTTTTATGTTCCTTTTATATTTTTATTTATCTTTTTTCTCATATGTTTTTATATTATTTTATTTTTATCTATCTGTTGTTGCGCGTTTTGTCGGTTTTTCCTGTTTAGAGGTAGGTTTTCTGTTTTGAGTTGGGTTTTTCATGATTTTCGATTCTTATTTTATTGTTATTGTCGATCGCAATTTTCGCTCCGTTCTTCAGTTTGCTGCTGATGATGGCCAGTATTATTTATTATAAAAATATAAGACTTACCCAAAAAAAAAAAACTTCATTTGAAGGTTATAGGCTATGAAGAGAGTGTAAAATGAGTGAGTAGACAGAGTATGGAAAAATGAAGTGTAGAAAAAAGGATAAACCAAACAAGTCATAAAGTTGACGCAAGACTATAATGAACAGACACGGGCCATTTTAAAAGATAATAAAGGCCCGAGCCAGTTTTTAGAGCTAACGATCTAGAAATCATATTTGGTAGATTTAATTCAATTTAATTCCTTTCACGTTTAAATCGTAATAGTTTTAATAAATAAATAAATGCACATACAGCGTCAACTTATCAATTATTTACATATTAATAAAATGATAAATGAAACACGGCGAAATGTATTGAGTATTTTTAACGTACGCGTGTACTTATTCACCTCTTTCCACGGAGCATCGAAGGGGAAAATGAAAGAACTTGCAACTTACGCGCGCGGTAAGGCCCCGTATTTTATACATCGTGAGAAAAATAAAATATAAACTACCGATAGAGGCGTGTAAAAAAAAGATGTAATGGGAGTAGTCAATGAGTGTTTACAAAATTTCTGAATGTTTGTATTTTCAGTAGGAGTCACTTACTCTAACTAAAACTATATATATATATATATATATATATATATATATACAAATATATACTCAGCCATTTTGGCCTCGTAAGGGGCTGTACCTCTTGACCTCTCTCTCTTACATTTCTGTCTCTTTCTCTTTTATGCTTTGTATAAAATGATCAAAATTTACAATGTAATTCTTAGGCTGGCTCCTAATAGATTTTATAACGACAAAATGTCCCAATTTTATTTAATAAAAAAAAAAAAAATACAACCGCTAAAAATAAATTTTTTTTGGTATATTCTACATATTTTACGCCCAAAAAAAAACAAAAAAAAATCGATATCTTTTTTTTGAACTGCGTTTTCACTGTAAAAACATCAAAAGTTACATTTCCATGGTAATTTGGCAAATTGATAGCATTTTAAGTGAATCGCCTCTGTTATACTAATCAAAAATAATAAGAAAAAAAAAATTATCTAAAGAGGCCATATTTTTTTAGGTTTTATGACAAATACTCATTGTTTATATTCACCAATTTTCATCGAAACCCACACTTTCAATTAGACAAATAATTAATCAAAATCGGTCTATATAAATATGAGTTATGCGCGAACAAACATAAAAAGAAAAAAAAACATACGCGACGAACGTATAACCTCCTTTTTTTTTGGTAAAAATTAAAATATAACAAACGTTATATAAAACTAGGACATTTTTCTGTTACACAAAATTGGGACATTTTTTCTAGTGGGGGCCGGCTTAAGGATTACGTTGTAATTAATATATACGGAAAAAGCTACGTAGGAAAGTTTTAAAGATGAAAAAGGGTAATGCAAAATAAAAGAATTATATGTAAAAAACGTCAACTAGTTCCGGAGAAAACCAGATTCATAATCGTAAAAGTGGATATTTAAGCATTGCCGCTATTGATCAAGTCGCCCAAAACTATAATTTTTTTATTCAGGTTTATTTATTTATTTATATCAAGTTTGAAGTTTGTACATAAGTTTATTATTTAGTCTCGCGAGATCGGCTTCGAAATCTAAATTATTTTAACCCGAAACCTTTATTTTCAACGAACAAAACGCTGTTTAAAATTATATAATGCGTACTTCAATTACCTCGTATAGGGAATGGCATTGGTTAAGTTTGTACTCCTTGTATTGTTGTCCAGTCATGGTCTCTTCTCCCAGGTGCTCGAAAGTTGTCGACTTTATCCGGTGTCCAAGATGAAATTAAACCAAATAATTGGCGCCCTTGCTGGAATTTCGGGCACAGAACTATTTTCGGTACCCAGTGGTTGAGTTTTCAAGAACGACGATGGAATCAGTTCTTCGTTATCGCTAGGAAACGTTGATCCGGAATACAGCTTAAACGTCGTTTTGTTTATCTTCGACTAACAACAGAAATATCTCATTCGAGTATCTCGCAGTTTTCTTTTCGGCGGGAAAATAAATAAATAGGAAAACAAGCGGATACTGTCACTGTTGAAAATAATTATGTAGCACTCTAGTAATTTTACTTCTTCAAATAAATCACTGTGATTCTGACGTGGTAAATCAACGCGCGCGCAGTCGACGTCTGCAGTACACTAGGTAAAATGATAACTGTTGCGTATTATATCGTTCGTTCCAAACGGCGCTGCATTTCTGTTATCGGTTCACACGTACGTACTTCAATTGTTCCGTTTGTGTAACAGTACACCATACACGGGACCGGCAAATGACTAGTTAGTGATTAGTGAGCATGTAACGTCGGGGATATTGCGAAAATGATAATGTGATAGATAAGAAGCTGTGAAAGATGGTATCAGCCTCAGTAACAGTAGCAGAATAGAAATGTGCCTCTTATCGACTTTCTGTTTTCTTATGAAATGTTTTTTCTTATTTATTTACCTTCGATAAGGTTTAAGATGTTGTTAGACCGGAACGACCCCGGCTGATTGTCCGCTATTTACTAAAACCTATGTAAATGTTAGCTCGGGAAATATATTTCGAAATAGCTTAATTGAAATTATAGCGGACGCGACATGAAGAGCAAGATTCTCAGGTGACAAATTTAAAAAAATCATTTCCTTTTTCTGCCGGTTATTTAAATCAGCGTGCGAATCGGAAACCAAAAAGAAGGCGACATTGTGTTTTTAAGAAAAAAGGAAACAAGAAAAAAGTTCAAAAGCTGCCTTTATTATTTTAATATCGATATATAACTCGAGCTAAATTACTACATTCTGCGAATCAGTTTCTTCTTAAAAATTAACGTGTTATCATCGGATGCATCTAATAGGGATCTGTTATTTGGTCTGCAGAATTTACTTCTAAAGTATCGCAAAATTCGGTTTCCATTCTGTTTTACAATTCCTCTGCCCGTTATTTAATTTTTTTCCTTTATCTCAATTCGAGGAAGTATGCTGACCAATCGTTCAAACATCATAACTAAATGAAATGTTTTGTGTCATAAGAGACTGTTTATTTAATACGTAAGTGATATCAGTGAGGGATTGGGGGTTATATCAATTTTTTATGACGTAAGATTTACTTTTTTCGTAATTGCCAGCTAATTGCATTTCTGATTGGCTTCTAAATCATGGGCTGCTTGTATTAGCGTTGTTTTTTTTCTCTCTCTCTTTTTTTTTATTGTAATTGATCTTCATAACATTCTTAATTGTTACAAATTAAATGTAAATTCGTTTTCCAGATGTAATCGTATGTCCATTTATTTCACTCGACATTAAGGTACCTCATGTATTACGTAAGACTAGCGAGAAGGAGGCTTATGTATTTTCTTCTTTTTTTTTTTTTTTATTTCATCGTTGCGCAGCGGGACTAAAAGTAAGAAAAACTGTCTCATGTAATAAATGAAAGGGCGCCCCAAAAACGTAAGAAATATTTTTCTTTCAGAGAGCATTCAAAAAGTCGTGCTTGCCGAGAGATTAAATCTAACGAGGAAATTAGCTCATACAACGTATGAGGCAGACTTCAGTTCGTTGTTGTTACTCTCATCAGAGCCAAATGCGATTATACGGCTTAGCTATTTATTCTTCGACAACAAGGACCGCACTCCGCCACTCAACGCGACTCATCATGCTGCCTTACAATTAGCGAGCGGATCTTTTCGTACAAAACTTTGTACAAATTTATATTTCTTATACAATATGAACTTCCGCCCGACCTGTATCGCACGACTTCTACTGTTCCTAGCACGTACCCAATCGCTAGAGCAAGCGCTTCTAAATTCCCACCTATAAGCGTAAATCATCGCGTGCGTATTCCGCCAAGTCCATAGAGTACCGTTGTCGTCCGTTATCGATAAAACTGAACCGGATAGCAAAAAAACATCGGGCCATAAAAGAAGCAGAGGTTGCGGAATAATGCCGTCGATGGAAGGAATTACCCGACACAAATCAACTCTGATCCATATTCGAAGTCCTATATTCAGCATATTTGCCGGCTATCGTCGGAAAACCGACGTCCTACTCCTTCGTCTTTTTACGAGACATTACCCACCGCAACTTACTACCTAAGGAACCTTCCCCTGTATGTTCTCTTCGCTACTATCCTTGCACTCTTCTTAAATGCCCCCTCGTATCTTCCGCTCTGAAATCTTTTGTCTTTTCCGCCAACATTGTGTTCCATTCTCCTCTGCACTCCTCATCGTATCCTTTTTGAATTCTTAAAGGACGTCAGTATAACATCGAAACTATAACTATGCTACTACGTATATGAGCAAATTAAACTATCGGCCTTTGTAGCTGTTTATGGTACGGGTTATTGTAATTCGCATGACAGGAGGTTAGCAGTGAACATAAATAAATCAAAGATAATGCATATTCGAAACATATCCAAACATGCTACTCATGAACCGCGGATTATCATCCACAGTAGCGAATGTGTCCATGATTTATATTTAAGGAACAACAGTCCAGTTTGCGCATGTAAACCATTAGAAAAGGTGCAGGATTTTAAATATTTAGGGGTTTTTATAGATAGCAATATGAATTGGAAAAAACATATACAAAATTTAAGTGTAAAAATCAGACAGACCATTCCAGCATTATATATAATATGAAACAAGTACTTCCATATGAAACACTAACAATTTTTTTTAACGCAGTGATAATGTCTAGGATATTATATGGTATTCAAATATGGGGAGAAGCGAAGAAATCACAACTTAACAAGATAGCGAAATTGCAGAAAAGATGTTTAAAATTACTGCTTCCTCATGGGGGGCATAATAATTCAACATCATCATGGTGGAAGGTAAACAATGTGATGTCGCCAAAAATGTATTATTATTATTATAGATTATTGGAGCTCAAAACCAATAATATCAGAATACCATCAAGACCTAAAATTAAAGTTACGAGAGATCGAAATACAAAATACTTTATTCAACCAAGGGGGACCAATTTAAGGATTCATAATACACAGCAGACAGTACTAATTAAATTACTACGGGAAATTCCAAGTAATATATTAAAGGAGAAAAGATTAGGTGTGTGGAAGGAAGACGTAAAAAAATGGCTGATAGATTGGTGTGCAGATTAAGAAACTTTTGAGGATTCTTCTATTTGTACTACCATGTCGGTGACTTCTTTATTTCGTAAATTAGGTTCCTAAATTTCTCTTTGTTCAGCACAGGAACTACAACAGGTGCATGTAGATGATTTTCAATAATGTAGCGGAAAAGATCTTTCTTTTACATTAGTGGGAATGATTGTTTTGAGTGTGACTGGTTGGTGATGTATAGGTACTAAGTGTGTAGTCATATGAAGTTACTATACTAAATTAATTAAATTACTATAGTGATAAGAAATATTATTTTAGATGTATTGAAATGTTATTAGTAAATTGTAAATTTATGTCAAATAAACGATAATGAGGGTGACGGGAACTCACGAAACGGGCAAAATTGCCTTGTGAGACCCACAACTTTCTTATTTAAAAATAAAAAAAAAATAAAAAAAAAAAATTGAAATAAAATAAAATTTTTATTTTTTCCATTTTACATCATATTAATCAGACGGAATTACTTCAGTTTCATAAAATTTGATTCTAAATTTGTTTCTTATGAAAAAAAAAAAAAGAAGAAAAATATGTTATCCTCAAGAACAACACGAAATTTAAAAAAGAAAAATTCTCAAACTTCTTTTATATCTGCTTAATTTCATCGGTAACAAGAACGATACAGTATATCCTTCCTTACCGCCATTTGGATGATTTTTCATGACCTCTTCTTATTGGTCTTACCTATAATTTTAATTTTTCATAGTACTCTTAAATATTTCTAAGACTCTCTGGAGGCCCATACGACTCCCGTTGAGAATCACATTATCGGAACAAGTATTTCCGAACACACCCGGACGTTGTCACATATGGTAGCAGTTCTTACAATCGGCACTGCTTCTGCTGAAAGAAATTTCTCGACTTTAGGAAGATTAAAAACCTATGTTAGAAATGAGAAAAAAAAACCTATGGGAGTTGCTTTAATATATAGAGTCAGTCCCATAAAACACTGTTAAGTAGAAAATTTGTTTTTCAGCCGTAATATTTAAACAATGTATTCCGTTTGTTTTTCATTTGTTCCGAATAAACAAACTAGGTCCAATCATATGTATTTCTTTCGCTTCCCTAAAAAGAGAGAAATTTCCCTTTACGTCACTGTGTATATATACACATGTCTTTTAAATTGTTATCGGCACTACGATTGGTTTAAAGATTTGAAAATTATTACGCCAACTACGTTGTTGGAAACGGAACATTTTGAACGCGAAAGAAAACTCGGGAAAATTAAAAAGAATTAAAGAACCAAAAAATTTTTGAAACCTTGACAGATACTGTAATACATACTTTCGGCTTTCAAACTGAAAAAGGACGTTCGTTCAATGTTTACTGCTATCGTGACAAAGTTAAAATTGTTCCGTCTGAATCATGGCTCGAAAATCTTAAAAAATTATTTTTGTCAGTCACGGGTAGACAATTTATGAATTAAAAACGGAATTAAGGTACAACGTAAGTCAATAGAACGTTGGTAATGAGACGATTTCAAGTAGCCAATCAGGAACGAGTTTTTAGTCGTGTGACCACTACTGGAAAACCGCGTGCAAGAGCAGAGGTTAACCGATTTTTTCGATCGAACGCGTAAAACAAACTTTTCGTTTGTTTTTTTTTTTTTTTATTTATTTTAACCGAGCTTGGGAAGTACTCTCAGCTCTCTTCCTCATCCCTGATGTGCGTAACGAGAAATTCGAAACTAAATTCTAAAAGTAGCTCAGATGTTCTACCCGGGTAGTTCCGAAAATTTACCTTACCCCCTCTTCTCTTTCTCCGATTGTGCAAGGTCGAGTTTGTAAGTATCCAAATTTTGGCGCAAGTACACTATTCCATCGTTCGAAATTAATCCTTCCAGTCAGCTATGTAAGGACACACACTCGCGCCTCCACGCATGCCACCTTCTATTGATTTCTCATAAGGCAGCCGTTTTTTCACTGAGAATCTTCTTCTTCTTCCTTAAACCCCCGAAAGGGCGCTGTGATGTTATGAAACAGCCGCGTTCGTCACCATCCTCCATGCTAAAGCCACAGGTCTGTAATTCATCATCTGATGTAAAGCGAATACCCTTTAGATGTCTCTTCATGTGTTTAAAGAGGTAATAGTCGCTGTTGAACGAATTGTTTTATCGATTTTTCTACGCAATTCACCTGTGTTTGGCAGTTCCGGACGACCCGGACGATCCCTGTCGAATAAGGTATCCAATCTTTTTTCGCTTCACAAGCCCAATTGCGCACAGCACTAATGTCCATCACGAATTCACCATAAATAACCTTTAAACGGTCGTGAATGGCCTTTGGTTGAAGTCCTTCACGGGTTAAAAACTCGATGACTTCCTTCTGCTTGTACCGATGCTCACTACTTCGTTTTACGTTTTCTACCATATTTAACGCGAGAACACACGTAAGCCTTCGAAAACACATCACTAGAAACTAGATTCCTCCCTTTTTCCAGTGAATACATGCGCGACACTATATCTGTTCGCAGTGCTGAGATCTAACGGTGGAGGAATTACTTATTAAACAACTTATGTATCTTTGTTAGACTGTGTTGAGAGAATGAACACAGATCTCTTGTGATTGATCAGGAGAGTGATGTATGTAGTGGGCGGTTTCGTCGAGCTTTTGACGGGTTTGTAATTGTTGATAATGAATAGTATAATAACAAAAAATAAAATGTCAGCGCCGGTGAATAATATTAAGAAAATTGCGGAAGAAATATATCTTAAAGAGAAACTGGAAAAATATAATGTAAAGATGTTAAAAATAAATATAATTTGTTAAAAAATGAAGGGTCAAGTCCATCGCAAGTACAGCAGTTGTTGTACTGGAACCGATTACAAAGCCTTTATCTGATATTAAAGAGACTTTCTAAAACCGAAAAGTGTTAAAGAAAATTTAGCTGTCTCTGTACCCATGTCCTCTGTAAAGCGGCGCAAAGTGTCTAACGCTGTTAAAAGAGGAGTAACTGGAATTGGTTCGTGAGGAAATTGACAATGAATTCGGATCCAGCATGACTGGAATAAGTCCATTTCGCACTGACGGAGATGATCACAAATCAAAGGATCAAATATATATATATATATATATATATATGAATTAATCCTATCGCGCATGAGTGTATAATGCGGACAATATCAATTTCATGGAATAAAAATTGCGGAGAAATATATATATATATTTTTTTTTTTTCTGTGGGTCTCACAGGGCAAGTATGCCTGTTGTGTGAGTGCCCAACGCTCTTATTATCGTTTATTCAGATTGAACACATTACAAGTTTCATCATGTTTAATATATAAATCGAAAAGGAATCTAAATTAATATATGTCTAAGTAAATATATATAAAAACATGCGCATACATGCATTTATTCTAGATACTATAGAATACATAAAAATAGATTCTATATTCAACTCGCATACATGATCTTCTTTAAGAAATACAAGCAGAAAAGTAACGAAAAAGGAACGACGCAAAAACAAACCAAAGAAAAACAGAAGAAAAATTATAATCAAATAGATGCATAACTGAGCTAGATAAATGGAAAAATTCGGGACATAACTTGGTTTCTATTCTTTGCACTATTCTTTCAGCCACTTCACTACTTCCTTTTTCCACACACCAATATGCTATTTTCGCTTAAAATATGATCGGGGATATTACTGATTAATTTAATTAAAACCGAATAATCACCTGTGTTATCAATTCGTAGATCCCCCCCCCTAGAATAAATGTAATATATATTATTTTGATTTCTTGTTATTCGCGTTTCTTGCCTGGATGGTAACTTTATATTATTGATATTTTAATATTCAAGTAATCGATAATAGTAATAGTACATCTTGGGAGACATTTCATTATTTTTCTTTCAAAGAAAACAATCGTGTGGAAATTCCGATATGGTTCAACGCATTTACTATCATTAGAGACAAATGTAGATAAGAACGAATTGATTAACGCAATATGAAAAAATACTACAATTTACAGGACTTCACTTGCGTGCTACTGGAGCGTTAAAGTTCACTCCAAATCTGAAATAAAGGAATATAATTCGTTCATTGTCTCGAACTAACTCGCATCGTTGGAGAGGTTATTACAAAAATTTTCTCTCTCGCCAAAAAATTTCTCGTGCAGTTGGAATAAGTCTTACGTGGTCTCGAACTGAGTATTAGAATGATTCGAAAGAGGTGGTTGAACGTTTATACAATTCCTACAAGCGTCTAAACAAAGTGGAAATACGAATGTAGGTAACGAGATTCAGTCGATAGAGGAGGAGCCAGCTGAAGAAGGATACATTCAGTTACTTTATTGATTGTTAGCACTAATATTAAGAAAAATGTCGGCAAAACAAACATCCACGTCAAAAAAATCGATATATCGCGACATAGCTGATGAACTTCATCAACCTACAAGGAAACACGATATCGAACACGGTGGATGCAACTGTTCGGATTAAACGGTTTATGGCAGACCGATTTAATTGATACGACGTAATATGCGCGATTTAATTGAGGACATAAATTTATTTCAGTTGTAATAAACGCATTTTCGAAATACGCTCAGACAGTTCCTGTGAAGGGGAAAAAAAAAAGCGGCCCAATGATAACTGCTAAAGGGCTAGAAAAATTTTTATCCGAAGGTGGTGCTGAACCTTCTAAACATTTACAGCCAGATAAAGGGGGGAACAGAGTTTTATAATCGGCAAGTGCGAGCTGTTCTAAATCGCTATAATAATTACTCTAATGTTTACGATATTATTCACTGTTCACCGTTTAAAGTGAGTATTGTTGAACAGTTTAATCGAACGATAAAGAATTACCTATGGAAAGAATTTACCGCTAATCGAAATAAACATTAGCTGTCTGTATTATTTCAGCTTACCGCAATATATAACCGAAAAGAACATTGTACAATGAAATTTGCATCTGCGGACGTGAATAAACACGTGTTGAGAAGAATGTTGCAGAGAACATAGCGGAAGTATGTGTGGCAACACTACCATTGTTTCTATTTTCCTAAACACTATGCGAAAAATTTTGAACCTGACGATGTTGCGCGTATTTATAAGGTTGAAAAATTATCAGAGAAACTCCTAACTGGACCGGAGAATTATTTACTACAAATCTTAATGAATTCTACCTTCTCCATGACCTATATGTTAAAAGATAGAACTGGTAAAGCGCTATGTAGTATACTTTTTACGCGGAAGAATTACAAAAAAAGCGTCTTAAGCTGATGTACACTTTGTTGAAATTCGACGTAAAGGAACAAGATCATTAGTTAAGTGGCTTGAATTTCCCGTTTCAGAGAATTCGTGAATCCGTAATAGTGTATATTGGTAAATACTTAATCAATGTAGTTATGCCCCTCCGTAAGAGCGAAAAATATATGCCTGACGGTGGAAATGCTGAAGGAGCAACTATTTAATTAAATTCTAACGAAAACTAATTTTAAAGGAAAACGTTTATTAAACGTTAGCACGATATATTAAAATTTAGCAAACAGATAAAATTTCTCCTGTACTCTAATATTATTAAAATAGCAATTATGGGAAAAATTTATTTAGCCAGCGATCATTTTAACATTTTAGGTACACGAATAATTAATTTTGTAAAAGATGTGGTCCGCCTTATGACATTCAGGTGATATTCGAGCTTCTTTACATGAAATAATTATGAATGACGTTCAAACGAAGATCGATAGTTTTAGACAACTAATTATAGAGAAAAGTGATGTGGAATTTTTGAAAAATTAGTACAAACACGATGAACTCAGTAAAGGTATTAGTAATTTTTAAGTCTGGTAGGAATAAATATCTTTCCAAATTGGGAAGTATAAAAGATCGGGTGAATACTCTTTCGAGCGAATTAACCGCTGTAAAAGAATCATTAAAAGAACAGGACGGTGAAATGAAAACAAGGACCACAACGTTATAAGAAGAATTAAAAATTCAATAATAATATATACAAGGGCGTCGCCAGCCGATGAGCCAGGGGGGGGGGAGATGATAGAAAAAGGATATGAGGTATAGGAAAAATACAATTTATAATTTGTAAAGGCTTTTGACGAAATTGCAGAACGATTAAATACTGCGATAAAAACTGCAAATAATACGACTGACGATAATACAAGTACACAAAATGTTTTGACGCTGTGCTTGTAAATAACAGAGGAAAACTCGATAGATTACAGAAAAGTTTTCCTAGAGAGTATTATTGGTTTGTAAATAATTTTTATGCGCAATTATTTACCCTACAAAGACGAGTGCATCAGCGTGTTACTTCAGAATCTGAGAAAAACTGAGACTGTTATGATTATAAATGTGCATGTATAATATACTGTAAATATAGAACTTTTGTTTTTATTTTGTTTTTGCCATTAATTTAAGGATATGAAATAGTGCAATTATACTCGTAAGGCCACACTACATAAAAGTGTAAAATATATATCTAAAGGAGAAATTGCGGAGGTTGCTACTGCTGAATAGGATTCGAGCGGAAATTATAATTTTAGAGGAAAACAGTTCCTAAGCACTGTAAAGAAAGACTCGATTGAAATTGAAGTTATTTCGTGTAAACGATTAAAATCTATTCTCGCGTTAGTAGAAAGCGATGAAAAGATAAGAGAATTATCGGTCAACGTGCAGGAATTAAAAACAAATACTGCAGAAGTAATAACAATATCAAAACAAACAATAAATAAATTAGGAGGAAATTTTTTTGTATAGGAGGAAAAAATTAAAGTTTTACGAAAACAAATGGATGAGATTATTAATGATGAAAATGTTCTTGGAGAGAGATACTGCGAGCGATTTAGCACATCGGCTAAATGAGCTAGCAAGAAACACGACGCGTATGTTTGCTTGCGCGATTCGGAGAAAAAAGAAACAGATAAAGGACAATGCCATATAAATCTGTAACGCTTAGAAATGTTTGAAAAATTATTCGAACGATCGTCTTGCAGAATTTGATATTGAAATATCAGATTAAAAAAATTAAAAAAGTTAATACTATGCGCGTATAACGAAATAAAATGACTAGTTTTGTATAAATTACATGTATTATTATTGTTATTGTGTAATATATAACCATGCACTACACAATGTAATTTTAATGTGAAATACAATAAAAAATTATTTTTTATAGTAAAAATTTATTTACATATTGAACTTATTTCGGCAACTATCATCGTCGCATCCGATACTATTAAGGTGTTCATAATCCGTATATTTATCGCATCTAGACATAACCAGCATCATATTTCACGTAATAGGGCTGCATCCGCGTCAATTTACTTAATGAAAGGTTTGTTTCACGCGTTTGAGATCGAGAAAATCGATCAACTTCTGCTCTTGCACGCGGTTTATCAGTATTGGTCTCATGACTAAACACTCGCTCCTAATGAGCTACTATCCCAGATGTGACATCGTCTCATTACCAACGTTCTATTGACTTACATTGTACCTTAATTCCGTTTCTAATTATACATCGCGGGGAAAAGTCATAAATTGTCTACTCGTGACCGACAAAAATAATTTTTTAAGATTTTCGAGCCATGATTCAGACGGAGGAATTTTTTTACTTTGTCACGATAGCAGTAAACATTGAACGAACGTTCTTTTTCAGTTTGATAAAGCATTACAGTACTTATATTAAGCGTCAAGATTTCAAAAATTCTACATTAAGGTACCCCATGTATTACGTAAGATTAACAAAAGGGAGGCTTCTGTATTTTCTTAGTATTTTTCTATTTTTATTGATGGGTGGTCGGTCTAAAAGTAAGAAAAATTGTCTTACGCAATAAATGAAGGGCCCCAAAGACGAAAGAAATATTTTTCTTTTTTTCACTTAACATTTATCCGATTATCAGTCAGAATTACTTCAATTTCATACAGTCTGCTTTAAATTTGTTTCTCGCAAAATTCTCAAAATTTTATGCTGCTTAATTTCATTAGTAACAAGAACGATATACGGTATTCCTTACCACCACTTGGATTTTTTTTTTTTGGAAATACATTTTTTATGGCCTCTTACTGGTCTCACCTTTAATTTTAATTTTTCCTAGAACTCTTAAATATTTCTAAGACTCTCTGGAGGCCCATACGACGCCCGTTGAGAATCACATTATCGGAACAAGTATTTCCGAACACACCCGGACGTTGTCACATATGGTAGCAGTTCTTACAATCGGCACTGCTTCTGCTAAAAGAAATTTCTCGACTTTAGGAAGATTAAAAACTTATATTCCGGACATAATGTCCTTTTTCGGCTAGAGCAGATGTAATATCTCGCACTGAAACAGCTTAACTGCTGGGCTACCGCACAACCCAAAGGTTCTTTATAATTATTGAAAATTTTATCGGTCATCTTTCTAAAATAAAAATAAAAATTTTTGGAGAAATAAAGTATATTCCGTACTAAATATATTGTTTATAAAACTACATATTTTTTGTCATTGTTCTTTAAAAAAGAAAACAACAAAGGAACTATGTAAATTTCTAAAGTTTGTCCGTTAAAAGGATTATAACCAAAAAGCAACTTTTATTCGACTCGTGGAAACGTTTACGAATTAAGTAAAACTTTTTCCACGAAATGATTTCTTTTTAAAAATTTTTCTACAATTCAAATGCAGTTAGTTCGAAAATTTTATAGAAGTTATTACTTGCACACTATAGATACGTCTAAAGTAATACTTTTATTCACTTGATGGAAACCTATCGTTTTCTAGCTTTAATTCGTATATAATAATGGAAATAACCTATTACGGTTTAAACAATTGCTTATTTCTTTTCGCTTTATTTTTTCAAGACAATCACGTTTCAAAGTAAACATTTATCGACCCGCACGCCTCCTAAAGATTATAAAGGGCGAGAATATAAACCGGCATTTAAATTAAAATTAAGACTTTCCAGCTGAACTTTAATTTATTCTTAGAATGCTGCGTATTAAATGAGTTGTTAATGACATCAATTTAATTTTAAGGAAATCTTTTTCAAATAAATTTTTTGTCTGCCATAAGCCAACTAGCTCGATTAATTGTCATCAATGCGATATTAAAATGAACATAATTAAAAACATAAAGGTGAAATAATGACTAAAGAAGAAGATGTATATTAAGCCTAATTATACCACATTTGTGTGTTATCTTAGAATCTTTTTAATCTGACGAATTACTTTATAAGCAGCAGCAGTTAGACGTTATGAATGAGTCTGTTATCTGCCATTTGGTTATATAAATTGTTTGTTATTTTCCTTCTTCCCTTTTGTTGTAATCGAGATCACGCATGAACGTGATCAAACCGTTTTGTTAATAGCACACTTTTACCTTTGTTCTCAAAACTATTAATTATAATACGTGTCCCGCTGTAAATATTGCGTAAAACAGGTGGCGATTCTTTATCATTATATAACGTACATACGTAAATGCCCTCTATATTCAAAATCTACTAAAAGATCTCCTTTTAACTGTTCCCACAAAACTTTATGACTGAATTGAAATATTATAAAAACTAAAAACCTGTTTGGATCTATTTGTATAAAATAAATATAAAATTACTGTCAATTATAAATTTAGATCATTTTTTATTTTAAAGCTAAAAATGGTAATAATTAGTGGTAAATTATAATTTTTATGAATAAATTTACTCTTTCTTTTTGCACACGTGCTTCTGTTAGTTTTCACAATGCGTTCATACATATTTTACATTTAACCATTGTTCGCTTTATAACATAAAATTATTAGCTTTATAAATATCGATTTCAAAAGGTAATTTTAAACAACTTTGAAAAACTAACAGTAATCGTTAAATTTTAAATTAAATATTGTTCATATCCAGTCATAATAATAATAACAATAATATCTAATAATAATAATAATAATAATCAAATCAATTTATTATTATTACTGCAAAAATTCCACAAATGCGCTACGTAGCGCGAGTAGTGGAAACAAAACGTAAATTAAACATAATATCTACAAATTAAGTACGAATACAGGGATAAACGCAAAAATAAATACAAAGCAAAGGAAGAAATATGTAAAGATAAAGGTTTAATTAGGGATATTCAAAGCAACGTGAAACAAAATCTATACGTTTTAATTTAAAATAAAAAAACTATTAATAAATTATTATTCTTAAAAATAAATTTAAATGTATTAACAGATTTGCAACTTACATATTCTAAACTGATACATATATATGTATATACCTTTTCGCACATTCATCTCCTCTCCTTTTTTCCTTTTATCTTCTTGTTTTCCAAAAAAAAAAAAATGTTTAACTATCTAATGTTTACAATTTACACTTATGTATGCAGGCCTGGATTTAGGGGAGGGGGTCTAGGGGGCTGCAGCCCCGAGCTCCGCCTTATAGAGGGGCCCCAAGAGACGCCCACTTCCGGCATGTAATAAAAAATTAATCTATCATTTGTCATATACATCAAGTTTTTTTTTAAATGAATAGAATTAAATTTACATGAGCAAGTGCATTTTTTAATACATTTATTTGTTAATAATTTTGTATCCATTTTTATTTCTTTCTAGAGGAGGAAACTTCGTAACAGAAAATTTCGAGTTTCGTAAAAACGTACCAGAAATTTGTTTTAAGGTACAACGAGTGGAAATCTACGTTTTTAGGAAATGTCTGTATGAATGTGTGTGCGTGTGTACACACGCAACACACGCACACACACTGTCCTATTATACAAATCTTTGGTTAAAATTTGCTGAAAAATTCATTGTTTAAAATTATATATATATTTTTTTTGGCATTGAAAATTCTACCCATTGTCTATATGATATTTAGTTTTGTTTACATTAATAATTACATTTTAATTAGTGAATTCAAAATAATATAATTAAATTCAATTAAAGAAAATTTAGTTATTCTATGAAACCGATAATTTTGTCACTTTCGAAAAGGGCTCCTAATATTTCCATAGCCCCGGCCCTATCATACACTTAATCCGGGCCTGTATATATATATATATATATATATATATATATATATATATATATATATTATACATAGTACTATATGCAATACTAACTCAACAACAAATATAAAACAATTTCATTATTTATATACCTACTCACCCTCAACAAATTTGAAAGCCTGATTATAATAATTAAAGTAATAATAAAACTAATAATACTAATAATAACAGTATAGTAGACCCGGATTAATTTTATGATAGGGCCGGGGCTACCGAAATATTAGGAGCCTTTTTCGAAAGTGACAAAATTATCGGTTTCATAGAATAACTAAACTTTCTTTAATTGAATTTAATTATATTATTTTGAATTCACGAATTAACATATAATTATTAATGCAAACAAAATTAAATATCATATAGACAATGGGTAGAATTTTCGATACCAAAAAAAAAAAACATGTATATATAATTTAAAAAAATGAATTTTGCAGCAAATTTTAACCAAATATTTGCATAAAAGGATAGTGTGTGCTCGTGTGTTGCGCGTGTACACACGCATATACATCCATAGAGATATTTCCTAAAAACGTAAACTCCTACTCGTTATACCTTAAAACAAATTTCTGGTAAATTTTTACGGAACTCGAAATTTTACTATTACGAAGTTTCCTCCTCTAGGAGGAAATAAAAATGGATACAAAATTATTAACAAATAAATGTATTAAAAAATGCACTTGCTCCTGTAGAGTTAATTCTATTTATTTAAAAAAAAGTTTGATGTATATGACAAATTTTTTATTACATGTCGTAAGTGGGTGTCTATTAGGGGCCCCTTTATAAGGCTAGGCCCGGGGCTGTAGCCCCCCCCAAATCTATGCCCGCAGTACAGTTAATAATAATCTATATATATAAAAGAAGTCTGGTTAGTTACACCTCTTATAACTCAAGAACGGCTGGACCGATTTTCATGATCTTTGATTTGTTGGATTTGTCTCCACCCCGAATAGCAGAATATGAAATCAGAAAAAATATTTATGAAGAAAATTCTTTTTTTTTGCTGTTTTTGGCAACCGTAATTTTTGGATTTCATGGAAGGGTTTCTGTGTTTTGTTTTATATTTTGAATTTCGCTTGTAAAGGGTTATCCGGTGATGAGTTATGAATTTTTTAAAAATGATTTTTGAGGTCGTTCTAAATTCCATATTACATATTCTAGACGGTTTCTTGTCACCCAGTGTAATCGTTCAGCTTAAAGTTGTAAATTGTTATAGATAGCAGTTTAATTGTAATTTATGATCCAATTCTGAAAAGTCAAACCGTTTCCGAGCTATTGTATAATTGAATATTTTTGTCGTTTGTGAGCCATCCTATTGGGTTACACTGATTTTTGTTATTAAGGCCAATAATGCCTTGCTGCCATGTGAATTACATTCATTTTAATGTAATTAAAATACTTTTCATTTTGATTTTTTTGTGCATTTATTGAACTTAATTCATTTTGAGTATTAATTTTATTTTAATAAAATACTAAATTTAATTCAGCTAATAAGTTAACACAACATTTATTTTCTAAGGTGGTACGAAGTTCGCCAGGTCAGCTAGTAATAATAATAATAATCAAATCAAATCAAATTTATTTACATGAAATAAATTAAAACTAAAAAATTAATGTAACCGCGAATGCACGAACTGCGGAGTATACACAGGAGTTGCCTAGGTCAAATTTGCACTTATTATTATACAATATACTACCACATAAAAATTTGCAGTGCTCAGTGTTTTGACCAACGTTTACACACAACTACTTCGAGTGTTTCACATCAACAAAAACGTATACTTACAACCATAATATTACACTTATCATTAAGAATATGGACATGTGTTAAAATATGTAACTTAATTTTTATCAAAGCAGTCAATCAAAAACATTCATTCATATACACACATACAGACACCTATATCCGATTATACAGTAAGCTAATATTAAAACTAAAACTAAATCTGTTACAATTGATTGAAACCCCTACATATGTGACATGCTGTTTTTGATAGTTGCTGTACTTACCATTACTATTACCTACTATTACTATTGCTGTTATTTATTTCTGTTAATTATTATTATTATTACTGTTATCAATACTCTTTCTTTTCTTTTTTTTTTTGGTTTTTCCCATTCTGGATATAACCAATGAGCAAGAATATTTGATATAATCTGTGTATAATCGGTTATAGTGTACTTATAAAAATATATGTTAGTTACAAAATCTTTGTATACAAGTGTGGTGAGTACTTAACAATAAATACAGTTTTTTCTTTTTATATTATACATAGGTTGTGAAAGAATGTAATGGTGATGTTGGTACATAGTCACTGTTACATTATATTTACTTTAATTAACTTAATTAATAAATGAAATAAAATAATATATATACAAGTGTGTATGTAAATACAAATTTCATAAAATAGCAGTGAAACTACAGTGATGGAATAACAATTAGAATTAGAGTTAAGTAAAGCATAAACATAAGATATTTACAGAGGCTGTCACTTGCTTTTGTAATTAGTTTGATTTTCATTGCTGAGTGGAAGTATTAAAGCATATTCCGAGCATTTTTATTATTAATTATAAGCGAAGTGTTAGAATTGATATTACGAAGAGCTTGTAGTCTGTCAAAGTTGGTGCAATCAAAGATCAGATGCTGGAAGTTATCAGGCGAAATTGGTCTACAGAGTAGGCAATTTGGGGAGTCGGTGAGTTTGAACCTACGCAAGTATTCACCAAAGTTTCCATGGCCAGAAAGTACTCGAGAATTAAAATATGTTATGTTTAAGTTTTTAAGCTGAATCCTATTTCTAATGTTGTGGAAGAATGTATAAGTTTTGAGGCCAGTGTCACGCGACTTTGCCACTCTGATGATTATGTCATTTATGCCGTCTTTTAATTTTTTAAAGGAAGGGAAGTCTCCTAATTGGGTAAGAGTATTATTGGAAGGGAGATATTGCGATGTTGTAACAAATTAAAAATTTTTAGTAATCCTATATTCTGAGACTGCAGCTCTGCTGATAAGGAAACTGTTATCATTACTATTGTTGTTATTATTATTACTGTTATTCGTGTTATTATTATTTCTGTTATTATTTTTTTAGTATGTATCATTATGAACAAGGGCGTCGCCAATCGATGAGCCAGGGCGGCGGCGAGATGGGTTGCCAGCCACCGGGGGGGGGGGGGGGGGGAGAGATGATAGAAAGAGAATATGAGTTACAGGAAAAATAAAATTTATAAGTTGTATAATTTTAATATTCTATTAAACAAGAATAAAATATCAATTAAAACATAATTTTCGTGAAATTATCCATGATTACGTGCCTATGAATGCTCATCATGGCCAGTTGATTAAAAAGTTTCAAAGCTCCAGGGGAGGGACAGCTGCCCCCTGCCCCCCGCTGGCGACGCCGATGATTATGAATAGGCTTTTAAATTTGGTGAAAGCGAGTATATTTAACATGAAACCGATGGGTTTAGTCATATAGCTAGCTTTATTTATAATATTATGAATGTTATATAAGAATTGTAGCATATATTAACCAGAAAGTATATATAATCACACAGGTAAGTGTTTTCTTTTCTTTTCTTTAAAAAATATAGCAAGTACATACACATATACTGGGTTCATAAACGTAAATAATGAATTGTAAATATAATATTGTAAATTTTTAAACTTTGTAATATTTTTTTTAAGAATACGTCCGTTTTGTTTGTATTTTCAACCGATAGATTCATTTAAATTTAACATTATCCACTACTCACGCTTTGCGGCGCATTTGTGGATTTTATTTTTTCAGTAGTAATAAAAATAAATAAATAAAATAAATTGAAAATTAATCTTTCAAAATGTATTTGAACAAAAAATTGGTAAAATTACAAATATTAAATGTTCCTTAGTATTAACCAACAAAGCAAAACTTCAAGAAATACCTTAGTAGAGCAGCTGCGAAAGCTACAAATTTAAAGAATAATAACCTAAGTGGCTACCTGAAATTGGGGAAGACCATCTGCTGTTATAGATAAATCACGTTAAGAAGAATTTCGTTTATCTGTTGATTATCAAGTTGGTGTTAATGAACGATTAACAGATGTGTATTTTAAAATTAAGGATTTAATCAACAACTTTCGTGATGCCCTTTATTTTTACATCACTGATCTATATCTAAGGCGTACTGTCACTTTGAAGTGAATGAAGAGTTTGCTGCAATTCAAACATTGACGACACCACAAGGAATTTTCCATTTTAACGGATTAGCCTTTGACAGTAAAAGTACACCAGCCGCATTCTGGAAAATTCTAGTTAAGGTTTTTATTAGTTTAGAAAGAATTATAAGTTACTTTGATGAGATTGTTACTTCATATCAAGGATCGATTGCATGCTTGTTTATTCTGTTGGTACGCTATGAAGATTTCAAGATATTTATGAAGACCGTATGTCCTGATTTCCTAGAATAGTCCTATTCATGATATCCACGGTAAAACCATTTTTAAATGCTTTTGGCACAAAAAATAGATGTACCCGTTTAGTAAAATAGCCGATGAAACTTTCAAACTTCCAAAACGCACTAGTTTTATGTTCGAGCATTCTTGAATAAATTTTGAATAGGAACGAAGACGTTTTCTTATAAACCTATATTTGAGGGAAGACTACGTTTTGATTTACAATGATCGAGATAGTTTTTAAGGCTCTCATGCAAAATCGGAGACAGAAAACTAATTTTAAAAGTAGCAATTTGCTACCACTATTGCAGATGAAAGAACGATATTTACGTTTGGATTGATTTATAAAATGAGAATACTAGAATCCCTTTTCTATGAAGTTGGAGAAAAGCACCTAAGGTGATTGATTGAGCTTAAGTGCGTAGAAAATTGATGTGTTTGGAAGAGGTGAACCAAGTATTTAAGATTAATACCAGATGGAAGAGGAATTAACTAAGAATATTTACCACTGAGCGGTAAAAAAATAAGAGATAGATGAAGTAGGAAGAAACTATGCAACATGATTTTGGAGGGAAGATAAGAAGAAAATTATTTTTAAAAGAACTGTCCGCAACGATTATAAGTTACTACCAAAAATAAAGCCTTTTTTTTTTCTTTTCTTTTTTTTTTTTATATAAATTCATAATTTCTAACAATTTTAATTAATCTTTCCACTTTTAAGTAATAATAATGTAAATTAAAGTAAATAAAAAAAAAAAATAATGCGTTTCGAAAAATTTGTTTGTTTAGCGAAACAAAGTCGAACATATTCTTCCGCGTTCGCCGCTTTCGACTACTGCGATACTAGTTTTCACTTAAATTGGCAGCACTATATTTAAGTGTACCGTGCTTGATTTTCTGATTAGATATTTTGCATTCTTCGCTCGAATGAGCAACTCTATAATAAATGTGCGCGCTGTGAAGGAAATTAATAACGAATTCATGCAGATGCTGACACAACAAAATAATATGATAAATGGACTAACACAAACGGTCGTATCTGTCTTCATAAACAAAAAATGAACTCTTTAAAAATTGTTATTTGGAATGTCAATGGCATTTCGCAACGCAAAACAGAAACAGAACTATATTTAAACCAAGAAAAAATAGATAGACTATTAATATCGGAGTCCTATATTACAGATGTAAGCTATTTTCATATTAATGGCTACTACTTCAGGCAGTTCAGTATGCAAATAGAAACATACGTAGTAATGTATTTGCAGTCTATTGTCCATCTAAACACAAACTTCTTAATCATCAATTCAACTCTTTCTTATGTACTCTTGGTAATACATACGTAGTTGAAGGCGACTATAATGCTAAAAACACGTACTGGGGGTCGAGGATGACTACACCCAGAGGCAGAGAACTCAAGAAATCATTGGATTCCAACGGATGCAGCATTGCAACGTGCAGATCGCCAACGTACTGGCTTACCGACAGAGAAAAAATTCCTGATTTACTAGATTTTTTCATAGTCGAGGGACTAGTTTCAAATTACATCATAACAGAATCAGAGTCTTTCATCTGATAATTCCCCAGTGATTTTCGCTTCTTCTTTTTGTCCTAATAATGTTTTTTTTTTTTTTTTTTTTTTGTAGGCGTGCTAACGGCATTAACTCAATAACAGGGAAAGCTAAGCTAAAAAACTAAATAGTTAGGCGACCAGAAATGGCCGCAACAAAGGACAGCAGTGCAGGCACCACAGAAGATGAAGGAAAGGAGAGGATAAAGGAAGCGTTATGGAGAGTAGGGAAACCTAATGACAAGAGCTGATCGTATAAAAAGGAGCGTTCATTACGAAGAGCAGGACACTCGAAGAAAATGTGATCAGCATCGCGTATACGAGAAAGATCACAATCGCAAAGAGAACAATAGGAAGAAGGCGACAGAGCAAATGGAAAGCGAGAGGAGGGGAGAAGAGAATGCTTGATCCGGAGACGAATTAAGGAGACAATAGAAGAGCGACGACCGAAAGGAATAGAATAGAACCAAGAAATCGGCTGAATACAACGGTAATGCGAATGACGATTAGGATATAAGGAGGGATAAATATCCCGCTAAAGTCTGCCGTGATTGGAGGCGGATAAGGAAAGGATATATAAAGAAGGGAAATGATTGAGGAATGAATCAAGGCGACCAGCAGAACGAGCCAAAGAATCGGTTGCGTCATTGCCATCAATTCCGGAATGACTGGGGACCTATAAAAAATCAATAAGAATAGAGCGAGATGATTGCAGAGTGGAGGTAAGAGAACGAATTGAGAGAATAATACTACCAGGGGAATGTGAAGGAGAAAAGGATAGGGCTTGAAGGACGCCTTTAGAGTCCGAAATAATGAGGAATTGGGAAAGATCGCTTAGAGAGGAAATAAAAGAGATAGCCTGAAGGATGGCGATCTACTCGGTAGAAAAAATAGTGCAGAAGAAAGGAATCCGGAAGGACTCGGAATTCCGAAGCGACGGGGCAATAAACGCACCACCGAAGCCGTCCTCGTTCCTGGAATCATCGGTAAAAATCAATACATGAGCAGGAAATGAGGAATTCAATAAATGAAGAAATTCATTGTTGACTGCACCGTGGGGGGAGGAATTGGCCCGAAGTGGACGAGAGGAAAATTTAATAGGCTGCCATAGGCTATTGAAGTCATGAAAGAAGTACGGGAAAGTGTTGTAGGAAAGGACAACAGGAGAAAAATTAGAAAGGCGGGTAGAAATGAGCGACAGGATTGGGATTTTATGAGGAGAAAAACGCCAGCAGTTTTTGATATATAGATAGGAGGAAATAAGTTTGGACGAGGAGATGGGAAGCCGTTTAATTAAGAAACGATACCCAAGCTGAGAACGGCGAATAAACAGTGGTTGGGTAACTGACTCTGATAGAACTGCGGGAATGGGGGAGAATTTCAAGGCTCAAATGCACAAACGGAGGCAAGAGTTTTGGATCGCGTCAAGTTTAGAGAGGAGAGACTTAGAGGAATTACCGTAGATAAAGGAACAATAGTCGAGCTTGAACTGGATGATGGCTTTGAAAAGAATTAGAAGAATAAACGGATCGTTTCCCCATCTGAGGGGAGCGAGAGATTTAAGGAGATTAAGTCTTTTAAGACGGGATTTATAGAGAAAATTAATGTGCTCATGGAATATGAGGTGGCTATTCAAAAAAAAAAAAGGCTAAGATAGCATATGGAATTGACAGCGGGAAAATGAATACCAGATACAATGATGCGAGTTAGAGCGCGGTTAAAGGAGCGAAGAGAAAAAATGATACAAGACGATTTGGTAGGAGAAAGGGAGAGGTGAAGAGGAGAAAGGGAGAGGTGAAGAGGAGAAAGGGAATTGTTAAGAATAGACGGTGAATTATTCAACTCATCAATAGCGGCGGACAGATTGTCAGCGGTGGAATAAACCAGAATGTCGTCAGCGAAGAGGAGGGAGAAAGAAGGAATAGGAAGAGAAGCGATATCAAAAGAGTAGATATTAAAAAGTGTAGGACTAAGACAGGAGCCCTGTGGGAGTCCACGATAAACGCATTTGGTGACGGAAAGGGAGGGGGGGGAAAGAATGCTATTAGCTGACGGCGAAATTGTGTTTGGCGACAAGAAAAAGTGTGATATTCGATTCCTGCTTTTTTACTTATTTATTTACGTTTTTTTTTTGAAATCTTGTTAACATAATTACCTTAAATATTATTTTCAAGAACACAAATAGGCACTTCTTTAGTAGTAAATGAAATTGCTCCATTCGTATCGATATAGAAGTAATCCAATGAGTATTATACGTGTTTACCATTACACCTCCATAGGTATTTCAAGTACTATCGGACATGGTTATACTCTTTTTTCCTGTTTCGTCCTTACAGGTTGCGATTAAAGGAAAGCAACTTCTACACGTTGTTGACAATATGTTAGTGGACCAGTTGAAATCGCAAGTGCACTTTTAGGAATGTTGGAAAAAACAGTGAGTTTCCGTTTGAATTATTAAAAACCCGTTTGTTGTTCCCGGTAACGATTAAGATAATTATGTCCTCACTTTTGAAAAATGCGTAAAATTTTCTTCAATACACCGTGCATATGTAATAAAGCAGTGGCGGATCCACCGGAGGGAAATAGGGGAGGGGACATTTCCCCCCCCCAAAAGATCCAAAGCCACTATGAAAAAATTTGTTATAACAGAGAAACTTAATTTATATAAAAGATTTGTATAATTTAATTATAACTAATATTTAATACTGTTCTCTTCGATCTTTTGCCTTTCTTATTTATTTTTAACTTTTATTTTATAATGTAAATGAAAATAGATCAAAGATAAATATATGTATTTTTTGTACTTGCTCACAAAGAAAGAATTCACATCGGATTACTAACAAAAATAAAAAAGAAGTAAAGTCTAGTAAAAATTCTATCTTTCTTACAATTCAAATTCTAAACTACCATTTTAGCTAGAATTTTATAATTTTTTATTTTTACCTAAAAATAAAATAAAATTTAAATTAAATTGTAATAATTATGTATTTTTAAAACATTTTTAAATTTCTAAAGAGGTCGTTATTTGATTTTCTTTGTGAAACAACGTATTTCTCAAATCTGCTGCCTACCACAGAGGGTATTACGTAATTATATAACTCCCCCCCCCCCCCCAATTTGCTCTGAAAATATCAAACCATAGGGCTTAAGCTACAAATTAACGTGTCTGAAATCAAACAAACCAAACAATATTCCACTTTTCACATAAAATAATGGCGATAAAATCACCAATGTGACAGAGAATCTAAACTACTCCCTGTCCTTCCTTTTTCTGTTAGACAGTATTGACAAAGACAGCAACAAACAACCGACTCCTCATGATACTTCCGCATAAAATAGCATTATAAAAAATTTAAAAAACAACAAAGCTGCTGGACCTGACAATATTACAAATAAGACACTAAAATTAATCCAAAAGGTCTATCCAAAACTTCTTCCACTCCTATACAAAAAAAGTCTTTTTCTTAAACTATTTCCCTTAACTCTGGCGCGAAGCAAATTCATAAATCAAACAAAGATGCAAATCTCATAAGCTCCTATCGCCCAATATGTCTTTTAAATACTGTAAGCAAAATTTACGAAAATCTATTAAAAAATAGGATAACTTGCTATCTGAACTCAATAAACTTTTTAGATAAAAGACAATTTGGATTCAAACAAGGTCTGTCCACAGAACATGCTGTGAATTATGCAATCAGCAAGATAGCAGCAGCCTTAAGAAAAAATCGAGTGTTCTTGTCATAGGAGTGAATATCAAAGGAGACTTTGATAACTGCTGGCATCCTACTTTATTTGACATTTTAAAATATATTCTGATCATAGACATGCCATTGGTAAGTACAATATATTGCTACCTTAAAAACAGACGTGTAACTCTTCAAATAGGTAATCATAGTGCAAACACTGAAACCAATAAAGGCTGTCCACAAGGTAGCGTTTTAGGTCCACTTTTCTGGAATATATTATTCAACTAAGTTCTACCGTACGACAAGAACGTTGACCTATGCGCATTTGTGGATAACTTACTATTCATAATAACGGACGATACAAATGTCAATCTCGAAAGAACAGCTAACAAAACGCTCGAGTTACTCGGAGCCCGTTTAATTAAGTGAAGCTTAATCTTTCAGTTAAAAAACGCTTTGTGTCCCTTTTCACAAACTCCCTGGAACTAAAAATGAAAAATATTAAAGTGCTTTACAGGGGGATCACTTTAAAAGTAGTCGAACATTTTAAATACCTACGAGTTGTATTAGACAATAAAAACTCCCCTTTAAACAACACACAGACTCCACCACATCTAAGTTGGACGCTAAATAATATCAATTACTAAAAGTGTGCAGAAATACATGGGGCTTTGATTACAAATATAGACTTGTGTTTTTCCAACACCTAAAAAAGAAAACCCTAAAGCAAAAAATCTACTCTATACAGCGTAAATACTTAATAAACGCCTGCAGAGCTTATAGAACAATTTCTCACAGCACCCCTGTTGCTCTTACGGGAGTCTTTTTACTAGACCTAGAAAATTAACTATAGATCAATCATTTTTACCATAAAAAACCATAAAAATTTTGAATATATTAACGATCATGTCTATCAAATAATGAATTTTCTGCTTCCAATAAATCCTCTTCAAAACAGTTCCTACATGCTAATCCACAATGACTTACATGTAAAAATGTCGCTAGAACAACTTAAAAGACACATTAAAAATTATATCACGTCCATATGGCATAACTCCTGGGAAACAGATACAGCAAGTCGGTATACCCACAGGCTAATCCCAAATATTAGAACAGGCTTATAGTTAACATCTGACTTTTACACTACCCAGCTCCTCACTGACCACAGACACTTCGGAGGTTACTTAAAAAAATAATACAAAATTACTGAAGACAACAAAAATGTGGATGTGGGGAAATTTAAAACGCCAATCATGTAATCTTTCACTGCAGTAAGTATGACGACATCAGACACTTCAATATAGGAAACCTCAATTTGAGCAATTTAACTTTGTCAACTAAATTTCAAAAATTCGCGTTTTTAGTTTTAAAACCAAAATTTACTGACAAAAATAACAACCTACGGAGTGATTTACATTACTCAATTGAATAAAAAACATTAACATAAAATCTACTCATTAACATATACGTAATTTTCAATATTAATACCCGGACAAGACAATCTAGAGCCTAAATGGTAGATCAAACTGAAATCAGTCACACGCGTCTTTCAGAAAAAAAAAAATAAAAATATTATTGTCTTTTAAATAAGTACACGATCCAGATCATGTAGCATTAAGTTTCTCAAGCCGGCTATTGTTTCCTTAATCAGACTAAGACTTGGTCATTATCTCCTTCTCTCTTCTCGTTTTTCCTTTTCTCTTTCACCCTCTCCCTTTTGTTTTCTCCACTCTACTGATCCTCCCTTTATATGCGACTCCAACCATATCCTTTTTGAATGTCCTGCTCTTTTTCCCGAGTGCTCTCATCTATACGCCGAACTCTTGGCGTTGGATCTTCCGACCCCTTTCAATGCTTCCTTTATCCTTTCCTTCCCATCTCTAGCCGTTATTCCCCTCCTACTCTCCTTTATACTCTCTATCTTCGATCGCCTCAGAATCTGAATTGGTGATCTAAGCTCATGTAGTTGAGTCAATGTTGGCACCGAACCCATTTAAAAAAAACAAAAAAAAAAAAAACCCGACATAAAAAAAAAATTAAAGTTTATTACTTAAGTTTTATTTTAAAAAGGTTCTAGGTCAAGATTAAGCCTAACGGCGGTGCTTGGCTTGGCGCCTTTGTACGCAAATTCGTATTGTAAAAAAAAACGCTATTGAAATACAGTTCTTAATCAAAAAAAAAATTTCCCCCCCAAAAATGTTTCTCTGGATCCGCCCCTGAATAAAGTGGTGTCCTTCGGGATCTTAATAAATATTCTAATTAAGAGCAGATTTATTTGACTTTTCTGTAGGCATATTTTTATGTGCATAGCTAAGCGCCTGCAAATACGATACGAGTATCAGTTTAACCTTTTCGGATAAAAAGAAGTGAAATAAAAAAGAAACATCAGCAGAAGGGTAAACAGAATTCGACGTTATCGCTCATTACATCAGTCGCTGTTATCAAAGGATCTGTGTGTTATACTTAGTATTGTTGCTAGGCTGATCAATTGATAAACCATTTCGCAGATGTCTTAGTACGCGCACATTGTGGCAATGAAATGGGGGCCAGATTGTTCTGTCAAATAAGCAAGCGGTAAAAATTAACCACAATAAGACTGTTATCAGTTAACGTGTTCAAGCAATCATAATTAAGACGATTAATAGCAAAAGAATCTAACTGAACTTTAAAGCCACTTACCTCGCGCGGTAATAATTATATGAAAACTTACTAATTATTTCTTATCTCCATTGCAGATAACGCAACAGCAATAATAGCGCGTTGCTGTTATAACTACTTTTCTCTCTTCACCTATTGTTTAGTCAGAAATAAATGTTTTCGGAATTATAAATAGTACAGCTTTATCTAATGCAGAATGATCGATGTTAATGCGCAGGCCGATAGATAAAATGCTCAAAAATTTCAAGTATTAATATTTGGCTCTTATTAACTGTAACTGTTGAACTAATTTTTATTATGACGGCAAAAGAGGAAAAGTAGAACATTCGATTTATATGAAACGATATGTACACAATGCAGATAAATTGAAATCAGCACAATTAAACGTTTCGTCTTGAATTTATTTACTTATTCGTGTTTATTTACTTTTTTAAAAAAGAAATTCGATCTATGCTACTATGTATTATAACTATCAAGGCCACACATAACCTTTATTGGATACTATAGAGGCTGCATTAAATTGTATTTAAGAATAATAACGCAGAGATCCGGTCAGAGATCGATGACAGAAAAGAGACAAGAATAGGAACCACATTGGATGACGGCAAAGCTAAGATATAGGAAGCACTATATGGAGTAGGATAATTCAGCTTTAATAATTAAACGTACAGGATATTGCGTTCGGAGGAAAGACTGGAACATTCAAACAGCACGTGGTCAGGATCACAAATGAAGGAACAGTCATTAAAATGCAAAGGACAATAACGGGGATGGGAAAAGAGCAAAACGTATATCCATGGTGATGATAGTAAAGAGTATGATTGAACCGCAGACGGCAGATGGTAATGATGAAAAAAAGGTTTAAGAGTAGGAAAATGATGATAGAACCAAGAACAAGAAGGAGGTCTAGGCTGAATAGAAAGGTAAAATGAGTTAGGATTGGAAAAGGAGCAAGGATACACATCCGACCAAAGTCTGACATGCATTCTTTTGGAGAGGGGAAGTATGTTGTGACCAGGAATCTTTTTAACAAAATGTGGAGAGTGTAGCGCTAAGCGTGCTAAGGCGTCCATCGTCTCGTTACCATCAATACCCGCATGACTTGGAACCCAAAGCAGGTCGATGGAAATTGAATGGGAAAGGGAAAGACTATAGATGAGAGAACGTATACGGAAAACAATAAAATCGAGGGAATATGAGGGAAAGGGAGAGGATATAGCCTGAAGAGCACTTTTGGAGTCTGAAATAATTAAGTATCTATCAGAAGAACGAGTTGAGGAAATAAATATAACGGCTCGAAGAATGGCATAAAGTTCTGCGGAGAAGATGGGCAAAAAGCCGGGAGCCTGAAGGATTGAGCGGAATTATTGGCTGGAGAGAAAAAGGAAGCAGCTACTCCTCCTGAACTCTTGGAACCATCAGTAAATATTAAGGAATGAAAAGGAAACGAGGAATTAATAAGAAAATTAAATTCTTGATTGGCAACTGCGGAGTCAGAAGTTTTGGATGATGAAGGAAGAGAAAAGAGTTTTGGAGGGTGAAAAAACACGAAGAAGTTAAAAATAAAATAAGGAAGTTTACTGTGGGAAATAGTATAGGAGGAGAATTTGTCTAATCGATGAGAAACAAGGACTAAGATAGGACACACTTGCGGAAGGTGTTCCTACCAATAAATACTGTTAAGCATTCTACCGCAATTACAACAGCAGACTATCAGCAACTTGCTCATGACATATGTGTCCCAGTCAGATTGGTGAATACAAATCTAAAGCGAGTAGGCGAGTATCCAACATCTTAAAACCAGATCCTTTCAACTAACGGAGAAAAATCCTGACAGAAAATTGCGACTTAAGGCAACGTGGTACCACCGCCATTATCTTCTCTAGAATTACATCTGTCAACATCGACGCTACAATGGCTCCAAGTCTTCGTTAGGTTGTTTTCTCATCCGCCAAAGCGTGAAAAATTTACGGAGTTAAAACAGGGCGGATAAATGGAAAAAATCAGAACAACATTGCCAGCTGGAATGTAAGGTCTTTGTATCAAATTGTAAAACTCAAAAATGAAATAACGGAAGCGAGGAGGCTAAATATAGACATATTAGCAATAGTGAAACAAAATGGACTGGAAATAGAGGAATAAAAGAAGACGAACACTATGAAATAATATACGCAGGAAAAAATAGACTTGAACACGGAGTCAGTGTACTAATACACGCCAAAATAAGTGACAAGATCAGCGCTGTAAGTTCGAAATTAGAGAGAGCATTATATTTTGTTAGGCTGAAGACCAAACCTAAACCAATAGTAGTCATACAACTATATGTACTAACTGCGCCAGCGATCCTGTTGAAATAGAGCGCTTTTACCAGGACCTTAAAAACTGTATATAAAATAACGATGTAGGGTTTGCGATGAGGGACTTTAGTGCAAAAGTCGGATCAAACTATGGTAAACAAGCAGCAGCCGGGAAGTATGCTTTTGGAAAGCAGAATAAACGTGGCGAAATGCTCGTGGAATTCTCTAAAAGGCACCACGATATGAAGATATGGAACACCTGGTTGAGACAATATAACAGAAGACTGTGCACATGGATCAGTCCTGAAGAACGAGCTGGGAATCAGACTAACATATTCTTATGAGATTTATGAATGCAGTGGAAAATTGCCACACGTACCCATGATTGCAATACCGACTACAAGCTGTTTGCTGCAAGTTGTCAATTAGTTTTAGTCTGAAGAAGGGAAAAAAACCATTCCAACCGCCAGATACTGATAAAATACAGCAGAAATTTCAAAAAGAACTGGGAGAACAAGATGAAGTAACACAAAAGAAGTGTAGAACACATGGAAATATTAAGTCACAACAGCAGCAAAGAACACAATGCCGATGAAAGTGAAGGAAACACACAAGATCTGGATAACGTAAGAAAAACTGTATACGATGAATAAAAGAAGATCTAAAGAAAGAACTCCAGTATCAAGTATAATAAACTAAACAGAGAAATATATATATATATATTTTTTTTTTATTTAAATCTAGGCGCCATCCTGGGCTATTACGGCACCTAGACTCACTGTAAGTTACAGAAAGCGGCATAGTCTGTTGGATTCTGAAAAATTCAGCACTCCCCGATCACAGTCCAGGTGGTTCGAACCAGTACAGCGCTAAACGGCATCGGGCTAGATAGAGTTGCCTTAGCAGCCAAGTCAACCCGCTCATTGCCAAGAACCCCAACATGACCAGGGACTCATAAGAATATATCGCGAAAGTTCGAATAGCAGGTTTTTTATTTTAGTTAGTAGAGAATTGCAATTGTCTGGGCTCTGGATGGCCTTAAAAAATGCACAGCAGCTAAAAATAACTGGTATGATGAAAAATGTAAGAATATCGAACATAATGGCGCATAAAAAGAAATGGAGTGATATAGTGTATATGAGAAAGAAAGGTGGAAAAGAAACAGAAGAAGTCTGGCTAGGTTATATTAAAGAATTATATAAAGGTGACACTCGACCTGATCAGGCTGATGAAACAGCACGTGAAATAGCGCCAAAAATAGAAATGTGCAAATTAAGAAACGCTATAAAAAGAGCCAGAAACTACAAAGCGATAAGAGAGGTATATTACCAGCGGATTTGACCAAATATGTTACATCAAAGTGTAAACATTGGGGATTATTAATAGAATATACAATGAAGGTACACTGCTTTAAGTTACCGAAGAAAATCAACTCCTAAATTTGCTCCGAATATAGGGGACCATTGCTCTAATGAGTCATACGCTTAAGCTATTGTTAGCAACAATTAATGCTAGAATTGAACGAAAACTTTAGCGAAAAAGGAAACAGGAGACGTGATTGCCTTATTAAAGGTTGTCATACAAAGAACATTAAACGCGAATAGGAATATGATAGCGTATTCCATTGATTATAAAAAAGAGTTCGATAGTATGAACCATGAAAACATAATATCGATGATAAGGATACGGAAATAATCAAAAACCGTTACTGAAACCAACACGCGAATATAAAGTTGGAAACGGCATATTCTAAAGACAAATGCAATGTTGAAAATTGCGTGAAGCAAGGATGCCCACTGTCAGCAAGGTTACACAAAACAAAAGAAGTAATGAAAGAAGCGCGAGTTAGGAAGATAGGTGTGAAGATAAATGGCAAAAGAATCAACGAAATAGGCTGTGCATATGACAAAGTAATAATCGCAAAAGTGGAAACGCAATTACAGAAAATGTTGAACCAAGTAAATAGCGGCGGATTAAAATACGAACATTAACGCCAAAAAAACAAAGGTAACGACGATTACAAGAAGTGACAACAAAAAATTAAATATAAGTGTAGGAACATGGAAGTTAGAAGAAGTGAACGTATATACATATATAGTTACGTAAGCGTTCTAATAACTAACGATGGCAGAAACCTAAAAGAAATAAAAGCAAGAATTGTTGGGACAAAGAAAGCATTCGATAACTGGAGCAAAATGCTGGGAAATCAAAAAAGATGAATCTAAATCTCTGGAAAAGGATAATGCGGTGTTATGGACAGTGCTGAAATACTTTTGTGAAACGTGGACCGTAAGATATTTACATTCGGGATGTTGTGATACTGAAAACTATTGAAGATATCGTGAACCGGTTAAGTACGAAATGAGACAGTACTCGCAAAAATAAGAAAAAAAAATCTAATTGAACATATTAAGGAAAGAAAATTAAAATCTATAGCGCATAACCAGAAAATGAATTATTCATGCTGCAGTCAAAATCGATCGGAGGAAGAAAGAGATCGGAACTGATAACGACAATACACCGGCCAACTCAACATGTAAAAACTTGATGGAGATCTCAGTGTGTGCCAGAAATCGAAGAATACAGATGTACGCAATCTCTTGACTTAAAAGAAGAGACCATGATGATGATGAAGATTTTCAAAATAAACTTTTTTGCGCGCTTTCTAAACGTTTTCTCTATATAATCGATGCTTCTAGCGGGAAAAATAAGAAAACGAATAGGACTGGGGTGGGGATGTAATTTTTATTTATACGTAATACGTAAAATGAAAATATAAGCTACCTCGTAGAGTGCTGGAATAAGAAGTTATTGATTTTAATATATATGTTGACGTCTGTGTGCATGGTTGTTCTCAGAGGCGAGCGGTAGGGGCTATTTCTCCTCTGGTTCTGTTTAGTAATAAAATTGTACAATGCGGAAATTTGAAGAAAATACAATTATTTTTTTTTATATTATTTTTTTATAAAATAAAAAACCATGGGTATTGATTTTTTTTGGAAAATGAGATCATTTGCAACTAAATTTGCATGAATTATAGCATTATTACTGTTTTGTCAGCATTTTTATTATAAATTTTATGTTAAAAGATCTTCAAAAAATTAACCTCTAATTAATTGAAAAATTAATTTCTTACTTTTAATGTAGTAGTAGAGTATTTTCACGAGCTAAAGTATCTTTTCAGTTTACTCTCTGCGACAAAAAGATCTTGTGGGCACCCGTGTCATTATGTTTAACGTTGTAATATGCAGAACTTCCGCGAGTGACCAAATTTTGATCTCAAAAGGTGATTAAGTTACTTTCGCACTGTTGTTTTCAGATGACAACTGTAACTGCTTAACAATGAAAAGTATATTACTTAAAGGAATCTAACGGAAAAGAAAGATTCAGTTTTACAAATTTAAATTTATTATTAATTCGACAGAATGCTACAGATTCAGAAAATCTTAACATCCACTCTATACCGACAAATAATAAATAACAAGTTGTTCAAAAAATAACTAAGGATATTTTGGATGCATAGCGGATTTTAATTTATCTTCCAGTTGGCGATTAAAACGACGAAAAATTATCATCAAAAGAATAAAAACGCAGCAATATAATATTAATAAAGCAAGAGTCACGAGAAAATGGTCAATAAGCGATATTTAATCATAATTGAATTAATTAAATTTTCACAGTTTACTCTTAGGTAATAAAAAATTTAAAAAATAAGAGAAAAAATATACGAGTCTATGATGAACGTGTGAAGTAACGAATTCAGTTCAGCCGGTAAAAATTTGTAGCGAGTCAATTTAAAAAAAAAGGGGTATATGTATTAACTACAAAATCGGCTCTAGTTTAAATGCCATTCTGGGCACGGTAGAATTTGTTGTCCCTTTGTGTAATTTGGCAGTTACAAGCGATTTTTCATTAGCTTTAAAATTAATTCTCTGTTGTATTATTAAAAGGAAGAGAAAACTGGTTCAATTAAGTAATAACCGTATATTTTACATTCTTAAAATAAAAACATTACATTCATAGTAAATTTATTTTCACAATTCATGATTGTGTTTCCTGGCTTCTTAATCGAAATAGAAAAATAAATAAATAAAATTAAACTAAATTAAATTAAATTCAATTAAATTATACTAAATTAAATGACAGAAATACAAACAAAAATGATTTTTTTGTCTATCTGTGACTTAGATAAAAAAAATCTTAATTTATAATACTGAAAATGGAAAAGGGAAAGGAGATACGCGCGGCAACGTTAAACATTTCTTTAAATTAATCGGAAGAGAAACGAAGTAAAAAAGTTAATATTACAGCGCGATAATAACTAATAGTTTAGAGAGAGAGAGAGAGAGAGAGAGAGAGATGAGTAAAATCTTCGGCAGGTTAAAATAAAATAAATAAGAATGACGAAGAATAGGCGATGTGTCGCGATATCGGCCCCGACATATCTACGGCAAAAGTCTAGGATTGAATCGGCCGATGTACAATATCATTCCGGTCGGATTATGCCGAACGATGTAGAGAAACGGTCTATCGTACCTTAGTCTAGGATTATCTGGTAGTCTAGCTTGACGCGGTCTTAAGTTTAACGGTAGGGACGAGTAGAATGTATCGTTGCCGTCTTGATCGTCCAGCGATCTGCGGTTCCTGTCCGAAGTCATCGTCTGGCGTCGTCCGACTCGCTGCGGAGACGACGGATATGTTTCCACGTGATGTCTGGCGCCGATAGCGTCTTCGCCGCAGGTACTGAACGTATTCACTTGAATCAAATCGGACAGGTGCAGTTCGTTCGATAGTCCGTTTATTCCTCTCAGATCGGCTCGATCGTAAGCGAATATTTCTCCGAGACCCAAACGTTGTAATCCGTTCGTCAGGTTTAGCACCGATTTGTGCGAAAACCTGGGAATCTGCAGTTCTAGCCCCGGTCGAAATAGCAGACTCCGCAGCAATCTGGACCAGGCACCTCTGCGGTAGGACGACTCCAGTAGTCGTTGCTCGAGTCTGGCTAGTCCATCTCCGGGAGCCACTTGACCTTGTTGGCCGGGAAGTACTAGTATGGTGCTGACAATCGATTCTGGCGACAGGGTGATTGCGGTAGCGTCTAGACCCGGCTCGTAACCAGCTAAGAATCCGGAACGGAAGACGACCGCCGGGATCGGCACTAATCTTCGTTGTCTCGTGGACGGCCGCACGACAAAGTACATTTCTCCGTCACGTCCGTCGGTAGATCCGGCTGCGCAGTCAGTCTGCAAATATTAAACGATTATATAAACAATTTGATGTCGCTAAATACAAAAAATGCTTATCGTCTCTTAATCAAAAATCATAGCGCGGTAACATTAATTTTGTAATTGCAAAGATTCTGGAAAATTACATTGCAATCCGTTTTCACCGCATATCGGATGAACAGGTTCGGTTTCGATAAGGTAAGTCTACAGACGAAATATGGTAGCCTAGTGGTTAAGGCGCTTGACTACTAAACCAGAGGTGTCATAGGTTATCGAGACTTGTCTCGTTCTAGATCCGAATCGCTCTCAGGTTTATACCTAATCTGAAATTTAATTGAGAAATCTGGGAAAGTAAAGGCGGATAATCCAAAAGTAGAAAGGAACTGGCCCCAATATTCTCCTTAGATCCATTAGGCTTAGTTCATTGTGAACCTTAACTTCACCGCCCTATCAAGAGGGAATGGGACTTACTTTTACAGACGAAATACTTTGTAAATCACCTTCATTCACGTCTTTTAGATGGCAATATATATTCCTGGGGTCACCTTTCTAGATTTGACAATGAAACATGACCTACTACGTACTGATGACTTAAAAAACATAAAAATAACAGACAAATATTTATCAAATTAGAAAATGAAGATTTAAAAAATACGCCGAGTACAGAATCGACCGACGAAATGCGTTTAGGCTATGGAACAATATCATTTTTACTACTTATTTAAGCCAATTCGAACAAAAATTCAACAGTATACGTCTACGCGGATGACTACGCATTTGTTAAGAACCATAATAAGTAATGTGACCAACTTACGATAGAAAGAATAAATAAATCAAAATCTCGAATAATGTTTAAACATCTTCAAAATAACTGTACTTCGTTACTCAAGTTTGGACGCAAACAAATTTAATCCATACGGTTACCATTGCGATGCTCCTAGTTAATCACTTTAAACCTCTTGGTACAGTGTGATAGATCTGACACATATGAAAAACGTATATAAATAATATCATTACAAAATAGCCTATCCCGGCTTTACCTAAAATTGCTGATACCTTACTAGGTACCAAGGATGTACCACAAGACACTAGGCGTGTAGAGGATCCATTATGCCATCCGAGGGTGTAGAGAGAGGCAAAGAAATCAGAAATAACAATTCTATTTGAAAACCAGCACATTGGGAACATGCTAGACACGACTCGGTGCATAATAAATAATTAAATGACCACTAAAGTCGGTCAATTGTGATGGAAAATATATATGTATATATAAAAAAAAAAAGTTTAATAGGCTACAAGCAAAAAGAACAACTCGCACTGAACAGGCACAACGAGCGGTAACTATAAAAAATCACAATCCCATAAAATCAATTTACCAATCTTGTCGCTAAATGTATATCAAGCGCTCAGAGTTGTTGTTTCGTGTACAGATCCGTCATCGAATTTCTTATATTTTAACGTGCTCCCGACATATTTACAGAACGATGTTTGCGAGAAAGGAAGACAAGTGTTTCACAGGGTAATCTTAATTTTTAAAAAGTTTTTAACCTCGCTGATGATGGTCAAGAATTGTTGATGACTATCTTTTGCAGCGACCGTTTGTCCGGTAATGACCTTTAAAAAATGTATATATTTTCACCTGTACAGTTAGTCTCAATTGTTTAATTTTATAAGCGTCGTTTACCTATCTACAATAATAAAAATGTAACGATTTTCATTCATCTCAGATTTTCCGGCTATTTTAAACCGCAGTAACAAACACATTTTCCGAAATACCTCGATGTTTTTATTAATTGGCGTCTATTTTGCAAACCGTCAAACTCCTTTTTACTTTCATTCGGAATTAGTTAGCCGGGGAATGTTTAATTTTCTATTATTTTAATAATAATTCGATTCACATTGATAAATTAGGTGATCATTAGTGTATGTGTTTCTACGAAAAAAATCACAATTAAACAGACATTTGCATCGTCAGTGCTTAGTAAAAGAATAAAAATGAAATTACAACTAATTCGAGTGACTATCAGATTCTTAACCGATTAAGGGTAGGTCTCATTCAGCTTTCGTTTAAGTTTTTTTTTTTTTTTTTTGGCCAGCATCTAAACCATTTGGCCACTTTCAACACAAATTTCAGAAACTAACCTTCTTATTTCAAATATATAAATAAAATACAAATAAAAAAAATAAAATAAAATAAAATAAAATAAAATAAAAATGAATAAATAGATAAAATAAAATAGTATAAAAATATATAAATAGACGAAATAGAAAAAAAAATAACTCTAAACAACTGACATCTAAACCACAATGCTGTAATCGATTATGAACCAGAATAAGGCGACCAAAACCTGGTCCCAAAAAAAAAGCAAATACTTCATGTTATAAGGAGGAAAACCCGACAAGGAAATTAAGTGACTGAAAAATGTATCTCTGCGTCTATCAAATAATTTGCAAGAAAATAACAGATGATTGATGCCTCCCGAGTAACTAATCATCTCGTGATCGCTGCAAATTAAATTTGACGTTTGTTCTTGAAAATTTTGTGAAACTCGTGTATGTCCCATACGAAGACGATAGATCAAGGTAACAAATTTTCTAATAAGCCTTTCAGGGATAGTTAACGGCACAGAATAATACCACGGTCTCAACGAGATAATTGGTTGGATTGTATTATAATACCTATACCTAGGTTTGAGTTGTTTTTTATATTTATCCAGTTTTGTCGATTGTCTCTTTTAATTTTTCGAAATAAATCAGTAGAAGGGATGAAAGGATATGGGACGCCTCCAGAAGCAGCTTCCTTGCAAACAGATCGACATTATCATTTCCCCCTATTCTAAATTAATTCGGAACCCAACAACATTTCAAATTAATTCCTCTATTAATTATCTTAAGGCACTTATTTCTTATTTCATATAGCAGCGGGTGTAATTTATAGTTAAGTGTATCACATTTTATCGCTGATAGTGAACTTAGGCTGCCACTGCAAACCAAGTATCTTTTGTCGACATCAACTGCGATTATTAAAAACTCCGAAGCCTTATCTATAGCCAATAATTCAGCAGTATAAACCGTTGCCTCAGGCGGTAGCTTAAACTTCTGTAATGTTATTCCTTTGATAAAAAAGACCACATCCACTGCACTACCACGATCCTCGATTTTAGAACCGTCATTAAAAATTATAACACAATCGTGATAATGGTTATTGAAGCTTTCGCTTAATTATATGTTTCACGGTATTCCATAGCTACATGCCATTTCAGTTTAAGTCTTTTACATATTATTAAGCATTGCCAGCTGATTTCTCGTTCACCTATTTTCTCAGCCGAACTTGCGTTGCCTAATCAACCGGAACAAATAAATGTAATCTTACCCAACCTCAATCTAATAGTAACACTATAATTTCCGGAACGTTTATGTCATAGAAGCACCGGTAATTAAGCATATTCATAAGTATCTATTAAAAAAATTAAAAAAAAAAAAAATTATTTAGATTCGTTTTCGTCACGATTATAAAAAGTTCTTTACTTTTGACCGTTCGACGAAGTAACTGCATTCTACTCTTCACTTATTGTAATTGTGTTTTTCGAAATACGAATTTCAGCGAATAATAAAATTTTTCAATACAAAAATATTTAAAACAGCATTTATTCATTGTTTCAAAAAAAAAGAAAAAAAATACACTCAAAATATCAATGATGCTATGAAGAAGTACTTTTCTTTTTTTCTTTTTTTTTTTTTAAATGGACTCGGTGTCAGCACTGACCCAAAGATCCAACGCCAAGAATTCGGCGTATAGATGAGAGCACTCGAGAAAAAGAGCAGGACATTAAGGAGCTCCACTATGCAAAGATTGATTGTGATAAGTTATCATTTTTTTTTATACTTTTCATATTAAAGAGAAAGAAGAGAAAGAAAGATTTATTTGCATAAACAATAATATTGCACTCATGACATAGTTGTTAATATGTGTATCGACACGAGTCTTACCACATAACTAAATTAATGAATATACATATAAATTAGACATGATATGCGACGTTTAAGTTAGTAGGAAAAGAACCAAAAACCTACTGCAGGAGGAGAGGACTTGGTGGCTAGTGCCACATTGCATAGATATTTACACAGTGATTATCAAATAGAATAATTTTAAAATAGAACTAAAACTAAATACTAGTACTAACATCAAATAATTCAGAATAATATATTATGCTTAAGTCTACGATGTTTGTACTTAGTATACATAGTGCGTAGTTGCCTGAAATCATAGTTACCAATAGAGCTGATAAGTAAGTTCTCGTGCCCTATACATTTATCACAGAACTTAGTAGTTACACTCAAAACATAATTTCTGATTTGCGATAACTCTAAAATGTTATGCATATATGCTACTCTTGTGTACCTATTTGCTCCAAGAATACATCTTAAGCATCGATTTTGGATTACCTGTAGCTTGTTATAATGTGTCCTACTAACAGAAGATCACACTAGACAAGAATATGTGATAATAGGCCTTATAAGTGATTTGTAGATGACAAATTTGTTATTTGCACTTAAATAAGATTTGCGATTGAGCAAGGGATATACTAGCGAGATAGCTCTGTTTGTTTTAACCGAGATGTACTCGATATGTTTGCTGTAAGTTAATTTGCTGTCTAATATTAAGCCAAGATATTTGATGTGATTAGACCAGGCAATGTCATTTCCAGAAACGATTAGTTTTCTTGGCAATTGGGGTCGCCAGCGGGTGAAGAATATCGCTTGGGTCTTTGATGGATTAATATTAATCTGCCATCGGGTAAAGTATTTTAGAACGCGTGTCGAGGCTCTCTGAAGTCTGTTACTTATGGTACTAGGTCTTAGCTTTTCATATTAAGTTATAATCTGTGAGTTCCTTACTCTGATCATTAATTTTCGAATAATTTATAACTGAGCAAAACCAAAACGTCAATATAGAATATTAGAATGTAACTGAAACAATCTTAGAACCCATAGCAATTTTAACACCATTTGAAGATAGTTTTTATTAGATACACGAACATGTTTATATGGACTTATCTGAATACTGTAATGGCTGTAAAAATTTTAGGTATTTTGGTTTCGCAACTTCTTTTGTATTTAAATATAATCGCGTGTAAAATGTATAGACTTTGCGGGTTTTTTTTTTGTTTTCGAAATTTTGGGTCAAAGTTAAAAGGGAGTTTACTTTATTCCGTAATATTTATTTCCTTTTATTTTTAACTGGAAAATTTACGTGTAACCGGACGCCAAAGAAATCTGAGAAAGCAGATCAGCTTATTATGATTGGTCTTTTTAGTACGTTGCAAATTTTAAGTAATTTTCGATCCCAAATGAAACCCATTTTACTTTTTTCTTTAAAAAACAAACAAAACAATCCTGAAGTTTTTATTTCGTAAAGAAAAATGTTCAGTATGAAAATAATGATTAAAATGTTGAAACTTCACACGGGGTCTTCTTTTATTCCTCAATCTTTCGATTGGTGATCAATCATCTGGTAGGTACATTACTTAGAATCGCTTTGCCTTCAAGCATCTCGAATTGTCGGGACTCCTCTTTCATTAGCTGGTATTTGTTCACCTTTGTGTCTATTCCATTACTTGTGAAATGAATTTTTGCCACGGCCTGTTAGCCATTTACTGATTCTTCGATTATCGCTGTTAAATATCTGCCATTTTTTGTTACATATTGCACATCTCCTTTCAATTATGATCTTCATTAAGCAGCGTTCTTCGTTAATATTTTTGAGCACTTGTGTATTTTTAATTTCATCCAACCAGTTAACCTTTTGCATTTTTCTCCAACACAAAATTTCAAACGTTTCTAAATGTTTTTGTCTTCATTCATTTATAGTGTCCAAATTGCTGCATCGTACAGAAGCACACTGCAAACGTATACTCTTATTAATCTTTTCCGCAGTTCTATATTTATGTTTTTGAATGTTAGTAATAATTTCCATGAACGCGGTATTTGCGTTATCCTAGACCTTATTTCCGGATCACACCTTCCATCTTCTGTTATTATTGAAACAAGGTATCTGTGCTTTTTTACATATTGTAGTATTTCATTGTCTAATTTTATTTTTTATTTTTTATTATTTTCCATTTTGTTGCATCTATTACCACTGTTTTCTTCTTACTTACTGCCATGTTATAGCGTTTAAGAATTGAGCTTAGTTTAATCAGTGCTTCCGACAGGGGTTTTTTACTTCCTGCTATTACAGCTATGTCATCCGCAAATCTAAAGGATTTTATCTTCATTCCACCTATATTTATCCCACTGTTACTAGTTTCTGTCCAATGTTTAAACGCTTGCTCTCTCTCTCTTTCTATATATACAGTGGAAACCGTTTAACACGAAACTGAAGGGACCGAAATATTTCTTCGTGTTAAAACGATTTCGTGTTAACCGAAACATGCAAAAAAAAAAACGAAAATTAAAAATTAAAAACTCACCAATATTTTTAATGTCGGTAAAATGTATCAATTCGATTTTCCGCTAACATTAGCACTTGTAGGTAGTACGTATATACACTTCAAATAATTACATTATAAAAAAAAACATAAAAAATTATTGTTTTTTGGGAAACTTGTCGACCGAAATTAAGTAGTATTGCATTCCCAGGGGGTAAATAATAGTAACCATTGTTAATTTTATTTACCTGTTAAGGGATGCGACTGGAAAAGCGGGTATATTTGTCTTTCTGAGAAGCAAAATCTTTTCGTGTTAAGCGATTTTTGTTTCGTGTTGTTTCGTGATAAAAGAAAAAAAAATGTATGTAATTATATGGCATTTTGTCGGGACCGTAGTGTTGTTTCGTATTAAGCGATTTTTCAGGTTAACCGGTTTCGTGTTAAACAATTTCCACTGTATATATATATATATATTAAAAAGCAGCAGTGATAGACTGCATCCTTGCCTTACTCCTCTTCTGACTTTCGCTTTTATTTTTAAGTTTCTGCTCGTAATTATTAGCCGTTGTACTTTCGTGGGTAGAATTAGAAGTAAAATTATTTTCGGTAGCCATCGTGTTAATGAAATTTTAGCGCAATATTAAAAGAACCAATTCTTATATAATTTCCGAAATATATTATATTAAATAAGTAACTCATAAATTTATTTTCCGTTATGAGTAACAACTTTGGGACAGTTAAATATTTCAGAGAATTGAGATTTTTTTTGTTTTCGGTAAATTTAAAGACTTTTTTTAAATATTGTATCGGATTGCCTTTTACTACCGGTAATTATTAAGCAGCATTTTGCTTTTTTTTCATTTTTTCTCAAACTCTTAAAAATTATCCAATGAAAGAATTTTCTAGTCACAAGAATGCGGTCACTAACAGCGTACAATAACCATTTTGTAATCGATTACGATTACAAGTTTACATTCTATTCTCAAACAGATTTTAATCACTCTTTCGCGTATGCAATTGCTAAAACGATTTCTGTAATGTCGACTATTTAGTACATTTGATTGCTTTACAGTGATTGAAATTAACAATAATGGCAATACATGATTGCGAAATAGTGATTGTAGGTTTATCTAGTTACTATTTTTCACGATTAATTAGTACGGATCATCACACAGCAACGCTTTAATATTTAAACATCTGGATAATTGTTTTAATTTTTCGCTATGTACACATGTAATAACAAATGATTCGTTTAATCATTTAAATTAAGTTATGCGCTATTAATTACTTTTCGTGCAAAGGTTTTTTTGTTTTTTTTTTCGTTTTTTGCATATAATATGCGCCATACTATTGAAAAGTTAAAACTGATATGATGTTCAAATATTAAAATTGTATTGATCGTTCGCATCGATTACCGGCAATGCTGATAAAGAGTCTCTCATTGGGAATTGGCCAACTGGTAATTAAATATCAAAGGTAATTAAGGGGGAGACACGCCAACTCGTAACCGAAAAAAATCAGGTGATTTCTTTGTGACTGTAATACATAAGCGCCAACTCATCACCGACGACGGCCTGTTCATTTCTCCAGACCAGTGCATCTTAACATTTCTTTTATCATGCTCCGGCTATGAACCGGTAAAAACTTGATCTTTTTATTCTCGACCCGTAAAAAAACTCACTTACGGATCAGTGTTAATTTAAAAAAATAAGAAAACCTACACAACAAAAATAATTTTATAATGTAATGGTGATTTTGGGAAATTTGAAAAACATTTAAGTGTCTGCGAACACGCAAGTAGCTTATTTTTCTGCGTTACAGGCTACGAAAGGATACCGCCAGTACCTAAAAGCATTCAAGAGTTGGCACGGAGGCAAAATTTAACCGCAGTGCCTTGTACACTCTCTGAAAAATAACCTCATTATAGAGCATCTACGTGTCACCTACCAAAATTTCCTGTCTCTAGACTCAGATTCACGCCAGTTCAAAGTTCCTTCAGAAGAATTTTCAAAATCTAACCTAAATTACAGTTTGGGAAATCAAAATTCACACCAGTTCGACGTCTCTTTTGTTGTTTCCAATCGGTAATTCGAACACGCGCCCCTGGGAAAAGTTCCAATCCTTGCCTCTTGGACTGAAGCCATCATCCGGTAATCCGTAATCCGATCTATTTTAAAAATTTACCAAACGCCTGAAACTAAAGCACCTTTGGAGCGTACCAAGTACACACGCAGCGATTTCTGAAATTTCTGAGCATAAATATAAAAATTTCAAAATTAGCGTAAGTACGGTACCTCGGACCTGGAAACTAACCTTAACTTCCGCTTGTCTGCTTAGCTCAAATTTTCGATTTATAATAATTTTTCCGAGCCTACCGCAGCCCCTGTTTATCCATCCCAGTAATCTCAGAGACTTTTCAAATTCTTAGCCTAAGTATTCGAAATAAATCCAAGTATATTTTATTTTTTCGTCCCCAAAAATTTTTAAGATCTTCCGCACTTTTTTTTTTCTTTATTTTTCCGGGTATGCCGCAGTCACCGCAAAAGGGCACCGCCCCTTTTTTCACATGCAATCACCACCTCATCCGCCGCGAATGCTTGCTAGCCGTATAGACGTAAGCGCATTTCCGCGCCACCGACATGGACACCGCCGCCTCACACTCTATGTCGCCGAAATCCAAAATTAAATATTCAAAAATAATCCAAATATATTATCCCGATAACAAAAAACTAATTCAACTCATCTCCATTCCTTTTTATCTATCACGCGTAATATTTTTTCAACTTCGTTTCTCCCGGAGAATCATTCAAATGTGTACTCTCTGTTTCCGTATACATTATATGTGTCAGGTAATAAGTTATCAATTTTCAAAATCAATCCTAGAATATTATTCCGCTACCAAGAATCAATATCACACTTTTTTTTCTCCTTCTTATCATATGTTTCTGAAAGAATCCTGCGACACATGTTTTAAAATTAGTCTAAGTATACTATTTCAGTAGCAAAAATTAACTCATTCTCTCATTCTACTTTTACCGATCGTACATATTTTTTTTCTATGTCGTCGTTATCGCAAGTTCTCACATCACATCCAAGCCCTCATGTTCATCTAATACTGCTGTACATTATCAAAATTCAATGTTATGATATAAAGTTTTAGCCTAAAAGTATACTGTCATGATAGAAAAATTGATATATCATCCCCTTTTTCTGTTTCATTGTATGTTTTTAAATAAATCGTGTGGTATATTTTCCAAAGTAACTGCAGTATATACTGTGCGATACCAACAATTAACTCTGACTTTCATCACGTTATTCTCGTTCGTTCATAATTTTCCCAATAAAAAGGTTGTAGATAGGAGTTGAATTCATTTTTTTTGTTATTGGGATAATTAATTTTGAATTCTTAATGTCGGATTTTGGTGACACGCAACGTGCAAGAAGGTAGAATACCAATTTCGATAGCTAGGTAGAGTATACATACATTAATTTTGAGACGTACGATGTGCACTTTGATGTAGATCTAACATGGCTTTAACAAAGTAAAAAAATTGAAACCAAAATTTGTTGTTAGACGATAAAAAATAATTAACGAAAAAAAAATGTATATACACTCATAAGAAATCGAATGGGATACGCTTTTTACAGGCTAGAACACTCAGCGAGATGGGGGGAAAAAATTAAATGAAAGTTTTTCTGGTATTGGGATAGTATGCTTGGACTTATTTTTAATGCTAACTTCGGAAATTTAAAAACGAATGACCAGATAGGCACGGTGTGAGGGGTCACGGGTAGGTTACGATTTAAGAATAAATAAATAAAAAAAATACGATGTATGAACGGTAAAAAGGGGCTGATGAGCGGTAAGAGAAGGGCTAATTTTGTAAATTGAGAAATGTACTTAGGAGAACACAGAAAAGTAATCTACTCACATACATATGTTTCACAGGTACGAATATAGAGCTTTAAACATGAATTTACCAATGCGTGCTTTTAAATTTCGAATGAACTTTACACACGCCTTCGCAAATTCGATGAATTAGCTTACATCACCATTTTTATCCAATACCACCTGTATTCATTCAGCTGATTACAAATGGCCAGGAAATTAATCTTTTTTCTTCATTTTTTCTCCTTGAGGTTAGCTCTCAGCTATGTATGTAGGGATTGCCCTACCTATTATAAAATAGACGGAACGACTTGCGTTAGTATTTCGAAGACTGATAAGAAAACAAAGCCGAGAAAGCGAGTATTTTTATATTAAAACGAATGCAGCTGGTCTCTTTTAAGCAAAAAATTCATCATAATAGATGTGAATTTGAAAAACCCCAAAAATTTTGACAAAGATGCTCGAGTCGTTAACCAATCCGGAAGTAGCTAATAACTGACTGCGCATTAGACGACCTATCGACATTAGTTAAATCTCCCGTTACGGAGCTAAAGTATTACCTTTGTCGGTAACTTTAACGTACTTTTTAAAAGCAAAAATAAAAAAGAAGTAGGATGAAATCAGTTTAACTGAAAACTGCCGAAAAATCAACTGCTATAAAATACGAAAAAAATTAAATTTCAAAAAAATAAAAAAATTCACTTTCGTTACCTGAAAAACATTCGCCGTTAACGTGGCCAATGGTGGTTTCAGTACCAAGGCAGAACCTCGCAGGTAATCTTGTATGCGGCCCAAAGTTTGTCGTTTAATTAATAGGTTAGTTCTCCTTCTGACCAAATCACCGATGGAATTGAAGTTTATTTCTTCTACATGCGCATCGTAATATTGTTGTACACGTTCTTTGTAGAAATCTAAAATTTTCCCTTTCGCCTGAAAACCGAAACGTATTATTATTTACCGCATGCGCTAACGGAAATAATTATTAGAACCCTTTTTATAGAAAAAAAAAAAAAAATGAAATTGGAAGACATTTCTCGATGTTTGGGCATGTTCGCTTAATGTTGTAACATAAGGAAAGCTGGTTGGAGAGGCTGCTTAATAAAGAACAAAGAAGCGAACGAATTAAGAGTTTCAGTACATGTGTACACATATGTATATTTTAAAATATGAAACACCTTTCTAGAGTGCGCAATATTTGAAAAAATCGCATGCACAAAAATAGAAAAAGTACTAAATGAAATAAATAGCGAGAAAACTATTAAAAGAAATGGAATAATTTAAAAATAATACTAACTTCAAGATTTACGCTAAAAATGTAACGAAAAAATACTAAAAAGTAAAAAACAATTATTCGACCAAAAAGAAAATATATTTTACATTAAAGTATACATTAAGATGAGATATTATGATAATTCTTAAACAATATTAATATTTATTGTAGTCGGCACCAAATTCGAATTACATTGATATTTAGGAACCACATTTAACCAGCACAACAACATAATCATTCGTTTTCTGTAAGTCAAGTACCGGAACCATCAGGAACATTTAATGCTGTTTTTAATTTTTGAATTCGGCGTACCGAGACTCTAACAAGTATTTTTTGCTTAAGTATTATCATGATACCCGGTTAAGTGTATTACTCTGAAATATATAATTTTTTATCAGATAATTATTTTTTACTTTTTAGTATTTTTTTGTTAAACTTTTAGAGTAAATATTGGAGTCGATACTTTTTTTTTTTTTTTTAAATCCTATTTTATTTTTCATTTTTTGGGTTAAAATACATTTCAGTGGTTATATGGATAGTAGAGCCTAAATTACGGTACGGTTGATACTGTATGGAACTGAGTTTTGGTTAAGGAGTATGATGTTCAAATTCCATCAGTGATGGCTTGTAAATCGTACTTTGGAGATTTCGAATTCGTTAACTTTATTCGAATCTGCATTTCCATACGGGGGGACGTAACATTGATGATAAACATGAAATAAATAAATACCTCGATTTAAAAAAAACGGTTCCAGGCATATCTTGCAATGTAAGAGTTCATAATAAATAAATTTCGGAAACGCAGTTGTTTCCGAAATTTATTTATTATGAGTAATCACTGTGGAAGCTTTAAATATTTAATATAGAGTTCATTCGATTAAAAGCAACAACATTTTTAATTTAATCGAGAGTACTCTGCACAGTAGGCAGATGAGATGGGCTATGTTGGAAAACGTTTCTTTAAATATTAGGTATTCATTTTAATTTTTGTTTGTTATCGAGGTATTTGTTTATTTTATATTTACAAATATCAACAAACAGGTATGCATGGATTTATCTACATTTAACATTATTAATTTAAAAATTTTTATTATTCATATTTTCCATATATATATATATATGTATATATATATATATACTAATTAAAATGTTCTGCCTAGTTCTCTAGGAAGTAAATAAGCGAACGTTACTCATCGGTACTCATTTGGAACCATTAATGACCAGTACAGTTTCTAATAAACAAGGGATCATTTGGATTACTCCAATAATGGTAGAAGCAATGTAAAAACGCATAATGTTTCCGCCTGTTATAAGCTTGTAAATTACGCTATGGTGGTTTCAAATTCGTTTTCTTTATTCGAATCGATATTTATCCGTGGTTAAGATTGATATTTTAAATTTTTGTCTTATTCAAAATTAGCCTTTTTTTTTTCAACTTACATTAATAGTGATAACATTTTAAGTATCAATGGAGTTTGCTATTAAAAACTTCTCTAAAGAGGTCAACAGTTTTTCATGTTACTTGATGACTACTTCGTATCTGTGTTGACAGATATTCGTCGCTGCTCTGCATAGTGCCATCACTGACTGCTACACTTTTGAGTGAACGAAGAATCTTCAAAATCGGTTCGGGTACAAGTTATACGTGAACAAACATAAAAAAAAAAGAAAGAAAAATACGCAACCAACATATAACACAAACTTTTTCTTTTTTCAGTCAGTAATAAAGAAAAATAAGTAAAAAAAAGTCCTAGTCGAAATTATAATAGTTTGAAGAGTTGAAAAGTTTTTTAAATGAATAAGTTACGTCAGTTCAGATACTTACTGGTAAAACTTATCCAGTTTATCTAAGTCAAAATTTCGGTAGAACTGACGATCAAAATTGAAGGAAAGCGTAAATTAATGATCGATTTGAAAATACCTAGTCTCGTCTTGGTCAAAGAAAATGATATCAGAACGGTTTGCTGAAGCGGCAATTACTTAACGCGCAGCTACAGATGACTGTGGATTTCGATGCTAATACGAAATAACGGAAGAAAACAATTGCTCAAATTTATGGAACGAGCTTTGGCGCTATATACATCTGAAATTTTTTCTGAAATGTTTTACATCTTCAGCAGGTATCTTGAATATGGACACTATGCTTTTACTTTCCGAAAAATCGGCAGTTTTTATTTTAATTATCACAACCTCGTTTTGTCTCTCTCTCTCTCTCTCGTTTTGTCTCAGGGTAATATAAAAAATAATATGTCCGTAAGGAGAATAATGTAATTTTTTTTATATCATTCTTTTCGCAAAATTAATTTCTTTATTTCGATGAATTTTCTTTAATTTTAAAAAATTTTGAATTATGTATTTAGTTCAATATTAAAAATGTACATTAAGTCATAAACGTATTTCACTTCTCGACGATTGTAGCAGAACGCTTATATCTTTTATTTCTTTTTAGTTTTTCTTCCTCCTTCTTTTGCATAGATGGTACGGGCATTTTTCTTGTTAGTTTGTATCTAATCAGGCCGCCCATCAAATTAATAAGTACTCTATTTTGTTTTTTATTTATTTATTTATTTAATTTTTTTTTTCTGCGCGTCAACTATGGACATTCACGCAGCGAAGTGAAATTTTTGAAATGTCAATATGTGGCAACGGGATTATCCTACGTGAACGAAATAGCGCTGTCTAACGTCGTGAAGGTAAAATTGATTACTTCAGACTTACAGATTTACCAGAATAAATTAAATTTCTTTCTTTTTTTTTTTTTTTTTTTAAATTAACATTTTTCGAATGATAATAGTGCCTGTAATTTTATCGTTTCGAAAAAAATCCGCTTCTTATGCAGTATATTCTTAACCAATCGGTTTTTGACCTCTTGGTGCACCGAAAAATTCTGAAAAGCAAAGAACAACTCACCTTATCGCTGTATATTTCTCTGGCGAAAGCAGCGTTAACTATGCCGACGTTTCTACCGTTAACCGCGGATTCGGTGATATTTTGCAGCACTTGATGCGGATTAAATGTCACCATGTCGTCCAGGTGCAAAAAATCGTTCATTTGCCCGGAGGACGAGCCCCTGGCTCCGAGAAAGATCATGGCCAAGGTGGATATGGCCGCAAACGGAGACATTACGATACTTCTGGAAGCGATAAATCCTTTTCCGGTATGGGCGGTCCAAATTTTAAAAGATATTTCGTTGCACAATTCGACGAATCGTCTGACATCGTCGCTGAGGTAAGTTGTACTGGACTCGAGACCCATACTTTCGTGCGGAGCCGAAGGCAGATCTACCGATGGCTGCGCTGTAACCGCTGCCGGTACCACAACGCTATTGAGTGACGAGGGCGGTACACGGGTAGCGGAATTTTTCACCGTACTGGCCGGATGTTCATCGTCGTAAGCCATCTTTTCGGCCGGGTTTATATTTTCCGTATTATCGGTAGTCGAATTCGACTTGGACGCCGTTTCTAGTTCGGTCGGCGCTGTCGTACTATTGTCCGCGTTTATTCCATTAGTACTGGTTGCGCTGGTACTACTAGTGTTGCCGGCATTTATACGGATTTCAGTGGCAGTGGTCACCGAGGACAAGGCTTGCTGCTGTCCGGAACTTTGGACGGTAGTAATCGCGGAGGAAATGTTGTTAGCATCCGTGACGGAGGATGCTGGGGACGTGATAGTTGTCGGCAGCTCCGTATTCGTTATTTCACTTTTATCGCGATTATCGTTGATGCTGTTACCGACGCTAGTATTACTAGTATTAGCGGTGACATTTACCGGCAGGCTTCCGTAGCTGCCGTTATTCTTCTTTAAATCGATTCCGTTATCCGTTGACAGTGATTCGGTCGTGACGACGGTTAGACTAGAAACGCCTTCGCTACTACTACTGCTCTTTCGAGAATTCGTGGTGACCGGATCGCTCTTCGATTCGTTCTCGTAATCGGAGTGCGAAGAAGACGACACCCTACTTTCGGTCCGCAGGAGATAATTTGTGACCGCCGATATGCCGTTCTGAATTCGGACCATCTCCTCGTCCGTTTTTTGACCGGAACCGGTCGAGTAAATTTTTTCGTACGAAAAAGGATACGGCGAAGCGGTAAAGGAAGCGGTACCGTTCTGATGACTAGCGACGGTAATCGGATATTCGACAAACTGATTGTAGTTTGTCGTTTCGTTGCGCCTATTCGACAGCGACGTGTTTACATTTTTATCGGCCGATTCGCCGATCGAACTAACGGATGTGCTTGTCGTTTTACCGGGCGGATCTATAGTGGGAATTTTTTGCAGTACGATCGCGTCCGAGAATGTCGACAACGTGTTCGTATCGGCAATCGAAGTGCTTGGACGTTGCCTTTCGGAGGAGGTCGGGGCGTTGATTTTCGAATAGAAATTGGTCATGGACAGTTTATTGGTCGACGGTGATGACGACGACGGCGACGACAATGACTGACTGTGATTGGTCAGCGTGACCGATTCTATCGGTACATAATTCGTATAGTAAGTCAAGAACGAGGACGGATTTTTCGTGGTAGCGTTCGGTGAGTAATCTTCGCGGGTAGTTTTGTTGATTAACTCGAACGTCAGGTCGCTTTCGGAAAAAGCGCTCTGATTTTTCAAGGACGATTCGGAGGTTGTTACTCTTGTCGTCGTTGTCGGCGAGGAAGTGGACGGCAGATAGGTTAACTTAATCGGGTACATGGTCAGTTTGCTGTCGTTAAGTTGATCAGTGATCTGTTCGATACCGGCGAAAGTTGTCTCGCCGCCGTTGTTGCTGTTATTAAAGTTCTGTTGCGCCATTGTTGTTGTTCCCTTATGCGAAACGTACTGTTCCGTTACGAGTTTTTCGAAAATCGTTGAACCCAGATCGGACAGATTCGTCGTAGCAGTCGCTGTCGCAGGCTGCTTCTTGGAACCGCCGATTCCGTTATTGTTTGGTTTAACAGACGAAGTCATGTACACTATGTAGTTTTGACCGTTGTCTTCAGCGGCACTACTAGCAGCGGTGCTGGTACCAGCGCTAGTGCTACTAATGCTGGTAGCCGGCGTGCTACTGGCCAGCGAAGAGGAAGAAAATGCGAATGTAGTGTCTAGCGGACGTTTCGTCACCAGATTCGTGGGTCGTTGATGCGTGGTGATCTTTTGTAGATTTTCAGTTGAAAAGGAATAGGATGGCTTTAGCCGATCGTTGACAGCGGCGCTAGCCGGCTTTTGAGGTCTCATGGTCAACGGTGCCAGATATTTAAGCGTAGTTGTGCTACCGGTGGTTGCTGTTGACACGGTCGGTACCGCTGCGAAGGTTGAAATAAGTTGTTGATCCTTGTCATAGAATTCAGTGACCGGCGAGTTATTCTTTGACTGATTATTATTATTATTATTATTATTATTGTTGTTGTTGTTGTTGTTAGTGTACGCTTCGGTGTAAAAGGAAGTTGTAGTCGACGATGAGAACGGGTATTTCGTTGAAGTCGGTCTATTATTAGTCGGTGATTCAGTTGCAGAAACTGTTGTTCCTTTCGAAACAGCCTCGTAGACTATGGGCGTCTGTGGGTGTATTCGTGTCAACAGACTGCTGCCATCGCTGCTATGGTTATAAATAGATTCGGCAATCGATACCGGTGCTGGTAGTTCGGCTGCTGGTAAAGAAAATTTAGTTTCATCAGTGACTTGTGACAGTACATTCGAGATGGATGTATACAAGTCCGAATTCATCGACAGCGTACTGGCGCTACTGTGCGAAGAAGATGATGAAGGGGTTGCGTTAAATTTATAATTTACGTTGGAAGTCGGCGATGTTAGCACTGTGGATGTGCTGAAGGAATTCGCCGGCATCGTCGCCTTTGTCGTCGTCGTTGTTGTTGTCTTTATCGTGCTCGTTGGATATTTCGACGAACTGGTAGAAAGCGGTTTAGTAACCGTCGCAACCCCGTTAGAAACTTTATTACTACTAGTAGCCGACTTATGCGCCGACTGTTGAGTACTAGTGGAAACTTGACCGTTTATCAGGACCGATTGAGGACTACTATTATTCGTTGTAGCGCTATTAGTGGTCGATGTGAACGTGGTTTGCGACGGTCTGGGGCGTGGCCGCGATTGGTAGGTTGAGTGTGACAGCGGCGACAACGACGACGTTGAAAACTGATACAATTTCGAAGTGGATTCTGACTGAGTAGCCGGTGATAAAGTGGTCGAATGTTTCGGCGATGTCGGCGGCGATATAGAGGTGGACGTCGTGGTGGCTGACGAAGAGGACGTAGTCGAACTGACCGGACCAGTAGAAGTTGTGGACGGCGTGGTGCGGTTTTTATCGTAGATGCCTGCAGTGTTGCTGCTGGTGGCGAACGGTTTCGCCGTTGAAGTCTTGAACCGATGGAACGGCGTTTCCGGTTTTTTCGTCGGGTTTTTAACAGTGCTACTAGTTGCATTAGTAGTATAGGCGGCAGTCGAAGTAGAGAAAAGCGAGGAACTGGACGGTGTGGACGACCGCACCAACTGTTGATAAACGTTTTCCGGTTGCATAAAATTGTGCAGATTGTTGAAATCAACTCCGGTTCCGTCGTCTGCGCTGTCTAACAGACCGGGCAAGAATAGCGACCAGTTCGGTGCGGAATTAGGCGCCAGTAATTCCGGTTTCGATACCGGTGGTATTTTCGACTGCGATGCGGCCAGCTCGCTTTTCAGCACGTTTTGAACGCTTTGGACGACCTTATGCACGCCATGCAAGTCCGGAGACACCTGAAATTCGTTAGCCGTTATGTGAGGCTTCTCACCGTTATTCATAATGATTTTCTCTTCAACCGCCGCCGACATTGCCGGTTCGTTGTAGTACAGTGGGATCGACGCGTCACTAAGAATCCCGTCCGGGTCGCTTCCACCTCCGCCGCCCGCTATTAAACCCTGTATTTCATCCCAGGTCATCAGTTTCTTCACCAAATCACCGGTCTCGTCGAACGTGTAAAATTCGTACTTGTCCGGGTTCATTAAATTAGCTGGACTACCAATACTGTTAGACTTCACTTCGGCATTGTCGAAACCATCTGTCAGGAATGTTTTGCTGCCATTCCCGTGATCCATGATTACCGATACAGAAGTCACCACACTATATATAAAAGTAACATGTATAAATTACAATAATGAAACTTGTATATATATATATATATATATATATATATGTATGTTCATAGTTTTAATTAATGTAGGATTATTATTATTCGAATAACATTACTGCTAACCTTGATCCCAACACTTTTCTGGATTCATCCGAATCGAATTCTTGCTTAATCGGTTTAACGGGCGGTGGCTGCAGAGTAGGCCACGATGCATGACCTTGGAAACTGTTGACAAAAGAAAATAAACTAATCCACCAGTACCAGCAAGCCGCCATTTTTACGAGCCTATAATAAATTACGTAATATTTTAAAAGAAACATCAGAGTATAAAAAGGAAAGCGTAAAAACACTTTCTTTTGAAATTATACGATTCGAAATTTTAATACATTTTTGTGCTATAATTTTACATGTTTCCTAAAGGCATGCGCTCAAAAAAGTAATATGTTAAAAGGGCCGATGTAAGGAAATTTACAAACGCTTAGTCTTTATTTTATTTATTTTTTCTAGGCACGCTAAACGTAATAATATCAACTTAGGTACATGGAAATTAGGTGTAATATTAACAGTAGATTAAAATATAATTCGGTGCGAAACGGAACAAATAACGAAGTCTGAAACGGAAGCGACGGTCAAGAAAGGAAATGAAAGAACATAAGAAGCTTTCTACGCAATGGTAAGATTATAAAAGCTAAGAATAAACGAAAATGCGCTCGCAGGAAATATAAAAACATTTAAATAAAACAACATTAGCGTCGCATTAATTAAAAAAGAGTCGTTGAAATGAAGAAAGCATCGTGCCGAGCATGTGAGAGAAAGAAGAAAGCTAGGTCAGAAACGAAGATAACATATACTCGAGTAAATGAGAGAAGATATTTTAATCGAAAAGATGAGAGAAATCAGCGTTGAGAAGAAGAAACGACCCCATAGTTTAAAGCTGAAATATCTAAACAGACTAGTGTTCGACCATAATTATTATTAATCATTTGAAAAAAAGCATATATGAATTTGCATATTTCCAAAAATTTTTTTTCTACTCTTATACATTGGTTCATTATGTATCTGAGAACATACACTTTTACATGTACTTACAATACAAAACAGTTCAGTACCATTACAATTGAATAAAATGTACAATAAAATAACGGTAAATCACAATTTAAAATCCCTCATTTATTGTAAGATTTAGTACGCTGTAAAGAAGCCAATAATGATTATTATTAAGAAAAATTAAAACATTTTAATAAGAACGGATTTATTGGCGATAAGTTTCATTTTTTGTCTTAATTTTTTATTTAGATAAGAAAAACAAAAATAGCTGTTTCCGAAATTTTTTTTACTGATAACAGCTCATCAATAGCTACTAAACAAAAAAAAAAGAAAAGAAAATCGGTTATTAAACAAAGGAGAAAAAGTTACTGAACTGTTTTTTTTCTTTGCCTATTTCCATACAGATAATTGATATTGTGAGCGGAAAATTTTCGAAGGAAACTCATCTCTGTTCTCTCATCCTAAAATCCCCCGGTGAAACATATGCCAAGGTGTTATTCTTTTTTGAATGTCCATTCCTTTCTGTCGAATGCTGTATTCTATATTCTTGTCTGCTGAAACTCAACCTACTCTTTATTGCGCATCTTATATTTTGTCCTTTCCCTCGTCATCCATTATTTCATTCATTGGTTCCTTTATATTGTCTATATTTAACCGAATCAAAATTTAACTGACGGCTCTTTTCTTTCTTGCTGTTTCTGAGTGTAGGTCCTTAACTGACTTGCCCAAAGGGGAGTTAGAAAAAAGAAAAAAAATGAACGGCATTACGCGAACAGCGGTTTATAAGAGAGTATGATGCAGCTTTAAAAAAAATTAGTACTAAAAAGTATAGAAATAAGAAAATTTATATTTTCATTCTATTATACAAAATTAATATATAAATGAAAGTCGAAAATTGTGTCTATCTGTCGATGTGCGCTGAGCTTGCGAACTACCACACTGATTTTGGTCCGGTTTTCATCAGTGCATAAACTGATTTCTATGGAAGGTTTAGGGCATAATTTGTCAGGCGCCTAGTGTGATTTAGCTGAACTACGGGAGTTTCTGTCAGTGAAGCGAGAAAAATAGAAAGATTAAATACACTCGATAAAATAAAAAAAACATAGTATGGTAAATATTTTAAATAAAATGATTACCACTGTAAATATAAATTAAATATAAAAATTAAATAAAACGATTATAAATATAATACATAATTTCTGTCGCAAGTAAAATACCATCTTCTGTTTCATCTCTTGTTGCGTTACTCAGAACTATTGAACTCTCATGAAAGAATATGTCCATCTCTTTCTGTTGAACGCGGTATCCTATATTCTTGTTTGCTGAAACTCAAGCTCCCCGCTCCTTATTGTGCATCTTATATTCTGTCCTTCTCTTCAAGATCCATTATCTCATCCATTAGTTCCTTTATATTGTCCATATCTGACCGAATCAAAATTTAACTGACCACTAACACACGAATACTATGACAAACTTGACATCAAACATCGACTAGCAACATTCACAGACTTCACAAGACAACACAGAAACACCCAACATGGCGAGTAATAATATAATTATGCAGTGGAACTGCAGAGGTTTTATTAATCATCAAGCCGAACTAGAACATCTATTAGCCACATATTCTCCATTAGTAGCCTGCTTGGAGGAGACGCATTTACAGCCTAGAGACAAGCCAAGAATAAAACACTATAGTCTATTCCGATGCGATAATATCGGAGGCAACCGAGTAAACGGAGGAGTAGCAACTCTAGTGCACACGTCGATCACGGCTGTATCGGTCAGAATGAATACACCCCTTCAGATGGTAGCGATATCTGTTCTCTTACACAATCTATCGAGGTCCACACTAACGATCTGCAACTGCTACTTTCCCCCCAACCGTATGGTACACTCGGCAGACCTTTAAAATGCCATATCTCAACTAGTAAGCCCAATGGTCATACTTGGAGACTTTAACGCTCACTCACCATTATGGGGAGCGACGTCCACCAACAGACATGGATCAGTTATTACAAACGTACTAACGGAGCACGATTTGTGCATTCTCCCCCCACCTAACCATATACATTTTAACCTCTCCCATAACACTTTCTCAACAATAGACTTGGCATTAGTATCCCCATTACTGCTCCCGAAACTTAAATCATCTGTCCATAACGACCTTTGCTCCAGCGATCATTTCCCTGTATTTCTGCATTTCACAGGATATCATCCATCACCACCAATCCCAAGACCCCCAAGATTCTCATTTCACAAGGCAGACTGGACGGCATACACAGCCGGAATTAAAATCCCAGCTCCTAGTGAGTCCCTATCAGACAATTTTAAGATATTTCTTAATACTATACTAGATGCTGCCTACTTATCGATACCCACCTCCCACAATTTTCGAGCTAAGAAAGTACCATGGTGGAGCAAAAAGATCCACATTGCAATCCAACAGCGTAAACGAGCACTCAGAAAGTATAAATCGTCTCGGTCGCTATCTGACTTAGTAGCCTTCAAGAAGTGCCGAGCCCTTGCCAGAGCTCTCATTCGCGACAAAAAGCAAGAATGCTGGTCACAGTTTATTTCATCCATCTCCTCATCAACGTCAAACAGGACCATATGGAATAAAATAAAATCCATCAATGGAATTAGCACTGTCCCAAAACGCGTCCTTCTCAACATCAATGGCAGTCTAATAACGGATGAAGCTAACGTTGTCAAAGCGTTTGCCAATCACTTCACCGCAGCATCGTCATCAGAAAAGTATCCCCCCGCTTTCCGTAGCATGAAATACCATGCAGAGCAACAGCCAGTGCACTTTCCACCCGAATCCAATGAATCATACAATAGTAATTTTACCATCTCAGAACTAAATTTCCAACTCAACCACCATACATCCAACACTGCTCCTGGCCCCGACGGCATCCACCCATACATGCTTAAGTACCTCCCAATTTCCGGAAAACATTTTCTCCTACACATATACAATCAAATCTGTAATTCTGGAAACATCCCCGCGCAATGGAAGTCGGCAAATATAATCCCAATACTAAAGAAAAACAAAGACCCTTCCCTTCCCGAAAGTTACCGTCCTATCTCGTTATTGAGTGTCATTTCCAAAACGCTGGAGAAGATGGTTAATAGGCGTCTCCTGTTTTTTCTCGAACAGAAAAGTCTTCTTTCTCCTAACCAAGCCGGCGGGCGAGAGGCAAGATCAACAGTCAGCCAACTAGTTAGCCTGCAGAGGCAGATACTCTCGGCGTTTCAGCGTCAACAGCACCTCTATGCAGTATTTTTCGATTTAGAGAAAGCTTTTGATCGCCTGTGGCGTCATGGCCTACTACTAAAACTGCGAACGGCGGGAATCGCCGGAAAAATGGGTAAATACCTACACAGCTTCTTAGACAATAAAACGATCCAAGTTACGACTGGTTCGTCAACGTCTGAACTGATGCTGTTGGAAAATGGTGTACCACAAGGCTCTGCTTTAAGTGCAACCTTGTTCATATACTACGTTAACGACTTAACTGACTGTCTTGCCGGCCCTGTAACGTCCCGGCTCTATGTGGACGACCTAAACATCTCCCTATCATCCAACCATCCTATAAACGCTCAAAATATCCTACAAAAATCCATAAAAAAGCTCCAAAAGTGGTCCAATGACAACGGTTTGACCTTCTCCTCAACAAAAACAATATGTGTTGATTTCCACAGGGGACGCCAAAACGCACTTTCCAGCATATTCCTGAGTCTAAATGGTGTTCCTATCCTAAACCGTCCATCAGTTAAGTTTCTAGGCTTAATATTTGATAAAAAACTCTCCTGGCGCGATCACATACGTGAGCTCAAAGCTAAATGTATAAAATCCTTGTCCATCCTAAAATATCTGTCGAATTACAAATACAACATAAATCCAAAACTACTCCTTACAATATATAGATCAATCATCCTTTCGCGAATCAATTACGGGTGCCAGGTATACTCCTCAGCCGCCAATAGTGTGCTAAGATCCTTAGATCCTGTACATTTTACGGCCCTCCGGTCTATTCTTTCCACTCATCCCTCTACTCCTGTTGTAAGTTTGTGTGCACTGGCAGGTTGTCCCCCACTATCCTATTATAGGAAATATTACAACTTTAAAGAACTGAGCTCCCTCCTTAGTAATACTAAGACCCCGTCATTCGAGCCGGCCACCATATCCCCTAATGGGAGTTTTGGGAACGATCCAGTGCCTGAACTTTTTTCAGTTATGGATCATTTCCAAATCCCCTCAATCCCAAGAGCTTTACCAGATTTCGCAATAACTGTACCTCCCTGGAGTCAGCCGATCACAAATATAAACATATCTCTCACAAAATTCAATAAAGCACAATATCCCCCAAACGTAGTACAAATAGTAAAAAACACCATAGCGAGCTACACCGATCATGTATGCCTCTACACAGATGGAGCGAAGGCAAAAGGTTATCAGTCACCGGCGGCATGCTCCTTCGAAGTATCAAAAATAGCAGAGTCAGTCAGACTGCATGATTGCTGCACAGCACTGGACGCTGAAATATATGCGATTGTTTTCTGCATTCAACACTATACTGATACTAACCCCCAGTCCCAAAAGGCCCTACTTATAACTGACTCCTTAAATTCCCTTCAACTTATTTCAGAAATAAAACCCAAAAACCCCCTGATAAGAAAAGTCCACTACCTACTATACAGACTATCCCACCTAAACTCTGAAATATCCTTCCTATGGGTGCCGGCCCATGTAGGAGTCCCAGGTAATGAGCGCGTCAATCGAGCAGCTCAGGCGTCACTATTCTCTCCAATGCCATGTAATCCCCCTCTTCACCCCACAATGGCCCATTTATTTATGCACCAAACTGGAGAAGAATGGCAGCAGGAATGGAAATCCGCAAGCACATTCCTCCGAAGCATAAAATCAACCACAGAACCCTGGTGGCCCATAGACGAAATTTCTCGCAGAGATTTTTCTGTCTTGAATCGCCTCCGAACAGGTCACACAACCCTTTCGCACGGGTATATCTTCACGAGACAAGCACCCCCAAATGTCTGCTTCTTCTGTGGTCAACCAAGCGCCCCGTCTACATCTCACCTCCTTCTCGAATGTTTCTCTTTTGCGGCACCAAGATCCACCTATTTCACTACCACCTCTATCTCTAAGATCTTATCGAACGTTCCGTCTGCGGTCGCAGCTATGTTGGCTTTCGTGCGTAGCAGCGGCCTATACCATAGAGTTTAACCTTCCTAAGTAGGCTCCATGTGCTGTAATAGCCTCAGTAGTTAAACACAGCGCATGGAAATCCTCACTATTATTTTATTAAAAAAAAAAAAAAAAAAAAAATTCATAAAATCATGAATTAGCAAAACGTCTCTTTTTCCGAAGCCAAAGAAATCATTTAAAATAAACTAATTCCTTCTGTATTCACCCTAGTTGGTATTTCTAACCGGACTAATGTCCCGGCCCTTCTGAATTAATTTTCCTTCGCTATAAAAACAAAATGACAAAACTACTAGAGCAGTTCTTCTTCCTCTTACATTGGCATTCCAACCCAAAAACATTATTCCAGTTTAAAATCTCAAAATCCTCTTAATAAATATTATCTCGATTTATCCTAATATGGTGGCACGTTTCGATACTACTAAGCTTCCTTCGTTCCATTTAAAAATTCCATTTCTCTCTAAAATCACGAGCACCAATTTGTCTTTAAAACGCTAATAACGTTTCTTCTTCAAAAGCCTTTAATTCTACGCTTTTATCGGCTCTCAGTGAATATTCGATATCCCTAATTTAGACGATAAAATTTTGGTCATATGTCAAATATTGCAATCTTGGACATGGCTAAACTGTCAACTTCTCCTATTTCAGGCGTTTTTTTTGTTTATTATTTTTCCTCTCCTCCCATTTTATCGTGCCTTTTAAAATACATAAGTCTCACTCCTATTTCTATATTATTCACTATGCTTAAGTTCTTTCAGCCGTGATACAAATTACTTATTCCCACTTCACATTTAGGATTCCTTCGACGCTCTTTGCCTCCTTTAATTAGGTTGGTTGATAGCATACAAGGACCCAAACGCAATGGTTGTTTTGTGCGATGGGTGCTGTTGTTTCTCTTTAATTATTATTTTCCATTTCTCATTCTTATACCTACCGTCCTTAAGCGTTTTGTGGTTTGCTTGCTGCCTTTATCTAGGTTAGTAGACAGCATACGACGACCCTCTTGCAATGATTTATTTGAGCGATGGGGGCTTTTACTTCACATTATTTTCCATCCCCGGTATTATTCTTCTAACTCCTTTCCTTCTAACGGTTTGTCTCCTAATATGTTGAACTTTGATAACAGTGTTGTGTTTGTCCTGGTACTTACTTTTTCAAATTCTAATTTCATTTGGCTTTTCCCGATCCTTCACCAAATTCTTAATTCTCACTCTCTTTCACTGCTTCTCTTCTGCATTCTGCTTTTTTAAAATCCTCTGTGCAACTCAGGATATTACGATGGAACCGATGTAGTATCAAGGCCGATAAAAACACGCTAGAATGGTTTCTAAACCACTATACCATCGTTATAGCTTTACTTTTAGAAACTTGAACAAAAAGTTCTTCAGACATTAACTTTCAATCGCAGTAACGGTCACGGTGGTTCAGCTATTCTACTCATTCAATTCATAACCTATGATATCCAAAACTTGTTTCCTTCTGATCTTCTTTATCTCAACTTAGTTCGTATTTCTATTTTTAACTATTCTTCTAAAGCTCTAAATTTTAAATCCGCTAAATATTTCTCCTTATTACAATTTGTGCAACTTCCCCTTTTCATGCTTCCTTCTCTATTTTTCATAGATGCCGATTAGAATTTTCATTTTTTTTTTTGGGGTGGGGGAGTTAATGCTTACAATAGCAATGGTACGATTTTAGAGAATTTAACCTCTAAAAAGATTTTTCCTCTTTAATAATAATTCTCCTACTTGTATTCAAACTCACTCCTCCAGTTCCATTGGTCTCCTTTTTACCTCTCTCGATCTCTGCTTCAACTGCTCACGGAGTACTTTGAACGGCCTCTTTGGAAGCGGTCATACCCTCACTTTCTTTAATTCCGACGAACCCGAATCTTTTCTTTATATATGATTTCTTTATCGGCTCTGTTTCGGCTGCCTTGGATCGCTCTTTTCCCCTTGTTCGCACTTTAATCCATAAAAAAGTTAAATCGTCTTCCTCATCGTGCTGGAACCAGGATTGTAAAGCAGATTTTAACCCGAGTTTAACTATATTTAGAAGTTTACGTTCTACCTCTACCTTGAACAACTGTGCTAAAACCAGATTTACTTTGAAAATGGCCCAAAAAAAAAATAAAACACGGAAAAACTTAATTTCATCCTTCTCACGCTCTACCCGTATTTCTCATGTCTGAAGAATGACCAAGGCTTTTGAATTTCATCTTTCTCAATGTCCTTTTAATCAAAATTTTTCTCCTGATAAATTTATTTATTTCATTAATTCTATAGCTCTTAGTTACGTTCCTAGCTTTCAAGAATCTTGTCACACTTCGTCTTCATTCACCTCGTCACATTTTTTGGTTTCTGCTTTTATCGTTGTAAAATTTTACATGTAATAATATTATAATAAAGAGGGAAATGTACAATAAACTGCAGCGTAAAGATTAAGAAGAGAGTAGATTCGAAGGAAACAAACAACACCTTGTAGTGAACAAGAGAAAAGGAGAACAATAAAACCTTATATTTATAGAGACACGTGTGACAAGTTATGGGTCTCTGTACATGGGTCAGATATGGGGCGACTGTAGTACTTGGAAAAAAAGGAATATATTTATCGGAATATGTAGGACAAGTGCATGAGTTTCTGGGAATGGTTTCAGAAATGTGATAACTATAGCATACTGAAATGAAGGGATATATTAGACAAAGATGGTAAAGTGAGGTACAATTTATGTTCACAAACTTTATCATGTAAGCTCGCTATCGCTTAAAGGAATATGTAAAAATCTTCTTCTTCGAGTCCCGACCGTTCTCGATCGTAGGTGACCTTATTAAAGAAATCTTTCGTATGCAAGGTGGACTAATTGTTCGGTATTCATCCCCGACCATGCCTTGATGTCGCACATCCATGAGCGCCTCCTTCGTCCGACCTTCCTCTTGCCCGATATTTTTCCTAATAATGTTATTTGTAACAATGAGTTAGGAGAGTGTATAGATCTCTAGACATAAGTTTATACATGTGATGACCATAATACTTTGGACACTTTAAAAGGAAGGGATAGGTTTTATGAGATAGGAGCGCGAGGTATAATTTTTACTCATAGACTTTATGATGAAATCTTGTTGTTGCTTGGAGGAATACTTGTGGATAAGGAAGGTATTATATGGGTCTCTTGACATGGGATCAAACAAGTGATGACCATAACACGATAAAAAAGAGAAAATAATAAAATACAGACAGCTTTCAAAGGTTTCAAGGGGATTGATGAAATTTATTCGAAAGAAGATTAGGGGAGAATTTACAAAGTTGGAAGTAGTAGGAATGTTGTGATTTGTGAGGAATAACAGTTGATAAGTTATTATTGTGATTTACTACATTATCAACGAAAGATTTTGGATTCTCAGACCTCCGAGTATTGGGATATTTAATGACCCATCTATTAGAAGAAGAGGGAAAACGGTTAGAAAGAAGAGAAGGGAAATAAAAAACAGGCTTGGTGACATGGTTTGAATGGTTTTATAGAAATTTTTAGTTTTATTACTAGAAGTTGGTGTAGGAGGAGTAAATATAGTAGAAGAAGTTTCTTATTTTAATGGGGATAGAAGCTAATGCACGAACGGCACATACGAAAACACAGAAGAGAACACAAGGATTTAAATTTAAGGAATTAGCTTCTTTAAAAGAATTGTTTTCGTATGCCGTAATACTTTTAATATACCCTTAACATTATCGATTATTAGGGAGAATGGTTTTTATTGCGACAATCCAAGATAGGATGTTTAGAAGAACAGTGAGAACAAATAGCAAACAAACTACAACAACATTGTTTGGATATATGTCCAAAAAGAAAATAATTAAAGCATTGAATCGGGGATCTAACGCTGGGAGAAATATTAAAAATGAACCTAAAAATGGAGATAGTGACAGGAAGTTGAGTTTTTTCAAATATTCTATTTCTACCGATTGTGTGGGAATGTTAACTCCAACGTTCGTGTTATAAATACGTCTAACAGAAACAACAGGTATATAGGAGCTAAAATCTTCTATAATTTCTTGCTCAGTAATGGAGTAATAGACTCCGGAAACGATACCAAACTGATATAAAAGATTAGTCAGAATATAAGCTTTAAGCTTATTACTTTCAAAAATTCAGTTATTAGTTAAAAAGGAGTTGACATCAGATATATTTGAAAAGCAAATCGATGTTTCTCCCCTGAATTTCAGAACACTTAAAAGATATTTTATATAACAATCTAGCGGTTGCTAATGGATGAAACGTTCTGATATTTATTTCGGTATAATCCTTCTCTAAGAACATATATTATAAGCACCTGGATGTTAAAGGATAATAGAGGTTCTATTTTTTTTTTTTTTTTAGAGGGAATATTTGAAACAGGAAATTGTTTTTTTTGGGAGGGGGCGTAAAACGTCGATGGCGACTGAAGGGGCTTCAGGAGTGATATTATTTGTAATAGAAATTACTTCTTAGTTACAATGTCAATCTATCATCAGAAATAGAAACCGAGGAATGTTTAGAGGTGTGAAGGGAAATGTTAGGTAGCGACGGGGAAGAGGAGGTTTAATCGCCTCGGTTGGCGAATGGGTCATCATCGTTTTGCCGGTGATTCGAAAGAATTAAGTTACTGTTCTTAGAAATAATAAAGACAATGATATTGAAGTGTACACACGAAAAGAGGGTGGAGGGAGACTTGCAAAGGGAACGAAAGAACGAAAGTATAAAGATACATAGTTAGAAGTTAAAATTCAGAAATCGGAAAGTAACGAAATAGAAAGTTATCTTAGTTTAAGAGTTAAAACTGAGTCGCAGTAGATAAACGAGTGATAAGAAAGACAATAGTTGGTAATAAATGAACAATTTCACCACTGCCGATCCGCTAAAGATAAACGCGATAACGCACAACCTGTTAATCGATTCGAGTCATCTGTCTGACTGTGTGTGCTAATCTCACCAACTACCAATCCGAGTTTGTTCCGCTTTTCACCAGTGGATAGACACTAATTCTTGCGGAAGATTTTAGCACACATGAAACGTTTGAAACTTTCGCAGTGATTAACCATTGTAAATTATTTGCGGACAACCGCGTTTAGAAAATGTAATATATTTGTGTTACCAAAAAGATACAACACTTAACCTTTCGGTCAGCTTATACTCACCATCATCAGAAATTCATAATTTTGTGACGTGATTTAGCGGACTATCTGTGGGGGTTTTGTCAATGAAGTGGTTAGCAGAAAGGTAAAAAATACACTCGATAAAATATTTTAAAAAACCGAATAGAACAATTATCACGGCGTGAATATAGATTAAACGTAAAAATTGAAATTGATTACCATGGTAAATCTAAATTAAACGTAAACGTATGAGCGCATCCATCAAAGAAGTGTGAAATATAGGGAAAGATAAAATATACTGGATAAAATGAGAAAAAAAAAATTTAAATAAAATGATTACCGTAGTAAATATAAATATAAACTAAGTTTTTTCATTAGTTTGATAAAACTTTTTATTACATCATCGTATCAATAATTTTAGGGAGGTAATATATTATAATTTTTATAAAATTCTTGCCGGAAAGGTCAGAAGAGCCAGAATAAAACGAGCATGTAGGTGTATTCTTTTAAACATGTAATTATGAATGGTTACCGTGTGACCAACCCGGAAGTAATTTATAACGAAATGTTCTATGCGCGTACGAAAAAGCGGAAGGAACTATTTGTCAATGATTAATTTTATGTATTTTCAAAATAGTAAAATATGACGTAAACACTACATTCGTGGTGAAATGTTTAACTGATTTGAAATCTATTTATCGAAAAAGAAATATACCGTAAAAATTAGTGGTATCTAGAGTAGCTTTGTAGGTCAGCTCTGCAGGCTACCACCCGGAAAGTATATTATATATCAACATTTTGTGTGATCTAAATATAAGAGGAAAATATATTGTTATGCCGATGATGTGGTTTTACGTGTAACTTTTCAAAATGAATCAGTCTCGAGGACAATGATACAAAATAATAACGTACTGAAGGTGTATATATGGTAGTTGAATTAGTAAAAATAAATTAATCTTAAATTTAAACAAATCAAAATACACGACATAGGGTGTTTTCTCCTGGAATAATATGGGATTTAAGTGGCAAAGTAATATGCTGCAGAGGATATATGATTTGGACTGTGAACTTTCTTGGAGTTAACCCATCTGTCGTATATCGCATCAAAATTATGCAAATTAAATTACATGTTTTATCATTTAAGCTAAATTTTCAATGCACATCAGCTGGATGAAACACAGCCGTCTTTATACGGAATGAAGCACCCTCCTATCAGATTAATACGGAAGTTTATTTTTAAGATAAAGAGGAATTTTATAGAAAAATATTATCACCTACGATATCTCTACAAAATTAACTACTACTTTCGAGCGGAATATCAGAAAGGTCGAACGCTGGCTAAAGTATCACTATCTGACATCGAACTATTGACAGAACAACTAAAACTTCGCCGAGTGTAATCATTATTTCATTCGGGTTTACTTACATTTTTATTTTGTATGTTTTCTCGACCGCTACAGCCGCGAATAAAACGGTGCAAATCAAACGATTCCGCGATTTACAGCTAGTAGAAACAGGGGAGGAATTTTTAAGCGATAATTTAAAAGCGGCTTTTAATCTCGAATGTCCAAAATAAAACGTATTTCTGTTTCTGTCAGGTTTTCGGATATCTGAGCCCTCAGCGATGCGGTATCAAAACTGGCAATTCTCTCCGCAGGAAACTAACGATGATCTGTTAAAATGCATAATTTAAAAATTTAGGTCATCCGTTTCATCCGGTAATACTTGCAGTAAGGAAGAAACATAATTCCGCATGTCGAATTGAAATCGACAAAATTCGACTAAATCGTCCTCGCGTACCGATTTAAACTAGACCACATCGATTATTTAATAAAGTGTGGACCATTACGGGGGATTTAATCGACGCGACGAATAATTGGAGAACAAACCATTAGGAGGCTGCCTGAAATTTTTACGTCAGATTTTCCGTGTTATCAAGTGAAAAGTTGTTTTTTCTGGCAGCACTCTCGGTTCAATGTACTAATTAAGAACCGTATCAAGGCTTAACAGTAATGTCACCAATACACCTCGTAAGTGGTCGAGTGTGTTACGCTTCATAGAAATAATCACACATTTCCGCCCAGTTCACCGAAAAGTAAAATACGAAACTCGACCACCGCTATAGTTTTCATTGCCAACATCGGAATTGTCTCTTTGTTACATCGGTATAGTGAATTTTTTTCAAATATAAATAGGCAAGGCGAAAAAGCATAAATTGAAGCAAAATTATTGGTATAAAAAAAAAAAACAAAAAAAAAACGAAGTTACGTGAACTATTATGAACAAATGGAGTTGGTTAGGAAATGACCAGCGCAGACAAAAACGTATAGACGCACTCGAAATGTGGTGCTGGAGGCGTATGCTGCGTGTCCCATGGACAGCCAGGAGAACCAATGTCTCCATAATAAATGAGATTGGTAACGCTATCATCTGTGGTGCTCTGCAGGATACTGCGGTATTTTGGTCATGTGATCAGAGCGAACAATTTGGAAACGTTGCTCGTCCAAGGAGAGGTCAACGGAAAAAGGAGTCGAGGTCGTGCGCCGACTAGATGGACGGACGCGGTGTGCATAGCTGCTGGTCGTCCCTTTCAGGATTGAGTACACTTCGCAAGGGATCGGAATTGTTGGCGCAGTCTGATCAACCGGGTGACAGATCATGGTCACGATACCCCTACATGGGGTGAAACGATTCGATAGAGGAGGGGTGGATAAAAAATTTAACGTCAGTGTTTATGCAGCAATTTTATATTTGTGGTATAAGATGAACAATTAGCATAGTATTTAGGCCTATATGTGATCAGTGCAAAATTCAGTAAAAAAAAAAAAAAATTATCGCGATATATTCTAACACATTTAAATATAAAACCGATTTCTTTGTAAGTGCAAGGACCAGAATGAGGCAGAAAATTAAATACTATATTTCCTAGTGGTTTAATTTGTTTTAATGTTTAATTCTCTCCTTTCTTATCCACGTAAATGCTTTCCCCATTGGCCCACAGTTCCCTATTGACCCTCTCCCGGAAGTCGTGGCCTTCCTATCGCAGCACAATGTGAGCGTGTAATTTCCTTCCCCGATCTGGCATCTAACACCGCGATCCGGTCGTAGGTCTCTTTGAATATTTATGTTGATTTTTCCCTGATGAAGTATAATAAACCCCTGCATCCGAGAATAGTGTTCAGTTGACAGCAGCGACAATTTAAAAATACCCCGACCACTTCATTTTCTTCACGGATGCTGCCAAGTCCACCCCAGAGCTACTTCGTTCCGAACCACCTGCTCCTTTGAAGCCTGCGACGTGACCTGAAGCGTTCGACTGAATGAAAATTGTTCGGTACTGGATGCCGAAATATATAGAGTATTTTTCTGTTTGGAATATTTTCTTTCTGCAGAGCCTGGCATCATTGAAAGCCCTGTTGGTATCTGCTTCATCCGCGGCGCTATCGACAATCTCTAATCCTCTCACCAAACATCCTTTAGCAATTCGAACCCGGCAGGTATTATATGGAACTTATTAAGAGAGAGTGCTCCATTTCCTTTTTATGGACGCCCAGCCATGCTGGGATTCCTAGAAATGAACGCGTCGATACGTCCGCCCGAGCAGCATTATACTGCCCCTTGCCTAATAACAGCCCTCTCCGAACTTATCTAGCAAACATAATTTTTAATAACATCACGTCCTCGTGGAAAGCCTATTGGACCTCGTGTCAGACTTTCTTAAGGCTAATAAAACCCTCAATTGAACCATCGTGGCCAGAAAAAAGCATTTCCCGTAGAGATTTCTGTGTCCTTAGCCGCTTACGCACAGACCGCACAACCTGGTCGCATAACTTCATTTTTCAAAGAACCCCATCTCCTATGAATTTTCCTTTCTGTTTCCAAGGTGTTGCTCCCTCAACTCCCTACATACTGTGTAACTGTCCAGCACTCTCATCCCATCACCTCCTTTTATAAATAACAAAACAGTCACTAACATACTTGAGAATTCCCTGAATGGAATTTCATTTGTGACATAGTTTATCAGAATTAGTAGAATAAGCCGTTGTCTATAAGAACAAACCGTGCATCCGCGTAATAGCCACAGCAGTTAAATACGGTACATTGCGTCTACAAAAAAAAAAAAAAAAACAAAAATAAGACTAAAAGGTAGAAACATGGCAACCAAATTTAAAGGAAATGCGTAGACGCATTTCGAATGTAATAACTTTACTACGATTTTTTCGATATTCTTTTTCAGCCGAAAATAAGAGGAAAACGCTATTTTTTCTCGAAAATCCGGCAACACATACACACTTTAATCGGACAACTTCTTCATACTTCTTTGCTATTAGTAACTTTCATGTACATGTTTCTATTTTAGTCTAAGAATCAAACATTTTGGTTCATTTTTTTAATAATCTCTTTGCTTTGAGTTTCTAAATCGAAAATAGGTAATTTTCGTCTCCTTCGGATATTCAAACAATATACTACTAAATTTTATTGATATGTCCTCTTCTGTTTTCTGGAAGATGCGATGCTAACGTAAAAAAAAATGTTCCAAAAAAGTATTCCGTTTAATATTTAATATTCAATTTTCATCGAGCTAGGCTTTAATTTATTATTTCGCAAAGAATGAATTCGACACGTAATTAAAAAAAAGTAGAAGCCAATATACTTATTTGTGTAAGCAAAGGATGTTAAATTGTCGGTTCATTTGGTTTTGTTTGCAAAGAAGTTGAAACATCGCCGTTAACCGCATCCGGAACTAATGGTTAGTTTCGATTTTAATTGGTGAAATAAAATAAACTTGTGTTTTATGCTCGTTAGTTCAAAATTAGAAGAACGATTAATTGAAAGCGATAATTGTGCTCAAAAGTTATTTCCATAATCATCCCTAACATTAATAAAAAAAAAAAAAACTAGAATCTTAAACAAAATATTATTAGAAATACAAAAATTTAAAAAAAGTGAGAATTCTTTTTGATTAAGTTACTTTTATAAATATAATCCGGATTTATAGAAAGCTACTAAACATAGATTCGCAATCGACAGTCATTTAATCACCAAACTGGCAATTTTAAATTCCGACAAAATCGTTAATACGAAGAGGCTTAAAAAGGTATAATAAATGCCCATATAAGTGTACAGTAGAAAATAAATAAGAGTTTAGGTTGCCCAGCTGATCCCTAGTTGCTAGGGCGCTTGACTTCCGTTACAAAGGTCACGAGTTCGATCCCGAGCGACTACAAAACTTATTACAAGAATTAAATAAATAATCGTTAATAAGCACACGTGGAAAGCAATGGCAAACCACCACGTATAATATGCGCGCTAGGTCAGTGTACACAGCAGACATATGTAAATAGGACTGCACTTGTAAAACGATGTAAATCAAACGATTACTAATCTGTTCCGAATGTAGTCTTCTTGCGTGTGTACACACATTCGTACTGCATATAAAAAATTGCTTGGTACACAACCTATATCTGTACAGCTGAGATTTCTTCTTTTTTTTTTCTAATGTGCTCGGTGTTAACACTGACAAAACTACATGGACTTAGATCACCTACTCAGATTCTGAGGCGATCGGAGATAGAATGTATAAAGGAAAGAAGGAGAGGAATAACGGCTGCAGATGGGAAGGAAAGGATAAAGGAAGCATTGGAAGGGGTAGGAAGATCCAACGCCAAAAGTTCGGCGTATAGATGAGAGCACTCAGGAAAAAGAGCAGGGCATTCAAAAAGGATAGCTGAGATATACGAATAGGTAGTCGCCGACGATCAGTAATTAAGTATGGCACTATAAAGAAGAAGCTGATCGCCGCTGTAATGGTAGAGAAAAAGTAAGGCAAAACACACTGGCATTGAAATTATTTACTTCTATAAGATTTGTTGGTATCATGGTGGTCGGCTATACCCAGTTCGCCCCATCGCTTGGGTTACGGTTACCAGTTGGCCATTTACTCGGAGTTGGATTTTTGTATGTACCCTAAACTAGAGTTACCAGTTGGCGTTCGCCCCACATTTGAAATATCGTAAAAGAGGATTTCCTAAATTATATACATATCGATTTTTACGCGTAAATGTTTCATTATTATCGATGTTATATTTATTTATTAAAATGAAAGATTAATATCGGCGCGTAATATCGAAAACAACATTTGATTTGTAAAATAATTTTTTGCAATATGTAAAAAAAAATTTTTGTAATGCGTAAAAGTTTTTTCCTTTTTTTTCTAGGAACCGGACAAAAAGGAAGATGCAACAGCGGAGGAGCGAAGAAACTGAAAAATAGTTCGATAGTTTTTTATTCGGTTTCAGGTACTTTTTAAATGGGTGAATGGTTATTTACAGTTATTGTCGCTGCGTTAAATGCGGACCGTATTTCGCGGAAAAGAATTAATGATGCCTAACTGAATCTGTAAAACTCGTCACAGATGAATAATATTGATAGATGCACTTCCCGGCAGAAATCACTTCCCACGAAACTGCGGAAGTTCCGCTTAAAACGTGCAATAATTATCGAGACATTTCGGCTCCCATGCCTCTAGCCCTCGACGTGAGTTCCGTAGTTGATTCGTTAGGTGTCGATAATTTTGGCAAGAAAATCGTCTCAACCGCATTCCGACTCCCTCGTTAAATAAGCGTTTTACACTTCAAATAGCCTTCAAACGGCAACTAAATAAAATTTTCACGGATATGAAATCGTTTAAAATCTAAGAATAATAGGCTCTGTTCAACTTCCATTGGCAATATTTCTTATCTGACACATATGTACGATTTCCGATGGAAGTATCGGAAACTGAATTAATTTTTCCATTCAGATCTCAAATTTAAATATTAAACATACGAATTTAATAAAAATACTCGCGAATAGTAACAGAATAATAGAGTTTACAATTTTTATAACCATTTTGAGGATATAATGAAAAAAAATAAATTCGTATGTATATTTAATAAATTGTACGAGCATCTTAAATTATGAATAATAGTAAAAATAATAATAATATTTAAACGTTGTTTACGGTAATATTATATATAGACATGTTGAAAATAAGAAGGGGTTTCAAAGAATATTAATAACATTCTACAGAATTATTGCAGTAAAAAACGAATTAAATCGTGTAAAACAGGACATTCCTCGTCGTTAGCACAATGTCTTTCAAATTTAAAACTTAAAAACGCATCACTTCATTTGTAATTAAAAATAATATCAATACAGGTTATGCGTTCAACAACATATAAATAAGACTACAGTTTAGCGGTGAAGATAAAAAATTTAGGATGAAACAAATTAACGAACTTATGAACGAATTTTATATGAATGAGTTTTAAAAAATTTAAAATAATTATAACGGCGTAACTTATTAATCAAAAAAAGGAGCAAAAAGAATAATAACTGATATACCCCGAATAATTTTTTCAACGCTCAGTTTGGAAACGGGATATTTAAAATATATCTATACAAATTCAAGACCGATTTTCTGATAATTTTAAAGATAATGTTTATTATTAGTTCCTGCAAAGATACAATCGAGGTAGTAATAATAAATTTTGGAATTGTAATATAACATAAAAATGTATTAGACTCTAATAGTCAGATAGGAGAAAGAAAACCAGAAGTAAATAAAATGATTGGTCCGGACAATTTTGGAAGTAGAAACATAAGAGCTAAAAAATGTTCTATCTATAAAACAATTTTAGAGTTATTAACAGACACTATAGACTCGGACTGCCCCGAACGAGAAATATAATACTCGGATTATATTTTAACTGTCATAATAATGTAATACATCGATTTTTATACCATTCTGATACCATAGACCAACAAGATATAAACCACGATCAGTTGTTAAAACATCTGAATGAATACTAATAAGTTAATAAGATAAAGAGTAGCGGGGCTAACAATGTGGAATATTTCAGTAAATTTAGTGAATTATTAAGTGCGGAAGATTAAAAAAATTATCTAAATAACGTTGCTTGACTCATTAATTATTAAATTAATTTAAAATATATCAAAAAATGCGAAACAGTTTAAAGGATGATAAAGTAAAGAACTACAAAATTCCAAATCATATTCGAAATAAAATTAAGGAAAGTCGAGGATTATTAAATAAGAAGTATAAGGCATAACTACAAAAAGAAATATAACTAAATCTGGTGTGCAAATTGATGAAATACGAGTTAATACTATTTAACAAACGGAAGAAGGAACGAATAATAAAAGAAATACTTGAGTCAACGAAGAACGTGAAAGTTATAAGAAATAAATCACGTTTAGAGTAAAGTTGGCGCAATTTCCTATTAGACGGAAACTAAATAACAGAATATATCAAGGCAGATATTACCGCAACAGGTTATACAAAAGAATACAGTTATTAACATTAGAGTTTAAAGAAAAGAAACTATAACGGAGGAACCTTTGCCTATAGAAGTAGAAATAGAGGAAATGGTTAAAGATATAAAAATTAAGAAAGCACCTGTATCAGGTGAAATAACGAACGAACAGATAAAATATGCAGGTAGAAAAACGGTAGGGCTCCTAACTACTTCGCTTAACTTCATATTAAATAATAAAAAAATTCAAATTCGCGGAAAAAATTAGATGCAATTTTAATTTATAAGAAAACGAGAAAAAGATAAAACGGAAAATCACCGCCCAATAAAGAGTTCTACTGTGTCTAAAATATTTTCTGAAGTGCTAAAAGGCTTAAACAGATTCTGACTTCTAAGCAACCTCAGGAATAGACCGATTTTCTCAATCGGTTCTTAACTATAGTCCACTTACATGTGATAAATTAACTCATTCAAGGAATATTCTTGAGATATTTATATATGGGTGGAAATTCGTTCACGTCCCCTAGGTTTTTAATATGACTAATGATCGGGAACAGATTTGAAAGAGAAATCTCGTTCTTGGTTGAATTACACATGCAGAAACATTTCATAATATACGCTTAACAAGTAAACAAGGGGTTTATTTGTTTTTATTTTGAGAATAGCGTTGATCCGGCTAAAGAATTCGTTTCTTGAAAAACATTTTTTATTTATTCTGCTATTTGTCACTTTTACAAATATTACTCTATTCTTGTAGTAAAGTTACATTTTATTAATGTTACCGTTTTTTTTTTCTCGAATTTTAGTGTACTATTTTTTTTTTTTTTTACTACAATAAATTATTTTTATTATAATATTCTTCGTATAATGTGTATAAATTACTAAGCCATTTTAAATATCGGTGGTAATGAAATCTGTAACGTTTTAGCATCACGCTTAAAACACATTTATTTCATTTTGCGAAAAAAACATTTACTGAAACCGATTCTTCTTAGAGAATTACAGAAGACTAATATATCCAGAGGGGGTCTTCCCTCGGCGAGATCCGAACGATTAAGTTTTATTCAAACGAAACACGGCCGCCTAACTGATTACGCTACAATAACTGACTCAGCGTTCATTACGAAGACGTATTTTTTGCCTGATAATGTATCGTGAAAGTTCAATATAGCTGTATGAAATTGTTGGATACTTATATATAAAATATACGTCTGATTACAACGTTGATAAGACGATCCTAGAATATAGGATACTGATGAACATTACTACTTTTTAGCAAAAAAAAAAAAAAAACTTATTATTTTGGTCAAGATGATTTTTTTCATACTCATAGGAAACCCCGAAATTCGATGGTATCAGTAGTTATGAAGTCGAAATTTATAGTCTGGCTTATTGTAAGAAATCAATGGGTCTGTTTTGAAAATCGGTGTACACTAATTACGTCTAGTCTGAAGAGAAGCCTTAAATAAAGCGTAAAAGATTATTGTTTTTGTCATTTTCGTTACTTCAGTTACTGTACAGATCATAAAAGTCTCGGGAAATAAACCGGAAATGATATTATTCCAATGTTTGCACGTGCGATTGGAAAAATAACGGTTTGTAAAGCAAATTGAAAAATTGTGTCTGCTAAATTTTTATTGTTTTTATTCAACGAAAAAGACGTGAAAAAAAAAAAACGAAAAGTTAATGGTAATCATTACTGCACATTTACCGGTAATCGTGGTGCGCATCTTACGGTATCATTACAGTAAGAACGCGCTTCGTAATTAGTTCATTGAACTATCAGTTAAATCGTTGAATGCGTCAATAAAAGTCGATGATGAGAACTGGTTCATCGATCATAGCTCGGCTTATGTTTGTTGCGGCTTGTAACTTGTTCCTTAGAAGTAGCTTAAATAACGAGTTTACAGCTCTTCGCTTTAAACAATTAAAATGGCAGTGGAAAACAGATAGAAAATAACTTCGTTACATGGAAGCGAAATGTCGAATTAATTCTTTTGTACATGTTTTTTTTTCTTTTGTATAATCATAAATTAGAAAACATTCTGCATAAATTTAATAACAGGAAAAACAGTTCAAAGGTATGCATCGATAAATTTATAAAGAATTACGTGTCGATATTATTTTTAATAACTAAGGAAGTCAGTGGTATGAAGAAAATTCGTGTTTCCTTACGTCCTCATTATAATAGTTTTGTTAGTGCTTTTTTGTTAAATAATAGAGAAATAATATCTGTTTTGATTTTTAAAATTAGTTGTCAAATACGTTGCTGCACGTAATTATTGAAGACGTCGATTTAATAAGCTGGCAGAGTAATAAGAGTTTCATCCAGAGTTATTTATTAGACTATACTACGAGTCTGACGTTATTAACACTGAAAATGGTTCAGCACAAAAACTTTGTGTACCTAGTAGAACTCTGTTCACTAAATATGTATATATATGATATTAATGACGATACTATTTTTACGCCAGGGGTCATCATGAAAAGTGTTCTGTCACGAAATTTGTCCCAAGAAAATGTCACAACTTTATGTAACGAAATGTGTAACGAAAATATAACGAAAAAAGGTAACGAAAACATTTGGTCAAACAGCGTAGCCAATGAAAAAGTTTACTCTTCTATAAGAATTATAGAAGAACTAGACCTGGGGGTGAAGGGAGCTTGCCCCCTTCCGAGTACCGAAGGGCCGAGTTTTATATTAATTACAACGTAATTCTTAGACTATCCCCCATTAGAAAAAATGTCCCAATTTTATGTAACGTTTGTTATATTTTATAGGATTTTTGTGATTATATTATATTCATATGGGCCGATTTAGAATTACGTTGATAATTTTATACAAAGTATAAAAGCGAAAGAGACAGAAATGTAAGCAAGAGGGGTCAAGGGGCACAGCCCCTTGCGAGACCAAAATGGCCGAGTTTATATATATATATATATATATATATATATGTATTATCAATATCGATAAATGTATTCAGGCGCCTGCTCGACTTTTCACTGATGATACCTGTGTATTTCTTTACCTCCTGCAATCTATCTCGGCCCCTTCTTTGGAAATTCATTTCCAAATTTTAACAACTTAAAACCGGATTATGTAAAATCACTCTCAATTATTCGATACCTCTCTAAGCCTGAACTCGATGTGCATACTAAATTTTTTCCCAGCACTTAGAGAAAGCTGTAATTTTAAGCAAAATAAATCACGATTGCTAGGTATATTCTCTTCAGCTTTGAAATACTGAAATACATATATTAAAAATTGCATGTAATTTTCGCACTATGAACTGTTTTAAGAGATGGCTCGTTTACTTAATTTCTATTGATTCTTACTGACGTTTTGAAACGGTATTCTATTCATGAGACTTTTTCGTTTCGCACCAGAGATTTCCTTATCGACAACTTTCAATAGTCATCAGCTCGCTTACTAATATGCTCCATTAACATCAAAACTATACTGGACATCTAACTGGATACCGAAAAAATCTTTGTTTGCCGCAACGCAAGTCCGTAATTGCTAATTTCACGAATTTTTCACTAGTGTAACCTGTACGGAAAGTATTAGAGCAGTTAATCCAGGACCAACCTGAAGCAGTAAAATGTCATTTACTGCAATATTGACAAAAAGTTCACCGCTTCCTCGCCGCACCTTTAAAATGAAAGGCAAAATTTTTAGAGCGAAATCTAAAAAAAAAAAGTCCGCAGCTTTTTCCAGAATCTCAACATTTACGCCAGTCACAAATCAATACGGAATATATAAAATAAAATATAAATGCGATAATATTGAAAAGAAAAAAAACTCTGTATCTCTGAATACATCGTTGGAAAAAAAGAGTTCAGAGCCAGATTTACAGCAGCTTGAGGGTTTTGTTTGTCTTTTAATCGGCATCCTTTCATTATTAGTATGTAAGAAAAATACAAAACCCCCAAATTGCGAAATTTAAGAACACAAATTTTGAAATGATTGAACTGTTGATCACCACCAGTGATTTGAAATATTACTGCTTCGATTTTAAGAAAGAAAATTAATTTGACCATTGCAACGTCAATTTAATGGTATAAGTATTGTCAATATCTCATTTTCATGTAGATGGAAGAGTTTAAATTCTTTCGCATTCATATCGATTAAAGTGTACATTGTGTCGAATATTGTATATTTAACTGATCAGTTACGTAGATGTTCGGTTCAGTCGAGTAAGTACACAAAACCGACTGGCAATTATAATAATAAAGATATCAATAGTAGTTTCGATAATAATTTCAAAAATGAACATAATAATAATTTATAAAATAACAATAACTACAGATGATTTTTTTGGTAGTGAAACTGATAATGATTATATTAATAAATGTCCTACCGATGAGAATTCGGTCCAGGATAATGAAAGTTTTAAAGTTTTCGTCGAGGAAGTAAATAACTCAAGCGTGTGAAGTTCTTTAAAAGTAGCCGAAAATTTTAACGAAAAACAACTTATGCATAGACAGTACTGAGATTATTCTTCACACGTATCATCGCCTTTTTCTGCTGATCATTTAATTTCTCGACTCTGTTTGGAAGCTAATGGAAATAAAGTATATATATGTACCATCGTGCCTGGTTTCTCGACTTAATGAGATTAAAGATGTTAATGTTGAATATTGTGGACATCAAATTTTAGAAATGATCGATTCCTAACTTCTTTTCATAATTTTAGTAATATTAAATAATTAAATAGGAGGATTAATATATTTAAAACAAAATTAAATACATACCCAGTCAGGTCAATCATTAACGTCTGATGTATTTTTATGGAATGTACGAGTAAGATTCTTTGCGAATTATTTGCATAAGTATACGTTAATGTTTATCAGGTGTCTGAGATGTGGACATTCAGGTAGATAATTTAAAGGAAGCACTAGACGTATTCAATTTGAAAGGATCCGAGCATTCAGAGGAGATTTGTATTAGTGCATCGCCTGCGTCAGTGATTTATTTATCATGCAGCGATCAACACAGGACTACAAATGGTTTGTGACCAGAGAAGAAGAGATAGACTCAAATTAATGAACTACACCTCCCACCGGAAAGCTCGTAGCGAGCCGCGAATTAATTAACAACACGATTAAATCACTTTGTAACGAAAAATCCGCGAGGAATGATAGAATTACCGACGAAGTTGTTAAACAACTTAACTAGAACTTCCCGGATCTATTTTACATTATTACGAATAAATGCCTTGAATTACAACTCTTCTCATCCGCTTAAAAGAATGTAAATATCATCCTCATTTCAAAATCGGCCAGAGTTACAACCGATATTGCAGCTTACCGCTCAATTTCATTGCTTAACTATTGTGGGAAAGTATTTGAAAAGATTATAAGGATCTTCAGAAAGAAATTAATGAAAACTCGATTCTTCATCCGAACCAGCACGGATTTATAAATGAATATTCCATGGAAGGAGCAGTATATAATCTTGTCACTTTCATCTTTCCAGGGGTTCTACATCCTTTCAATCTTATTAGGGGAGTCTTTGATAACTGAAAATGGTCAGTGACTATCTAAATTCTACAACATAAAAATGTAAACTCATTTCTCGTTAATATAGTAATTAGCTATTTTCAGAATAGATATGCCCAGTTACAAATCAACGATGTCTCCTTTATTAAAAAATTATTAAACTCTGATATCCCTCCGGGTTCTGCTTTTGGACCGACTGTGTGGAATATTCTTTATTCAAAGATTACGATATCGAACGTTTCAATAAAATAATAAATATTAATTGCAATTTAATTTCTGATGCGGAAGATCTATGTATGCGATTTAATCTATCCTCGTTTTATGAACGAAAACAAAATCATTGAAATTTTGTAATAAATTTGAAAATGAAATGGCAGATTTAGGTCTGTCCTTTGCAACGGGAAAAACTTTAATAACCTTTGGAAATCACAAATTAACAGATAACATTTAAAATTCAAAAATAATTTCTGCTCAACAAGTTGAATTCGTTAATTTCTATAAACTATCTGGCTCTTCTAATTGATCGTAAACACTGATGTTCTCTTCCCATCTCGAAAATATATTGATATAAAATGTAATCAAATATTTGATGTTGTTTTGGTTATTTCTTATCACTTAAGTTTTAAATACAATAAAAATAGAAACTAATTAAAAAAGGTATCGGCTTCAATACGTTAATTATTATACTATTATTGTTTTCCTAGCATTCTTTCATTCTGATACGTAGATCTTTAACCAAAATGCAAACATTAATGGTTTTTTGCACATCCTCACTAAACGCTTCACAGGTCACATTGTACAAGTTTGATGTTATAAAAATCCACTTCTTTTATACAATTTTATGGAAATGGTTGGACGTGCCTCTGTTAAAAATTCTGAAATTGTAATATTTTTTTTATCAAATTCCCATAATTTACTTACTTTGTTTTTATAGTAGTTATTATTATTATTTACTACCGTTACTAATTTTATATCGTAACTGATTATTGTCTTTTTATTACTCCATTATTACTTTATTCGACTGAATTAGATTTTCAAAAAATTTTACATTACAGAATTCGTTTAATTCACTTAGTTAAACTGATTTCCTCTGTATATTGAGAAACCAAATTAATTAAGAAATCAAAAAAAAAAGATAAACACGACACGAACCATCCGTATTTGTTAATAAGCTCCCATAAAAGCCTGATATCTGACAGTATTATGCGTTTAATTGTCGACAGAAAAAATGCGGGATAATACTTGAGAAGTACGCTAGCACTGTTGTCGTCATACATTAAGAATATTTAAAAAAGTTTATCATAATATGTATTTGTAATCGATTGATCTAATTTTATTCTATGGCTTCGTTAAGTGTGTCGCGATGAGGTATTCCGCTTAAAACGCTGGCAAATCAGATTAGCAAAAATACGTCGCTGATGCTAATTTTTTAATGTCTCGATAGCTAATTTAAGTAAAATTCAGTTCTAGTCTTAACCCGGTTATCATATTATCTTCTTATTACGTATGAAAGCGTAATTTTCACGAATTCAGTTTAAAAAATCGATAATTTAGGCAGTCCTTGCTTTTTGAGGAAGAGCAATAAGTTTACGCTTCGTGCTGCTCAAAATGTTCATCCAATTTGAAGTCATTTTAAAATTGACAAAAGTCGGCGGTACTAAAAATATTAAAAAATTTTAAGGGATAAAGATATATAATATACATATATATATATATATATAAATATATAATTTCGGCCATTTTGGCCTCGCAAGGAGCTATGCCCCTTGACCCTTCTTGCTTATAATTCTGTCTCTTTCTCTTCTATACTTTGCATAAAATGATCAAAATTTACAACGTAATTCTAAATCGGTCCATAGTTATGTGCGAGCAAACGTAAAAAAAAACAAAAAAAAACGGGACAAGCGTGTAACCCCCCCTTTTTCATGGAAGTCGGTAACAAAGCTACATTTCCATTGCAATTTTGCAAATTGATGGCATCTTAAACCAACCGCACCTGTTATGCTAACAAAAACTAATAAGAAAAAAAATTTCACGTTTTTTGACAAATACTTAATTTATGTTCACCAATTTTCATATGTATAACATCCTTTTTGTGTGTGTGTGTGGGAGGGGGGGATTAGTAAAAATTAAAATATTACAAACGCTACATAAAACTGGGGCATTTTCTGGGGCATTTTTTGGAACATTTATTCGTTACCTAAAATTGGGACATTTTTTCTAATGGGGACCGGCCTAAGAATTGCGTTGTAATTAATATATATATGTATGTATGTATGTATGAAAATCGAAAAATATGCCTGTCTATCTGCACGCTATTATCTCACGAACTACCGAACCAATTTTTTTCTAGTTTTCACCAGTGGATAGGCTGATTTCTTTAACAAGTTTTAGTGCATATTTTACGTTTTTGATGTAATTTAGCAAACCTATGGGGGTTTTAGTCCGTGAAGTGAGTAAAATAAAAAAGTAAAATACACTCGATAAAATAGAATAAAAAATTAAATAAAATGTTTTCTATGATAGTAAAGTAAAGTAAGTCACATAACCTTGACAGCTTATCGAGGATTGTGAAGTTAACGTTTAAATGTACTAATGAGCCCTACGACACTGATGAGAGGGGGGTCAGTTCCTTGCTACTTGGGATCCGCATTTACTTCTTCACATTTCTGGTATCCGATTTAGTTTTAAATTCGCTATTTAGTTGGGAGCTAATTGGATTCGGAACGAGGCAAGTTTCATAATACCTACGGTTTGGAAGGCAAGCAGCTTAACTACTGGCTACCGCGATACCTATTTTAAAAATAGGAATATAAATTATATTACCGGAAAAAAACTAAAAGCCGGAGAACTTCACAGGAGCTGCCTTTAGCTCATTCTATTTAATATTTCTTTCTGCGAAATGCTTAAAATCGTATCCACGTGTTAATGTTGTAAGTTATGCTGATGATGTTGCTCCTGCCAACGGACTAGATACAATAAATGTCCTTGAACTCAAGAATAAATATTTATAAACATTACACGCGGAGGTGCGATCTTTTAGTTTGAAATTCCAAGACCGCTGGTTTAAATAAAATGATTACTGTGGTAAATATAAGCTCTCGATAACATTTTATTAATTTCTGGTCCAAGTAAGAACACAGCCTTACGTCACTTTTATTTTTGCATCAATCAAATCATTAAACCCTTTATTACAGCATTTAAACATACAAGTCGCGCTTCTAGTCCAACTGATAAGCAGGACGCTGATAATTAAAAAAGAAATAATTAATAGTTTTTACAGAGAAATTAAGAATTCTTCAACCGAATTTTGAATAGTGACTGTCGGGAATAATATTTATATTCGAATTTGAAATCCTTGCTTAATTACTTTGTTAGCTGTTATGGTAATTAATTCATTTTAATAAAATACTCGACAGAGACGGCGAGAGACCCAGAACAAAATAGGAATACGAGCGTAGAGGATGCTCTCTTAGGTATATAATTATGAAAGATTACCATGTGATCAACTCGCAACCGATACGTATATGTGTATATGCGAATTGGCCAACTGGTAACTAAATTGTAAAGGTAATTAAGGAAGACACGATAACTCGTAACTGAAAAAAATCAGGTAATTTCTTTGCGACCCCGACACAAATAAGCCAACTCACCACCGACGACGGTCTGATGATCTTCGGACCAGTACCTCTCAACGTTTCCTTTATCATCATTTTATTCCCGACCGATATAAATCAATAACTCGCTTACGGACCAGTATTAATTTAAAAAAATAAGAAAAGCTACCTGACAAAAGTAATTTTATAATGTAATGCTATATATTTATCGCTATATTTATTGAAATTATATACGAATACGTTTAAAAATAAATATTTTTAGTACTCGCAGCTTGTAAGTATTATCATTTTTAATTTTTATCTCGACCTTGTTCATCGCTATACCTATATTAACGCATATATATATAAAAGATATCGATATATAGTTAACATACACTTGTCAACTGTTTTCCAAAAGCTAAAAATAAAGACGACGACCTGTAAAAGCTAAATTAACTCGAAATGGGACCGTTACAAACACTAACTACACATTATCGCGGCAATTTTAATTTGTCTTTGTGGGAGTTTTTTTAGGAGGCGATGATCCGAATTTAAATATACCTGATAACAAATAAGAGATGAAAACTTTCCGAGTTTTAAAAAATTTTGAAAAAGAGCGAAAATAACGCAAAACCATTTTTAAGCAGTTCTAAATATACATTTACAGGAATGCTACGGGAAAGATATATTACAATGTTATTATAAGTTCAAAATGGGAATGTTCTGAATTTACTATTTATGCAAATGTAAATTTTTAATTGATCTTTAATTTTTATTTCTATTTCTTATTGTCTTATTTTTCATCGCTAAATTAAATTTACAAATGTCCTCTTATGAAAACAATTAACGTATATTCTCAATTACGTAAATACAATAGCAGCAATGATGCGATTAGGGTAATTTAATATTTTTCTGTGAAAGGGAACAATAATTCGTATTTTTCGACACAGCCCAATGAAATTCGAACATCATCTTTAGTTCGGTAATTATTAAGAGTTTTTACTGGCTCCGGAGAAAATAAACAAGAGTTTACGTTACCTAGCTGTGACCCCCCGGTATAGTGGTAGAGAAAAAGTTAGGGAACACACTGGGATTGAAATTATTCACTTTTATAAGATTTGTTGGATATCATGGTTGTCGGCTATAATCAGTTTGCCTTATTGCTTAGATTTCGGTTACCAGTTGGTCAATTACTCAGAGACGCATTTTCGTATGCACCCTAAAATAGTTACCAGTTGGCGTTCGCCCGTGCATGTAACAAACTCAACCTTTCGGACCTCGTCATGAAGACACACTCACTGTATGATCGGTAGATGACTGTTTTACATAATTTTTCTGGAAGAGTGGATTTTAAATGATTACATGTCACTTTTAAATGATATACATGATCGAAATGGAAACATTACATCTAACCGATAATGTGACTTTTCAATAGTCACTGTAACATGTATGTTGCAATGAATTGATTAATTTCAAGATTTAACTTTATAATAACGAATTATCTGTATCCCCGTAGATCCAGCGGAAATGTAATCTGTTTAAACGCGAATCTGGTAGTATAACTAGCAGTACGAAAGGCTAAACCGATCAAATGATAAACAAAGCTAGACGTAATATTCCGTACTTTACTGTGCGGACCGGTTACAGAGGGTAGACTGTGATTTTATGGCGTTTTAAATTTTCTTAAAATTCCGTAAAGTGTTGTCGTTGTTTTTTGTTTTGTTTCCATTTTCCAGACGTTAATTTTAGAATTTTTTTTTAATAAAGTCTTTTTCGCAAAATTATTTATGACGCGCATAAATACGTGTTTTGTGGGAGTCACTGCATCGCAGGCCGATTATCATATTTAGGACATCAAACAGAAATCAAAAAAAATTACCGGATATAGCGAGATCATTACAATAGCACGCTGAAAAATTATAAAATAACATTTACTAGACATATATAAAATTAAATATGAAATTATTTATTAATTTCGAAACTTTAAAACTCTGAGAAATTCTGAATGATTCCGAAATTTTGTGAAGCTTTGCCACTGGCAGATTATAATATATACCAATAGAACAACATAATGAAATTTTAAAAAGCGACAGTTGTAAATGTTACGCTCATCATACTTTATAGACAAGACTGTAATTGACCGTTAATACGGTTATCCATAGTTCATCTTTTAACGGTGGCAAGTATAGAAGTTGATTAAATTAATAGATTAACAAAAAGCCCCTCTATAACTCTTGTTGACTCTGTATACACATATTAAAACTTTCCTATATTCTCCAGTATACGGCGCTATTACTGTTTCCAGATCTTCGCTTACAAATATGCATTTCTTAGCTCGAACATCAGATCTGCTACGCTATCTTAACACAGCACAACCAAATTTATACAGCAACCTAAAATAAGCGTTACCGCCTTGGACAGAGCTTCCAATCCGATTTGACTTAACCTTACTACAAATAAGAAACGATTGCATCAATGATATTTCAGTTTGCGCCTTTCTCGAACTTGTTTCGAAGTATCCAGATTATAAAATTATGTTCACTGATGGATTCAAAATAGAAAATCGAACCTGTTGCGCAGTAGCATCAAATCAGTACTCGTTACCTTCACTCTGCTCCATTTTGTCTGCCGAGCTTTATGCTATTTTCATTGTCATCTTTTTTAATTTGCACCGACTCCTTAGGAGCAATACAAAGCTTTCTCGAGTTTCACGACCATAAAAAACTCCCCATAGCAAAGGAAATAATTTCTGTACTGCAAAGTACACTCTATTAAATAATCTTCGTATGGACTCCGGGCCATAGTGGTATTCCAGGCAACGAATTAATAGACCGAGTTACCAAACAGAAACATACTTTAATCCCGTACTTGATATCGCAATACCGACAACTGATTTCGAGAAGCATATCAATAGTCGTTTAAACAAAAAATTTCACGACACTTGATTAGAGATCCCCTCTTCTAATAAACTAAAAGGAATTAATCAATCTTCAGAGTCAAGGTTAATCTCAGCAAGATCTAACCGTAGGGAGGAAATTGCTCTTTGCCATGTCCGCATTGGTCATACTTACTCATTCGCAGCTTTCGAACAAGCATTTATCAACTGATTGTTTTCGCTTCTATGATCCATTGACCGTCCAACATTTCTTCATTGACTGCCAGAGGACAAAACGATAGGCTCAAAATTTTTACTTCTTTCATTACTTGCTAAGCTTCTCGGTGATGATGAAAGAATAATGATCGACTCTTTGAATTTCTTAAAGCGACAGATCTCATAACCTTATTGTGATAGAACTGTTTGCTATGCATCTAGTCTAGTCGTTGTATATAGCACGTTAACTGTATATATAAAATAAAAATATAAATATACTTTTAAACAAAACTGATTCGAAAAATTATTTACTCGGAGTAATGGTCATTGTGAAAATTATAAACACATACCGGATTAAAAAGTAACAATCAGTGGCCGAAATGTGCTTATTGTCGAGGCCAAAATAAGTCGGATAGAGTTACACGGCTAAGTTTCAAATAACGACTGCGTAGATTAGAAAACAATTTTTTTAAAGAACTTATTAGATAATGTGTATTCGTTATAGCGCGTCTTTATTGCTCATTCCTTTTTCTTTCTGTTATGCTTGTATCCCTTCTCTCTGAAATATTTAATCGCGTAAAGATCAAATTATACTTTTCTGTTTTTGTTTTTTGGGTACACTAACGAAGAGCAACAGCCCAATCAACCAAGAAATCTAAATAATAGCTCAGACGGAGCATAACATATCAGATTTTAATCTGGTGCAAGATAGAATGAATGAAAGAAGCCAGAATAGGAACAACTGACAAGGAAGGAAATGAGAGAACATAAGAGTCATTGTATGAAGTAGGAAGACCAAGATCCAAAAACTGAGAACAGAGAGCTCCGAACAAAGTAACGAGCACTCGAAGAAAACATGATTGACATCACACAGAAAGAAGGAATCTTCTGGGTGAAGAGGACACTGCGGGGAAGAGATGAGGGAAAAACAAAAAAAGGGACGAAGGGAGAATGCTGTGACTGAAACGAAGGCGACATATGGTAGTGATCAGGGGGCGACTAAGAGAGAGAACTTATCAAACCAACTGGTGAGAGAAGGCAAAGGCTGGACGGAAAGTTAAAAGGAATTCGAATTGGGGAAAAGGGAGAAATAAATATCACTCCATAATGTAATGTAGAACTGTTTGGAAATATGATTAATATTGTGAACAGGAAATTTATGAAGAGGGTGTCCATTGGAAGCTTCTGAGCGAGCCAAGGAATCAGCCACCTCGTTACCTTTAATTCCAGCATGATCAGGGATCCACAATAGATCAATTTGGAAAGAACGGAACAGGAATAACTCGTGAATTAGATTGCGAATAAGGAGAATGAAAGGTTCAAAAGAGGGAAACGGTAAGAGAAACGAAATCACCGGCAAGACACTTCAGAGTCAGCTTTAAAAGGAATTTATCCGAGAGGAAAGAAGAGGACGAGATAAAAAGGATTGCATGAAGTATGACAGCAGATTCGGCAGTAAATATAAAACAGCGGGAAGGAAGTTTAAAAGAATTCAGAGTAGTTATGAGAAGGAAAAACAAAGGCGGCACCAATAACACCGGCCTTCTTAGACCCATCAGTAAAAATAACGGCATGATTGGGATGTGAAGAATTTAAAACCATGTGAAATTCAAATTTAACTATGGAGTGAGGAAGGAATTTACAGAACTTGACATATGAAATACGCGAGCAGGATGTAAGAGACTGAAATAGATAAGAGAAAAGTATGAAGATTTTTCATAGGAGAAAATATAGGGAGAAAAATTGGCAATACGAACAGAAATGAAAGATAAAATTGGAATTCTGTTGGGAATAAAACGCCAGTTGTGAAAAATTGAGCAGTAAGCAACTATAATCCTAGAGAAAAAAGAGGGAAGACGTTTAATTAAGAAACGATAGCCTAGATAAGACCTACGAATGAACAAAGGGAGTGATTTTGATTCGGAGAGGATGGCAGGAATTGGAGTAGATTTATGTGCACCCAGACAAAGATGAAGACAGGAATTTAGAATGCGGTCAAGCTTTAACAGAAGAGACTTGGAAGAGTTGCCGTATACATAGGAACAGTAGTCTAACTAGAAAGAATGAGAGGCTTATACAATAAAAAAAGAATGTAAGGGTCACCACCGTACACTCGAGTAACAGAAGCACTCCACAAGAGGGACAGGATAATGACGTAAGGTTAGATTGACTGAGGAAGGATTATATGAACGGAAAGTAAAAACCATGGCCGTAGATTTAAGAGAAGAGATCAAAAGATGAATATTGGAGAGAGCATTTTCTATAGTGGCTAATGACCTATATAGTTCTAAAACAGATCTGTGACAATACGAGAAGAAGAGTAAATAAGGATATCATCATCATAGAATAAAGACGATGAATTTAACGGAAGAGAGGCAATTTGAGAGGGGTAGATGTTGAAGAGAGTGAGACTAAGAAAGGAACCCTGAGGAAGACCACGAAAAACTTTCTTGAAGTGGAATAACAAGAAGTAAATAGATGTACAGTCCGATTCTGGAAGAGACTAATAATAACGGTAACAACATGGACAGGAAGATGCGATAACAGCATTTTATTTCTTTGAGTAGAAGGGGGGCATTGTCAAATGCACTGGAAACATCAATAAAGGCTGCGATAATAAAACTTTTGTTTATATAGGAATTATAAATGTTGGAAAGGAAAACATTAATGTAACAGGGAGGGCCAAGACAAGGACGGGAACCAAACATGTTATTGGGGATTAAATTATTGTGTTCGAGAAACCAGACAAGCCGTTTATTTAACATGCTCTCAAAGAATTTTCTTAAACAAGGAGCAAGTAAGACAGGTCGAAAAGAAGAGGAGTTTTTCTTTGGTATGGGTATAACAATAAAAGCATTCCAAGAAGAAGGAGTGGAACAAGAGAGAAGAAATAAATTATATAGACTAAGAAGAGTCTCAAGAGATTGAATAGAAAGGTTTTTTACGATAAGAAAAGATATACTATCAATACCTGGAGAGGATGTTGAAAAGTAATTACCTAAAGAATCACGAAGTTCATTAAGACTGAAGCGGGAACATAGGAAGTGAGAAGTAGAATTAATAGAAGGAGGAGGAGATTGAAGCTCTTTGGGACTTGGAACATAGGGCGGAGCTACGGAGTCTATGAATGAAATGAGGCTATCTTTCGAGATGTTAAGATAAGAAAAAGTAAAGTGAGTTTCATACCCTTGACAGGGCATCGGGATTGTGAAGTTAAGGTTCATAATATACTAAACCTAATGGATCTAAGGAGAATATTGGGGCCAGTTCCTTTCTCTCGGCCGCCTTTACTTTCCCAGATTTCTCTGGTACCCAATTATTTCAGGCTGGGTAAACTTGGGAGCGACTTGGATCCGGGACGAGACAAGTCTCGAACCCGTGACCTCCGACTTGGTAGCCAAACACCTTAACCACTAGGCTACCACGCTGCCTAAGATAAGAAGGGCGTTTCAATAAAGGAGTTCTGAACGCTTTAGCCATTTTCCAGGCATGTGACATCGGAGTGGAACGGTAGAAGAAGAACAGAATTTTACCCAAGCAGTTATTTTTTGAGCGTTTAAGAACGAACCTTGCCTTATGTGCAAGGAAGTTGGGAAAAGAAGGACAGGAGCGAAAAGATCTAAAAGTGGAAGTACAGAGGTCGAACGTAGACTTGCAATCATTATTAACTACAAGGATGAAGCATATAAAGATTTATTTTTTGATGAAGAATGGTATGGAGGAACAGGTAGGGAAAGAGCAAAGGAAATAGATTGAGTAAATCGTCTTATGCTACTCTTTAAAGGTGCTTTTTGGTTTATGGTTTGTTGGTTTTTAACTTTGTCGTGTCCTTCCTGGATTTAAAGCTCTACAGGTCATAATTTTTTTGACTTTAAATATTAAGCTGTCCGCATGTATTAGTGTACAGATGCATATTACGCAGCTACGTATATATACTATTACTTTAATATAATGCTAGTTTTATTATTATTGTTATTTATGGAATAAGTTAAGTTAGTTTTAATTTTTGTACTATGTATCTATTTTAATGAACGTTGATAAAAGTGTTGGGCACTCACACAACGGGCATATTTGCCCTGTGAGACCCACAGCTTATTTTTTAAATTTAAAAAAAAAAAAATGACTGATACTGGGACATAGGATTTTTGTCAACTTTGATGTAAGGAAGAGATGAATTTACAATACAACGAAACTGCGACCAATCGGTTTTGGGAAGGTACCATTGAGGAGTATGAAGGAGTTGAGGTTATACAGGAGGAGAGAAGTTGTAGAGGGATATGATTGTGGGAAAAATTGCACTTTTCTTTCCTTCACCGATTTTTGAGTCCTTGTCCGTGTCAACGAACCCCTTCGTCAAAATAATAATAATAATAATGATAATGATAATGATAACAATAATAATAATAATAATAATGCAGAGATAAAATGAAGAAATCGAAATTAAAACTAAAAATCTGGAAAGTTCCGAAATTGTTACGATAGAAAAAAAAAAATGTTATTTTCTGGAAAGCCAAGCATTCGATCGAGTTTGGCACGATGGTCTATTGCAAAAACTTCGACGTCATTTTCCCTATCAACTAGCTGAATTATTCCGGTCGTATTTCAACGAAAGATATTTCTACATTAAATATGGTGATGACGAATCGAGTATATATCCGGTTCGAGCAGGAGTTCCTCAGGGGAGCGTACTTGGACCGCTTCTCTACCTGATCTACACAGCGGATATTCCTATTACATCGCACGTTCATATAGCAACTTTCGCTGATGACACAGCGATCTTGTGTTCAAATAAATGTCCAAAAGTTGCGCGTAAAAACCTGCAGACAGCAGTCAATAAAGTAACATCTTGGTGCAAATTATGGAAGATAAAGATTAATGAAGGTAAATCATCTCGAGTAGTTTTCACTAACCGAAGAATCGATTCATCCGGAAATATAATGATGAATGGTGTGGAGATCCCTCAGAAAGAAGATGTAAAGTATCTTGGTATTCACCTCGACAAACGCTTGACTTAGAGGAAGCACATTACAACAAAGCGAAATGAGTTGAACATCAAGCTGCGGCAACTGTACTGGCTGTTGGGTAAAAGATCAATAGTTTCTCTTGAAAACAAGTTGCTTCTTTATAAGCAAATTCTCAAACCCGTCTGGCAATACGGCTGCCAGTTATGGGGCTGTGCCAAAAACAGCAACATTTCAATTATGCAAAGAGTACAGAATAAGATACTACGCACGATCATCTCTGCTCCATGGTACATTATCAACATCACGATCCATGAAGATCTTGGAGTTCAATTTGTAAAAAATGAAATAGAAACTGCTGCCCGACGATATGCTGCCAGATTGAAAGAACATCCTAATAGTACAACAAAAGAACTGCTGAGTAATCCAAGCGAGGGACGTAGGCTGAATAGGAAACGACCTCAAGATCTCTTATAAATTAAAAAAGTATAAATAATATGTGTGTGTGCTAATGTGCGAGGGTGTATGTGCGTGTGCTGATGTGTGAGGGTGTATGTGCGTGTGCTGATGTGTGTGGGTGTATGTGCGTGTGTGATGGTATGTATGTGTCCATGAGAATGCAAAAATATGTGTGTATGCATTTTGTATACACATATATAAGTTAATTTTAGCACCCTTCACTGGTTGGGTTGCTTATTCATGTCATTTTAACTTATTCCATAGATTACCAAATAGTTGATAAGACTAGGTGTAAAATAGCAAGATATATATATAAAAAAAAAAAAAAAAATTCTGAAAAACGCAATGGTCAATTAAAACCGATTTTTCTATAAGAATTTTAGAAAACTATCATCTGAAGACCATCGGCGTCCTCTGGCGAGATCGGAAGAATCGAGTTATATGTATGTTGTAAAAGTTATAGATAAATAACGATAAAAAATTACCACTTTCATTATTTTCAAAAACAGTAATATTTATAGATTAAGTGGTAGTAAGTTGAAAAAGTGAGGGTTAAACTGAACATCAAAAGTAAATAATTAATATTAAATCAATAGTGCCCCTTACCTCAATATCGCCAACAATTATAATTCTACACTTAGTATTTGAAATAACGTATACACCATATAACAGACAAACCGACAAGGAGAAATAAATAATTATCGCTGAAGATATAGAAATTTCTGTTTATCAGTTTGTTTGCTATATATTGTCTATACATTATTTCAAGAAATTATTAGGTATGAAATTGCTTTATTACTTTCAACTTTATAATTAATACCTATAAACTCGAAGGAAGCTCCTGGTATAGATGAGATTTCACCAACTATGCTTAAAGGATTGTCACGCAAAAGTGTTATTCTTTTAACATATTTATTTAATGCTTGTTTAGGACTTGGACTTGTAGCTAATGTTTTTGAAGTCGCACAAATCATCATGCTTAAGAAACCAGAGAAGCCTACAGAAGTAATTAACTCGTACAGGCCAATATCAATATTAACAGTGGTTGCTAAACTCTTAGAGAAATTGTTACTGAAACGTTTACTACCACTAGATGGAGAATACCTTCCACTACATTAGTTTGGATTTCGTAAAAAACACTCCACAGTCGACGCATCGGGTTGTTACAATAATAAAGAGGGCTCTAGAAGAAGTGAAGTATTGTTCTGCCATCTTCTTAGACATTGCACAAGCATTCGATAAGGTATGGCATTAAAATCTTATCTGCAAGCTGAGTCATCTGCCGCTAGGTAACCTATGTCGTCTGGTTAGGTCGTATCTAACAGATCGGAAGTTTAGAGTTAGTCATGAAGATGGTAAATCTACATTTTATAATATACAGACTGGAGTTCCCCGAGGGAGTGTCCTTGGACTTCTCTCGTATCTCCTGTATACAGAAGATTTACCTGTAAATGATGACAGTACCACCACTGCAACATTGCTGATGATACCGCTTTAATGGCTGTTAACCAGAATCAGTGCAATATTCCAAACAAGCTTCAGCAAAGAGTTGATTCGGTGTATAAATGGACTAAAAGGTGGAAGATAATGCTGAATGAGCAGAAATCCATCCACGTTCTCTTCACACTTCGTACTACCAATGATCAATACCGTTTATATCTTGGTAATCAAGCTATTCCACAAGCTGATTCTGCAAGGTATTTAGGTATGCACCTGGATAAACGCGTGTCGTGGAAAGTTCATGTCAAAATGAAATTTGAACAAATTAAAACCAAAGTATGGAAATTTTACCGGCTAATAGGTAGGCAGTCCGTACTGGATACGTCCTGCAAACTATTGTTGTACAAAAGCAAATCATTAAATCAATTTGGACGTATGGAATTGCCTTATGGGGCCGTACTGCGCGTTCCAATCGAGAAATGATCCAGCGGCGTCAAGATATCATCTTACATGCAATTGTAGATGCACATCGATATTCACGTAATGATGATATTCATACGGATCTCCAGATGGCTACCGTCAACGATGTCATTAAGGAGTTTGCTCAAATACACGAGAAACGTTTGCATAATCACATAAATGCGGAGGTAATACAGCAGATACCGACTATGACATCAGACGTCTTAAACGCAGAAATCCATTAGACTTAGTGATCTAAATATATTTATGGGGTGAAATCATTGGACTTATATTCCAAATAAGAATTAATTATTAAACACTTATTATTATTATTATTATTATTATTATTATTATTATTATTATTATTATTGGTAATTATTTAATTTAACGGTTAAGTTTGTTTTTTAATTTAAAATAATTAAAAAAAAAAAGTTTCAAAAAAAAACAAAAAATTCTTTAATTGTTCAGACGTAAAGCTAACCTTATTAAAACTTTAAAATGAAGAATACTTCTATGGATAAATTACTGCGGATACTAATCGCATTGGTTGTACTCCCGAAATAAACATGGCCCCACCTATGTACAACGGCATAGGTTCAACTGTGTTGTTGCTTTCTTTCTAATGTACGTTATTTACAGAAGTCCGTACACGCAGAATGGGACGCAAACAAAATATTAAGAACACATTTGAACTCTAAGCCTTGGGACTATACTATTAAATGAAATTAACCATTGGTATGCCAATGGAACCGCTTAAAAATAAAATTTAAAGGCAGTGAAGAGCTGTTTGCGTAAAATTCTATATATTGCAGAGATGTTTAGGATTAAACAGTTTGGCAATTGTGCCGAACGAGTTGCCTAACTGGATTATTAACAGCACCCATATGGAATTAAGGCATTAAAATTGCTTAAATCGAACCAATTCTATTATTTGCTAACCTGAATCTTGTCAGTCAGTTTAATGCATAAAAGTTTCAGTGTAACTTTGAAGAAGTGTAGGAAAATAGAAAAAAAAAAAAAAATAGTGATAAACTGAGAAAGGCGAAAATAGAATTTTCTGATGGAACACTAGAGACATAAAAGCATAATGCATTAAACATGTATAATGAACCATTTTCTAGATACCAATTTAATCCAGACATTATTACTAAAATGCAAAAAAAAAAACAGTTCAACTTTGTAAAAAAGAATAATGAGGACGGATAACAACCAGGTGAAGCGATTCCATCACATGAAATAAGGTTAAGTACCATGTTTCAAGCGGTAGCGGTGAAGGTGAAAATCCCGTCTCTTCCGCTCTCATCCATTACAATCTGTAATTGCTACTTCCCACCCGCTACAAACATAACCAAAATAGACTTTGATACATTATTATTTCAACTGCGGGACCCAGTGTTATTACTGGGAGATTTCAATGCCCACTCTTCTGAGTGGGGTTCAACACAGCCAAATAAACGAGGAAATATGATTTCAAATAGCATCCGTAATAGTGACCTGGTACTCCTCCCTCCTCCATCACATACACATTTCAACACAACTCATAACACTTTTTCAATAATAGATTTAGCATTTGCATCCGTTTCACTATTTCCTTACTTGAACATAGATGTACATGGTGATCTGTGTTCAAGTGACCATTTCCCTATTTTCATACACTTTCCCCACCAGTCGCAAAAAGTGCACTCAGCCCAGGTAACAAAAAAATTTGCATTCCATAAAGCAGATTGGAAGGGTTACAAAACAAAGGTTACTATCCCTAAAATTCAAACGGAATCGGTAGAGGAAAATCTGAAAATTCTCATCAACGCGATGAATGAAGCAGCGACAGCAACAATACCGAAAACAACAACAGCTCCTCGGAAAAAGCGAGTACCATGGTGGTGCCCCGAAATCAAAATGGCGATCGCACAACGGAAACGAGCATTGAGGAAGTATAAAACAACGAAGTCGCTTACAGACCTGATTGAATTCAGAAGATTTAGAGCTCGAGCCAGGCTACTCATCAAAATGAGAAAACAGGAGTGCTGGACAGCATTTGTATCATCTATCTCAAAAGATATGCCTGCGACGATGGTTTGGAGAAGAATCAAGTCGCTGTGTGGTAACTATCGTCCTCCAACTATCCCTTGCTTACTCATTAACAATGTCCTGCTCACAGACACCAAAGAAGTGGCAGATGCCTTTGCGCAACATTTTGCTAAAGTATCTTCCTCAGCATCCTACACCGATTCCTTCCTAGAACACAAAGCGAGACTAGAGGAGCAAAAAATATCCTTTCCTCCAGATCAAAAAGAAAAATACAATGATCCTTTTTCAATGTCTGAACTAAATTACCAGCTCGATAAAAAGCTAAAAAACAGTGCACCTGGAGCCGACTCCATTCATCCATTCATGATCAGATACCTACCTAATCTAGCTAAACAACTACTCCTTGACGTATACAACAAAATTTGGACAACTTCCTCCATCCCAAAATCCTGGAAAGCAGCTTTAATTATTCCTATCCTCAAACCTAATAAAGAAACCTTCATTCCTCAAAATTACAGACCTATCTCCTTACTATCTTCACTCTCCAAAATCATGGAAAAAATGGTGAACAGACGACTATCCTCTTTCCTAGAATCTTCAAACGTTCTCTCCCCAATACAAATTGGAGGTCGCAAATCAAAATCCCAAATGTTACATCTCCTGAGCCTAAAAAGACAAATACTTGAAGCCCAAAAGAGGTCACAAGCTCTCTATACTGTCTTTTTTGACATAGAGAAAGCATTCGACCGGATATGGCGATATAAAGTGCTTACAAAGCTGAAGAACGCCAATATAAAAGGCAATATGGGCAACTATATAATGAATTATTTGTCAAACAGACACATTCAAGTAAAAATTGGCTCAACTGTATCCTCTCCTGTCCTAATAGAGAATGGTATTCCTCAAGGCTCTCCTCTAAGTGTAACACTCTTTATCCTATACATAAATGATGTGGCGGACTGCATACAGCCGCCGGTAACATCCCGATTGTTTATAGACGACCTCAATATATCCTTAGCATCAAACTTTCCTTCCAACGCCAAATCTATACTACAATCCACAATCAATAGGTTATATTCGTGGACCGAAAGTAACCGCCTTACTTTCTCCTTAAATAAAACTTCTTGTGTAAAATTTCAGAAAAGTCGTCGAGTAAACCCAAACCATGATTTTTCCCTTACCCTAAATGGACTTCCTCTTCCAGTCACATCCTCAGCTAAATTCTTGGGTCTAACATTTGACTCCCATCTGACATGGTCTCCTCATATTAAAGAACTCAAACGCAAATGTAATAAAATCATAGCTATCCTAAAATGTTTATCACACCATAAATATAACAATAATCCAAAACTACTTCTATCTGTATACAGATCACTTATTCTAAGCAGATTAACCTACGGCTGCCAGGTGTTCTATTCGGCTAGTAAGCAGCTCATAAAATCACTTGAATCAATCCATCACGCTGCCTTACGGTTCATCCTTGGGGCGCATCGAACATCTCCCACGCAGGGTGTCTGTGTGCTATCAGGAATTCCGCCATTATCCTATATATTTGACTTCTACACCTCCCGTGATCATCTATACTGGTACCAACAATATCACTTCTCTTCGAGGAGCACTGTCATTCCTCCTCCAGCCTTTCAAAATGATCCAATACCTAATATTCTAAATTTTTTGACTGAGAAAAACATCAAATACAATCCGGATCTCCTCCTGTTCCCAAAAGAACCACCATGGGAATACCTCCCATTGATGGTAGACTTATCACTCTTTATCCACCGTACATCTAACGAGGACCAATATACAGCTCGCCAAAAAAGTATCGAAAAAATTCAAACTTACACACATGATACACACGTTTATACAGATGGAGCTAAAGCAAATGTCGCTGGCACACTGTCCACTCCCACAGCATGTGCCTACCTAATCACAGGTGAAGCCGAAGCAGTGAGGCTACATGATGACAGCTCCGCATTAGAAGCCGAGCTATACGGAATTCTCTTTGGATTGGAAGCATGTGCGTGTTGTAAATCTGAGAACAAACAATACATAATTATCACAGATTCACTGGCCTCCCTTCAAACTATTCAGTCACTTACTATAACCAGTTCATTAGTCTATAAAATAAGATCTACAGCACATCGCCTTACCCAAGAGGGGATACAAGTAGGCTTCTTGTGGGTGCCGGCACATGTTGGAATACCCGGAAACGAATGTCTAGACCGGGCCGCCAAGTCAATGTTGTCTGTCCCTATGCCACCCAATGTCCCATCACCAGAAATCACTCCCTTCTTCCACAAAAATATGAAAGAACATTGGATCTCATCCTGGTCCCAACATGCAACTTTCCTAAGGAATATTAAACCAAATGTTGATCCTTGGTGGCCACCGATCCAAATGTCCAAAAAAGAATTCTCTGCCCTTAACAGGTTGAGATTGGGACACACATCGATATCTCACAACCATGTCCTCCAGGGAGCCCCTCCACCGATTTCCTGCCCATTCTGTAATGCAGCAGTGCTACCTTCGGTGGAACACATCCTGAAACAATGTCAAAACTTAGCAAGAATCAAGGACGAACCACTACACCTTCTTTTAGATAACCGTCCAGAACAGGTTCAGACAATGCTAATCTTCCTTAACAGAAATAATTTAATAAACAAATTGTAATAAATCCGATACTCGTTGTGCCGTAATGACCCTGGCAGTTATACATGGCCAACGGGTATATTACACACACAAAAAAAAAAAAAAAAAAAAAAAACCAGGTGAAAGTTGATTTAGATGTCGGAAATCGATGAAAATAAGAAAATTTTAAAACCACGCTAGAAAATAAAAGAATACTATAATAGGATAAATGTCCAAATGTAACCGTAAATAGAAATATTTAACTTGCAAAGGTTTCTAATGACGTGCTGTATCAGAAAACACTTGTATGTTAAATATTTTGTTTATATTTTCATTCGCCGTTTGCTTAATTTAATCGGCAATTTTTATGTCCCCTTTATTAATTAATTATAATAAATTGCACTATACCGATAAATGTGGCATGTTAAGAGCTAAGAGATCCTCCCTGTGTAGAATGGTTTGAGCGCATGCTGATTTCCCAGTTATTAATTTTAGGGTTTTCTCAAACGTAAAATATCTATTTAATGTTTTTTTACCTTTTTTTCCCCGCGAGCATGTAATTGTAGAAATTCGTACACAATTTTAGAGCAAAAAAAAGTATAGTACATATATTTCAAAAATTCTTTATTAAAAGGTGCCGATATCTCTTTTATGAAATAATTTCGGGAGGTTACTGGAATTTTACATTGATCGTATCAGCAACTTGTATCAAATTTCAATTTAGTTAAAAAATAACCAAACTTTACATGAAGTATCGACTTAACTTTTACCGTACCTGGTAATATTAATGTTTGACACCGGTCGATACGACACGCAGCTGATGATTAAATGCAGAAAATTGAAACGCAACCTGGCGCTTCTCTATTATATAAACTGGAAAAAGAACAACAACAAAAAACGAAAATAATTGAACAAATAATGAATGTAGAAATTCTAACAGTTGGTATATAATGTGGTTGCGCTCAAAAGTCGCCGTGAAATACCTAATTTATTATTTATGCTTTATTTGTCATTCAACAAATGTTTTCATATATTTCTGAATTGACATATAGAAATACATGGTTTGTCGGAACTTTTATTTACAGTATATTGCTTTAGTGTGGGGCAAGGCGGAGCGTTTTCATCTGGGACTGCTGACAGAGATACGTGCAAGCTAAATTACCATGAACTACAAACAGCTGGTGGTGTTACCGAGATCTTGCCATATTATCGGCGTAAACTCGTTAGAATCCTTTCTCTAATAAGGTAAATATTTGATGAGTTTCCAGCTTTGCCTTTCGTTTAGTTACTTGAAAAAACGTCATTACTGAAAACGTACAGGGGGCTATCGAAAGAGCTATCTCACGCAATAATGTGTCGCTAAAAATAAAATGAAACGACTACATTTAACTTAATCACGTTATCGATTCGTAAATGTCAAATATATCTTAACTACGATCATACAATAAAACCGGTAGAGCCAAGTTCCGTTCGGTTCTGAAAAGTCTATTTTAACAACACGACAGGTTCGAAGCACGAATGATTTTGACTAATTTACAAAAAAGAAGAAAAGCGAATGAAAATAACATAAGGAGAAACATTTTTTTTCTATCAAAACTCCTCGCTACTATATTGATAATCAATTTTAAACATTGCAGTGGAGATTTTTTTAAATAATTTCCCTTTCTGTCTGGATGGAACGCGTAACACTACTATAGAGCATGTCCTGTTTTCAGCCTCGAATTGCAGATGGAAAGTTTCTTATATTATATATTTCGGAAAAAGTAAAAAGATAAAATAAATAATAGATTTTACACTTTGCCGGCACCGCAGAAATGGCAATGACAACATACGATTATCGTGACTGATGCGGATCACTACACTTATCTGCTTTGTTATGATCCGGTTTGGTCTCGAATTGAGTGTTGCAGAGGATCCGAACTATAATGTGTAAAATAATATTTATACGCGTTTAAAATTATCGACCGGTCTGATGGTCCAGTGACCACAGCGGCTAATTGCGAGTTTGTCTCGGCAACCCTTTAATAGCTAGGCAATGATTGATGCACGCACTCCTTTCCTGATGGTGTCCTTCCTGAAATCCGCAGACTGCTTTCGTTCGAGAATATACTTTTTTCCATTCCATGCCCCTTAACTCTTTGAAGTTCTGATAGCTTCGATATCGACAAATCGCACAATTTTCCATCAGTCTAAATCTTGCAGAGGATACCAGAACGTTTTTCATTCGCCACCTTTCGGAGTTAATGAGCTACCGCAAAATTTTTCTCATTTCTACGCGGACAACCGGCGAAGACAACATCTGCTTTGTCTAGAGACTAACACCGATAAGCGCTTTTTCGAAATAAATGGCGAATGACTCATGGTTAAAGTCCTATTGTTCCTTTCTTGCAAAATACACGCCTTCGTGTTTTATTTAGATACGTGTTGGTCTCCTACACACCCCAAACTGCAAATGTACTCATAACTGACTTCCGTCAACGCAGCAGAGGACCTAAGTATTAACGCGTCCGGTTATTCTAGATAATTCAGTAAGTCTCATATATGCTTGATAAGGTATCAGGGATTATGAAGTCAAGGTTCAAAGTATAGTACTAAGCCCAACGACACTAATGCGAGTAGGAGGGCAAGTTCCTTTCTCTCTACTAGCTTCCCGGATTTCTCTGGTACCCGATTCAATTTCAGATTAGGTATACACCTGGCAGCGATTCGGATCTGGAACGAGAAAAGTCTCGAACCGCCTCCTTGCTCTTATTAGTGCCCTTGGGCTTAGTTCACTGTGAACCTTGACTTCATAGTCCATGATACCTCATCAAGGATCTCGCTTTTATATTTTGCTAAATACAATCTATGTCTCAATAATACGGTTCATTTTTGGCAACTCAATTACCGGACACTTGGCAGCAGATTCATCTTTTGTGTAGCTCAAAGATTTTACGAACATTCGGCGTCAATGGCTCCGGAGTGTTTCCTTTACTCACTTTGATTTTTTTGCAACATGCAGTGAACCGCCGGTTACGTAAAGTCTGTCACAGGGATCTAGACCAAAATTTCGAAAGAAATTACGAAAAAAAAAAAATTGATATATATATGTGCATGTGTGTGTGTGTGTATTATCATGAATAAACAGTGCACTAAAGCCTTGTAGTCAATTATTGTATATGGAATATTTTAACACTACAATAAAAATAAATAAAAAATAGTCGTTTCTATAGAATTCGTAAAAATTTTAATTTTCTTTTCTTTTGTCAAAAATTCAAAAGAAATAAATTTATTCTGAACTTCTGCCCATTTGATTCAAGCAGTTATTATTTCAAAGGCATTTCGGGGGGAGTGAACCCTGAAACCCGCCCTCAAATACGGCTCTGGTTTTTTCGCGTGACTACATCTCTTACGTGTAAGTAACTCACTTTCTTTAAATAACAGATAACCATTATTACTCGTTATATTGCTTTATTTCGTGTGCCCGTGAGAGAGTTTTTCTATGAATTTCCTAAATTTATTCCTAACCGCTTGTTGACTTTTTCTGTTCGTTCGTGACAAATGAAACATAAAAAAAAAAAAAAAAAACGTTTTCAGCGAAAAACAATAATTTTGCGACTACCAACCATTTCCTTAACGTATCCGACAAACCACAAAAATAAATGACGCAATAAGTATCATTAAAGCCAATAAATGGAGATGGTGCGGTCATGTGGTCAGAGCCGAGCACCGATGGATCAATCTATTGACATTCTGGAAACCTGATGGGAAACGAGCTTTGGGACGACCGAAGGGACGCTGGATGGATGAAATACGAAAATTTAGGTCGAACTGGCGGGAAGAGGCAAAGGATCGCGACGGCTGGAAGGAATTAGGGGAGGCCTTCGTCCAGCAGTGGACTGATAATGGCTAAAGAAGAAGAACCATTTCCTTTTATACGGGACCTGCGCGCATATGTGTATCATCACTTTGTTGTTACATGAGGAAGTAACATGTTTTTATTTGAACTGAAAGAAAAACATGACTGTTTGACCCGGCGGATGATAATGAATCGTGGTGCAGTAAGACACGGCACATTTTTCGGAGATGGCGTTATCTTTGCCAGCACGAAGTTCAACGGGAATATTTTATGCAGACGGATGAATGGCTGGAATTTTGAAATTATTTCCGGGACGAGCACGATGACCGGTGGAGCCGGGTTTTAAAACTGCCGTTATGAAATAAAGAGTGTAACGGTTGTTGATCATCCGGTGTTGCTGGAGCGAAAACTTTACACGGCTAAATTTTTGAAATCGTCCGACTAAGTGCGAAATTTTAAACGAAACGAGAAAGAATCTTTTCAGCGGAAGAAATTTAAAATTGAAATATTCAGCCCGATTAAATTGATTTTCGATTCAAAGAGATCTCTCCGAAATACGAAAGTTTCGAAAATACTTTCGGACGTTTCTCCATTTTTGCGAATTCAAATTATTCATGTAAACAACATAGAATAATCGACAAGAATGCGCGAGTTCTATACAATCGATATTGCTTAATTAAGGAGATAATTCTTTTTCGATAAAATCACGAAATTTTAAAATGTAATTACGAATAAATAGCAACTAGAAATTGTACTTAACAAGTAACGTTTTCGGATTTAAAAGATCTAGAGGAGTAAAACATATTAACGCATATATATATATATTTATATATAAACTCGGACACTTTGGCCTCGCAAGGGGCCGTGCCCCTTGACCCCTCCTGCTTTCATTCCTGTCTCTTTCTCTTCTATACTTTGTATAAAATGATCAAAATTTACAACGTAATTCTTACTGGCATCAACACACACAAAAAATAACATAACCACAAAAATCCTATTCTAACATTTACCTTCCGTTATATAAAATTAAGACATTTTTTCGTTACATTTTTCGTTACATATTTCATTACATAAAATTGTGACATTTTTTAAATAACAATAACAAAAATCCTACAAAATATAACAAACGTTACATAAAAGTGGGACATTTTTCTGGGACATTTTTTTGGGACATTTAGCGTTACATAAAATTGGGACATTTTTTCGAATGGGGGGTAGCCTAAGAATTACGTTGTAATTAATATATATATATATATATATATATATATATATATATATACATACGTATTTTACAGCATGTGTAAGACAGTTTTTATATTAATTACAACGTAATTCTTAGGCAACCCCCCATTAGAAAAAATGTACCAGTTTTATGTAACGAAAAATGTCCCAATTTTATGTAACGTTTATTATATTTTATAGGATTTTTGTGATTATGTTATTATATTCATATGGACCGATTTAGAATTACGTTGTAAATTTTGATAATTTTATACAAAGTATAGAAGAGAAAGAGACAGAAATGTAAGCAAGGGAGGTCAAATGGCACAGCCCCTTGACCCCTCTTGCATTCATTTCTGTCTCTTTCTCTTCTATACTTTGTATAAAATTATCAAAATTTACAACGTAATTCTTACTGGCATCAACACAAAAAAAAAAATAACATAACCACAAAAGTCCTATTCTAACATTTAACTTTCATTATATAAAATTAAGACATTTTTTCGTTACATTTTTCATTACATATTTCGTTACATAAAATTGTGACATTTTTTAAATAACAATAACAAAAATCCTATAAAATATAACAAACGTTACATAAAATTGGGACATTTTTCTGGGACATTTTTTCGAATGGGGGGTAGCCTAAGAATTACGTTGTAATTAATATATATATATATATATATATAAGCTCGGCCACTTTGGACTCGCAAGGGACTGTGCCCCTTGACCCCTCTTGCTTTTATTTATGTTGCTTTCTCGTCTATACTTTGTATAAAATGATCAAAATTTACAACGTAATTCTTACTGGCATCAACACAATAAGAAAAACAAAACATGATCACAAAAATCCTATCTTAACATTTAACTTTCATTACATAAAATTAAGATATTGTTTTATTACATTTTTTAAATAACAATAACAAAATTCCTATAAAATATAACAAACGTTACATAAAATTGGGACATTTTTTTGGGACATTTTTCGTTACATAAAATTGGGGCATTTTTTAAGAATTACGTTGGAATTAATATATATATATATATATATATATATATATATATATATACAATACATACATACATATATTTGAAGAAAAAAATTTTATTATTTATAGTGCAGACAAATTTCCTAATACGTATTAATAAGCGGAATTTAGCGGCAAAGAAAATTACCTTTAAAGGAGACACAGACTTAGAAGCGCAAAAAATATTTTGCAAATGCGAAATTCATATATCTTTGTTAATTTCGTTTTCAATGTTTTACTTCCTTTTTCGCCGGTATTTTAGTTCCGTTACTTAAAAAAATAATTTTTTTATTTTTATCGTTGTATTTAGATAGTAACGGCACCCGCTACCCACCGTCTATTTAAATAGACATTAATTAGTTTTTAAATTTGAAAATGGACCTTTAAAAGTAAGTTGTCGTATTAGACGTAATTAATCAAGTAGCTAATGGGGTGGATAAACGGTTACTTACGGAGAAGTATGTTACTGTTATATACATTTTCTAACTATCTGCTGTACATTTATGTATGTTTAATATTTCGTATTCATTCCTTTTTTCTTCTAAATATGAATACGAAAAAAATTGTTTGGGAGACCGTAATTTCTTTCAATACACTCCGATCGCATAAATATTCGGATTGAAATGTTCGAAACTTTTGCGTCATAGCTAATAGATTAGGAGAACATTTAGGAACATCGCGATACTTTCTGCGTTTATAATTCACGGTAATTACGTGTACGCGCTATTAATAGAATTGTGACTATGATATGTCCATATCTAAAGCGTAAATGTTTTTTTATCAGCGGGTCCTTGTTATATCGAAAAATCTGCAGACTATTAAGAAAACCCGATAGCCGGAAATTACAACGTATTATACCGGTTATCGCGAATTATTTAGCCCTACAAATATGTCATCGCAGTACAACGTGATAATAGAGTTTTACTTTATTACCCTCGTAGGGGTATTAATACTGTTATTGTTGTGATTATCATCATTATTAATTCGTATTTATTGATATAATTTTATTTTTTCTTCCTTATAAAATTCTTTCGATAAGGTTAACCGCTAAAATGGCAAAATCAATTTATGAAACCACAACGAATATAGATTACAACACACAAAAAAAAAAAAAATATATATATATATATATATATATATATATATATATCACCGCATTGTAAATGGTCGTCGATCCGCTTGAATGTTTGCATTCCAACGTTCAGCGCTTGCTTCGGACAGTTGCGTATATTCGCAATCGATTTAAAATTAAATTGAAATTAATACACGTACTAGAAAAATTCTCCGCGCACGTTCAATTATCTCTTCAATTCTAATTCATTTTTGTCGAAAACTCGAACGACGCTATAACTGATTCTTTTATTTTTTTCGCAGCCGTAAATCGCGCTGACTTGCCCTTAATTACGGAATCCTTCTCATTGAAAAGTCTCGACAATTCTTGTTTTTCATCATCTTCCGTCGTCCATTCTCATCCTTCCGTCTTTTTTTGCCCTTATGATTCGGTCCGCATCGCTACCATAGCATTCGCCAGCAACAGGTTGTTCCATAAAAGCCACATGTATTCTCTTCTCGATGCCTTGAAACTAATTTTATTTAATTTTATTACCGACTTTAAAAAAAAAAGGTTTATGTTTTATGTTCGTTGTGGCTGTTCTTTTTTCTTCTTCTTTTTTTTTTTTTTTTTTTTTTTTATTATGTTTGTTCAAGCATAACTTTTAACCGTATAGACTCGAATGATGCCCCCGTGGTATATTCAAAAATGTACCAAAAACAGTGTAGTTCCGCGTGAAAACAAACGAGTATCGGTGAGCGGTAACGGAGTAATCATTGAATAATGTTAAAAAATGGACTCTTTTTAGAGATAATACTTTCTTTGTTTAGTATGGACACATAAAAATTATCCAAAAAAATGTTTGCGCTAAAATAAAGGAAACTATAGCACGGTAGCCTAGTGTTTAAGGTTCTTGGCTACCAAAAACCAAAGTGGTATCATAGTTTTCCGGAAGTTGTCTCGTTCCGGATCCAAGTCGTTTCCAGGTATCTACCTAGTCTGAAATTTAATTAAGTACCGAAGAAATCTCGGAAGGTAAAGACGGCCGAGAGAAAGGAACTAGAAGTCCCTATCATTGGACTTTGTAATATTGTTGTAAACCTTAACTTCACAATCCATGATACCCTGTCACGCTTTATTCACTTCATTAGAATAAAGGGAAAATTTGAATTGTGAACATTTCAAAACCAAATGAACGGTGAACGCGAGTGATCTAATATCAATCTCAGTTTTCTATGCAAATGCAAATTCAAAGAAAGACAACGAATTTAAAATCATCGCTGATAGAACTAGTACGCTCAAACATTATACTCTTCAACCGATAGGCAGAAGATCACATAAATGGATGGCGAAAATCGAAGAAGACGAACAGAAATATAAGGGGGGATAAAATTGGAGTTTTATTAGAATTAAATGACTATTTATGAAGGATAGAGGAGTAAGATGAAACGAGGGAAAAGGAATAAACAGGCAGGCCTTAACGAGATTCCAGCATCTGTGCCGTATTATTTCTTTGTTTCTTTCTGATTAATAATGCTGTTTTCAAATTTAAATACGTCATCAAAATATTTCGAATGTTCTAGCGTTTAGCAGAAAGGAGACGAATATTTCTTCTGAAGTTACGTTAAATTATATTTAAATTTAACACTGCGTGCCTATACTAAATAGGAAAAAAGTTAAGAAATTTCCAGAACATTTATGAACGGTAAAAGAAAATAATGAACAAAATTAAGACAAGCCATGTTGCAGCAGAAAACAACAATGAGATGAAATGAATCGCTGGATAAAAGGAATATTTAATGTCGGAGCAACAGACGGCGGTGTAGGAGATACCGGAGGGAAATGGCACGATGAACTTTCATAGAACTAGAACGAACTGCGATAGAACATGAGGCGAACGTGCTCATAATGTTCAGCATGGCAAATGCTATCAGTTTTATTTAATGTACCGAGATTATAATCGCATCCTTTAATAACATGACAGATAAGTCGGTGTACAGTTTTACGAACAATTTAGAAGTTTTTTCCGCCTATTTAGTTTTCTTGCAAGCAAAATCATCTGCGCCGAAGACAATACAATTAAATGTTTATTTTTATCACTGGATGTCTTTATCGGTTATAACAATAAATACTATATAGTGTGCAATAAGATTTCGAAACGATATACCGCTTACAGAAAATAGAAACTCGAAGAAAGATTACGGTTAAAACGGTAATGTACTTGAAAAACGCTAAGAACAATCATTAGTAATAAAAAACAACCGTATTTAAACCGTCAGGCGTTTCAAGAAAAATACAACAAACAGGTCATACACGAGAATTTGCTCGAATTACTAAATTATTATATTTTAATATGTGTCCGATAGCTTTTTGAGAACTGGGCGATAAATTATTTAATTAGTTTTCTATGTGGAACGCAAAAAATATTAGAAGTGTACGATGAAATTTAAACATTTCAATTAAAATATTTTTGTTGTAATATTACTCGTAATATGAAATAATTTTTTTTCTATTCTAATTCTCCCAAAAAATTATTTCTTTTAGGTAAGATTATAAATAAAATAGTTTTCAGATTATTAATACGTGTAGAAAGTTTATTTTTGTCGTAAAATAATTTTTTTGCACTGATAAATCAAAATAATTTCGAAATTTTTACGCAGATGGTGAAATTAAAAGCTTTGGTGCCATCTAGTCATTTTTTCATTGATTAATTTTTTGAATTAAAAACTTCTAACATTACTTCAAGGGAACTAGTATAAAAAATAAATTACTTCATATTACGAGTAATATTACAAAAAAGTTTTAAGCGAGAAAAATGATTTCATACTTGTTGATTTGATATATAAGGAAGTAATGAATTTAAAAATTTTAAATTTTTAACGATTGTTCCCAATAGTATCAGCTACAATTATAGTAAATTTCAAACTGATTCAACAATTTTTACCAGAGTTATAATTTTTATAAGCGTTATTGAAAAAAATTGCATGTATTTTCCATTTAAAAATGTGGTGACTTTGGGGAGCGTGTTAATATTAAAATTAAGAGCTCAGATTTTACAGGAACTTTTTTTATATAAATTCAAAAAATATCTAGGGAGTGGGAAAAAAAAAATCCAATATCATGTAAATAAGCACCATCGAAATATATATATACACTAGCTGACCCGGCGAACTTCGTACCGCCTTAGAAAGTAAATTTTGTGTTAACTTATTAGCTGAATTAAATTCATTTTTTTATTAAGAAAAAATTAATACTGAAAATGAATTAAGTTCAATAAATGTGCAAAAACCAAAAAGACAAATATTTTGAAATGAATGTAATTTACGCGGCAGCAAGGCATTCTTATTAACTCTAATAACAATAATCAGTATAAATTTATATTAAAAATTTAATGTACTTTGGAAACATGTTTTTTCGGGCTATATCATCAGCTAACAACACAGAGCACACACTCAATTTATATACTTTTTAATAAAGTGTGTACTCTCTATGCAGTTAGCTGATGAGATGGGCTATACACGAAAAAACGTGTTTCTAATGATCTCTAATTTCTTAAAGTAAATTTATACCGATTTTTAAGATTCCGTACACACTATAAACGACGGAATCCCAATAAGATAGTTCAGGAACGACAAAAAATATTTATTTCTGTTATAGTTCAGAAACGGTTCGACTTATCGCAATTGGATCATAAATTGTAATTAAACTTCTATCTGTGACAATTTACAACTTTAAACTGAGCGATTACCCTGGGCGGTAAAAAAACCTCTAGAATACATAATATGGAATTCAGAAAATTCGTAATTCGTCACCAGATAACTCTTTAAAAGCGAAATTTCAAATATAAAACAAAACACAGGAGCCCTTTATGGAAATTCAAAAATTACGGTTAAAAAATTATTTAAACCCCCCTTTTGGACCAAAAACGGCAAAAAAAATGAATTTTCTTCATAAATTCGTAAAAACATTTTGTAATGGACCGAATTGTGAATCTAAACCATTCTCGAATCTACTTGAACACACACAAAAAATTTCATTAAAATCTGTCCAGCCGTTTAGGAGGAGTTCAGTCATATACACACGCACAGAAGAAATATATATATATATTATAAGATATATATATAAAACTCGGCCATTTTGGCCCCGCAAGGGGCTGTGCCCCTTGACCCCTCCTGCTTTCATTCCTGTCTCTTTCTCTTCTATACTTCGTATAAAATGATCAAAATTTACAACGTAATTCTTACTGGCATCAACACACACAAAAAATAACATAACCACCAAAGTCCTATTCTAACATTTAACTTTCATTATATAAAATTAAGATATTTTTTCGTTACATTTTTCGTTATATATTTCATTACATAAAATTGTGACATTTTTTAAATAACAATAATAAAAATCCTATAAAATATAACAAACGTTACATAAAATTGGGATATTTCTTTGGGACATTTTGCGTTCCATAAAATTGGGACATTTTTCTGGGACATTTTACTGGAACATTTTTTTGAGACATTTTTTCGAATGGGGGCTAGCCTAAGAATTACGTTGTAATTAATATGTATGTATATGTATTAATTACAACGTAATTCTTAGACTACCCCCCATTAGAAAAAATGTCCCAATTTTATGTAACGAAATATGTAACGAAAAATGTAGTGAAAAAATGTTTTAATTTTATATAATAAAAGTTAAATGTTAAGATAGGATTTTTTGTGATTATGTAATTTTTTTTTTTTTATGTTGATGCCAGTAAGAATTAAGTTGTAAATTTTGATCATTTTATACAAAGTATAGAAGAGAAAAAGATAGAAATGAAAACAAGAGTGGTTAAGGGGCACAGCCCCTTGCGAGGCCAAATATGTATACGTATAAATATGTATTATAAAAAAAGCTATGCTTCAATGTCGAAAAAAGCACATGGAGAAATGAAGAAAATATTTGATAATATTATTTCACAGAGAGTCGCGAAAAAAAAAAAATCCCTGGCTATGCGAAAAATGTTCTTATACCGTCTGATATTTCTTAAACAAGATGAAAGTTGCTGGCAGGGTCGCTGAAGGGAAAATAAAAAGAGTGTTTGAAATAAACCGGTTTTGCCGTTTGAAAAATGTCATTAACAAATAAGTCACCCGGAGAAAAACTCGATTTATGACTTGTTACGGTTTATTTAGGGATTATAGAATTGCGAATGTAAATTGAGAATTTTCAACCAGTGAGGATTGTTCAGCGGAACTAGTTCAGTTTTAAATTACCTCATAGGAGCGCCGAACTGGCGAGAAAAGTACCGGATACCCTGCACGATAGATATCTTTTCTAGAAAGAACTTGGCGATAATAAACAAAATGAACTTTTCCGTTATTACTGTCGATTACGGACCAGCACACTTATGGACGTTTTTTATTTTAACAGTTTATTGAAAAGCACCTCTATTTTCGTACATTAAATCGATCCTTTCCATTTCGAAATAACACTGGAATGATGCGTATCGTATTTACCGTTAGAGTCGAGTTGCCGTATTGCGGAGAACGCGCGTACCGATTGTCTTTTCCTCCGATATAATTAAGAAGATTTTCAAGCAGGTGCGTCTACACGATTATCGAAATGGAAGATCGTGACGAAATTAAGCCCAAAGTTCTCATTACGTAAACAATGCGCGCGGTTCCTTATTTCAGAAGGTTACATGATAGTCAGCCGAAGATCATTTAACGGTATTTATTTCGACTTTGATCGATCTTCGTTCTTGATTGTATCACACCGGAGTAACTGATTCATATTCCACGCGCGAGCGCCCACATACACACGCGCGCACACACAAATAACATCATATATATATGTGTGTGTGTGTGTGTGTGTGTGTCGGTGTGTACTGACAGACGAGAGGATTGGAGCGAAACAAGAAGCCTCGTCTATTATGAAATTGCACCGCGAGTAATTACGATAAATATAAAATATAATCTATAACCATTTCTCAGCGCTTTAATTACTTTTCAGCATATTCACTCTTCTTTTAAATCGATATTTCGTCATGTGATCGTATGAAGAATATGAATACGTAGTAATGTTATTAGAAATTTTCTCTTGTAGTCTCGTTTGGCCTCCGAAGAGCCATTGTGACTGCACGCATCCCTTAATATGTTGACGTTAGCCATTCTCCGCTAGCAATTCCGTCGCGCGCAGTTATTTTTTGAACCGTGTCTCGTGGCTTTTCCTGTCGCATAATATATCCGAAGATTTCTAGTATTAGTCGCTTGATTTCGTAGAACGATCTATGTGTTTTATTTACAATCTATTCGGTATCGATTTTGAAATCCCGCTCCAATGATAACAAAATTCTCTATACCGACGAATGGTGTGATTTGGGTCAAAATAGATAAACACAGCAGTATTTTATTATCCCAGGCGAGAGTTTTTTAAAATTTTTCATTTGACATATACCGGATCTTCCTTTAAAATTGAAATTATTTGCCAACTTTTTATTTCAAAATATTTATTATTTTAAAAAAACACATTTAAGCGAATAGTTTTGATTTTAATTTTCGATTAAATATTTTATTCATAAGAAGTTAGTATAGAATATTCTGGAAGGTGTTTATCGGTCAATAAATATAAATTCTAACGGACTCGCATGCCGTATTGTGTAAACTATCGCACGGAACTGGCAAGAAAAAATATCAAGTACCGAATATGCTTTATAAGAAGGTAAATACTTAATTTTCAATAAACCGGAACGAATGTAATCACTAAAGTGGATTCTGTCGCACTGCGGCATTAAAGGAAATGAAATGAATTCGCAGAAAGCAAAAAAATTGTCCATAAACTAGATTGATGGGATTTCTTTTAGCGGTAGTTTGAGAACATGCTATTCCGAAGTGGAACGTCGCGTACCAAACAAAGTAGTAATCAGAAGGGGAAGAATTACTCACGAATACAAAAGTATGCCGCGAGCGTGAGTTACTTTATTATCATCTTTTAAAGCTTGGTCTTCCTGCTCCTATCAACGCCTCTTATGTTCTTTCTCTAGCTATTCTCTCTGTTGTTCCTGTCCTAGGGGTGTTCCTTGATTCCATTGTCGACAGAATAAAAATATAATTTCTTTTTGCTGCGCTAATGCTCTTTGGTAGCAAACCCAAGGGGGTAAAAAAAAAAAAATGTCTCAAGGGACGACCTCCTTGGTTTGAGCGAGTTAACCAGTTCAAGAGAGACTATATATGTTATGTATGTAGTAACGATAACCAGACTGAACTGAACGCAACAAAATCCCCGTATTCACATAGCTAAAATTAATATTGTTAATGATGGATTGAAATGAAGAATTAGACGACTTTTTTAGAGCACACGAACAGGATAGGGACAAACTTAGAACGGAAATCCTGTCGGAGTTGCATGCCTCTCTAGTGACTACAATTCGGATAGTGGCAGATCCGACGTTTCAAGTCGAGCTATATACTAATATATAAATTTATAAAGCACCATAAACATAAAAATTAAAAGCAAGAATGTTCTTTAAAATTCTCTATAAGGGGTCAAGCGAAAAAAAGAACCGACTGCAAAGACCGAGCCAAAAAGCAAGCAAAAAAAAAAATATTCGTTTTTTTTCTAGGATATTCTTAACAATCTCCTCCGTGCGCTATCACAAAGCCGGTCGAATGCATAGACAGCTTTGAGGTGTGGGCATGTTCTAGACTGTTGGGAATCCTTAGGCAGAAAAAATAAAAACAACTAAAATGCAAGCGAAGTACCCCGATCGCTATTAACGTTTTTTTGGGATTGTCCCATCATCAGTCAAAGAACACATGAATATGATCGAGATTCGTATCTCCTTCTGTTGATGACCGGATACTCCCAAAAAAGCGTTAGTCCCGAGCTAAATATTAGTCATTTAAATATGTCACAAATTAGTATAAAATACTGAATGGCCATCACACACTTAAGGAGACGAATAACGCTGGAACCGGCAGGAATCTTACAAAAAATGTATATTAATCCCTCTATCACAGCGATTATGATTATAATAAAGAATCAGTTATTGGGATTAAAATTTTCGTATGCAAATTTTTTATCGTTTACAATAACGCGGTAAATTCGTCTCCAAAAACTTCTGTTAACAAAAAAAAAAAAGAGAAATAAAATACGTACACTACGGATATTCCTCTTACTACGTCGTTATGAACCTATTAAATGCCTATATTAAATTAAAGGAAATTGATGAGAACCTGTGTGCATGTCATTAAAAAAAAAAAAAAAAATGATCAGAAAAAGACTGTACGTTATGATAAGAAAAATTAAAGAATTCAAATTTCTTCAAGGAAAAATTGAAAATCATACGCGGAGTAAATTTTTTCCCTTTTTGATTTTTACGTTGACTTCGGTTTCGTTTTTTCATCATACTTTTATGTAAAAAAAAAAGTCATTAATTTCGAAAATATGCGTTGTTCATTATAAATGATATTACGAAAATTACCTATGTTCTAAAACAGAGTAAACGGCACAAATCTTAGGAAAACGTGTAATCTTTCAGTTGATTTCGAATATAACGACGAATCGGTTGCTATCATCATCACCGAAGATTATTAATTATTCGCGCGCTTTTATAAATTTCAAAATTTCACCGTATTTTTATTCTTCACTACGAGAGAATTCCTTCGTATTCAGTTAACTACTCTGTAATAATAATTAGTCTCATTTAAGTGAAACAAAAACAATAAAATCACGTAAAACTACTTACTTTGCGGTATGCATAAAGCCCTTGGTGGTTTGCGGTAACGGTCCTTGGAAAATAGGTAAATACACACTACTCGATTTATCAACTACGCGGAATTAAAATGCTAAAAAACAGAAAAAGAAAAAAAAACGCGTACGTTTTCGTCGAAAAAAACAAAAAAAATCCAAATCGACAGAATAGTTCTACAGCCGAAACGAGTGTGCACTGCAGGTAGATAAAAACGCGAACGAACTGTGTCCACAAGAACGCATTAGCGCGGTCTCTTATGTCTCGCTTTAGCGCAAGAACTATGGTAGCGAAGTGCGTACCAAACACCTGAGCAGAATTACCATTGCTGTACCGGAGCGGTTTAGAGCAGTCATCTTTAGTCTAATAGGCTGTCGGCCGAAGATGTCGATTGCTGGCTGAGCAATCCTAAATGAAAGATAATAATGATGATAGCGCGGATACTAGTGATGAAAGAAGACGTCGGACGAAGAGGAGCGGTGACGAAGAACGAGTTTAAAACGGAAAATAAACATAGAACGGCGGAGGATGCGAATAGGGGATAAACGAAATGAGCGATAAAAATTAAAAATAAAACGTAATTACGAGTCTTTTGAATAAAAAGTCGCTGGCACTGGTGCTGCACTGGTCATACACAATGGAAAAATAAAAACAGGGTACTCGCGCTCCGTGCAATCGTTTTCGTAATCAGCAGGAACGGGAGAGCACTCACACAGACACGTGATCGCCGGTACACGGCGACGCGATTACTCTGTTACCAGTACTTTTTCCAGAACACTGAAAGGAATGTTGCCGATGCTGGAAGATTGAAAAATAATTACACATACGCCTTTAGGTATATATATATATATGTTCCACGTATGTGTGCGCTGGTCGGAACAAAGGTATCCTGTCGCGATCTAGAATGGACGGAATTACTATCGGAGCTTATTTCCGCGTAATTGTAGACATCGTCGCACCGGTTACGTCGTTAATGTAATTATCGTACTTGCGTCTGTTGTACTTCCTCTTAATACACTTCTCACATCTTTGTACCTACAAATAAACGGGGATTGCCGTCCCCCACCCCACTCTACCCTCTCGCCCGTTTTTATTTTTATTTTGCATGTCGCGAGAAATATCACATTTCTCGAATTACCCCGGGGATCAAGATGGTTTTCCAGCCCGCGCGGATCAGATCACTTTTCAGCGATACACATCTTGGTCGCGATGACGACCATCATCGATACGAACCGGGTTCATTTATCGCGGTGTTGTATGTCGTAGGCAGCTTTGCCCGAAATCGGAAATATTCAAAGTACCGTCGGCGCTAGAGGCCGTGTAATTTTCGTAGTAACAGCGGTAATAATAATGGTAACGTTTCCCACACGTACACGTACCATGTAAATCGCAAAAGAAGCGTATTAATTTTTCTTTTTCCATCGTTTCTCGTTTTTCTTTCCCCCTTCTCACCTACTTGTTCCTACTTAATTAGTTCACCGTGATGTGTGCAGTTCGGAGCGATTTGAACTAAAACAAAACGCGCTAAGATACACGAACCAAAAACACACTACTGACCTATATATGTCTATACATATATATTAAGGCCGACTCTATACTGTTTTCCCACAACCGTGTTCGGCTTGTCGTTGAAAATTCGGCCCTGCTTTTTTCCCAACTGCATACGGACGTGCATATTGCTAAAACTAGAGAACACGCAATGGAAAAAACAAAAAAAAAAAAAAGGGAAGCGCATAATTATAATTCGAACCGACGCCGATAGATAGAAGTTGTTTCAAATACACATACTCGCTGCTATGCGGTATTTTTATATATTTACTTTTTAGCCGCTGTTTCGCTATTATCATCGCTGCATTCTATTTCTCACGAGCTACATAAATTATGCAAATAAACGCTTTGCAAATGAAAATTTGGTAATTAGCAAGTGTGTACAGGCTATTGTTTGACCATTTTTCTTACCGTGTAATTATTATATCTTGTGAAACTACAAGCTAAAGTGAAAATTACAAAAATAAGCATTGACAGCGAAGTGAAAACGGAACTTCTGAGATTGCTGGAAGGATTTTCTTTCGAAATATCCGGTGGTACTCTTAAAAGCGGCACGCTTTCTACCGAAAGTTTTAGTTTTAATATTGGAGACTGGATATTCTTCTTCTTCTTATTATTATTATTACCATTATTATTATTATTATTATTATTATTATTATTATTATTATTATTATTATTATTATTATTATTAGTACCATTACCATTATTATTATTATTATTATTATTATTATTTTCTTTGTCGTATCATTTTTTTCAACCTCCCTACCTTCGAAAATAAAGTTAAATGTTCCGGCGATGTTTCGACAAGTTTTGTAATATTCACAAAAACTTTATATTATTGTATTGCCCCCTCATATCTTTTCCAGCAAAGCATTCGAATTGTCTAAACTAATCACAAGACTGCGTTGAGAAATCAGATATTTATTTTATTTTTTTACCGTGATATCCCTGTGTCGCGCCCCGAAAATACAAGTAGTTGTCATCTTTAAAATGTATATACAAATTTTATCTTTCGGACTCTGTCCTAGGACGATTCCCTGAATCATCTAATGTTAATCTTCTATAATTCTTATAGATGATGCAACTTTATTTTTTTTTTTTGTTTTTTTTTACTGGTTTAGAATTTAGCTCATTTGCTCACTATTTGCTTTGGCGGTTTCAGTTCATATTATTCCTCTCAGAATGATGTAAATAATTCATTACCCGGACGCAATTTCTTAGAAAATTTTTAATGAAACAGCCATTTTAATATATTAAAGACTACGTCATTCGTAGCCCGGAGTACGCTACATTTGTTGTCCCATAATTATGTTGCGTTACTTTTTATATAAGATAACAAAGGTTGAATGTTGTGTTGTACAATTTTAAAGGTTTTTTTTTTTTTTCTAGTAAAAGACGAATGAGAATGACATGAAGTCGATAATTGTTTTCCTAAAAGAATTTTGGAAGAAAAAAGATTGCGTCAAGGAAGCCTGCGTCAAGGAAGCCTGCGTCAAGGAAGCCTGCGTCATTGCGAGACCCGAAAGGCAAATGACGTTCTCTGCTGAGCACTGGGTCCTTCTATTCTTCGCTGTTAAAACTTGATGTTCCTATCCCTCATTTCCTTCTGTTTCGGTTATTCCTACCCTTGAATTATTATTTATTTCTCCTCCTTCCCATTTCTTGAGCTAATGTCCTTGGTGACAAACCCAGTTAAAAAAATTTAAAAAAAAACAACATACATACATATATATATATACACAAGGTGCGGCAGCATAACTTCCTTTTTTAAAATACGCCACTTCGTTTTTCTACTAAATGTTGTTAAAGAGAAATAATAATAGCAGAAAATCGAAATAACGGATACTCTAGATCCCCCATTGAGGCAATATGTATGCTTCTTCCCTTGGGAGTTTTATTTCGATTTTCTGCTATTATTATTTCTCTTTAACAAAATTTAGTAGAAAAACGAAGTGGCGTATTTAAAAAAAGTAAGTTATGTTGCCGCACCTTGTGTGTATATATATATATATATATATATATATATATATATATACATATATATATGTATATATATTTGTATGCACAGGTAACGTAATTTTCTTAAAAACAATTAGTAGCAACAAATAAATGGAACTGCAACTGCTTCTTCAGACCGTAATTTACTGTCATTTATTAAATAAATGAAAAGAAATTGAGTAAGTAAAACAAAAAAGCTGATAAACCATTTAAAAATAAAGAAGGAAACAACTTGAAATGTAACTTAAATTACCGAAAAGATAAAAGCGTATAACTGAATTAATTAAACAATGTCATCATCATGATCATATACATCATCGACATCCATTTTAATTCGACAGTTATTACACGGCAGTTCCCGGGCGGATGTTTTTTACAAACGCTTTTCAGCGCTTGACAGTTGTGTTGTTTCGTTTATGACAAGGTTCAGCAGTTATCTCAGCTGTTTGACTTGGTTGCTCTCGATGATATTGAGCATGTAACAAGGTAATATCTTTGGAAAGACATTTCATTAAAGCTCGTTCCTAAGCAGGTAGTGGACCATCAGCTGAAAAGACAGGGTTTTTAAAACAATATTCCTCACGGGTCATTCTGCGGGTGATTGCTGCAAAAAATAACACTAGAATTTATCTCAGCAAGATCGAGAAAAAGAAAAAAAAAAAACATTTCATGGGCCATATCCTTTTTTACCGGGTGTTGAATAAGAACATCCATTTTATCTGCCGCTTGAGCTTCATCTTTTTTACCGCTACAGTCAAGCTGGATGCGTGATTTGTTAGTAGTCTCATCAATTTCATCCGAATCTCGTATATTTGCGCAGAGCTTGTGTCTTGTGAAATGAATGAAGGGTTTACTTGATCCATTTTCCAAGCAATTTCAGAGGGACTTCTCTCTTGTCTTTTCTTTAAATCTTTAAAAAAAAATCAACGGATAATTGCTGTAACAGTTATGGGTAGCCAGATTACAGTGTCTTAATTCTGGATTGGCGCGACGCGGTAAATCTTTTTACAACGTCAGTTGCCTTTTTGAAGAATATCTGATTTCTGTCTTAATCGGCCCAGTTGTAAAAGGTTTTGCTGTCATATAGCGCATAATATTATTTGACGCATATGCTGGACAAAACCACACCGCCCACCGAACGAGGGTAATATTTTTCATCGACCATGACGAACTCACCGAGATTATAACTTTTTTAACAATTGTCGACGGATCTTGATCGCTGTAATTTTATCAGTTTGCTTCCCTTTCCTTTCCGATATGTACGTCAACAAGCCTTATACAGCGGAGTAAAAACAAAAAAAGTCCTTTATAACTGACCTGTTCGGAGAATTCGCATATCCGTTCCGTAATTCTGATGAGAACGCCAATCAGAGATGTTATTTTTGACCGAATAATATTTTTGCAGCCCCGCCCAATCAAACGGGTTTCTCAACGAAAATATTAGTACTTTCTAAAGAGTCAGTCATATCAAAATCAATAGTTTTCAAATGGGTATTCATTTCAGTAGACGTGCTGCTTGTTTTGATCCTAAGGAAACTTTCACCATGGTCTCTGCTCGAGCTGCCAACGGGGTAGGCTACACCAAATTATTTCGGAATCACATTACCAACCTAAAATGGGTCGTCTGATTTAAAAATTAATCTGTGCCCCCTTACTGATTTTCTGGAGGTTCTTCATCAAATTTATTCTCTCTATGCGCAAGAAGAAATCGAATGAACTGGGAATACCTATGCTCACAGGACACTCCGACAACTGACTCTACCGCAATTTATTAAAAAAGAATCACGCCAAAAACGCTTATCTTTAGGTTAATGAATGTTTGCAAACATTATTTAAAGATGCAGCGATATTATTTTTAATATTTTTTAAAACAAAAATTCCACTATAAAATATCGTAATATAATTACAGACATTAAAATTCTGCTACCCCATTCTAGCTTGGCAATGAGGTAACCTCCTTGACCCCGATTTTTTTCTTCCGAAATTCTCCTAGAAAAAGACTACGTCATTCTTACCCGTCCTTTATGGGGGGGGGGGGGGATTAGCAATTGCACAACACAGTATTCAATCTTTGTTATCTTATATAAAGTCACGGGACCTAATCATGGGATAAAAAAACATATTATAACCCAGGCTAAGAATGACTAATCATTTATACTATATCAGCATGTCCTTATAATTCCGTATACACGTTGCGTAATAAGCTTCTTCATATTTTATCATTATGATTAAACTCGATTGATCGATCCGGAATGTGCTATTGTCTCAATACCTCTTTTAATATCAATTCTTGTCTTTGCACTACGACGGATTTACGGCATATGTCATAAAAATATTTTAATAAATTCAAAATTGAATAGTGAAATAATATAAACATATTTTTAACACTACTTTAAATGAAATTATCTAATATAAAAAAAAAAAAAAAAAAAAAGAACTGGCTGCCTCCGAAGATTGAAACTACGATAAAAATTAATTACTGTACACTGGAATAATATCCAAATTTGAAAAGCCGGGGAAAAAAAATATACACATATGCTATATGTACAATTTCTATAATGGTATACTAATGGTATAATAATGATAAATAAGAAATACAAAAATATTTTAAGGACAATTCCTCTCAGTCGTCGTTCCTCTATTGTCTCCCTAATTCGTCTCCGGATCAATCATTCTCTCCTCCCTTCCTCTCGCTTTCGATTTGCTCTATCGCTTTCTCCTGATTGTTCTCTCCACGATTGTGATCCTCCTCGTACATGTGATGCTAATCACATTTTCTTTGAGTGTCCTGCTCTTCGTAACGAACGCTACCTTTTATACAGTCAGCTCCTGTCATTAGGTCTCCCTACTCCCTATAACTCTACCCTTAATCCTCTCCTTTCCTTCATCTTCCGTGGTGTCCGCACTGCTGTCCTTTGTTGCGTCCATTTCGGACCGCTTAATTATTTAATTTATTAGCTTAGTTTTCTTGTTGTTGGGTCAATGCCGCTGGCGCGCCCAGAAAAAAAAAAAAAAAAAAAAAATGACATTATTAATTCAGTACGATGTTTATAACCCTAAAGAAACGATGGCAACAATGGAAGAGAGAGGTGGTTGTACGATACGAAAATGTCTCTGATTATATTGCGTGTGTATAACTTAATTAATCTGCCTTACTTTCTCTAATTTTACCCAGTTGCAAGAAAGAATGAATGGGAATTTCATTACTTACTCACTTCTTCGTCAATTGATACCACTCTCTTATTAATTTGCGCTTAGTATGTAAGAAATAATCGATGTTGAAATAGAACATAAAATTTTAATGTCGTAAACAGTCTCTCTGAAAAGAGTAAAATTTAATTTTAACGTAGGCATTATTGCGCCGAGGAATCCGAATGGGATGAAAATAAAGTTACTATTGAAAACTAATTATAATGTATTTGAACTGAGGAAACCCATAACGAAAGTTGTAGTGGAACTGATATCTAATTTCACTCTAATGAAATTTATTGCATCTATCAGTACACTTCTTTCTTGATTGCCAATGTTTTTATCTAAAAATCGGGGAAAAAAAAAAATATATATATATACATATATATGTATATATACATACATTTTTTAAAAAACTTTAAAAATAAAAGTTAATATTAAAAAACAAAAATACAGAAATAAGTACAAAAATGGAATATAATTAATGCGATCATGTGTCGTCGGATGGTCTTCTGCCGACAAAATATCAGATAAAAACCACATTGTTAAAGTAAGAAGAATGAGAATGCAACTAAACATTTATCATATATAAGATCAATTATAGTGCGATAGGCAAAAAGTGTTATTCGGGGGAAGGATGACATATTCGGCAATGTGGTAAGTGCAGAAAGGATACGCTACAGCGCCTATATTAATACTCAAGACTGCTGCATTATTACGTCAACTCAGTCAAGTTGCACAATTTTCTATCCAACGGAATGGTATAAATATTTTTATATAGAGAAATTTTAAGGAAGCATGGACAGGGAAGTCCAGCCGGAAACAAAAATATAGTTAATGTTCAAAGAAAATGCGCAAGTATTGCAGGCAAAATCGGTTTTTGCAAAAAGTAAACTTAAGAAGTCGTTTATATTTCATATTTTTAAAGTGTGCCATTCGTGAAATGCTACGAAAATCGTAATTCCTTGACGGTTTAACGAGCGCGATTGAAGCACATATCCCGAATAAACGGAACATTCCGTACGATAAAAAGTATTGTTTACACGTATTTAAAGTGCGTGTCTGGCACGATATTGGCGGATTGTTTGGCCGCGGTACTGTTTATTATCTTACGTGCAACACGACGAGGTTGTTCGTGATTTCGTTGAACAGTTTTTTTGATGACTGCTGTAAATTTAAATTTGCTCGTTTACCTTTTCGATTATCCGGGAAAAGTAAAAATCATCGACGATTATTAAGTAATCGTGAGTTGTTTATAGTCGCACAATTAAATAAGAAGAAACGCACTAAAACACGGTACACCGTAATGTAGAGAGATGTTTAAATGAAAGAGGTGAAATGGAAGTCATTGATCGGAAAAGTAATAAAATGTACGAGCTTCTCAGGTGTTTTTTTCTCCGTCGCAGATTTTACGGCAAAGAGATCAGGTTGTGGATTCGTGTGCAGCGAAACAGATATGTCCCGGAATTAATCACAGAATGCCAAGTCTGCTCGGCTAAACAGGTGTTGACTGGGCTGTCTGCGTTGCACGGCGGCCGCAAAGCATCCAGAAACTCGGATGGCTCGGAATCGGTTAAGATGGAAGAATCACCTGTTGAAAAGAATGGAGCGCAAAGTCGTTGACTTTTTTCATATCAAACGAGTCGTCGTCCATCATCTTTCTCGAACGCACTAGTGCCATGTCCTTTTATTTATATGTGCTCGCTCTCTAGTACGTCGTACATACTTTCCGCTTCCTCGTGTGACCGATGAGATACGCCCGTCTGCATACGCTGCGGCAAACGCGAGCGCGCCGCCTTGCTATCAGTCACAGTGTGAACACGGAGAATGTGTGAAGAGGAACGAGCGAGGACAAGGCGACAACGCTGCGAAGGAAATGTCGTTACTGTAACGATAGGAAAAATATGTAAAACGAATAAATGACCGCGTTCCGCCGAACATGGGCGACATGTAGTGACAGTTATAAGAACGCCATTTCTTCTCTATTATTACCAGCCTCTGTTCAGTGTACCACATAAGCTCCGTATCATTACTACTAGCAGTGTGTTGCTTTCTTAATATCGCTTAATCGTTGTCCGGCTGATGCAACTACCATCTCTATACATGGCTGCAACAATGAGTACCCAAATTCTGCGACAACTTAAGACTTACGCTAAGAATTACCCTTGAAACGCCGAATATCGTCCGTGTATACGAAAATTAAGCAAAAAGGTGGTGTTCAGCATCATCCTCTCCCCCATCTAGTAGCAAATTGAGAGAAGCTTTTTGAGGCAGGTAAGAAAACTGAAATTGGAACACTGTTTTAAGGGATATCTCCGTTTTTCTCTCTCTCTCTCTCTTTTTTTTTTTTTTTTTTTTTTTTTTTCGAAAAATACAGTAGTCTCCCGATTAACAATCGAGTTAATCGGGACGAGAGGGATATCAGAAAAAGTCGGTTAAAACGAAGTCATATTTTTTTAAAGAAAAAATATATCCTCGATAGAGAACTCTACCTGTAGAACGTTTATTCTTCAAGAAAGAAAAAAAAAAAACAAAAATTGTACCAACAATAAGAACACAAACAATTACTTCTTCTTAAAAAAAAATCAGTCAAAACGGTTTGTCTTTTCAATGAAAATCGTTGAAGAACGGCAACGTCTTTCCACTTCCGTCAAATTAAAATTCCATGCGCTGTTACCTTTGGTTGTCTTTTAATGAAGTCCAACAACGATATTTGTATAGCCGAATACGCTTGATCAGGTGAAATTTTCAACTCATTTTCTTCTTGAAGATCTTCCAATTCTCTTGAGGACCCCATGATTTCTTGGTCACTCGTCATTAAGTCAGGTTCATCCCATTCCTCAATATCATTAGAAGTAACGTCACTACAACCGGGTATTTTTTTCAAAAATTTCTCAAATTTTAGATGATATTTTTCGATATCTTCGTAACTGATATCCAGAAGAGGACACGATGCTTTTCGAAGGCAAGATACAGTTACTGCATTCCATGCATCAGCTGCCCCGAAAACGACGTCTTTCATATTGATTTTTTTCAAGCAATTTCTCAAATTAACGTCATTTTCGTCGGAATTCAATGAAATTTCTTGAAAAAGGTTTGTTTTCGATAATGTCTTTTGAACGAAACAATAATTCCCCGGGTCATTGACTGAATAATAAAACACAACGATAATTCCTTGGCTTTCTAACGAGTGAATTGGGGGATGTGACGGCGCATTATCGATCAATAAAATAGGTTTTTTGAAGAAACTCTCTTTCAAAAATTTCTTAACGAGTGCTACAAATTGTTGAAAAAACCAAGTCTCAAAAAGTAGAACATCCATCTCCATGCAGACTTTTAATTTTTGTAGAGTACCGATAATGAGTTGAAATCCATATATGCTGTAACGCTCGAGGTCTGGGAGATTTACCAATTATCATTAAAAGTAAGCGAAAAGAGCTGGATGCGTTAGCGCACGTCATTACACGTTTTTTAGACATTTTCGCTCTAGGAACTTCCTTCTCAGCTTTCAATGCCAACGTTTTATCAGGTGGCATTTTATAATTCAGTCTCGCCTCGTTAGCATTAAACGTTCACAATCATTTTTCCATAGTTAAATACGAAAATAACGATTAAATCTGATAAAAAAAAAATTAACCGACTTCTTTTTTGCATCGGTTGAACCGGAGAAGTCGGATGCATTTTTTTTCTCGGTTAAACCGAAAATCGGATAATCGGGAGTCGGTTAATCGGGAGGCTACTGTATACGTATTTTTGGCTCGTTAAATACGGATACATTGACTGAGCGGAAATGATAATAATTTTCGTTATTTTTAATAGTTTGCACTCGAAACTATCCTTTTGACTTGGAACTAATTTTAAAACGCTATTCAGGAATATAGAGATTGTACTAGCAGACAACTCCTTATCTTCAACTAAATATCTTATACTTTAATTAACAAAACATTTTTATTTCCTCCTTCCTCCATTTATCATCACGCTAAATAATACATTTACGTATATGCTTATGTTTTTTTTTTTAATATGTCCCGTTAATGTTTCTAAATTTATTATTCGCAGTTCCATTCTATCCATCTCGTAACGAATTTAATGTCTTTTTATCCTTCATTTCCAAAAATTCAGGTCTATATATGTATATATATATATCAACATATAGAAATAATCGCGTGGATAAATTACTGGAAACTTTGGAAGCTGATAAACTAGCTAAAAACAGTGTTATCTGTGGCGTTAGTTTTTTTTTTTTTTTTTTTGTCGGGTACCATGTACTGCTGTTATGGCCAGGAGCACCCGTAAGTAGTCATTAGATGTTATATGGAGTTAATCATATTTATATTTCGGAGAAAGTGAAGGACTGCTTCTATTGCAACTGGATCATTGGATAAAACTTGTTTTAATGAATTGCAACTAAATTTTTGAGGTCGATATATGGAGTATTGTGGACATTCAAAGAATAGGTGTCGGAGTGTTAAGGGTGTCTGGTCGCAGCGGGAACACAATGGTGGCTCTGTTTTATTTATAATATAACTATGAGTCAGTGCAGTATGACCAATACGAAGACGAGACAGGACTACCTGTTCTTTTCTACTGAACGTAAAAGATCTCCAAGGAATAGGATAAGAGCGGATAGCTCTAAGGTGATTAGTCGTAGGGATTGCATTCCACAGGTCGCAAAAGGATTCATTTGTTTTGTATTTGATGATAGTGATTGCATCAGATTCAGATATAGGTATCAAGGGATAGGGTTGGATAAGGGCTGCCTCTTTAGCTGTTTTGTCTGCCAGTTCATTTGGTGAAAAACCTGTGTGACTTGGGATCCATAATAAAATTATATTATGGCGTTAGTATTATAAATATCACCTGAAAACATGTCCGAACACATAGCGAACAAACAATGAAAAAGTTTAATTTTTGGAACGACAACAAACTGAAAACAAAAAACACTTCCCAAAGTAAAGCAGATGAGAACTATAAATAGGCATCGCTTTTATCGCAAATCAGAATCGGTCACACATAGCCACCCGCCAAATGATAATCCTCCCCCCCCCCATCATGCATCAACTACTAAAGTTCAAAACTCACTGTAAAGCATGCCTACTGATAACCGAGATAGCACATTCAGATCACAGTATACACTTCTTGAGTGACCAGGCCTGGATTTGCGGGGGGGCTTGAGCCCCGGGCCTCGCCTTATAAAGGGGCCCCCAAGAGACACACATTTCCGACATGTAATAAAAAATTAATCTATCATTTGTCATATACATCAACTTTTTTTTTGAAATAAATAGAATTAACTTTGCAGGAGCAAGTTCATTTTTTAACACATTTATTTGTTAATAATTTTGTACCATTTTTATTTCCTCTTAGAGAAGGAAACTTCGTAATAGTAAAATTTCGAGTTTCATAAAAACGTATCAAAAATTTGTTTTAAGGTATAACGAGTCGGAATTTACTTTTTTAGGAAATTTATGTATGAATGTGTGTGCGTGTGTACACGCGCAACACACGCACACACACTATCCTTTTATGCAAATCTTTGGTTAAAATTTGCTGAAAAATTCATTGTTTTAATATATATGTATATTACTTTTTTTTTGGCATCGAAAATTCTATCCATTGTCTACATGATATTTAGTTTTGTTTTCATTAATAATTGTATGTTAATTAGTGAATTCAAAATAATATAATTAAATTAAATTAAAGAAAATTTAGGTATTCTATAAAACTGATAATTTTGTCACTTCCGAAAAGGGTCCCTAATATTTTCGTATTAATCCGGGCCTGTGGGTGACCAATATGTTAATGTTTTTTTTTTTCTTTATTCAATTATTACAGCTTCTTCTTCATTAATGTTAATCTTATTCGACATTCGCAGATATTACTCTGAACGGTTTTATCATGCTTGTAGTGTTTCCGTTCAATACAAGGTTTTGTTCGATCTCGAATACGATGATTGACCAGCATCATAAATGCCACTGCGTCTAGAAGGCATGGTAAATAAATGTAATTTAGTATACCTTGCATATTTCAGAAAATAAATAATTAAAAAATTAGTAAAAATTGGCTTATTTTGCAAATTGGAAATTTCAGAAATTCAGCGTAACATATTGATGATTGTGTCATTCTTACAATGAGAATGGAATGAAAAAATCACGTGTTAAAGAAGAAATCTTGACAAATACATCTTAAACGCTTCTGCAGTTTATCATTTCAGCCTTCACTGTCTATACTTCACAATTCAATTTTATCTGGTGACCGCGCTTTACTCATTCTAAACTTGCAAATCATTCAATATCTTCACAAATGAATCCACTCATATTACAGACCTAAATAATAAGCAAAACAATTCATTTCTGCAAATACTTTTAAAAAGTAAACGTCTAACAATGAATATGCATATTTTTAATTCGTTTGTTTTATAATATTGAAATACTCTATATGATATTATATTCTTTACATCATATTACTGAAATTGATTTAGTAGTTTTTACGAACTTTGCTTTTAAAATTATTTGGAACACTTGAATTCATCAGACAATTCTGATTTCAAGTGGATTCTTAATTTTTTATGTTTTTATAACTAACATCAAATAATAATTATTCACTGTTTCATTAAATATTACTATTACTAATTTATTAATAATTGCAGAAATAAAACTAAATTAGATAATCTATCGTCATACCCTACATGTGTAACGAGAAAGAAAAAAATGAATTAAAAATAAATGCAAACCATAAACTTACATTCAGCGCAATAACAATACATTATTAATTACAAAATTAGATGTAAATATATTTATTAACTATATAAGCAACAATGTGTACTCAATCAATTTATGTCTTTTCTACTATTATTGTAAACAATAATCGAAGTATATAAAACACAAAAATCGTGAAAATAGGATGACGTAATAATTTTGTGACGTCAAAGATTCAAAAAGTGCCCTGTGAATCTTTTGAACAGTAGACGCTCCTCCATTTTGAAATGAAACTTCTTTAGGCGCGCCTTATACATAAATACATATATGGAGAGTTAACACGAAAAACAAGTGAGCGAGCGTACGTTATGAATAATTAAAAGTATTAATACATTTAAAAATTCGTAATAGACACGTAGCAAGTAATATATCGAATTAAAATTTATGTGGCATGTTATTGCATTTTATACACACTTTGAGATATATATATATATAAAAAAAAAAGAAAAGAAATTTATTAAAAATTAAAATATTAAAAACGAATCAAACATAAAAAATGGATATAAAGAATCGGAAAAAGGAAGGCATCGAGCATATAAAAAGAGAATGTTAATGATCTCAAAGGAAAACTGAAGCAAGCCGCATTTTAATCTTAACAGAAACGTGGATGAATAATGACGATAATATCGACATACCAAATTTCGATAGCGTCGTGAAATTTAAACGCCAGAACGTTGGAGCAGGAGGGGTTGCAGTTTACCGTAACAGAAACGATAAGTCAAACATTGTCACTTCTAATATTGATATATCAATATACACAATGTGGAGCAACTAGATTTTGGTCAAACAGATGTTGAGGATATACGTACTGTTCAATGCAAGGTGGAAGATGGAAAAGAAATAATTATTATCACCATTTATATTTCTCCAAATCAAAGGGTCCATGATATAATTAAATTTAGACATAGAAGATTACTCCCTTTCACTCTCGATACTTCAAGGTTATTAAAAGAAAATTTACATACACTTCCAATGATATTAGCTGGGGACTTAGCAATGGTCTCTCTCCTACCTATTACAAGAGACCATCTAGTTATAGTTCTCTCGATTGAACGTTCTCATCTCCTTCTATTGGTTTTGATTATAATTGGTCAACTCTCATGGGTTCCTATGGCAGTGACCATATTCCTATTCTAATTACTCCCCAGAATCCTCCTTCTCCTTCTTGTTTCAAAACCTCTCAATTACCTTCGATGGAACTTACCCAAAATTAATTGGGCTCTGTTCCACTTCTTAGTTGATTCTACGCTTCCTAAATTTCTAGATGGCTCTGATCCTATATTTCACTACCATCTATTCTTAAATTCTATTACAAATGCTCTTTTGTTGTCTTCCCCTCCCCGTAAACCGTCATCGTCTGATCATCGTGGATCAGCATCGTCCCTCTGGTGGAACGAAGAATGCAATGCCGATTTCGATCATAGTCGCGCTACATTTAGAGTTTTCCGGTTGAATCCTACACGCGAAATCTTTCTTGCTCACAACAGGGTCAATGCAAGGGCTAGATTTATTCTAAAATTATCTAAGAAATCCTCTTGGAAAAATTTCTGTTGATCTTTTGCGAGAATTACTCTTCTTAATCATATCTGGAAAATGGCCAGAGCTTTCAAATTCCCTTCTTCTGAACGTCCTTCTATCTACACTAATTCCCCCAATAGTTTGTCTTCTTTTCTTAATACTGTTGATCCTGCCTATGTTCCCAATATTGACGAATCCTGTCCGTTCCCAGTTACAGAAGACTGTAATCCTCATTTTCTTACCTCTGCGTTTAACATTAATGAATTAAAATCCATTCTTAAAAAATCTTCTAGCCCCACCCCGGGTCGTGATGGTATTCCCTTCTCCGTCCTAAAAAAGTTATCCGATCATGCTCTCCAAACTCTTCTCTGTATATTCAACTCCTTTCTGTCCAGAGCAATCACTCCTCTTGCTTGGAACACCTTTATTATCATTCCTATCTCTAAGAAAAACTCCTCTCTTCGTCTGATCTCTCTAGCATCGTGTCTTAAAAAACTGTTTGAGGCATGCTTAACAAGCGCCTGGTCTGGTGACTCGAACACAATAACGTTTATTCTTCTAATATGTTTAGTTTCCGTCCTGGCTTAGGTTATGCTGACTGCGTCAGTCTTTTTGTTTCCTGTATCTATAAATCTTTCATCGATAAACAGTACACATTAGCTACTTTTATTGATGTTTCCGGTGCTTTTGATAATGTCCATCTCCCTACTCCTCGAGATAGAATGATAGCAATTAACATTCCGATACATTTCTCTTCCCTCATTGTTAACTCGATGTTAAATCGTACTATTCTCCTGTCTTCCTCCTTGTTCGAGGTTACAAGAGTTGTTTCTCGTGGTCTTCCACAAGGATCCTGCCTTAGTCCTACTCTTTTTAATATCTATACTATTTTTGTTGCATCTCTTTCTATGAACTCCTCTTCCTTATTTTTTGCCGATGACAATCTTCTCTTTTCCTCATCGCGCGATATTATAGATGCTAACGAAAAAGTCAATGCATCTCTATCTACCTTGCAACAATCTCTTTCCTCTCTGAATCTTTCTATTTCTCCTTTAAAATCTTTTTGTATTGTCTGTTCCCTACGTCCTTTTAATCCCACTTTAGTCTCTGTATCCTTAAACTCCAAACTTATCCCTCGTAGGAATTGCTTTTGCTATCTCGGTGTATTCCTTAACAGTCGTCTGTCCTTTTATGAACATATTAATTTCCTTTTCTCTTCTGCCCTTAAAAGACTGAACCCGTTGAAAGCTCTTTCCCCAACAAAATGGGGAGGCGATCCTTTTCTCCTCATTTCCTTGTACAAGTCGATTATCCGTTCCAAGTTCGATTACTGTTTCTTTATTTATGGCTCTGCCTCAAAATCATTTCTTTCCAAGCTGGATACAATCCAAAATTCTTGTATTCGTCTTTGCCTTGGTGCTCATAGATCTTCTCGAATACCGGCAGTTCTCGCTGAGTCAAACTCGCCTCCCCTTTTCATCCGCAGATCCTATTTAGGATATCGTTTCTTGTGTAAACGCTTACCGTTATCTTCTTCTAGACTTATTCCTTCACATTTTTCTATTCTGCAAAATTGGCGTTTTAGTCCCAAGAAAATTCCTATCTTGTTTTGTGGCTGGATTATTTTTTATCCTACACAATTTCTTATAACAATCTCCCTTACTTTTCTTTCAATTTTGCAGATCTCTCCAATCCTCCCAATGCATTCTACTTTCCTTTAGTTATATGGGAATTCCATAGTTATATCGAATCCCGTTTTCCTTCCCATATGGCTATTTATACGGATGGTTCGAAGGGGCCCCTAATGGAGTTGGAGCTTCTTTCATCCTTCCTAGCATTAATTTCTCTGAATCTTTTCATCTCCCTTCCTTTTGTACTATCTTTACGGCCGAGCTAATAGCCATTCTACGTTCCGTAATTTATATTTCCTCCCATCGTTCTTTTACTGAATATTTAATTATCTCCGACTCCATGTGTGCTCTTAAAGCTATTTCCTCACATTTCCCCTCGCACTCCTCTGACCTTTTTATCCTCCTTATTCGCTCCCTCATTCACACTCTTTTCTCCCTTCATGCTATCCGCATTGATATGCTCTGGGTCCCCAATCATATGGGGATAGAGGGTAATGAAATGGCAGATTCCTTGGCTCAGATTTTTGTATCCTCCCGCTTTCTTTTCTCTAAAATTCCAGTTTCTAATTTACTCCCATTGTATAAAAAGTTTCATGTTATATTTTGGTCAAATTTTTACGTTTCTTCCTTTTCTAATCAACCTTCCCTTTATTTTTCCATCCAACCTAATCTTAACACGCGGCCTTGGTTTTACGATTTTCCTTCGCTTCGCAACTCCGTTATTGTCCCTATTATCCGTTTACGTCTGAATCATACTCTTCTTCCTTCTTCAGGTTATCGTTTTCATCTCGCTTTATCCCCTTGTTGCCCTCTTCATTTTGACGTCGAAGCCGTCCGTGATTTTGACCATATCTTCTTTGAATGTCCATCCCTCGTGAACGAACGCACTTCTTTGTACTCCAATCTATTACCACTCAAACTCCCTACTCCTTATTGTGCCTCGTATATCTTATCGTTTCCGTCAATCTCCGTTGTTCCTATCCTCAGTTCTATTATCTTATCAATAACTGACCGAATCTGCATTTAACTGATCCTTCTCCATCATGACGTTTTTGGGCGAAGATCCTTTGTTGACATGCCCGGGGGGAGGGGGGAATAAATTTTACATCAGGCGATTATTTGTCTTTAATAGAATTTCTTCAAACCGAACTTCAATTAAATATTAATAATAATCCAAATAAATCAACAACAAACTACGGAACTACCATTGACGCAGTATTTTCTAGATATATTGATAAAATTACATCAAATACTTATATTTCATATTTTAGTTACCATGAGCCTATTGTGTATCTTTTATAGAATCCAACAAACAATGAAAAACATTAATAAAACAAATGCATTCATTTTTTATTTCTTTTTCTTTAAGTGAAACTTTATAAATATGTGTTCATAAGAACCACAGATCTCCCCATTTGGTTTTTACTCTAGGTAAATTTGGTACTAATACTACAACTTTAAATCTAAGTTGAGGAAAATTCCTTTGAAATTTCACTTCTGCCCTGTGTCCCGAGGCACATTCATTTTTTTACCTTTTTTTTTTGTGTTTCGTAACCGTAAATATAAATTACTGGCTAAATCTAAAAGAAAGAAAAAAAAACAAAACTGTAAAACGTGCCTTCGCCAGCAAACACTATTAAAAGCAAAATCGTTAAACGAATGCAGTTACATAAAAAATAGTACAAAAAATTAAAATAAACATTTTTTAACATGTTGAAAATTTACCATTAAAAATATGAATTATTCGTAAGTGGTTTGGGTGTTCATGTAGAAGTACTATTTGTTTCTTACGCACAAAAATCTTGCAACAAACAATATCTGAAAGTTGTTTATCTGATCTTTAATTGCCAATCTGCTGAATACGTCCAGGACGAAAACCAAACATGTTGTTAGGTAACAAATTTCTGTGCTCAAGCCGCCAAACGAGACGTCTATTAATTAAACTTTCGAAAAGCTTTTTCACACACGAAGCAAGAGAAATAAGACGAAATGAATAAGATAGAGGTTTTGGAATAGGAACAATAATAAAAGTGCTCCAGCAGGAAGGAGTAGAACCAGAACGTAGAAATGAGTTAAAAATATTTAAAACTATCTGGAAGGAAAACTCAGGGAGATTTTTAAGAACAGAAAAAGTGATCCCATCTACGCCCGGAGAGGAGTTAGATGAATTGTTTAAAAAAAATGAACGTAGTTCTGATAGAGTAAAAGAAGGGGTTAGAAAATATGGTGAACTATGATCAGGCGGGAAAGGGCAGAATCTAACTAGGAGCTACAGAATTGATAAACGGTTCTAGTTTTTCAGGAGAGAAATTATGATTGAAATGACGTTGGGAGAGAGAGGATTAAACGGCCTTAACCATTTTCCATACACGAGAAATAGAAGTGGATCGAGAAAAAGAGGAGCAGAAGCTTTTCCATGAATTTTTCTTAGCTGTTTTAAAAAAAAATCTGGTTTTAACATTCTTATGAGCTAAAAAATTGGAAAGAGAAGGACAAGAGCGAAAAGTTCCATAAGTAGACATATTTAAATTAAAAGCCTCCTTACAGTCTTCATTCCACCGCAATGAGGAGGACGTTCCGAGTTTTTTGTTGGGAGTTAGTCGGATACGAAGAGAAGAATAAATTAAGGCAGAGGAGATTGATTCAATAAAGAAGTCATTTTGGAAGATGAGTTTAAATTAAGAGGAATCAAAGAGAGCAAAAAATTGACGAGAGAGCGGAAGATGGCCAGTCTACTCTAGAGGGGATATTTTTTTTGGGGGGAAGGAGCATAAGATGGGAAGTCGTTAAAAGAAATGATAGGAATATGATCACTCCTACAGGTACCGTTTAAAGTTGACAATGAATATTTGAGACTATGATTAGGAGAAGTGAAAGAACTGGAGGACAAAGGACTTTTAACACAAGTAGGCAAACCGTCATTAAGGAGGATTAAGTTATTTTGTAAGATAAAATTTTCAAGAGCGAAACCGTTACTGTTGTACCCATTACATCCCCAAGCAGGTGAGTGCACACTCCAATCGCCGACTACAATAAAAGGGGGAGGAAGAGAATTAATAAATGGTTGAAAAGGGAAAATCACATGTGTTATTGTTATTAAATTGATCAATTTTGCACCTACAAAAAGGAGTTAGATTATTCGGAAAAAAGAGATAAAAAAACGTCTTTTCCATTATGCTCCCAATGTTCCCAAGAAATAATAACATTTTTGTAAAAAAAAAGGACCTTCGCAACAAATTAAATCCATTTTAAATTCACCTAAAATTGATTCCAATTCTCCAACAAAGATCGAACTTTTGTAGAAATACTTATTAATTTAAGGACAGGTATATTATCTCCCACAGAAATCTAAAAATATTAAAAATTAATATACAAATTCAAGCATCTGTTCGATGAACATCAACCATCGTTTATAACCGATCTTAATGGATTGAAAGAGTTTATCAGTAACGTCTTGACCGCCAAGGATTATATTAACTTTGCTAGGGACTTCACCAAAGACAGAGATGGTCTATTATTCATGCTAGTCACCATAAAACTCCTTTCAAAGGAACAGAAAGTGAAATACAGGTTTACCCGTATCATATGAATATTAAGCGAAGTGGAGGAAGACCCTTTACCTGTACACCACTTTTGAGGCGAGGAAGATAGTTTTAGTCATGACGCATTCAAAGGACACTATGCAGTGGAACTGCAGAGGCCTCTACAAACATATAGAAGAACTGAAGCTACTACTGTGCAATCATGATCCAACCATAGTTTTCTTGCAAGAAACACATCTATAATCAGCACATTCTCCCTGCTTTAAAGATTACACTGTCTATCGATCCGACTACACGCAGGGTTCAGTAGCCAGCGGAGGAGTCGCCATATTGGTAAAAGACAGTTTCCCTTTTCAACAATTAATATTGAATACCGCATTACAAGCAATGGCGGTCCAAGTTACAATTCCATCACTCCCCTTTTCCGGTATAAATATTTGTAACTGCTACTTTCCTCCTTCCGGAAGGATTGCCTAAATGCAGTTAGATGCCCTGCTAGCTTAGATAGAATACCCAACTCTTTTGTTGGGTGATTTTACTGCTCATTCCCCGTTGTGGGGATCCACACATTACAACACTCGTGGAGCGATAATCTCCGACTGCCTCTTGAACAATAACCTCCTGCTACTTCCTCCCCCCTCCAACACGCATTTCAATTTTTCCTATAATTCTTTCTCTACTTTAGACCTTGCTTTTGCATCGGCTGCACTATTCCCCTTTTTATCAAGCACCGTACATCAAGACCTTTGCTCTAGCGACCATTTCCCAATTTTCTCAATATTCCTCCCAAGGCGAGGGCAAAGTGGTCGGTTAGAGGTTTCGATTTTCACAGAGCAGATTGGGACAAATATAAGTCAGGATTTATTGTCCCACACCACTTCTCACTATCGGTAGAGGAAAACCTGCAGAAGCTCACGGAAGCAATTAACACTGCCGCTGGAGCATCCATTCCACTGACATCAAACACACAACATAAGCGGGTACCGTAGTAGTGCCCAGAGATTAACGCAACCATTTCTGGGAGGAAAAGAGCTCTCCGTAAGTACAAGACCACCAAATTACTCAGTGATCTAGTGGAATTCAAAAAGTGCAGGGCCATAGCAAGGCTACTAATCCGGACAAAGAAACGCCAGTTGTGGATATCTTTTGTCTCTTCTATTACTAAAAATACATCCAGCACCGTTATGTGGAAAAAAATGAAGTCTCTCAATGAAGCCTCGAATCATTCTATGACTCCTGCGTTACTCATGAATGGCTCGCTGATCAAAGAAGAGTATGACGTTGCGAGAGTCTTTGCGCTCCATTTTAAAAATTCCTCGTCGTCCTCCGTATTTGATCCTTCCTTTGCAGCCATGAAACTAACCGTGGAGCAACAAATAATATTATTTAATTCCGACGAAAATGAACTGCAACATAAGGAATAGCGCACCTGGAGTTGATTCCATACATTCCTTTATGCTCAAACATCTTCCTACATCTGTTATATTATTCCTACTCTGCATCTACAACCAAATTTATTCTTCTAGTTTTATCCCACAATCCTTAAAAACAACTCTCCTTATCCCGATTATCAAATCGAACAAAGATCCCTACTTCCCTCAAAAGACCTATCTCGTTGATCTCAGTCCTTTCTAAGGTAATGGAGAAAATGGTGAACCGACGTCTCTATTTCTATCTTGAATCCAAGGAAATCCTTTCTCCAATCCAAGCAGGCGGCCAAAAATATAAATCTGCACTCTTTCATCTTCTTAGCCTGCAAAGGCAAATCCTAACAGTCCACAGCAAATCGCAGCATCTCTACTCGTTTTTTTTTACATAGATGAAGCTTACGACCGCATATGGCGATATGGAGTGCTTAAAAAGGTGAAGAACGGCAGAATTAGCATTAATATGGGCAATTTTATCCAGAGCTTCCTCACTGATAGAGCTATTCAAGTGAGAATAGGCTATTCAATTCCACAAGGTTCGCCTTTAAGCATAACCTTGTTTATCCTTTATATAAACGATATAGCAGAGTGCATAAGGCCGCCGGTAACAGCCCGTTTGTTCATGGATGACCTCGACATATCTCTTCCCTCAAACTTCCCCGCTAATGCAATGCCTATCCTACAGTCAACGATCAATAGATTACAAAACTGGACGGAAAGAATGGCTTGGATTTCTTATCCTCAAAAACTGCATGTGTCCAATTCCTAAAGAAGCGTGGTCCTATTTCCAATCCTGCTATCGCCATCTACCTAAAACATGTACCTATCGCATTCTTTCCTTCCATAAAGTTCCTGGCTCTAACGTTCGATGAATGATTATCGTGGGCTCCACACATATCGATCCTTAAGCGTAGTTGCATGAAATCCTTGTCCATCTTGAAATGTTTATCCAACCACAAGTACAATATAGATCCAAAATTGCTGTTATCAGTATACAAAGCCCTTATCTTAAGTAAACTGTCATACGGTTGTCAGGTGTTTTCTTCTGCTAATAAAACACTTCTAAAATCTATCGATCCTATCCATAATATTTCTTTACATATCAAACTTTGGGCGCACCGGACTTCTCCTTCGTTGGACGTTTGTGCTTTGGCGGGCCTTCCTCCTTTATATATTATTCGCGATTGTCTCGAGATTATTTTCGTTATTCCTTACCATATTAATTTTCCGTCAGTAACTCCCAAATTCTATTCCCATCCTTTCCTGGCGATCCATTGGTCAAGGCTTTAACTTTTCTTTCTAAGGTAGACATAAATTGGAGCGAATATCATGTTAATCCGACCACTATAGCGCCCTGGAATCATGTCTCAACATCTATGAATATATCCTTAGCAGATTCCTTAAGAACATCTAACCTTTCTATATCCATGTCTCAAGAAGTATTACATAAACTCGCCTCCTTCCCTAACTACATTCACATGTATACAGACGCAGCTAAAGCGAGTCCTACTAATTCTCCTTCATCAACTGCATGCGCTTTTGAAATCGGAGGCGTAATGTACACCGAGTGCCTAAACGACTACTGCTCTATTTTAGAGGCAGAATGTTTGGGATCCTTCTTTATCTTAAGACATATTCTTCAAACCCAGCGTCTCAAAATGCCCTTCCTATTACCGACTCACTTCAATCTATCAAAGCCATCCAGAGCCCAGACAGTTACAAGTCTCTAATAAAAAACCTCCTATTCCAACTTTCACGATCTGAAGTATATGTCACATTCTATTGGTCCCTGACCATGTCGGGGTTCTCGGCAATGAGCGGGTTGACTTGGCTGCTAAGGCAACTCTATCTAGCCCGATGCCGTTTTGTACTGCCTCGATTAGGATCATCAGTCGTTCTGATGCACTTTACTCAAGAGTGGAGCAAACTATGGTCACAACAAACGACCTGGCTCAGGTCTATAAAGTCGAACACCAAACCATAGTGGCCGCCGTTCTCCGTCTCACCTAGGGATTTCTCGATCCTGTCGAGACTGGCCTTGGGCACACTGCACTGTTACACAATTACGTCTCCCCGTCCATCTGTCCTCTTTGCGGGTTCATGGCCTAGCCAACCGTAGAGCATCTGCTGAAATTATGCCGGCATACTTCCCGTACTTCTAGTCATACCTCATCTCACCGTCTGTTGTCAAACCACCCAAATTATGTTCGGGCAGTGTTGATATTTGTAAATTTATAAAAAAAAAATATACAAATTTAATTTCATTTAAAATAGTCTTGTTCAGTTGGTGAAAATATTTTTATTTAGAAAATCGGCTAAATGTATAGTTCCGGGGGGAAAACAAACAAAAGAAAAGAAATTTACGTCATGAATTTAAAAAAACTTACATTTCTACCTGTTATTTTTAGTTTTTCGTTACTCACGCTTAAATTTCTGCTTATTTATTTTCTCACGGTCTTTAAGAAATTTTGTTTTGGCTTTGCTTAGAGCCAACAGATACTCTAGTTTCATAATGTCTAATATCAACATGAGTAAATGACCGTTTCATAAACAGAATCCCCTCCTAATGTCTCTGTCCTCTCTCTTATCGTTTTCACCATGACTTTTGGACTGATCTTTATCTGTCTCTTTTCTCCAATCCTAACTCCTTTTACCTTGCTATACAACCCTCTCTACCCACTTTTTCCTGGTTTAATAATTTTCCCTGCATCAGTCGTTCTGTTATTTCTTCCATAATTCGCCTCCGCTTTAATCTCAGTCTGCTTCCTGCCTCCCTCTTTCGTTTTAATATTGTTCAGTCTCCCTTGTGTCCCTTCCATCCTCCTATCTTAAATTTGACCTGTGATGTAAATCACCTTCTATTCAAATGCTCTTCTATCTCCTCAGAACGCGTAGTCCTTTATTCTAATTTGCTTGGTCTTGGCCTCCCGACCCCTTACTGTACCCACTACATTCTTGCTCTTCCTTTCCCTTCTGTTGTTCCTGTATTGGCTACCTTCATTTCTTCTGTTTCTAATCGCTTCCTGATATAACTTTCAAATCCCTACGTTTCATTATTTGTTAGTCCTTTGTGTTTGGTAAATGTCCTGTGTTGACGCGCCCAAAGAAAAAAAAAAAAAAAAAAAGAAAATAATATCAACATGGTTTTAGGGTGGCCTACAGTTAGCATAACGTTGATATCAATTGTCGAATTTAAAATGTATATCGGTAAATATGTAGAGCTTAATGGTCGGGTAGGGTTATTATTTTAGTCTGTAGAATAAGTTTCTGCAAATAGAAAAATCTAGCAATGAGCATCTTAAAAACAATACACCATGTACATGATACATGGAACTGTAAGAATAGAGAATGGATTAGCTTCAAACTAATTTAATAAATTAAACTGATTATTTGCGTTGAGGATTTATTCTTATGTTTTATTTATAATTTATATTTTTATTCCATTTGAAATGTAAATAATGAATTTTTAATACTTAGTATGTGTGTAAATAGACAATTTTTTTTGTACATCTATGTAGCAGATTTTGTATTACTAAACTAAACATTTTGAAAGTAAAGAACCATTATGGAAAAAGGAAAAAAAAAACAAAAACAAGAAAGTAATAGTACAAATATTGTAACTGTACCTGCTTGTATCTCGCATGTTTGATTAAGAAGATAGCTGTAAATTTTTTTGTCTAATGTTTTTTGATTAACGACCGATATTGAAGGATCAACGGAAAGCGATTATTCATGAAAATTTAAGTTTAAAAAATCACCACTAGCCGATTAACTAGATTATGCAGTTTATTTGGAAATACAAAACTTATTTCCTACCTCTCAAGATGGAAATTTAGACCAGAACTGAGAGACTGGTAAAATTTGGAAAGAGTAAAACGCGCTGAATATTTATAAAAAATCAAATAAGAGATTCTAGTGTGGGGAGTAGTGAAGAACAAAAGTAGCATAGGAAGATTATTAAGGCGGTAGCTGTGGGAAAGGAAAAAGTGTCCCAGACTTACTCCGATTTTCGGAAGTAATTTATGGTTCGATGTATGAATAACTAAAATGAAGCTCATTAAAAATGTGTATAGACAGTTGTTACAAAATGTAGCATTTAAGTCTGCGATTGAAATTTGGCTACATTACGCTTCTTTTCTTTGATGGAAAAACTACACTTACAAAAAAATTAATTCATTGAAATACTTTTAAAAAAAAGAAATATATCGATTTCAAGATTTTTTCTTAAGATTGAATAAAAAAGTGTACTAAAAAGTAAAAATTAATTATTCAATAAAAAATAATACATTTTAAAGTAATAGGCATAACGATATTGTGACAAGATTAAATACTTATTAGAGTCTCGGTACACTAAATTCAAATTACGCTAGTATTTAGAAACAATTAAATGAGTATAACAACAGAATAATACGCTTCTGCGGTTTTTAATTATTGAAATTTGTGATTTCCGCACCTACTACAAAAAATTAATGTTGTTTATATATATTATCGCAATATTTCCTTATGATATATAACTCTGAAATATACTATCTTCTGTTGAATTACTTTTTAGTTCATTTTTATTCAATTTTTTGAATAAATTTTCAAGTACTGTTATACATACATATATATATATATTTCTTTTTTTATTTTTTTTAATATTTCATTTCACCACCTTTAATGTAAATATTTTTAACTAATAATAGAGTCAGAGCAATCTAAAATTGTGCTATTTTAGATACTCTGATTATATTAAGTAAAAAAAAAAAAAACATATCTCTCAGCAGATTAATTTTTTTAACGTTTATATTGTTGATTACAGAATTTTAGCATTCACCGGTGTACTTACCGACATGCTCTTACTGGACCACCACAGATCAGTAAAATTCCTAATAAAAAAAAAATCATCCGGATACGCCCAGTCTACAATTATAGGAATTAATGTAAAAACGTAATATTTATGTCAGTGATGAGCTTTTAAATGGCGTTATGACGGTTTCAAATTCGTTTTCTTCATTCGAATCAATATTTAACCGATGATAAATAACGTTGATAACACTTCAAAAAGTTCTTTAATAAACTTTATTCTAAATTGTGTCAAAAGCGTTTATTATGTAACTAAAATCTCATCTGACGAAACTCCCTTTTTTTCATGTTGTTTAATAAGTATTAAGTATCAACATTCACGGATATTCATTGGTACTTACATTGCACTATAATTGTAACTGGTATACTTTGGAATGAATCGAAAATCGATGAAATAAAACACGAAAAAAACAAAAATAATAGGTACGTGACAAACATATAACCTCCTTCTTATTGAAGTCAGTAAACAATTAAAATTAAAAAAAAAAAAGAATCTACGAAAGTACATGGAAATATGAATATGTCTTTTACCTGCTGCGGAATGAATATTTGCGCAAAAAATAACAAACATTATGTTCGAACAGTTTTTTCCCTAAATTTATATTTATTCATTTCTAAAGGGTGGTGGTGACTGAAAGGTACGTTGGTACGTGTTTCCAATGTGTCTGCTAATTAAAGGTATGGCAAATATTGTTGCGTGTAATTAAGATGTCCTTATTTATTTCTAAATTTCAATTGTCTATTACAAATTGTAATAATTATATTTCCTTGCATAGAATGTAAATTGATGTTCTCAAATCACCACCAAGTATTATCGCACAAGCATAAATCGTCTATATGTCTAAAGGCAATCTCTTCAATTTCGGACTGTAACAGAGGAGATTTAATAGAAAGAATTGACGAATGTCTTTGAAGGAAGTATTGCTGTAATACCAGTAGCACTTTTTTGTCATTAATAGTGGTCCGGATCGAACAGGTATCTCCAGTACCGTTGCCTGAGTCGGAGTTTGCTTTCCTTTTTATTGTAAACGGTATCAGTTTGTATTCGGTTGAATTCAGGGCGAACGAATATTCCGTATGTTCGATTTTTTGGGCGATGCCGGGAGCCTGTTCGTTCTTTTGTTCGCACCAAGAAGCGGTACGAAAGCCGTTGGGGAGGTTGATCTTTTTGTCGATCCACGCGTTTCGCAAAAGGAAACTAATTTCCGACGCGGAAAAAAACCCAAAGGATTCCTTTGGATTATTTCTAATAAAATATATAAACAGTGATTGCAATGAATTAGTTTGTAATGTTTTCCATATGTGTTGTGTACACGATGACTGTAGTAAATTTAAATTAAGATCTAAATAGACTTGAAATTGGAATCGGGCGATAATTATTATTTATCCGAAAAATTTGTACTAGAACAAGCTTAAAAATTACTTTTAGGAGTAAAATATAAAGATTTATATCTGTTAATTATAACTAACTTTTACAAAAATCTAAGCGATACAACGAAAGTACTGAATAACAACAAAACAATATTAAAAGAAATACAAGCTAGTAAAATGCAAATCATTATATTTCATAAACATAAATCGTTAGATGTATTTTTCTTGAATATATAATTATTCACTGTTTGTATCGAAAAAGTGCTGGTTATTTTATGATTTACGTAGACATTTTTAATTGTATCGCGCATAATTGATTTTATCGGATTTCATTGAGAGCTATCATCGCGAGAAACTTATACAAACAAAATTGAAAATAATCATAACATTTTTCGGTACTTCTTCGTCGCCATTTCATTCTTACAGCTTTCCATAACAGACAAAATTAAATTGTTTTAAATAGATTGGTGGTACTTTTTAGTGACGTGTAAAATCCTAAATTGTGTGCCCAACCACAAGAGACATCCATTGCAAAAAAATTGAACAAATTCGATTTATTACCAAGCTCCAGTCTCAATGTGTTTTGTAAATTTTGAATTGGTTATTTAAAAGTTATACTTCGATTCTTTTAAATTTTTCAACTCTGTACTTACGTTAAATAATAAATTTACTGATAAATATAAAAAAAATAAATAAGTGAAAGTCGACTCGTGAAGAAAGAACGCTAACTACGCACCGAAAGATTAAAAGATACGGAATAGCATTGCGCGTTTCCATTAGATACACAAAAAATATCGCTGCTTGGCCCGTTCTTCTTATGTTTTGAAACCGTGCGTGAAAATTGTTTTACGACAACAAGGGGTGTTAAAACTTAAAACAGAAAAATGAAATAGTTTATTAAAAAATATTTCGATTTTTATTTCTAGCTGAAAAAGGAAAGAGATTATATGTGTGAAAAATTCAACTGGAGCATAAGGAAAACGATATTTAAGATATAGAGAGACGGTTTTTTTTTTTTTCGTTCAGGAAACCTTAATGACATTTGTTATTTATTAAAACTTTTGGTACGTACTCTGAACTTAATATTGAACAATGTTCGTTTCAGCTGTTCATCGTTTTGTTATTATTAATTAGCTTTTTTTAGTTTAAAATATTTTTTCAAACATTTGATTTTTGGCGGATTTATGAAAAAACCCTGCTAATATATTGTATCTTCGTGAAAAAGCGATGTGTAAGCGTTACAAAGCAACAAGAGATTAACTTAAATGGATCCCCGTACCATTTCTTCGCAAAACAATTTTTGTTATTTTTCGAAGCAGTGGAAAGAGACTTGGCCAGTAGTGGCACATTAGAGTTCATTTTTCGAATTTTAACGTGCGTGATTGGAGGATTCAAATACAGATGCTTTTTCCTTGCACGGACAATCTATGGCTCTTAAACGCCGGCACAGAAAACGATGTTTGCACTGCAGTTTATTTTCTTGTTCGCCGGTGTATCTGCAACCTTGATTTTGAGTAAACAAACTGCTGAAATCTGTGCCACAGTTCATCCGCCGGAAATTCTGAAAGTGCCGTGTTTCATGCTTAAGATCATTGCCAGGGCAACCTGCTGACTTAGCTCGGACGGCGGAATTTCGCAGCCGATTAAACTGAATCGCCTTCGTGAAACTGGCGCGGTGGATTAGAAGAAAAAAAGGTAGCAGAAATAAAAACGGAAATTAACGAATACGATCACGAAGATGTAGGCGGACGGCGGATGGGTTGCCGCGGAACAGTGAACAGTTCGGCGGCAGAATTCATTCATTAGCGTTGGCCAGCTCGGTGCGTACGAAGCTGTGCGAATTATTCGGATTAGCCGAACGGCGAGGATAATTGCAAGTGGAAGCTGCGAGGTGTGTAGAGCGTTGGTAGCGACGGCAATTAGCGGGAAGGCGGATATTCGTCATTATGTGCAGAGTGAGTCAGCACAGTGCGCGGCTGTATGAAGAAGTCGCGTTGGGGTTTTGGTCGCGGTAAATAGAATCGGATACAGCATCGGAATTGGAATTATGGAATTGATGCAGGTAGCAGAAGATAACGGAATATAGCTGGCTTCTCGCTACCAGTTGGCCACTGGCAGAGCTAGTGCTAATTCGGTTCAGCTAGATTGCTTGACACGGAGTTCAACGGCGTCGCCTAGTGCCCGTGTCTCTGCGCGCCAACCAAGACTCGGCGGTGGCCGTCTTGCATTCGTGCCTCCTGATCATTGTTCCATTGACATAATTTCGTTCCCTTCGCAGTAATCACGGCGACAGCAATGACGAATCTTTTCTTTCTGCATTTACACGCTTAAATAGCTACTACTAGCCGGGCGAGAGCGAACGAGCGAGAGGCAAAGAGCCGGGCTGCGAGCATTTCCCCATTACTTCCTACTTGCACCGGTTTGTCTAGTCACCGTTCACATTTCTGCCATTCTCTGATATTCTTTTATTCCGCGTATCCAGTCTTTAATTTAACATTCCCATTCCTCGTGTCCGCCGTCATTTACTGCACTGCTTCTGTATGATCCATTTTTATCTACAATTGTTCATTATCCACTTTTTTATTATTATCATTACTCTATTTTGTATACTTTGCAGCGCATCCAAATTACTCTACCTAAATTCCATAACGACGGCTTTCTACCGTAATGCAGCCGGCCATTACTGCAAGCGTTCCCACTTCCGGCCGTGTCCCTTAATTTAGCTTTTTTTTCGATTTTTTTCTCTTTCGCATCCCATAATGTACACGACGGTTCGTTCATAGTTGCACTAATTATATATGATTAAACGGACGACACTAGCATTGTTTGGACTAGAAGAAAATGTTGACGCGTCTGCGACATTTCGGGCTAAAGGTCTTCGTCTGTGAATAACCACGGAAAGCGCAAACGAGTATTTTGCTTAGTTTACATCCATGACCGCGATCAATAGAGCGATTGTTTCATAAAAGCTATCCCCATAAGAGCTATTTATCTAAATGTAAATATTAGAAATTTTGTTCGATATCATATGCATATTATTACACGGCATTAGTTTTTAGTGCGAGACCATTTTTTTTTTTTTTTTTTTAAATAATTGTCAATATTTTTATTACAGGAATACTATACTTTAATTATCTTATATGATGTTTTTAAATAAATTATCGGATGCAACTGATAATGTTCGAAACAAAAAATTTTTAACGTTATGAAGGATAAAAAATAAAAAATTAATTACATCATTTATGAATTAAATTAGGCCACATCGTTAATACTATATGTTTATATTGTCTGTATAGATACATAATATAAACGAATAAATCGATACTTCGGATCATAACACGCCGAGGTAATAATAGTCTCCTGTAATTTTTATAGAAGAGAGTTCCTTTTTTGTTTTTGCTACTATTACTTTTTTGGGTTCCTCGGCATTCATGAACTGCGGAAGGAAAGGAAGGTGTAATTAGATCTTTACGCTAACAAAGATGGCAGAGAGAAATAAGAGCCAATATGGCAGAAGGAGGAGGAAAGAGTATGAGAGACGCGCTATAAGAAATAGGGAAATCAGTTAGTAAAAATGACGACGAGTAAAAAATGAGAAACGTTTAGCAGCGGCGAAAGAGCATTCAAAAAAAAAAAGAAATGTTTCTTTTTTCTTTTTTTCCACGAGTGTGCGACTAGCCCTGTGGAACTATCTATGGCATGTGGGTGATAATAATTTGTGAAAACTCCAATCCAGCAATCCGAGTTTCACCCGGTGTCCGATTTAATATATTTGAACCCTATAGCAAGTCTGTTGGCTTTATCCGCTTCAAGCGTATGGTCCCGACATGTAACTTTCCTAAGGAATATTAAACCAAATGTGTTGATCCTTGGTGGCCACCGATCCAAATGTCCAAAAAAGAATTCTCTGCCCTTAATAGGTTGAGACTGGGACATACATCGATATCTCACAACCATGTCCTCCAGGGAGCCCCTCCACCGATTTCCTGCCCATTCTGTAATGCAACAGTGCTACCTTCGGTGGAGCACATACTGAAACAATGTAAAAACTTAACAAGAATCAAGGACGAACCACTACACCTTCTTTTAGAAAACCGTCCAGAACAGGTTCAGACAATGCTAATCTTCCTTAACAGAAATAATCTAATAAACAAATTATAATAAATCCGATACTCGTTGTGCCGTAATGACCCCCTGGCAGTTATACATGGCCAACGAGTAGTTTACAAAAAAAAAAAAAGCGTATAATTTTATTGAAATTATCTCTAGTAACACAATAATATAAAATGTAATCTTTGGAGGAGCCATTTCATTGCCAAAGTATCCCCCCCCCGGGGTTTTTGGAAAGTAAAACGACATTTTTACAAGTTTATGATTCTGTATATACTTTAAAATCATTATTATGTTGTTTTTTTTAATCATATAAGCATAATTAAAAAATTAATTTATTAATTATAAATTATAATAAAGGTAATTTGAAAAATAAAATAAATGTTTTTTTTTTTTTTTATTTGCATAACACTGTGGCATATAAGTTACTGAAGTAAATTATTATTTTTCTATTAGATATTTTTTTCTAATATTCATCAAATACTGCTCCATTAGAACATTTAATTAAATACGAATCCTTGTAAAAATTTTTTGTCAGATCTTATCTGTTTTATAATATTAAAATAATATCACTTTGTATTTGTTAAATTTAAATGTTTCGTAAAAGTTACATATTTTTCCACATAAATTTACTTGCTGCAATCGTAATTTGAATTTAACAGAACTAAAGTAAAAACTAAAATTCTATGAAATGATTTTAATTCTGATTAAGTAATTAAAATATTAAATAATCACTTTTACGGTAAAGATTTGGGATACAAATCAAATCGGTATGCGGTAAATACTAACCCCGCAAAATTTACGGATAATTTGGAAACGAACAGAATATGATATAAAAACCAAGAAGGATACTTTGGCAACGAAACGGCCCCTACAAAAGTTACATTTTCGATGCTTCTGTAACCCAACGGCCAGGCTATTTGTGTGGCGTTTCAGTTTTCGACCGTGCTGTTTTACAACTTTTTTGATTTCTTCACTGATTATAATTACAAGATCTGTATGCAATGTATGATTGGTTATGTACCACACGAGGCATCCGTAATTTCTCTCAGGATTTTATTTTGAAAACGTTGTATCTGCGTACTGTTACTCGGCTTAGCACATTTCCAAAAAGTTGACGCCCGTGTATCCATATTGGTTTCAGTACCGGTTTGCACAGTAAGTACTTTGTTTTCCAGCGACAGTTCTGATTTCCTTTTTCCCAGGAGCCATAGTAGATCTCTATATTTTAAGTTCATTTCATTCCTTTTCTTTTCTGTGTGTGTTTTTCAAGTTAATTTTTTGTCTAAGTGAATTCTGAGGTATTTTAATGTTCCTTTACCAGGTATAACCTTATTGTCAAGCCTTTCAGTTATAAATTATATGGGACATCAACATTCAGCAGCGGAATATATATTATTTTCATCGTTTATGCCACAAAATCATTTTGTCCCATATATGGCACAATTTTTTTCTAGAAAATTGTAAAAGGTGGAATATTTTTAAAAAGGCTCTAAAATGTTCAGAGAATCCATATTAAGTATACAAAACTATAGATTTTTAAAATAAAAATTGACCAAGTGTCACTAAAAGGATCAAGATAAATATCCGATATATATTGCATTTTTTCTTATTCGTAGACGTTATATTCCTCATTGATCACCGTACGTCATCGTTTGAACCATGTTGTCAAACTATTGACGGCTAATTGAGGATTATTATCGATAGTTTCTACTAAGGTGCCTGTACAAAAGTGACTATTTCTGTTTCTTCTGGAGCAGGAATATCGGCCGTGTATATTAAATACGGGAATTGGTCCTAGTATACTGCCTTGCGGTTCACTTGCCTGAATCTGGTGTGGAGCTCCGATTTTGCTTCCCCGTATTTAACAGAAAAATACCTTTCACGTAAGTAGAATTTTAATAATTCAAAGAGTTAACATAGGAGGTTGCAATGTATTTTACGCAGTAATCCCTCGTGCCATATTTTGTCGAACGCTCGTTTAATGTCAAGAAATACAATATCACATATCTTTTTGGTTTCCAAAGGTTCTTCTACTATGTTGACTATGTGATGTACTTGCTCTATAGTACAATGTCCCGTTCGAAATCCAAACTAGTGCTCTGGCATCAAATTCCTGTCGTTTAGGAATGGCTTTATTCTTTTTAGTAATAGTTTTTCATATAATTTTGAGAGAACAGGGAGCAGTGCTATTGAACGACGCGATATAAGTTCTTCGGCAGGTTTTTGAGATTTTTTGCTCATAACAACTTGTGAAAATTTGAGCTGAAAAGGAAGCATTAAAAATATAGGTCAACAGAATGGTAACTCATTTAGTATTTTTGAGGTTTTTTCAAGTTATACACAAGAGCTTTGTTTGGGCTCATAGTTTTGATTACTGATTTGATTTTGCCAGGAGATGTAATTTTAGTATTGTCGTTATGGTTTGAGTTAACACAATGAGTGACGGTAAACATTCTGTTCCAGAGTGAGGTTGAAATACATCAACTAAGTAGTCACCAAATTCTTCTGCCTTTTCTTGATCATCACATCGGGACCATTTTCGGTTTGAGTTTCCGATCGGATATGATATTTCTGTGTCCATGTCTCAGCGTCAGAGTAGTGCAAGTTTTCGAAATTTTTGAATTTCGTACTAACATTTTTTATTTACTTTTTTTCTCATCCACATACCGTTGATTAATTAGTTTAATAAATTAAAATAATAATGATTAATCACGAACGTAAGTAACAAACATTTCATACAAATGTGACTATTTACCTTTTAATTACTTACGTTTGTAGTTTTATTCGTTATTTTAATTAATCATACGTATAAATTCGATGGAAAGAAACATTATACAGGGCAAGGTGCAAGGAAAACGTCCCTGAGGAAGATGCCCACTACGATGGGCTAATAAAGTAAATACACTAACTGTGGATACAAGTTGTCAGAAGAATTTCATGTAGCAATGGATCAAAATCAATGGAAGGAAACGGTAAAAGGAATATGATGCCACCATGTCCTTACGTAGGACAATGGACTTGATGATGATAATAATACGTGCGTACGCATATGTATGTATAAACGCAGTCTTTTGAAGTTCGGCATAGAAACAGCTCCTAGAGTTTCCCGTAATTGTTATAGAATAACCGATTTCAAATGGCAATGCCTTTGCAAAAAAAAAAAAAATTTTTTTGTTTCCATGGTAATTGAAACGATCGATATATTTAATTTACGTTTTACGTAGGAATTTCTATTAAATTTTTCATAACGCACTTTCGTGAGGAAAACTTCCACAGTTATAAATGTTACGTAGTTTCTGAATGAAATAGAAATGTTACGTAATTCCTTATTAGCCTCAGCGTAAAAAGCGATCAATATATTATGCAGAGTAGTAACTAGTGACTGATTGAATTTATTTCCAACTTACATAAAAATGTTCACGAGTTTCTCAAAGGACATATAACGACAATATGTTTGTAATACAAAAGTTGTAATTGCGTTTAGCCCATTTTTCAGTTCTGAAATTTCAGTCTGTCTAATATTGAAAGTGTTCGCGTTAGTTCTAAATAAATTTATTTTAATTTTCTATTTAATATGGTAGATAAACGAATTGTTAAATTTACTTTCTATTGAACGCAAAATATTTCATTAATGAACAACCTTCACACTGCCTAGAACAGTCGATTTTTGTTCGCTTTAAATTATTTATAAATTTCACCGGAAGCGCAAAATTTTGACTTTATTTTATTTTAAACCAGCTGTTATCTACGGCTTGGCCCGTATATTATAATATCCGTTTAAATCTGTGTGTTTTTTTTGTTTTTTTTTAATATCTCTCAACCTTGGTTAGACTCCGAGCCGTGTGTAATATCTAGACTATTACGGCCCAAGAGTCTCCGGTTACAGTACTGCCCTTAATCCATTGTCCTTAACGAATTGAAAAAACTGCGCACTGGTTCACTTCTAAATTCGAGAGGACATTGTTGAGATTATCAAATCTGTGTCTCGTTCTGGAGGGTTGGAATGTAGGGTAATTTATGAGAATATGATCAACCTCCGGTGGCTCTTGTGCGCCGCAGAAAAGACAAGTGGTTGGAGGGTGACCGGCTTCCAACAAATAGTCGTGGGATAGTCGCGTGTGGTCGAGGCGTTAGCGGTTGAGCACACGATAATATACTCGTAAGGGCCCCTGGGGGGGGGCATCTTGGCTCTACGGACTTCTTAATATTCTGACGGTGGGACGGTTTACTTCCACTGTTCTATTATTTTTGACTTCGTACTGCATCTGATACTGGATGTATTTAAAAATTCATAAAAAAATGTCTGTCTAATCTCGAATTATATTTGTGTCTTTGTCTTTCTCCCACTTTTTGCGAAAACATGTTTATCACCGTCCAACAAAAAAAAATGGTCTTCACAATTCACGTTTAGCTGAAGATTATCGATCTTTCTCGAACTTGTCTGTCCTGATCTAACAAAAAAATCACGTAAAATATAAATCCTATACACTTGATAAGGTATCATGGATTGTGAAATTAAGGTTTACAATGTATGGCACCGATGGGAGTAGAGGGATAAAACTATTACTATGGTGTATATAAGTGTTGGTATGTAGGCATAGTCATGGTCCGGTAACGCAGTGCTGTTTACCTTTACAACACTGACAGTAGTTTAGAGCAACGTTATTAGATGTTTCGTTTATAAACATCGTAAGTTTTACATTATTTTTACGGTAGAGAAAATAAAGAATTACACGACGAATTTCTCCGCTCGCACGAGCTTAATTACTTTTAGTAGTCACGAAACATCCCGGACTTCGCTGTCTTCGACTGTACTCAATGCTCAGTCAGTTGGTATTCATTTGCTTGATTTAACTACTACTAATTTCATGTTAGCAAAGTTCAAAATAATGGCATTACGCGAAACCTGGATAAATAATGTCGGACTTCGTGAAATACCAATTTACCATATCGTGTTTTAAGAGCCGACGATATTGAAACTCCGATGAACCCGAATTATTTAAATTTGATCCGGGAAATGTTCAAATTGAACGCATTGCAAATGCACAGCGCAGCGTTGATGATGATATATGTAAACTATAAATAATGCGATATAAAAGCATTAATAGTTTTCGACTGTATTCCGATGAAGGTAAATTTTTTAAAATTCGCGGCAAATTTTTCTTATGGCATTTCGAAAGATTTAGACGAGTACCGATTTTAATAGCGATTTTTAATTATGCAACTGAATTTGTGGAATTTATGAAAGAATCATTTTGTCTAGAATTAAATAACAACCCGGCATTATCTAATAGTAAAAATAACATACTATAGTCACTGCATTTAGCGGACACCGGTAGATTATTTCATCGCGCAACAATATGTTTCATAGAACACGTTGTTGTCCATTGCTTTTGAAAAAAAAAAAAAAGATACGCATTTAATTTTAAAATCTTTTTATTCCGTTTACAGTTATTATTATATTATTATATTATTACTTTGTCAAATTCCATTCCTTGTAACTCCTAATTACTTCTATTTATACGTGTTGATGGGTAATCGTCCTCCGCTGCTGACAAGCCCAAGGTAAAACCCAAACAAGAAAAGAAAAAAAAAATTTTATATTATTATTGTAAAAGAAAGTAAATGAAACAAAAAATTTTAATAAACAACCATTACTGAAAAACCTGTGTTGAACAGAATCGGCATTAATTTGATTCGATACTTTTATTATGATCATACTATGGTTTTGTCCTAAGTATAGACATTTTAAAATGATTTCAGGAAATAATGTAATATTCTCGATGTAAACATTTATAATCCTCAAATAATCCCCTAAACATTTAAGTTTTTTTTTTTTTTTTTTTTTTTTTTTTATGGCAGTTTTATCATTTAATATTCTACAGATCGAAATGAACTCTATAAAAGTCATTCGACTACTTATCAATCGCCTTACTTAGAATCGAATAGAGTATTTCGACATTTAAACGCAGCTTCAGATAAGATCTGGATTCTACTGCCGAAAAAAAAGCCTAACGAACCAATATATGGTCAATTTTTATTCCGCTTCACTTTTAATAAGAAAATACTGTTCAATAAAATATCAATTCCTCGCAAAGTTCTCGTATAACTGCTGTAAAAAAGACACGTACATACGAAAACGGTACGGCCACGTCATTCTCGCCTTCTTATCTTTATTTAGTTATGGAAGATCACGTCCTAAATCAGACCACCAAATCTGTTAATATTGAAACGGTATTTCACCGCACTTTTTTGCAACGAAGGAGGAACCTAAATTTCGAAGATATTCAACAAGTGTTAAGTTTTTAGACGCAATAAATAACATAAGTCAAACACAGATGTTTCTACTGTTACGAACATCTAGTTACCCTACTGATTTCTTTTCATAGAAACAGGTATATATATATATATATATATATATATATATATTACTGATTTGTAATTTGCGAAATGCCAGTAGCATTATAATAATGCTTTTATAATTTAAAATTATCGCAGATGGACTCTCGCTTCTCATTAAATCTCCGCACCATCTGTAAACGATTCTTAAGTTACATTCAGAAAACGAGGTAAAAATATATTTAAGTCATCATATGCTCGCTGTAAATTGCGTTTGCGTGGGAGTAACCGCGAACACAAAGAAATCAAAGAGAACGAGGCGGTCAGCATGACGGAGAAGAAACTATCTCTTACTTCTCTGTACCGAATAGTTCATGTACCTAATAATGTCACCAATATGTTGAAAGATACTTATTTTTCTAATTGGAACGCCGATGATAGGCGGCGGTGATTCAGAGACTAAGAATAAAGTTAAAGATGAGAAAAAAGTTCAGATACAGCTAAGAATCAAATTCGATTCTTTTTTTTTTTGTTTAATATGTAATAACGATATGCATGAAAAAAAGTCGATAAAACTTTTTACAGTCCTCCCTACCGATAAATCTCTGGCTCCAACCTGTAAAGGTGTGATACAAGTAGCCGAAAACCTTGAGTTAAATTGCCGACAACTGACAAACTAAAAGCTTAATAGAAGAAAATACTGCGCTCATTCTTTCGCCCAAGCGGCAGAAAGGGGTGTAGGAGGCTCTTTTGTCATCAGCGTACGGGTCATACAGGCCTCTCCGCATTTTCCTGCTTAATTCACTCCTTCTGCATGTGAATTCACATCGCCATTGAACGGACACGTTCCATTACCCCGTACAAAACTTGCAACGTTCTTAATTATCCGTTCCCACATCATGAATCGATTTTAAGGCGTTAAAATTTGATTATCTACACTGATTTGGTCTTGTAGCAATAAATAAGATGCAAATGAAAATTAAATATCTAAAGAAACCCGGATTTTTAAATTTACGGTTCCTTTTTATTAATTCTCGAGTTCTCTATTTAATAAAAAAGTCTGAAATGAGACAAGCTAGTAATGCATTGTGGTATTGTGTAACTAATGACGGTTAGAACTACCTGATTACATACGTATTTGTAACAAATTTTGTATACACCTCGGATACATCACACATCTGCACAAAAATCTACAATCGATGAACGTGTTGGAATGAAATGACGGTAAATAGTAAACTATTCGCAGGCGTTTAAAAATAAAACACATAAGACAATTACCGTAATGTTGTAGCTGGTTGAGCGGAATTGTTTTAAATATAAAATAAATAAATACCTCGAAAAAACAACAAATAAGTATACAATAATCTACTTTAATAAATTTAAATAAGGTATTTTTATTTTAATTTATTAAAGTAAAGTATTATTGTTATTGTTATTATTCGAATTGGCCAACTATGGACCACGTGAAAATTATTTTATACTTATTTGTTTTTTTTTTCGAGGTACTTATTTATTTTATATTTATAATTATTAACAAACGGGTATAGATTTAGTCGCATTGAGCATTGTGCTTTGTTTGAGTAGAATTCGATTTAAATCCCGGTTCAGCATAAAAAGTTATCACCATTCGGACTAAGTCATGACGAGTCCGAATAATAATAGTGATCAAATTAAATCTGTTTTTTTTTTTTTATTTATTTATTTATTTATTTACTCTGCTGTACCTTGCGGTTTTTCAGCCAGAGTTTCTGATTTTTACTGTTATTATTTGTTTTTGATGTGTTTTGTTTTGTTATTCATTACATGGTTGACAAAGCTGATCAAATTAAAAAAGTTTTTTTTATGTATTTCGGTTATTGGTTTTTTTATTATTTTCCGTTTTTCTCTTTCGTTTTTAAACTTATTGCATTCAAAGATCGAATGTTAATCATCTGTTTCCTTTTTACAGTCTTTACAGATGTCCGATTCAGCAATTCTTAATTGTTTCATATATACACCGCATTATATTTCCATGTCCGGTTAAAAATTGAGTGAAGTTATAATCGGTATAAAAATGTTTCATTTGTAGTCTTTCTTCTATGTTTGGAACTATTTCCCGTGTTACTAGTTTTTGATTTATCACACCTGAGTGTTGCCAGAGTGTCCTATACTACTTGAATTAATTTTATTGATCTGTTTTCGTAACGTTTTTTTGTCTAAAATTTTAGTTCTTCTTGTTTGCATGTTTTGATTTGGTTTACAGTTTCTAAGTCTACAGGTATTATTATTCGTGCTATGATGTTGACTGAAGTATACGATATTGTGCGATAACCAGAGATTGTTCCTATTAATATTTTCCTTTGTAATTTCAACAGCTCATTCTCTTGTCTTTTTCTCGTAAAACTGGAAAATATACTGTAGTATTCTGTTATTGATCCAAAAATGGCTCTTTGTAGAGTACTATTCTATCTTTGAAACCGAACATATTTGAATATAGTGATCTTAATTTGAAATTAATTTTTTTAATCTTGTCTATTATGAATTCGATGTGTTTTCCAAAATTTAAATTTGTGTCTATGATTATTCCCGAGTATTTTATTTCTTTTACTATTTTTATTTTATCTTTATCTTTATGCATAAGTGCTGTTCAATGCAATGTGTCATTTCTTCCCTGTCTTGTTTTCTACTTATTAGTAGTGCTTGGGTTTTATTTATGTTGAATTGTAAGCCTAAGTTTTGAATGTTTTTACTCAATTTTTTTATTGTTTCATTTATATTGTACACTTCTTCCTTTTTATTAAATCCTGAGACTAACATTATATCGTCTGCGTAGCTTATTGCAGTGTTGACTGAAATGCAAATTATGAACTTCGCTCATTGCTATGTTGAAGAGTACTGGCCCTAGAACCGAACCTTGTGGTACTCCTGAGTTGACACTCCTGTTGTATAGGATTTTGTTTTCTTGATTAAATAAACCGATTCTTCTATCTGTTAAGTAGTTACGAATTATAGTTTGTATTGTACCGGATATATTTTTTCTTTTCATTATTTTTAAGATTTCATCAATTTTAATTTTTGATCAAATGCTTCGGATATGTCAAAGCTGATTAGTAACGTATGTCTTGTTCGTTTTTTATATTTTTCAATGTAATCGCATAACTTTTTTATTGCTAGCTCGGTTGATTTGTTTTTTAAGAAAGCCAAACTGATTTTCGTTTAAAATCGTTTTTTCTTTTATTTCTGTATCCAGAAAATTTTTCATTATTTTTTCGTATATTTTACTTAAACTAGACAGTAGCGTTATAGGCCTGTATGATTTCGGATTTGTTAAATCTTTTCCAGGTTTGTTTATTATTTTAATTTTTCCTTGTTTCCAGACGTTAGGGAAATAATTTAGTTCGATACATTTTTGGTAAATAGATTTAAATATTTTTTCGTCTACTTTGTGAAGAAGTTTAATCATCTTGTTAGAAATTTGATCGTGTCCATTGGCGGCTTTCCTATTGTTCAGTTTTTTGATTGTTGTAGTTAATTCGTTTTCACATATTTGAAGAGTTTTATCTGGCTGAGTCGGTTGCAACTTAAGTGTTCGGTTTGGAAATAATTCAGCAAAAATTATTTTATGTTTTTCAATGTTATCGTGTACGATGCATCCACCGACATTAAAAGCAGGCATGTCTACTCTTTGTTTGGTTTTGCCCATACAGATTTTATACGGCTTGCCCCAGATTGTCGACGAATTAATAAGTTCTTTCGATTTTTCATACTTTGATGACTGCAGTTCTTCCTTTACTTAAATTATTATACAAAATGCACAAAAATAATACCACAAATGCATGCTGCGCGAGCAGCGAAAATTATTATTTTTTTTCCCTCCTTTAACGTGCCTTTACTGTGACAATGACCGGAGACACGTCGAAATAGATAGTTACAAGACCTCCTAAAGTCCGGCGCCACGAAGAAATTTGAAAAGATTACGTCGCTACCCAGAATGTTTCCAAGGAAGTCGGTAGATTGAATTTTATGCGATGATTACCATATCACGAGCAATCGACCAGAATATGCTTGACGGGTAGTGAAACAGAGTAAGGAGTGCACAGTGGAGGGGAGGGCTTTTGTTTAGAAAATATGCGTGAGTTAAGCCAGCATTGGGACGGAGCGCAGTAGTGAAATTTTTTTTTGATCTCTCTTAATCTGGTGCATTCGGTGTTGGAAGAAGGAGGGCCACTTCTTTTGCAATTCTATCAGCAGTTTCATTTCCGGCAATACCTCTATGACCTGGGGGATCCATGCCAGAGTTATATGTTCCGTTGGAAGTGTGGTAAGTCACGAGACGACTTCCTTAGCTAGACGATGCTGGAAATCAGTTCTGGAGTTGAGTTCTTAAGGATTAATGCGTTATCCGGCAAATCAGAAGCTTGATGTACCGCTAGTTTGATCGCGAATAGTTTCGCTGATGGTATGGAGTAGAATGGTGGTAATGAGTAATGGATTTCGCCAAATTCGTCGCTAAATAGTGCGCACGACAACAGAGCAGTTCTGTTTAGAACCGCCGGCGAAGATATTGACGCAGTTTGAATATTTTTCCAAGAATTTTCGAAAGGCTCTTTTAATAACACCACTGTTACGTTTTTTTCCGATTTTTAGCAAGGAATGGTCAATTCTCACGACAGAATCATACCATGGTGGCAGAGCCGATGGTGGCTAATAATAAAAGTGCTGCAGGGAAATTTCTAATAATTAATGCCAGATGCCGATGGCATAGTTAAAGAAATGAAACTTTTTTAGTTCGTGAGTATCGACTAGGGTTTAGGATGGTGTGGAGAGAAACGAACCTACGTTTACTAACATATCAGATACCAGACATTCCCTGTTTTCGATTCATTGTCCACTTCCTCCTTTCATATAATAAGTTAACAATAGGCGATGTACGAAAAGCACTAGGGGCAAGTCGGATGGCGGTATAATAGACGAAATTAAGTTTATTTGAGGTGTTTGGCTTTTCTGATGCACAAATTGCTGCACCGTAATCACATTTAACACATATATATCAAATATAAATTGTGCATGTAATCTATAACAAAATACACTTATGATTATATTACGAACTATCTAATTAATTTATGTGTGTATTCACTAGCACCGTAGGCGAAAAGAAAGAACAGTACATAATTACCACCAAAATTTAAAGCAACTCATTTGTTCATCAACCATTGTTTCAGCGACAATGATACAACATTAATTCCAATTAGTGATAATAAAATTATTTCCTTATAAATATGGAGAAGTTATTTGAAACCTAAAAAAAATAATAAAATCAATTGAAAGTAGTGGGTAATAGAAAACTAGTAAAATATGCCAAAGACTAACACCAATTAAACTAAGGTATAATAAATAAGAAATATCAAAGAAATTATAAGTATCAGGAAAGCTGTTTGCTATACTGATGCCAAATACTTTGTAATTGTGTATATGGCTGAATTTTAATTAAATTAAAATTAATAACCCTGAGATGTTAAATATACAGATCTACTAACGGTTCTGGTTCCCAGCGTACTGAGCAAAATATTTTAAACAAACTGATAAGTCGAGTATTTCTAAATAAGTCAAACGCTTTATGTAAGTAAGATGATAGATGAGAAATGCGTAACCACATATTTTTGCGTATTTACTTTTGATATAAGCAATTAAATACTTACGGTGAGCTTTGCGATTTCTTAATAATTCTGTTAAATTTTTGGGAAGTAGATTATATAATACTGCACCTATATTGTATCCGTATGGATTTTTTTTATAATTATTCACGATGGCTAGCTCCGAAATGGGAATTTTCAGAAATATTTCGAACAAAGGATAATTCGTTTCTATTCCAGCAGAAAAGGGGCTCGATTTCTGTTATGTCACTCAGAATATAGCTAAACATTCTTAGTTTTAACGGAAGTTAAAGGGAAAAGATATTAGGAGCTGGAAATTCGAACGATAAATACCGTATAGTGTAAAGTTTTACTAAATTTACCTTCTCTTTCATGACTTTTCATGTGGATTGAGATCCGTGGTAGGCTTATTTTCTTTACAACAAAGACCACTTCTGAAAAGAGAGTTCATATGCGGCAAGTAATTATTGTTGGAGAATTCAAGGGCAACTTAGAGGAATTTGGTAACGATCAAAATATGATTTCGATGAAAATTTCGGGTAATAATTTTACGTTTGGTAGTAAACAGTAATTATTCAGCTATAGGAAAAGCCACTGACGGTAAATATTATTAGTATGCGAGTAGTTGGTGCAAAGTTAAAGGTATATTGCCGGAGACACGTGTTCATTTTTAGGAAAGAAACATCGATGATAAAAATGGTATCGCGTATCGCAGTTTGGATAATGATGAATAAAAAGCCAGAATCTGCATAAAGTATCAATCTAGCGTTTTTGTATAAACCAGTTCAGATTTATTATGATCGCGCTTCATAATATTTAGCGCAATTAAGGTTCGCGATCGTTTAATTATTTTTTTTATCGATAATATGATTAAAATAAAATTTCCAGGTTTCTTGAAAGCTAATCACCAGGCGAGCATATTTTCGATGGTAATTGATTTTTTTTGTAATTACTTTCGTATTGATTAATTTCAAGGCAGATCATAAATATATAAATGCACTTTTTTTTCCCCGACATTAAACTCCTTTTGGTCGTTTATTTCGTAGAAAAAAAATATGGAAATTACGTAGTAATAGTACGAACTTTTACTTTTAATAAAACACAATGCGCGCATGTACTCTAATGTTTCACTTTCACGACCGATTTTAATGTTATGGTTATGAAAGCGCCGCTGATTTTTGTACAATGTCTGTGTAGTTTAAATGACTTTTTTTTTTTTTTTTCTATTAACATGGAAAGAAAGTTTATTAAATTCACCAAGTTATTATACACCAGTACTGTACATGCTGCTTCTGAAATATTGAACATCGTTACATATGTAGTAGAGAAACGTTTGTTGTTAATAATGTTGTAACTAAAATTAACGTAAATATTTTTATGTATTGGAAAGTTTTTTTTTTGTTCTGAAGGTTTTATTGTTTTGTTTTTTTTCTTTCATTTAAAGTAAAATTAATATTCGAAAATCCTACAGAAACTCATCAGATATAGCCTTGACTTAATGGAAGTACTCTAACCCACTTTTTTTCCCCGCTTTCGGTTATATAACTTCAGACTACTTTCATGAAGTTTAATAATCTACCTTTGGATCAGCCGTTAGGAAAACTGTGCTAATATCATACATATTTGAAAATTTCAAAATTTTGAAGCACTCGAATAAAATATTTGCGATATTTTGCACTGACGGTCTACACACACGGTTTTTATCACAGAGGCTTTGTTTGGATCTCACCAACTGTCTTCTGCGGAACCTTTTTTTTTTCTCATTCCTTTAGAGAGATCTTTCTATGAGCGTTTTCAATAAAATTCTACCGATTAAAGAAGGTATACCAAAAAAAATTCGCGATGAGCCGTGAAAACAATCGACGGGTACACAGAATCAAGGTAATTTATTGAAGAAAGTTTAACTTCTGGATGCTTACACGATCAATTTCCTGAACAAAGCAAAACGGTAAGCCGAACGAATCTAGCAATGGATTTTACGAAAGTCCCGATGCTTATCGATCACTAACTAAATTACCCCGGTGGGCTAATGATCTTTTCTGGCAACTTCCGAGACGGTACCGATAAATCTCACACACAAGCACATTTGACATTTAGCGCTATTATTGAACCATATCAGTAACAAAGACAGCAGTGTACTTAACATTCTATTCACACTACTACCATTACTAACCTCCGACAGGTCCGGAAGCAGCTATCTACAAATACTTATTCCGATACCGAATTAATTTACGTTAATTTAAAATTTACCATTACAATCGGATATATTCAGTATATGTTATTTCCGTCTAGTCTGCGGACCACCAGGACGGGAAATTCTTAATAATTTACTTTAAATGAAACTGTCCTCTTTTGCATTTACCTTACTTTAATATTACGTCACATTAAAATTATCCATAGAAATATGCTATTCTGAAGTATAATCGATAGTATAAAGGCAACAGTTTTAGTCAGATTTCACGTGAAACTATTGCCGAATTATTTTACATGAACATTCAATCTACTTTACTTTACCACACAGCCTAAAAATAGAAAAAAATGAAATAAATAACCAATAAAAATAATTACTTTACGTTAATTCTATAAATTATAAACATATTACATTAAACGTATTCTATGAGATACACCTTACAATATATTATATACATTAACGATTACGTCATTCTTAGCCTGGGGTACACAAAATTTTTGTCACATTATTATGTCCCGTTATTTCATATAAGATAATAACAGTTGAATTATCCGTGTACAATGCTAAGATTTTTAAAAAATAAAAAACCGAGAAGAATGATGCAGTCAATTGAAAACAATTTTTCTAAAAGAATTTTAGGAAAAAAAAAGATCGGTGGTTAAAAGACCCGAAGGGCTGAATTTATATATCATCATCATCATCATCATCATCATCATCATCATCATCATCATCATCATCATCATCATCATCATCATCATCATCATCATCATCATCATCATCATCATCATCATCATCATCATCATCATCATCATCATCATCATCATCATCATCATCATCATCATCATCATCATCATCATCATCATCATCATCATCATCATCATCATCATCATCATCATCATCACCATCATCATCATCATCATCATCATCATCATCATCATCATCATCATCATCATCATCATCACAGTTGCATCTCTTGAGACAACAGATTGCATGCATTATTAAATTAATCTATCTCTGGACCGAGTTTTCTCGTAGACTTTTACATGTTTAGTTTACCGGAAGGTTCGCTGTCATTAATTCTAATCTCCTTTGTCCTTTTATTGGCTTTCCTTGTATCTTTCCTTGTACCGCCAAATAAAGGAAAGAAGGAAGAGAATAACGGCTAGAGATGGGAAGGAAAGGATAAAGGAAGCATTGAAAGGGGTAGGAAGATCTAACGCCAAAAGTTCGGCGTATAGATGACAGCACTCAAGAAAAAGATTATATGACGGAGAAATGAAGAATTTAAGATGCGGACATATTCACTGACCACTGTGCTCTGGGGAGTGGAGTTAGCGCGAAGAGGAAAAGAGGAGAATGAGATGGGAAGACATGTACTATTGAAACCAAAAGAAGAGTAAGGAAGCTTATTGCGGGAAAAGACATAAGGAGAAAACTTACGAGACCCGAGCAGCTATGTGCGCAAGAACCGGGATTTTTTGAGGAACGAAGCGCCAGTGGTCATTGATATACAGATAGGAAGAAATAAGTTTAATTGAAGAGATCGGGAGGCGTTTAATTAGAAAACGGTAACCAAGTAGAGATCTGCAGATAAACAGGAGTTTAATATTAGATTCAGACAAAACAGCAGGAATGAGAGAAGACTTTAGGGCCCCAATGCAGAGTCGAAGACAGGAGTTTTGGATTCTATCAAGTTTGCGCAGGAGAGAGTTTGAGGTATTGCCGTATAAGAAGGAGCAGTAGTTCAGTTTGGAACGCATGATGGATTTGTAGAAAATTAGGAGAATATATGGATCCACTTGAGAGGATATAAGGATTTCAGGAGATTCAGTCTTTTAAGACAAAATATATAAAGATAATCGATATGTTCTTGGAAAGAGAGTGTAGCGATATCAAGGAGATAAATATTAAAAAGAGAAGGACTAAGACAGGAACTCTGAGGCAAGCCGCGATAACAACGTCTGATTTTTGAAAAGGAGGGAACAGAAAGAAAAAGAGATCTATTTTGGAACAGATTAAGAATAATGGTAACGAGAATAGGAGGAATATTGAGGGAAATGAGCTTAGAAGCCAGTGAAGGAACATGGACATTATCAAACGCAGATACGACTCGACGAATGTGGCAATAGTAAACTTTCTATCTAGGAATGATTTGTAGATGTCCGAGAGAAAGGTACTAATGCAGTCGATTGGGCCAAGACCAAGGCGAAAGCCAAACATATTGAGAGGGAGGAGATTATTATGCTCCAGCCACCAGACTAGACGATTGTTGATTAAGCCTTCGAAAAGTTTTCGAAGACAAGAGGCGAGGGAGATAGGTCGGAAAGAAGACTGGTTTCTTTTAGGAATAGAAATGATTATAAAGTTATTCCAGGATTTAGGAGTGCGACCAGAGATTAGAAAGAAGTTATAGATGGCTAAGAGAGAATGCAACAAGGAAGAGGAGAGATTTTTAAGGATTAGATATGAGAGGCCATCTAATCCGACGGTGGAGTTAGTGGATTTGTCAAGAACGGATAGGGGCTCATTGTAACAAAAAGGAGAGGAAAGAAAATGGTCTTCAGAGGTAGAGTAGTAAAAGAGAGAACTAATTTCTTCAAGAGAAGGAACATAAGCGGACGAGATAGAGTCCAAAAAGGAGTAAAAATGTGGTAATGCAGGAGTAGAATGAAGGAGGCCCTCGGAGGAGGGAAATCTGAAGGCCATAGCTAACTTCCAAATCTGAGAGAAGGGCGTATCTCTAGAAAATGAGGAACAGAAAGTTCTCCAATAGGCGTTTCTTCCATGAAAATTCCTTACCTTCTCCATAGATTTAGAGCTATTTATAACCCCATCTTTCCAAATTTCTTTTTGCAATGGTTGGATTACTAGCGGATATTCCTTTTCAATAACTTTTTTCCTGTATTCTATATTTCCGTTGATTTATTCTTTTCTTCCTCGAATTTCTACCTCAATTACCACTTGGGGATATGTCAAATAACATCTTAGTATGCGGAGTCATGTTTCCATTATTATACCTTTTAATAACTCTTCAATTCTCCTAATTCTTACTTTTTAGAACGTACTAGGTCAAGCACCGACTTATTTCTGATTCATACCTTTTTTTGTTCTGTACAACAGTATAATTTCTTCCCAAACTAAAATTCCTTTGCTGCATCCGGCTCCCTTCTTTTCCTTTCGGTTTTTTAAAAAGTAGATTGTATTGATCGGTTTTGTCTCTCTGACAGAACAAGGAGCACAAAACGGCTTTCGATGACATCCCTAATTTCCCATCTTTTCGGTCTTGGTCATCCTCTTTCTGCTTTACTCAAACTTGTTTATTTACTTTTATTTTTGGAAAATCATTTGAGCTTTTACATTTATATTTTCACAACATCTTTCCTTTCTTTAAAAAAATATTTTTGATTCTGATAACTAGAAAACATAACTGAAAACTAAGATGATAAACCGGTTACCGTGCGTTTCGTTCAAGTACAGGTGGGTTCGCATCCCGCTATCGTACACTGTAACTTCTGAAAAAAAAAATGCAAAAACTAAGACGATCTTAGTTTCTTGTGCAGACTTTTTAATTACTAATTATTTATAATGTACCATGCTACTTTGAAAGATAACCGTGTCTTTCGATCATTACCAGTTAAACTGTTCAAACTATAGCGCAGTTCAGATAGATCTGTCTTTGGCTTGGAATATGCAACCCCTTTTTTCCAAATCTAAATTATCTTCTTCTCTATGTATGAAACACGTGTTATTAGCTTCCGTTCTATTATTTTTTATATTAAATTGGTTTAACGTTTCATTTAAATTCATGTTATAATTAAATTGTGATTAATCGTCTTAATTTTTAGTTATACGAAGTTAATTTTGATCCGATGTTATTATACTTATTCGAGTCCCGCTAAAATTAATTGTGCCGTTTGATACTCGTTAAACAGAATTATGTTTTGTTTTTTTTTTTGCCATTTCCGAATGTCTCAACGTCGTCTGTAAATAGCTTTTGTTAGTAATATTTGCTCGTTCGTTTTGTTATTTTATTTCCGTATCCGTTTTTTTTCTTTTTTTTTTTTTCTTTTTTTTTTTTTTTTTTTTTTTTGGTGACACGACGTACATCGAGGGTTCATAGGAGTTAAATATTTGCTCGGCTTGGTTATTAAATTTGTTAACATATCGTGTGATAATTTCTCGTCTTAATTATTTCGGTCATTAACTCGGCTTTATCTACCGACAACATGTACCAAATTATTTTAACGTACAGTTCATATCACATCATGGAATATTTAAGAATTTTCAGATTTAGACAAAATAAATATAATTTACTGGATTATAATATAGAACACATTTTACAAGGATGCAATAACAATAATATAATTTAATAGTAATATAAGTGAACTTACAAACAAACTTTTTAAAGAATTTAATAAATTAACAGTTAATGAAATCGAGTATCGAAAAAAAAAGTATATCCATTTATATTAAGCATATTTTAAATAGATAAATATAATAATAATGTAAAAAAATATTGTAAAATGGGATTAATGTGTCATTAAAACTTAATATTAATCTACCACTAGAAATATTGTAAATAATTAATAAATATATTATATTAAAAAAAAATAATGCTTCCGTTATTTACTGTATACTTTTTTGTTACATTTTATAAGTACTTATTATTATTATTATTATTATTATTATTATTATTATTATTATTATTATTATTATTATTATTGTTATTATTTATTTTATTTTTATCGTTATTGTGACCGATAGCGGTAGAAATGGTAGTAATAATGCAGCGTTTTCGTTGTTGCGATCTTTATTCTTGGTGATTTTTTGTAGTTTTGCTTCAATGCGAATTCTAAACGTTTATCTCAAGTCGTTGACACTGGCACGTTTATCTCTCTCTTACTTTTCAATCGGTATATACATATATATATATATATATATATATATACATTCGGCGACATTTTACATCGTTCTAACCGTACCGATTCACTCACTACACTTTTTTTTTCTTATTATCGATTTTTTAACATCCGTTTACACCGAAACCTCGTAAACGTACTCACCGATTGTAAAAAATTGAAATCATTCTTCTGAGTCATCCGATTAAATATTTTATTTTTCTTCCTCTCTCTTCCTTCATTCTGATTAATGGAAATATTCATTAATTATTAGGAGATTCATTCTGAGTCATTTTTTTTATTCAATCAACCATAATCGATAATAAACTATTAAGGAGATAATATATTCCAAGTCTGTAATAACTATTGTGAAATCGTGTTTGTAAAAATCAACTGACCCTTTTCTTGTAATTATTTTATTTCTTGTGCTAATTATTAAAACGCAGGACGTACTAAACACAGATCGACACCAGCTGCTTAAGAGTTGCAAATAAATTTAATTTATCCTTTCCTTCCCATCTCCAGCAATAATTCCCTTACTTCAATCTTTTATTCTTTCAATCTACTATCGCCTCAGTATCTAATACACTAGCATAGTACATTCAAGTGGTTGGATCAAAGCCAAAGACGAGCCCCATCCCTAAAAAAAGACAATTTTCATGTATGCCATGAATTTTAGTTTATTTCTGTTTTTATCTTTTTTTATCGGTTTTTATTTAATTTTTTAAATATAGTAATTACATATATACATATAAATATAATAATTATATATATATATATATATTAATTACACGTAATTCTTAGGCTATCCCCATTAAAGAAAATGTCCCAAAAAATGTCCTAAAAAAATGTCCCAATTTTATGTAACGTTTGTTATATTTTATAGGATTTTTGTTATTGTTATTTAAAAAATGTCATAATTTTATGTGACGAAATATGTTAACGAAAAAATGTCTTAATTTTATATAATGAAAATTAAATGTTAGGATAGGATTTTTGTGATTATGTTATTTTTTTTTTGTGTTGATGCCAGTAAGAATTACGTTGTAAATTTTGATCATTTTATACAAAGTATAAAAGAGAAAGAGACAGAAATGAAAGCAAGAGGGGTCAAGGGGCACAGCCCCTTGCGAGGCCAAAATGGCCGAGTATATATATATACGCGCACACGCGCGCGCGCGTTTGTGTGTTTATATATTCAAACTGAATTTTTAACGTAACAAAAACCATCTCTTCTGTTTTCTGAGAAGTAGAGATTTCCTTTTCAATTATTATTTTTCACGGCTGTACTTATCAATTTAATTTATTTTTATATTTACTTTAGTCGTGATTGCAACACAGGGGAATGTACTCATTGGTAATACCATGATCCAGTACCATTTCAATGAGACTTCAATGGGTATTTTATATATTTACGCAGAATGTACTATTTAAGGTTTCTCGATAAGTCAGTTAAATTTCGGTTCGATCAGATATTGACAATATGAAAAAACCGGTGGAAAAAAAGTCTATATTTTAATCAACGGGCTGTACAGAACGGAACGTAAAGTGCAAACAGAAAATTCCCTATAGAAATACGATTAGCATTACGAAAAACTACGTCGGGGGTCCAGAGAGGAAGCTAAGGAAGAGCAAATGCGAGAATAAAGTCAGAATATAGTTCAAAGGAAACTGAATAAAAGAGACGATAACAACATGGAAAAGTAGAAGAAAATCAAGGAACTAGGGATTGTAAAATTAATGAAGCACCTCCTCTTTACTTGGAAAATTGATAGCCACTACTTCAAAACTTGACGCAACAATTTTATCAAAATTTACATAATTAATTAGTTCCGGTTCAGCCTAATGAAGCAGTAGGTAACACCGAGAGTTAAAATCAAGTTGCTTATGTTGGACATCATGATAATTATGAACACACGAGGAGCGATAAAACACGTATAAATGATTTTTAAGTAAATAAAAACAAACGAAACAGACTATTCGTAGAATTTTAATTACAAAATAGATAAATAAAATGAATAAAAAATCTCGACTAATTTCATACGTCCATATTTGAGGTGTATAATTTAATTAAATTTATTTATTTTGTAAATCTTGGAAATCACTTGTTTTTAGTTATTATCCAAAGACACGGGATAGCAATTATGGATAAAACCCAACAGTAAATACTCACAGATAAAATAAAAATAAAATATCGTAGATCGGAACGCCAGCACCAACATTTTTACCCTGTTATGTTAGTGTGATTGTTGGATATTCCTGTAAATACACAAAGTATTCCATCTTATGTTCACATTATTTTTCATCGCGACGTTTTTTTCTTTTCTACCTAGTCTCTAAATCGGAAGTTCTAAGAGGAGTTGATTTTGAGTGCACCGACGACCAACTTTATTGAATGATTGATTCCGGCTCATTATAAATTAAATATATTAATAGACTGATAGACGAATAATTATCAGATAATGAGGTTAAATTTATTCCGAGCAAATCTATTGTTGTATTGATGGGCAGAGCCTACTGGTGCGTGCTTTCCTTTAGAACGTACGATTTGCTTTTTGTTAGGGAAATTCGGCAAATGTTTTAGATACGACAACAATGCTAGCCAGTGAAAAAGTGGAATAAAATGTGCTGGATGCGGTAACACGGACCATGTCGAAGAAGACTGACAGTTTATCTCTCGCATGCATATTTTATGCTGGACATTCTAAATCTATTGTCCCTTCCTATCCGGAGAAGTAGAGATTTAATGAATTAATGGCCAATGATAGCGTTTTCAAAAGACGTCGTTAGCGATTCCTAAAATTTATCAACATTTATATTCTAACGTAGTTAACAACAGATTCGTTATTTTAACAGATTTTAACGGTTATCTTTGTATAAAACTTTTGTAACCGACCACAAAGGAGTTAGTATTCCAACTTGTAAACCTGAACCAAACTCAAAGAAGAAGACATGTTTCATTGGTGCAAAACCGTTCTCGTATCTTATAAATACCAATCCTTAAAACGGCTTTTATCATTCTTTTCACCTGATGCAGAAAGAAAAACTCGTAAATCATCTTTAAAAAAGCAGCAATATTTAACCCAATAATGAGAATTCTTAATAACTTCAACGCTAATAATACTTCCTCCCATTTTGGGTAAATTTTAAAAAACAAATCTCATGCTAATGCATCAGATAAAAAGGGTTTAGATACAAAAACAAAATCCGCAATCCTGATATCAAAAAGTAAACACTTGTTGATAAAAATTGTGTACATTATCCTTACAGCAGTTACTTTCTAGTTCCTACTAATTTTGTTTGTTAACTTTACGGTATGGATGTTTCAGTGAAACGCAGCGAGATTATTTTTAACAGTGTTGTAAATAATATAAACGAAATACTGTCAAATCTTTGTTTCATTTAATATTTTATTTGGATCTTTATTGAAATTGCACACTTCCGATTTTTGCTTAAGATACTAAGTGGAACATGCAAGGACTGTTCTTTGTACCAAATGTGATTTAGAGATTTGTATAATAAAATAAACTTTAATAACAAACAATAAGGGTAAATAATTTATAACAATAAATTAGATAAATACCTTAATTAGAAACGTTTTCGGGCATAACCCATCATAAGCTAAAACTAACTTAGTGGACACTTAAAACATACTGGAGAGAATATATGGAATACATGTATATATATAGTAGATACATAGGAGGAACAATACATAGAAGGTATAAAAATCAATAGAGTGAAATTATTAATACTTAATACAAAATGTAAAATGAAGTAGGAGGAGCCTAAAGTTAAATTTTTATATTATAAAGTGGATTATTATTATTTGGTAATTGGTCATTTAAAATATTATCTTTATATTTATTTATATAATAATTTTCAGCAATGTTCATTGGCCACATATAGCAAAGGTAATATTATGAACATTGCTGAAAATTATTATATAAATAAATATAAAGATAATATTTTAAATGACCAATTACCAAATAATAATAATCCACTTTATAATATAAAAATTTAACTTTAGGCTCCTCCTACTTCATTTTACATTTTGTATTAAGTATTAATAATTTCACTCTATTGATTTTTATACCTTCTATGTATTGTTCCTCCTATGTATCTACTATATATACACATGTATTCCATATATTCTCTCCAGTATGTTTTAAGTGTCCACTAAGTTAGTTTTAGCTGATGATGGGTTATGCCCGAAAACGTTTCTAATTAAGGTATTTATCTAATTTATTGTTATTAATTATTTACCCTTATTATTTGTTATTAAAGTTTGTTTTATTATACAGGTCTAACAAACAAGTATGTATTCACCTACATTTAGAGATTTGGTTATCTTCATATCCTTTCAATGTCACGCTTTTAAGAGAAACACAGCTTTCAGAAAGGATATGATGAGCTGGCTGTTTTGGATAAGAATAGTTAAAGACATAGTTTAGTGTAAACTCATCTTATTCCTTCAAATAAAAACACCAAACCTAATGATGTCTGCATTCAAATTTCTTCTGAAAATGTTATGGGTTAATTTTTATTTCTTATTACTCATTACCAATTTATATTATCTACTCCACTCGCAGTTTGACTGCTAAATACAAATTGGAAATTGTAGGGACTTTGATGCTTTAAATCGTCTCTATGTCTATACATGAAATGATAGCAAAGGTGATGTAATATTAGAAGAAATGATTTTTGGTCTATCAAAATAAATATTGACTGTCATCTCATTTGTTTTTTTTTTTTTTTTTTAAATTATACATGAACGTTTATTTAGCGCTCTTGATAGCGATATTACCCGATAACCTTGACAATCATTACTCCCGAAGAGTGAAAAAGATGAAATTTTCATGAAGAAGGCCATTGAAACTTGTTTCGAAGCCTAATAGTACAGGAGATAGATATTGAAAATAGAAGTACCTAAATTGAAAAATACGTTATCTTCTATACTACTCTAATTTCTGTTCTTGATCGCTTCATACCCTAAACGGTAATATATAAGAATAAAAAGTTTTGATGTCCATGGTAGAATTCTGAGTATAAAACGAAGATCGTAGAACAAAATTTAGTTTTTACAGCTCATCCTTCGTTAGTACAATATCTGGTTGTTGGAAAATCGCAACATAAACACAAAACTCATCGAAAAACATAGAGAAAGCTTTTTGGAGGAATTATTGAGCAAAACCACTCCGTTGAAAGTTATATATAAGGTCAATAATTAGTAGATTTAAAAATAGACGCTTTCACGCTAATGTAGTAAAAGTTAATTCGAGGCTAGAAGAGCTTTTTTCTTTGCTTTCTCCTGCTTATATTTTTTCTTTGAAAGAAGTCGTTGAAAAATGGTACTCTACTCCTATATAAGGAACCGAATTTTTTGATGGGTAATTTTTCACTTCTGTAACAGGAAAGAAGACCACATCCTCCGCTTTGAATATGCCATTCTTCAATATTGAGAAATTCAGGCACTTTGTCTGAAAAAATTTTAGTTTCTTTTATAAATCAGCTAATTCAGAATAAGGTTGTTCTTAAGAATCGATCTACATTTTTTTAAATCTTATAAGAACCACTTAAAGGAAGAGCTCTCACGACCTATTCCTTTGACCTCGTGCGTCAGAAAAACACTGGAAATTGTGTTAAGAACATTTGGCAACAAATGTAGATAAATCCATAACACCTGCTTTTTATATAAAAAAATAACAGAAATAAGTATAAATTTATATTTAAATAAATTAAAATAGCTTACTTTAGAAACCTTTTTCGGGCTATATCATCAGCTAACAATACAGGTTACATTGCATTAAAACTGTTTTATCTCAGGGTTTTGGTTTTACACTACTGTGTTTTATATTATTTCGATCTTTTATTGTGTTATCCTATGTGAAGGGGTTTTGAATCAAAATATAAACAAACGTTTCGAAGAGAATCAGTATTGGGAATATAGAATTAGATCTAATATTATGTACGTGGAAATTATTGCGTATTCCGTGCTAATATAATTTGTCCGGGTACTACAATGGGTGACAAGATTTGGAGCACGTATATATCTGCACTTAAAACTGACACTGCAATAAAACGGTGCAAACATTCGGTAGTACATTTTACCTTTTCCGTAATGGTAAATAGTCCTATTTCTCTGGCAAAAGATTTGTTCTTATTCTCAAAAAAAACTCAAGTGGGTTTACTGAGAGCATATCATTTTTTTTATTTTTATTAAATATTCGGCGGCTTTGTATGGAAAACGGTTAGATTTTAAAGGTGTTTGGCTATTTTATTTCGTCTAAGGAAATCGACTATGGATGCTGTTGCTGTCGGATTATTCAATGGAACCTCTAGGCTATTGTTCCATTTGGTAAAAAGCTTGTCCGTGATGTTGCAAATTTAGAACAGCTCAGAAATATGTGCTGGACGGCCGGGGTGATAGTTTGAGAACAAAAGAGACAGTGATCAGGGAGTGAAGTTCTAAGAAAAAGCTAGTTGAGAGACAGGGTTGTGTTGTGTCCTTATCGTAAACGACCAACGGCAGTGAAATCCGTGCCGGACATGTCTCCCTGCGGCCACAAAGCTCTCGTTATTTGTTTAATCTGAGCCAAGAAAGTTCGGCACGCCGTCCGTTGTGTTTCCTAGACACGCATACAGTGTATTAGTAAGAAATTGATCTTCCAAATTGTTAAAGCCACCAAATATCATCTTCATGCCATGCTTCCTTAAATCCTCTCCCTCTCATATCGTCAGTATGGAATTTAATAATACAATAAACTCCCTATTCCGTGATCACTCTTTAATTTTTACTGACGGATCGAAGAGCCCGATCGGAGTTGGGGCGGCATTCTTGTGCGATCAGTTCTTTCATTCTCGGTCTTTTAGACTTCCGTCCTTTTGTTCTGTCTTTACTGCAGAATCTGTTGCCATTCTACAAGCCATTATTTATATTTCCTCTTCTGCAAGTTCTTCCAAATTCCTTATTGTTTCTGATTCTTTAAGTGTTCTTCTAGCGCTATCTCCACCTTCCCTTTCTCCTTCCACTGATGCTATTATCCTTTCTATTCGTTCTCTTCTTCATGATCTATCCTCATCGACGTCTACCCAGATTGACTTTCTTTGGATTCCGGGACATGCAGGCATTGATGGAAATATAGCCGTCGACCTCCTTGCTAAAGCTGCTGTTTCCAATGGGAATTTTATTAGGAGGGTTCCAGCACACAACATTCTTCTTCCAACTAAATCCTGCCATCTTAGACTTTGGCATTCTGTTTATGTATCTCTTTTCACTAATCCGAATTCCTTTTATCTCTTGATTAATTCTGTTCCTCCTCCTCGTCCTTGGTTCTATGAGTTTCTCAGTTTGCGTCGGTCCATAATTACTAAATTATCTCGCCTCCGTTTCTCGCATAGTCTCCTTCCTTCTTCACTAAATCGCTTCTCTTTGGCTGCATCTCCTTTTTGTCCATTGGATCCTGAAGGTTCCCGGTATGTTTGCGATGCGAATCACGTGCTCTTCGAGTGTTCCGGTTTATCTCGCGAGCGTGAGTTACTTTATTATCATCTTTTAAAGCTTGGTCTTCCTGCTCCTTTCAACGCCTCTTATGTTCTTTCTCTACCTACTATCTCTGTTGTTCCTGTCCTAGGGGTTTTCCTTGATTCAATTGTCGACAGAATAAAAATATAATTTCTATTCTATTCCATGTATCTATTCCTTTTTGCTGGGCTAATGTTCTTTGCTAGCAAACCCAGGGGGGGGGGGGGGGTAAAAAAAAAATAATAATAATAAAAAAAAAAAAAAATGATCTGAGTAGGATCAGATGGACATTCTGATGGTCATCTGATCGAGCTGATGCATCGTCGCGTATTCTCACGTGACTGGGGACTCAGGGGAGTGGCATCAGACAATCTCTTTTATACAGCTTGCTTAATGCGTTTTTTGTATTTGAATGATTATTAACGAAACAGTCTAATAAATTAGGAGAAAGCCCATGTCACATAAAAAACAAAATAGATTCGATAATAAATTTGTTATATGTCCATGAGGTTTTTTTTTTTAATCCAAATGATACGCTGTATGTAATCTAGAATTTACCATTATTTATTAATTTTTTTTTTGTTTTTTTTTTTTTTTTTTTGTGAAAGCAACATCCTGTACCGTGTTTAACTGCTGTGGCTATTACAGTACGAAGATGCGCAGTTTGTTTTTATAGATATCTGATTATTCCGCTAGTTCTGATAAATTGTGTTATGGATAAAATTGCATCGGGGGAATTCTCAAGAATGTTGGTGACTGTTTTGTTATTAATTGAAGGGGGCCGGTGAGGTGATAATGCTGGACAGTCGCATAGTATATGAGGAGTTGAGGGAGCAACATCTTGGCCACAGAAAGGACAATTCGTAGGAGAGGGGGTTCTTTGCAAAATAAAATTATGCGACATGGCCGTATGGCCTATGCGCAAGCGGCTAAGTGCACAGAAATCTCTGCGGGAAATGCTTTTTTCTGGCCACCATTTATTAATTAATTTAATACATCTCTACAAAAATGAATTTATGCGGAGCCTGTTTTGACTATTTCAACTAGGCTTAAACTTTTCAATATACTCCGGGTCGCGGGTCGAGGATTGAAGAGTTCGAGAAATAATAATCGAGGAAAACAAAGAACATGAGGTCGTATAATAACCGTTGTTCATTCAGAAATCGTTACTTTCGAAGTCACGTAATTTAAGTCATAAAAACCCGTCTACGCTTATGAGTGCTGCAAAAATGTTCCTCTTTTTTCCTTTTTCTTCTTTTTTTTTTTTTCGCCGAAAAGAGGTATTTGTAGAACAATACTTTTATAATTACTGTTAATTCTGAACAAAGATAAGACCTGACCGTTCTTTAAAGGTAGATTTTTTGCAAACAGGTCGGGAATTGTCCAATTATATTCTATTACGGCGTAACCGTATAAAGAATGCAGGCGTACGGTATCAAAAAAAAAAAAAAAAAAAAAAAAAAAAAAAATTATCATCACCGTGAAATTCAGTTACAGCAAAGCAATAATCTGGTTCTTATAGCAACCGGTTCGTTCGTCGTTTTATATCCGATATCAAATGAGCTATTGTGTATTGTTTTAATGTCTAACATCTACTGTTATCTCCGTTATACATTTTTTTTTTCGTAGAGTCCCTTCCGGTACAATCGTCATCGATTAAACGGAAGAAATCGTTTATCTGTAATAATTATTTTTTAAATAAATTCAAAGTTAAACTCCAAACTTTTTTCTTCATACGTGAAAGTAATGAAACTAAAATCAATATGACAATTAAAAAAAAAAAAAGCACCTCGTAATAGTATTCTTACTTTTAGGTAGGGCGGTTTCTAATTCTTCTTGCGACGACATTTACTCAATAGGTTTTTTTTTTTTTTTTATTATTTATTTATTTACTCCGCTGTACCTTGCGGTTTTTCAGTCAGAGTTTCTGATTGTTACTGTTATTATTTGTTTAGGTTAGAAATTTCATTAAGTTACAAGTATTTAATACGTTAACAACGTAAAAGGATACATCCGTACGGTACAAACTTTATTTTTTCAAAGAAAAAGATCAGGGATTTTTAATTTACCTGCAAAAAAAGTTAAATTTTTTGCGCAACGACACAGCCACGTTATAAGCGTTAAATTATTCATCCTCGTATCAAAATTTAGTCGTAACAACCGATTCTTTTCCATTATGGTCAATGTCGTTTCGGCCGATAGAAGTTTACAGTTTTATGGAATTCCCCGCTGGTTCCAGTTAGGAAATAAATAAAGAGAAGACCCTGAAAAAGAGTTACGATAGCATTAAATAAAAAATAAATCCGAATCTGAGATTAGGCAAAAAGTTAGGTTGATCTGGTACATTTGACGCAGAAATATAAAGTCTGATCAGCGCTACCTGTAAAAATATAAAAATAAGGAAACCCCTAATGACGTAATTCAAACCGGTTGATTAATTTTATCGAAACAGAGAGTGATATGATGAAATAGAACGTCATCGTTGCCGAATGCAATCTATTACTTAAAGGAACCCTGTGACTACTTCGATAAGTAATCCAAGTAAGCTAGTTAAATAACGTATGAGCGTAAAAAAGGGTGTTTTCCGGAACTACTGAACGGGCCATACAGAGAAATTTTTAGCCATCCTTATTTAGCCCTCCCCATGATTTACTTCGTATTAATACACGTGTTGCGCCATTTTTGCATCGCATAAGTACTATTCTCGATCGGAGTTTCTGCAAACTATTAAAATTTCCCTTTAAGCTGAAAACACAATTCTATCAAAACTAATGCGCCATTTTTTGTTTCTCGATAGTGACTAATCATCCGGCTCAATTAAAAAAAAACAAAAAAAAAACAGACATAAATAATTAAACGTCAAATGCCTCAAGGACTTTTTGGAGGGAAATTTGCAGATTTTTTAAAAATATTTCACTAACACATTGAACAATCACAAAAAAATAAAGAAAAAACAAGAATCCGTCGGACTCTTTGCATACCTTACTCCATTTTTAATCGCAACCCATTCTTAAACGAAAGCGACGATCTAACGTTGCACAAAGCAGTCATTTACCGGTCTTGATTTCTAATGTCAGGCAGAGGAGGTTACGACTACAAGTAGGCATTTTCCACGTGATTTACCGATAACTTTTCATCCTCTGAGTGCTTCGGAAATATTTTGCGAAATTTGCAATACGCAATGAAATAGTGGACTACATTCACGCTTCAGAAATTACCATTGCATCGTCGTCGCAAAGATAATTTAATCTATGCTACAAATCCATTAAATCCATTCTGGTCTGTATAATTTCTCATGTAGAATACTATATTATAAGTAATGCCCTGCGAGGCACAGGTTGCTGTAACCAGAGTCATCTCATCTAGTAAGTGGTCACTCGACACCATCATATGGTGTGCAAGTTCCACCGAGACGGAGAAAGGAAACAGCAACCACTGAAGTTTAGCACTTTTACGTTGTGCAGGGTAGTAATTTTCTACTTGATGGGCTTATGAACGATGATTAGAAAAGCTAAATTTGAATTCACAACGCTGATAGGGAAACGGAAAGAAGTTCGCTTGCCCAAGGATTAATAAGTACAGATTTTTACTGCGTAAAAATCGTAGACTATCAGCAACTCGTTCGCGACAATGTACCCCGGTCAGATTGAAAAATGCCAATCCAAAACAAGTAAACGAGAATCACGCGCCTTAAAACAGGATTTTTTCGGCTAAGGAAGGTTAACAGAAAACCGGCGCGGAAGACAAGGAAAAACCACCGCTGTATTGATACACCGAAACAAAATTAGTAGTCACGGAGCCGTTCAAGTGAGTGCGGAGTCGGGCAAGGCGAGGGAAGAATTTGGACCTTTTTAAAATTCAACCGGCGAAGTTTATAAACAAGACCGGTATAGACATTGAATCATAAAATGTAAGAGCGATGCTGAGAATAGGGAAATTAGTGAATATTGTTACGGAACAACACAGAAACATCTTAGGACTTTCGGAAACAAGATGGGAAAATAATGCAAAATTCACAAGTCGACACACTGACGCCATATATATGTTCAAAGAGAAAGGGAGGACAACAGTAACTCTACTGCTGAAAGAATCGGCAGCGAAAGCAATATAATTAACGTTAATATAATTGAAAACAAACTTACAAGGCGTACGGCTATCGGTTAAATTCGTAAATAGTTTGAAGTAAACCAAGTCTACACGCCAACTACAGCGGCATCAGAAGAGGAAGTCGATGGAAGTATATGAACAGTTAGCATTATTACTCGGAAAAACATGTGTCGATGACAGTGCCATGATTATGGGTGACCGGAATGCAAATGTCGGTGAAGGAGAAGACGGTTCAGTTGGAAAGTTTTTGGTTTTAGGAAAAAAAGAAGTATCCGGAGGGCAAAGACTAGTTGATTTCTGTAAGTAAGAACACCGGGTAATTAACAAATACTTACTTTGAAATGCCTTATTGACGGCGATAGACGTGAAAAGATCCAAGCGACGAGAAAAGGTATCAGTTAGATTACAGTACTGGTTAAGGAACGGTATAAAAACGAAACGATCAAAAACCCGGGAGCAGATGCAGACACTGATCATTCACTGATAAAACTGATATCAGGCAAAAGATTCAAGCGACGTCAACAAACAGGAATAAGCTGAATGGAACACGGATGCATTGAAAAAATATGAAAACTAAGTTAAAATATAAGTAGGAGTGCTAAAAAAATCGAGAAATAAATTTAAAAACCAATTAAAGAGACACGGAGTACAGTTGCAACAATTATGAAACAAGGTGCTGGGGAAATTATATAAGTTGGTTGTCCCAAAAGTTTACTAACGGTAATCTATAATCCTTATACAAATCAAGAAGCTGTGGTACACGTTTTCAATGGAACCGAATTAGAAAAGATAAAAACAGGAAAAGGTGTACGACAGGGTTGTTTACTTTCGCCTGATTTATTTAATAGTTTCGTGAAAATGATTTTGAAGAAAACGTTCAATATGGATGCGAAGTAAAGATTGCTGGACATAGAATACAATCGAATTTGCTGACAATTGAGTGTTATTAAACGAACGCCCAAGATCATGATTAGTATATTACATGCCAACATGAAGAAATACGGGAAAAGTATTAACATATTTCGAAGGCAAAAGTGACAGCAGTAAGCAGAACGTAGCAGCAAATCAGTATCGGGCTGAGTAACAAAATGAATTAGGTAACACATCTTTTAAATATCTAAGACGACCCATAATCTTGACTAAGCGCGCGAGAAATATACCTAAAAGAATAGCTATGGACAAACAAGCATTTAGAAATAGCTACTAACACAGCGAGCAATTTCAATGCAAACATTCGTTTGGTCAATCGGAAACATGCTGGCTGAAACGAGCTGAACTTGAAGCATTTGAAATGCGGTGCTTGACTACCAAATCAGAGGTGTCATAGGTTTTCGAGACTTGTTTCGTCCCGGATCTAAGTCGCTCCCAAGTTTATACCTAATCTGAGATAATTAGGTACCAGAGAAATCTGGGAAAGTAAAGGCGGCCGAGAGAAAGGAACCGACCCCAATATTCTCCTTAGATCCATTAGGCTTAGTATATTATGAACCTTAACTTCACAATCCCGATGCCCTATCAAGGATATATGGGACTTACTTTACTTTTTACTGGCGGAGAAGCTACAGAGCGAATAAGTTGAATGAAAAATGAATAATAAAACAATGCTCGATGGAATAGGAGGAAGACCTATACCGGAGCGGATAGATGCGACTCGGCGCTGGGCTGGTTAAGGCATTGCGGTCAGAATATTACTTAACACATTATCGAGGGAAAAATCGCAGAACGGAAACCGTGTGGACGCCCTATTTTTCAAAACATGATTTTGTAAAAAAATAAACGAATATATTTTAAAAAAAAGAGAAAAAATTAAAAAACTAAAACCCGATTTTTGAAACTTCAGTCATCCAACAAATTAGATATGAATGTAGCTCTCTATTAATTGCAAATCCGGGTAAATGATTGTAAACACAGTAAATAAAAGGTTCGAAGCTATAAGAAATCTAATGAGGAACATCGGAAAATTAAATCGTAACGAACCTCGGGCGAAGGAGCAAAATTTTGTTTGCCATCAAACTTACACTCGCTTTTCATGTTAAACGCAATGTTTCTGACGTAAGACTATTACCGATTGCATCAGTTAAAATTTCAGGCGCACACCGGACTACGTCATTTGATATCGATATTGTCCTAGCATAGTCAAAGGTGAAAAATTGATTACATCATTAAAAGTATTCGTGTATGACGTATGAAAATACCGTATAAATAACGTACGAACCGTATCAGAAATGAAATCGATATGTGAGGAGACAGCTAAATAATAACTAATGCGGAAAAGAATACGGTCATTTAGAAAACAGACGTACTATTCTAAAATTTTCGAACGAATCTACGAAGATTAAATATCACTTTAAGGAAGCTGATTATATCAAAACAGAAGAGACCATGTTTACAGTATAGTTAAAACAGATCAGTAGCATTATATCCATTTCTATAATTATGCTAATATGACTGTTGAACAACTTCCACAATGAAGCAGAAAATATAATCGTATTATACAAATTAGTAAATCAGCATTATGTAGTGCCTGAACTTATGCGATTCGTTTTAAAAGTTGAAATGTTTAAATAAATGAATAATTTTAACGATCGTCGATAATACAAAAATGAAAATTAATGTTAAATTATAAAATAAATATAATTAAAATTTAATTTTTAGTGAACGACTCTAGAGATTAATTGAATATTACCGTCGATAATAATATCTTTCGTATTTATTAATGCGATATAAGTAATCATTAGCTACGAAGAAAAGCCTATCCGTTTCCGGGTTGTCACAAAAATCGAATATAGTTCAATAATGACGAATGTGAAAGATGAGATTATTCAATTCGTCTGATGTGATCTGTAGGTCTAAGTAACGAATTATGGTAAAATTTCCAGTGACAAAGTGCAGAAAATGTACTATTTAATTGTCTCTTTTAAAAAATATACAATATGCAACTGCTGTCAATTTTTATTTTTAAAAATTGGTTCGTTATTTTTTTTCAATATTTTTGTTTTTCTTTATTTTTTATTAATCATACATTGCCCTAATGTGAGGGATGCGAAGCTGATTGATTACAAGGTGTCACCCATTTTAAATGTGCTATATTTTTTTCTTTTTCTGTTTTTTTTTTATAATATATAGATATTTACATAGTAAGAGACTTAAAAGATCGCGATTGTCGAAATAAAACCGGAAAATAATTCAATTGAAAATGCACAATAATGAAAATTTAATTTTCAGCTCCACACGTATGTAATGACTTCTAGGTTCATTTTTGATCTCAAGTTTTTCAAATAGTAATGTCCACGTAGCTGGTCGTAACCGCACTGCAATGCCTCTTTTTTTATTTATTTTTGAAATCTGATAAAATTCCAGTTCAAAATTTTATGATAGATTCAGAACTTGCTATCTTTTCGTTTATAGCGGTGGTATTCGTGAACTCATAATGCATTTAATCGCGGATACATTGACCGGATAATGAAAAATTATTATGGAACAGCGCCAAATATTACGCGTACACTACGTTTCTAAAAAAATCGACTGCCATTTTTGTCACGTTAAAAAACTTATAACATCTGGTTTATTTCAATTCGCAGTAAATTCGTCTATCGAATTACCATCGTGTAGGAATTATGTAATAAAAGTAACATATTTGGGCGATAAAATAAAATTCCGTTAAAATTTCTTTTCGAATTTAAATTTTTTATAGTTGCATTTTAAAGAGCCTCTAATGTATCCAAGACACGTACAGTGTAGAAAAATTGATTCAAATTTTTTATCCTTTTTTCCTATACTTTTGTAAATGTTTTATTTTAGTCAACGAATGAGACGAAAGTTTTTAATTACATAAAAATATACAAAGATAAGATATTAAAAGAGCCGAAGAACCTTAGAAGTCAAATGCGAGATACAGACAGCCAGATGATTCGTAAGATTATACGCCATCTGGTTACAACAGTAACGCGGAGAATTGAAGATACGACTTGTGTGAAATTCCACGTTTAAATTTCATTATTATGCGGATCAGAAATCTCGATGCTCACCAAATGTGAATACGTAGAAGATTTAGTCGAGCGGAAAAAAAAAACGATTGACATTAAAATATTACCACGAACTGCGTTTCCTTTGAACAATACTCGTAAAATGTAAATGGTATAATTCAAACGGGTGCTAAAAATTTATGGTTAAACGAAATAAAACAAACAAAAGCGATTCGATTTTATTGCAAAAACCGAAACGGAGGAAGTAAATATTTTCGAAATTAGGAGATTTCGTTTTTCCGTTCCGCACGATTCATTCATCTAGCGCCATCGTTCCTTATCGATAAAATTATCGGCGGTGTCGAACGTGATTTGAAACACCATTTATCAAACAAAATTTTAATTAGCTCTCGACTTATCAAGTTCGATAATAAAATTTTGTTCTTGTTTTTTTTTCCCGCATTATCACAGGACGCGCACTACGTTATCACAAGACGTATAGGGCTTTCGATTATAGAGAACAAATATGTGTATAATAATTCTTCGAGACGTAAAAAAACAAAAAATCCATGTTAACATTACTTTTCACGTCATCTTTAAATTCACAATTTGTCTCTTTTAAGTAAATATTTTGGTTATCTTCTCTCCATCGGCTGAGACAAAATTTGACATTGAACGCGTTGTGTCAATTTGTAAATTCAATTTCAATTCAATTTATATTAAATATATGTGTTACATGCAATTAAAATAATATAAAATTTAGACGCCGCATATGCGCTAGAGAGTAGCGGAAATATTGGGTAAACGTACACGGGCTAAAATAGCTTTCTATCTTTTTCTCTTTCTCTTCTCTTTTCTTCTCTCTTCCTTCCCTTTCCTTCCGGGGAAGTATAACATAAATTAAATTAGCAATTTAGCCCATGTTTACACATTGAGTTCAAACGTCTTATAAAATATTAAATATATATAAGCTATATAACTTTTAATAAAAATAATCACACTCATGCCCCACACCCTTGGAGCTCAGTGGTCAAACTGCAATAGTAACACATTGTATACAAATTAATTAAAGTATAATTAGGATGAAACTAAAAACAAGCTATAAGAAAACTAATGAAAACAAAATTCAAGGACAGCTTAAAAGAATATTTGATAAAAATTATAACATTAATGAATAATAAAACAACTACAGCTACACTAATGAAACTAAGTTAAAAGGTATACGTAACAATTTTATCATTCCAACTGCGAATATGAAAAAGCGGTTAAGTTAAAATAAGAACAAATTTGAAGTTTAAAATTAAAGAAGACAAAATAGAAGAATAAAATTTAATCAAAAGAGATGAAAACAAGAAATTTTTATATCAAAGTGAAATAATTAATGATAATTGGAACAATTTATTCTGGTAATTTTTGTTTCGTTATGAATCATGAGAAGTAATAGTTAAATATAAACTTACTTATTGAATATGATAATGATTGAATTAATAAAAATTAAATAAGCACCATAGCGTTTAGTAGTGATAAAGTGAACTTTAAATTGAACGTAATAGCTATATACATATATCCTGCTACACCAACGAGAGAGAATAAACAGAGAATATAAACTGTAATAATTTTACCGTTCTAACTGCAGTTATAAATATTGATTAAATTGCGTTAGGAGAATAATCTGAAAATTTGGAAAAATTGTCGTGTAACTTTATAACCAGCATGAGGCGGCTGAGCCTTCCCCGGGTTGCACACACCGGAGACTGATTGTGAGAAGGACATGGTGTAGAAACGTTTTGACAAACGGATGACTAGGGGGAACGTTTACAACAGCGTACATATAGTATGTCGTCATGTAGCATCATAATCGTTTAACGTTACGTATTAATATCTAAGATATCGTTTATTAATAGTTATTGTTTAAGTCTGCTATTATGTATCGTAAGGCTGTATATTAACCTTTTCTTTCATTTCTGATTTCTGTACTCTGTCGTTCTTTATAAAATTTTCTCATGCGCTTAATTATATAAGACAGCGTTGTGGTTAATAGTTATTGTAAGTTTCGCTGTAGTTATTGCATGTTTCGCTGTTGTCCACTGGGAGAAGAGATAATATTCTTAAATTTCTGTTTTCCTTTTTAGTATAGTGTCAGCAGAATAGTAGTCATCTTCGACTGGTGTGGCAAAATAAAAAAAAAAAAGAAAAAAACTTTTCGTGAGATATGGCAACATTTTAACAGCAATGAAACTCGTTCGAATTTTTAACTTTGTTTGCGACTGTTTTATTTACTAATTTAGTAAAGGCATGTTTCGATGTACTAGTGTTTCGAAAATGTAATACTGGATTAGTGAAAATTATATTAACGATGCAGAGCTACCGAACGATGTATATATTAGAATTTGATTTTTAGATTAAATTGTAAATTATAGATGTGAATAATTAAATATTACTATGCAAAAGACCTGCCTGAAATGTGATAAATTACGTATTTTGAATGTGTTGAGATTAACACTTGTTTTGTTTTGTTCTTTTTTTTTAATATTATAAGTTAATATGTTAATGAAGTTGTAGTTTAGAGTTATATTATAATGTATTTTATTATAATACAAATGCTTCTGTTTCGGAATTAATTACGTCTACCCGCTTGTAATTAGTGTTTATATTTAACGTAAGCAAAATTCGAAAAATATTTACAAACTTATCCACATTCTAATTGGCGGCAGTGTTTTTTTCCTTTTTCCTTTTCTTTTTTCTTCTTTTCCCGACATTATTACCGCCGAAAAAGTTGGCGTATTTATCCAGCTTGTGAAAACATTTCTATGTACCGACTATTATATCGGAAGATGTTTACACGTACATTAAGCAGCAGAGAACTGATGAAACGATCGGCGCAATATGACGCAAATTAAAATTCTCAACGTGGCTTATTTATTGCGGCTAATCCGCATCCGTTTATTCATCGGCGAAGATTTATTTCGTTAGCGTTTTATGATTTTATTACCTTGATTTTGTGCTTGTTTACGATAATTCGGTAACATTTTAAACGTTTTTAATTGTTCTTGCTGTACTTAAAGTCTGGTGGCTCGCAAAAAATACCAAATTTCCGAAATTCTGGTTTGCCTTTCGGAGGAAGGGTTCGGAAACTGGACAGGCCTTGACTATATCTTAGATATCTACACACGGTAGTCTAGCTAAAACTTGTTACGTAATTTTTTAGTTTTTATTGACATAGAAGCAGCGAATATAATAATACAAATATCTATACTACATTTATAAAAAATAGTTTTATCCCTAATAAATTAATGCATTGGATTTACAACCTCTAAGTACTACGTAGTCACTGGCGGATCACACGGTGCGATTAGCGAAATAAACGACAACAACTTAAAAAGCTGCTTCTGGCCCGCGTCATGCGAAGTGGTAACACTTTTTTCGGTAAACTTCCGAAAAGCATTGCAAGCCGAATAGGCGGTATTCTGAAATGTACCGTTAACAATGTAGACTGCATTTAAAAGATGCAGGACATTAAAAGCTCACTCACAACTTGGCCTGGGCAAAATAATACTGCTGAACGAATTCTTAAAAAAAAGTACCTTGAAGTGAGTGTCTCTAGCGGCTTTAGACATCGCGGCTACGAAAGTAAACACTTTGACAGAAAATTATCGAAAAACTTCGAGTCCTTCTCCCTCTACTTTGAGCTCATCAGCGTGGAATGTTTACCGACTATCATGAGGGAAATATCTTGAAATGATGGAGAGAGCGGTTAACTAAGGATGAAGGTACAGAGGTTGTGAAATTTAAAAGGGAAGAGAAAATTTGAAGGAAGACGAATATAACAAGAAAATAGAGATCAGGAAAAAAAGGTAATATTATAATTTTCCATGATGGCGCGTTGTTTTCATAGCTCAAGGGATTTACAAAAAAAAAAAAAGAAAAATAAATATCCCGTTATAGAAGTAACTCTACAAAGTACATTTTATCACTTACGCGAGGGACGGACACATTACACACTACCCAGCACTATAACCACATAAAGCGACTTGCATTCTGCGGCATACTTCATATATGTTTCGAAAATAGTACAGTTTCAAAGTCAGAAGAACAAGAACAAATGTTACATTTGAAAAGCGAGTTTGTAGTGACGGAAAATAGAGTTCTTTTCTTCTTTGTCTGCAGATTGTAACGACTTTTTGGATTGAAATTTAAATGTTTGTACACTCGGCAATAGGAAAAGTATGCCACTGGACGGAAGCGAGGAAAATTAGGTTTAGATTTAGAGGCTTGCTTAGATGGATTGATGCTACGAAAACGCGTAGAAGATGAAGATGAAGGATGCAAATTAATGGGAGTACGATTCTCAGCAGAAAAACTAGAAGAAGGCTGAAGGGTAACACGATCTATTTGAGTGAATAGTGAAGTTGCGGGTGGAGAGCGTTTTGACTTTTGAAGCTTTAGAAAACGGAATATTCTCGTAAATCATTGTTCTCTTGTATTCCTTCTGACGAAGCCACCTAGGGCAACAACAGTCAGTATAACAATGTTCTCAACTGCGACAAATAGGCGTATTTGTTTGTCAATCGCGAGCTAAGGAATGTCCGCTTGAACACTGAAGACAGATCTCCTGTAAACTTCGTCAGCGTATATGGTTCAAAAAGAGAACGCTTTACGCACTAAATTTGAGAACAAATGCCAAGTGCGGGATTTGAAAAGTGAAGTTCTATATTGAAATTTGATCGGGAAGCTTTCAAAGAAAAAATTTCAGGCAAAAACGTTGGTGACCTAAACAGGAGAAGAAATTCCCTTCACAATACCCTCCTCTGTAAAAAAGAGATGGACGTGAGTAATGACGAAATTTCGGAATAGTATGAATCTAGGGATGTAAGTCCGTATATTTTACATATCTTAAAAAGATTTGTTGGCGACTAGTAGTAAGGACTGAAGGGAAAAGGCTGCAATTCTATTTCGCCCCGTGGAATTAAAGGATATATTTTTATTTCTTTTGGTATGTAAGAGGTAAGCAGTAGTCGGGAGATTCCGGTTGTCCGGATTTTCCGAGCTTACTAAATGGATTTTGTAGAGGCAGGGTAACTAAGAGAGAATAGAATCAGAGTGTTCTACTTTTTTAGCAGAAATTTTAATGCCGAATAAAGTTTTTTGCTTAGTTGGAACGGGAGTCTTTCACAAAGATAGGAGTAGAACGAAATGAAGACTAGGTAAGAATAGAGGTTTGTGAAGGAATCGACTGGAACTAATGCTACCAGCATCATCCGAGATCGGATTTGTTTTTAATTAGTTAAAAGAGGTGCGAAAATATCACCCTTAACTGTGCGTATCCTCAGGAATTCGGCTGGTGATCATAGAAGAGAGAGCAGTACATTTTTACTTATTTGGAAGAACGTGTCATCATGGAGAAGCCCCGCGCTTACAGTAAACCGTATAAAGAAATCCCGCTATATATGCACAAGAAGAAGAGGGGGGGAAAATTTGGCAATGAAACTAAAATTAAAGTAAGCCGATCAAGGATACAGCTGTATCCGTTAAAATACGGAGCAAATCAGTAAAAGTTAATAATGGGAAATGAAATAAAAAGAGGTAATAAAATAACTTCTTAAAGAAATAAACTGATAAGATGAAAATCGATGTGACCAGTTAAATAATAGCAAAGCACGATTTCTTACCGAACTCAAAGATAATATAACGAATTTCCTTGGAAAAGGAGACTGTATAATATGTGGTGACATAGATACACTGAAAACAAATAACGATTTTATTAAATATAGGAACATACTAGCTGACGAAGGATTCAGAGAAAAAATTAATAAGGCCACGAAAGCTCAAATACAGGTAGGAGAGCTAACAGAATTTTGTCTAGGTCATATCATAAAATTTCCGATCAGTAACTAATTTTTTATAAAATGCAAATAGTTGCAAGGATGGTCGAAACAATATATATAGATCTAAGTATACAATGTAATTGGCTTCATCCTGTTGTGTATGACCTTATTAAATAAATAAATAAATAAATAAATAAATAAATAAATAAATAAATAAATAAATGAATGAATAAATAAATAATCGTACCTCATGTAATTCCTGGGAGGAAAATAACTTTTCTAGTATGAGATTATCGGTCAAAGTTTCAAAGTTTTACCAATAGTTAAATGCAAAAATCCTGTATGTTACTGAAAATTATTATATCCGAAAATATAAAACCAAGCTAATAAAATAAATCAAATACCTGGTAATAATAATAATTTATTGAGAATGAAATTTCATAATTAATACTTTAATAAAATATACCTATTATCACTTATTATTTTTTCGAATTAAACTTTTTTATTTAATTTCACTGTTTACAGGTGTCTAAATCATTCAGATCTTGTAATTTAAATTTGAGTTACTTTCTAGTAAGTTGGAATACTAATTCATCTTTTTTTTTTTTCAATCGATTCATTTACCGTATCAATATAAGAACGCGCAATTAGTTTTTTCAGTTTTTAGTAAATTTTTTTTTAACTTTCTAATTTTGGTCTATCTAAATCAATAAAATTTAGCAGCTAAAATTAGAGCAGTTCCGAATAAGACGCTGCCATTAAATACGAGGATACGTGTTTAATTTTTGAATTTTCAATAAATAAATACTGTTTTTTATTATTTCTTACATATTGATTCTGTGCACCACGATGACAATGTACACCGATAGATAGCGTTCGATGAAAACAACTCTGTATGCTATTTCTTTATCTTTTTTTAATTTTTTTGATTGTCTAACAAAGAAAAATGGATAAAATAGAATAAAGACTATACTTTTAATTTAATTAAATATGGAATTAATGGAAATTTCTAGAACAGGAACAATGAACTAAGCTTCAAGTGGCGAGAATATCAACAAGCGTTTAGCTTGATGGGACGATATGCAAATGGTTATAAATATATTTTCAAAAAAATAAAACGAAATAAAATTGAACATGCTCAAATAATATATAGGAACACTCTAAAAATTTGTGATCTCGCCGTAAATATATCAATAGAAATATCAGGATTTAATAAACAAAAGAAAGATGTAGCCGAGAAAAAAACGGTTTACAGAAGGAAATAACTGAATAATTTTTGAAAATTTAAAAAAATTCTTGATTAATTTTTAAATCAACGAAGTGAAAGAAAACTTTGAATAAGAAGAATATTACATCCTGAGAATTAATGTACGTACACAAATGTCTACCATCTAAATGTTGAAAGATTATTCTTTCAATTTCAACTAAATATAGGGCAGTTTAGCAAATTTAGGTTTACAGCAAGCAAACTTTGAAATGTAAAAATAAACTTTAAATTAATGTCAACGATTAATTTTATTCTTCTACTAGCAGACTAATATTCGACTATTTCCCTCCTTTTTTTGTTTGTTCATAAAGACCGTATTCTGGTCAGTTGTAACTTCATTTATTTTTCCAGATAATTTTTATACTTTCGCATTTATTACAAATTTAATATAATCGAATTAGATTAATTACTGCAAATAAGTTCGAGTTAAGTATTTCATTAATTACATATTTTTGTTGCTGTTTTTAACGGTTTTTTTTGCAATAACGTAAAATACTGTTAATAAATTCAGCTTATATCTACCACAAATCCTGGTGATGTCTGAAATTCTATATTTCTATTTAGCGATAACCTTGCCTAACTCCGTTTTCTACCTGCAATTTATCAGATATATCATTATTTTTATTTCGACAGCGCCTATATCATTATTGTATAATTTTTGATTCAAATAAACTATTTTAAGGTTCTCGTGTGAACTAGAATATTGTGTATCCCATTGCGCATTGTTTTAAACTAAAACACAAAATACTGCCATTACGTTATATTCATCAAAAAAAACGAAATTAGATTTTTCTTGATATTTGTATATGCATGCAAGTACATATAGAGAGGTTCGCGTGAAAAAAAAAATGAATAAATAAATAAAAGATAAATCAAATTCTTTGATCCACAATTGCAGATAAATTTGCGTTACCTTTAAACCGTTTCATAAATGAGCAAATTGACACCTTTTAATCGTAATAAAAAATAAACGGAAAAAAGGGATTACAAGTATTAAATAATCAGTATTTGAGATGTATGTATAATTATGTGCATTGTGTATGGTTACCGCGACTGTATGGATGAAAGTGCTGCGAATAAAAAACTTTTTTTGCATCATGCACATTTACTGCGATGTAAATTTAGTTTTTGGTATTAGTAAGAGATTGAGAATTTACGAACTCGTGCATATTTTTAAATTATAAACTAATGTATTCCTTACGTTTAATTTTGAAAATAATGAAAAAATTTTAAAAATAATATATCGTTCGGAAATTTTTTCTTTTGGGAGTATAATCATCTTGATGTGATAGAGAATTTTCTGGAAATTATGTGTTAACCCTAGAACGACAAGGCTGTGTCATATATGACACCTATCGACTTCTTTATTGTACATGCGTCCCATTTCTGATCGAACATGCCTGGTCTCTTGGTTACCCTCCTAGCAAGTATTCAACTAGTTGTGGTTAAAATTATTTCGCGTTTAGTCCGTTATGTGATGAGTTATTAAACATTTTTGAGAGTGAGTGTCATATATGACACTGCCTTGCCGTTAATGTTACAATTTTTTAAGCGAATTCATTACATTCGTACTTTATTATTTTATATTATCTATAATCATTTTTTTTTGTATAGGTAGTAATGAATGCTCTAGTTGCAACCGATAGAATTTCCAGCTTTGACATTGTCTACAAATTTTATGAGTTACACTGTATTATTTTTGTACTGTTGACATAAAATTCGTACCGCTTTTCTTTTAACTAGTATAATGGTTGCAACTAGTGCATTCACATTACATAATCATTATATTGTAAAAATATCAGTTTTATATATTTTATAGTAGTATTTTATCATTTTGCGTTAGGTGTATTTTTGTAAGCCAAAAAAAAAAATGTTTGTATATTTTTATCACTAATAATGTTGTTTTAATTTAGTTATTTTGGTTAAAAAAAATATTTTTTAATGCAAATTTTTGCGCTTTATTAATTTTTGCCATGTTACTATAAAACACAAATCTGAGGAATAAAAAGGAGTTACACATTGAAAAAAGCGAAAAATATCAGTAGGTGTCATATATGACACAGCCTTGTCGTTCACGTTACAGAAAGAAGCCTTGTCATTCTAGGGTTAATACCGCCAGGCGATGAGCCAAGAGGGAGCAAGATGAGTTGTCAGCCGCCCGATAAAAATTGGCTGTGATTACACGCCTATGAGTATTCATCATGGCCAGTTGATTAAAAAGTTTCAGGGCTCCAGGGGGGGAGGCAGCTGTCCCCCGCTGACGACGCCCATGCCGATGTGTATACAATTGTTGTTTGTATAATAGAGAAAAGTAATTCAAATATTAATAGTATGTACTTCGACAGTCTGAAGAAAAAACAATAATTTCCCCAGTTTATCGTTGATTTTCTCAAATGTGTTTAAATGCAACGAGTTCGCATAGTTTGGATGACAACTGAAGTGAAAGAATATCAATCTCGTACAAACGTTCTCACGTTTCCGTGTTAAATACAAGCTTGCTAATGCATTAAATAAAGAGAAAACATATATTTAGGCTACTTTACATGTGTAAAAATCTTTGCCATTCCAAATTTTTTGAAAAAGAGTGGGTGGTTCAGCAAAAAACTGTATTGCTTGTCTGTCTGCGCTTCTAAAATGAACACGTTAATAAACTTCGAAGTAAGTGTGTGATGCGTGATCTTGCAAATGTATGTGATAAAATAGAAAGTATACGAATGTTAAAGAATTGTATCAATGTGTGCAGGAACTACTCTTTCGTAGGTTTTTGCAATAATGTCGATTTCGAAAAATTATAAACCATCGGTAAAAGTGTGATAGGAGTAAGAGTTAATTTTTGGCATCGATATGTAGTATACTACAATCAATTTAAAAAATGTACCGCAGGATTGTTTCAGATACGTGTGATAAACGGAGAACCTTGGTATTATGAGTGCTTACTTAGACTAATTTCGTATTAGTCCGTTGAATTTCGATGATATATAGGAGGGGGAGGGGGAATGATACTTCGATATAAGTAAAAACGGACATTTTCGTACGATTTTGTAATAGTAATGATATGGAAAAATTATGTGCGATTTGCAAAAGGAATTTTGAATACTTATCATCGGTATTTCGGTGTCATGTGTTGTGACAGGAAAACGTTTTTTTTTTTATTTATTTATTTTATGGGCACGTTAGCACGGGACATTCACCCAACACAAAAGATTAGAAAAATAGAAAGACATATGGAGCGACAGGTTATATTAAAAAACGATTAGAGAGAGAAGAAATGAAGACTGCTAATAAGGGAACAACAGAAGGGGTGTGGAATATTCATTTTGATAAATGGATAGTTAGACTAATTTCGAAAATATATGATAGACTGTGCATGCGTGAGGAGTAAAAAAGAAAAGAAAAAGCAATAGATAAAAAAAACGTATTTCATAATACAATCATAAGGATTGGAATCATCAGGAATGTGAATATCGACGTGCTTTTTGCAGGTTAGAACACATTCAGCGAATTCGGAAAAGAAAAAAAATAATTTACACGGTAGGCAAAAGGAAGGATGAGAGGTATGGAAGGGTTAGTTTTTGGTATCGAGTCAGTATATTTAAATCCATTTTTAATACTTAGTTCGGAAATTTTGAATCGAATGATTAGGTAGGCACATTGTGAAAGGACAAGGATGGGTATGGTTATTATCAGGAATCTATGCGAAAAAAATAGAAATAAATAATTAAAAAAAATTTAAGGCACGATCGATAAAAAGCGATAAGAGAGGATTAATTTTGGAAATGTTAAAATGTACTTAGGTTCATTTTATCACAATTGGAATCATGGATACGTTTCAGCGGAAAAATACCAGACAAAGAGAGAATTTCTCAGCAATAAAACAGAGTTGTGATAGAAATGATAACAATGAATGTACACACGTATACAAAAGTGCTAAGGAGATGACAGGTGACTGTGGCGAACGTTTGTGATAACGTGTATATATTATAAAAGGTGTGATCCTACGAAAGGTAATACGTTGAAATAATAGAATATATAAAACGAACCGCAGGGAATGAACGGTGCGCTTTCGCGGCGAATGAGACTTCGGCGTACCGGAAAAAATACATTACAAGAGAATTGGGATTTCGAACTAAGGGAAGAGAGGAGAGTATTTTTTTTTAGCCGGGAAAAATAAAAATGCAGCCGAATTAATTTTGAGTGTTCATGCTTCTGATTTTGAAAAATCGGCTGGGAGTAGCAAGGGGCTTCGGTAACCCCCCCCCCCCCCCAAAAAAATATTACGTACAAATTGTAGAAGAACAGAGAGGGTTAAAGTTTGATTTCAGACTTTTGATATCAGTTTTCAGTTAATTTTTAAAATGGATCGGATTAGCGAACGGCCTCGGCCTAAGAGACAAGGGTTGGAATCGTTTGATTACCGGTTGGGAACAACCTAAAGGGCTTCGGATTGGGATGGATCTCGAACCGTAGTTCTGTTTAGATTTCAAAAATTTCTCAAGATTATCGAAATTGTACATCGCCAGGGGCTTCGAATTGGGGTGAATTTGGGGTCACTGACAAAAAATTGAAGTTAGATTTAAAAAAATTTAGTACGTTCTTTAGCTTTCGCACCAGAAATTAGGTTAATTTCTGCACTGTGCACTAGCTTTTTGGGCTGCGACGTCAAACCCATCAGCTTCCACGCATTTTACAGGTTAATTATGTAATATTGTGTATGTATAAACACGTAATTTTTCATTTTATACTTCGGTAAATTTTTGTAAAATACAGTTTATCTTTTTTTTTTTTTTGACTTAGAATTAAGCAATTTGACTGCTGACCAATCGTTATAAATAATGCCGTCTATTATTTCCGTTCAGTTTATCGGTAATTCTGTTTTTGGCATCATTCGAGAATCACCATGCTAGAGCGATCACACAGCTTATTCTCTAAGCAGCTGCGTGACAGTTGATTGTCCGTAAATTTTATCATTTAAATACAACGGCTACGAACACGCGCAGAAAATGGAAAAACAGGTTTTAGTGCTGGTTAATCGCGTTCGTATTTTAAATCTGTAAACAACTTCTACCGAAAATGACATCGCTACCAAAATATTCGCTGAACAGATGAAAAATAGCGCGATGTGACTGAAAGAATAATCGCCATTTTTTATTCTTTATTCATTCGTGTTTTCATATAAATACAAAAACAAACGGGCCATCTTGTCCGGAAAATTAACGGACTGGAGGGTAGAAGCACTGGCGACAAACGAGAGAGAATGGGGGTTAAAAATGAAAAAAAAAAAAAGTGTAATCGTATATTGAAAAAGAATAAAGGAAGGTGGCTACGGCTTTCCGTTCGAAATCGAATAAAAGTGTAATGGTTTTAATAATGGTCGGACGGTTAAGACATTGCAGGTCGCTGGGCCATCCAGTTTTATTTAATCCCGCGGGAAAGGGACAGACGATTTACCTGAAAAGTAAGCGGTTCGTTCCGGCCCCCAATTCTGAGCGAGCGTTTAAGTCTTAGCGATGTCAGTGGCGATATTTTTGCTCGTTTAATATTTGTTCTCAGAAATGGGTGTTGTCTGTGATGACGCAGCGAATTCGCTATGTAAATTGGGCATATTCTTGTAGAGCGGAAACGCCATCACGGCATGGCGGATGATCGGAGGAATATAAGACGTCAGCTGATTGCAAGTGCAGTGTCGCTGTACCCAAATAATTTGTGCGTTGTTTGTTGGCTGCGTTTCTCCTCCCCGGCGTTGGTCTCGTTAAATCGCTTGTTTACATCGTTCATAACTGCTTTATTCGTTCCTGAAGTCTCTCTACCGGTCATTTTGTATTTCGCGGCATGCTTGCCAGTATTATTACACTTATTGAACGGCTGGTGAGTAATTTTTACCCGAATTTCTTTCGCGGCGCGCCTGTTATTTTATAATTTTTCCTAAAAATTATTTAAAGAGTACTTTTTAAACGACTGCTCGATAAAATGAATCGAAATGCGACATGAACAAAAAAATCCCGAAAAGTTATTATTACGATTATTATTAACTTTATCATCTACCTTCGGTAGCCGATCTCAGTCGTAAAAGCAAAAAAAATATTAATTAACATTTACGTCCTTTTAAAAATATTTACTAAAAATCATTATATCTCTTGCGAAAATCGTCGACTATTCTAGGACCCCATCATTTACAGTAGCCAAAGTGTAAGAATGCAATTTGTGAACTATAGTTAGTCAGTAGAGAACCGCTAGAGGGTGTACATGGTATTTTTTGAGCATTCTGCTGAAAACAGTTGAAGCGTGAAATATGTTTATGACATACACCCCTCAAAAATTATTAAGTGATATGCGAATGCAAAAAGTTAGCTGGTCAATTAGGTGTTTCTCAAAATTAAATTCTTTTTTGAATAGAACTTGTCCCGCTTAATTTTTCACATTCGCCTACTACTTCAAACGTATATGCATATACGTTATAAAAATTTTTCGACATTTAAAATGATCAGAGAAATACCAGACATCCGCGGGCTCCGAATTCTATCAATTACCGATTAAGTAATTATTAACTTCGCTACCTCCCTTAAGTAATGGTTTTGACGATTTCACACTTTCCAGTTAATTTTACCTCTTTGGGGAATGTTTTTTTTTTTTTTGAAATATACCCTTACTGTAAAGGGTGTTTCCAACAGCAGCTTTATAGTATCGACTAATATCAACAATTCTGATTTTCATTCGATTTTCAGGATGGTTTAGAAACGAGAAAAATGCCAAAAATGAAAATCAATAATTCACGGATGGTTTCAACCTATTCAAAAATACATCGTAATTACAATTAAAATTCTCTTTAAAACCGCATCTATAAATTCAAGTTAACGGATTATCTCGGGCAACAAGAAAGTCCAAAAAACCGTCAAGAATGTATAATATGGAATTTAAAATGATCTCAAAAATCACCCATAAAAAATTCATAACTAATCACCGGATAACCCCCTTTAAAAGTGAAATTCAAAATATTACAACGCGGAAACTTTTTCATAAAATCTGCAAAAATTACGAATAAAAAATTACCCCCCCCCCCTAGCGCTTGGGACAAAAACAGGGAAAAAAGGGATGTTCACGTAAACAATAGCCCAAGAGTGAAAAAGTTGAGGAAAACATATCTCAAAAGGGCCGCTTTATAGGAAAACAATAGCCAAGTTTACAACTTTATATTAAGACCCTCAAGGTGCCGAGAACTCAAAAGTTTTGAAAAAAATATTTTCTTTTCTGGGCACGTGATATATCATCGATGAAAAGATCGCTAATTGTGTCGCGAACGAAACCGTATTTCGTTTTCGTAACGAAATATTTGAAGTTGATGAAACCTTCAAAAAAGCGCAAAAAACGACGTGTACCCCCCTTATTACCGCCTCTAGTATTATAGTTAAAAATTTTGAACAGGATGTATATTTTTCTAGTTTTGGAGCATCCGGGTTTCCAACTTTAAAATTAAGCCATCGGGGCGCCAAAAGCTCGAAATTTCCGAAAAAAATATCTTTTTCCGATCATGCGATATAACATTATTGGAAAGATCGCTATTTGTCGGGAACGAAAGCATATTTCATTTTCTTCACGAAACTTTCGAAATTTACAAAACGTTCAAAAGAGCGCGAAAAATGACGTGCCCCTCCCTTCCTAGCGCCGTGAGTATTTTAGTTAAAACTTTTGATCAGAGTTAAAAATCTACGCAGCCCCGCATATTTATCCAGTTTGGAACATCCGGGTTTCTAAGTAGTTTGAAATTATGCTTTCGGAACACCGAAAGTACGAAATTTTTGAAAAAAATAATTTTTTTCCCGGCACGTGATTTACCGAAAGATTCGATCGCTATTTGTTTGCGAACAAAACCATATTTCATTATTTTCTTAGCGAATCTTTTGCAGTCGGCAAAAAATACAAAAAAGCTCCAAAAATGCCTTCTTCATCTTTGTAGCGCGAAAAACCAGATTTCTTTGTTCTGAATTTAGTATTATATAAATGTAAATTATAGTTATCTTTAACTTAACATACGGAATCCTCAGCGCATAAAACATCGCGCCTGACTGAACTTGTTTTTTTTTTTGTTGTTTTTGTGTTTTATACAAAATTCTGAATACCGCACACTATTATGTATCGGAAAAAAAAAAAAAAAGGTAAAAATACAAGGAAGAATATAAAATTTCTTTAAAGAGTAGTCAAATCTGTCATTTTTTCAAATTAAAATTTATGTAAACAAGAAAAATTTGATTAAAAGGATAAAATTAGAAGCAGTGTTTCTTAATCCGCTTTTTTGTCTGTGTCTGCCGCATTAAAAAAAAAGTCTATAATTTTATAATTATATTTATCCTAAGTAAACACCTTCGATGCATGATACGGAGTAAAGCGCAGTTTTATTTTAAACATTTTGCAAATGATTTCTTACAAAAACACAACTTAAAATTTCATAATTTTTTCCGAAGTAAATGACGATGAGGTGTAGCATATTAGGTAACTTTCAATGTGAATCTTGCGGTTGATGAAGAAAATGATTTCTTCAAGATTAGGGTTAAATGAAATCTCAAACTTTTTCTGTTAACAAAGTATCTTTTTCAGAATTACAATTTTTGGTGGACACTGCGTCAACATTAACACGACTATTTTACGTTTCGAACGCGGCTGAAGGGAGCGAGTTAGATTTTAGTTTGGTCTCTAATGTTGGAAACATTAAAAATAGGTATGTTAATGTTAACGTGGTGTCTAGCAAAAATTGTGATTTTGATGTTAATATGAACCACGAAAACTCTTTACGTATGTTAAAGTATCTTTTTTGTTAGCAAAATATGGTTTTTTTTAACCGTGTTCGCTGAAAAATAAAAGAATCTCACTAAAACACACATTCGACCGTATATGATGAATGCTGTAACCAATAATTACTCAAAGCTTTGAAGATTGAGTTATACAAATTTTCAACTGATCCAAAATCTATCTTCGTTATTTATAAATTCGATCATTTTTTCGCACGTGTAACAATATTAACGTATCGTACGCGCCCTTTAAATGTGAATTTATTACCTTGCAGTCTCTGAAATATTTATTTTCAAAATTACAATGTTAATTTTTTTTTTTTTCTTTTACGCAGATATACTAACTAATCATCCGTTCTGATATACAGCTGAATGAAATGCTATTTTGACGTACTCGTAAGAAATATTTTCATCTCTTTCACTTTACATTTTATTTTTAAGAACTGGTCAAGATTATTTTAATTTCAACAAGTCTACCTCCTAATTTGTTTCTTGTGAAAAGAACGTCCTCTAATTATTATCATTATATTTCATCGATAACTAGTTTTAATGATATTTGTCACCAATTTTGGTTTCCGACTCCCTATGAATTCCACTTTTAGTTCTCGTTAAAAATCACTGGTCTAAAGCAGTTTTGAATTTATTAAAAAACAAAAAGTAAAAAAAAAGTACACGATTGAACACCTATAGTATGGTTTAAAAATTATTTGAACATTTAGTTGAAATATCCTCAATCGGTGTAAATAGGTCACCTGTGTTTTATTTTGCGGGAATTAATTTTGATCTGTATTACCGATATGTTATAAGCAGTCGATAACATCGTAGCTCGCATTGCTTAATAAACTCGGCGGTATTTTATTTCGAACAACATAATCTTGGGTTTTCCGTCTTAATAGTTTCCGTTTGTTTAATTTTAATATCAATAATTCAACAAGTTTCAGAAAAATAACATCCGCTATTAATACCTTACCACCCCCGTTCGATAATACAAGACGCCAGAAACATTACCATTACCACTCTTAATCGTTATCCGACATTTTGGTTTTTCAGATAATGTATTTATTATTTACAATATTTCCATAATGATTGATTAATATGTCCTATCGAATTAAATTTTCCCAACACATTAATCCCATCGTACAATGTCTTGTTATATGTATTATTATTTTAATACTAGGATATTTCAATATAAAAATACATACAATTTTTACGATCCTACTCGATTTCGTTAACTGTAAATTTATTAAATTCATTAAAAAGTTTGATCGCTATTCTACCGTTAAATATTTTGTTATTGCTATTGCATCCTCGTAAAATGTGCCCTCTATTATTTGTTAATTTTTTCAGTTATGCCATTGACGAGTGCGGAGAAAGTCTCTTTTTAACTACATTAATTTCTGATATTCCATTCGTATTGATTAGAATGCCGGATAATCGGAAAGGCTATTGTAGTGATATCTCAACAAAAATAAAATATTGTAAAAATACAGCCGAGTTTGTCAGCTTTAAATTCTACTCGTACAAAAATACTATAATACAATTAGCCATTTTATCGGTAAAAATAATTTGTGATATGAAAAATTAAGTGCTAAGTTTTTTTATATGTTTATCATCAGTAGTGTTTGTATTTCCATTTTAATTATATATTTCTTAGATCCCTATTACTTTTTATACATTATAAAAATATAATAACTAAATAGGTGTATTTAGTTAATACATTGATACTTAAAAAGATTTATTTAAATATTATTTTGTTCCATTAATCTTGGTCGATGTTAACCACACCGCATAAACATAATGATTGAATTAACACCGCCAAGAATATTGAAACAAAATAATATCTAAATAAATTTTTTTCAATGTATTAACTAAATATATTTAGTTATTAATTTTTATAATGCGTAAAAAGCAATAGGGATCTAAGAAATATATAATTAAAGTGGAAATACAAACTGATAATGAATATTAAATGCGTAAAAAATTTAGCACTTAATTTGTCATATCATAAATTATTTTTGCTGATAACATGGCTAATTTTATAGTATTTTTGTACAAGTAGAATTTCTGACAGACTTGGCTGTATTTTTACAATATTTTGTTTTTGTTGAGATGTCACTACGGTAGTCTCTTGATTATCCGATTTCTCCGGTTCAACCGATGCAAAAAAGTCGGTTATTTTCTTTCTATCCGATTTAATCGTTATTTTCGTACGTAACTACGGAAAAACGATTGTGAACGATTAGAAAATGCTTATCTTTACATGGAGCCACTGATTACATGAATATGGAAACGCGATGACACCGGTGTACGTGAGAAATAGAACTGTCATTTTCTCCAATTATACGTATTAATCGCTATATTCGAGCAGGAAACGTGTATGTTGTTTTTTGTTGGGTCGATGCGTGGGCGAAATTGATACGTGATGTGAAACATTTTTCTGTTCCTATCACTGACGAACTGGCTATGCGGGCAAACTGGCATTTTCCCGGTGCGTCCAAATTAATTTTTTGCGCCCTAGTTTTCTCAAAATTTTATCACCGCCTCCGCCCCTTTGCTCTAAAGCGTCCTTTTACCTCTGAATTTTCCCGGTGCGCCCTAAAAAGCCAGTCTGTTGTATTTTTGCTAGTCCATCGATTAAAAAGTTGCGTGTTCTTAATTTCGTTTTTGTTCTTTTGCCGTGTTTGAAAAATGGATGCCAAATCGAAAAGTAAATCTGATACCAAAAAAAAGCGACAAAATCAAAACGTAAACGAGTCGTCGTTTCTATTGATAAAAAACTCGAAGCCATTAAAAGACTCGATCGAGGAGAAACACTGTCGTGTAGTTTTCTAGCAACACGGTCGGAGATTGACGCCAAGATCGTAAAAAAAATTGAAAGATTCGTCGCTACTAAAAGTACAGTAATCGGCATTGACAGAAAAACCATGAAATTCTATGCTTTTCGAAAAACGAATGAAGCTGTTTATTTCTAGATTTACTCCCAAAGAAGCCGAGGACTCCCTACATCAGAACCTATCATGAAAGAGAAAGGTCGAATCTTTTCCAAGAATTTTTCAGCTAGTGAGGGTTGGATTTATAGAATTCGACAGTTGAAGAAATATCAGCGTCATTGTTTTGCGATGAATTAGGAGATTTAATTTACGACGGTAGCTATACGCCGGACCAGATTTTTAATGCTGACGAAACGGGACCACAAGATGCTACCTGATAAAACGTTGTCGTCGAAAGCCGAAAAGGAAACTCCTGGAGCGAAAATATCTAAAGAACGTGTAATGACGTGCGCTAACGCATCCGGCTCTTTTCGCTTACCTCTAATGATAATTGGTAAATCTGCCTGACCTCGAGCGTTACAGCATACGGATTTCAACTCATTACCGGTACTCTACAAAAATCAAAAGTCTACATGGAGGTGGATGTTCAACTGTATGAGACTTTAGTATTTCCAACAATTTGTAGCACTCGACAAGAAATTTTTGAAAGAGAGTTTCCTCAAAAAACCTGTTTTATTAATCGATAATGCGCCGTCACATCCTTCAATTTACTCGTTAGAAAGCCAAGGAATTACCGTTGTGTTTTTACCGCCAAACACGACGAGTATTATTCAGTCAATGAACCGGGGAATTATTGTTTCGTTCAAAAGACATTATCGAAAACAAACCTTTTTCAAGAAATTTTATTGAATTCCGACGAAAATGACGTTAATTTGAGAAATTGCTTGAAAAAAATCAATATGAAAAACGTCGTTTTCTGGGCAGCTGATGCACGGAATGCAGTTACTGTATCTTGCCTTCGAAAAGCGTGGGGTTCTCTTCTGGATATCAGTTACGAAGATATCGAAAAAGACCATCCAAAATTGGAGAAATTTTTCAAAAAAAATTCCCGGTTTTAGTGACGTTAGTTTTGATGACATTGAGAAATGGGTCATCGAAGACACGAGCCTGAATTAATGACGAGTGACCAAGAAATCGTGGCATCCGTGTTATCTGAAGAAAACAGCTTATTGGAAGATCTTCAAGAAGAGAATGAGTTGAAAATTTCACCCGATCAAGCGCATTCGGCTTTACAAACATTGGTGTTGGACTTCATTGAAAGACAGCCAGACGTAACAGAGCATGAAATTTTAATTTTGCGGAAGTGGAGAGACGCTGCCGTTCTTCAACGATTTTCATCGAAAAAACAAACTGTTTTGACTGATTTTTTTGATTTTTTTTTTGAAGAATAAATAGGTAATTCAAAAAAATATGACTTCGATTTGACCGACTTTTTCTGGTATCCGAGTTTCCCTCGTCCCGATTAACTCGGTTAATCAGGAGACTACTGTATTTTTTGTATAACTTTAAGTTTAGTAAGGGCTTCGCTGCAAAATTACATTTTTGACATTAAATAATTAAAAACTGAACGTTATTGGTACATTTTGGGTTTTTGTGCACAGAATTTATCAGGTTCAATAATTTCTCTGTCATTTACGTGCTAGGTGTGTTATACAAACCAAATTTCAGTTTTTTGTGTCTTGTCGATTTTACAGGGAATTTTGATTTTTACGAAAATATGTCAAAATTACCCAATTTGAGCTCTTCTTTTATGAAATTTTTCACGTTTCGTAATTTTTCTGTTATTTACAGGTTACAAGTTTTAAACATACTAAATTACAACTTTCCGCTTTTTGTAGATTTTTCTGGGTATATTTTAATTTTTGTCGAAATATTTCAAAATTTGGGGTTTTGGTCCCATTTAAGGCGCTCTGTACTCATAAATTTTCAATTTTCCCATTATTTACATACTAAGAGCGAGCGGTTCATACCGAATTTGAACGTTTTATGTTTATTAGGGTCAACGCTGCAAAATAAAATTTTTGAGAGTATACTTAAAAATTAAAACTTACGGGCTCATTTAGGTTTTTGTGTACAGAATTTATCGGGTTTCATAATTTTTCTGTAATTTACATGTTAGGTGTGTTGTGCACGCCAAATTTCAGCTTTCTACGTCTTGTTGATGATTTTGATGGGAATTTTAATTTTTACGAAAATATGTCAAAATTACCCAGTTTGAGCTCTTCTTTTATGAAATTTTTCAAAATTTTGAAAATCATGTTGAAAAAGTTACAGGGCCTTAAAAAGTACATTTTTGAGCGTTTCGGTGATTTCTGTATATACACACAGCTGTGCCAGCAGTCAGTTTTACTAACTTGGCTGCATGCACTACTATCGTGCATGTAGATATTGTAAGAATTTTTTACAAGCAAGATATTACTAAATAGAAAGGCCTCAAATTCATCCGACCTTTTGTTTTTTTTTTTCGTTTTTATCGGTAATTGTCTTATAAATTACCGATCTGATATTTTAAAACTTCCCGCTAACAGATATTGATTATTTTTATGTTCATTCATTAATTTAGATTCTATTTCCTCGTTTCGAGAGATAGGTAAACATAGCCAAGTAATGTTAGATGTATTTCAATATTTCGATTAGGCAACTTTCGACTTTAATTATATTCAAATGCTTTCTGTATATTGCTGCCGTTTTATCTTTGATTATGGAACTGTATGAAGGGGAGAGCGTTGATATTGCGATTATTCTTGAGCAGAATTAATACTTATTAGAGTCAGCATTAAATTCAATAACACGACAAGATTCTTTGGGTTGCGGTATCAGCGGTTTCGTTGCCTTTAATGCCAACATGTGCAGAACACGGCGCCACGTGTGCACAGTCATTCCAAGTTCATCTGAACTAAACCGACAGTCATTTACAAAGTATATGGCGGGGTGAGATTTATCGTTGAGGACGAAGTTTCATAGTGTTGATAAGCAGCTCCGAGAGTCTGATATGATCAAAACATTGTTCTTATCAGCGTGAATTAATGCATTTTAAAAATCTAATAATCGATATGCATTAGTTTCTTGCATATGGTTTTGCGGCGTTGTCACGGCATCTATTTTCATTTTTGAAAAATTTCTATATACAACGTAACATTATCTAATTGGAACCGCGCGCGTTTTTGGTTCCATTTTGAATAATCGTTAAATTGACGGATACGTACAAAGGAAGTGCGCATAATCAGTCATAAAATCAGTCCATAGTAATCGTTTAAAGTAGTGATGGGCGATTATGAATGATTTTGATAATCGAGTGATGTAATAATCGGTGAATTAATAATCGATTATAAAATTAGTAGTTGAATGATATTAATAATCGAATGATGACTACTAATCATTCGATGATGTGTATTCATTGGTTTTATTAGTAATAGATTAGTAGTCGATTATTAGTAGTGCAGCATTCACGATAGGCATTAGTAACAACTAACAAGAAAGTAGATTATTAGTAACACATCATTCATGATACACATTAGTAACAACTAACAAGAAAGTAGATTATTAGTAACACATCATTCATGATAGGCATTAGTAGCAAGAAAGATTATTAGTAGTACACGTCTCTTGGAGTAATTATTAGTAGCGGTTATTTTAAGTTTGTTAAAAATTTAAGTGTAAAGTATAAAATATACTATTTTTTATTTATCTTTTATGGTTATTGTAATTGCATTTATTGTAGACTTATTTCCTTGCTTAATTAAAAAACTTAGGGCTATATTACATGAGGTAAACATGGCTAATCATATTTTTTTGAAGATTACAGACATTACAGTAATTATGATGAAATAAATGTTAAGTAACTCGCTTTTACTTTGTTCATCTATGAAAAAATTGTTAAAAAAATAGTGTGTGCCATTTTTATTTCAGATCATTTAAAAAATGCTGCTTTTTATACATTACGCATGAAATTGCCTTTTAAATTTTTAGATTATGTACAGTATTGTTATAATCGTTTATTTTATTTGTAAAAAAAAAAAATAACAATTTTGTACAATCTATAATTGTAAATGGTAACATATTAGGTTTAAATTTAAAAGTGATACGTTTTTATTGAGTGCATAGCTTTAATTACAAGGAAAAAAGTTCCTTGATTACTGCTTATAATAAGCTTAAAGACAAATTAATATTATAAATAAAACAATTTTGTTTTTTTAAAAAAATTTCTATAGTAAATCCTTTTGTATTTAAAATATATCAAAATAAAGATTGCTATATATCAATGTTTTTGACAAATAAACTACTATAAAGAACTAATTCAATATTGGTGTAAATTCAGAATATATACTATTTTTTTATTTTTATATATATTTTATACTTTGATTGAAATGGCAAAAAAGTATTCTATAGAATGCCTGAAATTTATACATTTGCTAGTAACAACCACCACCCACCACACGCATATGTATATATATGTGTGCATATATCTGTATTTTCTATTTAGATATATAATGCCAAGGCCATCATTTAAAAAATCTATAGTATGGGATTATTTCACTGCTGATGCGGATAAAAAAAGTGTAATGTGTAGCATATGTAAAAAAAAATTTAAGTTTTGCGGCAATACTACAAACTTAAAAGAACACTTGAAAAGAATACATCCTCTTCTTATTCAAGAACAAACGGGAAACCCAGATGATCCTAAAGAAGAAACGCCTAATAAAAGCAGTATTCAAGATACAAATGTGGAATTTGCTTTACCTTCCCCTCCAAAAAGAAAAAAACAGCTTCGATTAAGTGGAAGTTTTGAAAATAATCAACTGACAGAAAGCAAAATCGAAGAAATAGATAGATCACTAATTAAAATGATTGTTCATGATTACCAACCACTTTCAATAGTTGATGACCAAGGCTTCAAAAACTATTCAAAAAAGTTAAATTCCCAGTACACTCTACCATCCAGAAAAACTGTAACATATAAATTAATTACTGAAATATACAATGAAATCCATGAAAATATTATAAAACAGTTTGAACTAATTGAGTACACATCAATAACTACTGATTACTGGTTCAATGATCAAAAATTATACATTAGTGTAACTGCACATTACATTTTTGATAATCAACTTAAATCCAGTTTTAGCAACTAAAGAAATGACAGATTCACACACAAGTGAAAATACAGGAATAATATTAAAACAAATTCTAAGTGAATATAACTTGCTTCATAAGGTTGTTACAGTAGTTACAGACAATGCACCTAATATAAAAAAAGCAGTTACACATTAATTAAATATTCACCATCGTCCATGTGTAGCTCATACACTTAATCTATCTGTAAATGAAGCAATAGATAAGTTCACAGAACTCTGTACTGTGCTAGTTAAGTGGCGCAGTATTGTTTCTTATTTTAAACACAGTGTTTTAGCTGCTAATGAACTATGTGAAAAACAGACTGAAATGAATGTTCCTGTATTAAAATTGAAACTAGATGTTAAAACTAGATGGAATTCAACATATGTATATCATGTTGGAACGGTTATTAGCTGTAAAATAATCCTTATCAGTGGCATTAACTGAATTAACATCTAATATACCTGAAAACTTGAATGGGTCTGAATGGGCAGTTATTGCCGATTCTGTGCCAATTTTGAAACCAATTATTAGAATTACTGAGGAACTGTCTGCAGAAAAATATGTAACAATGCCTAAAATTGTTCCCTTAATAAGGGGGGTGCAACATAGATTAGTATCAATTCAAGCAAACACAACCATAGGAGCCATGCTTAGAGTAAAATTAATTGATTCATTTTCAAGAAGATTAGGGTCTTTGGAATCTACAAAATTTGTAGCAAAAGCTACATTTTTAGATCCAAGATTTAAGAAGTCTGGATTTGGGGTAGAAGAAAATGCACAAAATGCTGAGCATTGGGTAACAGAGGAACTTACTGCTCTTATAAATAAAAATAAAGAAATTAGTAGTTTACAATCAAATAATAGCAGTAATCAAAGAAATATATCACGAAATATTGATGAAGATGATCCTTGGTCTCTTTTTGATAATAAAATATCACAAGAAACTTCAATTTCAGATTCATCTACTTCATCTGCCTTGGTAATGGTAAAACAATACACTGAAACAAAGTTATTACCAAGACAAGAAGACCCACTGAAATACTGGCAAGATCATATGAAAATATTTCCTGAACTTTTTACTCTTTCAAAAAAATACTTAATGATTCCAGCAACATCCGTGCCATCTGAAAAGTTATTTTCTAAGGCTGGTTACATTTTAAATGATAGACGAAATAGACTAAATGCAAATAAACTCAATGAAATCATATTTTTAAATTCCAATATGCCAGTATAATAGTGACAAGTGATATTTGTTTTTTTTTAAATTGTGTTTTTTAACATTCATTTTTGTGAAATTAATAAAAGTGATGTGCTGAAGTGTTATATTGTAAGCTGTAAAATTAAAACTATAATGTAAAATTATTTTTGAAATTAACTTTTAACTTGTGTTACCGTTTTTTCATAAAAATTGGTTGATTCACATCTTTATATTTTAAGTATATTTAAGTCAGTGTATTCTTATTAAAATAAATTTGCGTGATGTTCTGATAAATCGGATTCCATTGATAGAACAGAAAATCTATGTTAGCAACATTATTGATTAGTAGTACTAATTTTATCATGATTAGTAATACCGTAGTATAAATAATCGCCACTCTCAGTCAACTTACTTCATTGTGGTAGAATACCGGTAAGTTTTTGATTTTTTATATAAATGTATTTTTCATCTACTTATATTTTAAATTTATTTAAATTCGATATATATTTTATTGTAATAAATTCTTTCTGTTATTCTTTAATAAATGAAATTCCATTAGTAGTATAGAGAATTCCTATGTTAGTAGCACTGCCGATTAGTACTACTAATTTCATCATCGAATGATTAGTAATACTAATATTGTAGTATAGACTACAGATAATCGTCATTGTTAACCAACTTAATTTATTACTGCACAATGTTGCGGAGCTTTGATTACTTAGATAAATGCACTTTCTTTTTATTAAGCATAATTTAAATTACTTTTAAGAGATTTTTTCTTTTATAATTTATAGTATAAATCTAAGCGGCGTTTCAAGAATTTTCATTACTAATTAGTAGTTACTAATGCAAATAATCGAATATATCGAGATATGTTTATAATCGAATGATTTCATTAGTATCATTCATAATCGCCCATCACTAGTTTAAAGCGACTGTCGTACGTTCAAATCTTTACAATTTTACTTGCTGGTGTCGCTGTAACAGAATTTTCTATTTCCCATTGGGTTTAAAAATAATAAATGTTAAAAATTAAAGAAATTAAGATTTCATTTCCACGATTATTCATATAAAATTTAAGACCAAGTCGTTGTGAATATGTTTATAGTTTCATAGATTAGAATAATATTCATTTTTGCGGGGTTTTTAATGCAATTACTTCGAATTAACTTTTATTAAATAACATATACGAAAACAGAAGAAAATAAAATGAAACTCTCGATTTTTTGAACTTTCCAATAATTCCTGTAATGTGTTTTTATTCTTTTTTTGTGATATACATACCTATACATATTTATATATATATATTATATATATATATATATATATATATATACATTCACACAAGTTACATCTAAATTTTTTGAATAATCAAAATTACATTGCATTCCTTTTAAAGAAACGTAAAACAAAAGTTAAATAAAAGTGTAATGAGAATAAATGAAAATTATTAGCAACATTGCCAATGAAAAATGTAAATGGAAGTCTGAGATAAGCAACAGGTACAGTATAGCTTGGAGCGAGTTTTTTTTTTTTTTAAAGTTGATATAGGGACGAATTCAGGTTCTACTTTTTAACCTACATTCTGAGCATGGGTAAATCGTTTCCGTCTGTTTGTGAACGATTTTATGTCGCGAGCGAATTTTTATGAACTTTTACCGAACCGGAAACTGTTAGGGAGTTTCGAATAGCCGCCTCGTTAACGAATCGAAAAAAATTGCAGTAATTATAGTTGATGAAATTACCGCGAATTGTATTTGTCGAAGGAATTAGTTAGCTCTGCTGTCGCAAAAAAACTCGTTGAAAAATAATTTTCTGATTATTTTTGTTCAATTCTAAGATTACTCGTATTAGACAAGCAGACAAAAAGCGGAAATTCCTTAGGAGAATTTTCAACTATTCAGACTTTGACAGGAATTGTAAAATAGGAAGAAAAAATTTATCTTCGCTCATTATCTAATTCTACTCACATTGTTTAACGCCTGAGTTATGGCGCGGCAACTATTAAATAAGTAACATTTTTACTTTGGTCATCTTTAGAATAAATTCCGTTTAAATGTCAGCTAGAAAGAGGGGTCCCCAAAGGGTAATTGCGAAATCGGAAAAAATTAATTAAAAGAAAAAGAGAAAATTAAAAGATAGGACACGCGGCTAAAAAAATAGTTCAGAAAAAAAGGACAAACGTCGTGAGAATGTGAAATATATACAAAGATAAAATAAGCTCGTACCGAAGATCCTTTTAAACTATTATACGAAGGAGGAGAAGTTGGGGAAACATATTTAGTGCAACATCGCAACCGAGAATAATCACCTCTTTTTATTTCTTATTTAAAAACATATAGTACCATTTCTAAAGTATATAAGAACAAAAAATTTCGTACCACTGCGTTTTAATTACATATGTAAAGTGTCGTTATAATTTAATTGTTTTCAATGAATTGTGGCATTCAGCGATATGCTTGAAGGAATACATTTCCAAAATTCAGCTTTCTTAGAGTTGTTGAAAACAAAATCGCCAGTTTAGGAGTTCGAGGGACTAGGGAGGTTCACGTACAGTTACCGTAGTTGGTCAGGCGGTGGTATTTTGTTCGGGCAAGATATCATGCTGTCGCACATTGGAACTCCTAAAAATATCCTTACGTTAGGTTTTAATGTTCAGAAATAAAAAAAATTAAATAAATAAAAATTATAATAATTTAGTATGTTTTAGTTTTTTATTCAATTTGGAAAATATCAGAAAAACAGACAAAACATATGCCATATCGGAAATAAAACGGCGAAATCGCCCTTTTTTGTATTCATTAATTATACGAAATTATGGTTAAGCAATAAATTCTAAAAATGTGGTTATATGTGTGAAAGTTGGATGATACCGGCTCTACTTAACACTAAAGAAATTTTCAATGTCATCTCGTCCGAAGTGTATGCTGTTAAATTTTCCACGAACTTTCATTCCACCTTCATTTCTCTATCTAATACAAAGTCACATGGTCGTCAATATTTTGGTAACAATGTCTAGACCCTAGAATTCTAGCTAGACTTATAAAGAAAACCTCAAATTGATTGCAGAACAATCAAAAAAAAAAAAAACAAAAATAATTACTCGAAATTATGGTTTACACATAAATTAATGTTTATTAGATTTTTACTGAACGGAGTTTTGTTTTTTATTATATTAAAATTTCAGATTTTACTAAAAAAAAAAAAAGAAGGAACACAAGGTACAGATCACACGGGTACAATAATTCCAAAAAAGAAACTGTAATGTTTGAAACCTTTGCAAATGAGAAATTAAATGTATTATCAGAAAAAAAGAGGGAAAAAAAGTAGAACAATTAATGTTTTGCCCGGACTAGAGATTTCAAGCCGAACAAGCCCTTTTTACTACGCGAAAATAAAACAAAAAAAAAAGAGCTATTAAACTTACGAGCTGGCTTTAATAGCCGACAGCAGATTGACCGCTACTTTGGCCATACGACGAGAAAAAGGCCTCGTTTCCAGTGGGCACCACATTTATTTATACTTAATAATTTGCGTAGTTGGGCAGTTGTCTAATCGTTTTTTGTGCAACATTTCTCATCAAAACGCTCGGCTGATTACCATCATTTACTACCACTAATATTAAAAGTTTATATATTATACCATCGCAAGTCTGAACGCACACGCTGAGGTATAATTCGCATTCACTTCTATCACTAACCCAAACACACGCAACTGCTCACTTCTTAGCGGTTTCGTTAGATTGTTCGAAATTTTCGCTAACGTAATGCGATACTGTTAAAATTCCACATTTTCAGTCTCGGTTATTGTTCCTTAGAAAACTAGTTTTTCTTTAATTTCATTACAAAAATAACAATAGCACCTGAATTAAGTCTAAAAGTATATACGAGGTGAAAGTTATTCGAATTCTTCTTTTTCTTTTCTCTATTAATTCCTTTTCTTTTTTTTAAAAGTTTAAATCAAACATCTTCTTTCGGTGCCATGACCGTTCTCGATCTTAGGCTCATCTGATGGAAAGCTTGATTAATTCTTTATAGGCAACCCTATCCTTTGCTGTGTGGAACAGTTCTTCAACACTGCAATCTGTCCCCATGTTTGTAGGTCTTGAACCAAGATAATCTTGCTCGTCCAACTCTTCTTTTTCCTTCCACCTTTCCCAGCAATATATTCTGTAGTAATGTGTACTTCGGCCCACGCATCACATGACCGAAGCATTCTATTCTTTTTTATTTGACAGTGTCGATCCGCTCCTTTTCTTTTCTCGTCGTCTGTAGTACCTCAGCGTTTGTCTTCTTTTTGGTCCACAGGATCCCGAGTAAGCGTCTATAATATCGAAACTCGAAGGCTTCTCTAATCTATGAAATGTTCTGGACGTGAATGTCCACGTTTCGACACCATATAGTAATACCGACCAGACATAGCATTTCAGAGTTCTGAATCTTAAATCGAGGTCCAATTTTTCTAGTAATCATTCACTTCATCTGTCTGTTCAACTTGTAGTTTTCCTGCTGATCCGTGGTTCTTTTTGTTTCCTTCACTTCGTCGTTCTATCATTATTCGCCTGCATTCTTAAGCCATATTCTACTGCCTTCCTCCCGTTTTAATTTTTCATTGGTTTCTTCTCCGTATTGTCCTATCCGAGCGAAGTGCGCGTTTTCCATGCTAATCGTGTGTTTATTACATACCCATTTTTTTCTATTGAGCGTTCTACTTTGTATTCTATCTACGACTTTTAGTCCTCCTATTTTGTATTGTGCATTCTATTTCCTCTGTCTCTTCCTTCATCACACATTTTTCCCACACTATTTGTTCGTTCCTACTAACAATATACGATCGCATCAAGATATTTCTTTCCTTTCTAATTATGTATATCTGTGTAAAAGTCTCTGATTGACGATCTCAAAAAAAAAAAAAAAAAAAAAAAAAAAAAAAAAACCTGCAAAACTGTCGATACTTCGAACATTAGAGTAGAAAGTGGTGTGACTTTTTCGAAAATTAGGCAGCAAGACATCGAGGAAATTTAAAAAAAGAAGAAAAAATCACCACACTGCAGTAAAAAGAAGAATAAATACCGGTGTATTGACTGCATCTAAAAACATCTGAAGTTCTCATTTCTATCCCCTGAATAAAATATTTTATAATGTGGCTCCAAATAATGCCCTATATTACATCTTTAACAACCCTTTTCAATTTTCAATCTCCTCCGAAAGAACGACCATATTTTAGAACTACTCTAAGCGTTATCTAACCTATAATTCTGTACGTTAAATTAAAAAATACTAAAATGTTGTCTTTTTAGCGCAAGTGGTTAAGGTGCTTGGCTCCCAAATCAGAGGTCACGGGTTCGAGACTTGTCTCGTTCCCGGATGCAAGTCGGCTCCCGGGTTTATACCTCATCTGAAATTGAATATTGGTTATACCAGAGAAATCTGGGAAAGAGAAACTGGCCTAGTATTCTCATCAGATCCATTAGGCTTTTAGTAGTACATTGTGAACTTTAACTTCACAATCCTCGAAGCCCTGTCAAGTATAATAGGACTTACTTTACTTTATGTTTTACTCGCGTTACCAAAGATCTCTTTTAATGTATTTCGGTGACAGCGGTAACGGGTGAATAGAATGAAATTAGGTATTTCTTCGAAATCCGACTTTTTTACATAATTTAGTAGTTTCGAATTATACACCGTACTGTTGCGGCATCTTTGGTTTCTCGAATTTACAGTCGCATTAATTAAATCATGACCCAAACAAGATTTCGTACGCTTGAACTGTCTAAATAAAACGATCTGCATCTAACCATTTACTTCCATTCCTTTCTACAGCGGTTCGTTTAAAAATTGATCGCCACAATTTTTGCAATTATGTCACGGTGACAAACAACAACAGTGGGGTTCTGTAGGTTAAGTCCAACAACTATACTGAGGTGTTCGAAGAAAGAGAGAAGACGTTAAAAATGCAATCCATTGAAGAGCTATATCATTCTGTTGTTCAACTGGTGATAAAAGAGTCGCCGATAAAATTTATTCACTATGCGTAACTCGCAAAAAAAGGAATTTTTCGCAACTCTAATGTTATTTACCGCAGACGCTAATAGTAAAATCTTTCAACTATTGTCAATAATACTGTCTGATATAGTACTTATTTATTTACTTGGACGCTGTCGAACGGCAGTAAGAGCAGAAATCTTAAACGTAGTACTGTTAACATTGAAAATTTAATCGTTTATACTAACCTAATTTCTTAACGACCGCATACTGCGGTGAGGAAATCCCCCTCGCGCTATGGCTGCTATCCAAATTACCATTTTTTTTATCAGCTTCTTAAACTGTTTACGCCAGGAGCTCATTTTTTTCAATGATCGTTATAATAAGAGTTCTTTATTTCGAATTAAACTTTCATTTACAAAACTGCATAACTTTAAGAATCCGCTGAAACGTATTTAACATTCGTCGTGGGACTCTATCCAGACCTTAATGCAGATTCGGTAGCGTATTGTACACGATCCGGATTTAACTACTGTATGCCATTTTAAATCGGTACCTTTAGTTATTTCGATGCTTTTCATTAATAGTGACAAAGAACTCCGCCTCATACAAAAATTATTAGTCATTCAGACACAAGTAAAGTAATTTCACTCCTGATAATTTTGGTTTGCATTAAGTAAGAACAGAAATTAAAGAAAGCGCTACTAAAAATTTTATCATATATATATATATATATATATATATATATATATATATATATGTAATCTCATTCGCTCTTGTGTGTATCAGTGAAAAATTTGTCTGTACAAACTGCTCACCTGTTACTGTTCAATTTTTTTTTTGTTTTTACGTAGCCTTTTCGATTAATAAATTTTCACTATTGGCCGGTCTTTTTCGAACGCAGCGATTTCGCTCGGAACCCTTTATGTAGTTATCGATCGTTTCAGTTGGCGCTGCAAACGTACAGACAAATAAGTAAGCCCAGAAAAGTGATACTGCCCTGTAGAAAATGCGGGAATTCATTCTAGTTGAAAATTTGCGTTTTCTGCCTAAAAACGCGTTATTCAAAGAGTGTCGTTTTTCAATTCGTTAAAAATGATCGATTTTTTAAAAGAAGCGCTGTATTTTTACCTATGGATTGCGGTGTTATATAAGCACTGTGTGCGAGACCGAATGTGGAGCTACCTTAATAGGTGTTAGTTCAGGTGCAATTTCGCTTGTTACAAGCACATACGTAACTACAGATTGGCGAAGTAGCACGAAATATGTACACGTTGAGTTTAAAAGGGGTGTGATTGTTGCCAACAAACTTGTTAGCTCTCTCTTGTCGCTTCAGAGAAGTAACTTTGAATATATTATTGCCATCCAATTATTTATGAAATTAAGGAAAAGTATTTTAATATTTCCGAACTTGGAGAGGTCATTAAATTCTGTTGGGTTCCGGGTCACTGTGGGGTACCACTTGGCGACCGTGTTGATTTAATCGAAAAAGAAGGTGTTAGATCAGGTATTAAGTTTCCATTTATCCCATCCTTCGATCTTCTAGATAAAGCCAAAAGAGATAATCATGCGGATTGGGTAAGTCTTATTTGTAGAGAGCAAGGACCTGGTAAATATTTTCATATGGTCCAACCATCTTTGCCGTCCACACCTTGGTTTTACCGCATTAGTGTCCCAGTTAGTTTGACCCGTAGGTTTGTGACCGTTGTATGTAGGCTTCGCTCCGGTCATTGCCGATTGGGTTTAAATTTTTCAAACACCGGGCACTGCACCGGTTGTAATATCTATTGTCGACAAAATTTTAGAGAAGACATTAACCACTTGTTATTTAATTGCGCGCAGTTCGATAACACGAGACTTGCGTTTTCTAAAGACCTCATGTCCTGTGGTGTTTATCCTCCATTGTGTATTTTTCATCTTCTCTGTTCCAGTGATAAAATTTTATTTGTCCTTTTTAGGTTTATTGAAAAAAACAGGATTGTTGTTTGATTTCTTTTTTTTTTTTCTCCATTATTTTACTTATTTTTTTCTTACATTGTAGTCTTTGTCCAGTGTGGCTGTGACTACCTCCTTTTTCTCATAATGCATTGTGAGCATTGCCAGGCAACTGTGGTCATAATGTGAGATAGAAATATTTATCTATTTATCTTTTTTTTCTTTTGCTCCTTTTTCCGGAATGAAAAAATCTTGTTTGTGTTTATTTTGTTTCATTGAGCATTGTGGGCACTGCCAGCAGTTGCGGCCATAATGTAGAATGAAATTTCTCTTCCTGAATTTTCTACTATTAGTATTTTTTAATATCTAGTCGTGTCGTAGTTTGCTGGCCAAATGAACTGTTCTGTTCGGGCCAAAAAAAAAAAAAAAAAAAAAAAAAACTTGTGTACTGCAATTTCATGAAGGGCGCAAGTATATACTTTGACCGGAAAGTATGCTAAAGTAGCGTTAACATTTAGAATGAAAACAGCAGTTTAAATAGCATCTTACAGCTGCACAAAACATACGATTAGATTAGACCAAAGCGAAAGTCAGGCTCTAGGCTTGCTGAACAGTGCACTGCATAAAGACAGAAAATGTTTTAAACGATTTTGGATATTTCTTATGAGAGTTGTACACTTAAAAAAGTTTTTGTGATATAACCGTAGCCGGAAAGTTCTTTCATTCTTGACTTTTTTTTGTTTTTTGTTTTGGTTCAGCGCAGAACGGTAAGCGGATCTGATTCGACCTAATTCTCTACGGTGTTATCCATTAACTTTTCACAGATAAAATTCATTTAGGCCAGCTACATTCATCGATACCCGAAGATTAGAAGGCATCTTTTGAAATAATTTGCAGCGAGTGCTCAGTAGAGAGATCGCGGTCTGTAGCTGCATACTTCCGAAAAATCTTCTCCCGGCTTTAAAATCGCCATGACCAAGGAGGTTTTAAACATTTTTGAAAATTGTTTATTTTTTCTTAATTTTATTGAAAATGTTTAGTAGCCTGGTTTTTAACTTTCGATTCAAAGTGTTTTACGAATTCTGGGTACACGTCATCTTTCCTTGATTTTATCATAGTTCTAATCCCGGTGGGGTTAGTTCGCCGATAGTGGTTTTACCCTTTCGGCGCGTTCTTAGACAGTTTTCTTCGTATCTTTCTTGATCTGTGTACCAAAAAAAGTTGTCGTTAACGGTTCAATTTCTTTTAAATCTCGTATTTGTTAGATTCATTTTGCATTTTTTTTTTTTTTTTTTTTTCGGAAGGATTGGAATTAGAGGCGCCAAGATGATTATGAGGAGAACGGTTTTAAAGAAACGAAACGTGGACTTCTTCATTGATTGATTCTTTTTTGCTCGGTTAATTTATAACTCGAGTTTCCGGAAAAATACACATAAATGGTTAAATGATCAAAGAGAAAACGGTATCAAATATTAAAAACGCAGAAGTAAAAATTAGCCGGAAACAGTGGAAAATTGAAAAGAAGAAAAAAAAACATACTGGTTCACAGTATTGGAATTTTACTAGCGGCATATTTTTTTTTTTTCAGGTTTATTTAATTCGGTCAGTCAATTAAATATGCGGATATTCGGAATTCGTCAAAATTTTAAAACATTTGCACAGACTTGTACTGTAGAAATTGTTTTTGTCTAAATAAACTCCGACTGTAAACCGATTATACTGAAAATACACTTTCTTTGTACACCATAGCTGTATCTAGACCCATATTTGGGGAGGGGTTAGGAAAATTATATATATTAATTACAACGTAATTCTTAGGCTACCCCCCATTCGAAAAAATGTCCCAATTTTATGTAACGCTAAATGTCCCAAAAAAATGTCCCAGAAAAATGTCCCAATTTTATGTAACGTTTGTTATATTTTGTAGGATTTTTGTTATTGTTATTTAAAAAATGTCACAATTTTATGTAATGAAATATGTAACGAAAAATGTAACGAAAAAATGTCTTAATTTTATATAACGGAAGGTAAATGTTAGAATAGGATTTTTATGGTTATGTTATTTTTTGTGTGCGTTGATGCCAGTAAGAATTACGTTGTAAATTTTGATCATTTTATACAAAGTATAGAAGAGAAAGACACAGGAATAAAAGCAGGAGGGGTCAAGGGGCACAGCCCCTTGCGAGGCCAAAGTGGCCGAGTTATATATATATATATGTATATTAATTACAACGTAATTCTTAGGCTACCCCCCATTCGAAAAAATGTCCCAAAAAAATGTCCTAATTTTATGTAACGCAAAATGTCCCAATTTTATATAACGCAAAATGTCCCAATTTTATATAACGAAAAATGTCCCAATTTTATGTAACGTTTGTTATATTTTATAGGATTTCTGTGATTATGTTATTATATTCATATGGACCGATTTAGAATTACGTTGTAAATTTTGATCATTTTATACAGAGTATAGAAGAGAAAGAGATAGAAATGTAAGCAAGCTTGCGAGGCCAAAATGGCCGAGTATATATATATATATATATGTATATGTATGTATGTATGTATGTATATATATGTGTGTGTATGCATGCGTGTGTATTACGATGAAATATATTTATTTATAAATAGTACACTGAAGTCTTGTAGTCAATAATTGTTTGTGCAATATTTGAACACTACAATAAAAACGAATAAAAAATAATCGTTTCCATAGAATTTATAAAAATTTCAATTTTCTTTTCTTTTATCAAAAATTGAAAAGAAATAAATTTATTTTGAATTTCGGTCCATTTAATTCAAGAAGTTATTATTTCGGGGAGGGGGTGTTGAACCCTGAAAACCCCCCTCAGATACGGCCCTGTTGTAAACCGTTCCACTTAAAAGCAATATTTTATTGGATCTCTAACATTGAAATAATCGTTCGTACGGCATAAGTTGAACCAGGTGCTCAGCGATAGGGAATATCAAGAGTTATTACAAAATATCTCTCGACGACTTTGGCTGGGAAAGAGTTTGTAGAAAATCGACAGGGGTACCACTTAAGCGAGCTTCTTTTTAACGATGACTCGTACCTGGGAAAGGTAGCGCGACGGTAGCGTAATAGTTAAGTTGCTTCGTAAGTTGTCCCGATCAGGACTATCCCAGTGGCACATATCTAATCTAAAACTGAATATTGGTTATGTCAGAGAAGTTGCATCTAAAGTAAAGACGATTGTCATTCTCTTTTCATTACTGACCCGTCTAAAAAGTGTACAATATGAAAAGATTAATTACGTGATATTCGTTTATATCAAAATCCATTTCAACCATACTAAACGTTTTGTTTGAGAAAAAAATCGTTCACTTCTCTGTAACATGAAAGTGTCGAGCGAGCCGAATGTTTCTGGAGTTTGCTAACGAGCGCCCGAGTATTTAGAGTAAAGGTCAGTCATTTGTTGGCTTTTCTCAGGTCAGTCATTTGTTGGCTTTTCTCAGGTCAGTCATTTGTTGGCTTTTCTCAGGTCAGTCATTTGTTGGCTTTTCTCAGGTCAGTCATTTGTTGGCTTTTCTCAGGTCAGTCGTTTGTTGGCTTTTCTCAGGTCAGTCGTTTGTTGGCTTTTCTCAGGTCAGTCATTTGTTGGCTTTTCTCGTACTTGGTTAATCTTAATTTCCGGTTTGTGGTAGTTCATAGTTGGATTTCGTCAAAGTCTGGACCGGAAGCAAATTCCGGATCATCATGTTCACATGGAATACACGCGCAGTCGGCAAATTTATTCGGTAACTTCTCCGACTGTTTCGATTTTGACTTCCGGGAAAAAATTAAACGTGAAGATACGATACATTGAAGTAATTATGTCGAACGATAAATGAAAACAAAGCAGTAAATCGTCGCAGACGCGATAATTATCATTTCATTATCAAATTATGTATTCCGTCAACGTTGGAGAGTTCAATTTCGTACTAGAAATCCGTTTGCGTTAGTCGAATACAAAATGTCATCCACGTTATTGCACTTTTTTGCTAATTTAACATTCGAATGTTATCACATTTATCAGCCCTGTGCAATTACTGCTCTTTTCTCGGACTGGAGTAATATGGGCACGTGTTAAATTATATTTAGTTATCAGAAAAATCGTCTGGGTGAAAGACAAATCACAGCGTGAAAGAAGAGGGCATCAGAGATTCGCTGAATACGATATATCGAGAGGACTCACTTTAGCGACTTACACGAATAATATCAATAAGTTTCTTGAACGCGTCTATCATATTGTTTCAGGTGAATTCTGGTATCGGCGAATGCGCGGGCTAATTAAGCAGCGTGATCTATTGAATGATTTACGTGTCGCCGGCAATGACGAAGGCGCTGTTCGACGGAAACATGTCGTACTTATTCGGCGATGATGCGCGATCAGGATGGGGTCCAAGATATTTTTTTACATTTTATACGGAGCTGGGGAATCGGGAATGGTCTTCGATGGTGGAATCGACGATTTTCATTTGCATATTTATACCATCGATCGTAGCGAATATTGCGATAGCAGCTGCCGTGCTTAAATATACCGAAATGAGAACTGTCGCAAACTGCTTCCTGCTGAATCTGACCGTGGCCGATCTACTATTTGCGTCCGGTATACCGGCCTTGATCTATTCCAGGTTGACTTCCGAGTGGAAGCTGGGCGTTCTTCTGTGTAAACTTCTTCCCTACTCGCAGGTAAATAGTTTGAAGAAATTGTTACAATTTCACTGGAACGGGTAAATTTTAGCCCGGATCTGTGCACTAATAAATAACAAAGTGAAGGAAACCGATCGAGATATTATATTATTTCGAAAAATGTGGCTTAGAAATTGATAGCATTGTCGCTACTGGTTTTATTACTGTTTACGGATAATTTAAGCAAGACTAGCGGTTGTTAAACGAACTTATTGCAAACAGGTAATTACAAAAACAGAAAATGCCTTAAAAAGAAGAAAACGAATGAATAGCACAGCTCTCTTTATACTTATTAAAACCCTTAAAAACGTGTAAGTGCTTCTAGTTATAAATATGTTAACCGGACTGATGTAATTAGGGTCCGGTCGAAAAGGGGCCTACGGTCGAAACCGAAGCCTATTCGAAAAAATTTAACTAAACATTTTTGATCAAGTCGTATTTTGATTTTTACCGGCAATAATCTGATTGCTAATTGACACATTAATCAGATTTAAAAAAAAAATTATAATAATAAAGGAAATAATTATAAAAGGCGGCGAATAGCCTGTGCTAATCCAGATAATATATGTACATCTAAGCAGAAAAATGGAAATCGATAAATCTAAAAAATACCGTGTTCTTGATAACTGAAAAAAAAAAAAAAAAGAAAAAATTATTAGCGCAACGTAAAGAGTGTAAAAACGAAACTCAATTTACACGATTTAAATATAATTCTCTTTTTCTATTATTCTTTGTACTGTTACCGAAACGATTTTGAAGAAAACAAAGATTTTTTAAAAACACACTTCTCTTAAATAGTAAAGAAAAAAGATCAAAACCGAAATTAACAGCCGGTAATGAAAAAATTCTTAATAATTAAATATTAAATAATTTTACGCGTAAGTTTTGAACATAAAATCATTATTTTCATTTCCTCCCTTCCATCGGGATAAACTTGTCCATTTAATTTACGTCACAATTTTTACCCATTCGGAAATAATTAAATTAAATTAATTTTACTATTCGTAAAAAACCAGTCTGTGAAATTATATTGCCGTCAGTTTTGTATTGCAATTTACGAAAAAGGAGTGACAGAGCGATAAAGATGAAATAAAATTCAAATTTTTAACTTAACGTAGTACTCGTATTGTCCTTTTTCTTAATTTATTCTTAATTTATCTGTGCGATCTACGTAAAAAATAAAAACCATCGTACAATTTAAAAAAAAAAAAAAAAAGGCAAAAATTAAAAATCGAAAATGTCCGGATGCAGTGGGAACAAAAAACTAAACTGAGAAAATACCGAAAATTAATGTTTTCTGATAAATGAACGCATATTTTTTTTTACGTAGAATTAAAGAAAAAATAATAATAATCGATATTTACTTGTAAAAGCAAATTAAATTAAAAACGATTAAAGATTAATCGACGATTTTCGTTAAAAATTACTACATCATTTTTAGAATGAAAAATATCGAAGATGTGTAAGTGTTCGAAAGGAAATATGAAAAGGCGATATCTGAAATGAATTATTTTTATAAATACGGTGAAAATTGAAATGCTAATAAGTTGGCATGTGTACTACTCCGGTGACGAAGATGGCATCAATAACTCTTTTCGATTCTGCGTACGGTTTGTCTCAAAATTCCTTGCCCGCCGAGAATACATCTACACCCACATGAGAGCTCCCACCGTCTATTAACGTTTTTTTAAAGCGTGTTTTTTATTTCATTATTGTTATTATTATTATTTATTATTATTATTATTGTTTGAAATTTATGTTCTTTCAACTTTTTATTTTTGGGCGCGTCAACTACGACGGACATTAACCCAGCACAAGTGAAATTTCTTGAAAGTGTCAATGTGTGACCGCAGGATATTCTACTCGAACGAAACATTACTACTTAATCAACCACGCCACGGTAGCTGGCTTTTTTCAACATTAAACACGATCAGTAACCAATTCCTATTATTCGCTAATAAATTAAATCAGATCTCTAGTGATTTAGTTCTTGATCTACTCATCTGTGTATCCGTGAAATTATTTAATTGGCTAAACGCTATCCAGTTTGTATTATTATATAGGGACTCCCACTGTTTTACAACACATTATTTAATCACATCTGTCACATAATCTTTACTTCAGTATGTATCGTTTTATGATTTTTGCGTACTATGCAGCTTCAATCATTGTTCGCAGTGTTACGCGTTGGTATTTTTGTACCCGTTGAGTATTGCTTTTCTAAAACTTCACGATTCGCAAAAACATATTTACATATCATCGCCAGTATTTAATCATATGGTAGTAGTTTATCAGGAAGTGAAAAAATGGCACTGTTATTAGTATATCATTTCATAAATAAACAATTGTGTTAGAAAAAATTATGTTAGCTTAACGCTTCGGACAGCTTACTCTGACCATCGATCTTCATTAATTTTTTCTAACACAGTTGTGTCCGTAATTTATTTATGATGAGTAATCCCACTGTGATAGCTTTAAACATTTGGTATATCAATTTTCAGTTCCTTTTTATCCGGTGTGTTTTTTCGCCAGTTGGATTGGGTATCTGTTTTATAATTGACATTATATTTTTTGTTTTTTTTTCAATTTTACTAAAGAACGTATGGGTGTTGACCTACTTTTATTGAATCCGATTTTCCATTTTCGGCACTATAGGGTTATTTTAAATAGCATTATAAAGTGCTGTAAATTATTTTTTTTTAAAACTCAATGAAAGATTCTTCGAAATACGGAAGTGAAGTACCTAATTTCATGACCGCTAGTGTTGCTCAGAGGCGTGCACTGAGATTATTACTGTATTTTGTTTATACAGCAAATCATTCCGTTGAAAGTAATTCTTTAGCGACCGCCTAAGGCGGTGATACTGAAATGTTCAAATGCAAGTCCGACTATATGATGTTATTTAAAATAACCTTATAGTGTCGGAAATGGCAAATGAGATTCAATGAAAGTAGGTCAACTCATACATTATTTACTAGAAGTGAAAAAAAAATAATGTCAATTATAAAACAGATACTCGATATATACGTTATCAGAGACTAACTGGAGAAAAAACACATTGAATAAAAAGGAACTGAAAAATGATATACTAAATGTTTAAAGCTATCACAATGGGATTACTCACCATAAATACTATACGGAAAATATTTTCGTATATATGGTCTAGGCTGTTGCACCAGAAATCTAACTTATATCCTAGGAAATCTCTTCCCTTCCAAGTGAGATTCAGTTTTTTTGAGCCACTCGATACTGATGTTGGATTGTAGAATTTTCTGAACCCGAAACGATGTGACACGGTGGTTGTTCAACTAGGGGAAGTATTTTTTAAGCATTGGGATTTCGAATAATTGCCGCGATCAACGAGATCACCTGTTTAAGGTTATTTCAATTACAGTACGGCGTTTAGTTGTACCTTTGCGCGGTGGCTGTTTTGACGTTGCAGCTGCCAACAGGAGCTTTCTCCGGGTTCATGTTTTTAAAAGCAGAGCTTACGTCGTTTGTACAAATGCGCCACAAAATCCTGCCCACACGCAACGCACGCACATAACACAGGTATAGAGACATACGCGCAAAAACCATTTTGATCCTTTCAGCATACATCGTAAAATTTCCAGTTTTAAATTTTGTCGAAACTTTCATCTTCGGCATGTTAGAATGGCCCCTTAAACAACCGGGTCAAAAATGAAAAGTGTCAAAATATATTCATCATTAACGTTCCCCGATCGTTCTCAGAAAACCATTAAATTCTTGCAGTTCTCACTAGCCCCTATCCAGAAAATTCATCGTTAACGTCAACTTGTAAGATTCCGACGTGACAATTATTTCTTAATATGAAGCAGGTGGTGGCCAATAGGGAAGACAAATAAAACGTGTTACCATCGATATGTATGAAAATCTGTTTGTTGCGAACACGCGAATTTGCGTTGTAACACAATTATACACGTTCTAGACGTTTATTAGGCAGTCAGATCACGTTTTGCTAATTTATATTCATCCAAAATGTATTCTGATTGTGTTGTTAAAGAGTTGCACATTTGAATTCGGTACGCTAGTTTTTTGTTTTGTTTTTTTTTTCCTTCAAATTTTTTATTGTGACGACAATTTAGTCTTTAACAATAACGGCGACAAAGTTAACTACACATGGAGAAAGTTGTGTTACACTTCCAATGAAGTGACTCCGACTTTATACATCAATTTCACTAAGGTTCAATACATTCAGCAATTAAAATCAGGCTGTTCTCGAATACTCGTAATTCTTTATCGAATATTCGCGATTCTTACTGGAATAATTATAATTTCTTTATGCGAAGGAAAATCGAAGCATTTGTCTTCGTTTAAATTCCAGTGGTTCTACAGTGCGGAAAAAAGAATAGTTTTAGACAGAAAAACTCAATATATAATACTATCTGTAGTATTTTGGAAAACGTTGTTATTCAATTTAAACTGGGGCAATTTACCGCCCGGTCGATGCCAAATCGGCCATTTTTAATCGCCCTGCTTGTTTCCGTCATAATAAACAGAAGAGGGAAAAAAAAATGTGTCTATACATAAATACATATACATATGTTGTACACATCTATATGTTTATGTATATTATATAGAGGGAGATGAAGCTTTGCCAGTAAACATTGATGGCGGCAGACTTCTGTTCGAATAATAAATGACCCCTTCTTCAAAGGAACAGAACCAGATGAAGTCTTCCGATTAATAACTTACAATAACGAGGACATTGCGGGAAGCAGACTACGCGGTCTGAAATTATATCGAAACACATTAACATGAATACCGCGTTTACCGAAGGGCCGAGCCTACTCATTCCTTTCCGCTACACATAGGCTATAGTTAATTTCGCGTGGTGGTAATATGCCGCTAGTTTATTATGGAGAACCGTTTTAAAAAAACTCAGCTTCTTTTATTACTTTTATTACGTTGTTAATTCATCGTCGATAATGCTCTTTGTTATCTTAAAACTGGTACGAAAGGAACAAGTTAACTACTTCCAAGATCTTATCACTTTTTATCTGTCCTAAACTAACAAACTGAAATTTCGCCTCTGTTTTTTTTTACTTTCCATTGCTATTTTGAACGTATTTCTAGTCTTTTTAGATATCGTCACGAATTGTACTTAAGTGGAGACGTTTTAAAAAAATTCGGTTCTCCGGGGCTTGTTTTTCCGTTCTACCAAACATTTTTCAAAAGTAATAGAAAAAAATGGCCCTTTTACCTTAACCGGGAATATTCTTTAGGTTGTAGTAATAAATTGTTGTAAGCCTCTGCATAAACAAATGTAAAACATTTTTTGTTCCGACTGCGATTCGGTAAAATTAAATAAAAAATAATTACTCCATTAAGCAACGATTTAGTATTTAATAATGCAGCAGCATCATACCAGCGGTTACGTACGACGCTCACAATCTTAGCCGTACTGTAAACAAGTGAACGCAGTGTGATTTTTTATACACGTGAATATGTCAACGCACACCTACCGTATAATGCATTATCCCATTTTATAATTAATTTCTCCCTGTGTATTTGCACTAAAAATTATTATTTATTTTTTTTTTTTTTTTGGTCTGGCGAAAAACCATTTGGCCAGTCACTAAGGATGGGCAGAATAATTTATATAATTCCGTAAATCGGCTGCGCAGGTAGTGAGTCTGGCCGAGTAGTGTAAAAAAAGAAAAACGGACAATATTTTTATTTTTCAAGTAATTGAAAATATTTAATATTTTTCCCCCCCTGTAGTTCACCTAGCCGCTACAGAGTTTCATTGTGGAGTATGGTAATAGGGTTTGATTTTTGAGCTTCTTGTTTTTGCACCGGTGCATACACCTGATATATATATATATATATATATATATATATATATATAACATACGCATAAGCAAATTTACAGAGAAAATCAATACTTTTCAGTTAGAAATCCGAAACATGTACGGAAAAATAAATCAACGGTATTATTTCAGTTTTAACAAAAAATTTTTAAAATCGTTAAATTTTTTTTAATCTATTTCGGTTTTTAAGTAATTGTTAACATTTTTTTAATCTATTTCGGTTTTTAAGTAATTGTTAAAATTTTTTAAATCTATTTCGGTTTTTAAGTAATTGTTAACATTTTTTTAATCTATTTCGGTTTTTAAGTAATTGTTAACATTTTTTAAATCTATTTCGGTTTTTAAGTAATTGTTAACATTTTTTTAATCTATTTCGGTTTTTAAGTAATCGTTAAAAATTTTTAAATATATTTCGGTTTTTAAGTCTGCTAACGGGGGGGGGGGGGGGGGGGAATAAACACGAACGGAAGAAAGACGATGGTATTAATGATTACGAATATATTAATACTATTTGAAAAATATATTAAAATATTTTCATTTTAAATTGTAAAAAATGTAAATTGATAACGTACGATAAAAAATTAAATCAACACATACACCCTGTCAAGAAAGTATCGGGAATTGTCAATTTAAATCTCCCGGGTAATAGCTAGGCAGATAATTTTTTTTTTCCAGGTTGGTACAACTGTTTTGTATTATGATGCCTATTTTTAGCGCGATCTGTCAACCAGTGTGTTTACAGCAGCTGTTAAAATCAGTCGACCTTGAAGTGTTTTGTCGAAGTTTTACAATGAGTGAAAATATTGAACAACGTACTTGTGTTAAATTCTGTGTTTCGAACGAAATTTCTTGTGCCGATACACTGAAAATGTTACAGAAGGCTTTTGGTGAATCTGCTTTATCAAAAACGCGGGTTTACGAGTGGTACAGAGCGTTCAAGGATGGTCGGGAGACGGTCGAAGACATGCCTCGCTCTGGACGGCCTTCAACGAGTGTGACCGATGATAACGTCGATAAAATCAAGGAAATCGTTGCTGAAAATTGTCATGTGAGCTTGAGAGAGATGGCTCATGGATTGGGCATGTCACACGAGAGCGTACGTACGATTGTGCACGAAAAATTGGGTATGCAACGCGTTGCGGCTCGGCTTGTTCCGAAAGACCTGAATTTCTTTCAAAAAAAGTACCGAGAACAGGTAGCTGCAGACATGCTGGATCGAGCCAATTTGGATCCTACCTTCTTGGAAAAGATAATTACTGGTGACGAGACATGGGTGTACGAGTACGACACGCTTACGAACCAGCAATCGTCCGAATGGCGGCCAATTGGCGCGCCAAAGCCGAAAAAACCTCGCCAAAGCCGATCGAAAGTGAAGATCATGTTGATTGTTTTCTTCGATATTCGAGGCGTGGTACACTATGAATATGTGCCAGCCGGACAGACAGTCACCAAAGAGTTTTACTTAAGTGTTTTGAGACGTTTGAGAGAGGCTATCCGTCGTAAACGTAACGATTTGTGGGTCGACAATTCTTGGATTCTCCATCACGATAATGCGCCGTCTCACAAAGCCATAATTGTGAATGAGTTTTTGGCCAAACACTCGGTAAATATCATCGAACAACCGCCGTATTCACCAGATTTAGCACCCTGCGACTTCTTCCTATTCTCAAAACTCAAATTTCCGCTACGGGGAATGCGCTTCGAATCGATTGATGACATCAAGACGAATGCGACGCGAGAGCTAAAGGCCATCCCGGAAACCGCCTATCAGAAGTGCTTTGCCGAGTGGAAAAAGCGTTGGCATATGTGCATCGCTTCGAATGGATGTTATTTTGAAGGTGACAAAATAAATTTGGATGAAAATTAAAAATTGTTCGTTTTATTTAACAATTCCCGATACTTTCTTGACAGGGTGTATGTTTCTCCGTTTTAGGTTTTATTACGGTTTACCATTTTATAGTGTTCTAATGTAATCAGATATTCCGATGTTATCTATTTAACAATGTGGAACAAGTTTCGTTCGCAATAAGCGGAAAATTAATATTGAAACTAACGGCTTAATCGCTTCCGAAATAAATTTCATTTCTATTCCGATGTAACGTAATCGCTTCGTGCATATAATATATACGTACATGTTACATCGATGATGAACTCCCTTCCTAGTTATGTTTCAATTAACATTAATTTAGAATCGTTCCATCGACTCCCTAGTTAGTCTCACTTCGGGAACTCGATTATTTTAAACCGTAATTAGTGAAACTAATGAAACGTATGAAGTTAATTGACGCAACTGCTATAGGTCACACCATCTCGTCGTCTAGAGGTAAATGAGACCGCAAGTGTTTTAGCCGAATATATTTTTGAACAACATACTTGGGGGGAGCTGTAGAAAACTGCTGCATTAATATAGCGCGTGGAATATTTCAATTAAATTTCGCTTTATTAATGTATACTATTCGTATGACTGTTACGTCTCGCGACGTCATTTGTTTCAGTTCAAACTTTACCGAAAATGGTTGCAATTATCAATTACCTGATGCTGTAACGAAAGAAATGGTTTTTATCGAAAGCCGAAAAATTTCTTTTGCTATAGTTCCCCAAAAATGTTAATTTCTGCGCATAAGTTCATGGAGTAATCTCAAAAGGTATCGGAAGTGAAACTAACTGAATCAATAAAAACAATTTTTCCCCGCAATAACCAAATGAGGAGGAATACTAATTATTACAAGTGACCGGACACACTGATTTTTGACTATTCAGAGACGATATTTATATTTCACTTTTGCCGTAATGGTTCACACGGTCTGCAAAAGAAGATGGGGTGTTACTATCCATTTCAGAACTTTTATTCTAGAGAAACATAAAGATTTAACATATCAGGTATCTCCGCGGTTGCTATATAAAATGCTTAATGACCACTTTAGGATTCTTAAATTACTACTGAAACGTAATACAAAAATATTGAGAGTAAGTATAAAATAAACGCGATTACCCGAAATTATCGAAAACACTATTCCTTATCAGCGTTTTATGGAGGACACTACAAGTGTTTCGAAATCTCGGCCACGTTAAAAGCACGCATATTTCAGCCGCAAAAAAAAATCATCTTTCATTCAGTTTCGTATTTAGAGTTGAAACTTTGCGTGACAATCTAGAATCTATAATGATAGCATATAAGCGTGATATGAAACAAAAATGAACTTCAGAAGTCACGCGATCGAACTCGCGGTTAATAATGAACGAGAACCATCTGGTACCTTTTTACAGAAATTCAGCTGACGTCACAATGCTAGAATATTCTAAGAACTTTTCATAATTAAATATAATTTCGCGTTGCCACAAATTTACAACAGATTGTTTTAATTAAAGGGAGGGGGTACATAGCGACACGTTTTATACTGCTGTCAAAATAATTTTTTGTAATATTTTTCAAATGTGTGTATGTGACAGTTGAGACCCCATATGCTAGAAAGGTAAGCGTTAACAACAGGTTGGGAAACGGTAGGATTATCGCGGATGAAATGCATAGCCCGCATCATTAGACGGATGATAAATGGAAAGCAAATTAGCGAAAGTGTTTAATATTTTGAAACATTTAGAAAAAGGAAACTTCTCCGATGAAATTCGGTTACCGAGACGAATATTACCTGAAACCGATTGAATTCCAAAAAAAAAAACTATATAAGATAATCTCTATCGATCTTTTTTATTTATAATAAAAGGTTTGAATTTAAATCGATCTTTGATGGCACGTAAAACGGAGATTAAGTCGGCTGTGAAAATGGAACAGAAGGAAGGAAGTTTGAAGGACTCATTCGGTGAAAGGGAAATGTCAGGCAGCTACAGGAATTCAGCTTTTATTAAAAAGTGCAAAGAGAAACTGGCCTGAAAGGAAGAGACTGTCAAATTTTGAAAAAGTCATAAGAAAAATAAGAAAGTTTGATAAAACATGTAAGACGAAAAAACTCGGGTTACTAAATGAAAGAGGATCGGAATTTTACGGGTGTACCAATCGCCGATGGTTTTTAATAAGGAGATAGGAGGCGATATGAGGATATGGGAAGACGTTTAATTATGAAACTGTAGCCAAGCTGCGACCTATAAATAAAAAACGGTTGCACATTAGATTCCGATGAAATAGCCGGAATAGTAGAGATAGTTAATTATTGTTTATTGAGATCAAAATTTTTGTACGTGAAGAAAACGTGATCGCTTACCGCGGGGCACAAAATTTAACTTGGAAAGATTTTTTTCTGATGACAAAAATCGAAATTGTTTCTTGATATTTGTCTATGAAAAAGTCAGGCTCGTATAAAAACGGATATGTTTTTATGCTTTGTTCTGCTTATCTTGTTAACGCGATTGTAAATTTAACGAAAAATTAATGGACCATCGCAAACAGTATCGAAAAACTACTTTTCTCATTTTTGAGAAAAAAGCGTAAAGTTTCTTCAAAAGTATAAGGAAAAAATTTCCTCTTTTTCGGTTCTTGTATTAATTTTGTGGGTTTTTTTATTTTTTCATCGATAAAGAAAAATATTTTTTGCGCTTTGAATTTATTTAAAAAAATAATGATTATAAACGAATGATTATTAAGTTAATTACACGAAAATTTTATAACCACGACGTGTATAGAGAGTAACTCTTAGATATTAAACTATTACGTTATATACTTCAATATCGGATATAGCACAACGATGAACCAGTTATTATAACGACCAGATTACCGCCTCCAATGACGTTATATTATCCGTTTGGCACCGTATTCCTCCGACGCTTGTCGTAAAACCGTGGAATCATAGTATAATACCGGGTTTTCTTTGTTACGTTATTAGTGTTGACGTGTAAGTGCGAATTATAGGTAAGGTCGTATTTCAGTTTAAGAAGAATTTTATTATCCTTGTTTCCGGCTGCCAAACGAACCGGTAATTATAAAAGTATACCGTAATTCTTCATCGCGATACTAATAACTGGTAATAATACAAGCATAGGCGATAATTTCGTTTGTAATTACGATAAAAATTTGTATTTCTCAAAATGCCTTTTAAAACCGTGTAACTATGACGACAGTCGTTTAGTATAGCTGGTAAATTTACAAAATTAATCCCTGTCGTCTACCTTCTCGTTAGCCGGGTCACTAACTACCGCTTCTGAAGAGAAGCTTTTCTCTTAGCGTACCTAATTTCCATAATGCGACTATTATTGAATTCGTCGTTTGAGGTAATCGGGTTAGGATGAATCGGATTAACCGCAGTGTATAAGACTGGCAAGCTAATAGCTTCCCGTTCACTAAATTTGTAGCTTCTTTTGCAACATTGTGTGGTCCAGATAGAACGAATATTAGCAGATAGAAGAACGTTTGACGCGGAGTGTTTAAAGAGGAAAATCTACCGGAGTAAGGAGAGAAAGAAGAGGTGGGGAAACTAATACAGTGCAATCGAGATTATTAGCCGATTTTGTGAAACTTAATTAAGATTTCGGAAGTAAAAATACACGTAGAAGGAAAGGAAATGTAATCGAATGTAGAGAGGGAAATAGGATGTAATCGCTATTTCGGAGTGATTCCTTAGGACGTATACATCGCCTTTCTTTCGTCCAGTAAGGTTTTATAGACGCGGATTTCCTCGGACCTTCTTAATTTATTACCTTATCACTACTGAAGACTTTTATCAAACAGCTTTAAGGGCCTATTTTTGGTTTTTTTGCTTTTGTCTTTTTTATTATTACGAAGCTGTTTACAATATGCGGTAAACAGTATTAAATACTATGAATTACTACTATGATTATAGATAGTGACGTTGCGGCTAGGTGCCTAAAGAGTTACATATAATAGGTATATAGTGCGCGGTAATTTTAATTGGTTCTTCGTAGTAGGTCGTTGAGTTGTGTTATTGGTCAGCGAGACAGCGAGGGGATAGATGAGTCCCGCCAAGCGATCATAATATCGGCTACTATGGAAGTTCGTTTCCTCAATCAATGTGGGTACATTTCAGGACTTATTCGTGACCAAATTTTCTCCACTGCGCGCAGGAGCTCGTTTTCTCTGAATTTGCAGTGCTTATTAAAAGACTCTGCAAAGTTACTTATGTATATTTATTTGTTTATCTACAGCTTAATTTAACAGCTATTATATTTAATTCAGCTACAAGTAGCGAGTCGAGTAATTGCATTCAAATAAACGAGCAGTCGCCGTTTCGGAGACTATCTGAATTAACAGATATCATTTTAACGCGTTTTTATTAACTCTCTTTCGTTCCTGTCTGTTCGGGTGGAGAATTTTATTTCAATCGATTTTCATATAACTTCCCCCGGTGAACTTATATACTACTTGAAATTTTGAACATAGCTCAAAACTGAATGACGACGCGTTATTATAATAAATATTATATTTATATTTTAATATTTATTAATAACATATTGATATTAATCAAAGTGACGTCATCACGGGCTAAACCTAAGGCGGACCTATTCCCCAATTCTCTTTTGCGCGGATCTTCGTCCACAAGAATACGGTCATTAACGGGAACACTCGAATTGCGCACCAGACCCGAAATAGCCCGCCCGCTGAGAACTCGAATTCCGCACCGTCTTTAAAAAAATACTTTGACTTTATCAAATCGACGAAAGAATAAAATGAATAAGAGTCGCTCTTCCAGTGATTTCCAAAATGTGTTGTTATATCGATGGATCACGTTTGCCATTTAGAACAACGGAACTACATTTCAGCTGCTTAGAAAAACCCCTTACAGGTTTTTGCGAAAAATAGACTATCAGCCCATTAGCAGTGCGGTTCTTATTCAAAATATTTTTAACCATCTAGAAACGTACACATTTAAGGCATAAAATAGAATAATTTTTTGCACAAATATTATATAACGTAAATTACAATAATTTCTGAATCAGTAGAATTTTCAGCTCACAGCATATTATGATCCATGAAACTTTAACATTAATACAAAATACTTTCGTATCAGCTGATTAATTATTACATAAAATACAAATATTATGACCATGTAAAATTTTCGAGTTCGACAAATTAAGTATCTATTATTATTATAATATAGAGTTATTTAGAGTTTGAGGAAACCACGTTTCGGGAAAATTTCAGTTCTGATTTTATCTTACCCATCAATCAGTGTTCAGTATCATTTATAAATTGTAATTTTGTCATTTAGTGTACCATCAAATAATATATAGTGTATTCTGCTTAAATTTTAAATGAAAACACATAAAAATTTCTAATTAGTACAAGCTGACAAGTATATATATATTAAAAAATGAATAGCTTTCGATAATGCCAACAAAACAGAAAAATATAAAATACAAACAAGAATACTTATAACTAAGGTAGGAATTAGCCCAATTGCAAACTGTGGAAATATTATAGATAGGTTGCATTTCGCAAAATGTTGTTCCTATAAAGAGCAATTGTATAGCTTGTTCCCTACGCCGTAATAGTCTGTTTATAGTTTTATTTTAAATTTTATGATAATGTTCATATTTATTTGTAAATTTTTATTTATTAGATTAAATTTAATTCACATTTTTATTCATTATATATTAACAAAAAATCTGATGGGTTCATTCTATTTTTCTGTTCATTTGTTGACATAATGATTGTATACTATTTAGAAAATTTTTCATTTTGTCGTTAAGGAAATCTTTTTTCTTTTATTTTTTTTTTTAAACTCGTCACAAATTCTGAGAGTTCTTTTAAGAAACTGAAATATGGATTTATTTATTGCATATTTTAAATTTTAGGAATAATAATATCGGTTAATACATTTCGAAGTGATTTTTAGATAATTTTAAATTCGTCATATTACATATTCTTAACTTTTTGCGCGATTTTTAGCGCTCAGGAGTTGTTCGAGTGCTATGCATTTTCTGAATGTGTAACCGTCATAATTTTTCCTTAAAAAAAATCATTAATAATTATCCGGCTTGCAATGGTACATCACAGTAATTCGACACTGTTTTTAAATGCTCCATTTCTAATCATAGGAAATAAAAAGGTGTGTTTCAGAATTGTTAAAGCGCCTTTGTAGAATTCCAACTGTTCCAGAAATATTCATTCTTGTAATAAAACTGTCAACATTGCTAATTGTTTAACATTAATGGGTACACGGAATTAATATTAATAGTATACATGAAAGCGAAATATTTCATTAAAAATAGTACCTAACTTGTAAATAAAGAAAAATTTTAGCTGTCACGCCGTGTCAAGAAGTAGTATACACGTTTAATCGCAAATATAATTCTTTCGAAACTAAAAAGATAACAGATCGGGGTATGTTAAATTACTGAAAGTTGAACTAACTGGAAAATTTCAAAAACCAGAATCAATTTTTAATGATTATAAATGAGAACATAAATATATCACAGGTATTTTATTTGTTTTAGAAACAAAAATGTAACTGGAAGTTTAAACAATTAGTGTATATTCTTAAAATTAACCTGGCGTATTCTCAAATATTTTTTAATAAACCATTATACAGGAAATATATTTAATACATAAATGGGTGTAGTATTTTTCGTTGGCAGATTTTAAATACCATTTTAAAAATATGATACGTAAAAATTTTGAAAGCTATCGAATATTAAGAATGTCGTACGATGAAGTAGCCATGAGTTTTAGAATGCCCAACAGATATCATGGTCCCAGTGCCGTTTTCGTTCGTTTTTTATATTTTATACCTGCAAACTTCCGGTGCGCAATTCGAGTGTGGAGATTACTAGAACTTTCTTTAACCGTCGGCCCAGGTAAATAACGGTGCGCAATTCCAGTGTGGCCACTTAAACAGTGCCACCCTCTCTACACTGCTACTTACTTTCTTTCTCTCTTTCTCTTTTACATACGCGCGTGCACCAATCTTCTCTCTTAGGCTCTCTTCATGATAGACGTAAGCACAAAAAGTAAAAGCGTGTCGATGAGCGACGGTACGCATCTAGTGAACTTGTCACACTTGTGCTTCTGCTTACATTATTTTTTTCTAAATGGAAGGTTTTGGCGAAATAAAACCATGTTTTACTACTTGATTAAGGTAGCATTTTTTCTGGAAGATATCATAAATTCGTTTATGGTTTGTTGAAAATTTACCACATCAGCTGCCCGATGGGTATACGTCTCGCGATTATAACAATTTTCTATTCCGGATGTGATTAAGTAAGGAGAAAGTGAATGAATCTGAAATTTGCCAAATGACTTGTCATATTCTCATCAAAATGAAATCGATCGCAAAATTTCACACACATAAGACTTAAAATCGGAGAATAATTATTTAAATAAATTAAAAAAAACAAAAAAAAACGTTTTTAAAATGGACTAACAAGTATAAAATAATTTTTCCTAGTCCCATTCAGATTTTTATAACACCAGACAGAGATTGTCTTGAAAATTTCTGATTGTAAAATTTAATGGATATATAAAAACCCCTGTAAAATGTACAAGACGAAAAACATGAAGCGCGCGTGCAGTAGTAAAATAGCTGTCAATGGGAAAGATCACACAATAATTCGTATTATTTGTAGTACAAAAAAATTATAAGTGACTCAGGAGTGAACTTATCCATTTATCAATTATCGATTGTATGCGTTCCACGTTTTCTAAATTTTACACGTTTTTTTTTGTGGCTATTAAATTTTACAATCAGAAATTTTCAAAACAATCTCTGTCTGATGTTATATAAATCTGAATCGGACTAGGAATAGTTAATTTAAAATTTTTAATCCATTTTAAAAACGCGGTTTTTTTTTTAAAAAAAAGTTTTATTTAAATAATTATTTTCTTAAAGCGACTTTGCGGATGTGGCGATGAGGAAATATTCGGATCTAACGCGTCCTGTAATTAATCGGCGTTTATTCTAGCGTGTAATTAGAAAATTACAACGACTACTTTGTAATTCTAGAATTGCTTTAAAAAATCGGATAAAACAACTTTGTAACGCCAAATTATTATTAGTTGGCACGATATTGACAATATCGAAAATACAAATTTGTTTTCTTTTTGAAAGTTAAACTCAAAAAAAAAAAAAAAAATCCCCTCGAACAATACGCTTGTAATTAAAATTATCGCCGAACAGTTTGAAAACTTTAACAACTGTATCGAAATTTATGATTCTCAACCGTTTCACCTAATTAAAACATTAAAAGCTTCTTAGAGGGAAATTGTAAAATTCAGTTTTATTACTAGGACAAGGGTTGCGACAAATAAAGTCGTTTCGTAATTTACAAGATCGATGCAATTGATTTTCTGACACCGTAATAGAAATGCCAGCTTTCTTAAAAACCTGGGGGGGGGGGTCTCGCGAAAGGTCAGTCTTGCCCAGTGCAAACCCAGCTCAGTCCTGGCGCTCTTCCTGATTGCGATTATTATTCAGTACCGGTTAAACGGTTAACAACAAATGGTAGCGTAATAATTTGAGAACCGTGTCTGTTACAGTTTGTTTGCGGATTTGTGCTACTGTGGACGTTAACGTGGATCAGTATGGATCGATACCGGTGCATCGTAGTTCCTCCATTCCGGTCGCAGTTAACGACAGAGCGAGCAACCGTTCTAACCTGCGTTACTTGGCTGGTCGGCTCGGTGATTTTCTTACCGGTAGCTTTTTGGTTTCGCACCGAGGAGGTCGCTGGCAGAACCACGATATGTACGTTGGTATTTCCACGTAACGATGCGGTCAGCGTTTCTCTTCTATTCACGGTGCCCACGTTACTGCTCAGTTGCGTTACCCCGCTGTCGCTGTTCGTCTACCATTATCAACGAATCTTCTGTCAACTGAAAACTCTTCGTCCCCGGTGGAAAGCTGGCGCCGCGAATGCCTCTAGTGCGCAAACTACAAAGCAGACCGTTAACTGCCGGCAACAGCAGCACCAGCAGCAGCAGCAAGACGAGGTGAGGTTCAATCGACACCTAAGGATAATGCACATTCTGCTGATCAACGTACTGACCGTGCTGATTATGTGGCTGCCGATAACGGTCATGATGTTATTGATTTACATCGACGGTCATCGGCCCAACGAAGATACCAACTTTTTCCTGCGATCTCATCACTTCATCTACGCCTTGCAAGTAGCTTTGTCCAATACAGTTGTTAATCCGATATTGTACGGAGTATTGTCGGAAAATTTTCGCAAACGCTTTTTACGCATGTGGTTCCTTTCGCAGAAACGAAGAGCGCTCACCAAGTGCGTCTACAGCGGCACGGTGGCTGCAACCTGTAGCCATGATTGCAAAAAAGACGTTTTCGGACGGTTCGTGTTGGCGCAGATGGTCACGAATTCCGCTTCACTACCCGAAGGTCGTACTTCGCTTCCCTTATGATAGAGACCGCTCTGTGCCTTTTTTTCGAAAATGCTTTGAAAAGTTTCTGTAGAGACGCGAAAAAAAGACAAGTTACCAATTCGGAAAACGGCGATTGCCCGTAAAAAGACAACAAAAGTTGTCCGGCTCATCAACAAACTCCGAGAAGCGCGCCGAACTTCTTGTGTACGTGTATTCGGTTCGCTCGCGTATTATCTCACAAGAATAAACCATTGCCCCCCCCCCACCTATTTTTTTATCGTTGTTATTTCTGCGATGAGATTTTATTATATCGTGGCAGATATTGCGATGATAATAAGTATTTAATTCGTAATTGGAAGATCTCATTTTTGATAGTATTATTATGAAACTTTTATTGAACCATCGACGTGATTAACGTTTTATACATTTTTATACTGAAACTGTTCACTCGTTGCGGTTGTTGATTATTTTAAGCCGTGCGTGCAGTTAGAATTTTCACTTTGCACACCGACACTGTTGCCACCTTCTGAAGTTTTTTTTATTCCTAGCTCTAAACTATTTCTGTTGTTTTTCCTGTTTTCTTATTGACTTTTTATTTTACTTTTGTTTCTTTTTTTTAATTTTAATTATAAGTAACGTTATTGGTTAGAACTTTCTGTACGAGATAAAAATAAGTGTACAATATGGTTTACTTTTTTTCTCGCGTGTTTTTATTTAATTTTCGTTAGACGATTTTATACGAGCATAAAGCTAACAAGTTTATTTGTTTACAGTTCCCGACTGAAAATCGTCTATAAGCGAGTTCACGAATAATGAATAATAATGAGGAGGAGTGCTTGTGGATTAATAAAAGCACGTACCTATAAAAAGGGCAATTAAGCCATTCAAATAGGACCTGGTTCGAATCTCACTGCAGCACACTGAAAATATATAAAAATTTCCCTTCCGCTGGATTAACGTTCCACGCAGTTGATGAGCCCGATAAGAAAAGTGGAATAAAAAAGCGTTGGCAACATTGTAACATAGTTGCACACAATCAACTAGCACACTACAGTAACCGCAGTAACTGGAATAGAGACGGTAGGAGTCTTCGGTGTGTTTAGCAGCAATCTTGAGGAGTTTTGGTGCAGTTTGTGGAGACCAATGCGGCTCTTTAGTGACATGTTTATTAGGTATGCTAAAGACAAAAACCTCTATCCTAGTTTCCAAAATTTTCGATGGAATTCTATTGTGTCGTTTTTTTTTATTTATTTATTTTTTTTTTTTCAATATAAACATGCGTACATATTGTGATTCTAACATACGGGTAATCCGGTATTTTGGAATAGAGTTCGGTGGCTGACGAATATTCGGAATTCGATCTGGAGTCGAAAAAGATAATTCGAAACTGAATCGGCGATTAATGCGAACGGCTATAAAAAAACTTAGCATGATAGTGTACCTCTGATAGCGGAAGAATCTAATATAGAAGAAAGAAAAAAGAAATCGGAATACGGGGTTAAAAAAATATTTAAAGCAAACACGCGAAAGGATTATTTTTGTAAATAAATAAACGTTAAATAGGATGATCATCTAATTATTCGATATTTCGGGGGGAATTTCATGATTATCTTTTTAAATATAGGTATTCAAAAAAAAAAAAAAAAACCTTCAAGTTCGAAGTTGTCTAATATTTTTTTTTTTTTTTATGGCCTGGCAGCTAAGTAGCTTACCATTTGGCCACTTCCATATTTTATTCCTTTTCCTTCTGTCGATAAATTTATGAGTTTATAAATTTTTTAGCAGCGTTATAATTTCTAATTGTAAAATGTTTAATACGCGAATCCACGAACAGTAAAAAAGGTAAGACATTGCTGACTATGGAACAGAGATGGATTTTGTGCTAATGAACGATAACGTTCACCTATCGATCAGTTCGGCATTCCTTTTGTGATTCAATTTTTAAATATAATCTATATGATGAGAAATGCATTCCCGGAAAATAATTGGCAATTAAAAAGAAAAATCATTATTGCAAATGCGCTCGACCGTTTAAATGTCTTCGGAGACAGAATTGAAAAAATATACTACGATGACTAAAACTTTTCGTTTTTAAATAACTCAGAAGTTGCTGCGAAAATAAATTTAGAAACATTAACTTTGGTTCAAGTATTTGTTGATGGAACATTTGATCCGAATTAACGTTATTTCTAAAAACATCTTCTGGTTAATTCTAATAAATATTCGAAAATTATATACATACATCAACACAAAAGTTATTTTACTATATTAAATTTACAATAATTTTAAACGAATTTCCTTGTCGGGAAAATTAGTTAAAAATTGTTCTGAATTTAATATAGTAAGGTAACTTCCGCCTTTAATGTATATAATTTGTAAATATTTTTATTTTATCTGAAGCCATTTACTCATAACTGTTTGTTGGACATAGGTTTCGATACGACATTTATATATTATTATCCCACCTGCGTTCATGAATCCGCGACAGAACGTTTGGAAAACCTTTTTTGGGTACGAGAGTGACTCGTCACGAATTCGCCCCGGCTGCCACAGTTACCAACAGGGGACCTGTTCGTTCGCTCCTAGCGTGTGTTTGTTTACAGCGTTATTTTTTATGCGTTCGTCGGATTTTGTTATCGCTGAAAATGACGGAGAAATGTGACCGACGAATCTGCTTGTTTCGCATTTGATTTAATGTGAGAGCAGCTAGACGATCCGAAAGTTGACGAATTTTACGATTCATCATTGTCAGTGTTTCAGCCCACAGACTGATTCGCCCCATGTACCAACCATTTCCGTGAAAACCATTCAGATGATTTTTCCTTTAATTCTGCATACGTCGATATTCTGCTTTCTTCTGGTCGGGTGAGGTCGCCAGCCGAACGTCAAACTTAAGTGCGCCGTTCGGGAGGCGATACTGAAGGAATGGAACGATGAGTGGCGTACGTCCAGCAAGGGACGATGCACGCTTCGGTACATTCTGGATGTCCCGGTCCGAATGGAGAAGCCGTGGCTGGTATCGGCCAAGTATTTCACTTGGTCGCTGACAGAGCCCGGTCCGTTCGGGAGCTATCTTTATAGGTTCACCTTGGATACGGTTCCCAAGCCGTGCATTTGCGGTCTCCAACTATACACGGCTGAGCATCTCCGTACGGTATACAGAGGCTTGTGGGATGCACCGTAGGGTAGTCGATCAGCGGCGGCTGAGGACGACCCGGTACAAATACGTATCGCCGGTCCTCGAAAAGCTGGCTTTCGCATTTGCTGTTACCGAAAGGTTACGTTCGCTGAATTACCAGATGGGTAGTAAGGTACACGGTTGTGACTTAGTTGGCGAATGAAATTACCCCATAAACCGAAAGATGGTGGCGGCGTACTTGGGTGGAGGCAGGCACTACAAACAGCTAAAGCTGCCTATTCAGTTCGTGTCCATTGATTTTCATCGAGGCCCACATGGTACCACCGCTGACCGGTACACTTTTGAATGAACCAAGAATCATTAAAATCCGGGTTCATGTAGGTGTAAATTATGCACCAATAAACATTAAAAAAAAATAAAAAAAAAGTATGAAATAACGCTTGAAGGTCCGCAATTTTAATATATAGTAGTAGTAATTGAATAACGGGACTAACGCTTTAGACGTAGCACCTTAGTAGTTTCCAATGGTGAGCGTGTAACTCCCATCGTATGTTGTAGTTACCGTACTAGTAACTTCTACACTGTACAAATGACCGCTGTCATAAAGTATGTCACCTCTGCTTCTGGTACCTCGTCGGATAATTGTAGTTAACTAGAACTCGGAAAGATAAACGCCATGATTTGAGAACAAAATTCTCCATATTTGTTATTTCCATTAAAACCGGTAGCCCTTAATTTCGCTAAAACGCGTGTATGAACTATTTCACTATGTCAAAAACCTGCTAGAATCTTGTTGACTGGCGGCGCATATAATTCAAGAAAGGCATGAGGACTATCGCGATTACACACGTGTGCGAACTTTCACGAATACATTTATCCATTGATCAAAGACAGTTGCGGAAACGGAAGTCATAGAGGTATTGCGTAAAAAGAAATTTAAAAGAAGTACGAAAAGAAAGACAAAAATGATCGGTAAAAGATAACAAGTAAGAATTTGTGGTAGAGTAGGAAGTTGTAATTTTAGTGAAAGACAATATGTATACCGTACTCTAAAAAAAATCAAAATTGTTCAATGAGGAATAATTATAAAATCAAAATAAGAGACGAAAATGATAGCCTGATTAGTAGTATTGATAATAAAATGGCGAAGAACAAAGGGCAGTAGTAATTTCATGAACGTTTTCCCTATACGAAGCGCTATCAAAGATTGTGCTATTAACTATATTCCTGTTCGACTTCACGTGTTATTTAGATCGGTAGTAATCTTGAACTTTTGATAAGAATATTTTTCAATGTTTCATTCAACGGGTTTTCCTGTTTAACGTAAAACAACTTCATTATCATATTTCTTAAATTAATCGTGAGAATACCTGTTATCATTACCAAGCGCATTTTCTAATTTATGTTTGATATTTCTTCTATCGACTTGCTAAACTCAGTATAGTGTGCCTAGTGAAACATAGTAACAATCCAGTGTGTACTTTCTCAACACTATAACAAACTATTAGCGCCTAATTAGTTGTGATACTTTAAATTAATTACCTACACTTTCATTACGAAATTTATGTACACAAAGTAGTGATAAGATTATTAACACAATTCAATTAACAGATCAGGTTAATATCCCGCTTGTTAATGTAAAAGATGTGTTAATAGTCTTATTGAACTTATTGCAATATTGATATCTATCCTGTTACTTTATCACTTTTTTTTTTTTTGCTTTTTTAAAAATAAACAAAAAAGAAATTAAAAACAAGCTTTTGTTTTCCAACAATTTAACAAAAATAAAAAATAATGATATCACAGTGGACTTCGGTAATATTTTTATATAAAACCCGAGTGAGTGTTACTGCTATAGGAAAACCGTTCTGAAAAAGAGACTTTTAGTTATATCCTTACATACAGCCTTAAATGCTTATATCGGACTAAATTCATTTTTACATTTTACATATACATACATGTATATTGCAAATGACACGATGTAATCTTAATAGTTAAACAAGCATCATAACAATAAAATTACTTAGTGTTGAAACGATATGTTTGGGTTTTAGGCAGTATATTTTGATTCCCCACCAGGGATGCCAAGTGAAACGTTACCCTTTGCTTATTTATGCACACAGGTATGCAAACCACGAGGTTTTATTCTCGTGGATTTTATTTATATAATAAAGGTTTATTTTTTAGTTTTATCGATTATGGTTATTATCAAATTATGCGATTAAATTTTAAACGATATATTTTATAATTCCGAACACCTATCTTTCGGCACCGGTCGACCGCCGAAAAAACGCAATAATTATCTACGAAAATAACAACGAAATATTGTAAAAAATTAATTAACGTTAATAACAAAATTCTACGTAATTATCGGTGGTGATATCCGTAGGTTAGCGGTTCGTAGATAAAATCGGAGTCGATGTTATTCAGCTTTACTATTTTCGATATTTTACGAATTACTACCAGTAAGAATATTGAATACTTTCGATGACGATAGATTGCGAAATCAAAATGTTACACTTTGTCTTGACTATAAGACCACAGCTGTTTTTTTCCTGAGATTGATGGTGTAAACGTCTGACTAACTTGACAGAAAACGAGTAACCACCTTTAGCGAAGCTAGAGAACGACTCTTTTAACTTGACCAAAAGTAGAACACAACTGATTTTCTCTAAAAAATCTTTCTTTCTGTCATTTCTAAATTTCTCCGGCCTTTCCTCGTGTGACCGCTGGAGCTGACTGAATCAGGTAAATCCTTTTTTCCCTGATGGTCGGTGATTGCCCACACCAACCGAAAACAGTTTCAGGCACAAGCGCATTCGCCCTCGCATCATTTATTCTAAATTATGTTTATATTATTTTATTTATTTTTTCTCCGAATTTTATTTGTCCCATGTAATGTACACATTGCAATGCCAAGGTTTATTATAATACTAAGTACATGCGCATGTGGAATATATACTCCCGTGGTTACATATCCAAATATAACTATTTTAAATCACGCTAAGTCAAACAGATGTCGGCGATTAAGTTTAGCGTTACGTCGGATATCCAATATATAAATAACCTTTACATTATCATATGCATGCAGTCACTCTACGTGTGTTGTAATTGCTTTAATCGTTATTGACTGTAGATCCTGATGCATGCCATCATTACACGTGTATCAATGGCGCAAAAGTTGCAGGTAAAATGATTCCTAATAAAGTTGACTGCACATTCTCATAAGGTAATTTCATAAATCTATATTAAATTGATTATTTACTTGTATAAGAGCAATTCACAAGATACATCCAATGCAGCTTGCCTTTCTACAACAGAGTATGCGTAGTTTTTTCTGAAATTTGTAATTTTTGTTCTCACTTTTTGTGTATATATGTATTACATAATAAGATAGCCATTTAAGAGCGAATATAAATAAAACACAATTTCTCGAGATTGTAACATGGTATAAATGATTTTATCGTAATATCCTCTTTTAACCTTACCGGTAAGAATATATCAATGATTCCGACGAATCTTGGAAAACAATATAATTACCATGTTTTAGCAGCTGTAGCAAATAATTGCTTTAAATCATTTGTATTTAAGTTCCCCACAAGCTTCAGTGGGCGAACGACATGATTTTACCCAGCTCTTCACTTTCCTCTTATGATGCTAACAAATTGTTACTAAATCGCATAAGTAGCTAATAAATAGCGGAGCTGGTGCAGTTTCCCCCGAGTGCCCAGGTTTTCCTCCGATATTCCTGGACAGTTCCCCCGATTTGCCGTCCAGGTACTCTAATTTCACCCAAATTCCCGTCCAGGTACTCAAATTTCACCTCGATCCCCATCCAGGTGCTCAAATTTCACCTCAAATCCCCTCAAGGTGCTCAAAAGTCACCACTATTTGTGTCCATGCGATCAAATTTAACCTAAATTCCCATCCAGGTAGTCAAAATTCACCCCAATTTGTGTCCAGATGTCCAAAATTCACCCAAGTTTCCCCACAGTTCCTCCGACTTCCCCCCAATTTTCCTGGACAGTTCCGCTTATCCGAACCCCAATTTGTGTCCAGGTGCTCAAAATTCACCCCAGACCGCTAATCCAAACTCAAAATTCACCCCAATTTGTATCCATGTGATCAAATTTAACCTAAATTCCCGTCCAGGTACTCGAAATTCACCCCAATTTGTGTCAATGCGATCAAATTTAACCTAAATTTATGTCCAGGTGCTCGAAATTCACCCAAGTTTCCCCCGATTCCGCCGAGTTTCCTCTGAACGGTTCCCGCACATTTCCAGTAAACCGAACGTCCAAACAGTGTCCAGAGGTCAATAAACTACCCAAAGTGTTATTCGGGGGCGCAAGTAACCCCAATTAGTGTCCAGGTACTGAAAGTTCACTGAACTTTCCCTGAATTTCTTTGAAATTCCCCCGTACGCGTCCTGCTCGTTTCCGATAAACCGAACAGATTATTAATTAACATAAGTACATTAATTAACGTCCGAAAGTAAACCAAGTCTCCACTAGCCCCGCCCACCCGCTGCTTTACCACGATTTTTTTAAAAATTCCGAGGCATAAGTATGAAAATTCCAAAATTTAACCCCAATATATTATTTAAAGCGTAAATCTAACCTATAACTCCAGTTCACACCTCTCACACGTATATTTCGATCCCGCGCACGCTCCGGTCGCCGACGCGAAAACGCACGCGCCGATCCCACGCATATTCCGATCTCCGCCGCGATATCACACCCACACATACGCGCTCCGTTCCCGATACCGCGATTATTTCTTAAATATTTCAAAGTCTAAGTATACATAATATAAAATTAGCCGAAGCATATTTTTTTTATTTTCATGATTCCCCGATCTTACTGCCATATGCCAAGACGCACGTCCCGATCGCGCGCATATGCGCACACGCCGATCCCCCGCACGTGTCGTCCGTTTACGCTGCTTCAATTATTTTTTTAATTATTATTTTTTTTTCACATAATAACCCAATCCACGACGTGCGATATATCGCTTGCAAAGAATCGAGAGAAAAGTGTTTTAAATATATCAAAAAGACTTTTTTCATTTGCTTAATTTCGTTGACTACGTAATGAATAATAAAAGAAAACACAATAAATAATAGCAGTAACAATTAGAAACTCTAGAGCTGAGAAGCCGCAAGGTACAGCGGAGTTAAAATAATAATAATAAAAAAAAAAAAAAAACTTCAACAACACAGAACGGGGGGAATCAATTCGACTAGCTAACTTGAAAATCAAGTTTATCTACGGGAACCAATTCGCAATTCGGCCCGCAAAATCTTACCCGGGAACCAATTCGACCTCTCCCTTATAAAGGAAGCTAACACTGCTGATGGACTGAAAAGAGGCATTGTCAGGCCGACATTTAAAAAAAGATCGCAAATTCAATTTGAAAATTATCGTCCAATAACAATTATACCTGTAGTAGCTCAAATATTAGAACATTACATTGATAAACATTTAAGAAATTATGTAGAAAGAAACAAATTCCTCTATGAAAATCAACACGGTTTCAGAGAAAAAAGATCTACGATAACATTACTAAGATCGATTGTAAATAAGATAAATATGGGACTGTCGATGGGAAACCAATTTCTAATTACATTTATTGACCTATCTAAAGAGTTTGACTTAGTTGACCATAGGATTAGTGATTATAAGAACTTAAAAAGTTTGCGCATTACGAATAATCAATTGAAGTGGTTTAAGAATTACATAAAAAATAGGAAAAGTATAGTAAAAATCGTAGTGAATAAAAGTAATGAAAAAACAATTCATTGAGGAGTAAATCAGGGTACCCTATTGGCCCCCCTATTCTCTTCTTAATTTACACTGACTCGTTACATAAGCATAATAAAAATGTGAAGGTATATGATGTGTTTGCGCGATGATATTGCCTTATTAATGGAGCATAAAAATTTAGAGATAGCGGAAAGATTATTACAAGAGGATACAGATAATTTTAGTAAATGGGCACATGATGGGAGGTTATGTATAAAAATAAATCTAAATTACTGCACATTCGGAACAGTACTAAACATATGATACACGATCCGCGAATTACCCTGCATACACGAATTTGATACAAATAACAATACTAATTTGTGCTATTGTCCACCGCTTGAGAACGCAAAAAATTGTAGGTATCTAGGTATATATATATCGATAAATCCTTGAGCTGGAAAAATGCAGCTAGTTTCCATACCGATCTTAATAATTTTTCGAGCCTAAATATTATAGAAATAGCCGAAGTACATTTTTTTCGTTTCTGATCATTTCTTCCGACCGTTCATAATATTTTTATTTTTTCTCTGGTTCTAAAAATAAATCCTACAATGTCTTCAACGCGATGAATGCACACACATCTGCCGTCGTTAGTTCCCATACCGTTCATAATAACTTTTTTCAACTCCAAGTATTATGGAATTATTCTAACTATATTTTTTTTCTCGCTTCCGATCGTTTCTCCCGAACGATCATAATTTTTTTCCATACATATGTATTCAAAAATGAAATCGAGTATAATTTTATTTAACACGGTTTCATAATTTCCCTCTCCATCCCCTATTCATCCTACACAAATTACAATTCTTTTATAATATATGTTCTAGACCCAGTCAAACAATCAACTCTCGCGGAAGTGTAGACGTTGCATCCAACACCCATTTTACCATCAGTTATTGTATATTATTGTCAAATTATTTTTCCAAAAGCCTTTTTAAAATTTTTTCACGTTCGTACATATTTTTTATTTGCACTACATTCGTTTCCATGCACACACGTTTCCATACCGATTGTAATATTTATTTATTTTTCATCCCCTCCCAGACTTCATACACATCCCACTGGCACGTTCAACGATAGTTTCTTTATTGATCCTGTACATTTTTTCTGCATTAGCCGCGGGAGCGTAGCACATCAATCCATTCCACACACTATGCGTCCTCATATATTTAATTTTTAATTAACGATCTTTAATTATTTTTACTGGTATTATTTTTCCTACACAATCACTCCATCATACATACTTTACACTGTGAAAATAATTTTAGCCTTTCGATAGAGGAAATCTCCGATCACTAAATAATTGTTATAGGCGTCCTATTTTTAATATTATACACATCTCAGTATAATTATTAAACGAAGGAATTCGCAGCATCGTTGCTGCAATCGCACCAGTCTTTCTTTTTAGGAATCGTCAACCTCTGCAGGTATACGCCTCATCGCTACACCAGGCTTTGTCTGCACGGGTTGCTTATCTTTAAGGCCCCTCGTGTGTCGCACACTATTTACCGTTATTCGAAAGAAGTATATTTTTTACGCTCGCGCACGCACCTATACGCACACATTTAACATTAGGGTCATTGGTCAGGCGACATTTCCAAGAACAATCACTGCTCCGCTGTCTAAGCTGCATCACCGGTCGTTCGCAACATTATTGATGAAGCGCCCTTTTTTACAATAGGATAATTTATGACGTCTATACACCTTTTCTAGGAATCAAGGTAAAAGCGACCAATCTTTCCCACTGAAACCGGTTTTTAGACACGCCCCCAGTCTTTCTTTTTAGGAATTGACAACTTCTACAGGTATAAATCTCATTAACATGACAGCCTTTGTATGCGAGGGTTCTTTATCTTCAAGGTCATTTATGTGTCGCACGCTATTTACCATTATTCAGCAGAAGAATATTTTTTTTTTTTTGCGTTCGCATACACCTGTACGCACACATTTAACATCAGGCTCGTTTTCAAGAACAACAATCGCTGCTCCACAACCTAAAACGCCTCGTCTCGCCATTCACCCGCAACATTATTGAAGCCTCTATCATGTACATGCATTTACGACCTTTTACAACAGGATAATTTATGACGTCTATACAACTTTTCTAGGAATCAAGGTGAAAGCGGTCAATCTCTCCCGCTGAAACCGGTTTTTCACACACGTTACACAATGGTATAATGTGTAGTTCAGGGCTTCGTCTTCCACCGCTCGTTTCTGGAGGTACCGTTTGTTAGCATTAACATGAATATGATACTGCCGTGTGGTAAGAGCATCATACAGAACGATCACGTCCGAGACATTTACTAGACGCATAACCCGCATGCTTATGTAACTGATCTATACACTAAAGAAATCCTCCTTAACCGATCCTGTTAGACTGGTGGAGAGTAATGACCTCGCACTACTATTTACAGATAACGCCTCAGCTTCAATCACCTCTGCACAGCCATGTAGTAAACGTTATCTTCCTTATTACAATCTTATGTTTTAACATTGTTACACTATTTTTCTCATTTTTAACTAATTATACCCCGTTTCCACTATTTCACCCCATTTTCATACATTTTAGCACTTTTACACTGTTTTCGTCAATTTCTGCTATTTCTCACCATTTTTTCAGTGCTTTTAGTCCTTTCACACAATTTTCCTCAATTTTTCGCGATCTTTCTTACTTTTTTCTTCCAAGTCTTTACTATGCCTATATTCAACCGCGATAACCTTCTCTAGGCTTTCTTTCAACCCCTCAGTCTCTACTAGGCACCTCACCCACTTAGCGACCATCGCCGCAGAAGAATGTTTTAGGTATTCCATGGGGGTCCTCACTTGCATATGGAGATGTACCAGTTGAATCAATCAAATCTTTGAGAGGGTGGTATGATGCATCAAATCGGGAGTTGTCTTCGGTTATTCCGCTGCTAGAGCTCCTCCCAAAATCTTTAATGTGACTATTATACTGATGTGCGATAAGAGCGTCCATCAGTTCAAACGTGTCCTAGATATTGACTAGACATCTGCCCAACACGCTTATGTAACTGATCTATGGACATCTTTAAGCACCCCCTCTCCCCCGAAATCGTTTCTATTAGGCTGGTATGAGTAAGGGCCTCCTGCAACCATTTATCAATTACCATGTTCTCGTCAATCACCACTGTACAGGTATGTAGGAATTATTTTCCTTTATAAAATATTCTCGCGTTTAACACTGTTACGCCATTTTTCCAGTGCTTTTAGTACCTTTCACACAATTTTCCTCATTTTTTCATGATTTTTCTTACTTTTTTTTTTCTTCCAACTCTTTACTAAGCAGATATTCAACCGCGATAACCTTCTCTAGACTCTCTTTTAGCCCCTCAGTCTCTGCCAAGGCACATCTCACGCTTAACGACCATCACCGCAGTAGAATGTTTTAGGTATTCCAAGGAGCTCTCCACTTGCATATGGAGGTGTAACGGTTGAATCGATCACATCTTTGAACGGGTTGTCTGATGCATCAAATCGGGAGGTGTCTTCGATCATTCCACTGCTAGAGGCTCCGCTCGAGATCTTCCATGTGATTATTATGCTGAAGAGCGTTCATCAGTTCAAACGGGTCCTAGATTTTGACCAGACATCTGGCCCAGCATGTTTACACAGCTACTCAGTACAGTAAGGATATCTTTATGCACTCCCTCCCCCCGTAATCGTTCCTATTAGGCGGGTATGAGCAAAGGCCTCATGCAACCATTTATCAATTACTATGTTCTCGATAATCATCGATGCACAGACATATAGGAAATGTTTTCCTCCTCATAATATTCTCGTGTTTAACACTTACACTGTTTCCATCATCTTTAAGTAATTATAAACAATTTTTCACTATTTCTCTACATTTTCATGCATTATACTACTTTTACACTGATTTAGACAATTTTTGATGTTTCTCACCATTTTTCCTTTGTTTTAGCTCCTTTCACACAACTTTCTTCAGTTTCTCACTGTCTTTGTAAGGTTTTTTTTATTTCTTACAATTCTTAACTACATTATTCTTCGTATGCATATGCTTCAGGAATATGTTCTACTATATCTACAACAAATCAATGCTAATATAACTTGCTAACCTATGATATGATGCGGTGTGTAGGTGTCTGTTTATATGTATAGGTGAGCGAGGACGGGTGATTGTATATGTTTGTATGCTTTTGCGAGTGAATGTGGGAGTCTATGCAAGTGTGTGGGGGTGCGACATGCACGTGATTATTACATTGTTGTAGTCCTCGTCATCGACGCATCATCATAATTATTATAAAAATTGTAAAAACATATTTGTCATCGTAATAATTGAAATTAACATTAGTACATTCCATCAGGCACCCACTTTAGAGGCAGAGTTAAAATGGGATGCGGCCAGTGGAGAAATAGCCGTGACTGAAATCTCAACTAGATATACGGTTTTCATCACCAAATTTTAAGAAGATGTATATTTTTTTCTACAAGTTGGGAATAGTAGTCTCTTGAATAGCATGCAAAATGCCAGAGCGACGGTTACAATGTGCAGGTCTATAAGCATGCTCCTTTTAAGCCAGTGAGAGCAAGGGACTCATGCAACTGCTTCCCAATCACTTCCAGCACATAAGCCTCAGTCGCATGCACTGTCATGCAGGAATTGTATCCATCATTATCATATTTTTATGCTTTAAACACCGCTTTTTCCTCAATTTAAATAATTATAGCCAATTTTCAACCACTTCTCCTCATTTTCTTACATTTTAGTACTTTTACACTGTTTTAGTCAATTTCTGCTATTTCTCACCATTTTCAAATGTTTTTACCACCTTTCACACAATTTTTCCTCAATTTTCACAATCTTTGTAAGGGTTTTTTTCCTAAATGTGGGTACTTTAGTCATAAATGGAGTAATTTTCTGCGTGAGGAGTACTTTTCAGCTCGACGTGTATACTTCGTGATATGACATTCAATTCATTATTAATCTATGTTTCAACAGGTTTGTGGTCGGTTGTTGGAGGTTTACAGAACTTTCTGTTGCATTGCTTATAGTATAATGGTTCTTGTGTGCTAGTGAGATGATGGTGTTTGGTTGGGAATAATAAACATGGGTAAGAGAAGGAGTGCGTCCCATCAAGCAGGGGGAGTGTTGCTTCGTAATTAACTTGGGTATTGCGCGCATTGCATGGCAGTTATAATATGCTCGAGCGAAAATTAGTCGCTGTACTCGCATGGCGTTCATGTTATTCATTAAATGTTCACACTGAGAGATGCAATGGGCTCATCAACTTATGGATCCATGCGATCACTTCGATTTTTATAATTGTAATATGCACTGAGCATATATGTATTCCAACAAACCCATCAACTCTGTTACAGATAGTAATGTTTGAGGATAGATAGTGAAACGTTCATTAGAACATGAATGTGTATACAAAGTGTTGTTACATCACATGTATGTCATCAAATTAACTAGAATGTTGCGTCTATAGTAAAAAAAAAGAAATGAGGGGTTTTCCCTAAGAGGGCGACTATAATAAAATTGATGCGATTTTAGATGGAAATGGGGTATTTTACAGTAAAAACGCTGTTTTGCACCTAAATGGTGAATATTCTGGAGGTTAAACGGTATTTTTCACACAAAATTTGATGTTTTTTTATAAATGTGGCTATTTTACTCCTACATGGAGTAATTTCTGCATGAGGAGTACTTTTTGGACTGACATGTATACTTCTTGATGTGGTATTCAATTCATTCTGAAGCTATGTTTGAACAGCTTTGTAAATAGTTGGGGGGGAAGTTTACAGAACTTTTCTATTGCATCAGTTATAGTATAATAGTTTTTTGTGCTAGTGAGATGAAGGTATTTGGTTAGGAATTATAAATATGGGTAAGAGGTGGAGTGCATCCCCATCAAGCATGGGAGAGTATTGTTTGGGAATTAACTCCATTATTTGCACACATTGCAATACAATTATAATCAGTTTTGGTCAAAATTACTTGTTGTATATCGTTCATGTTATACATTAAACATTCACACTGAGAAACGGACTGGACTCTTCAACATCAAGATCCATGCGATCATTACACTCTTTTTCAACAATTTGTGACGTTTCATACTATTTTTTAATGTTTTGAACGGCTCTTATGATGTATTTCAGCACATTTTCAAAGGTACAAAGTTCGTAATGCGAAATAATTTTAATTATTTCGACAGTCTTTACACACAAAATAAAATACTATACCCTTAACACACTCAACATGAAACAAATCATTACAAATAGAAATAAACAACGAAATTGCTCAGAAATTTTAATGAAATTTAAGAAGCATAGTGTATATGAAAATGAATATATTCTTTAAATCCACACTCCAAACTTGCAGTTTCAGAATTATATCAGACCCTGACTAAGAACCCCGTTGTTCCTTTTGCTGCATATATATGTATGTATATATATATATGTATATATGTAGATATATATGTATATATGTAGATATATATGTATATATGTAGATATATATGTGTATATATGTAGATATATATGTATATATGTTGATATATATGTATATATGTAGATATATATGTATATATGTAGATATATATGTATATATGTAGATATATATGTATATATGTAGATATATATGTATATATGTAGATATATATGTGTATATATGTAGATATATGTGTATATATGTAGATATGTATGTATATATATGTAGATACATATGTATATATGTAGATATATATATATGTATATATGTAGATATATATGTATATATGTTGATATATATGTATATATGTAGATATATATGTATATATGTAGATATATATGTATATATGTAGATATATATGTGTATATATGTAGATATATGTGTATATGTAGATATATATGTATATATATGTAGATATATATGTGTATATATGTAGATATATATGTATGTATGTAGGTATATATATGTATATTAATGTATATATATATGTATATTAATGTATATATATGTATATATGTAGGTATATATGTATATATATGTAGATATATGTATGTATGTAGATATATATATATATTTATATATATATATATATATATGTATATATGCAGCAAAAGGAACAACGGGGTTCTTAGTCAGGGTTTGATATAATTCTGAAACTGCAAGTTTGGAGTGTGGATTTAAAGAATATATTCATTTTCATATACACTATGCTTCTTAAATTTCATTAAAATTTCTGAGCAATTTCGTTGTTTATTTCTATTTGTAATGATTTGTTTCATGTTGAGTGTGTTAAGGGTATAGTATTTTATTTTGTGTGTAAAGACTGTCGAAATAATTAAAATTATTTCGCATTACGAACTTTGTACCTTTGAAAATGTGCTGAAATACATCATAAGAGCCGTTCAAAACATTAAAAAATAGTATGAAACGTCACAAATTGTTGAAAAAGAGTGTAATGATCGCATGGATCTTGATGTTGAAGAGTCCAGTCCGTTTCTCAGTGTGAATGTTTAATGTATAACATGAACGATATACAACAAGTAATTTTGACCAAAACTGATTATAATTGTATTGCAATGTGTGCAAATAATGGAGTTAATTCCCAAACAATACTCTCCCATGCTTGATGGGGATGCACTCCACCTCTTACCCATATTTATTATTCCTAACCAAATACCTTCATCTCACTAGCACAAAAAACTATTATACTATAACTGATGCAATAGAAAAGTTCTGTAAACTTCCCCCCAACTATTTACAAAGCTGTTCAAACATAGCTTCAGAATGAATTGAATACCACATCAAGAAGTATACATGTCAGTCCAAAAAGTACTCCTCATGCAGAAATTACTCCATGTAGGAGTAAAATAGCCACATTTATAAAAAAACATCAAATTTTGTGTGAAAAATACCGTTTAACCTCCAGAATATTCACCATTTAGGTGCAAAACAGCGTTTTTACTGTAAAATACCCCATTTCCATCTAAAATCGCATCAATTTTATTATAGTCGCCCTCTTAGGGAAAACCCCTCATTTCTTTTTTTTTACTATAGACGCAACATTCTAGTTAATTTGATGACATACATGTGATGTAACAACACTTTGTATACACATTCATGTTCTAATGAACGTTTCACTATCTATCCTCAAACATTACTATCTGTAACAGAGTTGATGGGTTTGTTGGAATACATATATGCTCAGTGCATATTACAATTATAAAAATCGAAGTGATCGCATGGATCCATAAGTTGATGAGCCCATTGCATCTCTCAGTGTGAACATTTAATGAATAACATGAACGCCATGCGAGTACAGCGACTAATTTTCGCTCGAGCATATTATAACTGCCATGCAATGCGCGCAATACCCAAGTTAATTACGAAGCAACACTCCCCCTGCTTGATGGGACGCACTCCTTCTCTTACCCATGTTTATTATTCCCAACCAAACACCATCATCTCACTAGCACACAAGAACCATTATACTATAAGCAATGCAACAGAAAGTTCTGTAAACCTCCAACAACCGACCACAAACCTGTTGAAACATAGATTAATAATGAATTGAATGTCATATCACGAAGTATACACGTCGAGCTGAAAAGTACTCCTCACGCAGAAAATTACTCCATTTATGACTAAAGTACCCACATTTAGGAAAAAAACCCTTACAAAGATTGTGAAAATTGAGGAAAAATTGTGTGAAAGGTGGTAAAAACATTTGAAAATGGTGAGAAATAGCAGAAATTGACTAAAACAGTGTAAAAGTACTAAAATGTAAGAAAATGAGGAGAAGTGGTTGAAAATTGGCTATAATTATTTAAATTGAGGAAAAAGCGGTGTTTAAAGCATAAAAATATGATAATGATGGATACAATTCCTGCATGACAGTGCATGCGACTGAGGCTTATGTGCTGGAAGTGATTGGGAAGCAGTTGCATGAGTCCCTTGCTCTCACTGGCTTAAAAGGAGCATGCTTATAGACCTGCACATTGTAACCGTCGCTCTGGCATTTTGCATGCTATTCAAGAGACTACTATTCCCAACTTGTAGAAAAAAATATACATCTTCTTAAAATTTGGTGATGAAAACCGTATATCTAGTTGAGATTTCAGTCACGGCTATTTCTCCACTGGCCGCATCCCATTTTAACTCTGCCTCTAAAGTGGGTGCCTGATGGAATGTACTAATGTTAATTTCAATTATTACGATGACAAATATGTTTTTACAATTTTTATAATAATTATGATGATGCGTCGATGACGAGGACTACAACAATGTAATAATCACGTGCATGTCGCACCCCCACACACTTGCATAGACTCCCACATTCACTCGCAAAAGCATACAAACATATACAATCACCCGTCCTCGCTCACCTATACATATAAACAGACACCTACACACCGCATCATATCATAGGTTAGCAAGTTATATTAGCATTGATTTGTTGTAGATATAGTAGAACATATTCCTGAAGCATATGCATACGAAGAATAATGTAGTTAAGAATTGTAAGAAATAAAAAAAACCTTACAAAGACAGTGAGAAACTGAAGAAAGTTGTGTGAAAGGAGCTAAAACAAAGGAAAAATGGTGAGAAACATCAAAAATTGTCTAAATCAGTGTAAAAGTAGTATAATGCATGAAAATGTAGAGAAATAGTGAAAAATTGTTTATAATTACTTAAAGATGATGGAAACAGTGTAAGTGTTAAACACGAGAATATTATGAGGAGGAAAACATTTCCTATATGTCTGTGCATCGATGATTATCGAGAACATAGTAATTGATAAATGGTTGCATGAGGCCTTTGCTCATACCCGCCTAATAGGAACGATTACGGGGGGAGGGAGTGCATAAAGATATCCTTACTGTACTGAGTAGCTGTGTAAACATGCTGGGCCAGATGTCTGGTCAAAATCTAGGACCCGTTTGAACTGATGAACGCTCTTCAGCATAATAATCACATGGAAGATCTCGAGCGGAGCCTCTAGCAGTGGAATGATCGAAGACACCTCCCGATTTGATGCATCAGACAACCCGTTCAAAGATGTGATCGATTCAACCGTTACACCTCCATATGCAAGTGGAGAGCTCCTTGGAATACCTAAAACATTCTACTGCGGTGATGGTCGTTAAGCGTGAGATGTGCCTTGGCAGAGACTGAGGGGCTAAAAGAGAGTCTAGAGAAGGTTATCGCGGTTGAATATCTGCTTAGTAAAGAGTTGGAAGAAAAAAAAAAGTAAGAAAAATCATGAAAAAATGAGGAAAATTGTGTGAAAGGTACTAAAAGCACTGGAAAAATGGCGTAACAGTGTTAAACGCGAGAATATTTTATAAAGGAAAATAATTCCTACATACCTGTACAGTGGTGATTGACGAGAACATGGTAATTGATAAATGGTTGCAGGAGGCCCTTACTCATACCAGCCTAATAGAAACGATTTCGGGGGAGAGGGGGTGCTTAAAGATGTCCATAGATCAGTTACATAAGCGTGTTGGGCAGATGTCTAGTCAATATCTAGGACACGTTTGAACTGATGGACGCTCTTATCGCACATCAGTATAATAGTCACATTAAAGATTTTGGGAGGAGCTCTAGCAGCGGAATAACCGAAGACAACTCCCGATTTGATGCATCATACCACCCTCTCAAAGATTTGATTGATTCAACTGGTACATCTCCATATGCAAGTGAGGACCCCCATGGAATACCTAAAACATTCTTCTGCGGCGATGGTCGCTAAGTGGGTGAGGTGCCTAGTAGAGACTGAGGGGTTGAAAGAAAGCCTAGAGAAGGTTATCGCGGTTGAATATAGGCATAGTAAAGACTTGGAAGAAAAAAGTAAGAAAGATCGCGAAAAATTGAGGAAAATTGTGTGAAAGGACTAAAAGCACTGAAAAAATGGTGAGAAATAGCAGAAATTGACGAAAACAGTGTAAAAGTGCTAAAATGTATGAAAATGGGGTGAAATAGTGGAAACGGGGTATAATTAGTTAAAAATGAGAAAAATAGTGTAACAATGTTAAAACATAAGATTGTAATAAGGAAGATAACGTTTACTACATGGCTGTGCAGAGGTGATTGAAGCTGAGGCGTTATCTGTAAATAGTAGTGCGAGGTCATTACTCTCCACCAGTCTAACAGGATCGGTTAAGGAGGATTTCTTTAGTGTATAGATCAGTTACATAAGCATGCGGGTTATGCGTCTAGTAAATGTCTCGGACGTGATCGTTCTGTATGATGCTCTTACCACACGGCAGTATCATATTCATGTTAATGCTAACAAACGGTACCTCCAGAAACGAGCGGTGGAAGACGAAGCCCTGAACTACACATTATACCATTGTGTAACGTGTGTGAAAAACCGGTTTCAGCGGGAGAGATTGACCGCTTTCACCTTGATTCCTAGAAAAGTTGTATAGACGTCATAAATTATCCTGTTGTAAAAGGTCGTAAATGCATGTACATGATAGAGGCTTCAATAATGTTGCGGGTGAATGGCGAGACGAGGCGTTTTAGGTTGTGGAGCAGCGATTGTTGTTCTTGAAAACGAGCCTGATGTTAAATGTGTGCGTACAGGTGTATGCGAACGCAAAAAAAAAAAAATATTCTTCTGCTGAATAATGGTAAATAGCGTGCGACACATAAATGACCTTGAAGATAAAGAACCCTCGCATACAAAGGCTGTCATGTTAATGAGATTTATACCTGTAGAAGTTGTCAATTCCTAAAAAGAAAGACTGGGGGCGTGTCTAAAAACCGGTTTCAGTGGGAAAGATTGGTCGCTTTTACCTTGATTCCTAGAAAAGGTGTATAGACGTCATAAATTATCCTATTGTAAAAAAGGGCGCTTCATCAATAATGTTGCGAACGACCGGTGATGCAGCTTAGACAGCGGAGCAGTGATTGTTCTTGGAAATGTCGCCTGACCAATGACCCTAATGTTAAATGTGTGCGTATAGGTGCGTGCGCGAGCGTAAAAAATATACTTCTTTCGAATAACGGTAAATAGTGTGCGACACACGAGGGGCCTTAAAGATAAGCAACCCGTGCAGACAAAGCCTGGTGTAGCGATGAGGCGTATACCTGCAGAGGTTGACGATTCCTAAAAAGAAAGACTGGTGCGATTGCAGCAACGATGCTGCGAATTCCTTCGTTTAATAATTATACTGAGATGTGTATAATATTAAAAATAGGACGCCTATAACAATTATTTAGTGATCGGAGATTTCCTCTATCGAAAGGCTAAAATTATTTTCACAGTGTAAAGTATGTATGATGGAGTGATTGTGTAGGAAAAATAATACCAGTAAAAATAATTAAAGATCGTTAATTAAAAATTAAATATATGAGGACGCATAGTGTGTGGAATGGATTGATGTGCTACGCTCCCGCGGCTAATGCAGAAAAAATGTACAGGATCAATAAAGAAACTATCGTTGAACGTGCCAGTGGGATGTGTATGAAGTCTGGGAGGGGATGAAAAATAAATAAATATTACAATCGGTATGGAAACGTGTGTGCATGGAAACGAATGTCGTGCAAATAAAAAATATGTACGAACGTGAAAAAATTTTAAAAAGGCTTTTGGAAAAATAATTTGACAATAATATACAATAACTGATGGTAAAATGGGTGTTGGATGCAACGTCTACACTTCCGCGAGAGTTGATTGTTTGACTGGGTCTAGAACATATATTATAAAAGAATTGTAATTTGTGTAGGATGAATAGGGGATGGAGAGGGAAATTATGAAACCGTGTTAAATAAAATTATACTCGATTTCATTTTTGAATACATATGTATGGAAAAAAATTATGATCGTTCGGGAGAAACGATCGGAAGCGAGAAAAAAAATATAGTTAGAATAATTCCATAATACTTGGAGTTGAAAAAAGTTATTATGAACGGTATGGGAACTAACGACGGCAGATGTGTGTGCATTCATCGCGTTGAAGACATTGTAGGATTTATTTTTAGAACCAGAGAAAAAATAAAAATATTATGAACGGTCGGAAGAAATGATCAGAAACGAAAAAAATGTACTTCGGCTATTTCTATAATATTTAGGCTCGAAAAATTATTAAGATCGGTATGGAAACTAGCTGCAGAAGATGTGTGCGCATTCATCGCGTTGAAGACATTGTAGGATTTATTTTTAGAACCGGAGGAAAATAAAAATTATTATGAACGGTCAGAAGAAATGATCGGGAGTGAAGAAAATATATAATTGGAATAATTCCATAATACTTGGAGTTGAATAAAAGTTATTATGAACGGTATGGGAACTAACGATAGCAGATGGGTGTGCGGGAATGGACGGTGTGCATTCATAGCGGTCACATAAAAAAATAATTACCTCTCAATATGAGATGACGGAGGCGTCGGGAGCGTCGATCGGGGGTTTAATGGTTGTAGTAAAAGTAAATTGAATGCGATATATTCGATATTAAAACAACGAAATTGATCGGAAAAGAGGGTGGAAGGGGTAAAGGAGACTAAGGCTAATTTAGACTATAAAAATAATTGATTTGTTAATTTGTAAATGTTTTGGATAACCGGTTAGGTTTAGACAACAGAGCAGGGATTGGGTTATTATGTGAAAAAAATAATAATTAAAAAAATAATTGAAGCAGCATAAATGGACGACACGTTCGGGGGATCGGCGTGTGCGCTATCGCGGCGTAGAACGTTATGTTAGATATATGCGCGCGATCGGGACGTGCGTCTTGGCATATGGCAGTAAGATCGGGGAATCATGAAAATAAAAAAATATGCTTCGGCTAATTTTATATTATGTATACTTAGACTTTGAAATATTTAAGAAATAATCGCGGTATCGGGAACTGAGCGCGTATGTGTGGGTGTGATATCGCGGCGGAGATCGGAATATACGTGGGATCGGCGCGTGCGCTTTCGCGTCGGCGACCGGAGCGTGCGCGGGATCGAAATATACGTGTGAGAGGTGTGAACTGGAGTTATAGGTTAGATTTACGCTTTAAATAATATATTGGGGTTAAATTTTGGAATTTTCATACTCAGGCCTCGGAATTTTTAAAAAAAATCGTTGTAAAGCAGCGGGTGGGCGGGGCTAGTGGAGACTTGATTTACATTCGAACGTTAATTAATGTACCTATGTTAATTAATAATCTGTTCGGTTTATCGGAAACGAGCAGGACGCGTACAGGGGAATTTCAAAGAAATTTTGGGAACTTGTGGGAACTTTCAGCACCTGGACACTAATTGGGGTTACTTGCACCCCCGAATAACACTTTGGATAGTTTATTGACCTCTGGACACTGTTTGGACGTTCGGTTTACCGGAAATGTGCGGGAACCGTCCGGAGGAAACTAGGAGGAATCGGGGGAAACTTGGGTGAAATTTGAGCACATGGACGCAAATTGGGGTGAATTTTGAGCACCTGGACAGGAATTTAGGTTAAATTTGAGCACCTGGACGAAAATTTGGGTGAATTTTCAGTATATGGACACTAATTGGGGTTAGTTTTGACTACCTGGACGAGAATTTAGGTGAATTTTCAGTACCTGGACGCTAATTGGGGTGAATTTTGAGTACCTGGACGGGGATTTGAGTGAATTTTGAGCACCTGGACGGGGATTTAGCTGAATTTTGAGTACCTGGACAGGGATTTGGGTGAAATTTGAGCACCTGGACGGGGATTTGTGTGAAATTTGGACACCTGAACGGCAAATCGGGGGAACTGTCCCGGAATGTCGGAGGAAAACCTGGACACTCGGGGGAAACTCGGGGGAAACTGCACCAGCTCCGATATTTATTAGCTACTCGCATATACCGAAGAACTCTGAACACAGATCACCGGCAGTAGGTAACTTAATTTTTTTTCCCGTATCAACCATTTTGTAGACCCGATCAAGCAATAAATTTGACTTTTCGTTCAGTTAAGATACCTCGAATATGCAGTCAAAATGTATAAACGAACCCTTGACTTCCAAGACAATATAGTTGTCGCGTACCGTGGACATTTCTTTCCGACAAGAGAATGCAGAAGCGTTATTCAAGTAGTGACTTGACCGTTTAAAATGCTACAATTCTGATGCAGATACCGTCCTGTCGGGCTTATATAGCGCATACAAATACAGACCACCACATATCAATCATTGCTAGTTCAATTACCATATATGTAACCATCAGTTATTACATAGCGGCTAAAATCTACGAAATATTTGAGTACATCCATCTGATCCGATAATAATATTGCACTATTCATTTTATATACAAGGAATGTTGATTCTGGTGATAAGTATACATTATCTGATTGCGGAGGTGTAATAGTATATTTGAAAAATATCGTCGGTACTACTGAAAATATTCTGAATAGTAGTGTTAATGGAATTCAAACTGCTCGCGGTCATATTATTATTCGTGATATAATTTTTATTTTACTAAAAAGCGGAAAAATTTAGCATTATCACAATTTTAATGATGAAAAAAAAAAACAGCTTCGAAAGAGCATAAACTTTTAACATGTAAGCAGAATAATTCTGTTCGACAAATTAAAACGATGCTTGACTTTTAAATAGGATGTAGCGGATGAAATAATACACCGAAAATACATTGTTCCATCGGTGAAAAGTAGTTACAGCCGTATATGAACAAAGTTGTTAACGACTTAGAAGTACGTATAAGTATGCATTTGTGCGTGTATTAGATTAATTTTGTACCATAGCATCGAATTCTGACGATATGTTGTAGCCGGAGGAGAAGGGGATGAAAACATCGATGTATCGGAAAACAGACATAATGTTTTTGAAAGGTCTTACAATAGAGGCGACAATTCGGAAAAAATTATATACGATCGATAACAATTTTATAATGGGTTAGTTAATTTTTGGTACCAAAATAGAGTACACTTAGACTAATTTTGAAAACTTATCGCCAGAAATTCAAACAGCCGAAGGACAAAAGAGAATGTAGTATTAATTTTGGAAATCAATAAGTACTCTTGGACTAATTTTGAAAATTTATTGACTGGGGGTCGTATAGTGTATTCTGGTTTTTCTGATAAAAATATATTTAATAATATAATCATGAGGATTGGAATCACCATTCATCATAGCAGACCGGATTAGGTTGAGGGAGAGCTCGGAAAAAAAATAAAAATAAAATATTGAGATTATAGTATTGGGATAGTGGGCTTGAATATATTTCGATAATACTTACACTTGAAAAATTTGAAATTGCATCAAAAAATTTAATGTTGTTCCATTGATAAAAGTTAGGTATGTATATGTGTGCATGTGTTTGTGATATGTGTGTAGGAGGTGTGTGGTTCTGCGAAAGTTTTAAGATCTGGTTTCAACGACGGCTTTGTCGTACGCGATGGATGAGACTGCAAGACGTATAGAATGAACAGAACGCTTATCACAACGGTTATGACGTTGGAGTTTAAAAAAATAATAACAAAAGAACATTACAAAAAACTGATATTTTCGATTGGGCAGGAAGAGATCAAATATTTTTCGGAAATTTGTAAAATATACTCTGATTAATTTTGAATATTTACATTCGGAATTCTGAAAATTATGCAGCGTGTAAGTTAAGGGGCTAAAGGTAATTTCGAGGTCTGGGTTACCATATTTAGACTAATTTTGGAATTTAATTTCAGATTTTTTGGTTATGTACGAAGTTTTGGGGTTCAAACATAAGTTTTTGGTTAATTTTAATACTTACGCTCGTGACGCGAGGAAGGAAAGGAGGCGCGGGATAATCTCGGCCTCCTAGATACCACACATAGACGAATTTCGAAAATAGAAGCCAGATTTTCGGTTACATATGACCGGTAGGAAAGTGGCAGTGTTAGGGCCTGAAGAACCACACTGAAACTAATTTAGCATTTAATTTCTGGCGGGAGAGGCAAGTGAGAGTCAAGATCATTGTTTCGCGTTCAGATGTAAGTTTTTAATTAATTTTTAAATTTAATTTCGGATTTTCAGTTATGCACAACGAGAACAGCAAGCGAGGATTAAGATTAATTTCGAAATTTAGACAAAAATTTTAGTTAATTCCTACCTTCTATGCAAACTCTTGGGTGCCGGCAATATTCCTCTGGGCAGCAATATGCTATTGAAACATTTTGCCTTCTTAGAAAAGAACCAAACTAGAGAATGCTATTACTTCTAATAAAATCAAATCATAAAACCAGAGCAGAGTCCCCACTGCGCAAGAGTTATTACAGAAACAGTTTACCATCAGATTATTGTGAAACGTCACTAGACGTATTCTTGGTACGGTAATAGAACGAGTAATTTACATTTGCCTCAAAGACTGCTGAAGTGAGATTAATTTTTGGAATTTTGCAGTCTATACTTGGTAAATCTGTTTCTTTGGCTGTCTTGAAAACCATTGTCAATAGTCTCGCAGGAACTAAATGTAACCAACACAATTTAACCATTCTCTTCTGCGCGCATAACGAGATGTTTTGTTTTATTTTTTATTTGAAATATTAAGGTATTTCAGAACCACTGTATGAGCTATCAGTGCATTTAACCTGTCGCTATAGATTATAATTTCAGTTTAATCGGTCAACATGTTAATAATAAAGAGTCATAAGTGGTATCTAGAGCCGCTAGTGTTCGCCCGTGTAAATCAAAGCCTCAAAATGCGCAGCTTTGTATCAGCCATTACGAATGTCGCACTATCAGGTCCATTAAATACTTTTCATAAAGCCATCCGTGAATATTTTAATGGAATTCGGAGTATTTCAAGTTTATTGTTACGCGATAAAAGTAATTATGAAGAAACAAGTGAGAAATCGGATAATTGGCTTTAGTATTTGAGAAATGAGATGTATTAATATTTAAATTAATGATACTAATGTTGCCCGAGGCGGTGTAGTAACAAAGCCAGTACGGGAAACTAATATTAATGTGTATCTCCGATTGTTTTGATAGTGATAGTAAGGATTAATGAATCTATGATATTTTTAGTTCTTAATATTTATATGTAACCTGTCCGATAGTAAATCTTTTCTTACAAATAAAATGCGAACGTTTGGTCCCAAGAGAATAATTTTTGAACAATTAAAAAAAAAAAAAAATGCGTTATTTCGTATAAACCTGAAATTACGTGCACATAAATATCATTAAAGATGTTCCGACATTAACAGTTGAATGTCAAAAACTGTAAGAAAAACATCAAAAATATGTAATATACAATTTAAAACGACCTCTAAAAATCACTTAAAAAATTCAGCAACCAATAATGCATTAGACTTCCAATTTTCAAAATATATAACAAAACATTGTGGAGCGATAAAAAATAAGCACTTCTTATAGTCGATTAATTTAACCCTCTTCCCTTTTGAGGTAAAAACGTGTATTTTCTCATTAATAGATCGTTCGCTGGAGAAATTGAAAAAAAAAAATCAAAAATAACCGGAAAGAAAATTAGAGCCAATATTACTTCTATTCTATCAGGTGGCAAATTTTTGAATTCGTACGGATTTTTTAGATAATTTTTTATTCCGCATTAGCGGAATGCTTTTTTTACCATTCGTTTTACTTTCAAAATTATCTTGTTCAAACACGTTCTGCATTTCTCAAAAGAGTGTTCGAATTATAATAATTTACACGCACGATTTGACGTTTAAATAAGTAACTGTAATTTTTTCTCATAACGAGATGCGTGGAAAATTATTATCGGGCTGATATATCGTCGCATTAATCGTCAATTATTTGAAATTTTTATTTCATTTTCAACAGATAAAAAGGCGTTGTAAATTGTAAATTTTACGATTTCGTAGAATTTCGTATTAGTATTCGAATATTCTGAAAATATTCATGTTTGTCTTTTTAAGTACAAATAACATCGTTAATACTCGATAGTAGATTAACGATGGCATAAACATTAAAATATATGCAAATAATAAAAAATTATATTTGTTCAAATGTCGAGCTATACGCGTTCAATCAAAACATAATCCCTTCGAAACTAAGACATAGTGAAAAAATTATAAAAAAAAAAAGAGTATATTAGCAAAATCAAGTAACAATAATTCGCGTTTACTGCACGTGTAGACCATCAAAAAATTCATTTTTATTTGCAATCAGTTCAATTTTTTTTTGTTTTCATATATACATACATACACACACACATATATATATATATATATATATATAAAACTCATTAAAATAATTAAATATTTTTCCAAAATTTACACATTAAAGGACTTAGTCTTTTTTCTCTGACTTTTGTACTACGCCGGAATAATTTACATAGCAAAAAAGAATAAGAACGTTCATCTGTTATTCCTTATTAGTAATAAATGTGGCATTGGTTTACAGCTATAGCACGCGCTTGTATCGTGTTGATAAACACTTTGAAATCGAGTAAACCGTCGGAGTTGTTAAAGCCAGATTAAATTGCTGATCAGGGGGAAAAGAAATGAATACAGAGTTATCGTTTATAGAAAATACTATTCGTTTGTAACCCCCAAAATAGAAGTAAATGTTTAAACCAATTTACATCTGTAAAATCAACTCGGCATATTCTCAAGTATTTTAGTGAATTTTTGTACTAACAAAGGCGTTCCGCAAGGTTCTGTATTTGATTCCGTACCGTATACAACTTTCACGGCAGATCTTCTGATTAGAAAGAGGATCGTGACTATTACGTTTTTCAGATATGATACAACAATTTTAATTTCAGACAAAACTTCTGATGTCTCTCAACATCGGCGACAAAGTCTTATCGAAATGTGGCTTAGCAAACGGCGCATCAATGAAAATAAATTAATCGTTCGAGTCACCTTAATTACACGAAAATACACCTGCCAACTTAAACCGCAAGTGAGGATAATTTAGACTAACACGGTTAAATACTCTGGGTTCAATATCGATGGGAAACTAGTTTAAAGAAATCGTATAATTAGTAACCAAATAGATCTGAATTATACATTTTTGAAATTACATACTGGCGTTAATTGAACACCGATCTTAGCTATCGCTAGAATCTAAATTATTACTTTGTAAGACTATCTTGGGGACGTATTTTCGATTCCAATCAAAAAATTTTAACATGCGCTTTGATCGCATTTTCTATCAAATGAAACTCTCCATGATATATATATAGATATAACTCGGTCATCTTGGGCTTGCAAGGGGCTGTGGCCCTTGAGCTCTCTTGCTTACATTTCTATCTCTTTCTCCTCTATACTTTGTATAAAATGATCAAAATTTACAACGTAATTCTAAATCGGTCCATATGAATATAATAACATAATCACAGAAATCCTATAAAATATAACAAACGTTACATAAAATTGGAACATTTTTTCTAATGGGGGTAGCCTAAGAATTACGTTATAATTAATATATATGTGTATATATATATATATATATGTATATATGTATATATATATATGTATATATATATATATATATATATCGATGTAGAAATTAAAATAACTCACTCATACGCATTACATTTTAGTTACTTACACCGAACCAACTAGTAGCAAATCTGCAACACTGCGACAAAACAGAACGATTAAAAAAATTCAAGTCGCAAAATCTCAAGATTGCAACATTTGCTTTGTTATAGTACTCTGGGTAGCATGATGCTGTTTGTTTTCGTGAAATTATCCTATCGTGGAACGATCATAAATTTAGTGAAAAAAATCAATTTTAAAATAGACAACAGTAGTGTTTTCGTTCAATTTTTTATATTTGATAGCTGAAAAAAGGTCGGTAATTGGAAAAATTTTTTCTGACCTTCGATCCAGATAAACAAATACTCGTGGTGCAATTCAGGCGTGCTTCTCGTTAAAGAAGTAATAATATAAAAATACGGTCATTTCCGTGGATGGATGTTATCTAATACATTCTAAAAACACTTTAAACCGGAAGTGGCAATTTAAGAAGAAACGATAGAAATATCTAAAGTATTACAGAGCGGAAAAGACTTTCGAAATGACACATGGTCACGGTTTTCTTTAGTAAGCGTCCATAAACAATGAAATCCCATTAGACGGCGAACGTGTTCAGTCGATCCTAGTCGTTACAAAGATGATAGATGGGGAATTTGAAAAATTAAAGAAAATCACGATTCTGAGGAATATAAATAAAAACGATATTAGGTGACTGGGGCAACTATCTAAGGTGAAAGGCAAACAATGAACTAAGTGAGAAACTGAACACTTTCTGACTGCTGGCTTTCGGATTTTTTGTCAAATTAGAATGTCATCGAAATAATTCAGTCGTATAAAGCGATATTAATAGAGTCGAAAACATTGTAGAATAGGAACCTGATTGATACAAAATAACGAAATATCGTAACTCTATCAGATTTAAAATTATTGAAAATATACGAATATGAAAAGGACAAAATGAAAGAAAATCGTTTAAGAATAGGATATTAATAAAGTAGCCATTAAACAACGGGAAACAACAGAAACTGCTCCATTATGGTTCATTTATTGCGTTGTATTGCAAATATAATCACGAAATATCGTCAAGTCTTTAATTTTCTCTTGCGCAAACACACCAGCACGGCGATTTAAAGCCAAAATAGGCGTAATGATCATGATGGTAAACATAAAAATAAGATGAGAAAAATAAGTAACTAAATAAACGCTTACGTAGCGTAAACAAAAATTGTGTATACAAAACGTGCACATAGCTAAACAGAAGTCCGTTAACTAAGAGAATGAATTATGGCGAAAACAGAAGAAACATTTTCAAGGATAATTTTCTCGCATGTTTATTTTGTTCTATCTTTTTTTTTTAAATCATCAAATGTTTTTTATTACGATTATTAATTTTAACATTATTATCAAACATATTCCGGTGAATAATTCGATATAATATTGTAATTAAAACCTCTAACACGGAAATAATCGCATTAAAGATATGATCTTTTACTGTTCCCACAAGTTTGTCTGTGTATACTCATTAAACCGAGACCGTTCAATCGGTCTTCAGTTGTAGTTGATCTGAGCCACGTTTTTATTCTTCGTAGTGTAGTAACAGAACGTTCAAATAGTACACGTTGTAACAGGAATTGTTATTGCAACTTTATGACTATGTAAATGTAATGATACAATAATGCATACTCAATTAAATTAGTTAATGTCATTTGCCCATTATTTTCAATAGATATTGTTGCAGTAATCGTCCAAAAATCAAGCCAATTTCCTGCTTCATAAAGGAGATTTTCAATTCCCTATATATAAATAAACTGATTCTTTGATGTAACATTTTTTAGATGAATTTTAAAAATTTGCAGTAATTGTTGCATTATTTTGTGAAAATCTGCAATCTATAGAATATATTAACGAATCTAAATATGGAATCAAAATATTACGTCGAAAGTGTTCTTCTGTTGTCAAAGTCGGACAATTAGCACGATTTTATTGGCGCAAAACAATAAGTGAGTTACATATTTCGGTTGTTTGTTTAAAAATTTTTTCAAATTCGAATTGCGCATTTTCACGATGAAATTTAAATATTACTACCGCATTACTGATTTACTTACGGTATTACTCGATATTTAAGTTAACAGATTGAAGAGCAGCTAGAATGGTTCTAATATAGCAGAATATTGTGCAATTTTAAATAAGGAAACAATGAACACTGGTGCGAGACTTCCCGGTAACAACTGGTTTGAAATTTGTTTAGTATTTTGATTTAATTACCATTGATCGATAAATATTCAAGTTTGCCAATAATTTCAAAAAAAAAAAAAATGTTTTTGAAATAAACGAATGCTTTTATACTTGTCCATCTTGTTTCACACAGTAAACGAATATTTGGCACCAAAGTTCTTCGTACTGAACTTTCTTAGAAGAATTTAAAAACCGATTTAATTGTTCCCGGTGAATTTCGAACTTCAATTAATTTATTTGAATCATTGACAACAAGATTTAATTTATGAGATGCGCAGTGTATGAATAAAACTTTCGAATACACATTCCTAATAATCTGTTGAACTTCTCCTTCTTTGCCGGTCATAATGGAACATCTATCACAGCCTTGTCCAATAAATAATTCATATTCAAACCAAATTACTGACAATTCGTTACAACCGAATGAGCAATTTTTTTTGCACTCTGATCACTTAGTTGAACAAAGCCTAAAAACCCTTCTTTTAACGTTTGTGATTTACAGCAAAAATATGGAGCAGCTAAAGAAAGTTGCCCCATACCTGTGATATCAGCTGTTTCATCAGCTATAATCGACCAATAAACCGATTCTTTAATTTCAGTGATTTTATTTTTTTGGGAAAATATTTCTACAAATATTTGAACTTTCGCGATGTTGTATATTTAGCATTCTGGGTAAAACTGTTTAAATTATTTTTTTATAGTATATTATCCTCAGCGTCATCTCTGAAATTAATCAAATATATAAAATTACCAGTTTCTAACAATTTTCTACAAAGATCAGTGTCACGTATACCGCAAAAAACAATTGCAGAAAGAATGGACAATAATTTGTTTTGATTCTCTTCTATTGTTTGTTTTGCACGTGCATCTACCTGATCGTTAATAGATAATTTCTTTCCCTCGATGACTTCAATAAAATGAATTGCATATATTGAAACATTTTCATGCCAAACACTTTTTATGTGATATTGAATATATTCATGGAATTTTTGGTTTTACTATAAATGATCCTTGCAAACCTCGTTCAATTTTCTGAGGAAATAATACATAGTAAAGATATAAGTGGTCTTTTTAAGCACTGTGAATAGGCTAACCGAGGCGAGTACTGTGTTAACTAATATCAGATGTGGCCAAACTTTTATCCCTTAGGGGCGACTTATACGGTAAAATATAGTCTGCGGGCGACTATGAATATGGGCAAACAATTTTAGGATTTTTCAAATGTTTCATTGATATTTCGATAGATAATTAACAAGAATTTCAATTTAAAAAAAGTATTACGGCAAATAAAGAAAACAAATAATTATATTTTTTTATTTTATGAAGTACAATAATATTTATCAAATTTAAAAAAAAAATTACAATGTAAAGAAATAAATACACAAAACAACTTTAGCAAATAAAGAAAAAAAATAATAATTATAATTCTTTTTTATTTTTTGAAATGAAATACTTATTAACTTAAAAAAAAAACGTACACTGTAAATAAGCAAATGAATAAAAATGTTTAATTGGACGATACCTGACATTGCATAAGTGCAGCAAGTTTCTTAAAATTTGGCTTATATGAACCTAAGGCAATTCTTAAACATGATTTCTAAATTTTTATCTGTTAATTGCGATCGATGTTTTGTTTTGATCACATTCATAAATAAAAATGCGGATTCACATAAATATGTTGATCCGGAGGAGGCATTGAAACGTCTAACAGTTTTCTAAATATTTGGATATTTCAGTTTCCAAAAATTACAATCTGAAATCAGTGACTTAAGATTTATGTCACATTTAATATTTATTATTTCTTCTTCTAAGCCTGTTAAATTTGTAGTACCGAAAAAAATTTGTTTAGTTTCTTAGCTACACCTTCAACATCGATGTTGTCATTAAATGGACAAAACAAAAAACTGGCAATATCTTTATGTTAGAAATCTTCTTTCAAATTCTTTTAGAAGCAGTGCAATAATATCGGCATATTTTGTTGTAAGTAAGATTCTTTTTATTTTTAGACTCATCAGCCAGATTTTGATAATGCTTTAAATAACGACGTTTTAATTACATTACAAGCATATTTAGTTTCTCTTTAAATTACTTCAAAATGCTTATCATATCTATTATTGTTTTACCTTTACTCTGTGTAGTTGCAGATTTAATTGGTGTAATTTTTCAGTTACATGGCAGAAAAAAGCAAGATCAAGAAACCATTCTCGATCATTTAATTGAGGATATGAATCATCTTTAGTATGTAAATATGAGCGCATATTTGTGGCGGAAGTTTTCTAGATTTCGTTCAAAATGTAGCACGACTTAACACCATCTTACGTCAGCATATAGTAACAGTTCACACTGTGTTTCAGTAAAGCGCGAAACTGACGACGCGACAAACTTTTAGATCTTACGGAATTTACTATTTTAAATGAAACTTCGGTAACATGATCGAAGTTTAATACTTTTGAACATAGCATTCGAGTACGTATGATACAATGATAATCCATAAAATTTAGAATGTCATCACCATCTTTACACAGAGTAACGAAGTCACTTTTATTACCGATCATTGCTGGAGCTCCATCAGTGGTTATTGATACCAACTTGCAAATTGGAAAATTTTTTGTGCGATTGCCATTTATATGCCTCATACGTTACGACTATAATTAATTTAAAAGTTAACATTCATTTGCATTGTTCATCAGGATGAATACAAACAGTATGGGTACGTTGCACAGACTATTCTGTTAAAAAGAAATTATCGCATTAAGATTTTCAAACATTAATTTAAGTGAAAGCAAATTGTTCAACTTTAGCTTCGCGGGCTACTTTCAAAACCTTTTCGGTCGACGTGTGGCCACCCTTGCTCTATATATGAATAAAACAGCGAATCGACTGTCGAGAATCTTTACGAAAATTATATGATTGATTTGGTTTCCAGCAGTTTATTAAAATTTCAAATTTTAATTCGTTTGTCTGTGGTTGTTCAATCACTTACCTATGTCCAATTTTGAAGTAGCATGTGAAGAAAATGTACTACCGCATTTGGAAATGGTTGCCCTCGTGTGAGTTCTAAAGAAAGCGCAGAAAATGGAGAAAATGATAAGGATGATGATGATTCATCTGCTGATGAAGGAGATGGGCCACTTTCATTACTTTTAAATTTCTTAATAACAAACCCATATTTTCGAAGATCCATTTTACAAGGATTATTACACAAATGCCGGATTCGAAAATAATGAACATTAAGGTATGCTCAAACTCAGTTGATGGTTAAAATAAGAAAACTGATATAAAAATCAAAACGTGAAGAAATTAAATGTAAACAGATAAATAATATCAAGAAAACAACAATGTATGTTTGTGTTTTTTATTTCACCTAATTATTCCCGTTTTGCCTGATTCTATACGTCTGATTTCAAGAAAAAAAAACACGCATATGAAAAATGCTTATAACAATCAATGAAAGAAAATGTCAATGTGCCGTATAATCTGGCCAAAAGACGAGAACATACAATAAATTTTGTTAGTTATTTTTAAAACATGAGATTTCGTCTTAAAAAAGAAAGAGTGATAGGTAGAGTCACTGCTAAAAAATATATAATTTCCTGTTTGTTAGAAATATAATCAATGAAAAGAAAAGAGGTTTGTAACTTCAGTTTTAATGTCAATTTAAGAAGAAAAAAAAACTCGAATTTTTGCAAATAGTTTGAATTCAGCAAAAAATATGTTAATATTTCGAAAATACTCTACAAATTTTTTTACCGTTTATAATGAAATTTCATAACACGTCTTTATGTTTTTGGCAAATATGATTCTGTTATGAAGGAGCTTATTATGTAACCCAAATGGACCACCGTAAATTATTTAAGTTTTACAATTCAAAATATATTAATTTACATTACGAAAACATTTAGCCTTAAAAACTGAAAAAAAAAAAATCGTATATATAAAGAGATGCCACTGCATTAATATGAAAAATATTTTAAAATATACTGACAATATAAAAATGAAAACTAATAGCGTATTAAAATATAAATAATTTAAAAAAAAAAATGGCAACTATGTTTCTTTAATTTCACTCATTGAAATCTTAATAAACCATATTTTTTTTTCTTTTCATTTATTTAAATAACATATGGAGAACCCACAAAGCAACCGGCCCATTAGATTCTCAACACAGCTATAACGGATGAACTCGCAGAAATTATTTTCCTTATTTTTATTGCATTAATTTATTTAAAAAATAAGTGATTACGCCCTCCAAAAACAGTGAGTAAAACTTACACAACAGATAGTTGCTGGTTACAAACATTACTGGTTGATATTAATATTTCAAATTTAGATCTACTAGGACCAAATATGTTTACAACTGGGTATAACTTTTTAACAAAAAAATAGGCGAATCTTATAATGATAACCACAAATAAATGATTTGTATTTTATAGGTGGTACAAAACCGGATCAAAAATAAATAAATAAAAAATACATCTTTTAAATACTAGGATAATTATAAATAAATATTTTCCATAACACTTTCTTCTTTAAAACTACTTTTCGTAAGCGGATTTAAAATATTTTATTTTATTTTTGTATTCATCAGTTTAGCGTGCTAATCACAAAAAATGCAAAATTTAGTTTGTGTATGTGCTAGAGCGCTTGACTTCCGTTACGACGGTCACGGGTTCGATCCCGAGCGACGACGAACTTATTACAAGAATTAAATAAATAAATAAATAATCGCTAATAATCACGTGGTAGGCAATAGCAAACCAGCACGTATACCATCATATGCGCGCTAATTCAGTACACACAGCAGACACACACGGAACTGCACTTGTAGCGCGATAACAAGCGACTGCAATCAGTTCCGCGTGTGGTCTTGCGTGCGTACACTCGCGTTGCGTATAGCAACTGTCATGAACGCTGTCTATTCTGTACAACTAGAATGTACAAATAGGTAGTCACGACGCTCGGAATCGAGCGATACGACTCAGATGATGATGATGGTGATTTTGCGAGTGAAATGACAAATCAAGCCATTCGGAAGCGGTAAAATAGTTGTTAAAAACATCGGCTCTGTTTCAAAATAAAAGAAATTAAAATCTTCTGGCCAGCTTATAACTGTGGAGGTTTCGGCCCAGATCCGTCCCATTCACGACAGAAAACAAAAAATACAAGAGTAAAGAAATATTTAATGGGCGTAAGAAGATTCTTACTGACGATTTTAAAAATAACTTAGAAGTACTGAATAGAGGAAAGTGAGAAAAATATGAATACGCATTAGATTCTGAAACAGTTCAAGCCTGTTTCTTTCAAACGCAACTTAATAAATGGCTAATGTACTATCAGAGAACAGTGGAAAGAATAGGTTGGATAATACTGTGTGATCTTAACCGAAATTTTCGCTATTATATATAAAATATATGCATTCAGTTTTCTATTATCCATTTTGATTTTATCCGGAAGGTCGGTCGGTGTTCTACAAGGAAAGAATGCGCCATCAGAACTAGCTTTCTCAAGCACGAAGTTTGCTTTATTGTTAAAAATAATGCATCCCACAGTGACTGCACGTGTAACAAAACCTAATTCGAATTGTCTAAATATTATCTACTTTTAATCTCATGAATCAATAGGTTACATTTGTGATCAAAGTAACCGGATCTAAAGCTAATAAAGCGTTGTGACTGTCGCGGACTACAACATAACTTCCGGTGAATGGCCGGTGCTGACGTGCTCATAAAATAAAATAAAAAAAAAAAAAAAAAACTTCCCTCTGACTTTTAAGACATTTAGAAACACTTACCTTGTTGGTGGCATAAAGCTCCGTAATGAAGGAAGAAAGCGTTTCAAATAGAAGTGCCTTAATTCGTGCACGGTTAGATGAAGGACATCGAATTAAAAAGTGCATAATTCAACTTCACAGGATTTAGCTTGCCTAAAGGGACAAGTAGTGAGGTCTTATGTTAATATGCGCAAATACCGTAGGATAAATTGAAATATTTTAATGAAAAGACATAGCTGTGGAACATAATCATGATAAACTGTTCACACTTCTGTTAGTATTTTCTGAGCAGAAAATTTTCATTTTGTGGATAGCTTTCTTTCGTATTTGTTTAAAAAATAATAATAAATCGAAATAATTACATAATTTAATTAAAAAATCATCCGCTCAACTTCTTATTTATAGTGGAGGAATATCTTTGTTTGAACCTTTACAAATCTCACGTTAACAGAGTGGTAGGTCTTACAATTCTATTGAGTTCTACAGCTTTTTGATCATGTATTTGAAGGAAATTTGTAAAACAGGAAGAACAGACCTTATCATTGTTTTATATGGTAAACTTTTTTTTTTTTTACGTCATATCGGTTTATTAGACTAGCATCGTTAATTCAAGTAATTTTATTAATTATTGTCCTCTTTTTCAAAGAAAAAGAAGCGGTAACTAATGCTTATCGCTTAACTATTACTGGATTTATTACTTATTCTCCGTTAACACATGGTCGGTACTATTGATACCTTTACCCTACACCATGTACATAGCACAGAGAGCCATCTTTTTCTTTTTAATTGAAGTTTACGTGCTAATATTTATTTATTTATACTTCAATGTGTCAGTATCATTGATATCCTTCCTCTAATGCATATGAGTGAAGTGAGAGGTACCCGGCAACCGTGTTTAAGCTGAACATATAGGCAAACACGGACAGGGAAATACATGCATTTATAACCAGTCGATATAGTCTATCTTCAGCAATAAAGTCAGGCTCTCCTCACGAGGTTGGATGTCTGCTTAAAACGCTGAAAAAGAAGAAACTAGGTTTCAAATTAATAAGCGCTGAATTATTAAATAAACTGCCACGAAAGTACTGCTCACTTCCATATGTAACGCAGTATTTCGTATACAATATTTTCCGGTACAATGGAGCAACCCGTTTCCGAAACCTGATAAAGATCTTTACTCAGTAACGACTTATCATCCAATTTCCTTGTTGCCTGTTTTATCGAAGGTAATGGAAAAATTAATATTGAAAAGGTGCGGTCAACTAATATAATTCCGCAACATCAGTTTGGCTTTTTAAAACATCATTCTACAATTGATCAACTGCTTAGGGTGGTTAGTGTAATTGAAAATAGTTTAGAAACAAAAAAAGTATATACTGCAGCATTCCTCGACGTTCAACAGGCTTTTGATAAAGTTTGCCACGATGGCTTATTATAGAAATTAAAATGTTTGTTCCCGAGTAATCGTTACCTGTTGCTAAAGTCATGCCTTGAAGATCGACATTTTCAAGTGCGTTACGAACATACCTACTCAGAAATACATCCGATTTTAGCAGACGCTCCTTAGAGTTCTATGTTGGGCCCCACGCTGTACTTATTATACACAGCAGATTTTCCTGCGATAGAGAATGTGCAGGTGGCTACATTTGCAGACGACACCGCACTGCTTTCATCACATGAAGATCCGAAGATAGCTAGCAGTAATCTACAAAATGCTCTCACGAAGGCGGAAGCATGGTTTAAAAATCGGAAAATCGGGATAAACGAGAGCAAATCGGCGAATACCCATTTTACTAACCGAAGAGTTGAAATCCCACCCATTAGGATCAATAACACAGATCTTTTTGTGTGAGCAACAGTCAGATATTTAGGTTCACATTTAGACAGCCGATTGACGCGGTAAATATATGCAGGTAAAAAAGAAAGAATTAGATATCCGGGTTTAAAAAATGTATTGGCTGATAGGGAGCATATTAACAACGGATAACAAACGTCTAATATACATAATTCTAAAACCCATCTGGACGTACGGGGTTCAACTTTGGGGTTGGGCTAAACCGTCAAACTTGAAAGTAATACAGACTTCTCAGAAAAAGATCCTTCGGTTGATAGGTACCCTGGTATTTAACTAATCTAACCTTTCATCGAGATTTGTGTATAGCTTATGTGGCTGGTGTCATCAAAGTTCACGCTAAAAGACACGCAGACAGACTCGATTCTCATCCGAACACTCTTGCTAGGGGATTGCTAAATATTACCGATGATGTAAGAAGACCGAAACGCTAGAAACCGCAGGACCTTGTTTAAGGTCGGGGTAATCGGGGAGATGCCATTGGGTACTCCTCCCTTCATGCTTAATTTCATTCATGCGTATTGCTAAATGTCCTCGATGGACAGCTCGTAATAGTATATTATATTAAAAAAGTAAATAAATAAATAAGCATCATTGTTATTTTCCCCCTAATGCGTATGAGTGAAGTGAGAAGAGCCTGCTGCAGTTTGTAATAACTCTAACTAATGTAATTTTCTTATCACGACCACACTTAGACATTTCACAGAGCCACCCAGCACTTAGAATATCGCGGTGGCCCATATTCCGTGTAATCTTTTCGACGGATTACCTGATAATGTTGACCGATACGTATTCAATACCTTGTGACATTTACGTTAGTTTCCAGCTTCCTAAAAAATTTCTTATTACGTCTAATACACAATATTTATGCATATACTCTACTTTTAGATCTTCATGTAATGGCTATAATTCGCAATATCGTTGACTGTTTTATTCGGTTTAAATTTTTCAAATTGGGGTTAGAATAGTTATCTTTTGGGAACTCAATTTAACAGTAATTTCCTACTGATTATGTTTCTTGGGGGTTACTGATCATCGATTTTATTTTCCGACACGCATGTTTAATATCGCACGAGACGACGATTGCGAAGCAATCCAAAATATTTAACACTGTTGCATCGTGTAAGAGAGTAACGTTATTCACTTTTACTAGTAAACAGGATTTTTTGTTAATGATAAATGTTTCCGACTGCTTTTGTTGCAATCAATTTTGATTTTTGACTTTTTTGTTCGTTATATAATTTTATTCGCATGTTCTTAGACTCGCGCAGTTGTACACAAAAACACTTTTATGAGGAGATAAAATATAAACAAGGTAATGCACTATTTATAATTGGCACTTCTGCCGTATAAGCCGGGAATAATAACGGTCCAACTATACACCCTTGTGAAACAGATAATCGAATGGCGTACTTGTTTAAAAACGCAGAATTTACATTTACTCCGGAAACCCGGTTAAAGTAACCGTGTAGTAATTTGTACATGTCATTTGGCAATGTTAATATCAGTTTATACAAAATTTCGTAACGATGTTCGCGGTCAAATGATTTTTTCACAACCAGAAAAACAGCAGTATTGTTGTTTTTCAAAAAATGTAGCAATGCAAACGATAATTCTTTAACTTGATGAATAGTAGAACGTCTTCTACAAAATTCAAATCGGCAATTAAGAATTAAATCTTTATATGTGATTTGATCCTTAATTAAAATTTCAGATATGATACTTGGTAAACTTATTAGTCTCTGTGATAACAAGTATGTCGGGTTTTTGTTTTTATTGAGTTTTAAAATTAGTACAATTATCGCTTCATTTTACTTTCGTTAATGGAGTATTCAATCCCTCAATCTTAAGAATTGAATACCTAAGTTAACAACAGTACATCGTTTTACGTGGAAGTTTCTTTAGCATTTCTGCTGTTAATTTATCATCGAGGCAAGAGTTTTTCTTAGGGTTAAAATATCGCTGCCCAACCCTCGTAGCCGACTGATTACTAATCTAATTTCTTAATAATTCGATGTTTTTCATTCGAAGAATAAAAATTTTCAATAGTTGAAATTAAACTTAATTGCCCAATAGAAAATTGTACATTCATCGGATCATATTATTTTTTGCCTTATTTTTATTGAATGCGTCAAAATAAAAAAAGAAAAAAAAATGCTGCTACAGTTTTGCATTACGTGAAAAAATTAAAAATCCTTATCCGAATCATTGATAAATATTCAGATATCAGTTCTCTCCTAGCTGAAAATTTTTTAGCTACGCCACTACGCAAACACCATCGACCTGGAAAACAAATCTGTAAAACAAAAGAGCAGCTAAGCTTTGAAAAGATAAGAAAAGTAAACATTAAATAACGCGGGGCTCAAAATGGGTCCTTGTGCTGAATTCTTCCAGTAGTTTGTATTAATGACAGAGTTTAGAAGATACAGAATTCTGTCTCAAAATAAAACGATCGGAAACCTTATTGTTCGAATAAGAAACACAACAGAAACATTATAGAAGGTCAAAAGAAGGCCGCACAAAAAATAATGTTTTAATAATAAATGCCTACGATGGCGGCGATAACACAATCAACTAAATAATCCAGTGTACCAATGCCGAGCAATTTCTGAAATACGTTCAATCAGCTTCTCTTCATAATATACTTTTAACCGTTTTATCTAAGATGTATTTGCACTTGAATTAACAAATGTTTACATTACCATTTCAGAAAATATGAACTAGGCATGCGACCAAAAATTTTAATTTGAAAAAGGGTTTGTAATTTTATATTTCAATGCGAATAACGCTAACGGTATTATAGTTTAATAATGAAGTGTGTTTTAGCTGATGATGGGTTATGCCCGAAAACGTTACTAAGTAAAAAATTTATTTTGTTCTTATATTGTTTGTTATAATTGTTTATTATATCAGTTATTAATATAACTTATTATATTTCTACATTTAACAAACAGAATGGAAACAGATTCTTTATTTATGAAGGTATATATTTAAATTCAAAAAAAAAAAAAAAAAATTCTTACCGAAAACGATATGACAAAGAGTAAACGTAATTTTTCCACATTAATAATATATATTGTTGATATTGTGTAAAAGAAACACTTGATATAATAAAAAATAACATTTAGATTAAATATTTTAATTTAAAAAGTATCTTATCGAAAGCGATACGACAAAGACCAAACGTAATTTTTCCACGTTAATAATATAATTCATCGTATAAAAAAAATACTCGATACAATATAAAAAAGTAACATTTAGAATTTCAAGCAATAGTTTTAAAAAATACGCTGCTTCTTAAAAGAAGTTATTCATTTACAACAAATTAAAGAGGGAATAATGAGTATCCACATTGTTATTCTTGTGAATTAAATATCGTTCCAGTTAACAAAAAGTGTTCTAATTATGCCGATACCTCTTGAAATGCTTTAATTCGACGAAACTGCGAATTATAAATTTTAATAATTTACGCCTCTATAATTACACTATAAATCTAGGCAGCATTACGAGATTCGCAATAGTTTACTTCGTCCAATATATTTTTATAATCGGAGTATGTTTTTTCGAAATAATCTTCCTTAACTAGTTCTAATCCAGTTGTTGGACTCTAAAACAAAAACAGAACAAAGGAAATCATTAAATGTATAGCATTCACGTTAGTACTACGCTATTTCAAAAGCTTTTTTGAGGTTCTCTGTAAGTTCCGTTGAATTGTACTGTTACGCATGTGCGTAACGAAACAGGCTTCTACACGAACCACAAAACTTTTTCAAGGAAAAAACACCAAACAAAAGAAATAGAAAACCCACAAAAAGGAAGAAATTATAAAGTAAATCAGAAAGGTGAGGGAACAATTATGTTTTCACATAAAGCAAGCAAAACCATTTTCAATGGTATATATGAAATAGTAGCGCGGTGGCCCAGTAGTCACGGTGCTTTTCGATTTACAATTAGTTCATTAGAAAACTTAACTTTATAATCGCCAACACCTATGGAATTTTCTTTACTTATGCATGTATGTGTGTTAGTGCGTATGCGTATACGTTAGACGGATCTTTAAATATTCGCTAAGGTGATAAAATCGTATTTTATTCAATAATGAGTTTATTGATGACTCTTCTTAACTAGAAATGTCTTTTTATCAAAAATTCATGGATATAAAACAAAATTTCGCTTTTACTCTATTCGTCTTACGAGCAAAGGCAAAGAAATGAAAACGTAAAAAAGTTAAAACAACTTGTATTTTATAAATTTTTAACTTGTAAGTATTAAAATGCGAAATTTCTATGTTTGCCAATATGAAAAGGGACTGAATTATCCTGGGACTGACTTCGGTGCTTCCCATCAAAAATTTTACTACATGACGACTGATCATCACACCTTCCAAGTGAGTCAAGGAAAAAATATAACACGGTATATAAAAAAAAGAAAGCTTTCAAAACGTCACAAACATAATGGCAATTAGAGCGAATAAAAGGACCAGAATGATAATGTACCCGCGGCGGTGACTTGACTGAAAAAAAAAACATATTCAACGAGAAGAAATGAACATTAAAACTGCTGACAATAAATTAAACGAACGACTATCTGATTGACATTAACAAAAATTAAGGAATGGCTTAAAGAACGATCAGTTTCGTGAGAAATTACATTTTTCCTTAGTGGTCGGTCACCGTAGTCATATGGGACAGTTATTCACGAATACTCGCACGAGTTATTCAGTACTTATATATGTAGATCGGAGTGCAACCTGCAATACAGGCACATAATCTATAAAAACATATATATACGTTACATAAACGTAAAATGATGACGTACAGCGTAAGGTAAGCGACATAAAGATGTCTGCCGCAGCTTCCATCGAGTAAAAATTAGATTAAGGTCGTTTATAAAATATGTGAAATAGTTTTTATTTCACAGGTGATGCAGTAAGTATAATTCATAACAATACGAAAATTCTGCTGCGTTTTGTTTTATTTAGAAATCTGTACTATATTTTTGCGATATAGAAGCATATTAAGTAAATTGTAATAGAAATTATTACGCAAATTGTAAAGTTTTTTTTTTCTTTTTTATTCCAGGAATAACGCAGTTAATTGAAATTTACTTTTCTTTAAATATTACAAAAGCGAAATATCTGAAGTGTTCTCACAGTGAGTCCCAATGTATATAGCAAAGGGCTTTGCCCCTGCCACATGCCCATGTTCAATTTGACTAGTAACCTTCAAATACAGTGTTTCGTATGCTCTTCTGTTCATTGGCATATTTAATTTTGATTCCTTTCCCTTCATTATTCGAGTGTTCTCAATTTTTAACTATTTTCGACTATCTGATTAATACTGAAATAATTTTTAAATTTTTAAACCAATCACATCGTGAATAAAAATGTGATCAAAACTTTTTTAATGTATATATATATATATATATATATATGTAAATGTCTTAATAGAACAAGTATACATGACTAAAAACTAAAAATGTCAAACTTATGAAGCCAATAAGCAACGATTAAAAAATATTAAATCAAACGTTTATTTCGTGTTTTCATAGATTAAAACTAGGAATAGACTTGATGTGATGAAGAATAACTTATGAAATGAGTGCAGGTTAATGTATGCGGTCAAATTTTTAAATTCTTTTTTTAACCAATGTTTTTAAAATTTAATTTAATTTCTGTTTAACGAAATTTTTTTCTCGCTTGAAGAAATTAATTAAATATTATTTGCTCACTTTCTTAGCAATTTTTACAAGTTAATTCCTTTTTTTGTTGTTGTACTCTTAACAAAGTAATGTTTGACCACTGTAAGTATATTTTCGTAATTTTTTTCTAATACCAAATAGTCAACATTATTTTAAATAAATTTAATAATCAGAATATATTTACTTTAGTTACAAACTGAGTAAAAGCTAACCTCAAAGTAAGAAAATAAACGATGAAGAGATTAAACTTAATAATTGAAATATATTACATAGATAAAATAGGTGAACGTAAATATTTAGATTTTCATAATGTGCTAACTGATATTTTTCTAGAGTGGTAGAGCGTTATTTGATAGCAAAATCCATCCTTGAAGTAAAGTACTAACAACTTAAAATTGACCTGTTTTTAGTAAAAATTCTGTACGATTGTTTAAATAATTATAGCGTTACATTGAATTCTAATGAATTATCATTCTTACTTATTATCAAAACTTACCAGGAATAAGAGATCATCTACATCGTTGTATTTGCCGAATAATTTAAACAAACCCGGCCGTGATCCATACAGATTGGACACAGCTAATAAAGCATTCTTTATTTCGTCGAGCTCAACATCTGTTTTCTGATTACTGGTAACAATCTGGAAAATTAAACAAATTATAAAATTAAATCGCATCAATCGGCTCTAACGTAACGGCAAGAAAATTATTATTAATATAATGATATGTTTAGAAAAAATAAATTGAAAATACAAGGGAAAAGTACAGATTTACATGTTACCTGTTATATCGTAATAATAATCAATGGCGTACTTTTGGGAAGGATTTAGGGGTTTAAACCACCTCCGAATGCCCTTTTCATTCAAGTTCAGTTACATTTTATTTATAAAACAACTTACGTTAAAACGACTAAAAAACTATTTGAGAAATAATATCGGCGGGAACCGTTAAAAATTTAAGCATCCACAGAGCGATAGCGGTATCTCCGGAAGAAGTGATAGATATTTTTGTAGAGAAAAAAAGAAATATTGCTTTGTAAATTTAAAATTTTTCATAGATAAATGTTTGCTTTAACTGTAGTTGCAATAATAAAAGATACCAAGATAATAACACATTTTGTTTTATTTTCTAATTATTCCGGAAATTAGGGCAAGTAGGCTAAAATTATTATTTATTTCTCGGGATATCTTTTCTATTTTTTTTTTTTCATTTCTTAAAACCCCTCCGAAAAAGTGGTTCAAGTACATCGCTGGTAATAATGAATAATTTAATTTTCTTTTTAATGATCAGGTAAGCTGTATTAGAAATATAGACTTCAATATATCATTAAAAATTTAAAAGTTTTTTTCTTTGATTAGCGGAACTGCTCTGTTATCAAGATATTTTATTTTAGCAGCATTTTCTGAAATTGTGCAAATCCTATAAGTAATAAATTTTGATTCGCCCCGAAACTATGATAAAAACTTTTTTGAAACTCGCTGAACTAATAAACACGAACGCAGCTGATGTAAAGATAAATTTGTACCAGCTACAGCTAAACAAACATAAAAATTAAGAGCATGCTTTATTTAAATACTTCACGCTTATTTAATTAGATTCGGTGCGGAAATTAAGGTCGTACTGAACAGTCTTGAAAACATTTCAATTTTAAAAAGCAGAATATTATAATGTTCCTTTTATTCATAATTGATATTGTTCTGCGAGTGTTATATATAAAGAGTAAAAGAAAAAGGTATAAAATTTCAAAATGGCATTTTAACTGGCATTCAATGGAATATTCTAAAATGTCTGCAAACAAAAAGAATGAAGAATAAGCACATTGTTATGTTTTACAAAAACGTTGTTGTAAAATTTTTCGAAGACTGCATTATCGAAATAAATTTTTATTTTTCCTATATTCGCTCTTTTTTTAGCTGTACGATACAAATTTAATTCCTAACCGTCGACTTTTCTAAAGTCCCTCGGTCTGCTATTCCGAATTAACTTTCACTTTTAATATAATTTCACCGGTTTTATTTTGCCTTTATCCTTCTCTTAATTTACGTCTATTTTTCCTCGGTTGTAAATAACTACACGCTTTGTTTCTCTCGAGAAAATAGGACATATTTTATATCTTTTTTTTTATATATATATATATATATATTTAGAATTATTTTATAAATTAAATTTGTTCATGTAATAGCGCCCTTATAAATGGCTGGCCATTAGCTAAAGAATGATGTCGGCCTTTGTTTAGACTGCACAGCATTTTGGTCTGCAATAGGTAGCTGTGAAGGTTGCGTGTGCTGAATTCTAGCAACAGGCATTGTGCGTGTTTTTGTTATGTTGATGTGTGTAAACACATGTTATTAGTTTTCCGTTCTATATTTACTTTTTTTATTAAATTGAATTAATGTTTTCATTTAAAAATCATATTACAATTAAGTTTTTGTGGTCCGACGTTATTATGTTTATTCGAGGATTCACTAAAATAAGTTACGCCGTTTGATATCCGTTAAACTCGGCTTTATATACCGACAGCAGACTGATAAACATAATTGATTTTCACAAGATCCTAATTACTGCTACATATGAAAACTAATTTTTACGAATTTATAAGTAAGCAAATAAAATAAATTATTATTATATCTGGCAAAAACATTACAGAACTTAGACTACTTATTGAATTTATGTTTTTACAATGTCCCTCAGTGAAAGAATCTAAACTATTAAACTGTCACATACGTAGAAGGGAATAGGAAAAAATCTAAACTTACCATTTGATGATGCACGAAATGATAAGCTAAAACATTTAAAACCCTTACATATACATTTGCAGCACTAAAATTTTCACTATAAAGAACTCTAAAGGTAAATTAGAATTTCTGTCATCAGTCTATTTTAAGAAGTTAACGAACTTCGTACATATTTTTAAAATTCAGTATAAAACTAATTATAAGAAACTTTTCATCCTGTGAAAATATCGTTTACTTTTTTTACTTCTTTGCTCTGAACAAAATGCCGATTACTCTAAAAGAAATAATTTTGTGTAACGAATACGGCAGTTTTCAGCAACGTAGTACTGATATAATGTGTTTTTTTTTCTCTCGACAAAGCAACTATTTTCTTTTTTTGGATTAAGGTTAAAGTTTTTAAGTGTTGTGTTTGAGAATGTGCGGCTAGCGTGACAGTCATTGCGAAAGAAACTAGATGCTTCACTTACAACTCCAAGACTATTTCTCAACTGCTGGAAATGAAAACATTTTTAAAAGAAAATCAACGGTCTGTGCTGCATAGTTGGCTTTAGATACTACTCTCATAACTGAGTTTAAACTTTGTTAATCTGTTCAATAATGTTTATTATATTGTAGTTCCCCCTAACTTACAGGGTTGATTAAATCCGAATTTATTTTCTCACATTCTTTAAAAATAAATCAGTTAAATTTCAAGTCGAGCAATTAAGCTCTGCCCAAATTATAAAAAAAATTTCATGTATAAATATTTCTTTTGCTGATTTCCTTATTCATTTAGTTTCTTAACACCCAACGCTATAATTTTGTTAATTAATTTAATAACATTTAATTTGATTTATTTCTTAGATTAATTATTCTTTTATAATAAATTTTGCGTGTTTTTGTATCTCATTTTGAATTACTGGATCTAACGTTAAGTTAAATATAAATAATTGAATGAAATCTTTTTTTTTTATGTTTAGTAATTTTCTATATTGAACTATAATTGTTACATTCGGACAATATCAGTACCTGACATAACACGAAATTGTATGGTAATTGACTGATTGGAATATCAGCATCGAGTCTCTGCTACTAATTTTAAAAGTATGAAAATTAGAGAATATAAAAATACACCTTTCAAATTTCATGTATATATGAATCACTACGTTATTCTTACACTGACGATAAAAATAAAATTCTGCTACCTTTTTGCGTTATGGAAGTTATAACGGAAATAATTCCGCAGACCAAAAATTAAATTTATCTTTCTGAATTTATTTTAAATTAACATAAATAAAAAAGTTATTATTTTGTGAAGAATAACCAATTGAAACCAGTTCCTTAATTAACATTATAGAACACTATCTATCATTTGGGAATCAGAAGAAATACTCATAGCGAGGTTCGAAGGATCGAGTTTTATACGTATCTATATAATGGCAAATATAAGGTTAATGTTTAACTTACGCATGATAATCTTTAAAATTAACATTTGAACTTTTCAAACTAATTTTAAAGACAATAATTTTGTTAAACTAAAATAAGTAGATAGTAGTTCATTTTATTTTATTTTTTGTTTAATTTTCCAAAAACGAAATAATGGATATATGAAATGAGTAATATAAATAGTTTCAATACACTTTTTTAAAATCTGTACTAATTACATTTATAAAAACTGTCGACTTTATTTAAACGTTTAATTACTGTTTTATAGCTTCGATTACTCACTCTATTTTATTGCGTTTTATAAGAAATGCACGAATTAAATTTAAAGTACATAAAGTTTCAAGAACCCTGAGAGAAAAACTACATTTTGTGTTAAACGATAATAATATAATGTCGAAAATTGATAAAAAATGTTTGTTATTATAAGATAAATAATTACTAAAGTTTCAAAGAGAGAATACGAAAACTAAAAAATATTTTCTTCATATTTTTATTTGAAATACAATTTGTATTACTGGTTTTCGTGGGTCAGTAGTTTTAATTTATTTGATTTAAAAATATGAAGAAAATATTTTCTAGTTTTCGTATACTCTTTTTGTTTTTGTATTGTTTTCATTAACATTTACTCGTCTAAAAGAATATGTAAATGATTATTACAAAAGCTACGATTATGGCTCTGTTGTAGCCGAAACTAGTCAGCGATTTTTAATACATTTAATAATATTGTGATTTTTGTTTTATTTGTTTACCTTTAAGATAAATATCGAATAAGTTATCACAACTGTATGAATATGAATCAAAATATTACAGATTGTCTTCTAGTTTGATGTTTTTACAGCAAAAATTCTAAGATTTTCATGTTTATTTGTTGAATTTCATTTTCGCTATTAACTTTTTTATATTTTCATATACTTTATTTAACTGCTTAAAATGTTACCGAATTAATTTGTTTAGATTTAATTTTTAACAGGAAAATGATATATATACAAATTATTTTAATTTAATAGGATTGTAAAATTCTATATTGTTCACTGAAAAATGATGTACACAAAACCTTATTTTTTCATTATTTTCGTTAATATTTTTAATTATTACTTAATAAATATGTGCTTTTTTTTTTATATATATTTATACATAAACGGTACACAAAAAAAAATATTTACCCCCTTTTTTTTCAAGTTAGTACACATATAAATAATTTATATTTACTAGTTATGTAATAGTTTTAAAAAATACATGAATTTGCACACTTATTATATATATATATATATATATATGTATATATATATATATATGTATATATATATATATATATAAATCAGTACTTACCGCGTGAGGAGGAACTTTTCCTAAGTTACAATTTTTAAATTGGTCAATAGCTGCTCGGCCTCCATTTGGACATAATAGCTCAATATCATCATATTTTACCTCTCCATTATCTGTTTCACCGAAAATAACAAGTAGATAATTAAGGAATAAAAGCGATTTTGTTACTAATAAATAGTAAATTTTCCTGCAGTAATAATAAATAAAAATAATACAAACACAAAAAAACAAAATGTAATTCCACTAAATAAAACGTTTTACAATAACCACGACTACGAAATGTTATTAAGAAGCAAGTTAACTGTTTCATTTTATTTAATTTTATTAATATTTATTCCCGTTTTACATTATTTTCATTCGCTGAGTTTAATATTGATTCAATAGTAGTTGAACTATAAAAATAATTATTGATAGTTTTGAAAAAAAATTGTTTTTTACAAACGTTCGCAATTGTTCGATTACTCTTTCCGGCTAATGTTACAGATATAATTAAGTAAATATGATATTGATTTTTTTTTCCAATATCAGTAATGTAAATGTGTACATATATACGTATATGGATTTAATACAAGTTAACATGTATTAAAAAAAAATCAATATTATTGGTGTCGAATAGAATTCTATATATGAAATTTCCATTACAAACTTTTAGCTTTTACTTAGAGAATTATTTTATATAATAATTTTTGTATTTATATATCGTAACTTTTTTCTTAATATATATAAAAAGATTTATCAAAATAGCCAGATTGAATAATGAACTTCACATGTAATCAAGATGGTGCTTGTAGCGACATCGCTAACTTTAAATTTTAATGTTAATCTTATTTTACATCGAATAATATGAAATCGATAATTCGATTAAATGAAATGAGCAGTCATTTTTATTCTGCGTCGTGATTACCTACTCTGATTTCGTCGGTTATATGATGTACGTACTTTAAAAAAAAAAAAATTGCCGTTCAAGTGTTAACCGGTGATTATTTTAATAATAATTTTAACAGCAAGGAATTTAAATTTTTTATTTTAGTAAAGTTTCAACAGCTGAGGAAAAACAACTATCCTTTGCGACCGGATTAGTATACCTAACCCTAGATTGAGCATTAGCTGTCAGAATTGATGATTATTTACAAAATATTTATTTATTCATTCATGATCATTTAGATAAAGGTATTAACGATAAAGATGAGACGAAGGTTCAACAATCTGTGTTCATCGAAGCTATGAACCAAGAAGATGTCATCAGAGCGGGACACCTCACCCTTTCCGACTTGGTTATTGGTAAACTTTGGACTTATTTTCAAAATATTGGTATTGATATTCGCCAAGTATTTACAAACCGCGATATCAACCCATTACATGTACAAGAGATATAAAATATATAGCAAGTTCGTCAACGTATGGTGCATAGCGATCGTTTCACCATTAGCATGGGGTGTGACTGATATAGATAAAATTAACGCCATATCTGGTACCAAGCAATTCAACAAGTCAGATGATTCTAGGTTAAAGATTGATGCATTAGTAAAAAACATAACGAGATTGCCTATATTGCCTTCTCGTAACGCGTCATCCATTAATGTTAGGGATCAAGGCATATCTAACTTGTTTCACTATGTTGATTTGAATGTTATCCAAGATTTACGAGTACCGTTGTTGAAACGTATTAAAGGAAACGTCCTAGAAAGATTGGAGAATCAGGCCCCCATTGGCAAAATTGATCTTTCAGCCGTTTTTAAGAATGTGGTTGAAGGTAGACAGCAACCTAGGACACTCGCAGTTCACAAACGGAATGCTAAGCAGGAGGTTGATGATATGCATGGTGGCGATGAATCGAAGAAGCCAAGAAAACTCGCTATAGTTGCCCCCATCAATAGTGGCAAAACTTATATTGCACAAAGGGATAAAAATGTTATAGCCGTCGATGACTTACTCACTCCGGCTATGAAAGATATTTTAAAACCATTAAGGGATGAAGCACTTAAAAGTGATAACTGGGATAACTACAATAACCAATATCACCAGTACTTGAAAGCCGAGCTGGATAAAATTACTGGCGAAGATAAAAAGATCGTTTTGCTGCATTCAAAAGAGGATGCTGCTGCTTTAGGTCTACCATTATTTGGCGTGTTTACGTTGCAAACAGCAGAAGATCATATCAAACTCGAACCCAGAAAGGGGGAAAAATTGATAAAATCTAGTTTTGATACTGCAGTTAAAGTCAAACCTAGGTATATATTTGATACTATACAGGATTTGACAGATGCCGTGATCTTTCTTGCAAATAAGAAGAAATAAGGATCCTAAAAAAAAAGAACCTCTTTAGAGGTAGACTTGAATCTAAGTAGTCTTTAAATTAGCAGAGACACCCACTGAACAACATTGGAGTAGGAGTAGCTCAATGAGTGATTAACACCCCAGTGTTTGTTTGGCTCTATATATATTAATGGCTATGTATTTTGAGTAGAAACTTCAAGACATAGATCGTAACATTTTTTATTGTACAAATTTGATAATACATAAAATTACGTTTATAGCTTTTGTTTTTCTAAGAGCATTAATAAAATTATTTCAGAAGACGGGTGTTTAAAAAAGATAACTTGAAACAATTCAAAGGTTAAAGTATATTTTTAATTAATTTATTGGTTGATTGTTGTAAAATAAAAAAGTAAAAAAACTGTCGTATACTTAAAAACTTTGCAAACTTGAAAAAGAAACAAAATTGTGATTACTAAGCTGATCACATAGGTTATAAAATACCACTGACCTATTTGCTGGAATTATAAACAAAATTAAAATAAAACTCGTGGTTAAAAAACATACGAACTTATTCACAAAATTAGAATTCACTGCATAATTAAAAATGACGTACATTTTTTAATGTATAGAGTTGTATTAGAAATACTTTTACCTAAAAAACTAGAAACGGCCAATCATGTTCATCGAAATGTATTGGTTTCTTTTGGTATCTGTTTCGTACTTCAGCAAAAATATTATGATCTTTTAAGCTATAGCTTCATTAAAGAATTAAATCTCTTTGAAATTTAAAAACAAAATTGAAGGAAATTACATAAAATCGAAATATTGGCAGTTGCGGTTTTCATGCGCTATATAATTTATTTAAAATAGCAAAAGAAAGCAAAAGTTGCACGATAATAATTTTTCAATGGAATTGACATATTCAACAAACACCTGCTTGAACAGTTGATTCCATGTGGATTATTAAAACAGACATCTTTCTCAGTAAATGTTGTTTACGTGATACTTAAACATATATTGTATTAATATACGCTCAGTATACGGCAGTTTTTTGTTTTATGAACCCTCACTTATATTTCCCGCAAGACGCTACCAATAACGACTGAACTTTTATTTCTTAATACCATTAATTTTTACATTATTATAATTAAAACTATTGAAGCTATTTTTCTTCATCATACCTATTGCCCCGAGAACTTTCACTTGTTTCGTAAATGCAATATCGCCGTTTCCGGAAAGTAAACATTTTAATGGTCCTTCGTAATCTACAAAATCGGGAAAAAATACAGAAAAAAATATTAATTTCGATTTGATTCAAGATAATTAAATTCGCAAACATTATTGTTTAAAATAAGAAAAATTGGAATAATGTAATCATAAAGTATTTACTTTAATGTACATCTACCAAAAAGAAAAAAAAAAGAAAAAAAAAAGGTTTCTTGTAATCGCTGAATATATTGGTTGAAATATTTATAAATGTAATTATTTTAATATAGTATAGGATAAATTGCAGATGAAAACAAGTAACCTTTAATATTGCAATAATCTGTTATATTATAAAGCAGAATATTTTTTTCTTTCTGTGTTAACTCATCACTTTTATTTGCACTTAAATAATACTTTATTCAATTTAGTTTTTAAAAAATACTGTCAAACTCTTAAAAACAGCTGAAAATGATATTAATATTTTAAGAACATTCCGATTTTTTTTTTGATAATAATGATTAATATAAATAAACTAGGTTTTGAATACATTTTGAATTTACATGTAAATAACTCGTAATAAGTAGTAAACGTGTGTTTTTTCTTTGTTTTTTTATTGTTAACTTTGGTGAATGTAGTTTACAAAAAAAAAAAAAAAGAAAGAAAGAAGATGTGGAATTGAGGTAAACATTTTTAAAAAATAACACAATATAAAGAACAAATATATAATTTTAAATTACAGATGAGAAGTATAATTCTTAATAGTAATATTATTAAATTTAAATTTTTACATTTTGCATCTTCATAAAAATTGGAATTTTTACTTAGTTCCTCTTTTGTGACATTTGTATGTGTAAAAACCAAGGTTTTGTTAAAACTGAAGTATTTACTAAGGTAGTAAATGTTCATAGAAAAAACACTGCTTTCATTCTTATATGCGTGATTACTTCTACTTCGCAGATGCTACCGAAAGTTTCGCCAAAATAAATTAATTTCTAGAATGTCATGGATGCAGAGCAATATGAATGCCGTAGGAAATTATTAGTAAAGCACCTAAATCATTTTTTTTTTATTTTTTTATTACTAAAACGTATTAGAAATTCAAGTCATCTCTTTTAATTCGTTTTAATGGTAAACTAATATAAATAAGTAAAAAACCAGCCTAGCCTTATTCATTTGTTTCTATTTATTTGTAAGTTTCTAGCACAACCCGCCTGATTAGTTGAAGTGCTAGAACATTTTAACTTTACGTGGTTCAGTTTCAATACATTTAATATACGAGTTTACGCAAATAGTTTTACTATTGTTAAGAGGTAATCAATTTTTTATACACAGTAAGAAAATTACAGTTGGATATGTTACATAAAAATCTGGAGTTCCCACGGTTATATTATTATAATATAAATGAAACCACAACAGCTGATGGAAAATAGTTCCAAGTCATTCTTTATCCATTTCTTCTCGCTTCTTAAGCAAGAATATCTCTACTAATGTTTGGTGAAAAATTTTATTACTGCGTATCTAACAGTACATTGGTGAACTCTAACTTGTTATATATCAATTTGAAAATTGAAGTTGGATAAATATCAAAAAAGTATTTATCTTTTATTCCACTATGCAGGCATCATCGAAACTTAACAGTAAAATATTTGCTTAACCATTTCATATTTTTTGTATCAAAAGCATACAAAATTGTATAATCCAAACCAAGACTTTCTTGTTGTTTTACATATTTTCAACAACGGATGAATTTAAAATGCCGAAACAATCAATTTTGACGAGTTTTATTTGTAATGAATAAATGAAAAGATCATTTAAGTGAAATGTTAGTTTGTAGTACAATTAAAAATATTTACCGGACAAAATCGTCAAAAATTTTAGTTATTTAAAAATATGATTTAAGACATAATGATTAAAAGCTGTAGTAAAGCGAGTAAATAGTTCTACTGAGGCATATGTACACGCATATACAAATGTATATATTATATACATGTGTGTGTGTGTGTGTGAGCATATCGTTTATTGAAATACCTTTAATATTTTTTCCAGTTGAACATATATTGGTCAGCGATTCTGATTTAAGTTTCTCCGGAATTCCTGGAATACAACTGCCTCCTGAGAAAAATTCTGCAACTGCTTTCGTGTACGGACAATTTTCTTTCGAAATATAATCTTTACTTAATAACGTTTTAACCGGTGCTACCCATCCTAAAGTTGTGACAAATAAACTAAGTAACGGATCGTGGTGTATTTAAGGTAATACGAAGTAAATGATCAGAAAAGAAAAATAAGTTGAACTTCCGTGTTTAAAATTTAAAATTGTCAAATAATAAATAATTTTATTAATGCGCCTGATACACGGTTCTCTTCAGAAATAAAACTGAATCAACTAAATCGTTTCCTAAATTATAGTGGAGATTTAGAGAAACCCGAATTTGTTCTAGTAAATTCGTTAGTCTTCTTTATCATTTCTTGCGGAATTTTCGTCACATCTCAGAATTGTAAATAACAATTCAGTTACATCGTTTAATGTGCATTATTCATAGTGATATTGAGAATTTAAAAGTGCAAGCTATTTGAATATAGAAAAATAAAGTATTCAATAAAAAAGTAAAATTGATAAAAATATAATAAAACAGCCATTAATTTAAGATTAAGATGAATAATTAGGGGCGAATCTATAATTTTCTGAGTTCAGATAAAAATATTTTGCCAATTCTCAAACTAGTCATTTGTTAATCTGAACTACTTTTTTCCTATTCATTCAATAGTATTATTTAAAATAACAGGACATAATGATATAGCGTATTCATTTATTTTCACATAAATATTTGCAAGAAACACATTTATTTATATTTATATAATTCTCAATTTCACTGCTTTTGAAAATTTCGCAGCCTTAAGCTTTATTATGAATAGGAGTAATGTATTTACATTCTCTTACAATTTTTTACAGCAATAGAAAAGTTTCCCCGGTTTCCGAAACTGTCGATTTTGATTTTAATGAATTTTGGAAAAGGAGATTGGTGAAGTGTATAAAAAAATGCTACTCGAAGCTTTCTTGTGCAAAAAAATTGAATTTATCTATTGTTGAAGCATACGTTATTTAAACATCTGAGACTTCCACGGTGGATATGATTAGAAAAATAATTTACGGTAGACACTATGTTATATAAGTTTAAGAATTTTTGTATAACACGGTGTCTACCGTATATAATTTTTGTAATGACACGTTATTTATTTTTTACGTAAAGTGTTCAACTTATTATGACAGAAAATCGAAAATAAAATAAAATGAAACAATTTAAAAAAATTTAAAATAAAATAGAAAAGTTCTTTTATATATCCGCTACTCAATATTAGCATTTGCACAAGTGATTTCAAACTTCTTATATTAGCAACTATCTTAAAATCTTGAGAAGCAGAATATAGAAATATAACGTTTTTAACACGTAACATTCGGTGAAGTGCTTCACGCTTCCTTGGACCCTATCGCATATTAAAAACCGCATGGAAGAACGTTGTAATCACTAAGTTGTACGTAATCGTCATCTCATGTAAAACAATCGCGTTCATAATTTTTCTGTCGTAGTTATTAATACAACAAGACTTCAATGTTAACGTTACGAAAGTCAGTATTTTAATGTATCATCCACTCTACTTTTTTTGGAATTACATTAATTTATTAATGACATATTTAAAGTTATATTCCATTTGGTCCAATAATATTCTTCAACGTTATTTCGGAATTGAAAAAAGGGTAAATTTTTAAGTTACATTTTTTTTGCTTAGTTAATTCAACTACCCAAAAATTCCTCGTTACACGGTGTATATGTTTCGAAATTTAAAAAAATTCATTGCGAATGTTTATTTATTTGTTTGTATTTAGTCGATTTAATAAATCGAGAGAATTATCTGTCGGCATATGTTATCAGGCTATTTTACTGTTAGACGAATTAAAAAAATCATGTTTACCTGTCGATCTCATGTAAGCAGTATGGCAAGATCGTTTTCCCTTTAGGTCTTCGAAAGTTTTAAACGGTGAGTTGCTCTTTACAACTGCAACGGCATATACATCGGTGGTATTAGCCTGGTACCTTTCCGTGGCGACAACTTTTAGATTGTAATTTCTAAGTTTTGACAAAATGAAAAATTAATGAAAAGCGACAGTACTTTAACAAATAATAATTGAAAAAATGAAATTAAAACAAAATAACGTAATTCTCACTACATACTGATATGGATGAATATATATATTGGGGCATTTCTAATCGCAACAATTAGATCCCGCAATAATAATATAGCGGATAGTGCCGATGCACTGAACATACAAATAACGAGACTATACGATCAAAAATGTATATTTTACATGATAACAGTTTAGATATCGAACATGCACGAATAACAACGGATATCGGAAAATTGTTTTTATTTATATCATCGATTACATGCTCAGAAAATACTCAATTTTCTATTAAAAACTAGTTCGCCTTAATCGCTATATTGGCGCTGTGGTCGCTGATCGATATTTCGATATATTATAAAGATCTAAAATTATTTATTTATGTATGTCGTTTCATACTATTCCCCCTCCTTTTTTTTTTAAAAAAAAGAAAAGAAAACTCATACGAATTAGAATCCGAAACCAATTAAATGGGAGCATGATAAACGATACCGGTTCAATACTAATGATAACGAATCGTTACGAAATATTATTCCGTTACTCTATACTTCACGCTAATCTAAATTGGCGTTACGTCGTGCATGAACTAAAAATATCTCGTGCGAAAGCGTTTCCTTTAAATCATCAAATGCTATTGCGGTCGATCCGTTTTTTCGATTTGATTTTGTAATTTCTACTAACGACATTTGAATTACCGCGGCGTGCGGCATAAATCGTATGATAATAATTGCACATACCCGAGAACCTTTTGGCCTCGCCAATCGTTTTTTGGCTTTTCAAATTGCGTGATGATCCACTCGACTCACCTTGGGTCTGGTTGAATTCCTTTTTCATTAATTATATATCCAACAAACGGTATTGCCTCTTGCGTGAACATGCATTTCTTTTCGTTCAGTCGGAAGCCTTACCTTTGCAACTTGTCAAACGCTATTCGTAGATTGCGATATGCTCATTAATATCTTTCGATGTTACCAATAAGCCATCTATAAATGGCGTTATGATGGCTGTCTTCTTCGAATCAGACGGTTCCATGGAAATTTGACTGTAGGCGTGCTGTAAATCGAGTTTTGAAGAAATTTCTTTTCCGACAAGTGACGCGTTTATATCATGTAAGAGGAGCATTTCAAAAGTCTCCGCCACGTTTTTAGATCTCAGCTTGCGGTAACACTACCGAGATAAACAATACAGACGGTTGTGCGAGTAAACGGCAAAAATTTCAAGGTCCTAATTAGCATGACGTCAGTATTCGTTTAACCATGGAGCTATCACTACAGTGCGGGTCCAACTTTTGTGAACAACGTGCAGAGCTATTCATTAGCTCGTTACAAAAAAATTTTCGGGTAAAAAAATACACGACTAGTTGAAAAATACATGTATGATGATAATGTAATGTCGAACTGATCCGTTCGTGAATGGATTCAGCACTTTAAATCACGAAAATCGATACCATGGTGTGGAAACGGGTAAATTCACCGCGGCCGAAAAAAATGCAAGGCAGAGGGATATTGCGCCGTCTATTTTTTTAAAATTATTTTCTCTTGTTGAACGGTTTTTGGGCACACAATGATTCAACAATGATGACGAATTCAAGAAAAACGTGACAACCTGGTTACAAAAGTTGGACGCGCACTGCAGTGGTAGCTCCATGGTTAAACAAACACTGACGGCGTGCTAATTAGGACCTAGAAATTTTTACCAGTTATTCGCACACCCGTCTTGCATGAATGTTGTATTGCTTATCTCGCCAGTGTTACCATAAGCGGAGATCTGAAAGCGTGTTGACGACTTTTGAAACGCCTCTCGTGTATGTGGTAGTGGTATTTAGAACTGTGATCGTATTTAACTGTCAGTAATCTCCGCATAGGCGCCATTCTTCTCCGTCCTTAAGTATCACCATCATGAGCGAGCTGGCCCATGGCCACTTTGGTATCTCGCATATACCTAGTCGTACATACTCTTGGAACTGTTGTTTAGCGTACTCATATTTTTCTGTTTTTAACCGTCTTGGTTTTGCGTACACCGGTGGACCGTACGTTTCAATGTGGTGCTTAATATCGATTTTCGAATGAATTCGTGTAGCAGGTTGTTGGAAAATATCTCGATACGAGACCAGTAGTTGTCGGAGATCACTGCCTTCGATCAGGCCATAAATTTCCGATTCTACATATGCACCCTTTATCAGACGCCTCGCGGTTTGATTGAATTAAACGGTGGTTTTTCATATCTACCATAATGTGATAATACTTCAGAAAGTCCGCCCTAAAGATTGGTGTGAACAAATCGGCTACTGTGAACTGCCATTGTATTTTCGTCAGCAACCCCAAATCGCGAATTAATTCCTTCTTTTTGCGAATGTCCGTATATAAGAATCGTTGGTAGCTACGAGTCGTTCGGTTTCCGCTTGTTGCAAGTTGTCTTTCGACGTTGGGGTAGTCGACACCACTGCGCCCGTATCTACGAGATATCGGTGTTGTGATAGCTGATTCTTCACGAATAATCGGTTGGCTGTAAGACTATCGAACACTGTCACAGTGGTAACGATTTGCTTCTCGTAGTTGCAAGGAGAACGGCACCCGGTTCGCGCGATTTCCAATACCAACAAATATCGTCAACCGGTGCAGTCTGCTGTATGCGTGTACCTTAGGTTAGTTATCGAATTGAATACTTTTCGTTTTGACGTCTGGGTCGTAAATATGCTCCTGGCGTGTCTCGGCTTATATCTACTAATAATTCGTTCACCTTTTTTGATAGTACCGCGAGCTTCTATTTCGAACACGTTCGGTTCCGTCTTATATACATTCGGCGATTTATTTAAAGCGCTGACAGCTGGTTGAGTTACGGAAAAGACGCGGACAGCTACTTCCCCTAATTTCGTTAAGCATATCTTTTCATCCTGTATCATGTGTGGTCAACGGTAATCGTTAAGGATATCTTTTCATCCTGGACCATGTGTGGTCAACGGTAATCGTTACACCCATAACGAACGTAACAGTTTTTGTTATCGATATGATCAGTAGCTACATTTCGTGCTCGAGCCAGAAGATGTGATGGTTTCTGATCTCCTAAATTTATTTCATGTAGTAACCTATGTCGACTAACATGAACCTACGTTAACTCTATTTACGATTGAAAAAATTGGGCGCAGAAAATTAACTCCAGCTGAACAATTATTAGCTTGCTTCTTACCATGAGTTAAATGATTACGTTTTTCAATGCTGGGTTTATTTTAATTGTGATGTCGATCGCTTCCATTTCCACGCATATGGAAATTAATGATATAGTGGTTATCTTATTTAAATATATTTGTGTATATTAAATCAGATGTTACATTGCGTACATTATATCTCTATAATAATACCGCAGATTAACGAACAATTGAGTTATTACTTGACGGCGTTGATGGTTTCGGTGGCATCTACGGTAATGATATCGGCTCCATTGTCGCGGATAGTATCGAAGCACTTTTCAACCGATTTTTCTAGAATACACTCGAAAGATGGTCGAATGTCTCGTGAGTAAGCGGCTAGTTTCAGATTTTTACACTTATGATGAGCATTCGTTGAAGTTACACACCAGCCTACAGTACGGCGTGGCACAACTACATCGCGACCGATTACGTCGTAATATTTTGCTGGAAAGAAAAACACAAATAGAACGGACATGTTAGTTCAGTCTCCAAAATGACATCACTGCTGCAAACGGTTGAGCTAAAAACGATGTTCGCATATTAAAATTTTTGAATTTTTATTTTATTTTCGATAATTACCAAATATTTTCTGTATGTTTTCCCTTCGTTTATTCATTATACGTTATGATTTTAGCAGTCGCATCTGGCCGCAATATTGGACATTAAATTCAGGTTATTTTTCAAGAAAAAAATTTGGCCTTTTTTTTTTTTTTTACCGAGACCGATTTTCATATGAGGTGGTCGATTTTATTTGCCTAATAGAAATATATCTTGTAGGCGGAACGAAGCCAAACCAATTTTTTCAACTTTTACTACACCGAGTATATAATCCGGAATATATACTGCCGCCGATAAAATATCACACTATGAGATATTAATTTGAAAATGATAAAAAGGTTAATATATTTCGCAATTCTTTACAGATGAAGATTAAAATCCTCGGGAAAGAATAATTTTTCAAGCTCTTGTAGAACGAATAGTGCTTACTGCAAGCCGTCGACTAGTTGATTACTCTCGGACGGGCTATGTTTGAATATTGGTCTCTTACTAAAAGTAATTTTGACATTCGACTGTGTAATAGTGCCGCGTAAGATTAGAATTATGTATTTCCCGCATTAGTAATCTAAAGCAGTACACGTACGGCCTCTGCACCAATTAAATTTTATTAAGTGTTATTTAAAAAAAAAAAAATTAATCTATTCAGATTTATTTCGAAATTATCGACGTTTACGGTTCTTTACACTTTTTGTAACATACTAAAGCGACGGTTGCATGCCATAGGAAATACAAGAAATATACTATCTTTTTCACAGGCCCGTGCCCAGAATTTTGAAAGGTAGGGGGGATTTGAAAGTTTTCTTCGCATATTTATTTCATAAATAACAATACATTTTTCACTAATATTCATGCTATTAATAATTTCCATAATTTTGATTTATATATTAATAATTCACATAAATGAATTACCCCATATATGAACATTAATAAAAATTACATATATTATTGATTATACTCGTAACAAAAAATTTTGCATAAAATATTAATGAAGTACCTAGACTATTTCAGTTCTCATGGAGGGGGGTTAACCCCTAAAATGCAGTGGACACAGTCTTGCTTCTTCACTATTAGACCATTATTATAAGCTCCGTTGTTATAAAAATAACTTACATAAACGGTAACAAAATTCATTTAGTGGAATAATTTAATTAAAAAAAGAAAAAAGAAAACTTTTCGGGATTTAGTAGACAATTAAAAATGAAAATAACGAAACAAATTAGTCAATTTCTTGAGGAACTTGTTAATATTTGTATTGTTAGCATAATCGATGTATTTCATGGCTGTTAATCGATCAGTATGTTTGTCTCTAGTTAGCTTGCATACAAACAATCGTAGTATAAACAGCGAATTGTTAGATAAATCTAAATTACGGAACGTAAACATAAAATTTGGCAGTTATCCAAAAACTGAGCTATTTTTACTTTTTCATTTTTTTGTTTTTAAATGAAATCAGTTAATTTTACCTTTCACCAAATATTCGTACGGGTGGAAAATATTCGCATTATCGACGGCTACTGTTTTATCACTCAACTGCAGAACTGCACTGAACCAGTCTGCTGACAAAGCTTCGCCGAGCTTATTTAATCTGGCCAGTTCATCGCGTAGTTCGTTTATATCACTAGAAAAAGTTAACAGAATTGAACCGTGTGAAAGTGCACCATTGATCATTACAAAGATTGGAATAAATTGGATAAGTGATTTACGAAATATGTACGAACGAATATGTATTTACTTATTATCGCGATATAATGATTTAAGTTTCACAATAGTTAAATTATACACACGAGGAAGTAATATTATAAATCGAAAAAGTATGCAGATAGATAAAATAAAATAAATAAACTCCATCTCCAGGTTCTTTTCAGAATGAAGTGCCTTAATGCATTTTTCAGCCACTCGGTAATATTAAAATACGAGTATAATAAATCTAATGAATATTTTTTTGAAAGTAACATCACTACTTCCAAAACAGACCGAGTTATAAAAATTAGAAAAAGGAATTTTGTTTTTCTTTAACACGAGACTGCAGTGGATGGTAAAAAATATAGATTACGGAAAATTAACATAAGTGTTATTTTCATAAACCCACATTTGACAAACAAGGTAGAGTAGTAGGTCTCCTTTGTATCTTGCGAAAGATAACTTCTCCACAACATAGACTTCGCACTGACATCGTTAGAAGCAATAGAAACAAGCTCTGTCTTTTGCTGGAAGTTTAAAAATTCGATAACATTGCGTTGTTTTTTGATCTTTTATGGTGCAACTGATTTTTGTCTTTTACCGTTTCTCCTCCGGACTGACTGTCAAGCTTTTTTTTTATCGATATCTTCGCTTAATCTAGTGTCTCCCATTACGCGCATTTGCCTTTTTTCTTTTTCTTTGGTAGATTATTTATAAGTGTTCAGTCTTCTTGATCTGATATCATCTGAACTACAAGTATAAATCCTTTCCCATTTTCACTTCCTCGGTAATAAAGTCTGTTATAACAATTTTTGGTTTATACATTCCCGTTCTGCATCGGGAATTAGTTTAAACAGACGGAAATTCTTCGCTGAAGTACACCACCTTTTAATGTATATATATATATATATATATATATATATATATTAATAAGAAATCTCGATCTATTGTTTCTGAAATATCGTTGACTGTTAGTCTCGGACAGAGTTACTTCATATAGTTTGCGTAAGCCGATCCGTAAACTCTAAGAATTGATTATAAAATTAAACCCACGCCCAATTCAAAATATGCCCCATAAATTTTTTTTTCTTCATATGATACCTACTGAGATAATGTAGATAACCCTATTTTTTTATGTAATAGCTGCCAATGTAACTGCGAAAAAAAATCAGAGGTCAACGGTTCTCGCTTTGTTAGCGCGTGAGCACGGCGAGTTCAATATTAGACTTAAACGAGAAGAATGACATTATAAAATACAGCAGGTTATATCGTAACATCAAGCTTTGACGTATACGTAGCCATGTGCATTGTTATTTTTTAATTGTTTTTTTAGCATTAATCATTTGTAAATCATGTTACTAATAAAGAATTTAAAAAAATTGATATATATATATATATATATAAAAGTTAGTATATTTATATTTCTACATGTTGACTTTAACAATGCCGTCCTTAAGATCTATTTATTTAAAGGCTCGCGACCACAGGCTTCTTTTTATTTGTATCATTCTTGAACTTATTAGTCTAAAAGAAAATGTCAGAAACGAGTTAGGGGATTTGATAACGTTATCAAAATTATTTTGTCTGCGAATATCGATATCAAACGATGCGACACAGATGTTACGATAAAATTTAGAGACTGCTGCACTATCAGAAAAAAACGGAGGAATATCAGGTTTTCTATGTGAAAGTCCTGGAAGAAGACCGATCAAATGATCTATAGCATTGTTGCATATGGAGCAGAAACTAGTTACTCCTCTTCGGATGCGATTTCGAAGAAAAAGCGTCGTATCGAACATTTTAGTTGCCGAAAAACTTGACATCGATTTTCGATTCTTCTTTGTAATGCCTTACTCAATTTTTGAGCGTGCGTGAGACTACCTATTTGTACGTTCTAGTTGTATTAATGTAGTGTTCATGGCACTTGTTTATTGCAACGTTAGTGTACACGCAAGACTACACTCGCAACTAATATTATAACTGTTTGATTTATCGACATACAAACGCAAAGTCCTAAGTGTGCCCGTCTGCGTACATACTAACACGCACATGACGGTACGTATTTTCGCCGTTGCCTTCTGCGCGACTATCAGCGATTATATTTAATTATTTGTAATAATTTCTGTCATCGCATCAAACTCAGGACCTCTGTGAGTCAAGTGTTTTTTAGCAGCTAGGCTATCGCGATTCAGTTGAATAATGTAACTAAATTACCATCGGCCCGTGTTAGACGAGAAGTAGCGAACAATGTGATTGTTAAAAGATAAATATTTCTGCGGGTTCAAGACGTGTATTTGTATTGAAACAAACGATTACCACACGAAATAACACAAAGAGTTTCGTTAATAGGTGTTTTTTTGGAACGAAGTTCCTCTTATCGCAGGGACAGCGACCGCAGTTAGGCAAAAAGAAAAATATAGGTAGATGGTGTCTGGGAACACCACCGGATAGGAATTAAGTTCCTTTCGCTATTTGGTAGATATTAGCTCCACACTACTTGTCAAAGTTAAAGAAGAGGCAAAATTAAAAGAACATAATCACGAGCGTCGCCAGCCGATGGGCCGAGGGGGGGTGGGGGTCAAGATGACAGAAAAAGGATATGAGTTATAGGAAAAATAAAATTTATAATTAAACAAGAATAAAATCTTAATTAAAACATAATTTTCGTGGGTTTCTGGCAAATTGTTCATGATTACGCGCCTACGAATACTCATCATGGCTAGTTGATTAAAAAGTTTCAAAGCTCCAGGGGAGGCACGCCCATGAACAGAATCAAATTTTTACTTACATGCTTGATGTTAGAACGCATATAAGATAATTTGTAAGCGTTTAACTTGATGAAAGAAATTGATGTAATTAAATAATTAAAAATAAAATTTCAAAGGGCCAATTATTTTTATTTTTTCTCCTTACCCTATTCTCTCATTCGTATACCTACATGTCTGCTGTACAGCCTGTACATATACCTATATACCGGTTTTTGTAACGGTCGGACTTTAAGCTAGATTTTCGACGTTGGATTTTTTTTTGCCTAGCTCCGGGGTCGTTGCAACCTGCGATAGAAAATTTCGTTCCAAAAACATCGAATGTTAAATATCGACCGTTGGGTCCGAGTGTTGCGAAAAATAGTATATAGGTGTACGTCATACACCTACATACACCTCTACACGCTGTACAACAGAGATGTAGGTATACAAATGAGAGCGTGAAGGAAGGAGAAAAAATGAAAATGACTGGCCCTTTGAAATTTCATTTTTAATTAATATCATCGATTTCTTTCATCGAGCTAAACGCTCGTCGACAAATTATACGTGTTCTAACATCAAGCGCGTAAGCTTAAATTTTTGATGTTTTCTGTTACGAGTAAAATTCTGTTGAAATATTGCCTCTTGCCTTTCACTTGGCGAAGTATCTGCTTTTAACCTGTTCTATTTCTTATCGTATACTTTATGAGGGTGACTTTATAGCTAATAGGTACCAAAAACCGAAAGGAACTTCGTTCCTACCGGGTAGTGTCCGTAGACACATTTTTTTTTTATTTCGCCAGGATTCGTTGATAAACTTTTTAATTATCTACCTTCGTTTTGAGATTGCATACAGTTTCCGAACCGCTAAAATTATAACGAATCATCCGTCTCAATTAAGAACTCAGATTATGTCTTATTCTTTTCCTGAAAACGTTTTCAAAATTCCTTGTCAGTTCGTTATTATTTACTCATTTTTTAACAAGATACAAAGTATACTGGAAGTATCGAAATAAGCAAAGTTTCCGGTTAATCATTATACTAAGCTGTTTACTTTTTCACGAGAAATGGAGATATACGGATCAGAAATAAAGTATGAGCGCGTGAAAAGGAAAAGAATAGCGGGAAGTAGTTGATACTTTTAAAATTAAAAATGCCGTCCATTTCAACTAGTGTGTATTTGGAAGTGTTAATGTACACGACCACTTAAGCGGATGAAGCTATAAATGTGTGTGTGTGTGTCTTAGATATTGCGTTAAAGTACAACTTGGTCAAATATTAAATCAGTCCAAAAAGATAATACATACTTTACATTAGAATCGGCGACATAAGCCGGCCAAGGTCGAGCTGCCCAGGTACAAGGAGATTTTTCGATCGGTACTTTTGTTCCATCGGGACACAGGTACGCATACTCGGACGGATTATTCCTTTGTGTAGAGTCTTTCAGCTGTGAAATAAAACAAATAAACATACCGGTTGCAGTTACAGTTTTCCAAAAAAAAAAAAAAAAAAAAAAAAAAATACATTTGGAAAACTAAAAAGTTATCGAAAATGAACAGAGCTGCTGTTGCACTTAGAAACGTAAGTAGTTCTCGATTGACAAATTTATCGGTACCGTATAAAATTATAGGAAGAGAACATATTTAAAAGAGAAATTAAGCATCAAAAATACGTAGGCAAATTCGACATTTGTTACAAACTGAGTGGGAAGGCTCACTATGCAAAATAGTGTTTTTAAATTCTGTAAGGGGTTTTTTTTCGATTTTGACAAATATTTATGCTGCCCGGTCCGGTAAATCTAAATTTTAACTAGAAAAACACGAAATGGCGTAAAATCAAAAATTCTTCGTTGCATTGCTCGCGGCGATCGTTACTGATATTAGTACTTTTTTTGTTTTCTCGTTCACTTTTTTTCATTATTAATTAAAAATAGCGGAATTACGAGATGTTTTAGTTGATGGGGCAACCGTCAAACTTATGTATAAATTTGTAGAAATATATAAACTGATATGATAAAACAATTATAACAAACAATGTGAGAACAAAATAAATTTCTTACTCAGTAACGTTGACCTCAGTGTGATTTAGAATTTGTTTCTGATCACACTGTTATAGTGAATTGTGTTTTAGCTGATAATGCCCGAAAACGTTACTAAGTAAGAAATTTATTTTGTTCTTATATTGTTTGTTATAATTGTTTTATTATATATCAGTTATTATTATAACTTATTATATTTCTATATTTAACAAACAGGAAATGAACCTTTATTGAATTTGTAGAAAATTAACGTAAAAAAAAAAAAAAAAAATGATCAACTCGTTATAGATTTTTGCGGAGATTATGATTTTGGCAACTTGATAAAGAGGGCCTAACACTATCGCTTTGAAATTACATAGTTAGTTCCCACTAAACAGTCATCGCTCGTGTTTAGATTGTTAATTTTGGAACATGAACGAGGAACAACAAAATACAGATGACGGTACGTAAACAAAAATTGGAAAAGTGATATAGTTAGATGCTGTTGAAAATTCTCATTGAGCGCCGTAGAATTTAGAGAGTAGAAAAAAAAAAAAAGAAGCCATTGTAAATGTAACTGCCAAAGAGGTTTGCGAGTGGAATACAAATTAATAGCGTACTATTTCGATTGGAAATAGTTTCCGGCGTCAAGACCGACAAAATCCAATAATAATAAATAATCGCGTATGTAAGTAATGAAAATATTAAGAAACCCGTACACAGTGTTTGTTTCGTTAACTTTTTTTTATGATTCTGTCGTTGAATTTTAATCGATATATTTATACGCGGTCAGTTTGCGATAGAATAATAATCTCGCCAGTTTGTTTTTTTCCTTTTCCCGTTACTGCGTGTATTCTCCGTAATTAGTTGTCTTAATAGATTATTTTTTTTGTTTTTTATTGTACGTATTGATATTTTAATATAAAATTTGCGATTAAAATGAAAACAGTGTCGTAATTTAAATTTGTACGATGGGTAGAGTTTAAAGCCCCCAAAGAAGAAAAAAATAAAAATAAATTAATAAATTTAAAAAAATGTATAAAATACGACGCAATACATCCAATCAATAAAATTATTAAACATTTCACTGTCGAACAAATTAAAAAATTAATTACCTACGGATTTGTTTGTTAGAACAATTAATTTCTATGCGTTTTTTCTTCAGAATTTCGTTAAAAATGTAGCTTAAACCTTGTCTCTTAGCGGAAAAATTCACCGCGTTAAAATCTAATGATACCATTGCCCTTTCGTTGCTGGTATCGATTAAATTTTCCGTAATCTAGGGTTGCTTCTCTAAGCGCTATACAATTTGCGGTGGGACCTAGTACGTTTTCCTCTACTACGTTTTATCATTAGTTTGACGGTTTTTTTTTAAATGGAAAAATTTCTTTTTAAAATAATGCCTAAATAGCGAAAAACGCGGAAGATACGAGTGAAATTTTAAGTATAAAATTCGTGAAATTAGTACGTAGAAAATATTCGATTATTTTAATGAAAGTTACCAGATTATTTACCGTCACAAAATAACCCCAGCTTGCATAAAGCGCATTTGCATACATATAATTGGAATGTTTGTCTTTTTATGTGACAGTCTGTTATTCTAAATACTGATTTTGCAATAATTTCATATACAATTGGTATAAATACCACGTAAACATCGTATATTATCATTAACCCTCTCAGTTATTAGGTACTGACTGTAATCGCTTAAATTCCTATTTTTATACTATGAAAAAAAAAATGTACCACTTTGACAGATGCACCTGATTTTTTGTTTTTCTTTTTTTTTGTTTTTTTTTTGCACTGTATTAGTTTCAGGTGACTAAAGAACAAGAAAGGGAAAAGTTAAGTTTCATAAGTAGATGGGGTTGTAGCTGAAACGGTAACGGATTTTACTGTACCCATTTGGCAAGAATACATATTGCTTTCTGATGCAGCTGATTTTGGGAAAAACTGTTCTTTTTTCGGAAGGGAAATGACTTCTTTTTTTATAAGTAAAGTGTAATAATTCGCGTTTTTATTCATCAGCCACCGTAAAAATTAATATCATTTTTTAAATGCAACGAATTTTAATCATTAAATACACGTAAGTACATCGAATAAAATATTACCCCAAAGAATTTCTCAACATAAACGGTCTTGGTCCAAGCAACATCTCCGCCGGCAGTGGTTAAGCAACGCAAGGCTCCTTCGTAACCGGAATTTTGATCGGGATAATCGCAAATGTCAGGATGTTCACAAAGAGCGCATAGGTTCGAATATTTCGCTTCTGCCGAGTGTAAATGTAAAAAAAAAAAAAAAAAAAAAAAAAAAAACAAAACATTAATAGTGACTAAGAAATTACAGCACGAAATTACTCAGCGTTATTAGATTAAGAAAAAAAAAGAACGAAAATTCTCGATTTTTTATCATAAAAAATACATATTAATCTATCTGAAAAAATGTTCGATCCTAACCGATAATAATCTTTTCTTGTAAGGTGCCTTGATTTTAATATTTATTTTTTTTCATTTTTAGGATTGATTGACCGAAGAGAACCATGGAAAAGAAGAGCAGAATTCGAATCTTAATGCGATTCGAGATAGCCGACGTAGTAAATAAATTAAGGGTTTGAACATCAGAAGAAGAAGAAGGAAGGGAGAGAATAAACGAGGTAACGAGTAGACCGATTAGAATGAAAAGCCAGAGGGTGTTCAACCGGGAAAGGAAGACGGGAAGTAATTAGGGAACGTATAAAGGAGGTATTAGAGGAGGGTAATGAGAACGAAATTAAGAGGACAGCGGAGATGAACAAAAGTAAACTGTGTCTGACAAAATCGCTGGCGACATGTTGCAGCAGAAAGATTAGAGCGCGGTACAGAAGTGAAGTCGAGAAACCATGATGGTTGAAAAGTACGAAAAAAAAAAAAGGAGGTTATGAGGCGGAATATATTGGATTTGAAATGAGAAACTGTAGAAAGTAATATTATTGGACGACGAAAAACCTGCTAAGAAATTTGCCAGTAGAATAAGATAAACGGGGAGGGGGAGTCTAATAAGCCAGCTGATCCGATGCCTTCAATTCGTCAGAGGTTAATTCAGATGAAATGAAAAAACTGCGAATCAGAGAATGTACCGGAAGATTTACAAAGCCGAAAAATGGCTAATATTAGAAAAATATTAAACTCTAAAAACCAGACAGAAGAAATTTCTTCTTCTACTTTTTTTTCAATTTCATCCTTTACATTTTACCTAGATTTTGTCAGCGTGATTACTAAAACGCGTTTCCTACTGCTAGATACAACGCGGAGTAAGAATTCATTTATAAATATTTATAAATAGCGTAATATGAAAAGTTACTTAGACGTTTGGTGGTTTCAACATCGGGAACCCATTTTCCGACCAAGCAGGCTTTGTTGAAGAAACCGGAAAGCGCCTTCAGTTCATTTTCCCGCGGCGATATCGATGTGTCGTCCATCGGACCCAAAATTTTCATTTTAGTCAACTGAACAAATAACAAATAGAATTTTAATCGGTTGTAGATCATCAGACGCTTTTAAAATACAGTATAACGAATGCTGCTTTTCAGTTAATCGTCGAGAAATTTTAAACAAAGGGGGAAAAACTGTAATAATAATCAGACACATAACCGATTCGGCAGATGAGAGAGCACTATTATCGGTACGGTTTTATGTAACAGTTGAATAATGAAGAGAGTTCAAAAAAAATTAAGCTAGCGCATCCGCTGAAAATTCGAAAAAAGTACTCATCAGTCCGTATCGTCTGCTTACAGTGTGGCAAGATTTTCCGGTAGTACCAGTCATTGGGATAATTGTACACCGACTGACGCTGAGTCAACGTGTATGGGCGATTGTTCGGATTACATTCTAAATCTCCTTGTAAACTGTAACGGAAATATTTTTACAAAAACATTAAGCAAACGATTTCACGTTAATTCGGATAGCGAAAATTTTTTTCTACTTTCTTTGTTGCAGTATTTTTGTTTTATACGAATTTATCGTTCCTCGGTTGAAAAGCAATGTAGAAATAATTTGTTTTTGTTTCTTTACGTGCACGCCAGCCAGTCTTTTAAGAAACAAAATAGCGACTTAAACCACACATCGATAGGTATAAAAAATACAAATATCGGAACTTACGTGATAATAGCAAAATTTTTTCTTTTAGTTTGCTTTTTGTTTTGTTTTTTTCCGTTTTTTTCAGTAATATATTACAATGGACATCGAAATATAAAAAAATATATATCTTCGAAAATAAATATGATTTTTGTATTCTGAAAAAAAAACCCAATGAAAACAAAATAAAAATATTATGAAACATTTAAACCGACGCCATCGTCGTGATTTATTATCGATTCATTGCGACGAAAAACCGTCTATTAGATTGTAGACTCAACGTTTCGTTAAATCATAAGGAGGGGGAAGTGTGTAAATTTTATTCCGACTAAATGTTTATTAAATGAAAATAATTTTCAGTTCTAGACTTACAAAAATTAATAAAAAAAAAAAAAAAAAAAAAGGAAAACAATAAGTTGACTAATTAGTGTACACTATGTTTTGCTTCAAAGTTCTTTAGAAGTATCGATTTATAGAAAGCAAAAATTAGAATAAAAGCAAAATGAAAAATTATGTACACTTACCTTAGTAATCGGTATCTTATAACCGACACTCCTTCCAACTCCGGTGTGGCAAGAGTTTAAACCCTTCAAAGAGCTGACATTTTTGATGTTCAAATCTTTTCTTACTACCGCTACGCCTTTGTATCTAAATTCGGCTAAACAATCGCGTAAATTTTACAGTTATTTTCGAATACGTCATATCATCCTACTTTATAATCATGAATTTACCGACATGTTTCAGAGACAATGCTCCATAATCACGGCGAAAAAATAGGTTGTGTATTTTTTCACCATGATTATATTGTCTCCGAAACAGATCCGTCTATTCATTTTTAATAATAAATTTTGTTTCCAGTCAATGCTTGTTATTACTGCGATATTACATCAAATTGTTGATACATGGTTCTTAAAAATTGTTTCATTTTATAATCAATTGAATATCCTCTCGGTATTTTTTATGCATATCCCCGCGGCTGGAACTCGCGCTGTTATCGGATATGAAGAGATTCCATAGAGCTGGGGTGTGAGGCGTAACGATCGTTATGTGCGAAGAAAAAACTCTCCGTGGGTGTAGCAAAATAGTACGTTTTGGAAGTTTCAAAAATAAACGAATATGTTAAGTTATTTAAGTTTATTTTTTATCTCGGAGGATTTTTAGGAAAAGATGGTTCAAAATAACAAGGTTCTTATCTCAGAGCTGGTTAAATGGGGTAGCATCGAAGAATTTAAGGGGACCTCTATTCAAAATTGGGAAGAGGGGTTCGGCAAAATCTCATTTAAATTGAGGGGGGATAATTGAAAATCTCGTGGCGACCTTTAAAAAACATAATTATTATACAGATAATAAAAAAAAATTATTAAATTTTTCTTTTACTCTTTTTCTAGTGCCTCCATCTTGCCCGCTGAAAAAATCTCATGACTGTAACAAAAACTTCGAGAATAAAAAAAATATTCAGATTTTTTAAAATAAAAAAAAAAAAAAAAAACTAGAAAAGTACATGACTACCCATGGGGAGTAAGTGAAAAATTACGGAAGGGGATATTGCTGTCTGTTTTTACTTTTAATTTTACTAAATTTAAATAAATTCGTTATATTACACCTGAACGTTGTATTATTTTCCTCCTTTATGAAAAAATATTAATTTAATCCTTTAACAACTATAGCGTAAATCTCACGAGAGGAGCAGGATGGTCCCACCAAATCTTATTAAATCTCACCAAGAAAATAGGAGAGGGGGGGGGGGTAAAAATTAAAAGAAAAACAGCTCGCGTAATTAATGGATGCTACTTTTGATAAAAAATTAGCCGGCGCGTGCTGGAACTTAATGACACATTTAAAGTGAACGTATTTTTGGAATCCTTTAGAAATTTCATACTCGTAGCTTACCTAAACTTACAAAATAGAGGGATACACCGCTCTAGAAAATCCTCTCCGGCTAAGGAATTAGTGCTAGAAAAATTGAACCCGGATTCATCTGAAATTTTTAAACCTTCTAATTTCGATTCAAAATGTATCCGTTAAAATATTTTCTTTTCCGTTTATGCTTCGTGTATTTTATCACTGGAAAATTGCCGCAAGTGTTGTTAGACAAATAGGATGCAACTTGCTGAGTTGGTTTGGTTGATGGCCAAATGGTAATACAAAAAAAAAAAAAAACTTGCTGAGTTATTGAGAAAGGTCAGACATTCTAATTTAGTAACACAGAGGTACCTGTAATCATCTGAATTCAATGGTGGGTATATAATAAACTTACCGAAAAAAACAACATGAGTGATCCGAAAAGAAGTGTACACGGTTTGATATTGTAAAAGTGATAATCAGTTTTAATTTAAAAAAAAAAAACAACAACAGATAAGCTTGTTGGGTTAATGAAATTTTCCCAGTTTTCAAACAGTAATTATAATAATATGTAGATTTCATATTTTATTTTTCCGTTCATGATATCGCACTTGAAAAAAAAAAAAAGTGAGATAAGAGTGTATGCGAATAATTAAAGAGTATATGTTGTGAAAAAAATTAGGAAAGAAATATGCTAATTTTGTCCGGAGGTTAATGCATTTCCGACATTAAAAAGATGAAGTGCCATTTTCCGCACTGTTCGCAGAAACATTGAATTATGGATGTTTTCCGAGAGTTAATTTTTTTTTTTCTTTTCGTTTTTAGAATATTATGCACCATATTTTCTGGAATTATTTAAAAATATATACGGATGAAAAAGAAAAATAAAGAAGAACTTCATCGTTCTTCGTTCATTTTAACAAAATGCGAAATAAAGGAAAAGTTTTTTAGCGTCAATAAGATGAAATATTGATAACGTCATTATAAACAATTTTCCTCTAAGCGAGGAGGAACACTGAAATAGGAAAAATGAATAGGATGATTTCATTTTCAGTATTTCAAATAATTCCCAGCATGCCCTTTTGGTTTACAGTTCGTTCCACCTAATAACGGTCAACCATACACACTCGAACAATGTCCACACGTATTTATATTACTATATTACAGACCACATCGAATCAATGTCTCGATCAATAACCCCGGCCAAATCCAACGGACATTTAAATGCATTACCTTAATTAGCTACAGGTTGCACAGAGTGTGTATTAATATTAAAAAAAAAGTAAAATTTTCAAAAGTTAATAATACGGTTTTTAAAATAAAATTGTGTTTACTCAGCGTAAAAGGCATTTTTACGGAAGACGCGAAATTTAGAATACCGTCATTCAGCGATGATGTGGACCAATGGCAAACGAATATGGCAACACATTTCTAAATGAAGTAGTTTATTTATTAATCTTTTTTTTTTTTTTTTCTTAAAAGGAAGTCCACTTTGATCAAACGAAGAAGATTGTAAGGATTTTTCACAAAGATGATTTCCGCTAAAGACTTTTAGAATCAAACCGCAGTGCAGATATCTAAATAATATAGTTGCTTTGTAATAATTATAGTGAAATGGATCTGTGCAAGGTTGTTTTTAAGCGTTAATCTCGACTCAGTATTATACTTCCGGGTTGTCGAAATAAACAAAATGTCGAATTCCAGAAAAGGCATCACAGTATGTGTCTCCATTAAGTTATGAAAGGTTTGAAGTCATTAGTGCTAGAAAAAGAAAGTGAACAAAATTATTGCTCAAATGATACAAATTGAGGGAGCATGGTTTAATTAAACGAAATTTTAACTCTCTTAAAGGACGGAAAAAATAACAAAAAAAAAAAAAACGGAAAAAAATGAAACAAAAATATAAACGAAAGATGGCAATGTTGGAGGGCATCGGATTTTGAACGGCTATAATTCGACGTACTTGTATAGATGTATTGTGTTTTCTTTTGTAAACAATCGGTTTATTAGGCAAAATATCACGGGGAGTGCTTAGTCAAAGCTTACAAAAGCGTACGGCTCAAATCGGCTTCATGTTTAAGAAGTGTCCTAATAACACCGATAATTGAACGAGCCAATAGCAATCGACCGAGAATACGTAGTCGTTCGTGTACGCTTTATAACTGTTTCTCATATGAGTAGTGCGCAAAATCATACGTCTTTCTTGAGCACAGATTATTATCGATTTTTATTCTATCACAATAGAACCGTAATTAGCAGGTGTATTCTCATGTTAATGCACTCACACCACCGTCTCTCATGTAATTAACTTTGATTCTTCGACAATGATTCATTTCTACCAGTTTCGTCTCGCTCGTTATGCCGAAATAAAGAACTGAAACAATTATTCGTATTCTTACACCGGTAGCATTATCGACGGATTTCAATTCTTTCACTCGATAATTAAACATAATTTCAAACAAGACAGAATGAACTTGTTCTCTCATCCGCTAGGTAGTATTTGCAAACAATTTTGCAACTCATGCGGTTTTAATTAGCATAGAGCTATATTTTTTTACAGTTCTGCAATATCTTCAACGTAAATAATCTTATTTTAAAAGCGAAATTCTATTTCCGTCAATATTAACAACGCAATTTAAACAATTCAAATTATTCCGGGTCCTTTATCCGTCTTCTGTTCAATGAGCCGCGCCCAATACTATCTTGCTTATCGTCCTCTTTATCAGATTTCCACTTATTTCTCGCACTATCCTTATTCTGACAGATCCGTAAAAGCAGACTATCGTATCGCTTCTTTTACACTCTACCGATTACGTTTTCTTCCAGATCCACTTTCCTATTTAATTCAAATTGATCTCATACGGACTCCTGATTACTCCAGAATCGAAGGAAATAAGTTAGTCGACACTCGTTAGTTCGTTTATCTTCCTCTTCTGTGACAGGTTTCTTACCATATTCTTATCCATCGGTATTACTCTTCTGTCTACACAGCCGTTTTAATCCCGAAGTTCTTCTTAGTGCAATCTACCTTCCGTTTTTTTACACTGGTTTCTTGACTTTCCCCCTATACAGCGCTCTAACCTCTCTGAGATATACTATCTGTGTTTTGGGTACAATTTGTTTCCTTCATCAATTTTCCGTTATTCTCTCACACCGTCACCATATTGTCCTCGGCATCCCTCTCCCATAATTACTTTATATGTGACTCTGACTAAATATTGTTTGAATGTTATTCAATTGAACAAACTTTGTTCTATTCCTCCTTTTTATCAAATAATATTCCCACTCCCTACAATGTTTCCTTCTATTCCTTCCTTCTCTTCCTATCATTTAAGTGTTTGATTCATCAGCGTTTTCTGATTGTATAAAGATGTGAGCCTCCTTTTCCTTCGTTTCTTCAGTTCTCTCCTCAGTTCCCAGGCTAATATTTATGTTAATCTCCCACCAAAAAAAAAATAAAAATATTTTTAAGATATCTAAACAATTTTTTTTTTTTTTTTTTTTTTTGTGTCGGAAGGGAGCATAATTCAATTATATACCGACAGATGGTGTGACAGTAAAATCAAATCATACGAACGATTACTTTACTATATCTATAACTAACCGATGCTAATATAACTTATTACCCCTGCTTGAAGATTCTCAAAAAAAAAAGAAGTTAATAAATTGCAGATTATTACAGACTTAGAAAACTGAAATTTATTTTTCCCAATTCCGGATTTCGTTGTAAAAAATTTACACAATCGACATATTATTTACTCCTAATTGCGAAACAAATATCACGTTCCTATAGTCTCTTTTGGGCTTAGAAAGACGGTCAACAGTAGGCGGGAACGAAAGAAACTTTACATTAACAAAAGTAGAAGATTATAGTGAAAATATTGTTTATTCTGTAATATTTTTTTTTTTCAATTTCCAGAAAATTCAAAGAGTACTCGTCGGAAATGCATTCTCGACTGAACAAGCACTTCTAAATCAAATACCACGAGGATTTCTTTCAAGTCATTTATCGGTAAGAATTTGATAAAATATAGCGCTTTATGTAAACATATGAACCAATCTAAAATGTGTTTTAAATGTTAAATTTTCCGCTGTTCAAACGTATACACACACCTGCAGTTGGTCCATGTATAATTTCTAAGGGGCTTGCTACTAGCGCAATTTGCGCATATGCGGATTATAAATTACAATTCTCTATTGTATTTATCTTCTTATGTAAATATATATATATATGTATCAATTGATTGATTGATTTATTATTATATTAAATAATATTTTACTCATTGATGATATATTGATATTTTATAGCTTATTATAGCCATTTTTTTACCTTACGAAAGGGGAGATTGGCGTTGGGGCCGAAATATTGCAAGGTACCGTTATGTCTCAGAGATGAACACTTTTTTTCAACGACATGTAAAGAGAAATGTACGAGAATGCTGAATATTTGTATCAAAAATCATACGGTACCGGCTAAATCTGTTGTAAAATATCATATTTCAGCTTTTATTGGAACAAAATGAATTCGAAACGGAAAATTACGAATCTCGGAAATATAATGACGAAGAAGTCGGCACACGCATCACTCTTGGAGTAGATAGGAAATTCTCATTTTACACACATTTCTATCGAACTTTATTACGATCAAAAATATATTACAGCGTGTTTTTCTAGAAAAACTGCAGTGAAAAAAATTGAGCGTTATTTGCATAAGTCCCATGCAGTGTCTTCACTGCGGCGAAGCAAATCAGCGGTCCCACCTTCGTTAAGAAGAAAATTTCTTTGACAGCAATGTTTGCCCTTATACTGTTACAGATTTACACATCCGACTTTTCCGAAAAGTTCTCACCGTATGTTTAATAACAGTTGGCAACTTCGAAAAAATTTCGCACCTCCATCAAATTAACGTCAATATATCTCTGATGAACCGAACGACGCCAATTATCACGGCAGGGCAATTGAAAAATTGAACAAAAAATTAGAAAATACCGAAATAATAATATCGACTGATATTTCTAGCTTTGTCAGTGTGATGACGTATTTAATGAGCGACGATAATGCGGAACACCTCACAGGTACAATCAAGGCTAAAGAACTACACAGCTTCTCCATCGAAAGTGGCTTTAAGAATTTAAACGTGGCGGTGCCACACGCAAAATTTTTTACGGTAAAAGTTCCTCACTCAACTTCAAAATAAATGGAATTTATTTGTTTTTCATTTATGGTGGCATTTTTCATACAATTATATTAATTCTTATCGCACAGGGCTAAATCGAACAGGTAGTAATAAATTAATAGACTGAACCGTTAAATTATGAACTACGGTACGTGCATGCAAGCCAAACAAAGCATACAGGTGAAATTACACAAACTATAAGTAATTTAAACTATACAAAGGTGTCTTAAAGTAAAATATTAATCATCTGCGGGCACCAATCAGAAGTACAGCTGAACAGGGAAAAGAAGAAAATTTTAAATGCAGTTGCTTTATTTTTTCTTCTACAATTCGTATATGTAATTGGCAGAAGTAATGTTGATAGTAGCATGATGCAAAGAAGTAACATAGATTCGTAGTTCGTTGACTGCAATCTATTTTCTATATTAAAAAATCCGAATTACCGCCGCAGTTATTTTAAACGTCTAATTGAAGGGATACCACACGGTTGCTAAGATTGGCGATGAACCTTATTTGTGTTAGAATTTGCCGAGAAATGCTGCTTTTGTATATCTAGACGTCACTATTCCGATAGAAGAACACAAAGATCTCTCCTCGTGATACGGTGTGCTATATGTGGCGCGAAAGACTCCGCTACCTGGACATTTTTAGCGTAAACCTAGTTTGACTACTGATTTTTCCTTTGCAAGCATAATTCTGAAAAGGTAAAAGATTACTGTAAATAGTTTCGTTTTTGTACCCGCATCGGAATGTCCGGAATAAATATTATAGGGGCACGACTTAATGTTAGGGCTACTCTCGCTTTCTCGAGGCATATCGGATGCATATTGTGTACAAATGGCCGGCATACGTCCCCGGACAAAACGTCCTTAATAACTCACGGACATATATATTTGTTTTTTTAATGGGGGGGGGGGGGTCAAATCTGAAATTTTTATAACTTTTTTTTAAAGCAAAATAGTAGGTCGTTCTACGTTATTACATTATTATTTATTATATTAAATAATTATAATCTTATTTCATTCTTTGCTTATATTTTTGTATAATAATATTATTATAATAATATATTATGAATGTAATTTAAAATTTTAAATCGAGTCATTAACGTCTTATTGTCAACTTATTTACAATTTATTTAGAATCTAGTTTTACCGCCGGGTCACGGTGAATGCTCGTAAGAGTAAGACCAATGTTTTTTCGTCACCCATTCGATTTCTAATATAGGTTCTTAATTGGAGAAATATCTTTCTGGGGTCGCAATGAACATTGAAAGTGTGGCTAATATAATAAGAAACTTTTTTTTTTATCAAAGGAAAAAACTGTTCATCCTATTGATCAACAGCTTCTACTACAGTGGTAGATTTTCGCGTAGCAGATTTCCAGTGATTGTGCGGTATCTCATATTCGCTTAGAAATATCGTGCCTTCATTTTCACCGAGAAACGTTTGTACTATTTTTTTCAGTTTTTCTTGTGTGCTAGAGTCATTACTGGTCTTCTCAGGTAGAAGCATTTGAATCCCTTCGATCGTTTCTTCATGTGGTTTAAAACGGACATCGAGTTCTGTAACGACATGGTCAACAAAGAAGTAAAATACATTTCGGCGGTAATATATTTCGGCAGGTTCTATCGGTACATTACTACACTACGTTTTCAATCTGTTCATTTTTGGAACAACTATGTCACTTGAACTCATCTGCTTTGTTTGCTCGAAAAGGCCTGAGAACAGACTTTTTATTCCGAATATTTTGCAAATGTCGGTGTTATAGTTTTTGCATAACTGCAAGTGTTGGTCAAATCGATATTAATTTTTTTCATTGCTTTATTTAGGCGTGTTGTATATGAGATAATTTTTCTCAATACAACTCTATGAAGGATTGCAGTGGGTATGCTTAAGTGGTGACATCCCTATCAGCAACTAGTGCCTCAAGTGTTGCGCGTATTACGGGAAGCATTTGTACAAAACCGTTCTACAGCCGCACGATTTTCGGTCCACCGCATCTCACAAAGAGAAATAAACGTTGAATGAGTTGAACTAATCTGATCAGCAATTTTCTTCAAAAGACTATCTCGAAGTGAAAATTGTCGAAAAAAATTTATTGTACGTTTTATGATCCTTATACATTAGGTATCCCACATGAATGCGCTAGAACTAAGTTAAGAGAATGTGAGCCACACAGTGAACGAATTGCGCTCTCTGATATTTCCCTAAGATTATTGTTCTCATGCTTCGTAAACGATCGCTCGGTACAAAAGCATCATCAAAGTCTTATCTAATAAATTTATCCATATCCAAGTTATAGGATAAGAGATGCATTATAATTATTATCGCCAATATTTGAAACATTTTCTACTTAGATAAATTCCAGAAAATCCTCCCGGATAACTGATTTTTCAATTGAGCAGTCTACATATCATAAACAAATGCTAGTTGTTCTCGCCGGAATATGTCTTGAGTTTCGTCTGACAATACTGTGTAAAAAAATCAGCCTCATTGACCCTTTTAAGTATATACGCTTGAATAGCATTACCGCATAATAATTCGACCACTTCATTCGATAATGCATGCTTTATGTAAGGAAATGACTCTTAAGTATTTCATTACCAGATCGAGAGTACGAAAATGGAGAAGTACTCGGAAATTGTCGTCATTTCGAGCAGGTTCGTTTACTCCATAATCATGGATTCCTCTTAGGACCATTTCCTGTCTTCTGCACAAAAGAACTGTTTCTACAATAGTTTTTAATCTCTTGGTGTTATCTTCGGCAATTTTATGACCTTCCAGGTTCATAGACTCCTCAACATTAATAGATTTTTACTTTTCGCGAACTTTACAAAGTTTGCTGCTTGCTCTAAAGCAAATTTGTTTTGTATTTGTGCGATGATCAAAGTTCTCTAAAACGTTTTTGCAGTTAGTAAATGCCTTATTAACAAGGACTCTAAGATCTTGATAACCGGTCCACCTTGCGCTGTTCCAAGTAGAACACATGGTTCGCAAAGTGCTCCCTACATAACGCGAATGTTTCCAACGACGTTGAAAAGAAAAATATTCCTCTTGCCAGTAACTGGGAACTTGAAAGTATCCGGTAGGTTCCAAGGCTCTTTTAAAGCTTTTAGCTTTTCCTCATCATTATTCGAAAGACTAAAGACAATATAATATACCTTTTGACAAATAAGCTGGAACATTTTTTCCTACTCAAGTAAACTAAATAAAGACATAAAAAGATTCGAACTATTTCAAATCAAATCCAAAGCGACAACGAGTCGTGTATTCGGTTTGCATGAGCTAGGGAGGGGGGTTTATATACGTCGGTGTAATAACTGATTTATTATTCGTGTCTGTATTTTTTGTATTTCATTTGGAAGAATGTTCTAATCACCTACTTTTTGAACACAAACATTGGACAATTACCGAAAGAATTTTTTGGATAGTTTACAAATAGAATCGTTTAAAAAAGAGGGCAGATTTAAGACACGATGCATTAGGCTGATGTTACGGTAAAGTGATAGATCTAAAATGATTCAATAGTTTTTATTTTCATTCTTCACTATAAAAGGGTAGATCTAAATTTTGGAACAAAATACAAATATAATAAACAAATTTAAATGTATAAATGATATATGCCATTTACAAAACCTTTTTTTCGGTCATGGCTACGTATGATCAAGAAAATACCGTAAACATGGTCGAAAATTATTGTTATATATAATAAACAAATGTAAATCCAACATATTAAGTGGTCGGATCCCAAATAATAATAATCAAATTTAAAATTGCTCTAAAACTTTTTTTAAATTTTTTAGATTGTTTCATATATTTATTCGTCTGTTGTTTTTCTGTGTATTTTTTATCGGTTCGTATTATTTTCTCAAGACGCCCGTCATTAAGCTTCTTAAATGATCCGGTCAAAATAACTGGAATACGGTGAAAATTAGAACCTTGCACTGCCGTTAAATATTCATGTGTTAATTTTCGGTAAAAAGTACCGCTTTAATGTTTCAAAAAAGATTACACTGACAGTTTTGTTCATCATGAGAAATGTCGGTGGATTATACTGACACCTCTCTGTAAAGACAGACAACAGGCAGTATCATCCTGTTACAAACGTTAGAGTTTAATACGAATAATTTTGACCTGGTTTCCGCCGACGATAATCTTTAACAACTGCTAAAGTTGTGTGTTTCTTTTACGTCAATAATAACATTTTCCGCCTCATACGTTTTAATTTTCCTCTAATTAGCCCGATATTAACTGGAATATTTCGAATTTTCTTAAATTTCGCATTCAGCAAGATCTAATTTCATTTTTTTGATAGTGTTGCTTAATGGAAGGAATATAATTTTAGGGAGAAAGAAAAATACGTAGTAGATATCTAACAAAGTACGAAGAAGCAACATGAAGTTTATACAACAAAATGCGGCCAAAGAAACTTAATCTGGAATGAAAATGTGAAAATAGTTTTGAAGAATAGTCGATTACAAAAATAATTGTAAAAATCGTAAAGGACCTCTCTTGCGTTTGTTTTCGGCAGAATAACCATTTTTGATTTCAAGAATCTTTTACGTTATGCTATGAAAACGCATGTACCACCGAGTGTCAGGAGTGTAAGAAAGTTGATGTTCAGCCGGCCGCATCTAATTGTAAGTACTGTTATTCATTTTACTGCCGAGCATTCGCGTCTTCTCCTGTTTGTTTAGTGTCTTCGAGTTCTCCGAAATTTTCAGTATCTGCCTCAGTGCCCCGAAAACCCTTAAAAAAATTTCACATAAGGTAATACTGTTTTCGTATGCAACTGATTTTTTTTCTCCATTATTATTCAAATAAAAACTTTTCAGATCCGTGTTTTTGAATAATTACAATATAGAATATGGGTTTTGAATGTCTGTATTCTCTTCTGGCTATACGTCTTATAAGCATTATTTTGTATTGACTAGTTATCGTGTCCTAAACTCTCGTTAATACGAATAAAAAATAATGTAAAAATTTCACATCGAATACGTACACAGTTTAATAATACCGATAATTGCAGCGGACATATAAACATACACACGCGCTATTTTTCTACTATTGTTTTTTTCTAGTTATTATTACTTTTTTTTTTCTCTTCTTTTTGCCGTTCAACATAAATGAAAGAATATCTGCAATATTGACAATATGCGACTTTCAACAAAAGGAGCAAAAAAAATGACAAACATTTACGCAAAAACTACCGTATACCGTTCAGCACAAACAATATAAATTGTTGTACTATTGAAATGACTATTCCACCCGGTTAAAATTCGATAGAACGACAAATAACAAGTTTTATATCAAATTGCGAAACTGTAATGAGCTTTTTACGTCATTTCCTGTCATTTTTAAATTCATTTTAGCTTTATACTAATTCGAATTGTCCATTCACAATAATACGTTGATCGCGCATTTTATTTTACTTAACATAACCGATTTTTTTGTCTTTCAATCTTTCAACTTTACATTTTAACTCCTACGGGGTAACAAATTCCTTATTTGCTCCAGCTCTAAAAACGAGGACACCCGAATTGCGCACCAACACTTCACACAGCGACAAGTCGGACTCGAATTGCGCACCGACTCGAAAAAGACCGCCTGCTGAGAACTCGAATTGCGCACCGCTTTAAAAAAAAATAAAAACTCCGGATTTTATAAAATCGACGAAGGAATTGAAAAATCAGTAAAAGTGTCGTTCTTTCAGTGACTTCCAAAATGTCTTATCATATCTCGATGGAGGGAACGTTTACTATTTAGAATAACATTTCGGTTGCTTAGAAAAGACCTCATTTAAAGGTTTACGAAAAATAGGCTATTTTTTAAGTATACGATGCGTAAAAATTTTGAAAGCCATTCAAAATTCAAATGTTATAAGTTTTGGAGTCCAACAAATATCATGGTCCCGGTGCCGTTTTCGTTCGTTCTTTTATATTTCATACCGGCAAACTTCTCGCGCGCAATTCGAGTGTCGCCCTAAAAGCGTGTCTTAAAATCGACATGCTCCCCTTTCGACTTCTTGATCTGATCACATTACTCGATGCTCTCTCTAATTATGAATTTTTTCCCGGCTCGCTTCATTCAATTTGAATACCCAGTCGCTACAGCCTCGTAAATAATTTAATTGGACCGTTTGCTCACTCTACTTCCTTCAACGGGGCCAATTTATCAATAAATTTTCTGCGCATAATATATTTTTTTTCCACCAGAGCGCACACACTCCAAATCATGGTCTTACATATATTGCCTCTCTCATCTCCGATCTTTTTTTACTGTGTCTAATTCAGCCTTTTTTCCCATTCCGATATTGATGTCATCCAATTTGCCTGCAATAATTGGTTTTTTAATCATAGCTGCGGTCTTTCAACTCTTCTCTGATTTCTCCTATTATTTCCTTTCCTCGTTGCATCCTTGATGAACCATGACACTGTATTTGTTACGCGGGTTCTCTGATTGTTCTTCAGTTGTTTTTTTTTTGTCTTTTTTTTGGCACGTTAGTAAAAGACCTTCTCCCTAGCAGCAACAAGAAAGAACAGGATCAGTTAAGTACTGATTCGGTCAGAAATAGCCAGAATGAAAGAACCGAATATCGCGATAATAGAGTAGGAGGAAAGAGACCGGATGCAAGAAACGCAATAAGGACTAGAAAACATAGGGGACAGTAACAAATTAGAATAAAAAATAGCACGTTCAGGCGAAAGAGAAGGACATTTGAGGAAGGTACGGTTGGAATCACAAACAGTTTCATGATTCGGATGAAAGTGGCATAAGAGGGAGTTAAAGGAAAACAAAAATGCGAGGAAGGTAAAAGCGCAAACGAATAATAGAGACAACAGCAGAACGCCTCCCAGAGGCATCTCTTCTAAACTCCAAATAATTCTTATAATCTTTCGGAGCCCTTATCACGTGCATCTTACGTTCTTTCGCTTCTTCTTCTTTTTTTTTTTTTTTTTTTTATCTTGGGCGCGTCAACTCAGGACATTTACCGAGCACAAAGGACTAACAAATAATGAAACGTAGGGACTTGAAAGTTAAATCAGGAAGCGATTAGAAACAGAAAAAATAAAGATAGCCAATATAGGAACAACAGAAAGAGAAGGAAGAGCAAGAATGTAGTGGGCACAGTAAGGGGTCGGGAGACCAAGGCCAAGCAAATTAGAATAAAGGACTGCGCGTTCTGAGGAGATAGATGAGCATTCGAATAGGAGGTGATTAGGTCAAATTTAAGATAGGAGGATGGAAGGGCCTTAAGGGAGACTGAACAATATTAAAACGAAAGAGGGAAGCAGGAAGCAGACTGTGATTAAAGCCGAGGCGAATTATGGAAGAAATAATAGAACGACTGATGCAGGGAAAATTATTAAACCAGGAAGAAGTAGGTGGAGAGCGTTGTATAGCAAGGTGAAAAGAGTTAGGATTGGAGAAAAGAGACGGATAAAGATCAACGAATGTTGTTCCTGCTTTTGCCAAGCTGTTTTAAAATCCAGTCCCTCTTCTTTTTTCTTTACACAATCTGGTCTCTTTAATTCTTAGTTGCCGGAATTCTTCTCTAATTCTCTGCATTGTTACACTTCCCTACTGTTGCAGATCATAATTGTACGACAAAGATCACATGTCCCTTGAGTACTCTTTTTTTCCTCAGAATCGCTCAGTTCTATGGTTCAATTCTTAAAGGCTCTTAATAATTGTTATCGCAAATTAATTCAACAAGATCTTTATTAATAAGTTCAACCGCATCTGGTGTTTTAATAGAGTACACTTACATTATTTTATCATTACTCAGGTATCTATTATTAAAAAAAAAAAAATATATCAAAAAACATTTTAAAAAAATGAAATAAAAAAATGTATTTGTCAAGAGAAATTTTAAAGTTACACTTTAATTCAAGTTATCAGCAGTATTAAATCACTTTAATTTCAATATTTAAACTAAACAGTCACATCTGCAATATAATTAGTAAGCAAATAAAATCCTAAATACTGAAACACAGAATACATTACAAAAAAAAAAAAAAACGAAAAGAAAGAATAAAAATGACCGACTTGATTCGGATGAAGAAAGTTTAAAACGTGACTAAAACGTATTAAAGTTTCTGAAAATCGATAAAATCCTAACATGCTCTTTTTTAATAATACAACGTATTTTTTTCTTTTTTTTTTTTTTTTTTGGGCGCGCCAGCGGCAAATTATTACAACGTAACGGATGTGTTGTCTTCGGAAGATTTGAAATTTTTTATGAGAATGTTTTTGGATTTCCCGCGAAATATATTTTATTTATTAACACGTTTTCTATAAATCGTGTTAAATATGTACAATCGAAAGTTATTTTTTGCCATCATTTCTAATATGTTAGAGATAAATTCGCGGGCATTTGTTATGCACTTTTTTATCAAACGTAAACAACTCTGTTCGTTATGTAATATTAAATTCAACGTTTCTCTTTTGTTGTGTAAAATGAATTTTATGTTATCAGATTTCTATTGCATTCGCGCGTTTTTTCAGCTGATAACGGAACGTTTGCAAGTATTTACCTGAATTGTTTGCACATATTCGACTAAAAGTACACGCACGCGCATTTATATCGAAATTAATGCAACGAATCTTAGTTCACCTCATAGTTTTATCCGCATATATATTTACATTATTTTCCCCGTTTTTTTTTTTTTTTTTTATTATTTTTACGCCTAACGGAAGAAATTCTTGTGACCGCTTGACTGTCACATTTTTTTCTCTTTCTCTTCTTTTCTCCATGTTTTCTCTCCCTCTTTACATCTTCATAATTTTTTATTGTACTCATTTAATATAATATTAAAAAAAAAAAAAAAAAAAAAAAAAAGACAGCCAAATACTATTTCTGCCGAGAATTACTACGACAACTAATTTTTCAGCTGCTACTCAAGTCCTAAACAATGAAAACAATGGAAAACAGAAGTAGTCAAAATAAATTAAATCAAAATATTCCTCAATGCTGTAAAGATATTTACGCGATAATTTTCATTAATATCCGAAACGAAATAGATCAAACATTTTTCCCGTGTAACGCAGTAGATTACGGAATATACATGCCAAAAAATTGTTTCCGTCATAGTTAGATTTATCAAATTAAAAGCGGGGTTTGCATCTTTTAATAATTGTGTTATTCTCATTGGTTGTCTGCCTGTATAAAATTAGTTACACGAGAATGACTCGAAACCCATGACGACGTATCTACCGAAAAGATAAAGCAATTGATCACGCACATATTATAAGAATATCAAACAGTGTGGTATCATCTTTTTTTTCTTTATCTTCTTTTTTTTTTTTTCGTATAGTGCCCATATTCTGTTCAAGGAGCATAATGGTTAAATATCCGCGAACGCAGTAGATACGGAAATTCGTTTAGACTTCCGATTTCTCAGTTTTTGTCGGACACTTCTCGATAAATATTTCTCGACATATTATATTTCAATTTCTAAATTTCGAAGACAACCTAAGATTAACTGTTTTCAAGCCGAACTTACATTCACGATTTCTAAAACGTTACGAATACACCGGACTACTGTTGAAAAAAGTAATTGTCATATTTAAAAGTGAAACTAATAAAATGTAATGAAAAATTCTAAAAACTTTTTCCATCCGGTAAATGTTTATAAAACACGTGTAAAAAATTGAATGCTACGCTATTCGGCGAATCTTATTAGATAAGGTAACTCTTATCGTTTGACTGAAATTTAATTTGAATGAGTGGCTTAACTCAGCACATTTAAATTATCCCTCCTCCCTTGTGTGTGTGCTGTAATGACCATGGTAGTTACACACAGCACATACAATTTAAGGGAAAAAAAACAACAAATAATAAATGGTTTTTTTACCGTTTGGTTCGTCTTTGGTACGAATTTCTTTGAAAACTTGAAATTCTTTATTTCCAATATTTGAAGCGATGTACATATCTTCCGGTTCCATTATCGCGAAATCGGCTCCATGGTGATGTATCTTTTCTGTGCAGTCCAATCTAAATGCGGAAATGTGAAAATAAGCGGTATTAAAAATAAATAAATATATTCCAAAAAAAAAAAAAAAAAAAAAAACTTCAGTAAATTATATAGGTCTAAATGCTAGTGATCCAAATTTAAACCAAAGAAAATGAAAACAAACGAATGACGTGATAAATTTATTTAATAAAAAAATAATAATTACTAAATATGCAATATACAATATACAATATTATTTATTATGGAAACTTTACCAACATGTCTCACAGCACGAGTTACATATTCATAGTGTTTGTATATAAAAGTCATCCTTCTTAATTTTAAGTTATCAGAATCTTTTCGTCTTCCTTATTTCTGTTCCATATTCGTAAACGAATTATTGACTATCCTGCGTTCTATTATTTTCATTTCCTCGAATCACCTTTCTTCCAAATTTTTAATTATCCCCGACTCCTTGAACGCCCTTCAATCTTCACCCTTTCCTGTGTTGTCCTCCGTATACGTCCACACCAGCAGGCTTCCTCGAACCATCCGTGTAAATGGTAACACGAGAGGGAAATAGGGAATTGATAGTGTTGCAAAATACCTGTTTAATTACGGCTTGGGGGAGATTTTTAGAAAATTAGGGAAGAATAAATACCCTAGGAGGATGATGAAGAGATTAATATAGTTGAAAGAAAAATAGAGGAGATTATTAAAGGAGATAGTGTATGGCCAAAATAGACTAAGACAATTTGAAATAAAAGCTAGGATAGCGGTCTAGGAGAATAAAACGTCAGCTATTATAAATCGAAAGGAAGGACTGAACTGTCAAGCATTTGTTTCTAATTAAATCCGTAGTATTTTTTCAAAGTATTTTATAGTAAAAATATTACAAAATCAGTTCACTGTGGTGAGAGCACCTAGCACAGCTGTTAGGCTTAATCTGTGCTAGAGATTCTCTTAAAAAATATTATTATGAATTCACTATGCACATAATTACACGAATGTCGTGTTTTCGATTCTTTTAAAACAGATATATGAATTTAAATCCGACTATTCGCTAAAATGTTGGTGTACTACATCTTCCTGTTAAGACAGGGTTAGATTATCTTTTCACCTACGGTCCTGCATACGTACATCTTTATGTTTTTTTTGTTCTTATATTTTTGATTCGATTATTGATGGTACCAACTGATGGCGCTTATTACTTACTCTACTCCGTCTTTTCGGCGTCATCGATAATTCACACTACACCGCGTACTCGGGCCAGAGATGAGAGAGCCTACTTCGTAATAGAAAATGTTAAATAATATCGATTTATCTATTTCAGAGTCTATAGTATGGGTGTGTTTGAAATATTAAAATTAATTTTTCCCATTTTTCTACAATTTCCTGATTATGGGCTTTGCACGGAAATATGCTCCGCGGTTTTAATTTTTCCGCATGAGCATGCAACTGATCTAACCTCTGTGCGGCTATTGAGCGGGCATATATCATTAGTTTTTTTTGTTTTCCCCGGAGCGTCAACCACACAGACCTTTACCCGGAAACAAGGAGAAGGAAAAGAGTCGTCAACTAAAGTTTTATTCGATCAGATACAGATAATATAAGGGAACTAATAGCTGGAATGATAGAAAGAGAAGGAAGGGACAGGATGTAAGATACACAATAAGAAGTAGGAGGGTTGCCCACTTTCGGGCGCGATCGTTTAGACACGTTCTTTCGGGCTCAGATTCTTTCGGGCTCAGATTCTTTCGGGCGGGTAGCGAACGAGGGTTTTTACTCTTCATTTGTAATATCGTATATATTTCCAGTCCAGCATTAACATAAATGTATTTATTTATGTATTTAAAAATCGTTGTGCCTTTATTTGTCTTTTACGATATTTTTTCGTCAAGGAATTAAATATATAATTAAAATTATAGATAACAGAAGAAATTCCAATAAACGTATTCCCAAATAAACTTGCTAGATACGAATGAAAAAGATAATATAGTATATTAAAAGAATATATTTTTTTTTCTCCATTATTTTACTTATTTTTTCTTACATTGTAGTTTTTGTCCAGTGTGGCTGTGACTACCTCTTTTTTCTCATAATACATTGTGAGCATTGCCAGGCAACTGTGGTCATAATGTGAGATAGAAATATTTATCTATTTATCTATTTTTTCATTTGCTCCTTTTTCCAGAATGAAAAAATCTTGTTTTGTTTGTTTTGTTTCATTGAGCATTGTGGGCACTGCTAGCAGTTGCGGCCATAATGTAGAATGAGATTTTTCTTCCTGAATTTTCTATTATTACTAATTTTCAATATCTAGTCGCGGCGTAGTTTGCTGGCCAAATGAACTGTTCTGTTCGGGCCAAAAAAAAAAAAGCAAATTCAATCTAGTTATGTTATACTTTAAATGACGCAGAATTGATGGTTTGTAATTTTTCAAATATGTCTGACTATACATAAAAAATGAATAAAATAATGAAAAAAACCGATACTACATTTGACCGATTATTAATATTAATAATCTTCATCCATCTGGTATTACTAAGATCGACATTATTTTGATAATGTTCAGCGATGTTTCTTTGCCACATTTAGGGTGTTCTCATTTTTAAGTCTCTTGACTAACTCTTCAAATTACATCGAAAAAGATTGTTTATTTGTATTTCACACCGAAGTCGTTATTTCAAAAAAATAAAAAACATTTAAAAAAAATGAATAACCCAATAAAATTATGTAAAATACGTGTTTTGTGATGTATGTATTTGTATATATAACACTAGACACGTGGAAAAACCAAAAATCGTTAACGAACAGCGGTATGTTTTGTGTGGAATTTCTGCTAGCAGCGAATGTGTAATGTAGAAATAAATTTGGCAACTCATATTTCTCACTAACATAAATAATATCATTGAACGGATGATACCTGAAAATCACTGCAAGTGGTAATCCGTAAAAATGTCTGAGTTCGCTATGCCCGAAATAGCTATCCATATATTCTCATAATTCTCTACAAATCCATCATTCGTTCCAAACTAGACTACTGTTCCTTCTTATACGGCAATGCCTCAAACTCCCTCCTGCGCAAACTTGATAGAATCCAAAACTCCTGTCTTCGGCTCTGCATTGGGGCCCTAAAGTCTTCTCCCATTCCTGCCTTTTGGTCTGAATCTAATATTAAACCCCTATTTATCCGCAGATCTCTGCTTGGTTACCGTTTTCTAATTAAACGCCTCCCGATCTCTTCATCTAAACTTATTTCTTCCTATCTGTATATCAATGAACACTGGCGCTTCGTTCCTCACAAAATCCCGGTTCTTGCGCACATAGCTGCTCGGGTCTCTAAGTTCTCTCCTTATGTCTTTTCCCGCAATAAGCTTCCTTACTTTTCTTTTGATTTCAATAGTACATGTCTTCCCGTCTCATTCTCCTCTCTTCCTCTTCGTGCTAACTCCACTCCTCAGAGCACAGTGGTCAGTGAATATGTCCACATATTAAATTCTTCATTTCCCCGTCATGTAAAAATTTTCACTGATGGTTCCAAAAATGATTGCGGGGTGGGCGGTGCTTTTACAGCCCCCTCGCTTAATCACTCGGAATCCTTCAAACTTTCTTCCTTTTGTTCCATTTTTTCTGCTGAAGCAGTCTCCATTCTCCGTGCTGTCTCCTTTATTTCCTCTTCAAGAGGGATCTGTAAGTTTCTCATTATTACTGATTCCAAATCCGTGCTGCAAGCTATCTCTTCTCCTCCTTCCCACTCGACTAATGACATTATTCTTTCTGTTCGTGCCTCTATCTCCAACTTGCGCTTAGCACGTTCTATCCTTATTGACTTTTTATGGGTTCCTGGCCACTCTGGCATTGAGGGCAACGAAGCAGCTGACTTCCTAGCTCGCTCAGCGTCTCTCAATGGTCCATTCCTTCCGCATTTTCCTGCCTCAGACATCCTTTTCCTCTCCGCAAGTCTCCATACCAGACTGTGGGTTGACATCTACCCTTCCTTTTTTGCCAATCGCTCCTCTTTCTACCTCCTCCTACAGCCTACTCCCAATTCACAGCCTTGGTACCAATTTCTTCCCTTTTCTCGGCGCTCGGCTATTGTTTCTTTAATCAGACTGAGACTTGGCCATTCCCTCCTTCCCTTTTCTCGTTTTTCTTTTTCTCTTTCACCTTCTCCCTTTTGCCCTCTCCACTCAACTGATCCTCCCTTTATATGTGACCCCAACCATATCCTTTTCGAATGCTCTGCTCTTTTTCCTCAGTGCTCTCATCTATACGCCGAACTTTTGGCGTTAGATCTTCCTACCCCTTTCAATGCTTCCTTTATCCTTTCCTTCCCATCTCCAGCCGTTGTTCCCCTCCTTCTTTCCTTTATACTTTCTATCTCCGATCGCCTCAGAATCTGAGTAGGTGATCTAGGTCCATGTAGTTGCGAGCCCATTTAAAAAAAAAAAAAAAAAATAGCTAGCCTCGAAGTAGGAAGCCCGAGCTTCAGCGGATGAAAATATAGGAGACAACGTTCAGAAGAAAGGGATGGACATTCAAAGGGAACGTAATCAGCGTTGCAAACCGCTGATTCTTTTGGATGAAGAGGGCAATATGGAGAAGAAACTACGGATGGACGGAGCAGGAAGATGGTAGAAGAGAATAATTAAAACGTAGACGAATAATAGAAGCAACAACAGAACGGTGGTGAGAAGAAAAGTCGAATAACCATTTAGCAAAAAGAAGATTAGGTTGTACAGACAGGAACGATCGTTACAGAAAGAAAAAGTATAAATATCGGACCAAAATCTGAGATGGAATTTTTTACATAGTGACACTCCATTAGAGGATGAGATTTTGTTGCAAAAAAAGCAGGAGGAGAAGGAGGAGGAGGCAGCAACTCGAACTAGAGAATCCGCCGCCTCATTATCCTCGATACCTACGTAGGCTGGGTACCCGCAACAATTCAACACAGACAGATTGACGCGAAGAACGAAAATGGATGAGACATCGCGCGCGTAGAATAATAAAATCGCTGGAATGGAGCCAGAATTGGGGGGAGCAGATCGCCGGGAAGGCACTCATGGAGTTCGAAATAATTAAACAGAAGCTCTGCGGAATAAAAACGTTTATCACGCCATTAAAGTTAATCACGAAGAAATCGTGCCAAAATAGTAAAATTAGACGTAAATACGGCAAAAGAAAATTTACAGCGGCGCGATGAGTCGAAAATATTAACAATTTCATCAATTCCCGAATGCTTTTAGTCACAGACCGTTAGAAATCTCGACGACCATCGTGTGGAGGACACCCATATGATCCAGAGCCAAGCAACAATTTCGAATTTTAACAATTAAATAAAAAAGTGGGAATTTTATATATATATATAAATAATACGTTATAATCGTAATAAAGGAATTTAGCGCGAACGGCGAGTTCGTATTTCTGTTGAAGGTTTTTCGAAATTTGCTTTTATTGTTGCTGGCAATGTTACACGTAGTTCGCCGTCTAAATGTTTTTTAATTTATTTTCGACCTTGATAAAAATTCCATAAGGCAGTAGTTGGGAAAAGAATCAACAAAGCCTTGTCCGTAAGCTTAAGCCGTAGCAGTTCATTGGCAGCGTAAGCCGAGTGGTTGGCCAGTATCCATGAATACGAAAGCCCTACCAACAAATGATAAATAAATGAGAAACACGTTTTTTTTCTTCCGGATGCTTATTTAAAATTTTTCTTTTTTACTAATTTATTTATCGTTAAGTTTTTTTTTTTTTTTGTTTTCCTTTTCTAATGTATCAATTCAGCCATGGACTCCAAAGAATAGTCCAGATACTCCCAACTACTAGGAACCGCTGCGGTAGTTGATTGCCTCTAAAGTTGGCCGGTTTCCCGAGACAATTACTATAAGTTACCGTCTCTGTTTTCAGCGCATAAATGAATCTGCAAACGCTCACTATCGTCGACCCGAACACGCCAATAACTCATCGCTTGTAATCCCGCGATATCGTTATTTTCCGCACGATATCAGATTATTGTAAGCCTATTTCTAACGTATTCGAATTGATAATCCGAAAAATTCCGCCGAAAACGCAATTTATCACTTAGTTCGGCCTTTTTCTTCCTCTCTCGACAACAAGCTGTTCACGCTGCTATGTAAAAATAAAAATAACGCCTACAATCAGTTGTACGGCGCAAAACCGGCATTATAGTGTCATATTCGGTTGGAGCAGTCACTCTCGGGAACTGGTTTTTAATTCTATCGAATAATCTGCTAGGTCGATCATTAAAGATGCACGTGAATTTTATCGGAAGAAGAAACAAACGGATCATACGTGTGTGTTTGTATTTATATAATTCGAGAGAAAATTCATAGTGAACATTTCTTCGTATGGTAACTTTCGATTATCGAACAAACCGATTGCAATAATAACTTGGCTGATTGCCAATTAGTAACCGGCTATCTGCGTTGCACGGGATTCGACATTATCTGAATGAAGCCAACCCACCTTGGTCGGCTTTAAAGTTAATGAACTGCACCGTGCGCGACCGTTCGCAGTGCACGGCAATATATAATACATACGTACTTAGAAATACAAAAATATGCCGTCTCTCTGACTAACTAGTTGCGGTTATTCAAATTATCGCGCAGCTGATGCCTCTGTCTGGAGGTCATTTATATTGTAATATCTGTCACCGGGATTGTCTGCGGAGTTACGAGCAGTTGCATTCGGTTCCTTCCAGTACTACCGGAACCAGCATAGAATATCTGTAAATATTTCCTTCTTTTTCTCGTCCGCCACGCCTAAACTATTAAGACCATTAAGTTCATCATCGAGGAATTCACCAAAATTGGCCGTACAAAGTACACTCAATAGGTTTTGCCGGATATCGTTTCTCAGCTGTCTTTAGAAGAACAGTTAAATCTCTACGTAAATAACGTTGCACCTTTAGGCGAGACCCATCATCAAACGTATATCAGATACTGAGCGAAATATTGCAATAGGTAAAGAAAAATATATAAAATTAAAGTGTTGAATATGTTTATGGTTTTCACAGCAGCCTAAAGGTAATGGATTTACTTTGAAAAGAACTTGCACATTAATCTGTGGTTATTTTTCTGATCACTGAATCTTGAAATCGAAATTTTTTTAAAAAACAATTTTTATAATCTATTTACTTGGAAAATTATGTTTTTATAGTATATGTCACGATGTCGAGAATGAAATCACGTAATGATCTTCTAATATTCTGTTGTGACAATGTAATCATTTTATAACAAAGAATATTGCTTTTGTTCATAAATTTAAAAAATTTTAAATATTTAAAAAATGTGCCGATCAATTTCACATGGATCCCTAGTCATGTAGGAATCTCTGGTAATGGAATCACTGATCAAGCAGTCAGGTACTCTTCCTATCTTCCTGAAATTATCTCTCTGTCTATTTCTTTCGATATCAAATCCTATATGAACTACCTGATTTCCTATTCCTCGCGACAGCCTGGGTCATCTCAACCATCTAATTAACTCTTAATGATTAAACCTAATACCTTAGTCCCTACTTCCAGTCCATTCCGATCCAAAAAGAAGAACATCATCCTTACCCGATTTAGAATCTCCCATAATGCCACCCTCACTCATTCTCACTTAATCCAACGTCTTGATCCTTCCAACTGTGCCTTCTGTCAAAACCACCTTCTCAACATATAGCACATCTTAAATAATAATAACAATAATCTCTCTCTTCATTTCCGCAATCGAGACCGACGGGTAGAAGTTTTTCGCGTTGTATTGGGTGTAAATTCTGCTCATTTCCTTTTAGCAGAATGGTGGGCGCTGTTTTCGCAGTTGTCGCCATAAATATGATTAATGTTTCATAATTAAGGACTATAAACTTTGCTTTACAGTGATGGAGAAAGTCATTGAACTTTCGGATAATTGTTTACGGACGCTAAGCGCTGTGTTCTATATAGGTTTCGTGCTTGATGGATCTAACTGCTTTTTAAACATCCAGTGTTTCTTCTTCCTTAATTATTTGCAGCCAGATTCCTTTGTCCGTTTGTACTGCGGGCTCTGTAATTGCAGATGTGGCCATGGTATGGGACAGCTAACTCCTTTTGCTCTTACCTTCGGCAATGTCATTCCTTTTCTTTTCAGGATGCATATGTTTGGCATTTTTCGACGTTGATTGTCATTGTTTCTCCATTCTTGGTAAAGCATTCTTTCACTGTATTTATTATTTAGACACATTGTTAACGATATATAGCATTCTTTGTCAGATTCCATTCCTTGTTACTCCTAATTGTTGCTATGTACACGTGTTGATGGGTAATCGTTTATTATTGGCAAGCCCAAGGAAAGATCCAAACAAGAAAAAAAAAAAAAAAAAAAAATTTTTTCCTACGTTTTTGTTATATAGATATTATATAGGTGTAGGTAGTGCGATCAGATAAATTCTACATACTACATAGGTGTACGCAAGACTTCACTTGAAATTGTTTGTAAATATTTGTGTAATCGTTTTGTTATAAATGCACAGTACCAAGAGTATCTGTCTACAAAGCAGGTATTCACGTGCATATGATAGTATGTATATTTACCACATTACCTTCCACCGGACTATTAGTGATTATTTTAAATAGACTTTATTAATTTTATCAGTCGCCGTTCGTTTCGAACTCATGTCCCCGATATGGTAGTCTAACTGTTCCAGCCATTATCGCGACGGCATTAATAATAAATAAACAAATAAGTAAATAAATAGAAAAAAAAAAAATTTAATTTCGTTTACAATCTACCCGGAGGTGTGCGTAACGCTATAAATGACGTACAGTTGAACATTAATTCAATTCCCGCTTTTTAAAATCAAATCGAAGTGTCCCCCCATGGACAAAAATGTAAAAACCTCAGTTGCGCATGATAAATATAAACGGTTTATTTGTAAAGATGGTAAAAAAGGGAGAGACAAAAATTTACTGCCCGAATCTCACGATGGAGAACAGTTGATGACTGTTATTTTGGCATATTTCTTTATTTCATAAAAATTATTTTTCGCATAGCTAATTTTCAATGTTTTGAATAAAAACGGTTTGTTTAATAACTTCTGATAAATTTCCAAATGTCTATTTATATTTAGTTTAAATGCAAATTGTTGTTATGCGCTTAAAAATTATTGCTCTATAATTTTCATATAATTAAAATTCGTATTTATTTCAATTAAGTTTCTGAAAAACGTTCTACTTCAGCATTGGCTTCGATATAATTTTATTATGTTGCGTTCTCGTTGCAGCGATTAATATTTCTATCAAACCATTTTAATTTTGAAGTACTTCCGTTATATATCCTAACAATGCACCGCACGATAAAGGCTATTAAATTGTTCCCTCTCTGCCTTACTTCATGCTCCGTATAAATACTGTGCAATATAAATTTTCTGACTGAATTAACGAAATATGTAATAAACAATTGCGGAGATACATTTGACAATTTTTGTCTTTCAACCTTATTCTGAACTTTATTATTAATCGCTATATGCGCGCCTCTAGAATTATATCGTCGATGGAAAAGATTCTCTCTCTCTCCCTCCGAAGTTGCACTGGACGATACCGAGCGTCATAACCAGCTATCTGTATATTCCAGTTGTACCGATCTAGTGTTCATGGCAATTATTATGTGTAACGCTCCAGTGTGCAGACACGCAAGACTACACTTACAACTGATATCGTGATTGTTTGATTTATCAATATTCGAACGCAGAGTCCTAAGTGTGACTGTCTGTATAGTAACTAGCGCGTATTTTCCATTGCCTTCCATATGATTCTATTAGCGATTATATTTAATTATTTCGAATAATATCTTGCCGCACCTGGGATCGAATTCTCAGGGTCTTCGTGGCGGAAGTCAAGTGCTTTAGCAACTAGGCTATCGCGACATGGGAAAAAATTAACCAACTCCAATTAACTCCGATTCATGTTTGAAGTTCTGTTCCAGCTCAGTACGTCTACCGATTGTCAACTCAACCGTCATTCTTCGTCTCCTCACAACACATAGTAAAAATTTCTCACCTCTTACCTAAAGAACTTCCTTTTATTCGCTACTACCTCCTTAGCATCCCTCGCATTCTTCTTGAATGTTGCCTACCTCCTCTTTTCGGGAAACTCATACTCACTGACACTACGATATATTTTTTTCCTCACTCTTAATTATGCTCTGATCAAACTCCAAAAATATAACTTTATGCTTGTTACTATTAAGTTACTCACGTATTATTTATCTTAACAGTAATTCATATAGTACGGGTTTTTTGTAACTATAATAATAAATTAAGCACTACGTATTTTTCATGTGTACCGTTGACTTATAAGCTCACTTGTTTTATTTAAATATGTACATTTATAACTACATATATATCTATATATATAAAAATCCCGTGTCTTTATGTTTGTGCAGGATAAACTCGGAATTTACTTAACCGATTTTTATAAAATTTTGAAAGTACATGCAATTTGGTCCAACTCTTAACAGATAGGATACTTTTTGTTTTAATTATTTACATAAATATTTGTTATACTAAATAATTTAATCAATCAATTAAAAAAAACAAATTTAATTGTTGGCTATTACTTTTTGCTTTAATTATTTACATAAATATTTGTTATATCAAATAATTTAATCGATCAATTAAAAAAAACAAATTTGACAATTTTATTATTTTTTGAGCACCAACAACTTTTCGTGGCGACTTTTGTGTATCGTGCGATGTTAATCGAAATGCAACCATGTTTATCGCTGGCGCATGGCGTTATTATCGATGAATGATAAAATAAACGTTTTTTCGCTGTCGTTTACAAAAAAGGTTCGTGGAATATATGTATGTATGAATGTAGAATTAATATGTGTGTTGATGATGCAATAGTTCCCCATTATGTAAAATACATAGATAGGGATGGTGCATCTTTGTTTTCGTCTCTATCTTATTTATTATATAATAATGAATTATTAGGAGTAGAAGAAAATGTATCGTACAATATGTTTGTAAAAACTGGAAGAGATTTAAGCAATATACTATTGGACTTAATGGGTTACATATAAAAATAAAATTGAGTATTTAACTGATATGTCAAATATTCGAACTTTTAGGCCAAAACCGCCGTATAAATTTTTTAAATTAACCGTTTAACTTTTTTTTTTAATAATTTGCTACAAGAAATATTAAAATCTTTACTCAACCACTGTTATTTTGATTTTATGATAATAAATTAATTTTAATAAAAAGCTCGAGACACAGTGGTTGAAAGATATGAGTGAAGATGTCCTCTTAAACGTGTAATTATGGGAGATCACCGTGTGAATAACTCGGCCTCTTCAAAACGATGACTGTGTGTGTTGTTTAGTTGAGCAAAACTTTTTGTTAGATTACGACGGACAGGTTATAGAAAAATCGACGATCTTCAGCTAAACGTGAAACATGAAGACTATTTTTTGTTAGACGGTGATAAACATCTTTCACCCAAAAGAGAAAGAAAGAATCTTTACGTAAATACAATTCCAGATAAAACAAAAATTTTTTAATGAATTTCCAAGTATAAATTTAAACGGACATTAATACACGGGCGAAGCCGTGGGGCACATTCTTAATCATGCACCCATTAGATTTTGTAACAAATAAATTATTATATTTTTTTAAGAATTTAAATTAATATTATTATTTGTTTTATGTTAGTAAGAATATGTTTTGAAATTTGTAATATTTTAGGATATTTTATTAATTTGTTAGGAGCGTTAGTGTAATTTATATCCTTTTGTAGTATGTTAAGTTGTTTCGGTAGTTTATTAAAATTTATGTTTTTTTTTTTTTTTTTTTGGGCACGTCAACAGTGGAACTTACCCAACGCAAGGAAATGTACCTTATATAAGGAAAAGATTAGAAATTGAGGAGATAAACAAGACCAACAAAGGAACTATATTGAGGGAGGGGAATGCAAGAATGGAGTGGACACTATAAGGAGTAGGAAGGCCAAGGCGCAGAAGATTAGAATACAGAGTAGCACGTTCGGAGGAAATAAAGGGGCATTCGAACAAGACGTGATTCGCATCGCAGGTATAACTGAGCACCGGAGGGTCATAAAGACACAAAGGAGATTGAACAATAGAAAAACGGAAAAGAGAAGCCGTAAGCAAACTATGATCGAACCGCAGGCGAACTAAAGAGGAAATAATCGAACGGCTAAGGCAGGGGAAAAGATTAAACCAAGGAAGAGAGGAAGGAAAGGGCTGTATAGTAAAAAGATCGAGGATTGGTAAAAAATGAAGGATAGAATCCGGTCCAGAAATTGTGTTGAGAACGATAAGAAAAACAAGAGAGAGTTTGAGCAGGAAATCTACTAATGAATAGACCATTGGTCGCCGCCGAACGTGCCAACGAGTCAACTAACTCGTTGCCAGAAATTTCGCAATTACCAGGAATCCGTAGTAGATCAATTACAACAGAACGGGATGCAAATAAATTAGAAATTAAGAAGCGAATATGGAGAATAATGGGATCAATGACATGAGTAGGAAAAGGAGAGGAGATAGCTAATGAAACATTTTTCGAGTCCGGGGATAGGAGGAATCTAGAGATGTTATTTGTCGAGGATATAAAAAGGACTGCATGCAAAATAGCCATGGATTCGGCAAGAAAAATAGAGGAAAAGGAGGGCAACCGAAAGGATTCGGAAGGTAAGCGCAGGGATGATGAACGCAGCTCCAATGCCAACATCAGACTTTGAATCATCCGTGTAGATAAAATTTATGGTATAAATTATTGGTTTTATTTTTATTTTTTATTATATAAAATTAATTTGAAAATATTTTAATTTAAAGAAAACAAGGATTGTATTTTTGTGATTATGTTATTTTTTTTGTGTCGATGCCGGTAAGAATGGCGTTATAAATTTTGATAATTTTATAAAAAGTGTAGAAGAGAAAGAGATAGAAATGTTAGCAAGAGGGGTCAAGGGGCAGAGCCCCTTGCGAGGCCAAAATGGTCGAGTTTTTATATATATATTAATTGCGACGTAATTCTTAGGCCACCCCCCATTAAAAAAAATGTCCCAATTTTATGTAAAGCAAAATGTCCCAATTTTATGTAACGCAAAATGTCCCAATTTTATGTAACGCAAAATGTCCCAATTTTATGTAACGTTTGTTATATTTTATAGGATTTTTGTTATTGTTATTTAAAAAATGTCACAATTTTATGTAACGAAATATGTAACAAAAAATGTAACGAAAAAATGTCTTAATTTTATATAATGAAAGTTAAATGTTAGGATAGGATTTTTGTGATTATGTTATATTTTTTGTGTTGATGCCAGTAAAAATTACGTTGTAAATTTTGATCGTTTTATACAAAATATAGAAGAGAAAGAGACAGAAATGAAAGCAAGAGGGGTCAAGGGACACAGACCCTTGCGAGGCCAAAATGGCCGAGTTATATATATGTATGTTATATATTGACTTGCGTATGTACGTGAAATATGATTTTTATGTAAAGAATAAAATAAATGTATGTTTACAAGTCTCTGCCAGCGATGCATTTAATATGTACATTCTGTTTCTGCCCTTCGGCTGCCATTCGACTGCATGGTTCTAAATCTTTTTCCGGAAGACATATTCTGTCTGAAAATAAAAAATATACAAATAAAATTTATGCACATTGTTAAGAAGAATTTTTTCGTTTTATGCTAGGTTTATCAGTTTTAATAAATTAGCTTCAGAATAGTGTAAACTTCGAATCAATCTTAACACGTGATCCAAGAATACTAGTTATATGAATTTTAAAATTCAGAAATAATTTACAGTGAAATAATCACGAAACCGACGTCAAAAGCAGATTTGAAATTATGCGCATTTTTAAAGACCAGTTATATTAATTCATTCACTTGCATTATTTAAACGCTTACCGCTACTTTAAATATCAGCGGAAAATGCTAATGTATACTTCTTCCTGTGAATAAATTTCAAACAGTGATTTAATCATTCAACACGCTTCGCATCGTGCATTTTACAATATTTCGTGAACAATTCTCATTCATTGATAATAACTAGCGAGTATTTTATGGAAAAAATGCGCAATATTATCCTCGGTTAGATATTCATGTAGATCAGTAGTTCTCAACGGGAGGCGGCGAAGAGGTACTGAGGGGCGGCAGGGAGCGATGAGTATGTTTCGAGTGGTGGTGGGGGTCGGTGAGCATGTTTTTGTATACAAGTGTGACTTCGTCGACGTTCACGCAAAAGATCTCAACCCCGGAACCCACGTACCGATAAATTCATTCCCCTTTCTTAGCCTTTGTCAAATGAAATATAATTGTCATTTCTTGCATTTCTCCTCTTCGTTTCCTGCCAATCTTTTCATTGGCGACCAATAGAAAATAAGCGAGAACCCTTTAAATGAAAAAAAAAAAAACAATTTCAACCGGAAACATAATATCGCTTGTTTTTTCGGTTAATTTTTCGAATGATCGAAAAACTCAGTTAAAATTTTTCGTGTACCATCAATGCTCTTGATATGAATAGTCGCGGATTTCTTATTTTTTCCTTTTTTTTTTTTTTTTGCTTTCCAGCCCACTAAAATACGTCGCATGCGGATGTAATAAGAAAGAAAAGGAAATCCTGAAACGTTTGTTTTTTATTTTTACGCACGTACATATATTTTTTTTTATTTGAATTTTCGCCTAACAAAAAAGAGAAAAAAAAAAGAACTGGACCAGCAGAAAATAAACGAGAATTGTTATCTAAAATCGAAAATATCAAAAATCACTAATAAAGTCGGTAACGGTTGTTTTTCGCTCGTCTACGCCGATTTGATTCTCTTTCTTGAATCGCATTTCTACTGCCGATAATGTCGGTTGTAAAAAAGAAGTGCCGTCAATAAAATGCGATGTATTAGAAGTTCGGTTTCATTCCATCACCATCGAACGCGCAACTCTCTATGTGTTTACTATGTAACAAAGTATTATCTAATGAGACAATGAAACCGTCTTGTTTAGAGGAGCATCGCATAAAGTTCACCCTGACAAACAAACTAAAGATATGTCGTTTTTCACGAATGCAATGGAGCAAGTTCCTGAAAGCTCCATTGGTCTCAGGCTTGCTTGCAACCTCAACAGCACAAAACGACAATGTTTAAGAGTCTCTCATAATATATCAAAATTGATTGTTAAATCGAGCAAAGCCCATACCGTCGGTATAGAGTTGATACTGTCGGCTGTCAGGGAAGTTTTGGAAACGGTCCTAAATCATCCAACTTCATCTACTGTAATAAATAAAAGTCCCATTAAGCAACAATATTTTGCAACAACAATGTAATAAAATAGGAGAAAACGTTGAAGGTTTCTTATGCCAGCTCTTAGTGTCCGCCGAATTTTCCCTTCTACTTGACGAATCAACGTTACCAGGTAATAAGGCTTTACTGTTGGCTTACGTCCGGTTTTTGAACAAAGGGAAAATCACGCAAGAGATGCTTTTTGCTAAATGCATGATTGCAGATGTCAAAGGTCAATCAATTTTTGATACTGTTAAAGATTATCTTGAAAGGAATGATATTCCCCTTGGTAACGTAATATCTGTGGCCACTGATGGAGCTCCGCAATAGTGGTCGTCATCGTGGATGTATCGCCCTTTTGAAGAAGGAGGAACAAGTATTATCGACGTTCATTGTGCGATTCGTAGGCAACATTTAGTTTCGAAAAATCTCAGTAACCGTTTGCATCATTCATTACAATATGTCATCTCAGCTGTGAACAAAATTCGCAGTAATGCTCTCAATGATCAACTTTTTGCGCAACTTTTCAACGACGAAGAGTTCAATCGCTTGTTTCTACATACTGAGGTTCGCTGGCTCGCTAAAAGCGCCTGCCTCAACAGGTTCTGGAATCTTTTCGATTTAGTATATGTCAGTTGGCTGAAGAGAAAGATGTACATCTGATGAACAAATTGCTAATATTCAAAAACAACGTAGCTTACTTGACCGATTTATTTTCAAAATTCAATGAAATCAATTTGCAACTGCAAGGCGATGAAGTTAATTTGATCACAACAAAATCTGTTATTTCTGCCTTGCAAAAAAAAACTCACTTTGTGGAAGCAGAATTTTGGCCGCAACGAGTTCAGCCAGTTTTCAGTCTTGTCGGATTTTCATAAACGTACGGTCAGTGAAATACCCTTCGGCGACGCACACGTTTGCTTTCAACACTTGGAGTCTTTGCACAATTTCTTAACGTTTTGAGGATACTTCCGGAAATTCCTTAGTGGGTCATGAATCTTTTTGTCAATATTGAGACAGTAGCGGTTGAGGTTCCGGAAGAACTGCCTGAACTTTCAACGAAAGCCAGCTTCCAGGATAGTATCAGGCTCACGAAATTTCGGCTTGAAGCCAACATCGCTCACCTCTACTCTGAAGTGTGGAGCTTCGTCAGAAAGTTTTCGATTGCCTTCCCCTCCTCACACCTCGTCGAACGGGGGTTCAGTGCGATGACAGATCTAATCACCATAAAAAGAAATCGACTTGACTCGAGAAAAGAGGGGACTTACGTCTTCATCTTAACAACGTAGAACCTGACATCAAAGAAACTGGCTCTGAAGCACCAGCCATAAACATCCCGCTGATCTTCATTCTACAAAAATGATTTTCGCAAACTTCCGTTTGTAAAAACAGCTTTTCTTAAAATGATCTCGTTCTTTTGATTTGGTACAATAAAGTCCTGTTTTCATCGTTCTTCCAAATGTATTTTTCTTTCATTGATTTTATGTTTTAAGAAACTTCTTCTGATCTTCATTCTTCCCGTGGTAGGGCGGAGTTGAAAAAGGTTCTGGTCCTCTCGGGGGCGGTAATTTAATAAAGGTTGAGAACCACTGATGTAAATAGTAAAAATATTTATCTTAATTTAATTTAACCTTAAATTTACGTATATATCACTCCGCTATGCACTTGTGTATGCAAGTATTGCAGCAGGAAATACCGCGCGGTTTGTTATTTCACTATTTTAATAATCATTTATTCACCTAATATATCTTACATTTTAACGTGCGACGTAATGCTATATTTGTTTTTCTTTTTTTGTTTTTTTTTCTCTTATATTCATAGTTACAGTTGTTTATTATTTTTCTTTTGTTGAGAACCGCCACTGGTATTGAGAATTACGGCCTCGTGAATCCTCAACCAAGTGAAAGTGTCACCATTATAAAATGTTCAAGTAAATAAAACGAAACCGGTCGGACAGTATTTTATATATTTGTTATCATTTTTAGAAAGTTTCGTAATATAAAATTAAGTTAATATATGTATATATACATATATATATATATTTTAATTGTGAATTATTTCATTCGAATAACGAAATGCAATATTAGCCGCGATACACAGATTATTTATTTGTTTGTCTATTTATTGAAAAGTATCATTTCGTATTTTTTTTGCGGGTTTTATCATTTATATATTACTTTTTTCTTTATTATAATTTATAATTTTTTCAGTGTTTCGGATTCTACAAATTGAAAAACAATTATCTGCAGATAACTGAGCTGACTATATCACAGTATGCTGGACACTACCGATTGTACAGAGTACACGATGACCGCTTTACAGTCAGTGCGGTTCCATCACTTTTATTCGCAGGTAATTCGAAAAGTCCGCCGGTCAAACACGATTCAGTTCTAACTGAATCAAAAATAGCCGTCATTTTTAGTCAAGCGGAATAAAAATCAAACTGTTTGACCACAACGTGGTTTTGATTACTTGTCGTTACGGGTTCTTTTTTTGAAGTCGATGATTTAAGACCTCTCTTTTACCAAAACTTGATGAGCAGAGACTGAGGCAATATTTGTCGCTACTAATTGTTGTTGGATTGGTTAGATGTAATTGAACTTTTTTCCCCTCTAAAAAATTTTAAAATTATCGTCTAGAATGATATTTCGATCCACGTTTTCGTAATTCATCGACCATGTTCGGAATTTTCAACGCGTACGCCGACATGTTCATTTTGAACAATTCCTCGACTACGTCTGACGAATATATAAACAGCAGCAATTAACACCTGTTGACCATTAGTCGTACTTTTGGCTAAACGTGTGTCTTTGTAACTTTCACCGACGCTAGATTCCATTCAGAGGTGGCTTTACTAAACTTCATAAAAATTGGTAAATAAGCGGGAACAACATGTCTTCTTCTGTTATACTTCTTCCGGCTATTTCCCGTTACACGTCTAACTACTTCGTCGTCATTCAGTCGCGTTCTGGTTTACTTCTCAATTTCCGCGAATTATCAAGTATTTTCTATACAGCTTTTTAAGTTTTACATTAAGTACAAAAGGCAGAGAAATTAATCACGACAGTTGCGTGTCAGTCTGATTAAAATTCACCTCTTAAATCTTAAGTTAAGCGGCCTCGTATGTCTCACAGTGATATTATTGTAATTACCTTCAAGACTTGTCTCATTCGACATGTATTAGGAAGTCGGGTACAAACTAGAGATGCTCCCCGCAACTGATTTGCCGGTGCAGCTCCGCCCGAGCAGTTCTTCGAAGTGAGCAGTGATTTTTTTGCTGCTCCGTCGGAGCAGTTGCTCCAAAAGACAAAATTATTATTTTTATCCTGACACGTGACTTGGGAAATGTTTGATTAATAGATAATAAAGATTAATATTTTATACATAATTATGGAAATGGTAAAATAAAATGATTTTTTTTTTTTTAATTTTATAATAAAAATATATATAATATACTATTAATAGCAGCTGTAAACATGCTTAAAAAGTACAGGAAAAAAAAAACAGGATAAATATTATATCGTTCATATATCATTAATTCTAATTTCCGGAAAATAAGATGAAACACGACTATGAAGGAAACTGTGTGAGACAGAAAAAAAACAAAAACATGCAGCACCAGCAGTGGCGCATATCTGATTATATGTTTTTATGTGTGTGTATAGCGCGTGTGCATGAATAGAGGCAGTGGAACGATCAGCAGAAGAGACAACACTGTTATCCCACTCGCTGCTCTAGAGCAGTAGTCGGAGTAATGCCGGAGTAGTGAACGATGTTTTTCTGATCACTGCTCCGAATAAGTAGCGACAAAAAAACAGCGCTGCGAGTTTATTTTTTTTCTACCCCCGTGGGCCATCACCTAGTACAAACTATCGTTTATTTTCTTTTCCTCTAAACGGTAAAGTTTCTTTCGTTTTGCAGTATTCACGTTTACTTTATTATCATCTTTTAAAGCTTGGTCTTCCTGCTCCTTTCAACGCCTCTTATGTTCTTTCTTTACCTACTATCTCTGTTGTTCCTGTCCTAGGGGTGTTCCTTGATTCCATTGTCGACAGAATAAAAATATAATTTCTATTCTATTCCATGTATCTATTCCTTTTTGCTGGGCTAATGCTCTTTGGTAGCAAACCCAAGAGGGGGTAAAAAAAAAAAAAAAATTATCAACTATCTTTTTTAGCAACTGTTTGTGATTTTCTGAAAATGATTGGAAAAACATTTTCGCGCTCTTCACTCAGGGGAAAGAGGTTGTACATTATCAGGGAGATTAAAACGCGAAGTAATAACAGCGATAATTAAAATTTTCGTGTAATTTAGCAAGAAAAAAATGGTTCAGAACCACTACATTAGTTCCGTTTCCAGCATTGGGACTATCCATACTAACGGCTCCTCGGCTCTGCATTAAAACTGAGATTGAAATGTAACCGCATTGTCGACATCAGCAAGTGTATCATGCCGCGTGTTTGTTTGCCATTCCGGGCCGCTACTGTATGCGGGATTACTGATTTTACTGATTTTTACTAGTTCCACTTGGTTTTAAAGTGTCCGATTTGGTGATCCGATCCGTCTAGTCACTTGCAGCCGTCGCGACAGCAGTTTTAACAGTAAAATCTTTAGTAGGGCAAATGTTCTCTTCGGGAAATTAATATATTATAATGCGTACATCGCAGTTGTAATATAAAAATAAAATTGAATAAATTCAAAAATTTTTAAGATATAAAATTTCAGAAAACATAGTGAGAGAAAAAATGCGTGTGTGTGTGTAAGATCATGTTGTTGTTCGGGGGAGAAATAACCAATCAACAACCATCGCAAGGAGAAGCGCGCACCTTATACGGTCAATTCCGGCCGTCACGGGACGCAAAAAAGGGAAGAAATGGAAAAAATCGCCGACAACAGTAATACAGTTTTATATTAATTTTAAATAATCTTTTTACAACATATACATTTGTTCGTATTTAGTATTATGTTTTTCAGCGGTCGACCGATACTGAAGGACATTGGTGCAGGTAATTTTCGTTAATATACTACGTAGAACAACATAACGTACTTACCAAATTTTTCTTTTTAGCCTTTCTGGAAAATAATTTTTCTTCTTAACATTAACTTTCTTTTCACTTATTCCTTCACTGTCCTTCTCTTTTTTTCCCCCATAAAATCGATTTCTATTTCCAGTTAATGTTCCAATTCATTTTTTCTTAAAGATAATTAAGAAAAAAAAAAAAAAAGAATGCATAAAGAAAGTAAATTGGAAGAGAAAAACTCGAAGCTGAATTTCCCTTCTCTTCCTTTTCATCGCCCTGCTTCTTTACTGAGTAATCTATTTCTAAGTCAAGGGTTTATTTATTTCTCTACGTGTATATATTATAAAACATTCGAGTCAGCTGCTTCAAAGTTTAATTTCGGAATTTACCGTTATTTTTTTTTTCTTCTGCTCCTACGTAATTTAACCTGCTCAAATCCTTATCAATAAAAATAAAGTGGACGACCATCAGCACATTCTGATCTTTCCATAAATCCGTTTTCCGAATCCGAATTTGTATCTACGTTATCTTGTCTACGTAAATTAGATGTAATCAAAAATTCGTGTCTTCGCTTCTGCTTCGAAAGTCATAAATCCTCTTAAGTTCTCGCATTCTTGTTGAACCGAATGTCTTCACTTTTCAAATCCCTTTCTTAAGCTGTAAGAAAACACGAATTTAAGATTGATAAGTTCCCCGCTTCCTTTTCATTTAACCATTTTTTAACTGATGGTTCGAAGCTATCGGAACTCGCTTCATCCTTTCAAAGTTTAATTTTTCACAATCTTCCAGTCTCCTTTCTTTCTGCTCTTTCTTCACGAACGAATCGATGACTATCCTTCGTTCCATTGTTTCCATATTATATTTGATTAATTTTAGCTCCATGTCAAATGGCCTGTTTCTACCCCTGTTCATTCTTGCACCCTCTTATTTACTTTCATTCTTTCCGTCATTCTATCTGTGTTGATTTATTGTAGATTCTTAGTCGTACAGACATCATCGACGGTGTAATGAAGCGGCGGATTCTTAGCTCGTCTCACCTTATAATCTCTTCCATGAAAAAAATTCTGCATCAGATTTCGGTTTTGGACACATTTCGCTTTTTTGTCAACCGGGTCTAAAATCTTCCTCCTCTCTGATTCATAAATTCTCTTCAGCTTTTCCATTTTGTTTTTGTTTTTATTATTCGTCTACAACCACTCTCTCCTGTTTTCGTCTTTCGTGTAAAGGCAACTTGAAAATCCGTATTAAAATACGGATACTGATCTAAAGTGCGAACTGCAATCCGAAACATACGCGTATAATATTATGGTTCCAAGTTGCTTTCATTTGATTTTCATTTGATTTTCATTTGATTTTCAAGCGCTGTTGACTGCATCAGTTTGTTTAAAATGTTTTGCATTCTTATTATCATTGAAACGAAACACGAAAAAACCGAACAAACAAAGAAGTTGAATTTAGAGTATACCGATAATGTTCAGATTGGATCTCGTGAAGAGATAACCGTAAGAAATAATGAAGTAAGATTATAATCCTTCCTGCGCAGTATAGCAAAGATAGCTTTCTGCTCACGTTTACTGTCGCTTCACGAACTAACTTCGAACTAGTATCGTGAAGATACGAATATGTTCAGTTAACCACTATCTACCGTCTGTTGAAGTAAGAATGTTTATCCGTTTTAGTATCAAAGGGACATTTGAAGTAGCGACATTAATCTGAAGCTGAGAGGTATTTTGTTGTTTTCGGACGACTATTTTAATAATTTCGTTCATTTCAGCATTATCTGAATGTTTTCCCAACGGAAGAGTAATGTAATGTTCAATCAAATTTACATCTATGATTTTCGCAATGCGAAGTTGTGACAAGTCGTGAAATGCTTTAGACGGGAATTCTGAACTACTCCTTGAAATACTTTACATTTATCATCATTCCTTAATAGAACTACCATGCCTCACCACGCGAACATCACCGGACGCAAACTCTGTGTCATTCAAAGCCAACAGCGGAAAGCCACGACATTCGGTGAAATCTGTCCAATTATTATCGTACAATAATAACCCACTTACACATCACTTCAGCATGTTCCAAACTCTAATGTAAGTTGCGTATACTATTATCCTCGTATATTTTCCTGTAAACTTTTTTATTCCGACACGGCGTTTCAACGCACACTTGCTGATCTAGTGCGTCGTACAGCACGTCGTGGATTGAATTAGCGGTCGAATGCATTCGGCGGCCGATCGAGTGGTCGTTTATTAAAGACGAATATTAACTACCTACTGTACGGCTTTAACTACATCCTTCCACATCGGCTTACACTTGTATTCTATAAGTAATTTAGTAGTAAAAACAAACCCATCTATAACCTGTTTAATACGCATCAACTGAAAGTAAACTGGCTGGTATGGGACGGCTAACCCCTTTTGCACTTATCTTCTGCATTTCAGGATGCATATGTTTGGCATTTATCGACGTTGATTGTCATTGTTTCTCTACCCTTGGTATAGCGTTCTTTGTCGGATTCCATTCCTTGCAACTCCTAATTACTTCTATTTACACGTGTGTTGATGGATAATCATCTATTATTGGCAAGCCCAAGGGAAGACCAAACAAGAAAAAAAAAAAGAAAAACTGGCATTTTTCACGCTGTAATTTTTAAAATTCCATAAGCAAATAATACACAAAACGATTCGTAATGCCTAAAAAAAAATTAAATAAAATTTAAAAAGTCCGGAAGTATAAAGCAAGCTAAAAAGGTATTCAAAATATGTTTATTCGATCGTCTGGTGAGTTCAACCTATTTGAAAATTATTTTTTACTTTCTATTTCATTGTCTAATAATTATTTTTTATTTTCCGGTGTATTTTTGATAGATCTTTATTACTGAATAATTATTTTTTAAATTTTTAGTGCATTTTTATTCAATTTTTATAGTAAATCTTGATGTCGGTATTTTTTTTTTTAACATTTTATTTCGCAATTTTTTTAAGAGCTATTCTTAAATTCTTGCTAAAAATCAACTTTTTTTTGTTTTCGGACTGTTCTTTATATTTTTATATGTGCCCGTTAACATTTGGAAGCCCCCCCCCCGCCCCCTGACAAAAAAAATAATAACGTTCAAAATTAGTAATGTAAAAATGTGATATTTTCATCAGTTATGAGTTTATAAATTTCGCTAGGAGGAAAAAAAAGTTGCGTTCGCGTTATCTTCTTTTTTGGAAATATTTTCGAATCCCCGTTTATTTCACTATAGATTTGCCCCAATTTTTTGTGAGTAGTGTGTAAAAAATAATAATTACGCACTCGATTTTCTCCGGCCATCTTTTTAACGATTGCCCAAAATTTCATCTCAAAAATAAAATTTTCATATAATCATTTATTACTTATAGGCCACACAACACTCTACGATTCAGTTATTAGATGCACATAGGCGCGCATTAATTATTTCTTCGAAAACAGTACAAATTTTTGACTGCATATTATTTATTAAACAAAATTGGTCTATACGCTAAATAAGTATCCGTATAAAATAGACACTTCTCTATATTGAGGTTTACCGAAGAAGTGAATTTCTTAGCAGTAATAACGGGAACTAACCGATAGATATATCACAAAAGCTCGAAAGAAATCTGGTTTTCGTAAGATACCAGCATGTCGCAAATTACTGTTACTGATAAGAAACAGAAAAACATTTTAATGCACCATATCAGCAATCCGGGTTATTTGTTAAGCCGAAAATAATTTTTTTTTTTTTTAAGTATGTGGGAATAATTTGTATATATTTTCCCATTCCAGCAAATATTTTTTTCTTTTTCTTTTTCTTTTCTTTTTTTTTCTTTTATTGGACTCGTCAAACCTTCACCCAAAAACAATTAGTAAAGGAAATGGATTAGTTATATATTGATGTGATCAGACATTGCTAGTAGGAAGGAACAAACAATAGGAACGATATGTGGAGAAAAGGAAAAGACAGGGTATAGGAGGCAAAATCAGAGTAGGAATACCAATTCGCAGCAAACTGGAATAGAAAGCAGAGCACTCGATTGAAAGAGATTAACACTTAATAAACACATGATTAGCATTACAAACATGCTTTTCGCTTGAGAGGACAATATGGAGCAAAAACCAATGAAAACGAAAACAAGAGAAAGATAAAAGAGTAGTATGGCTTAAGAGCGTAGACGAATAACGGAGAAAAGGACAGAACGACGAAGTGAAGGAAGCAAAGAGAAGCAGGGATTAACAGAAAGACACTAGGTTGAACAGACAGATAGAAAGAACAATTGTTAGGAAAAGAGGAAACGTACACATCCGATACCACAATCTGAGATGAAAACGAGGATGGAATTTTTTTTAAAAAGTAGTGGTAAGTAGCAGCACCCGAGCTAAGGAATCCGCCGCGGCATTACCGAAAATGTCCGAATGGCTAGGAACCTTTTTCTTTTTTTTTTATTATTATAAAATAATAATAATATTATTTTATATTTTTTTGGGCGCGCCAGAGGCTTTCACCCAACAACTAAAGTAAAGTGAATATTCGAAACACTGTGTACTACAACACTAATGAGAGTAGGAGGGCCAGTTTCTTTCTCTCGGCCGTCTTTATTTTCCTAGATACAAAATTTAAAAAACGGATTAAATCACGAGACGAAAAGAGAGATAAAGCTTAGGAAAGATTGAAGTACAGGTATTATAACTGATGATGGGAAGGAAAGGATAAAGCAAGAATTATAAGAAGCAGGAAGACCCAGTGCTACGATTTTGAAGTACAAAGCAAAGCATTCAGAAGCAAAATCGGAGCATTCAAAAAAGATGTGGTTTGCATCACGTATAGGAGTAAAGATATAGCTGCGAAGGGGACAAATCGGATAAGGAGGATAGGGAAAAACGAAAACCCGAAGAAGGGAGAAGAGAATGATTAAATCGCAGTGTGATTAAAGAAACGATCGCGGAGCGCTGATAAGAAGAGGATTGAAACTACGGCTAGGGATAGGGAACCGATTGTATTTGAAGATAAAGAGAGGCAGGATTAGAAAATAAAGAAGGATAAATGTGCGGCCATAGTCGGGAATGATCGGCTGAGGAAAGGAGAAGCATGTCCGAGGAAGGAAAATTGCAAAGTAAAGGACCATATCTACAGCAAATCAATTTGAGTAGAATGGAGGGAAGATAAATAGTTCGTATTAAAATTTTTACCGACTTCAAAAAAGAAGCAGATTATACGTCAGTATATTTTGTTTTTCTTTTTTTTATGTTTGTTCGCGCATAGTGTGGACCAATTTTAATGATTACATCCGAAAATGTACCAGTCGGTGGTGGTACCATGTGAGTACCGACGAATATTGATGAACGAAAGCTGTGTATTCATCGAAAAATGTAAAAAAATGCAGACCCCTCAGATAATTTTTATTTATTAATATAAAACAAAGACGATTGACTTAAAATCAATATTAAGCACGGAAACGGAATTTTAAAGGATTAAAATATTATCAGTGTTAATTAACAATAAAGAAAACGAATTTTAAACCGTCGTAGAGCAAATTAAAAAGCTCGCCATTTTTTAAAAAAGTTACTTTTTAGCAAGATAAAAAATTTATATTACAATATTGGAACTTACTAGCGAAATTTATAAACTCGTAATTGATGAAAATATCACATTTTTTCATTACTAGTTTGGAACATTAAATTTTTTTTTTCTGCGAGAGTCCAAATGTTACCCCCCCAACCCGGGGGGGGGCACGTATAAAAATACGGAGAACAGTCTGGAAAAAGAAAAGTTGTTTTTTAGCAAGACAAAAACGTTAAGAATAACTCTAGAAATTGCGAAATGAAATGTTAGAAAAAAAATACCGACTTCAAGATTTACAATAAAAATTGAATAAAAATACACTAAAAATTAAAAAAAGAACTATTCGGTAATAAAAATCTATCAAAAATGCACCGTAAAGTAAAAATGCACCGGAAAGTAAAAAACAATTATTAGATAATGAAATAGAAAGGAAAAAAGTAATTTTCGGATAAAAAACTACATATTTCAAAGATGTTTAAAAATGATATTACGATAATTCTTATACGATATTTATATTTGTTAGAGTCGGCGCAGAAATCACAAATTGCAATAAAAATTAAAAGCTGCTTTAAATATTCATTAAATTTACTGAAAAAAGTTAATTTATAAGAATTATCATAATATCACCTTAAGGTAAAAAAAAATATGAAATGTATTATTTTTTATCGAATAATTATTTTTTATTTTTAGCGCAGTTTTATTAAATTTTTATACTAAATCTTGAAGTCGATATATATATATTTTTTTTTAAAACATTTTATCCGTGTTTATTTTAGTGAGCATAGCCTATTTTTTAATTTAATAGACACTTCTGCCCAGAGAAGGCTGTTCCTGTGTAATCAATCCGGACAAACTTAATGCGTATATGTATTTGAGTTTCGATGTAGTATGGGTAAAAAATTAGAAGTTAAAACCGGTAACTCTTGAACAAAAAACATTCGCATAAATCAGCATCGAGGCTATCGTAGCACACAGTTGGTTATGCAGCAGTGTTTCCTGCCAGTAGGATCTGATTCGAATGGCACGGTTGCGCACCGAAAATATAGATAATATATACCGTAATCATGAAGCTATTTGAAACGCATTAGTGTTTGACCAAACTAAATATACCATCATTATTTCATAAAAAAGTGCATATTTTCCATCGATTCATTTGATAGATAAATTCTCCTCTCCGCTTGGTTAATAATAACGTTCGTAGTTGACGATTTCAAAAAAATAAAATCAACAACTACATCAAAGTAGTTAAACATTAAAACGAATTTAAATGTATAATTTATCTGCTCCCGCTCCCGTCAGCCACTATACCACCTCATCACTGTTCTAATGACTATGTCACTCTTACGTTGGAAGTATTAATAAATTCTGTTACATTTCTGAGTTTCGGAAGTAATAATAGAAATTCCTGCACAAACCGTAAATTAAATTGTCGGTTTTCAAAATATTCTAGATTACTAGTGCGAAAGAAAAAAAGAAAAAAAATACTATTTTGCGAAGGAGGAAGACGTAGTCAAAACCAGTGGTTACTTTTTAAAATTTATATTTACAAAAATTACAAAATACTACGTCCAAGGGTCTAAGGGGGTGTCGAGTTTTTATGCATATATATATATATATATATATATATATATATATATATATATATATATATGAGAGAGTGGTAGTTGTTTTAAAATTATATTGTATTATTGTAATATATAAGTTATCATATTAAGGTATTTTAATAGGAAATATTATTTTAGATGATGTTATATTGTACAAATAAATGATATAATTATGTTGGGAACCCACAGACGGGCTAGTGCCTTGTAGGACCCGCAAATTATTAAAAAAAAAAAAAAAAAAAAAATATATATATATATCAAGGCCGTGTCCACGAAGGGGTTTGTGGAGGTTAATCTTCCCTCCATTGGAACTGAAATAGTTATTATGAATACACAAAAATCTGAAAAAAATCAAAAACTTAAAGTAAATATTGATGATTTTTTAGGGTGTTCTACATTAAAAAATAAATAAATAAATAAAAAATATGCTCCATATTTTTAGGGAGTTCATTAATATTTTGTGCAATTTTTTTTTATTACGAGTATAATGAATAACATATGTAATTTTTATTAATTTTTATACGGGGTAATTCATTTATGTAACTTATTAATATATAAATTAAAATTATGGCAATTATTAACAGTATGAATATTAGTGAAAAACGTATTGTTATTTGTAACATAAATACGCGAAGAAAATTTTAACCCCCTCCCTCCCTTCAAAATCCTGGACACGGCCCTGATATATATATATATATATACATACACATTATGTAAATAAAATTATTATGTAAACTGACGATTTTGTCGTGGCCTATTGACTAAATACGAATACAAAATGGAACAAACTGAAGATTAAAATTAGACTGCTTATAATGTTTAAAACATTAGAAGCCGCTTTAGCAATTCAGTAAAAAATATGCTTAATCGAATATGTTTTTATTTTTTATTTTTATTTAGTTAAAATTTGCCGAATTACCTCAGTTTCGAAATTTCTACTGTGTCTATATTATATAGAAAAAAAGGAAATGCGCAAAAGAGATTTAAAAAAAAATATTTTGAAAATAAATCAAAATCAGCTTATTAAGAAGAAAAAGAACGATTTAAAAAACGCGCATTATTTATTGCCAAGAAAAGAAATTTTTATTTTATTCAAATATCACGTTCGTTACAATCTGACTGTATTACGTTGTGGCTGTTATTTAAAAAATTTCATTCGCAGCGTGTTTTTAGGTATTTTGTCATAGGGAAGAGGTGGTCTTCTAAGTATTAGATTTTCAAGAAAATTAATTTTTAACGAAAGTGCCCGTTCTACACATCATCAGTTTTAAAAAAAAAAAAAAAACAATAAATTTATTATTTTTAATTTTATTTTTATCGGACTATGTTCATCTCAGAAAGGAAAAAGCAAATATCCATTTGTTAGCCATTAAACAATTTTAAAAGTCCACGTTCTTCGATAGCTTCGCGGTTTGACCGTGTCAAATATTATCATTACTACTCTCGATGATCTTTTATCGGAGTTGATCTTTTTAGCTGGTTTCGAACTTTACTTATTGCGGTGCGCCATAAAAACTAAATATAATTTACGCGGAACAAATAGAAAGTAAAACGCGATTATAACTAAAATACGTACGGAACTTTGCCGAATCGGCTGATGGTGCCGATAGAACTGAATGTATCGGCAGTAGAAAGACGCTGATGACGAACGCGATGGTTGTGCAAGGAAGTAGCTTCATAGTGTCGCAGGAGAACGAAGACTAATCGACAAGTAACGTTCGGCGGACAACAAAATAGCTACAGATGATCGCACTCGTTCGGTTATATATCGGCTTCGTCAGAAGCGGAAAAGTTTCAGAAATTGGTGATTGGTGGGGAACAGATTTACTCTCCAAACCTTTCCCTTCATTCTCACTCGTTTGCCCTCTCTCTCTTTCTCTCTCTCTCATACATAAACATACTTCAGTCAATCAACAGTAAATTAGCATTATTTAGAAAACATCGTTAATTGATGAGATCGAAGAAGTGATTATGGTCTATTATGGCTGTGTATTTACAACAAATTCGGACACTACACGCTACACGGTAGGACTTTTTCAGTAAAATAATTTAAACGGTTTTGTTATTTGAACACTCGCTGCTTCATGACTATCATGCTAGATTTAAAATTTTACCTTTTTTCCACGAATCATTCGGATGTTCTTTTCTCATTGCGACATTTTGTAAGTCCTTTAACACGGTGGTAACATTTATTGTTTTTATTCAGAAAAAGTGCATGTGTTCTTGAATTTCTTTTTTGAATTTCAGTTTTAAAAATATTTCCCCATAGTCTACGCAGATTCAAAATATAAAAATTGACTATTACACCACCGGGTAATCTCTAAAAACAGTCAACTCTTCCTTTTACCGAAAATAAAACGAATCAAAAAAAAAATAAGTAAATTATTTCCGAAAATTACAATAGTTTATTGTGTTTTCTGTTTCGGTTTTTGAACGCAGTTTGCGTTCGTAAAGCATTACACAGGAAAAAGTGGATTGCGAAGAACTTAAAAAATCAAGAATATTCTGAAATATTTTAAACATTTATCGCGTAAAATTCTACTCCCTTCGACAAACATGTGTTCTTTCTTGTCGTATTTCAAAATAGTAATTTTAGCTAATTACCCGGACATGTTAGATTGGTTTGTAAAATCGAAATTAACTTTTTTTTTCTTCCGAATGAGACGAATAAAGATTTAACAAAACTTAGTTTTTATATTTATTCATTAATTAATGTATTACAGAAATAGGCGCGTCGTACCAAAAGAATATAATGCTAAAAATTCGGTGATATTTACCTCTGTGTCTGCCAACTTCAGATATTTCTGGATTTGATTAAAAAACTATTTTATATTTTAGAATAGTTTCGCATTTATCGCGTAAAAAAATGTTATCGAATTTTAGTTTTAACATCGCTCATGTAGCTTATTTAGCAGTGACTAAAATGTTAAAAGAAGCCTAATCGTTTTTACTTCCTTGCACCTAGTAAACGAAGTATTGTAATCATGAAATATGTTTAATTTAAACGGATATTTCGACCATCCCTGATTACTTTTTTTTTTTTTTTTTTTGGCTCGACTTTCGCCCTTTGGCCAGTTTTACCGTGATTACTTCTCCCTTTATACGGATGATAAAAAAAAGTTATTCGCGGGCTATTTTGAATATCACTTTTCAACGGAAATATCCATTTTAACCAGCCCTGGATCTATTTTTAAGTCGTTACTACGTATGTACTCGTATATATCACGCGTAACTCAAGAACGGGGCTAGTGACAGAAAGTTGAAATTCAGAATTTAGGAGACTCTTTATATATCTAGTTGCGCACCCCCCCCCGTTTTTTGGTTACAATCTGTTGAGCTACGGGGGGGGAGGGGGCACTTATTTTCTCGGAGATTTCCATGGAATTTTTACCTCATAACTCAAAAACCGGTAGCCGTTGAAAGTCGAAATTTTGGACTCGGCATTGTTATAGTATTTATTTATTACTTACTAAGTTATGCGTTTGTTACATCAGATATTTTTTTTTTCTTTGTTTTCGCTATTAGAAAGCTCTGTTGTTCCGTTCTACGAGAACCGCTGAAATATCATTTAGCTCTAATACTGTTACGGTGACAAAAAATTAATTTAATTATATTTATATGTTATCCGAAAATGACGCAATATAGAACTAACAGTAGTGCAAATGTTTTCTGAAAATTTTAATTATACGAATAATTCCCGCAATGTTTTCGCCACGTGTTCAACGGTCGAAAGATCGACACAGAGTAAATAAATTGGCCTTGCAAAATATACATACCATTAGAACAGAAATCGAAAATCAATAAATTATGAGGAGGAATCAAAAACGATTAAAAAGTGTTCATCTGTATCCGAAAAAAAATAAAGCGTATTTGTACTAGTTTTCGTTTTCAAAGCAAAAAAAAAAAAAAAGAAATATTAAGAGGCAACGTTTTGCGGTCGGAATTTGCGTGACTTGGCACGAATACGAACTCAGAAATCTGCATCGATTATTGCAGCCGTCTTATGATCTAGCAGCTCCATAGTGATCCCGAATCGGTTCAAAACAATTGAAGTATTCCAGAGGTTACGCTCTACGTAATAATAATAAACAGGCGCCGAGTACCGAAACGTGTTTCAGTAATTGGTGTGGTGATCAATATGCACAAGATTTTTATTTCCGTTTTTCAAAATTGATTTATAAGGAAACTTTCTGATTTTCCTGCTTTTTTCAACTGATACTGCCGCGCGCTGATCTTCTAAAAGTCACAAGAAAAATGAACTCCAGCCTGTTTTAATATTAATTTCGTCGGAATTATATCTTCTTTCATTAGAAAAAACGGAGCGACCAGGAAAGAGGACAGAGTCTCGCTAGCTAAATTTCAAGCACGTCAGAGATACTGACAATAATATAAAGGAACCAGTAGCGGAAATAATAGATAAGAAACAAACATAGGAGGTAAAAAGCGTAATAAGGAAAGCGTAGCTTTCGACAATATGAATATTCGAAGAAGATATGATTTTCATGCTGATGCAATATGGTGTGGAAACAAGTGAAAAGACGCGCGAGCGAGATAAAGACAATAGAATAAGATTAAAATGAAAGACGAATATGAATCAGAAATTGGAAGTAAATAACCAGTCAGATAAAAATACGATCGTTACGAAAGGAAGAAGTGTTCGGAACTTATCAGGGTAGAATTCCCTTCGTTGTTTCGAGCTTAAAGAATTTGGAAAAAGATACATATGCCCTGGGGGGAGATGGTAGAGATCGACGAAGTTAAAGGAAAAATAAGGTAGATTGTTAGGTTAAGATCGAAATAAACGGTGACAACGAGAAATAAGAGTCAAGGATGTTCCTAGATGAAAACGCCTGTTCTTAAAAATATTAGCAATATGAAAGAAATCAGAAACTCGCAGCTCTCTGTTGATAATAAAATATTACTTGACAGGCAGATTCTTGCTCCAGTGTGGAGGTATGGTTGCGAACTCTGGGGCTGTGGAGCAAATTTAAACATTAATATAATTTAGAGATATCAGAATAAGACGTTGAGAATAATTAATGCTCCGTGGTACGTAAGTAATAAAACTCTCCTCCAAGATCTCAATACTCCTTATTTATAAGGGGGAGGTTATTGAAAAAAATCAGCCGCAAGACACATTGGAGGAAGACTTCAAAATAATGCGACGGAGACACGTCGGCTGCGCAGAAAGAAGTCATTCGATTTAAGTGCTTAAAATAAGGTTGGGTCCTACGTCAGTGGACGAGGATCGTTCAAGTGTTTAGATTATACAACAGAATCTAGTGATAGCCTAACGGGCCAGGTATAGATCAGCAAAAAAAAAATATATATATATATGAAAGATATGTTTTCCTGTCAACAATGCGACCGAATAATAACGCGAAAAAAATAATTCCATTAAAGTTATCCGAATTAGACGTAAGAAAAAAATAGATCTAAAAAATATTCATATATTTTAATTGAAAACAAATTATTAATTTATAATTCGCTAAACTTCCGATTAACACTGTTTTCGATTGAAAAAATTAATTTAACCGCTAGTAAATTTTAATTCAAAAACTTGATTGCCGTTCATCATCTAATATATAATATATATATATATATACATATTCAGTAAATATCATTGCGTTTTTTTCGATGCGCACTGCACCGACATCGAGTCGATAACTTTCTGCTCCGGTACGCCGAGGGCACAAAGATTAACCAATTTGTTGAAGTGAAATCGTGAAAGGTATTGTTCCTGAAATGTTTCGGTAAAATGAGGAGATGAGTTTAATTTGTCGACGAATTATATTTACATATTCTAAGGCTATAGCTTAAGTTATACGTGTATATCTATATACTGTCTACATCTTAATCTATTTCCTTTTATTTTGTAATAATCTATATATTTCTTTGTATTTTTGTTGCGCCTTCTCTTTTTTATGTCTATTCCTTACTATAATGGGAACATACCGTGCACTTCTACACGTTATTTCTATAGAATTACTCGAAAATTAAGTAATTTCGACAGATTTGTTATTGCGGATAATATGAAAAAAATCATTTAAGACTGAAACGTATGCATCACAGTCGGACTAACCAAACACTAGCATTTACTTACTATTGATATTCATTAGAAAAAAACAAATCTAATAGTCGACTACATTTACTTATTCTTCCAAATTATTTCACGCGTAATTCGGTTCAAGTCGTCTTGATTGCCTGGTTTGCTAGAGCACTTGACTTCCGCCACGGAGGTCCTGAATTCGACCCGGACCAAGGGAAGAAATGATCACAAATAATTAAATAATCGCCAATAGTCATGTGGAGGGCAATGGCAAACAACCGCTCGTATATGCTTATATGGGCGCTAGTTGATGTAAGTAGGCAGAGACACACGTAGGACTGCATTTCGATAAATCAAAAACATTTACCATCAGTTCCGAGTGTAGTCTTCCGTATGCACACTAACGTGCTACGAATACTACGGTAACATATTAGACATGCCTAACATAAAATGTTGCTGAAAAAAGATTACTTCGATAACCGTATTAAGCCCGGCAGATCACTTTTTTCGTTCGTTTATGTCGATCTGACTAGTGTCTTCAGTCTCATATGTTAAACAACATTTTTACGTCTTGCCTACTGTTTTAGCGCGGGAAAAAACTCGCCAATAACATTATTACAACTTAGGGGCTTTAAATTACGCGACTAAATTTATTTCTCCAATTCAATTTGAAATTATACTAATATATAAATATATAAATACAGCATATATTATATGTGCTTGTAAACTTCTCATTTAAACAATTCTTCGTTCGCTTATTAAAGAACGTTAGCAGAGCACTGCGGAATTGTGCGAAATCCAGAGACATCTTATGACTAGACGTTTTATATAATATCAAATAGTTTTAAATAATATATACAGGAAATCAATATTTTCTCCGATTACACATATGTTATTGGCAATTCACGAATCTATATAATGCGTAGGTGTTTCGTATATTCACGTTGCACATCAAAAGAAATAAATTTCTATTATAAAGTCCAATAATTTTTGTTTAATATTAAAAAAGACCGGTACATTCCTAAGAAAGTATATTGCTATTAGTAATGACTAACACATCCTTTTCGATCCGTAAGAATTACAGTTCGACATATAGAACCAAAAAAACATTCAGTTCAATCGGTATAGAATTAAAATTATTTAAAATTTGATATTATTTGCAAGTAAGTGTAAGTAAAAACTCTAAAGCGAAAAATTTTTCGTTAGGTTTTATTTTGGTGATTTTTCTAATTCCAATTAAGTTATTGGTCGTCGCTAATTACATGCTTCGTTAAATTAACCTGTTGTTGAAGATGAATGTTCTGCGCAGACACTTGTTGGTGTCCATGCACGCAGCTTATTAAGATATGTACAGCATTGCATAATTTGAACATTATTTTCAGATTTATAATGCGCTTGTTTCATGCGGCGTATTTTTTACGTTATTATTTCACGCATAATGTTTGCGCCAGTAAAAAATAACTAGAAGAATCGGTACTACAACATAATGCAGTTAAAAAATTTAAAACATGGTGAAGAAAAGACCGTAGTAATGAAGTGCAATAAAATATAGTAAACGTAGAAAACCACTAAAACAAGTAAATATTTATAGATAGTACCCGGGGAGCATAGTAACTAATGACAGAAGAAGCGATAAAGAGATAACAACAAGAATTAGTCGAGCAAAAGCTGCCTTCAACAACAAAAAATCCTTGCTGACCTCCAAGAACATAAACATTTCGTAAAATCATACATATGCAGCGTATTGCTGTATGGGTCGTGGTGGACAATAAGCAGTCAAATGTACAATCGAATTGAAACTTTCGGAACATGGTGTTGACGCAGGATGCAAAAAATCAGCTGGATGCAGAAAAGAACAAACAAAAAAGTTTTCAAAGATATACATGAATCGAAAAATTTAGTTGAAACATTAAAAGAAAGAAGGGTTCAATAGGTCACTTATATATCGAAATAATCATAAATTAGTACAAATAATTGAAGGAAAACAAAAACATACATCGAATAATTGAAGGATAAAAGAGCAACCAGAGTTATGTAAACTTAATGGCTGAGCAAAGGGAATTTTAGGGCTTAGTTTTAGTTATTATGATCGAGAATCATAAAGGTCATCCACCAATCTGCGGATCGAGGAAAAGAAGAATAATGTTTGCGCTATATTGATTTTGGTTCTTTCATTTTATTAAATGCGTCTTTAATTTAAACGAATTCCAGCTGAGAATGAACTTACAATTTTTATATTAAAAAGGGAAAAAAATTGTTCATAACTAGTACTTCTTGCAATGCATAAAGATACTTTTTTTTTTTTTGTTATAAAATTCCAAAAGATATCGTAGAACAAAAAAGAAAAAGTCATACGTCTACAATTCAACCCAGTCAGAAAGGAAGCGGTTATTTAGAAAAATTCCCTCATCATTTTCATGAAAAAACGAAACTAAAATGCAGCCAAAGCCGTCAAAGATTTTTTTAATTTGGCTAATAAAAAATCACGAAGGTTTTTTTTAAATGGGCTCGGTGTTAACACTGACCAAACTACATGGACTTAGATCACCTACTCAGATTCTGAGGTGATCGGAGATATAGAAAGTATAAAGGAAAGAAAGAGGAGAATAACGGCTGGTGATGGGAAGGAAGGGATAAAGGAAACATTGAAAGAGGTAGGAAGATCCAACGCCAAAAGTTCGGCATATAGATGAGAGCACTCAGGAAAAAGAGCAGGGCATTCAAAAAGGATATGGTTGGGGTCTGATATATAAAGGGAGGATCAGTAGAGTGGAGAGGTCAAAAGGGAGAAGATGAAAGAGAAAAAGAAAAACGAGAAAAGGGAAGGAGGGAATGACCAAGTCTCAGTATGATTAAAGAAACAACAGCCGAGCGCCAAGAAAAGGGAAGAAATTGGTACCAAGGCTGTGAATTAGGAGTAGGCTGTAGGAGGAGGTAGAAGGAGGAGCGATTGGCAAAAAAGGAAGGATAGATGTCAACCCATAGTCTGGTATGGAGACTTGCGGAGAGGAAAAGGATGTCCGAGGCAGGAAAATGCGGGAGGAATGGACCATTGAGAGACACCGAGCGAGCTAGGAAGTCAGCTGCGTCTTGCCCTCAATGCCAGAGTGGCCAGGAACCCATCAAAAGTCAATAAGGATAGAACGTGCTAAGTGCAAGTTGGAGATAGAGGCACGAACAGAAAGAATGATATCATTAGTCGAGTGAGAAGGAGGAGAAGAGATAGCTTGCAGCACGGATTTGGAATCAGTAATAATGAGAAATTTACAGATCCCTCTTGAAGATGAAATAAAGGAGACAGCACGGAGAATGGAGACTGCTTCAGCAGAAAAAATGGAACAAAAGGAAGAAAGTTTGAAGTATTCCGAGTGATTGAGCGAGGGGGCCGTAAAAGCACGTCCATCCCGCAATAATTTTTGGATCGATCGAAGGTTAATTTATTAAGAAAACAAAATAATGGCCCAAATTGAAGGACCGGCATTCAATTATTCACGTATTAGTAATTACTCGTCTTCGGTTAAGAAATTTGTTACTGCCAATTTTACGGCCTTTTTGTTCCTTAATAAGTTTTATGACAAAAAAAAAAAGAAAAAAGAGAGGGAAAACAGTAATTTTATAGCGACTTTGCACACCACGGAAAGTAGTTATTATAGCACAATTTTGCTAGTAAATATAAAGATTACAATTATCGAAATAATGTTTTGTATTAAAATTTTGATTATTCTAATTTCGAGTTTGGCATTTAAAAATAATTCAGCGTATTGTAGATGAATGATTTATACATTTTCAACGTTTCGTTAATAATGTTCAAGCACAATTTTTGTGCGTATTTTAAAAAATATATCGAGTTATCCTACGCATGTATATATGCTATCACGTGACTAACAAAGAGTTCAGTTCATACAATTTTTCATAATCATTTCTTCGACTTGAAATACAAGTTCAGTGACGGCCGTATATAATTCGAAAAACTTGTTCGTAAGGTGATAAAAAGATTTTTCTCATGACGATTTCTGGATCGAATTCTATCCTTCATTCTTTACCAATCCTCGATCTTTTTACCTTGCTGTTCAACCCTTCCCTTCCTCTCTTCCTTGGATTAATCTTTTCCCCTACCTTAGCCGTTCGATTATTTCCTCTATAGTTCGCCTGCGGTTCAATCATAGTTTGCTTCCGGCTTCTCTTTTCCGTTTTTCTATTGTTCAATCTCCTTTGTGTCCTTATGATCCTCCAGAGCTCAATTATACCTGTGATGCGAATCACATTTTGTTCGAATGCCCCTTTATTTCCTCCGAACGTTCTACTCTGTATTCTAGTCTTCTGCGCCTTGGCCTTCCTACTCCTTGTAGTGCCCACTCCATTCTTGCACTCCCCTCTCTCAATATAGTTCCTTTGTTGGTCTTGTTTATCTCCTCAATTTCTAATCTTTTCCTTATATAAGGTACATTTCCTTGCGTTGGGTAAGTTCCACTGTTGACGTGCCCAAAAAAAAAATGTTCTCATCTTGTATAATACAATCTAGTGTAATCTAATTTTCGAACGTGTCGAAATTGTAATGCAAATTTTATTTATCCACTTACGTTGTACTCCGTTCTACTTCAATAACAGTCAGAAGAATCTAGCTTTTGCGATTACTAATTTTTAGGGGGACGAACAGAAAAAAAAGAAGTGTAAGCGTCGCAATTCGTCAACATTTCCATGCTCGGAATTTTTTAAAAAGTTTTAAAAACGTTTTGCAAAATTTTTTACCTGGTTATTTAACGAAGTAGAGACGAAGCTTAATATGCATCTTTCCGTCAGGAGCCAAATTATAACGTTTTCCTTATGTTCGCATAAAATGAAGAGATTACTTATCTCACGCAAACCCGATTTCAGTAAAACTGTTATGTCCTCTTGCAAGCGCGACCTTCTAATCGTGCAATAGTGCATAAAAATGAAATCGAGATTTATTAGAGTAATTTCAGTATCGGCCTTGTCAGATAAGTACTTGATACTTGAAGTGAACAAGTTTTCCCTTTATTCTTTTTTTCATTGTAAGAAATATGCGTTTCAACATGCTTTACTTTTTCTGGCTTTATCTAGCTATATTAATGGTACATGCATTTACCGATAAGTTTACCGTAATACTTCATTTCTACGTGTTCACGTATATACGATGTTATCAACGTATTTAACTTTTGTAGTAGTACATTTTCGGTTAAAGTAGAAATTAATTCTTCTACATACCATCTGATTGGACGTAATAAAAACTTTTTAGAAACTTGAATTCATTTTGAGATAAAATATATCACTTATTGCAATATGTATGGTCCTTTTTATTAAGAAAAATTAAAATCTTGACCGTATTTGTCAGAATAAATTTAAAACAGCCTGAGCAGATTAAAATAGTTTCAAACGATCGTCCGCCAATAAATTTGATTTCCCGGCTGAACCGTTGCTATTTTTGTTTCCTTCTTTTTGCTAAAAATTCATATATAATAATTAGGTCGGCTCGATTTCGGACAAAAAGTATAGCGATTAAAAACCTTTCATAAAATCTAACAGCTTTAGAATTCACCTGGCCGTTTACTTTACACGACGTTAATGCGATCACATCGATTTGTCGTGAAGTGATAAAGTTTACCTTTACTGTGTTTAATTGTTGCTGTATTTATCGGTGAGATAGTTTTTATTTCTCTAATTTTATCACTTTTGTCATTATTCCTTATCAGAAGTAGTTCCTATTACTGCCCCGCGATTATTTGCATTGTTCTCGTTTATGTTATTTACTCATTTAACTTTAACGTAATTTAACTGTATGTTCGCGCTGCAGTGTGCGTGACTCAGCGAATATGGCCAACCTAGATAAGCTAGGTCGGCCGCTTAATAGTATATCAGAATATACAAAATCTATTCGTGATCAAATTTTAGATAAAACGATTATAAAAGCAAATAAACAAGATATTTTAAAAATCTCCGATTCAATTGACAATACTTGAACGTTGGTAACTGCTACTCTTGCGAGTTACTCTATTGCTCAAAGAATTCTATGATTCTGATTTCGATGTATGCTCTATTTCAGAACCTTATCTAGTCGATGATGCTATACTCATCGCCTCCAACTAACTTGTTTACATTAATAATAGGATAACTGTAATAATTAAAGAAAACAACACTCATAAATTGTTAGTAAGTATATTTAATTTAATTGCCATTAGCATTTCAGATATTATATTAATCTCCACCTACATTTCTCCTAATAAACCTAGAGATAACCTAATTAATTCCATCGATATCGTAATTAAATCATACCCTAACTTCTCCCCAGTTGTCATTGGGGATTTTAATATTAGGCTACCCTCTATGGAGCCTGCTATTAAATGTTCCCGAAATTCCCTATTATTATCTGATCTCATTTACTCCAATAGTTTAATAATAAAAAACAACAAAACCCCAACTTTTTCCAATTACAATGGAAATAGCATCATCGACTACTTACTCGTTTCGACTAAGTTAAATTTGTTGACAACCTTCAATTTACACTTCGATTTAACGTTTCGTAAGAATATTAAATTTAGTATCAAATTATGGTGTGGGTTGACGCTGCCCAGGCTTCATTCTTGGCCAAGTTTGCTTAGAACTTGAATATTAATTACGTCAACGATTTCGTTAATGACATAAAAATTTGTCAGGAAAGCTCGACACTTAACAGATGTGTTAACAATTTTATCTCCTACATTTCCAGCGTGGTGCGCAGGAGCCAAATTTTAGTTAAGGCTCCTTGTAACGACCAGTGGAATGGAAAGCTACAATTCGTCAAAGACAAAATTAACCTCGTTCGTAAAAAAAAATCTAAATGTAAAGGACCATGACTTCACTGGTAGGAAAACATTCGAGTTCCTGCCCGATGTTTCTCTTAGACTAAAGTTGAAAAACATGAAATTAAATTTTTTCAACACGCAGGTGTTGTCCGGGCATGGCAAGTTTCAATCTTACTTATACAGGTTTGGGCTTGCCGATGCTCCCGAGTACATATTTTGTTCATTGCACTTAGTCGATGGCCTGAGACACTTTCTGTTTGATTGCCCTGCTCTTTCCGACATTCGTAATTTCTATAACTTAGAATCCTTACACACTTCGCTTATTCTCGACAGAAGAAACTATGCAGTCTTCCTCGAATATGCTGAAAGGGCAATGCGCTTAAAATTTACGCTGTCCAATCAGTAATAGTTTGCCTACACCTAAATTCAAACGTGATCTCGAGGCTGCTGTTCGTTTGGATGTTATGCGTGATTTCTCGTTATTATTACATTTATTTATTTTATGACTAACATAAGAAGATTTTATATATATATAAAAAAAAAAAAGAAAGAAAGAAAGAAAAAGAAAAAAAAAAAGATGAAAAAACACAGACTAGTTACAAACAAGTCCTTCCAAATTCCTTATTGTTTCTGATTCTTTAAGTGTTCTTCTAGCGCTTTCTCCACCTTCCCTTTCGCCTTCCACTGATGCTATTATCCTTTCTATTCGTTCTCTTCTTCATGATCTATCCTCATCGACGTCTACCCAGATTGACTTTCTTTGGATTCCGGGACATTCATGCATTGATGAAAATGTAGCTGTCGACCTCCTTGCTAAAGCTGCTGTTTCCAATGGAAATTTTATTAGTAGGGTTCCAGCACACAATATTCTTCTTCCAACTAAATCCTGCCATCTTAGGCACTCTGTTTATGTTTCTTTTTTCGCTAATCCTAATTTCTTTTATCTCTTGATTAACCCTGTATTCCTTCTTCTCGTCCTTGGTTCTATGAGTTTCCCAGTTTGCGTCGGTTCGTAATTACTAAATTATCTCACCTCCGTTTCTCGCATAGTCTCCTTCCTTCTTCTCTAAATCGCTTTTCCTTGGCTACATCTCCTAATTATCCGTTGGATTCTTAAGGTTCCCAGTATGTTTGTGATGCGAATCACGTACTCTTCGAGTGCTCCGGTTTATCTCGCGAGCGTGAGTTACTTTATTATCATCTTTTAAAGCTTGGTCTTCCTGCTCCTTTCAACGCCTCTTATGTTCTTTCTCTACCTATTCTCTCTGTTATTCCTGTCCTAGGGGTGTTCCTTGATTCCATTGTCGACAGAATAAAAATATAATTTCTATTCTATTCCATGTATCTATTCCTTTTTGCTGGGCTAATGCTCTTTTGTAGCAAACCCAAAGGGGGTAAAAAAAAGAAAAAAGAAAAAAAAGAAAGTGGGTGGTGGCGGGACTATGTTTACATCCTGTCACCTTCCAATAATCTAAGTACACTTGCAGGGGGCTACTACACACATAGTTAATTTTGTATTTTTTTTACATAACATGTACACGCATTATATTCTCCAGTACTCTAGTTCCCTCTCCTTTATAGGCAAATTTCTGAATAGATTTGCCCCATCCGCAATGTTGGAAATGGGATTAAAAAAAAAAAAAAAATGTGATGCATTTAAATTTAAATTCAATTTAGCTGCAATAAGATTTTAAATTAGTGAATTGATAATAATTATCGAATATTTAAAAAATCATATAAAATTTAAACGTTACAGTTTTAATACGATTCGATATTTTTCTAACCTGGTATTACATAAGCACGTTAACGAAAATTAATACGATACCTTATAAATCATTTTGATACGAAAATAATAAGGGAGGCAAAATTTAAAAAAAATAAAATGGTATCGATGAATTTTAAATTATTAAAATACACGAAATGCGTTAAAATAAATTGCGAAAGGGATTGAAATTTACCTCCATATAATTGCATTCGCTGCGTAAAGCGGATATCAAGTTCATAAAGCACGATAATTTTTCTGTTGACAATGTGTAATCGCCATTCAAAATTTCAGTTATCGGTACAGCTGTCCCGGCAATTGACTCTTTGTATATGTTATTCATGACGTCATTAATTAAATCCTGTAAAATGGAGTGAGAGTAAGTAACCCCGAAACATTTTCTGAATTAATAGTTTTATTACGATATATATGCGTTTTTATATTGACATATATTTAACGTTTTTAACATCGTTATAATATTAAGAAATTCATATTTCACAGTTGCGCGCAGAAAATTAAGATTTACTTATTTTTCCTTTTTTAACCACTTTGAACAATAGACACCGCCGTTAATTATACCGCTTTTACTAATTATTGACATAAAGAAGATATCTTGATCATATACGACCAGATAGATCTGCAGTCTAGTTTCTTAAGAAATTTATCATCGAAAAGGTAAGCTTTGTCTTTAATTTTATTTATTAGATTCCGTCTTATCGTAGTAAGTGAAACAAGTCGGATTTATTGAACTTTAAAAGTTGAAGGAGTACTAATCAATCCTGGAACGAATTACAGCTTTGTAAAGAATTAGGAGAATATAAGGGTCACCGCCCCATTTGGATGGAGATAGGGCTTTCAGGAAATTGGGTCTTTTGAGGGTGGAATTGTAGAGATAATTAATGTGTTCCTGGAAAGTGAGTCGGCTGTTTAGAATAACACACAAAAAAGGTAGCAGAAGGAGCTGACGAGCGGAATCGGAATGTTAGATGAAATAATACTTAAAAAAACTTTATTGTAGGGGCGAAGAAAAAAAACCATAGAGGAAGACTTTGAAGGAGAGAGAGAGAGAGAGGTGAATTGAGGAGAGGGAGATGGAAATTTCGCTTATCCCCTCCTATCTTGGTATTAAAAATCAGTGGCGTTTTGTTCCTCATAAAATCCCGATCCTTTCTCTTGTAGCAGTTCGAGTCTCCAATTTTTCGCCTCACGTTTTTTCTTGTTCCAAGCTTTTTTACTTTTCCCATAGACTTCAACAGCATTTAGCAGACTATTAATCTCCTCCCCTCTCCAGACCAACTCTATCGCACATTCTACAATCCAACCCGAATTATCCCACTTGCTTGATACATCCTTTCCTTCTCATCTAACATTGTTTACTGACGGCTCTAAAAAGGAGAATGGGATGGACGGCTCGTTTACCTCCCTCTCACTACATTACTCTGAATCCTTCAATCCTTCTGTTCTATCTTTATAGCGGAGTCTATCTCAATTTTACGCGTAATCTCCATTATTCCATCCATAAGAGGGATCTGTAAATGTCTCATTGTCACCGATTGCAAAAGTGTTCTTCAAGCTATTTCTTCTCCTCCTTCTCATTCTTTCAACTCTATTAGTCTCTCAATTCGTTCTCTCATCTCCAATCTAAACCAGCTCTACTACTAATGACCTCTTGTGGGTTCGTAGTCATTCTGGCATCGAGGGCAACGAGTTAGCGGATTATTTAGTCCGTTTGACCGCCCGCGATGGTCCTTTACTCATTAATTTTCCTGCCTCGGACATCCTCTTTCTTTCCTCAGCTAATCATTCCCACTATAGTCGGACATTTATCCTTCTTTATTTTCTAATCCCGCCTCTCATTATCTTCAAATACAGCCGGTGCTTCTCTGTTTTCAGCCGTGGTTTTAATCTTCTTCTCATCAACGCTCCGCGATCGTTTCCTTAATCAGACTGCGTTTTAATCACTCTCTGCTACCCTTTACACGTTTTCGTTTTTCCCTGTCCTCCTTATCTGATTGTCCCTTTCACGGTTATATCTCCACTCCCATACGTAATGCAAACCGCATCTTCTTTGAATGTCCCGCGCCCTTGATTCTAAACGCTCTGGTTTGTACTCCAAAATCTTAACACTGTCCTGCTCCTTATAATTCTTTCCTTTGTCCTTTCCTTCGCGTCTCCAGCTAGAATTCCCATATTTCAATCTTTCCTAAGCTCTATTTATAATCTTCTCTCTATTTAAACACTTTCTATAATTTCTGTAGTTGTTGGGTCAAAGCCGTTGGCGCGCTCAAAAGAGAATATATGAAATAATATTATTTTTATTTTATGTTTAAAAAAAAAAAAAAGCTTTAAAAGATGGCTTAAAGATAATTTTTGCGATGATCAAGTGAATTTATACAAATTTATTATGGTAACACTGCACACAGTGAGGGTGGCTCAGGAATAATAGATGGTAGCTATCGCGTTAAGAGTTGATTTCGAAGACGTAAACATTTTCGCAGAAAAACTGTAGCGAATAATAGAAAAACCGATTATGTAATTTTAAGAAGCAACGAAGCAAAGGAAATCAGAAATTATTCTTTTTGTCTTTGCCGTATTCGCGACGCCGTGATTTTTCTTTTTTTTTTTTTCTTTTATGGTGTAGAATATTTTAAACGTTTTTACTTCCGTAGTTCTCCTACCATAACTAAGCTGAACATTTTCAAAATATTATGTAAATTCACGTAAAAAAGAATTTTTAAGAAAAAATTATAAGAAAGAAGAAAATGCAAAAAAAATAATTAAATAATAATCCGAATTACAGTGAACTAATTGGTATGGACGACGAGAAAATTATGATAATTACCGATGTGATTCAGCATTTGTACATTAGCGATGATTAAATTTTACCAAAAGTGTTAGGAATGTCGTGATTTGGTTGTTTTTTTGTTTCGGCACGTCAATCAGTGACCTATACCTGAGAGCGAAGGGTGGTATCGGTTAATTTTCGATCCGGTAAAATATTGACAACACGAAAAAAACATTAGCCGATACAATAGACGGAGAATAAGTGCAATAAGAAGTGGAAAGGCCATTTCTCATTAAATTGAGACACGGGAAAAATATTCGATAGGAAAAAAAGAAATAGCACTCGAAGATTTCTACAGACACAAGTGCTTTATTCTGATGAAGCGAGAAATAAAGAAGTTAATAATACAATTAATACGTAATAGTAGAGTAAAGAGACGACGGAATTCCAAAGGAAACCGAGAATTAGAACGATTTTACATTAGACCGGAAAGGAAAAAGTGAAAATACCTGATTAAAATCTAAGGTAAAATTCTTTACGCGGGAACGAGAGATTAAAGAGGATAGAATGTTTAAAGAAAACGGATAAAAAGCAGCCCGCTCTTATGTATTATCTTTTGTTCATCATTCTAGTTCCGGTCAATTTCGGAATTCTATTTCTAGTTAAATCCTATAAATCCTACGCATTTGAAGAAAAGAAAAAAAATGAAAGAAATCCCTTTTTACGTAAACCTAGCAACCAAAACTAGATAATCCATTAGTTCATCGTCCTCGGGGAGTTGTTTCCCTTTATTTCCCAGTATCGCAAATTACGAATGTGAAATAAGTTGTTCGGTCAATTTCGCGCGGCTGGAAACATCTACCTCCTGCTGATACTGTTGCACTACTTTATCTGCTTCTATCGGCTGCTGCGACTTTTAAATTCTATGCAAATCCAAGTCGAAGTAGAACTGATCGTAACTAATGTTTACAAAGTCTCGAAAGTATGTACTGACACGCGAATGCGACCTCGTTACGTTAATGACAAAAACTACATTTTTAAAAGCTTAACTCAATAAAAACACCGTGGTGATAGAAATCCGTAAACGATTAGCAGCAACGATTTTGCGAGATTTGTGCAGCAAACTTCTCCGCATTATCTCCCGGAAATGCTCGCGGGCAGACATCAAGAAATCAATTTTTCGCGCGTGATAATAAAAGGATCAACTCAGATGCTCGGTAGAAGTACCGGGGAGTCGGCTAATTTAGATAGTAGTCGAAAATCAGCGCACTGATATGGCGAGTAAAATGTTCAAAATTTGACCCCCGGCAGCTTATCACGATGATCATCATTATGACAAACAGCGGGTCATCTTAGTAACAAATTTCTTCGTTCTACCGGTCGCGCTTGTATTGTATTGAAATGTGAAAGTAAAAAAATCGTTGTTAATATATAAAGAAAGAAAAAAAAAAACAAAAAAAAAAAAAAGATACAACTCTACAACGTGCTAAATAGGCAGCGACGAAATAAGATGGAAACCCTACAGCCAGATGAGGTCGGAAACGCATGCTGACTTTAACGATTTAAAAACCGCAAACGCTTCCAACAGGTAATTATAAGATATTTTAATTTGTCGCACTATGTGTATAAAAGCGGATTAGTTAAGATGAAATAGATGCACGTATAAAGCATGTCGCCAGCGATAACACAGGCCTTGCACATCGTGTCAGAGCCAAGCTGCTGCTGCTCAATGCACAGACGGTTCAACATTACTGAAACATTATTACAAAAAAATCACGACAAATACTTATTTGACTCTAAATAATAAATACGGAATGTTTCAATTTTCGAATTTTGAACTGAATTTTGTCTTGTAAAATTATTAAAACGTACATGATCCAGTTCTTCGCCGGGTCCTGATGCGACATCTTTCATTGACGCGGATACCGGTCTTCTTGGAAATTTCGCATTCTGCAAACAAGTATTATGGGTAATTGTCGAGGTGTCAAACACGACTCTCTATATACGATAATATAATTTACAAACGAGTAAACAACATAAGTACGCCGTATTTACGATTTAAAAGTAAATCTGCTTTCGGTTTCTGAAAGATTCATCCAAAAATTTGTATATTTTTAAAAGTTTTTATACACTACAATTAATTTTCTCGGCCCGATTTCAAATGCCGCTCTGAGGAAAAGCGCAAAACGTAACGCCCATTTTTCTTATTTTTTGCCTGTATTACAGGTAAACGGAATTATTCATATCCGATACTTTTTTGGAGTTTAATAATTCGGCAAATATATTTTAATAAAACCAAATTAAAAGATTTTCAACAGGTCCTTACTTAGAAATGCGTAGCGGAAACGGTATTTTGTTTTTTTGTTTTAGAGTGGGAGCTAGCGGAAAGGTTGCATTTTTTTCTACTATATTTGCATTTGCTAACTTCTTCAAATTCTATTCATCGGGAATTCCTTTCCGAGATGTACATCGAGGCAGGCCCGGATTAAGTGTATGATAGGCCCGGGGCTACGGAAATATTAGGGGCCCTTTTCGGAAGTGACAAAATTATCAGTTTTATAAAATAACTAAATTTTCTTTAATTCAATTAAATTATATTATTTTGAATTCACGAATTAACATATAATTATTAACGTAAAAAAAAACTAAATATCATATATACAATAGGTAGAATTTTCGATGCCAACATATATATTTATATATATATATATATATATATATATATATATATATATATATATATATATATGTATATACATATAATTTTAAACAATGAATGTTTTTTTTTGTCTTTTTTTCTGCAAATTCTTGTAGAATATCGTTAAAAACTACTGAACTCGGAAAATCTGTTTCGATCGTTAATCTTGATAATGCCGATAATCTATCGTCTAGCTTGGTTGATCTATACATATCTTTAGTTCTTTTTAATATCGAAAAAGATCTTTCCGCCTCGCAATTTGTAATCGGCGTAGTTACAAATATTCTATATGCAATATAAATATTTGGAAAAACATCTATTATTGCACGTTTAGTCGGAGGTGGGAGCCTCCTGGGAGCCCTTTTATAAGGCGGAACTTGGGGTTGCAGCCCCCCCCCCCGCGCAAATCCAAGCCTGCATCGAGACAGTGCTACATGAACTACGCGGAAATATCTTCACAATCAGTCTGATTTTACTAAAACTTTCGACCTTACGACTTGTGTTGATCGTCGTATTGCAAATTTTTCTCAGTTTTTAATTATTTCTGGCTGTCCGATTAATGTTGAAATAATTTTTAAACTTTTAAATCATAGCGCGAATAAAAAAAAAAAGGTAACATCAAGCGCGCGCAATTACACTCCTTTGAGAGATATGAGAACAAATTCTTACAAATGAATTAAACTTGTCGATATTTTGTTATTCTAAACTGTAATTAAAAAGTGCACCGGTTGAGTATATACTTAATTTGCACAATCAACGATTTCTGGGTAACTTAATTTTCACGTACACTTATTTCATCGCGTAGCAAATAAAAACTAGAAATAGATCGATTTCGTACTATATCTAGTGTAGATTTGGCAGATTCGGCCGACAGAAACAATTTTTCAGGCCGCCTTATGTTACGATATTTTTTTTTAACGACAATTTACATAACCGTTATAATAATTTATAGAAGCACGCTAACGTGTTACGACAAATTACGGTAAAAATGTTCCGGTTATTTAAAATCAAAACGTAAAAAGAACTTTACAGTGGAGTCATACAGTGAATTCTCGTAGCAGAAATTAACAGTTTGCGGAGGAAATTAGTAAATTCGCAAAGTGATCATATTGAATAATAAAATCAATTATACATTTGTAATCCTTTATAACGATCGAGATTATAAATTTATCCTCGATTTTAACTAAGGCAATTATTTCCAAGATGGGTTTACACATTCCTGTTTAAAGGGATTATTTGAAGTAGACTAATGATAAAGAAAAACGAATGAATTAAAATTTCTTCACTTTAAACGAATTATATAAAACATGAATCCAATAATAGCTCAGTAAAAATACAAAAATTAGTGTTCAGCCGTTTAAAACCGTATCGTTTAGATGCGCCACATATATTACAATATAGATATTATAATTTATTAGTTATTATAATCCGAACCACTGAGATAATGTTCGATTTCGATCGATGGACCATTGTTGCGTTTTTTTCCTTTTTTTCTTTTTTTGCGTTACTTTTACCGATTTTGTTTTACCGATTTGTTCTTCGCATTCGTGTTTCAATTGTTTACTACACTTTTACCGGTTTGTTTATTCCTGTCAACTTCCTGTTTCCATTCCGTTTTTACCGTCATTTATTTCTGTCAGTTTATTTGTCGCGTTGATTTTGTTTTCCCGTTATTCTTCCGTTGTTCACTTTGAATTCTTCGTTCGGAATTTTTCGGAGCTATCTTGCCCCGTGAATTCGTTAAAAGTGATACATGAAAATCGTAAGTTATAACAAAGTTGTTCTAATTACAATAATTCGGTTTCACGGGATTTCAATTATATTAAAATACGAACTCCGAAATCGTCATCGTAATATTTTGTTTTTCTATCTCCGTTAACTTACATTATTAAATTAACGTAACGAAAGGGTTTTAACAGTACACGTTATATTTTAGTTCATTAACTTATTGAGCAATATGCTTTTTTTTCTTTTTTTTTTTTCTGTTGCTAAAACAAATATTACGTCTCGTGTTCCAAGTCGAAAAAATTAAAAACAAACATTGCCATAAGCTGACCTTATTTAACAAACTTTCCGAATTCGGTTGTACCAAAGTAGCGCATAATTATTTCAACTGGAAGTAAATTGTTTTCTATTTTCAACTTTAATTTACAAAACAAAAAAGTATTTAGCGAAAAATGTTTTCACATTTATATACGGGTCCAAAAACAGAATTATTTAATAACTCTGTTTAACTAGTAACAATTAGTATTTAACTTTGATTGTTGCTTTTTTCATAGCAGTTGGATATTAAAATTATTATTCGCTTCTATATTAAAAAGTTAACAATTATTTAATTTTATATCATCTCATTTCTGTGGTATTTTTTTTAACGTTAGAAATTATTTTTACAGTGTTGAGAATTATTGCAATAACTATAGAAATACCTTCAAGGTAAATAAAAAAGAAAAGAAAACGGAAAACATAAATTATTATACTCTAAATATAACCCGCTGTTCTTAACGTTATTCGAAAAACGAAATGTTATTAAACTTACCGGTAACTTTTGTGAATTACGGATCATTTTAGAATTTGTCGGCTTATCGTTTGAATTCCTTTTCCCGAAAAATGAACTGACTTTCGTTTTGGAGGCTGCGGCCAGATTACCGTATATATTTATTTCATTTTCGATTTGCGAATGTTTCGCGTAATACAGTAGATCCAATATTGTGTAATCATTCTCGTCACTATCACCATTTTGTGCCTGAATAGGAATTTATTTATTTTGAAAATTACCTAAATTTCGATTGTATTCAATTTATCCACAATAATCACGAATAACTACGCGAAAATATGAATACTTACGTTTCCCGTCAAAACACCAAAAACGTTAAAATAGTATTAATACAATTCATACCCGTTCTATAAATTTCAACCAATTATAACTGAAGCTCGTAGCGGTATAATCGGCGAGACTTTTTTCCAGAAAACACGGCTTGAAATAACCTTTTATACCGCCGGATGCTATCGCAAATACTGTTAATTAAAAATGGTAAATTGAGGTTAGTTAGTAGAAAATTTTTAAAAAGTACTACGATACATTAGAATTAATCACTGTCTCCGTTAACAATATCCCTCGAAAAACATCTTCTGCAACTGAACTGAACTTTTTTTATTCATTTTGCAAACTGAGATAACTTTCAGCGCAAGGCAAGCGTGAAATAGTTGTTTATGTCCCCGCTGTTACCTTACCGCGGACATGAATACCTTTTACTGCGTACTCTGCTAATCATCATTTTCTGCCTGTATAGTCATTTTAATTAAGGTATTTATAAAAAATTTTAAATCTTTCCCGTTAGTTCAAAAAAGAAAAGGGAAACATCGTTACTGCAAATTTTTAATAGCGAGTCAAAATTGTTCTTTATGCCGTAGTAAAAGCAAGAGCATATACCGTAGAATCATTCTCTTTTCATGAAAATATCTATCCTATCTTTAAAATATTGTGTTATTTTAAACAAAAATCTAAAGGAAGCGGAAACGAGTAGTAAGGGATTGTGAAATTTTAAGAAAATTATTCTATCATACTGGTCAATTCGAAAAGAAGAATATTCACAATCATTGAGTAAAAAAGTAAACATTAGACAGCAGTGTCATTTAAAAATGAAATCGCACACCGAACCATGGATAACCGCACATTTTCAAATTACTCAGAGAGTTTCAAAGAACTTGACTGTTTGTGAGTAATTCATCCTTTCCGCGTAACTATGTATTTTAAAATGACACCTCCAAACAACTATCACTCTTCCCCTGGAGAAATTCATTTCCTTACATGTGAACACGTTCTCCAGCAACGTTTCAATATTTCATTTGTACCCAAAACTATGGAGGATTAAGATCAATTCGTCCAAGTCGGTGCATGTTACATTCACAACCAGACGCAGTACATGTCCTCCGCTTGATCTTGATGGTCCCATTCCACAGGGAAATAAAGCCAGATACCTGGGCATGTGGCTTGATCGCCGTTTGACCTGGAAGGAGCATATTAGGAACAAGGCCAAGGGAATAAACTTGAAGCTGAGGGAGATGTACTGGTTCCTGGGCAAAACTTCCGTGTTATCGCTGAAGTCAAAATTGCTGTTATATAATGCAGCTATCAAACCGGTGTGGACCTACGGTATATCTCTTTGGGGAACAACATCAGCGTCTAATATTAAAATTATGCAGCGGTGCCAGTCAAAAATACTGAGAATAATAGCCAATACACCGTGGTACATGCACAATGATAACTTACATCGGGATCTAAATGTACCGGAGGTAAGTAAAGTAATTAAAAATTATAGCGAGCGTTACCTGCGTAGGTTAGTAGGCCACCCTAACCCGTTGGCAGTTGATTTATTACACTCAGGCAACGACAATCATAGACTAAATCGTTATACACCCCTAGACCTTCCTCACCGGTTTGATTGACCGGTAAAGCAACGCGGAGTGTTATTGTTGAATGGCATCTTCCATCATGTCACAACTTACATTTCAATTGCTTATTGGCCACATTAGCCAGATCGCAATTTTAAACCAAAAAAAAAAAAAAAAAAAAAAAAAAATTTGTACCATTCCATAGCTTCTCTCCCAGACCAAGTTCAGTTTAGATTGCTCTTATTAGAAAAGATTATTGCGGTTTTTATGATATTCGATACGAACTATATTATGTTGCAACAGCCAGGGCCCTATCTAAACCAAAATTTCCGTGGTGTGAGGGGGGGGGGCGAAAATATTTTTATAATTATACACATGTGTGTGTGTGTGTGTGTGTGTGTGAATTATCATAAAATATATTTATTTATAACTGGTACACTAAAGCCTTACAGTCAATTACTGTACGTGCAATATTTGAACACTACAGTAAAAACAAATAAAAAATATTTGTTTCCATAGAATTCGTAAAAATTTCAATTTTCTTTTCCCTTTTGTCAAAAGTTGAAAATAAATAAATTTATTCTGAATTTCGGTCCATTTAATTCAAGCAGTTATGATTTCGCAAACATTTCGGGGCGGGTTTGAACCTGGACCCCCCCCCCCCCCCCCACAGATACGGCCCTGGCAACAGCCATCTACTGGCGGTGTTGTAAACATTAAAAGGAAAAAAATGAGAAAAAAAATCATGCGTCGATCTACTAATACGCATGAGAAAAATTTTAAACAACAATGAAAGCATTTTAAAAAGCACGTAATATATTTGGCTTTTCGGAGTTCAATTAATAATAAAACTCTGTCGCATTAATCGCTATTAGAATTTAAAATTCCGAATTTGCTAAGAACAGAACATGTTTTGGATTCAGTATCAAAACAATTTATATTAGTTATTACGAATAAATATAAACGTCATTACTAATTTAGTTTACATCAATTAATTAATTTATTATAATGAATTGTAAACACGGTTCAGACCTTGGAAATTATTTATTGTCCATCTTAAGAAATTTATGAATAAAAATGATTTTAATATAATTTTTAATTAAATCGTATTAATATGTGGGTGATGAATTAAACTTACTTCCTTGCTTTTCAGTGAGGTAATTGTCAAAAACTAGCCCGGAAGAAGAACTGTCAAATGCTATTAACAACTGAAACAAAAGCGTAAATTTAATTGACGATAAATTGATAAAACTCAGTTTTCAATATAGATAAAACAACCTTTTGTTTTGATTACCTTTTTGAAGAATTTATCTTCTTGTAGATCTTCTAACAGACTTACAATCTTTCCAATCCGCACCGAAGCATAATCTGGAAATGTAATTTCCTCATATCTGATGGGGCCGCCAACAAAGTAAAGGAAAACTTTATCATCTGGGTCACTGGAAAAGATTTATATAAAAAAGTTAATAAGTGACGTTGTTTGATTTATCTATCGATTACTGTTAACGTTTTTTTATCTTTATCTAAAAAACTTTAATTAACATTATTAATACAAGTTGATTTATCGTTGTAAAGAGAAATGTTCTTGAAAATATCAATATAAAACTAGACACGATCGTTCATGTGGCACTGTCCGTGATTTATGGTATATAGCATTTTATAATTCATTAATATCTTCAAAAATATCTAATTTAACCCGATTAAAAATTGAATTTTCTCAATTCGGAATTATATTTTTTTCCTTTCTCGTTTATCCAGTCATAAAACAGATACCCGACTAATGCCCAGTTAGCGTGTTTGAAAGTGTTAAGTAGGATTACATTTCTCCCTTACAGATTAGTCCACTTGTTTCTTTCATTTTTACCTTCTTCGTTTTCCATAATCCGGTAAGCCACTGCTGAATGGGAGTTAAGCACTACAATTTGTTTACTAAAAGCCATCAGTAATAAAAACGCTAATAATAAATCGCAGACAAGTCACTAAGAAAAATATGTAGCGAGCGAGGCGAACAAGAATGATAAAGCCTTCTAATAATAAGTTGAAAATATTTTTCCTTAAAACATTATCTTTATTTTTGATTTGTCTATTGCAAAAAAAAAAATAATAATATGCAGGAAGTTTACTGCAGTTATTGCGTTATTTTAGCTTCCGGAACTGCTATTTCGATCGTATCGTAATTTACACGTACACACACTACGTACATTTCAAACGAATCGCCGAGTACAGCGGAATAGAAAGGAATGAGGTAGCGGCTGTGCTAACAAGATCGTTGACAACGTCCTGCGATTAAAATTAAATACGATTGCAGTGAACTTAAAACAAGGGTTAAAAATAATTTAGTTACCCAATGGGAGAACACGTTTAAGAATATCAATAAGTATTTTGGGTATTACAATATCCAGAATAGCATTATCCGTAAAACTTGATTTTCAGATGAAGGAGCGTGAGACTATATTTATTGTCTGGTAAGATTAAGAGCAGGTCACGCTATAACTCCGCAAACATTAAAAAAACTTAGAATAAAAGATTCAGATTCGTACGAGTGTGGAAGACTAGTGTTTTCAACAGAACTCACGGTCTGAAATCGCATTAGATACGTAATTGAGAGAGATAAGATGTAGTACGAACTAATTAAAATATATCATACTTTATCGGTAAGTATTTCATAAATGATCTCAGGTCCGATATCATCCGCTGCGGGAGCACCGTATAAATTTTTAAAAAATAAGAATACAATTTAAGTATATAGCCGAAAAAAACCGAACTCAATTCCGGAATAAACTTGATTTGCTACGGCCAGTTATAATTACAAGCATCTCAACGAGCTATTTAAACCCATTAAAACAAATTGTTATTTACTAAAAGTAATGAACGTGATTTAATTTAAAACATTTCAATGAACCAAATCATTTTTATACTTGTAGGGAATGAATTGAAAATAGGAAAGAAAGGAATAGTCGAAACGTTGAACTAAAAACGTTATTGTATTAGTATAGAAAATAAAGTTACGTCCAAAATGGAATTGACGAAAAATTGATGAAAACGGGTAAATATGAAGTTTAAACACATCAGAAGGAAGTGATGAAAAAAAAAAGTAAAAACTAAATGGAAAAAAAAATAATTAAAAAAGTGATAAATATGAATGACTTATAATAAACGTCAAATACGGTGCAACTCTTTTTTCTGTTACATGTTTCACTTCTGAGGCCAGTAATGTTGTCTGTAAATATTCATTTAGCAGTAGCGATAGGTGGTTCGCGTAGATCGGGGGAAGGGACAAATGTTAAAAATAAACATAAACCGTGGTTGTTCAAAAAATTAAAGAACACGATGGTGATGAAAATAAATTTATAACACAATCTAATGATCTTTTCAGTTGGCTCATATGATTTTAATTTATTGTTTTATCAATCCTGTAACAATAATAAGTAGAGAAAATATTTTCCAGATATTACGAAATAAAATCGATAATTAAATAAACTGATAACGTTAAATTTTTAGTAAAATATAATCCCATGCCGAAAATTTCTGCTTCTTTATTGATGAATCCCATAAGGGGGGAATAAATTTAATTTAGCATTAATTACAAAATAACTAAGTATATACACGCAAACGACATATATATGCATTTTAAAATAATAAAGAAAAAGAAAAAATAATTTACACTATTTTTTGTATTCAAATTGCATTCCTTCAGTCGTTGTATTGCTTAAAAATGTTTTCATCCCTTTCAAGAGTTGAAAAACATTGCTCAGATTCAGTAGTTGACATGCGTGTAATTACGATAACTTGAATTAATTTAATCTCAGTTCAATTGATTTATTTTAAGACAACCAAGAAAGTATACACAGCCACAAACGATAATTAAAAATCTCCTCTAGAATAAATTATTTTCAACTCTGCTTCTAATTTAGACTTGTCCAACATTGGATGTCCCCAGCGATGCACAGCTTGCTGTAACTGAAGTTACCTTCTCCAGTAAAGTAGTCAATTGACCATTATACGGTACTAATGTCGCCGACACAGACACCGACACGCAGGATGGTAATTTTCTATTTCAGCGGTCTTAGCGATGATTAGGAAAGCCAAAGCAGAACTCGCAACAAATCGCGGGAGGTTCACTTGCCAAAAGTATTCCTTTATTAATAAATACCGTTAAGCATTTGACTGCATTTTCGTCGTATCAGGAGGAGGATCTTTATGCGTTACACGGTATTTGCCCAGTATTCTGCAAACGCGACACTGTCTCCATCCAGTTGTAATAGGTCATTAAAGTCGCACCTGTGCGGACATCTACTGCAGATGAAAAGATGTTAAACAGATTGCTCCTCGCCACATATGCAGAAAGAGTTGTCAGAAATTCGCCACTTCTTCATGTTGTCCCTTGTTCGACCAACCATTGTTCTTAATCTGTTTAATGAACACCATGTTTCGTATTTTGAAGGTGCTCCTTAGGTTCAATCCATGGTTCCTGATTTTTCTTCGCCCACTCTTTCTTCCAGGCATTGTGTCGGCCGATTTCCGGGCTTACTGTTAATGGCTTGATAACTGCCAAAGAAACCTCCGCGTGGTGCCTCTGGTAACGGCGACTTTTGTTTTCAAATTTCGTCGGCTAATTCTTACAACACAAGAAAAGGAAATCAATATTTGACTGCATTACAACAGTAGACTATCGAAAACTTGTTCACGACAATCTGTCTTTGTCGGTTTGACGAATATTAATTTAGTACGAGAAGGCGAGGAGTTTCCGGCACCTTCAAACCGAGTCCATTCGGTTAAATTCCCGGGTTATCTTATTGGCGATAAATAATAAAATAATGGCCTTAGGTGGTCCGCTCTGTAACGGAAACACAGGGTACGAAGAAACCCACTGTCGTCTGCTAACGAAACTAATTCAGAAATCAAAATAGTCGCATGAAATTTCTGAGGTTTATATCGGCGTGGTAAATGGGATAATGTTCTGCATCGAATAGAAAGAATGAACGTAAAAATACTAGGAATATATGAACACCGCTGGCCTGGAAATGAAATCAGTTCGCAACATAGCAAAAACATTTTCAAGAATTTAAAAGGTCTAAAGGGAATTAGACCCACCAACTTTAAACATCCTCTGTGTTATTCCGTTCTTAATAGCCGAAAGCAGAAGACCGGTGTTATTTAGACCGACGCGGCTATCTATCTGACAACTAGCACGGCATATATTATGTAAAATTGCATAATTACAAAATTACAGGGAAACTTGCAGGGTCAATAAATTTCCCACAAGGCACCGCCACTGTCCTTCGAGCAATACATTCCCAGATAATTACTAAAATTTAATAATTAATATTATTAATAAATATCGAATAGACAAAAAATATTAAATTCAAAACAAAAAATTAAAAGCGGAAATGCAATTACACATTCTTTATGGCATGCGCAATAATTATACACAGGTATAATTCGAATTTGCTTCCATGGTTTATTCTTGTACAAATGTGAGTGCAAACGTTTATTTCCTGTCCTGTATTAAAACGCACTTTAAAATGCTTACCGGTATTGTATAGTGTAAAATAAAATGTTTTTTTACAAAAAATAAATACCGACTTCAAGCTTTATTAAAAAAATTTAAAAATATATTAAAAAGTAAAAAATAATTGAATAAAAATGCAATAAAAAGTAAAAAATAATTACTCCCAGTGAGAAAATATATATCAGAGTGATATAACTTAAGGCGATATCGTAATTCTTATACAACATTAACCTTTTGGTGTTGGCATCAAATTTATATTAAAATAATAATTAAAAACTGCATTAAATGTTCATTAAATTGTTCCTAGATATTGTAACATGAATTTGATGCCGACTCTAATAAGTATTAATGTTGTATAAGAATTACGATATCACTTTAAGTTATATCACTGTGATATATATTTTCTCATCGGGAGTAATTATTTTTTACTTTTTAATGCATTTTTAAATTTTTATAATAAACTTTGAAGTCGGTATTTATTTTTTGGAAAAAAAAGTGTTTTTTTTACAATTTTTAGCGTTATACTTGAATTATTTTCTTGTTGAAAATCAATTTTTTTTCACATTATTCTCCATACTTTATACTTAAAAAAAAATCGATTTCTTTATTTTGAACTGCATTTCCACGGTAAAAACATCAAAAGCTACATTTCCATGGTAATTTGGCAAATTTATAGTACTTTAAGTCAATAAATCTAACCTGATGGTGAAACCAATCATGAATGAGAAGCATCCAAAAAGCTTCAATTTCCCGAATTATTAAGGATAACTCAAAAACTACCGGTCAGATCTTGATCAAATTTAAATGGGACCACATGAGAAGCACCACTTTTTAAATAAAAGAAAAATCATCAAAATCGATTCATCTAGAAGAAAGTTCTGAGGTAACACACATAAAAAATAAATAAAAAAAAAAGAAAAATACAGTCGAATAGAATACCTTCTTTTTTTTTGAAGTCGGTTAAAAAAGGAACAATTTATTAACATTCGAAGAATATCTTAATTTTAAAAATGCTATTTGTCCGAAAGAATAAAACAAATATGAAAAATACGTTAAAAGGTATTTCTCAAATTCTACCTATGAGATTTAGCTGCATACATTTGTGGATGTAAAATATTTAAGTCGTTTTACTGCTCTTCTCGTATTTTATTTAGTATAAAAATTTTAGAATTAAAAGTGTTAACGAAATGTAGATTCATAACCTGTTTGTTAAAATTTATAAATATAGAATAAATAAATTCTCCTTATCAGGGCCCTATCTAGACCATAATTGGGGGAGGGGAACGAAAATATATTTATAATTATACATATGTATATATATATATATGTGTGTGTGTGTGTGTGTGTGTGTGTGCGCGTGTTAATACATTTACTTATAGATGGCTCACTAAAGCCTTGTAGTCAATTATTGTATGTGAAATATTTGAACACTACAATAAAAACCTTATAATTAAATCCTGGGAACAAGTATGGAGTTCTAGTCAACAAAAAAGACTTTTCCTTGTTAAACCTGATCCTCTATCTTAGATCCCCCTTCCATTCCGTTCAAGGAAGAAAAATATTATTCTTACTAGACTTAGGATTTCCCACTCCCGCCTGACCCATTCGTATCTCCTACAGCGCACCGATCCCCCTATTTGTCCCTTTTGCCAAAGAACCCAGCTTTCCATTCCCCATTTACTAACATCTTGTCATTCCCTTATAGCACTTAGAGCCCAGCATGGCCTCTCCCCTTCCTTATCACAACTCCTAGCTGATTCTCCGTGTCATATCCACAGTGCGTTCCAATTCCTTCATTCCCTTAACCTCCTAAATTCAATTTAGTATCCCTTCCGTTCCCCGGGCGCATATGGCCCGTTTGAGCAGCCGGCGTCTGTACCTTTTAATGTAATAATAATAATAATAATAATAATAATAATAATAATAATGAAAATTTTAATTTTCTTTTCTTTTGTCAAAACTTGAAAAGAAATAAAGGCTATAAGCCGGATTTATATGGGAAATCTGCCCCCGCGGGTTTTTCGATTTGCACTCGGGGAATCGTTTTGACATCAAATAAAAATAATTCAGCCAAATTTTCAACTATTTATCTCAAACGGTTTTCGAGTATTTCAGAAAAAATCTCGTTTATTGATTTTATTATTTTCTTAATATTAAAATTTAAAATAAATGAATGGCGATTTTTTTCCTAATTCTTAGGAGTAAAAGACATAAAAAAAATACTATTACTATAAATCTTAGGTGGAAAGCCGATTTTCAAGAACAGAAATAAAATTAAAATCAATTTTTTGACCGCGTTTTTGAAAAATGTCCATCGCCAAATTTTGTCCGAAAATGTCTTTTTTACTCCTTTACACTCAGGAATTTTTTCATTTTTTTTTAAAGTGGTGGAACATAATGAAAAAAAATAAAAACTAAATTTTTTTTCTCGAAATATCATGCTTAAACACACTAAAACTTTTTTGCTGGTAGAGAAATATATAGAAAATAATTTTTCAACTGAAAATATACATTTTACTCATAAAAATATTTAGAAAATTAAGAAATTTTTCATTAAAATAAAAAAGATATAATTTTTCTGTGCTATTAGCCACAATAATATTACATTGTTAATAAATAAAAATGAAAATGCTTATTTGATAAGTTATATTATATTATTTATATTTTCAAAAAATGGTATCATTAATTATTTACAATAAATGTGATTTCGCATTAGATATACATATATGAAAAACTATTTTAAATAACATCAATTAGTCTTCGTCACTGTCTTCATTCACTACAGCATTAACTTTTTCGTTTATAAATAACCGACTCAATATTTCGGCAGATCTTATTATTTTAGTCAAATATTGAGCGTAAGCAAGATTACTTAAATGATTGTAATACTGTTTAACTTATATTATAGTTTTTAAATTAATTGAAGAAAGAAAATATATAGATTAGAAGTAAATTAATACAATTAAAACACAACAATGTTATATCATTATTTTTAGATTAACTATAATTAAGCAACCACTATAGAGAAAAAATTGTTCTGAAAGTTTCAGTAGATGGCGCTAGCGGGATAATCTATCTCTGACTTTAATGAATTTCTGAAGACAACAGATATCAAAATAAGACATACCAAGATTTAAAAAAATTTTTAATGCCTTTAATTATTTGAAGGAGAGCATTTCTTAATTATCTAAATATTTTTATGAGTAAAATGTATACTATATTTTCAGTTGAAAAATTATTTCTCTACCAACAAAAAAGTTTTGGTTTACAAACACGATATTTTGAAAAAAAAATTTTCTTTTTTTTTTTCATTATGTTCCACCTTAGACATTTTCTGACAGAATTTGGCGGACTCTTTTTAAAAACGCGGTCAAAAAATTGATTTTAATTTTATTTCTGTTCTTGAAAATCGGCTTTCCACCTGAGATTTATAGTAATAGTATTTTTTTTGTCTTTTACTCCTAAGAATTAGGAAAAAAATCGCCATTCATTTATTTTAAATTTTAATATTAAGAAAATAATAAAATCAATAAACGAGTTTTTTTCTGAAATACTCGAAAACCGTTTGAGATAAATAGTTGAAAATTTGGCTGAATTATTTTTATTTGATGTCAATACGATTCCCTAAGTGCAAATCGAGAAACCCGCGGGGGCAGATTTCCCACATAAACCCGACTATTCCCTTTATTCTGAATTTCGGTCCATTTAATTCAAGCAGTTATTATTTCGCAGACATTTCGGTGGTGGTGAGGGGGGTTGAACCCGAATACAACCCCTCAGATACGGCGCTGTCTCTTATCAACAAACAAAAATAAGTGTAAATTTTATATTAAATAAATTAAAATGAATTCTTCGATTTAAAGAAACGTTTTCGACCATAGCGAATTATTAGCTAACAACATAGAATACACTCTCAATTAGGCGTTTTTAATTTTAATTATGTATACTTTATGTTCTTAGCTAATGATTAGCTATGCCTAAAAACGTTTCTTTAAATTGAGATATTTATTTTAATTTATTTGTATTTAATAGAAAATATATACTTATATTTGTTTTTGTTAGTAAGGAAAATTTATTTACTTTTGCATTCATAAAAGTGTTAACCAATGGCGGATCCATGATGGGGATATAGGATCCCCCACCCAAAAGAAAGAACCAAATTCACGATGAAACATTATTTTTACAACAGAGAAACTTAATTTATACTATAAAAAATTTTTATAAACGTTACTTACGGATGTAATTATAACTAATATTTAATACTGTTTTTTAGTAAAACTATTAATGTTACGTTTTTATTCTGTTTTAAATGAAACTGTCGTCGATCTTTTGTGTTTTTTATTTATTTTTAATTTTTATTTTGCAGTTTTAATTAAAAATAGAGTTCAATGAGAAATATATATATCTGTCTTACTTGCTCACGGATAAACAATTCGGATCGGATTACTGACAAAAATAAAAAAGAATTAAAGTCTAATAAAAAGTACTATCGCTCTACTTTTTCTCGTAATTTACTATTCGAATTCTAAACTACCATTTTAGCCACAATTTTTATATACTACCCCATTGGAAGCGGAGTGATACTACATCAACCTGGTAGGAGGAAAATAATGAAATATCTCCCAAAATGCATTATTATTATTTCAGATTACTTGAATTTAAATGCAATAACGTAAAGTTACATTCCAGACCAAAAACTCGACTAACAAGGAATCAAAGTAATACCTGTTACATTCATCCTAGAGGGGTAAATCTACGAATCAACAATACAGATGATTCGGTTTTAATTAAATTAATGAGTACTATGCCCAGTCACATAATAAACGAAAAACAAATTTATGGAAGAGGGAAGTGAGGAAGTGGCTGAAAGAATGATGCAAAGATTAAGGAATTTTGCTGCATCCTCTTTTTCCTTTATTATTATTGTTGCATTTTTAGGGCTCTTTTAGACCGTCTATTTACCAGTTTCGTTTTCTTTTTTCTTTCCTGTACATTAATGTATGCAATGTCCAATATGTAAGCGGCCGCTGTGTATGGGTGTATTATTGTGTAATTCATATATATATATATTTGCGTCGATTGATATATTTTATTTTTTTGGTTTAATACGTTCGATCTAGGTAGTAAGAATGATTAATTGTAATTTTGTTTACTAGAATAAACGATAATAAGAGTGTTGGGCACTCACACAATGGACATACTTACCCATAGTGAGACCCACAACTTATTTTTTTTTTTTAAAAAAAAAAAAAAAAAAAAAAAATCGTTTTATTTTTCATTTAAAAATGAAACAAAATTTAAATTAAACTATAATAGTTATATAATTTTAAAACATTTTTAAATTTCTAAAGAAGTGGCACTTTGATTTTCTTTATGAAACAAGTATTTCTCAAATTTATTGCCTACCGTATAAGATATTACGTAATTATATAATTTCCCTTCCCAAAATGTCTCTCTGGATCCGCCCCTGGTGTTAATTGCTTAAAAGATTTAAAAATTAAAGGGCAAAACTTTCTCAGTGAGCAGTTCGTGTAAGTTAGCGACAAAGAATATAGATGTTGGCTTACGATGTGGCACTTATCTCTTATCGGAATAATTTCAAGTACGTTACAGCGTATTACGATATGTCGACGGTAGTAAGTTTTTATCTAATAATTTATTTCGAAACGTAGATAACAAATTTTTAGAAAAATTTAATAAATTATGCGACTATGTTTTGAGCATTAAGAATGTATGCACAGAGGCGAATAGGAAAATAGACGACATATATGCGGAAATTCGAGAATTAAAAATGGAAAATGGTAGCTTGAAAAATCAGGTAAAGAGCTTATCAGAATGGCAAGATGAGATGCAGTTAGAGATGGATATAATGCAACACTATTCTAGAATAGATAATGTAATCGTTAGCGGCGTGCTAACAGAAAAAGAGGAAAACGTAAAGCTAAAAGTGGAAAGAATAGCAAACAAGTTAAACGCCAGAAGCACGAAATATTCCGATTGCAATGTTCGCTAACGACGCAGCAATATTGTCAGTAAGTAATTCATAAATTGAACTCACTGAAAATTTTCGATATGTTTTGAACCGTATAACGAATCAGACGGAAAATTTGAAGGTCGAGTTCAATGAGTAAAAATCTAACCACAGCACTTTCAAATATCGTAGTCTTTATACAATCGGGAAAAAACACGTGAAATTTATTGGCTCATCGACAACATTTCCAAAAAAAAATCGAAAACAAGCGACTCATTTATCAAACTATCCTAAAACCTATTCAGATTGTGCGATATAGATATGGAAATATACCAAAGCGTCAAACAAAAAAACGTTATTTAAACAATTCAAAACAAGTTCTTTCGCGTGATAACCAGCGCTGAACGGTTCCAACAGAAGGAATCTTTGTACACTGATTTAAACACTAAATGGGTCGACGAAGTCATTAAAAATTTGTAGAAACGACTTAATAATCATCCCAACCCGGGGAGGTATTTTTGCTCACTACTCGAGATTTAAGACGCTTCAAACGTCCGAATAATCTAGTCGTATTATAAAATTTTACTCTACGTATGTACGTATAAATAGCGAGAGGTTAATTTAATTTCAGTTATAAATGTTGCTTATTTACAAATAATTCTAAGATTGCAATGCCGTACTGATTCCGTAAGGGACTGTTTTATTAAAAAAAAAAAAAAAAAGTGGAGAGAAATTCTTTGTAAAAGTATTTTACTCTTGTTTGTACCTATTCACAAATATGTGAGGTAATACCAGAAGTTTTTCTACACTAATATGTACGGAAATGCTGAGGACAGAGTCATATGGTGAAAAACAGTTACGCAAGAATAAAATCTAACTAGATGACTGATGAATGAATTTCATAAATACAACTCTGCCAGTCTCTCACTCTCCCTTTCTTTCACACTTTCTTTCCCCACCGTACTGTATATTCAAAAATAGCGATAGAAACACAGAAATAATCGCAATAGATTAGAAATTAATAAATGGATTTCGTTTTTGTTAAACAAAAAAAAATTTAAGTCAAGGATATTAATAATAATCTTGTTGTTCACCGGAAGTTGTTAAAAGGATTCAGATTAGAAGCATGAGTACTTGATTAGTGACAAAATGGTCATCCCCGGCTTAGCAGCATTGGCATTTACATTGTCCACGTGTTGAACAGTGATAGTAAAAATAATGTTAATATTAGTAATAGTTAAATGTTCCTCACTTTCTTCAGAACGTTCTCTCTTCTATTCTCAACTTTTGGATCTTGGTCTTCCTACTCCATACAATGACTCGTATGTTCTCTCTTTTCCTTCTTTGTCAGTTGTTCCTATCTCCTTCATTCATTCTATCTCGCACCAGATTAAAATCTGATATATCACGCTTCTTTTGAGCTATTTCTTAGATTCCTTAGTTGATTGGACTGTTGCTCATCGTTGGCGTACGCAAAAAGAGAGAAAAAAAATGGTTATCGGTTCGACTCCCGATGGTTGCAAAAGTGGTAACTAGTAAAATAACGACTCAAAAAATAATTTAATGAGATTAGTCAGTGGTCAAATTTCAAACCAAAAGGAAAAAAAATGTATCAACTTCATCAGCGGTTTAACTATTAAACATATTTGATTGATACCATGCAGTCGACCTATATCTGTACAGCTTGACTATATAAATAGGTAGCCATGACGCTCGGAATCGAGTAATACGACTTAAGAGAGAGAGAGAGTGATGTAGTCAATTAAGAAGCAAGAATTTAAACAAGGAAATAAATGGTAATAGGGAATTCTCGAATAATTTTCAATTTTCCGATGATATAGTGAAACTGTTACCCAGACCCCTGATAAGAAAAATCGATTAAAAATGTAACAAGGTTAATCAAGCATAATGTATTATGGGCGCTGGGGATTCCCTCTATTTTGTTCAGTTTTATTGTAATACATATTTACGTAATTAGTTTTCTTCTGACGTAACGTTCCTGTTGATAAGTGTATACTTATTTATAAAATGCTTAAATATTTAATGAGTGAAATAGAGGCGCCATTAAAAAGGAAGCAAAACTTTTACCATTTTTTGACATTTTCGAGAAATTTGAAAGTTTATTAAGAAATTAAAATATAGTTTCGTTAAATAACGGGAGAACTTTTTTTTTTTTTTTCATACGTTTTGCCTGAATTGAAGTTTAAATTATTTTCTTATCGAAAATATGTACGTTACCCGACTTTTGGTGTTTGTTCTGAATTTCACGTTTAATGATTTGTTATGAGAGAAGAAAATTATGTAAATTTATATTCTTCAAATTTTGCTACGATTTTTTAATGACCAATGCAATCGACTGTTCAAAAGAGTGTTTTAATTACGATTTACGGTTTAAGAGTGCAATCTAGAGTTTATAAGAAATTGTTGAATTCTGTTTGAATATTTTTCGTTCCCGAATCATCTTATTAGGATTCGTAAATTTTATATACACAGGATAATGCTAACAAATTGCGTCAAAAGTAAAAAGCATAAATATTATTCAACTCTGTGCGCGTGAAATGTTTATGTCAAATAACGGGAGTTCATTTAGCGCGTTTTATTTCTCTTTTTGAAATATAATTATTCTTTATTTTATCTTAAGTTGTATAAGTAGGGAACACAAATAATGTCATTTACAGTTAAATAAACAGGTAGAATAAATTTCACATCTAATCGTATCCAAAATAGAAATAATCGATAGCAGCCGATGATGAAACTATAAAATACAAAGCCCTTTTTACAATGGGAAAAAGAAAAAAGAAATTTCAATTTAAATAATAATAAAGCGTATAATTGAACGAAATTTATTAATTAGAAAAAATTATTCAAAGAATAGAGAATAAGTACGCGAACGAATCGTAGAGTTTGAGGGGTTTTTTTTTTTTTTTATTTTGTTAAATAAGTTGAAATTCTCACAAGAAAAATGTCCATCTACAGATTCACAACAACACTATTATTATCATTTATTATGTAATACAGTTACAGTATTTTTTAATAAAATAGTGCTTATTACTATGTATATAAGGAACTGCACATACACGGACATCTTATAAACGTCGTGCGTTATCTCTTGTTTGCTCGCGTTCTTGTCCGGCTTATCAGCTCGCATTGTTAACGGCATATCGGTGAGATCGTTTCTTTTGTTTATTTATAATACGATAAATCTTCTCTATTCATACATAGATTTGATTTTATTTCGAAGAGTAATACGTGTTGTTTCGAACAGTATTTATTTTTATTTATTTATTTTATTCTATTTTATTATTTTTTAATTTGTCTTTCTTTTACTATCATTTATTTATTTCCTTTTTTCTCCTCCCATTTTCTTTTTTGGATTAATCGATGAGTACGTCTAGTGGGGGCCGCCCTGCGGCCTCCGCCAAACATACTAAACCGGCAAAAACGAATTTAACCCTTCAAATGGACATGGACGCTTCAACCAAACGTAAACCAACCGGTCCCCTTTCACCGGTCGCGTCGATCCCTAGCAAAGATCTGCGACTATCAGAATCTGATTTATCAAAAACTTTCCGGCAGTAATAATAATAGTAGCAGCAATAATAATAATAATAATCTTAGTAAAAATAATTCTAATGATAATGCTATCGAAGCTAATAAAAATTTCAATATAAAAACTTCCCACGACATTATCGATAATAGTACAAAAATTAATAATAAAAATGAGGTAAGTCTTTTCCCTGTAGAGTATAATGGTTCTATACACATTATACTGCAATCGCTCTCTGAGCTTAATATAGGAAATTTACATCCCTTTGCTGCTGCTAAAATTCTCTTTAATAGAACTAAATCAATCAGAGAAATCCTCCGAGCGGGCAGTAATAGACTTAGACTCTTTTTGTAGGGATATTAGCTCAGCAAATAATTTTCTTCTTGATTCTGACTTCCTTAATAAAAATGACTTTAAGGCCTTTATTCCTAATAATCTATTGTTCTCTTTTGGCATTATTCGTAATGTACCTGTAGATATTACCGAAGAAGAATTATTGGAAGATATTTCAGCGGAAGTGCCGGTAGCTTCAATTCGACGACTCAAGAAAAGAGATGGCGATAAATTTCGTCCAATTCCCCTAATTGAAATTAAATTCAAATCACCTTTCCTTCCCAGTTATGTTCATTTTTTTCATCTTCGTTGTGCAGTGGAACCCAGCGTAAGACCTCCTATTCAATGCCGAGCTTGTTTTCGTTTTGGCCACACCGACAAGTTTTGTCGCAGTAAACCACGTTGTCCTAAATGTAATGAGTTGCATTCCTTGGAGTCTTGTTCAGCTCCGCAGCCGTCAGATTCTAAATGCCTCAACTGCAAGGGTAATCATTTAGCCACCGATAGGCAGTGTCCTGTTTTTCAAGACCAGCTTCATCTTCGTAAAATCATGGCTTACGAAAACGTGTCCTATAATGAAGCTAGTATAATTAAAAAATCCAATATTACCAACTCAGCTTTTTCTTTTTCCGATATAGCTCAAAAAAACCTGCATTCTTCTCCTTCCAAGTTTTCTCGCCGACCCAATCGGTCACGATCTCCCAAATCTCTTCCCGTTCCTAATCAGCATTTCCCTCCTCTTCCGTCAAACAATCGTAATTATCATAACGGCCTCTTCTTCCCCGAATCAACGCACAGTGCATCGTCTCATAACGTTCCTTCTTATTCTCTTCCCAACTCACCTAACTCTTGCTTGCAACAACAGGTACCAACTACTCTAATTTTTCCTAATCCCAGCTCCTCCGTTCCCATGTCAGCAGAAGAAACTGTCGATAAGCTAGACTTCAGCTTAAACCTTCAAAATACCCCTCCTAACCTACGTCAAAATCCTGAATTTCGCTTGGCATCGCTCAAGCTTTTCCAACTGTTATTTGCTCACTGTCCTCCGAATTCTACGGCTACGTAACTGGTCAACTTCCTGTATTTCCGTTAATGGTCCTTATGATTGTGAAATTCCATTCTAATTTCTTCTCTTGCATGTGTGTAAAATTCGCTATGGTTCTTGTCATTGAATTTTATGTTTTTTCCCAAATTTCTACTCTGTCGTTCTCTTGCCATATTCCTTTATCTAGGCTAACCAGCATTCCGGAGCTCAGGCCGTTAATTCCTATCACATTTCCTTCTGTAATCTTATGTTTCTCCCGGATTGCATTACTGAGAATACAGACATCATACGCCTTATTCCAAAAATATATGTTTCCTATTCCTATTATCACCATTGTCTCGTCTCGCAACTTGAAACCTGCCGGTGATGAGAGCGGTGGAGAATTGTTCATAATTTTTGTTTGGATCGATTTTCTTTTCTCAGCTATACTGTTAAAAGCGAGAAAAGTTAACAGATGTTTCTGTTCTGATCTATATGCTTTGCATTATTTTTATGACCATTGCCTCTTTCTGCGAACTTCGATTGGGTTCGACAGTAGTTGAGGACGGTGTATGGTTGATTGCAATGCACAATTGTATAAAACTTCTTTTTTCTTCGGTTTTAAACCGTGCAAATCAATACTAACTATTAGACGCATGATTCTCATCCTCAAATATCTGACCTTTTCCTTTTTTCATCTTTCCTTCGGTCTTCGTTCAAACACGCTGGGCTACGGTAAAGAAAGACGGTTAGTCTGTTTCAATTTAATCATTTTCAAAGTCCTTTTCGTTCCAGTTATGACCATTTTTAAAGCGAATTTAATCTCTAATTATTCCTTGCTTAATCTTAATTTCTTCACTTTGACCCGCAGCCCTTTCCTCATCATTCCATACCTAATTAAGTTGGTAAGCAAGCGAGAGAGGAAGTGGTTTTTCCTCAGTGAGCATCGCAATAAGTTTTCATATTCTTCATTCGTAAGTTATCTGGGAAAACAGATGTCTCTCCATTGTCTTTTTTTTTGCATCCTTTCTTCTGCCGTATCTTTCCTTGTCTTTATTCAATACTTTCAACTGGCTTTGCGTGGACTACCCGAGCCTACACTCATTCCTTCTCCGATTTTCCTCTCTCTTCCAAATCTGTAGGCTGTAAGGTATTATTTCCCTTCCTCTTCTACACTTACATGGTTCCTTCCCCTCCAACTATTTTTCTGTACTTTAAATGATGTCAAACAGGCTAAATATTCTTCAATGGAACTGTAGAAGTCTTAATGTCAATAAATGCTCTCTCGAAGGTTTGTTGGATCAATATAACATTCAGGTTGCTCTCCTGTCAGAAACTTGGCTCAAACAATCTTCCAATATTCGAATTCGAGGATACTCCTTAGTCAGTTCGAATCGGGATGACGCCTATGGCGGAGCTGCTATTCATATAAGAAAAGATGTACATTTCATCCATCATGATAGTTTTTCCTTCCTTTCTTCCAGTCCTCTTAATCCGAATTTAGTTCACGTCTCAATCCCACTGTGTCACGGTAAAAGTTTTAATCTTGTCTCCTCCTACATCCCACCGTCCTATAACTTACGCGATTTCCCATTTGACTTGTTCTTGAATTCTATTCCTCGCCCTTTCATGGTCGGCGGCGACTGGAACTCCCACTCGCCTCTACGGGGTTGTTCCAGTTATAACAGGAATGGCACAATTATAGAGGAAGTAATTTTCAATTATAATTTAGTTCTCCTAAATGATGGTTCTCACACCTTCTTCAAATCATCGTCTACTTCTAGTTCTACCGATCTATCTTTTGTTTCCTCCGACACAGCTCTTAAATCCTCGTGGAAAACTCTAGATGGTACCTTCGGCAGTGACCACGTTCTGATCCTCATTGTTCTTAATGACTTCCATCTCCCTTCTCTTTCATCTTCATTTACGCCTTTGCATTATGCTGATTGGAACCTGCATAAAACCGATTGGAATAGATTTCGGTTTATTGTGGACTCAGACCTTCCTGCAATACAAGTAGAAAACGATGCTATTTCACAATATTCATCCTTTACTAATTCTATCTCCTCTGCTCTAACACTGTCTTCCCCACTCTATCCTCAAGCCCGGAAAAGTCATTCTTTAAGGGCTTCATCACTGTGGTGGAATGGGGACTGCACAGCTGCTGTCAATCAAAGTTTGTCTAACTTTAAATCATTCCGCTCTCAACCTACTTTTAATAATTTCTTGACTTACAAGAGTTCGAACGCTAGAGCCAGATATATTCTCAAAAACGCCAAGAAAAATGCTTGGAAATCCTTTTGCTCTTCCTTTTCTCGATTGACTCCTATTTTCAAAGTGTGGAAGTTGGCTAAAGCTTTTAGAAATTCTATTTCCGAACGCCCGTCTAGCTCCAGTCTTCCTAAGGATACTCTCTCTTCTTTCTTTGACTCCATAGCTCCTGATTATGTCCCTAACTATGATGAAGTGGATTCTTTAATTCCTCCTTACCAATTATCACCTCATTTCCTTTCCTATAACTTTTCCCTCTCTGAACTTCTTTCTTCCCTGAAAAACTCCTCCAACTCCTGTCCGGGCCATGATAAAATTTCTTACTCCATCCTCAAAAGCCTATCTGTAAAGTCTCTCCAAATTCTTTTAATAATTTTTAATTCCTTCCTGCAATCTGGTTCTATTCCTGATTCATGGAACACATTCGTTGTTATCCCAATTCCCAAGAATAATTCCTCTGCCTTTCGGCCCATTTCTTTAGCTTCTTGCCTGAGAAAACTCTTTGAGAGCATGCTTAACAAACGGCTGGTCTGGTGGCTGGAACACAATAACTTGCTTCCAGACAACCAGTTTGGTTTTCGTCCTGGCTTAGGCCCTCCAGATTGTATCAGTCTTTTCCTTGCTGACATTTACAAATCATTTATTTCCAAAGAATTCACAATTGCAGCTTTTATTGATGTAGCCAGTGCATACGAAAGCGTCCATCTTCCCACGCTCAAAAACGTTATGATGTCTTTAAATATCCCTGCATCCATAGCTTTCCTAATTATAAATCTTTTTCAAAGTAGAACTCTCTCCTCCTTTCTGCTCCTTCTTTTTTCGCCTCAAGGAAGGTCTTCCAGGGCCTTCCGCAAGGTTCTTGCCTTAGCCCTACTTTATTTAATTTATTATATATGTTTCCAAAATTGGTTTTCTCTCCTTAAAATCCAAAACTTTATTTTTTGCAGATGATATCCTTGTTTACTCTTCTTCCCGTAATCTTCTAGTTGCCAATGAGGAACTAAACAGCTCCTTAAGTACTCTAGAAGAGGCCCTTTCTAACATTCATCTCTTCATTTCCGCCCCAAAATCAGCAGCTGTAGTCTTCACCCTTCGACCTTACAACCCGGGCTCATTTGAAATAAATCTAAAAAATCATTCCATTCCAATAGTCAGTTCTTTTCGTTATCTGGGTATCACTTTATCCCCTCGTCTGTCTTTCCATGATCATATCAGCCATTTATATGCTTCCTCGCTTAAAGTCTTTAACCTTCTTAAAGCTCTCTCACCTACGAGATGGGGAGGCGATCCTTCTGTGTTAATAATGTTGTATAAATCTCTCATACGCTCTAGATTGGATTATTTCAGCTTCTTATGTATATGGCAACGCTTCCAAATCCGTTCTCTACAAATTAGATCGTCTCCAAAACAGTTGCCTTCGGCTTTGTCTCGGAGCTCTGAGGTCATCTCCTATCCCAGCCATTCTATCTGAATTCAATATCTGTCCTCTGTTCATCCGAAGATCTTATTTGGGTTATCGCTTTCTCATTAAACGTTTTTTCACTTCCTCGTCAAATATCAGTACCTCTTATTCTTTTATCCTTCGTTACTGGCGTTTTTCCTCCAATAAAATTCCTATACTATCTCATATATCGTTTCGCCTTTCTAAATTTTCCCCTTTTGTAATTCCTCATCATAAGCTTCCATTTTTTTCTTACGTCTATTCCAAATTGTTAAAGCCACCAAATATCATCTTCATGCCATGCTTCCTTAAATTCTCTCCCTTTCATATCGTCAGTATGGAATTTAATAATACAATAAACTCTCTATTCCGTGATCACTCTTTAATTTTTACTGACGGATCGAAGAGCCCGATCGGAGTTGGAGCGGCATTCTTGTGCCCTCAGTTCTTTCATTCTCGGTCTTTTAGACTTCCGTCCTTTTGTTCTGTCTTTACTGCAGAATCTGTTGCCATTCTACAAGCCATTATTTATATTTCCTCTTCTGCAAGTTCTTCCAAATTCCTTATTGTTTCTGATTCTTTAAGTGTTCTTCTAGCGCTATCTCTCCACCTTCCCTTTCTCCTTCCACTGATGCTATTATCCTTTCTATTCGTTCTCTTCTTCATGATCTATCCTCATCGACGTGTACCCAGATTGACTTTCTTTGGATTCCAGGACATGCAGGCATTGATGGAAATGTAGCCGTCGACCTCCTTGCTAAAGCTGCTGTTTCCAATGGGAATTTTATTAGTAGGGTTCCAGCACACAATATTCTTCTTCCAACTAAATCCTGCCATCTTAGGCATTCTGTTTATGTATCTCTTTTCGCTAATCGTAATTCCTTTTATCTCTTGATTAATCCTGTTCCTCCCCCTCGTCCTTGGTTCTATGAGTTTCCCAGTTTGCATCGGTCCATAATTACTAAATTATCTCGCCTCCGTTTCTCGCATAGTCTCCTTCCTTCTTCACTAAATCGCTGCTCTTTGGCTGATTCTCCTTTTTGTCCATTGGATCCTGAAGGTTCCCAGTATGTTTGCGATGCGAATCACGTGCTCTTCGAGTGCTCCGGTTTATCTCGCGAGCGTGAGTTACTTTATTGTCATCTTTTAAAGCTTGGTCTTCCCGCTCCTTTCAACGCCTCTTATGTTCTTTCTCTATCTACTATCTCTGTTGTTCCTGTCCTAGGGGTGTTCCTTGATTCCATTGTCGACAGAATAAAAATATAATTTCTATTCTATTCCAGGTGTCTATTCCTTTTTGCTGGGCTAATGCTCTTTGCTAGCAAACCCAAGGAGGGTAAAAAAAAAAAAAAAAGAAAAAACAAATTTTATGTACAATTAATTATAAGTATAATCGATTCTCTGCAATCGGACCATGTATAATGCGATAAATTAATTGTCCATTCTTTTATGTTATCTAGTAACCATTGTTTGATTTATGTAATTTCCACTTGACTATCTCTATATTCATTAAATCCTCTGAAATACGTTCGAGTAATTTAATTACGACTACTTTATCAACGTTATCTATTTGGTTACCTTTTCTTTTCGGTCGAATGAAATACAATTTTCTATCGTTTCCAGTTTTTCTGCCTTTCAGCATGAAGGAATAGGTAAACTTTTGGTCTTATATTCAAGTAGTCGGTAGTAATGGTGGAGCATTTTTGTAGACATCTCATATTTCTCTCCACCAGCTGATGTTATTGTCGGTATGTTCCCTTATTGGGATTATTGCTTTTAAACATAGTTTATCCCGGTTACTTATACTTTTAATTACCTTACTCTTTGCCTCTCCCCATACCGCGATTCCATATAATATAAACGACTAGCGCTGTATGGTATTGTGTATCCGAAGTTATGCAGGGGTGTGAGATTTTTATACAAACGATTGTTATGGTTAAATGTTATAGACGGTTCACATGTTCTCTATCTACTAGATGTCCTTATATGCGAAACCTTAGATTTTTCCTTATATTAATGGTTAGTTGTTTATCATGCACCCACCACTTTCTTCAATACTACTTTTTTTTTCAAATTGTGCGAACTAAACAGGTTAATACTAACTTAAATTGCAGCAATTAAAATATGGCATATATGTTATGGCGTTTTAGCCATAACTGGACATAATAGGAAATTATAATAAACGTTGATAAGGTAATAAGTATATCTCGGAAGCTCAGAAAATTCTCGGAGTATGAGACAAGAACGGGTCTGGTACGGCAGTAATAACGCATTGTCGGCGGTAATATGTAGTAATAATAATAATAATAAATTAAAAGTTCATATACGCGAAATATACGAATAATTTTAATATTTTTCTGGCTAATTATTTTATATAATTTCTGGCTGGTCCGTACTATCACGTAGAATAAGTTTTTTGTAAAAAGGCATTCATTCTATTCATTCAATTATTCATTTACTCACTGATTTTTATTTTACTTTTCCGCCGAATTCGTTATAAGATCGGTAGTATTTTCACAAGAATTTGTGATATTAAAAAGAATTTTAGTTTACAACTTCAACTGCGATGTTAAGTAAAAAGGAAGAAAATTATATTGGCTATCTTTTCATCAATGGTTCACGCCGGTGGTAAATAATTCAGATTACATCAATTCAGATTAATACTTCAAAAAATTAACGTTTTAGCGCAGCGAAGATATCTGTAATACAACATATCAGAAGCTGTTCAGTAGTATCAGTATAACCATAAATAATCAGCGAGTGATACAGAATTTAGATAGTCAAATAAAACAAGCTAGAAAATAAATATAATTATTTTTTTATGGATTGGTGTATGTGTGTACGATAAATTGAATTTTTAATTGTAATTTGTATATGAATTGTGAAATTCGTTTTCTTGAACAGCTGACAAAATATTTTCAAATCTTGTAGTTTTATATAATTAATAATAGTAATTTGAAAGATAAATAGGAAATTGTGATTATTCTGAGAATTTTCTTTAGAGTACAATTTTGATTTATTCAACGGGGATATAAAAACTTATTAATTTTAGAATGTTATTTATTACTTAACCAGCCATTTACTTGGCTAGTACGTCATAATGTATATATTTTTAATATTATACGTACGTCTTCAGTACCCGTCTGGAACCTGTAGTTACAGCCGATTTGTTCCCGCTAATCACAGCCAAAAAGTTGCTCGCAGTGTTATTCTGTTGTGCAAGTAATTAAATTAAAACGAATTACTATTTATCATATTAAACGATTATATACATTTACATATCCACCATGATGGTTGGCGCTTTTAATAACTGTTGAATAAAATAATTGAATATAATTTTGTTCATATACGATCTCATCGCAAATTGAGCTAAGCACTGTAGAAATAGATAAAAAAACAATTAAACCTATTACTCCACTTGAAGTAGCAAAAGAAATATGACATTAATCCAAAAAAATCGCCAGAAGTAGATGAAATAGCACATCTAGTGTTTATTAAAAGAATTATCGAAAAAAGGAATAATGCTACTAACATACATATTTAACGCTTGTTTACGCTTGGAACATGTACCTGAAAGTTTTAAAACAGTTCAGATTGTTATACTCCAAAAACAAGGAAAACCAGCAAAAGTTGTCTCCTCCTACCGACTCATATAGTTATTACTAGCAATATCTAAACTATTTGAAAAGTTATTACTTAGGCGACTCAAGCCGCTAATACGTCTACCTTCGCAGTCAATATTCTACTGTTAACCAGATACATCGAGTAACCTCAATAATAGAAAGAGCGTCCGGAGAAAAAAATTTTGCTCGGCGGTCTTCCTGGATATTGAACAAGCATTTGACCGAATGTGGCATCAAAGACTTCTACAAAAGTTAAGCACCAGACTGCCTGTTAATTGGTGTCGTCTACTGAAATCATACCTTTCAGACAGACAGTTCCGTGTAGCTTATGGAGATGCGAGATCATCATTCCATACATCTGGGGTACAGATATGGGGATGTACCAAAACATCAAACAGAAATATTGTTCAAGCAGCCCAAAATAAATTCCTCCGTATGATAACCAATGCTCGATGGTTCCAACGGAACGTATCTTTACATACTGATTTAAAGATCAAATGGGTGGACGAAGTCATTAAAGACTTTGCCCATCGTCACAAAAAAAGACTCCATATCCATCCGAACCCGGAAGCATTGGCCTCTTGCTTACTACAGAAGATGCAAGACGGCTTAAACGTTTTAAACCGAGCGACCTAGTCGTGTTGTAAATTTTTATTATTTTATTGTATGTATGTGTATATAAATAGCAAAGAATAATTATAGTGGACTATACTCCTTTGCAACATGCTAATTTACTTTTAGTCATAAATGTTACTTATTTAGAAATAGTTCTAAGATTGTAATAACCCTACAGTTCCCTTAAGGAGCTGTTTTATAAACAAAAAAAAAAAAAAAATGTACGATCTCATAATTTTATTTCACATATTTGATACCATATTATAACATATTCAATGAACCTCATAGATCACAAATTTTACTGATTAAGTATTCAATTTTCAATACGTCTTGCGTTCTCTATGACTATTAATAAAGCGCCAGGACAATTTTTGCAAATATGAGGCTTGAATGTAGAAAAAAATGCTCCTTTCTTGGGCAATTATATGTCGCGTGCTCTAAAGTAAATAAACAATCTGATCTTTGTATGCAGAAAACGGACAAACAAAAAATGTAGTACATTCGTTAGCTTCAGAGTAAAAAACATTTTTCTTTCTTTCCTCTTATTCCACTGCATGACATAGCAACATAAAGTATGGTATTAAATTGAATAATGTGTTTTCTCAGCGAATCGATGTTTACTGAAATACATTTTTATTGCTGGTATGGTGAAAATGAAAAAAAAATAATCCTGTTACGTTTTTTTGCTATGCATAAATCCCGTTCAATTGCAACGCTCCTTAGAAACATGCGAGCATGTGAATCTCTAATAGCAAAAATATTTATTTTCACTTATTTAAAAAAAGAAAAATATTATTCATTATTTTGCCTTGAAAAATAAATTTATTTACATTTCTTTTAATATGGGTGCCAATGAGTGTGAGTATTGATTGAGTAGTTTAGGAACTCCTAAAATTTTAAAATTAAAGACGCAAATCTTAAAATTACAGATGCAATAAACACCAGCCCCGTTTAATGTATTATTAATATTATTTATCTTACGAAAATGAAGATTAAATAAAGATAATGAACTTGAAACACCTAAAGATATGATTTAATAACTCATCAGTGGCCGAATTTGAACATTATTTCTAAACCAATACCCAACTTTATACGATAACAAAAGCAGCATTATTTTAGATTGGTTTACCTGCATTATCACTCAAAAATATTCACACTAAAAATTGTAAAATGAAAAGGTTAAACAATAATAAAATAACGACTTCAATATTTATTCTAAAAATAAGTAAAAATATAATAAAATAAAAAATAATATATTTTGCAGAAAATATACACGAGGACATTGTGATTATTCTTAAACAACATTAATGTATATTAAAGTCAAAATCAAATTGCATCAATAAGTAAAAGTCATATTAAATACCCTTAAACTTTTCAATACTTGACTTGTAGAAAACGAATGTACTCATTAAATTGTTTCTGAATATTGTTGTAATGAAAATTCCGTGCCGATCATAATATATATTAATCTTGTTTGAGAATGATTATAAATGGCTTTATGTATATATATATATACATATATATATATAAACTCGGCCATTTTGGCCTCGGAAGGGGCTATGCCCCTTGACCCTTCTTACTTTCATTTCTGTCTCTTTCTCTTCTATACTTTGTATAAAATTATCAAAATTTACAACGTAATTCTTACTGGCATCAACACGAAAAAAAATAACATAATCACAAAAGTCCTATCCTAACATTTAACTTTCATTATATAAAATTAATACATTTTTTCGTTACATCAAATTATGACATTTTTTAAATAACAATAACAAAAATTCTATAAAATATAACAAACGTTACACAAAATTGGGATATCTTGCGTTACATAAAATTGGGACATTTTTTTAGGAAATATATATATATATATATATATATATAATGTTACTTTGAAATATGTTTTTTTCATTTCTTGGGGCATTTTCATTCAATTTTCAAAGTAAATCTTGAAGTTGGTACTTTTTTTAAAAAAGCTATTAAATTTTTAATGGATACTTGTATCATATGTAATGTAGAAAAAGACCAAAGATCAAGAGTTTATTAAACCACTTATGATCATTGGTAGTGGAATAATTTTCTTAATATCGGAAACATGAATTGAATGGCCGATGTTCGTCAACCTAACTGAAACCATCCAAACTATTGCATAGAAATCTTCCCCTCTTGTTAAATCTCCAGCTACAATATCTAATCTATCAAGGCACGTCTTAAATTTAGTAAGGGAAAAAAGAAAAATTCGCAAGAAGTGGCATATAACAAGAAATCCCGCTTATAAAACATTCCTAAATAACAAATCCAAACAGTTAAACGTACTAATTCGAAACGTTAAAAATAAAACCCTACAACGTTAGTTGTAGGATTTGTCTCCAAATCAATCTACTGATTACAATCTGTGGAAAGCAGTTAAAAGTCGAAATAGGCCGGTACAATATTCTCCTCCCATAAGAAAATCGGACGGTACATGGGCCAAGACTGATAATGAAAAAGCCGATGTATTTGCTAAATACTTTAGCGAAGTCTTTAATCCTAACGCGAAGGTTATAAACTCGGACGATATAACGGAGTTTTTAAATTCCCCGCTAGAGCTTAGTGTTCCCATTACGCCAACATCCCCAAATGAAATTCAATATATGATTCAAAAACTAATCAATACAAAAGTCCTGGTCACGATCTGATCACCAAAGAAGTGTTGCTATAACTGCTACGCAAAGTTATTTTGATTATTACATATATATTTAATGCAGTCTTCCGCCTGCAATACTTCCCGCAGTAGTGGTAATTCCTAAACCTGGAAAGTCACCAGAGGATATAACTTCCGACAAACCAATATCTTTATTACCTATCCTATCCAAAGTCATGGAAAAACTAATCTTAAAAAGACTGCATCTTCTTATCGTGAAGGAAAATATTATACCTGACCACCAATTCGGGTTTCGGGAAAAACACTCGACTATTGAACAGCTACACCGAATCCAACGTATTATCCAAGATAGCTTTGAAGCTAAGGAAATATGTGTAGGTGTATTCCTGGATATGAAACAAGCCTTTGATAAGGTTTGGCATCGTGGTCTGTTATATAAAATTAAGAAAAATCTTCCCCATCCTTATTATTTCCTTCTAAAGTCTTTCCTTGATGATCGAACACATCAAATTAAATTCCAGAATGAACTATTTAACATCTATACTGTATGCGTTGATGTACCTCAAGGAAGTGTATTGGGTCCGGTGCTCTACCAAATGTACATTGCAGACTTCCCTGACAGCGAGGACGTAGCTATTGCTACATTTGCAGACGAAACTGCTCTTTTTGCGGTAGATAAAGATGCTGGAATAGCGACAAATAAATTACAGCTGGCGCTAGCAAAATCTGAAAGGTGGTTAGATCGATGGCGGATTAAAGTTAATGAGAAAAAGTGTACGCAGGTTACATTCACACTACGAAATGTAGCCTGCCCGACAACTAAAATTAACGGCGAAACAATTTCGATTAGGAATAAAGTAAAATACCACCTTTTGTTGCACTTGGACAGTAAATTAAGGCGGAATAAGCACGTCTCACAAAAAAGAAAGCGTTTGGATATAAAGCTGTGGAAACTCTACTGGCTTGTTGGTAAGCATTCCAGCTTGTCGATCGAAAACAAATTATTAATATATAAAATAATATTGAAACCGGTATGGACATACGGCCTGACTTTATGGGATTGTGCTAAAAATACACATAATAATAAGATACAACGTTTTCAAAATAAGACCATTAGACTTATTGTTTCACCTCCTTGGTACGTCCTCACGGACACACTCCATAGGGACTTTAACATACCTTACGTAAAGGAAGAAATAAAACTTGCCGCTCAGCGGCATACTAGTTGCCTAGAAACCCATCCCAACCCGTTGGCTATCAACCTGCTTGACAACAGCCAAGAAATTCGACGGCTGAAGCACTCTAGAGTCTTTGACTTCATTTAAAAATCGAATAGATGTTCCTGGGGAACTCTGATAGTGGTGGCTCTTTACGCGTTAATTTGCATTCCAGTGCTCTATGGAGACCAGTTATAATTAACATAAAGATGAAAAAGAAAAAATATTGGAAACATTTTTTTGAATTTATTCCATGTTGTGTGTTTAACGTTAATTGTTCTGTTTTATGTTGTGATTTTTTATAAATAACTTTTTGTTCATTTAATGCATTCTAACTTTTGTGATGTTTTTATAAAATATAAATATTTGGTAAGGTCACATTTTAGTTGGTTAATCAAATAATTAGTAAGTGTAGGAGAAGGAAATATTTTGTTGTTTCGTGAGCGACCCTAGGCACTGATCCAATATATTTTTTTTTGTTTTTTAGGTTTCATAGCATTAATCATAAATGAAATTTTTGACGTTTTACACAAGCGTGAAACAGACAATAAACTCATTACACCTTTCTATTTTCACTTCAAAATCTGCTTGTATTGTTTTTTCCATTTGATCGTATAATCTGGCAATAGTCACACGTATCTTTAAAAACTCCACGCTAATCCTTCACAAAAATTATTTCTACTATCTCGGTGTATGCGTTAATAGTCGCTTTTTCTACGAACATAATTTTTTTTCCACGTCCGCTTTTAAAGTACCAAATTTATTGAAAGTTCTTTCTCGTGCAAAGTAAGGAAGCAACCCCTTTCTTTTTATTTCTCTAAATAAATTCATAATTCCTTTTAAATTTGACTATTGCTCCATTATCTATGGTTGTACTTCAAAATCACTTCTTTCCAAGTTGGATATTATTTAACATTCCTATTTTCCCTAATATCGGCAGTTTTTTTGTTGTTTTTTTTTAATCAAATGCGCTTCGCCTTTTTATTCGAGATCCTACTTATGCTATCATTTCTTTTCCGAACTTCTACAATCGACTTCCTGTGTGCTTATCCCTCTTTATCCCCCCATTTGGACAAACTGGCGTTCTACTCTTCAGGAAATTTCTATTCTTCCATATACTTCTTAACGTTTGAGTTCTTTTTTAGCTTATATTATTTCTGCTTATATTCTTCCTTAATTTTTCTTTAACTTTTTCGATCTTCCCGCTAGTTCCAAAATGTTCTACTCTCGTTTTCTTCCAAATCTCTTCTCACTGCAATAGTTATACAGAATTTTCACACAACTATCACGCCCCTACTTCTTTCATGAGATTAGTTTTACAGATTATTATCGAAAGGGGTCTAATGGAGATGGAGCTCTCTTCTTTCTTCCGCATGTCAGTTTTTCTGAATCTTTCCGCTTTACTTCTCCCGCTTTACTTCTCTCGCTTTACCGCTGAACTGTGACTGTCTTGCATTACATTGTTTTTATCTTTCTTTAACGTTTCTTTTCCAATTATTTAATCATCTCTGACTTCACAAGCGCTCTTTCCTTTTCTATATTCTCATCCACTCCTTCGACTTTATCATCTTCCTGCACTGTCGATTTTTTCTGGACCCCCTAGCTATATGAGTACAAGTAATAATGAAATGGCGGATTCTTCGATTCCGACTACTATATCCTCCTATCTCTACTTCTCTATAATTTCTGTTCCTAACTTGCTTCCTCTCTACAAAAGTTTCTATACTAGATTCTAGTCAGATATCCGTGTTCCTTCTGTTTACAACAAATTTTCCTTTTAACCTATTTATCCAGCCGGGTCTTCACACCCTCTTCAATGATTTTCTTTCACTGTCGCTCACATTATTCGTTTACGTTTTAAACATACTTTGCTATCTTTTTCATGTTTTCCGTTTTCTTTCAGTATTCTCCCAAAACTGTCCCATCTTCACCACGAAGCTATGGGTAATTTTAACCGTATTTCCTTTAAATTCTCTTTTCTTTCGACTAAATTATTCTAATCTGTTGTTCCTTAGACTTCCTAAACCTAATTGTGCTTTCTACATCGTGTGTGTCTTTCCTCTCAGTCCGCTCTATATCAGTGTTTTTAGTTCCTAACTGGCTCTTCTAAGTGGAGGTATCAAGTCGAACTATCAAAAAAAAAAAAAAAAAACTAAAAAATTCGGAATACAATTAATAACAAATTATAAATATTATATGAACGTGTATAGTATATTTAAGTGATCATTGAATGTATAGAAGTATGTATGAATAATCAGGCATACATACAGAAAAGAATATTTACAAAGAGTCAAATATATGGGAATATATATAAGTATGTAAACAGCAGTTATAATATGCATCTATAACAGTAGATAAATTATGATGAAATTAGGATTGTAATATTTGTTAAATAAATATTAATTTTGTCGCTTATTGGAAACCCGCTGACCAGTCTGTCGACTTTGTAGCGACTAGAAAATCATATAAAGTGATGAAAGAAAGAAATGATTTTGAACACCTAATATTATAGTTAGATATCTACGATGTTGTCCTGCAATCTTTTTAGAATATTCACCGCTCGAAGTTATATATAAAGTATTTTAAATTCTATAACCCAACTTCATTGGTATTTGATCTATTCGAATCGCTGTTTAAAATAATTAATGGAATTTTTCACGCTATATGTATGCGCTGAAACTCACCTACGCAAATTGTTTCACGCTTATTCCATTCACACAGTATTCAAATCGATGTTATACGACTTGTTCAGCAACTTAATGGAATATTAATAAAACATTATAAACTACACTTGTGGAAATAAAACGATGATTTGAATTCAAATTAATGAAAATTTGAACTACATACGGAATTTGGATTAGTTGATCAGTTTTCAATGAACCACTCAGTAGGAAAAATAATTTTTTTCTTTTTTTACCTATATTTATACTGTTTTTTACATACCGTTATGTATCCCGTATTACTATAGATAAATTAATTACTTCTCTAGAATAATCGATGTTTTCTGATCCTATGTAAACATTTTTAGAATTAGTATGTATACCATCCGTAGCGAAGTATACTGTTCCCGGATACAAATTTCTAAAAAACATATAAACAATTAATTTTGATTCGTATTTAGCAAAATAAAACGCTTTTCGTTTTTTTTTGTTTTTTTTTTTTTTTGCATTTATTACTACTTATAAGACCGTGATAAATTACAGCAATTTTGAATAATTAGCAAAATTAAAAAAAAAAAAAAAAATATTCAGAACAGATCAAGATTACTGAAAGGAGGTACAGCACTTACCTTGTGGGACAACGTTCCAATTGCCACCATGAGATAATGCAGAAGGGTAGTGCGGTGTTAGTGTTCTGCTATTGCTGTGCCTATGTTGTGATAATTTCGAGGTATTATACGAATAAAATAAATATTTTCGGGTACTAAACTATGTAAGAACGGATAGTGTCATGCTAGTGTTATGGTAATATATATATATATATAGAACTATACCAATCGAATAAAAGATTTAAAGTGTACTCAATTATGGAGCAGCACTTTGAGGAGATGACTAAATTTAAAATGTTTGATACGCAGTTCTTTCCACAATAATCCCACCCCATCCTCCATGTAATGTTTATCTACTGTGTGTAAGAGAAACTATAACTGCATACCGCACCTAACAACAAAACCTTCTAGTGTCCAACTTCTTTTTCAACAAACACATCCACATATTTCTCAGGTATAACAACACTCCACAACAGGACGTACTAAGTAGTCTTTAAATTGTAATATTTTTCTAACTTTTACTAAGCCCTTTATTATGTTTTTGTGTTTACATGTACACTTAGGTTGCGTTTTGTTATGCAACAAGCCAATTTTAATCATTTCCCTAACCCATACTGAAACTTGTAGGTCGTGTATGCAAGCTCGACTACAGTTGCCTGGAGGACTCGTCTTGAGTGCGCCTTCACCAAAACAGCCAAATTGTCCGCATATGCTACGAGTTGAACACCGTTCGGCCAGTGCAGTCGGAGAGGACGGTTGAATAGAAACAGCCACATCACGAGTCCAGTGCACGACCCCTGCGAACAGCCTGGCCGATAACCAAACTTCCGAGCGTTTGATCAGGCCTTACTATCCAAGACGGCCGTTAGACGACTCAACAGTTATTTTTAATGTAAATAGGGAATTAATATATCGAAATTCTAACAATGTAGGCAACAAAAGTTCATACAATTTGTGATATGTAGAGATTTTTAGTGCCTCCTGCGGCTTGTAAACAGCGATCAGGAAATTGATTACGAATGGAAAGTCATCTAAATCGATGAGCAAAGAGAGTCTAGACGACGAGTATATCAAAGAAAATGATATTTATGTTACAACAATTAGTCAGAAAAGTTAAAGAAGCTAATATCGTGTAGGAAATAAGTAAAAATATAAACAAAGCGCTTAATAAATGGTACGAGTAATGTTATTTTGCATCATCCTCAAAAAATGTCCAGTACTGATCCTATATAGTAACATGAAGCATTCGAATTTTATTATTATATCGTGTCCAGATGTGAAGACGGTGCTGATGTTAGTATCCTATTGAATATCCTAAAATAGATCGCGGTCCTAATGCAACTGAAATATTCTTTGTAGCTCGTGAAAGATGCGTCAGAAATAGAATTTCCCTCAGAGGGGTGAAAAAAACACAAAATTGCACCAGAGTTTAACGGTGAAACACGCACCTTATTAACTAGTGTTGGACCATCCTGATTTTGTGAAAAACAATATTTTTTCGGAAAAAATGAATGCAGAAGTTTACATGATTCTACTTAGACTGAATTGCTATATATAGTTTCGATCACTACAATTTAATAAAATAGTTCGCAAACTTCTCGCCGTCAGCGTTTTTTAAAACCGCGATATTATTTATCAGTGATTTTGTATCGAATTCGAAACCTCCGAACGCAATTTTATCTATCTGTAAAAATTTAAACGGCATTTTCTGTGCCATTAGCTTGTCATTTACTGTGTTCGCGGCTACATGCAGCTTAATTGCTTGTTAATTTCGACAAAGTTGCATATTATCCACTTTTTCATTTCTTATCTTTTGTTTTTGGATATTTAAAAAAAATTAATAAAAAAAAATTCCAAAAATAGCTTTTTATGCACTAAAAAGTACAAAATAAATTTATTAGTTTGCGACCGGCTGCTATACGCATGTTAACATTAAAATCTGAAACTAGAAAATATTCTGAAAAATAAAATCAGGGGCCGCAGTTACAAACATATTCAATGTGTGTGCTATTGTGATGCAAAACAATGGAACAACATTAAATAATGATGGTAGTTTTGGCTTAGGATGTATTACAATATAAATATTTAATTATTAATCCGCGGCCGCCCCGCTTTTATTTTTCAGAGTATTTACTAGTTTCAGATTTTAATGTTAACATACATACCTCGGTAGTCTCACAGCAATAAAGTTGTACTTTTTAGTGCATAAATAAAAGCCTATTTTTTTTTACTGTTTATTTTATAGTTCGGATTTTTTACTATGTATTTCAATAAAAAACAATAAATTTAGAATTGTATTTTATTCAATATCTCGATTATAAGGCATTTATAGAAATTTGTGTTAAATTTTATTATTAAATAATGGATAGCATTCTTTCAATTATATTGTCTTTTGTTTTTCATGCAATACATACGGAATCCTCAGCACATGAAACACAATGTTTGACTAATAGTAGCGATCTTTCCATTGATATATCACATGACCAAAAGAAAAAAAAAAAAAATGAAACTTTCGAGGTTTCGACGCCCTAAGGGTCCGATTTTAAAGTTGGAAACCTAAATGTTCCGAAGTAAAAAAATACTCAAGGATGCGCATTTTTTTAACCTTGTTCAAAATTTTTAGCTATAAAGCTGAGCCACAAGCGAGGGTTACACGCCGTTTTTTGTGCTTTTTTAAACGTTTAGTAAACTTCCAATGTATCGTTAAGAAAATGAAATACGAGTTTGTTCCTGACAAATACCGCTTTTTCCAACAGTATATCATATTCCCGGGGAAAAAAATATTTTTTCTCCAAAAGTTCGAGTTTTCGAAGCCCCGAGAGGCTAATTTTAAAGTGTTGGGAATCCAGATATTGCATAATACTTAGAAATATACGTGCATGTGCATATTCTCAACCTTGTTCAAAATTTTTAGCTATAATACTCGCGTCGCAAAGAGGGAGCTACATATTAGATTTCGCGCTTTTTTGAACTTTTCGTAAACTTCGAATGTTTCGTTAAAGAAATAAAATATAGCTTTGTTTTCGACAAATAGCGATCTTCATGGTGCTGGGTGTATCTTTCGTAATAGAAGAGACAAAAGATATCCAAGACTGGCGATTCTTTGTCCGGATAAGTAACCTCGCTATGGCCCGGCACTTTTTGAATTCCACTAGATCACTGAGTAATTTGGTGGTCTTGTACTTACGGAGAGCTCTTTTTCTCTCAGAAATGGCTGCGCTAATCTCTGGGCACCACCAAGGTACCCGCTTATGCTGTGTGTATGATGTTAGTGGAATGGATGCTACAGCGGCAGTGTTAATTGCTTCCGTGAGCTTCTGTAGGTTCTCCTCTACCGATAGTGAGAAGTAGTGTGGGACAATAAATCCTGACTTATATTTGTCCCAATCTGCTCTGTGAAAAGCGAAACGTCTAACCGACCGCTTTGCTCTCGCCTTCGGCACCATGGGAGGAATATTGATGAAAATTGGGAAATGGTCGCTAGAGCAAAGGTCTTGATGTACGGCGCTTGATAAGAATGGGAATAGTGCAGCCGATGCAAAAGCAAGGTCTAAAGTAGAGAAAGAATTATAAGAAAAATTGAAATGCGTGTGTGAGGGGGAAGGAAGTAGCAAGAGGTTACTGTTCAAGAGGTAGTCGAAGATTATCGTTCCATGAGCGTTGTAACGTGTGGATCCCCACAATGGGGAATGAGCATTAAAATCACCCAACAAAAGAGTTGAGTATCCTATCTGAGCTAGCAGGGTATCAAACTGCATTTGAGTAATCCTTTCGGAAGGAGGAAAGTAGCAGTTACAGATATTTATACAGGAAAAGGGGAGTGATGGAATTGTAATTTGGACCGCCATCACTTGTAATGTGGTATTTAATATTAATTGTTGAGAAGGGAAACTGTCCTTTACCAATATGGCGACTCCTCCGCTGGCTACTGAACCCTGCGTGTAGTCAGATCGATAGACAGTGTAATATTTAAATAAGGGAGAATGTGCTGATTTTAGATGTGTTTCTTGCAAGCAAACTATGGTTGGATCATGATTGCACAGTAGTAGCTTCAGTTTTTCTATATGTTTGTAGAGGCCTCTGCAGTTCCACTGCATAATGTCCTTTGAAAGCGTCATGACTGAAACTATCTTTCTCGCCTCAAAAGTGGTGTATAGATGATGTTAGTCCGTGAAGGAGCCACTGTGGTATCCTAATGGGTCCTCCTCCAATTCGCTTAGTATTCGTATGATACGGGTGAACCTGTATTTCAATCTCTGTTCCTTCAGCAGGGGTTTTGTGGTGGCTAGCATGTATAATAGACCATCTCTGTCTTTGGTGAAGTCCCTAGCAAAGTTGATATAATCCTTGGTGGTTAAGATGTTACTGATGAAATCTTTGAATCCATTGAAATCGGTTATAAACTATGATTGATGTTCATCGAACAGATGCTTGACTCGGACTGTTACTTGCTCGATTTTCTGTAGGTTGGATTTAGGCAGCTGCTTTGCTGAAAAGTTGGATGGGGGGAAAAATAAATTTTGCGACTGGTCAGGTACAGGATTGATTTCATTGTCTTCAGGATCTGGAAGGGCCAGATTAAGTTTTTTATTCGCTGGCTGGGGTGTGAGGTCTGCACTGGTATTTTCAGGTGGGTCTATCGGAGAAAGGGGGTGAGGTCGCTTAACGGTTAAATTGAACGGCTCCAAAACTAAGTCCATTCCTTCGCGCGGTTCGGTACTTTTTGGAAGAGAATCGTTCGTATCTTACGGTAAATCACTTGAAGCGTGACTGTTTGCTTGAGGGTGGGATGTTGTTGATGGTTCCCTCTCGACGGGCTGTTCTGCAGGTACCTTGTCGCTGATTTTACAGCCGGTGCAAGCATGATCTTCAAGATTAAGAAATATGCGATGATTTCGGTCGTTGAAACTCAGAAGAAACGAGTCCGGTATATCTGTGCAGCAGGTGTGTTCGATATAAACCTGTCTCCTCCAGCTCACTACATGGCCGAATTCGTCGTCGGAAGGGTTTACACGTAATATTGCGGTAGGTGTTAGAAGTTTTAGTGTTAGGATGGAAGAAAGGTAGTGATTTAGTTTATCGTTGGGAATAGTTGGGGAAACGTTGGATAGCACAAGTTTGTTAGAGGGATTTTTTATTCTCCGGGCCATTAATGTTCGGTCACCTAAAGAGATCGACCCTCCGTTTACAAAAAATGTATCGGAGACCTGGACGGATTTAAGGAAAATTGCGACTCTATCTTTACTGATTTTCGAACCTGCTATGATATTGGCTGAGCCGCCTACTTTATCTTTTAGTGCGATAAAATAGTCGCGAGTGGAATACGGGGCTACGTAGGGGAATACGAGACCTTGCTCGTCTTTGGGGTGGTCGAAAGTGGTCAGTGGCGATATTTTTTTCGTGTGTGTAGTTCTAGCCGTTTTAGCCGATCTAACTGATTCAGAGAATGATATATTCAATGGCGGTCTGTTGTCGGCGCGGTTATCAGTTGCTGTAACATTTGAAGTAGACGGGACAGTTGTGTCTTTATCGGAGTTATTCACGTTATTCTGATTTAGAACAGACGGAAGGGGATTTACTGCGGTCGACTGATGCTTATCAGCAGTTGCGGCGATTGCCGGCTGATGTGACGGTGTGTTATGTGTGTTAGGGTGGGCCTTACCTTATTTGTGTGGTGTGTACTTACTACCGTTGGTTGTTTTGCTTCCCTCCGGCTTCGATGTACCGGCCAGCGCACCGGTCGGTGGCGGTGAGCGGGGCATCTTATAAGACAACCCCACAACGTAATATCTCTTATCAAGACAAAATGAACGCGAGAAACACGATAACTTTACTCAAACACTTAATAGCATCGGTTAATTTAGGTTTAACGAGTATTTCTGTATCAATCGATATAATACTAATAGGAGCATAAAATTTAGAAACTTTTAAGATTTTTTCCTACTTACGGTTTACTATACGCTGCCTGATCTGGACTAAAAACAATTATATTGTTCGGTGAAACACCTCCGTTGATTAATAGTTGATACGCTTTATAAATTGATGCCTGAAAATACGCATAAAAAAACAAAAGTTAGATCGATTAATTTTTCGACTCAACACTATCATTGAAGCTAAAAGATACCGACTGATTATTAAACAGATATTTTTTTTCCTATTAATATGATGTTAAACTTCTTCTTCGTTCTGTAGTTATTTCTGAATTATATATAGTTCTAAATATCTCTTGCAACCCAATAACAGGCCTAATGGTGTTGCTGCTTCCTTTATTTTTCCTTCTTGCAATTATTCTGAATCCTTTAAGCAGCAATTCCTCACATAGTTTTTTTTTATTTCTTCTTTATCCCTCCTTCTTGATCATTTTTTTTTTAATATGATTTGAAAGTGCGTTATAAGCGATTTCTTTTCCTCTACCATTGCCTTCTTTTGAACCTTTTACTCTTCTTATTCAGAGTCTAATTTATGATTTATCCCTACTTCGTTCAATTTAAATAGATCTACTTAGGATTCCTAGTCACACCGAGATTGAGGTCAATGAAATGACTGATTCTTTAGCTCTCTTAGGAGCATTCAACAGTCACCCCCTTCAAAAACTTTCGGCTCGCAATATTAATTATCTATCGAAACAATTTCACTTTAAATTGTGGAATGATATTTATTCTTCCTTCTTCACCAACCCTTTTATCTATCTATTCATCTTTTGCCTTCTCCTACTTCTTGGTTTGGAAAGTTTCCTTCGAATTGTCAATTCCTGATTCAAATATAGCTTCTTCCTTTCGTCTTTTTTCCATTGTAACGTGTACTTTACAGTTATGCATATCAAATAAATATGAAATAAAAGAAAAATAAATAAAAAATAAAAGAAAGAAAACAATCTAAGTGAAAATGTGAAAGTGTGCGAAATCCTGTTATCGGTCAAAGTAGAATGTACGATCTTCGTTATCTACACTTAGAAAAATGCGCAACATGGGTGGCGAACGGTGACAGGGTTGGGGAGAAAAAGAATCGAAGAAAAACGACCGAAGGATTTTGAATCGGCAGTTAATCAAAGTTTAACTTTTTTTCAGGTCACAGCTTAGGTTTTTAACTCCTCTCGTGATTGGTTACCGACTTGCTACGGGAGTTATTCGATTGTAAAGAATGGTTACCCTGTCTTTTATTAATGCTATCTTGCGAATACTTTATATTAAAGTTTTTAATAGCTTCAATTGTATTAATGTTAGCTGTATCATTGTTAGTAATAATTTTACCTCCAGAACCCGTTGAGCTGTTCAAAATTTTAAAATACGTTACTGCCAAGTTCGGATAAAATATTGTCCGAGATCCGCGATTAATTCAACAGTCGTAATGATTTAATTTTAAAAAATCCGATTTATTTGCCTGATTGTTCAATTTCAACAGTTGCTATTCCCTTTTCCGTGTTTTTCTTATTAATTTGATGTATTAGCGCTGATAATTGCTTCCGGGTGCAATACATTTACTTCGTCGTTCTCTTTTTCTCAAATACATTTATTTTCAGATGTCTATTTCATCTCTACATCGAATTTTCATTATAACCTGATGACATCTACCATACTAACTAGGTATTAATTAACATTCATCGTTACAATTTAACTGGTACCGTACACTATTTATGCTAATAATTTCAGAACTCTTCTCCCTTATGAGCAATTTCTTCTATGTCTACTCAAGTATGCGAGCGCTAGTTACACTCTGTCTTTTCTCCTTTCTGTACCCTTATAATTCTTTCCTTTGACTTACCTCTTACGAATTTTTAATTTTTACAATTCTTTTTTTTTTTTTCATATTACCTATTTATCTCACTTCTATTATGACTCCTCATGCATGTTTAATTTTTCTCAACTTTTCATTTTCTTCTAAACGCTCGTCCATTCTCTTTCTTCCTTCCTTTCATTTCTCGTTGCTCTGTTTCTCCCTATGCTCCTCTATACTTGGTACATTCAGTACAACTTTCGTACTCTCAGAAGCGACAAAAAGCCATTAGAGAACTTATTGAATCTATGCAATATCAGTGTTGCTCTTATCTTAAAAACCTAACTTCGATCAGGTACAAACTTTAATACTAGAAGTTTCAGGCTAATAAAATACGAGTATAATTGTGATAATAATTAAAGTGGTTTTGCAATCCATATTAGAAATGTTTCTTTAAATCTTTCTTTCAGTCTCAATTAACATAATCAAGCCACCCACAAAATGAAATGATTGTTTCAAAAAATTGAAATAAGTCTGTTTCTTGTGTAATATTTATTACAGATATGGTGTAAAATAATGCAATAACCTAACTTGTAACCCTTATTACCTTTCACTTATTCTTAAAAATGAAATTGTGGCAACAGCAGGGAAACAATGGCTTCGTGAAATGCAAGATAAGTATCGATGGAGTAAATTAAGGGAGGCCTACATCGAATCAATTATGTAACGCAGGAAAAAGAAGAAGAAGAAGAAGAAGAAGAAGAAGAAGAAGAAAAAGAATCATACGGGGGAGGACCGCGTCTCCGACAATCGGAGTCAAAAAAATAAAACTGAATGTAGTTGGGCTCTTCCTCAAGTGCCGAGATCCCATCGTCAACACATGTTTTCACTAGACAACAGCGATAGGAGCAAATAAAACGATTCGTGTCCTCCTTTTTCAGTTCAACAATGCGACAGGGTTTATAAGCTAATTCATAACAGCAATCAAAAAACAAATGAGTTATGCGGGAACACCCCAACATCTCCTTAGTAGTACAAAACGTGGAATCCGATGATTGTAAGAAGGAGAAATAGCTTTAATCTGTCCCAATAGAAATCTAAATATCGAAAACTATTTAAAAAAAAAAAAAAAGGAACAAGCAAACATCAAACGCTGCTTTGAATAAATAAAGCGTTTTTTCAGTTTTTTTTTTTTTTTTTTAGCCCGAATAAATACAATTTATTTAGCCAGCAAGCTACGCTATGATTAGATATTAAAAATTACTAGAGATAAAAAAATAAGGAATGAGAAGCAAGGAAAGGAAATTCCATCCTACAATATGGCCGCAGCTATAGAGCAGTGCCCACAATGCCCGATGAAATTGACCAAAAAAAAAAAAGGAAAACACTAAAATATTAAAAAAGAAATTGTCATTCTGCAATATGGTCGCAACTGCAGAGCAGGCCACGCAATCTACAAACTAACGTGACAAAGAAAGCGATTTCAATGGCATGAATTCTCCATAGATTTGAAAGCTTCCCACACGACAACACACAGCTACCAAGTCTATATGCAATACTGATTAACGGCGCTGTTCCCAGACATATAACGTCTCGGATAACTATTACGGAGAAACAGAAGTCAGAGTTAAATTGAATAATAAAAATGACTACCCGATTACTTATAGGAAAGCAGTTCCACAGGAATCAATACTTTGCCCGTTATTATATAATCTTTTCATTCAAACCGTCATTTCAGATAAATACGTTAAAATCATGTGCTCCTCGGCATCATTCGTCTAAAAATGAACAAAAAATCTGCAACTCGGCATTAATAAGTTAACTAAATTATTAAATCAATTATAACTAGAAATAAAGTCACAGAAAATAGTAGGAGTTAACACTTGACAAAGGAACGAAATAAAATCAGCTCTCTTCAATCAGGATAAATGAAAATCGGTAAAGTTTAATGACACAAACAAATATTGGATGTTCATTCTGATTTTCAGTTAACATGGTCAAAGTAAACAAGAAACATCGTTAAGATCATAACCATCTACTACATACATTAATGATATGCAAGCGTTGGAAGGACACATTTTTTCTGCTCTGCGAGAATAATGAATTCTCGCGAAAGAAAACGACTTAATAAATTGCAATCAATACAAAAACAAAGTTTGAAGATATGTTCTCTTGACAATGAAAATACCACTTTTGATAATTAGTCACGAATGTCTGGGCACAATATAAAAAGTTCCTGAAAAAAGCCCCAATGTATCTTTGCAAATATGAAGTAATGAAATCTGCTCACTGAAAGTCGGTCGTATGTACTGAAAATGAAAAATATCGGATAAGCTGACAAAAAATATTACCCTAAATTAAGTGATAGATCGAGAATGAACAGAACTCTCAAATATAAAGAAGAAAATGGACGAAGAGTGGCGGCTGTTTTACAGCGGGAAAAGATAAAAATTAGCAAAACTTACTACAAGAGTGACTGTTACATCGGTACGTTATCCTATCTATTTAAAATGCTTAGGTTCAGTTGATAGAATTAGTGTAAGATGTCCGCCCTATCCAGTAATGCAAGATAATGAGCAAAGCGCAACATTAATCAAAAAATAAAATATAGAAACTATCGATGAAATTGTAGCAAATCCTTTAAGTACGCATCGGCCCAAACACATTACATTTATATTTTAAAAATACAAAAATTGAAATACAACAGTGATTTAAGTTATTTGCTGTGATCAAACTGGCTAAATGGATAAGACCAGACCAAAGCGAAAACTAAAATGCGGTCATCAGTATTTTTGTGTAAGAAATAACGAATATAACTAGGATAATAGAACTAAAAAAGTGTCCCGAAAATTTTATTAGTAGTAATCTTTTAATCAAGTTTGCGAGGAAAAAATAAAATAAGAGAAAAATAAGCGGGAAGCAAAAAATGTGATCATCTCGTATAATGTGTTAAAAATTTAATGGCAAATACTGTCAGTGTGACTTATTTAATTTAATTATTTTCTATGTACTTAATATTCATGGATGTGTCAGTGAGAATGCAATTGAAAATTCAGTAATAAATAATAAATCATAAAAAAAAAAAAATAAAATAAGAAATTATGCTCCTTTCTAAGGTTAACGACGACTTAGATTCGATTATATAATTGTTTCAATTACCTCTCCGGCATATGTGTAACTTCTCGTAATCGTGGAAACCAAAACAGCCCAAATGTTACCATCTTCGTCACTACCTTTAGCGACATTTACGGTGAATAATACATAAATAAGAAATATCGTTTTTCTACTGAAAAAATTCATGTCGAATAACTCTGTTAATAATAAAGTATTCGTAAAAATAAATATATGCCCAATTCACACGCTTAATTAAAATATACACTGATCGTAATTGCTGCTCTGAAACTACTGCAATCGGTTTTCGCTTTCGAACAAGTATTTACTGGTATTATTTTTGATAACAGTATGAAAATCAAAGTTATATATTCCGACAAAAAAAAAAAAAGTACTCGAAACAGCGCCGATTTTTTTCGATAAAAGTGTTACCTAATGACGTGGTAATATACAGCGTGTCAAAGTTTTATTTACACAGTTCAAGTAGTTTAATGGAAATCTTTTCACAGTCGCTGGTAAATGTTGTTGCGAACTGAAGTACCTTTTCATCGATAAGTTTATTAAATTCGACTTATTTAAACTGCTTTTATTTTTTCGGAATTTCTTTTTACCTAAAACTTTAAATAATTATTTTATCAGCAATCGTAGAAGCCTAAAATTATTCAAAACGTTCCGTAGACCACTTTACGTGTTCCTATGTAAAAGTAATTAAATATTGCGCAAATAATAAGGACCGCATGACCAAACTTTGCTTGGATTACTCTTCCAAAACTTGCAGATCAATCAAATTGTATTCGTGAGTTTTACGAACATTCAAAAATACAACAATAATTAGCCATTACTTTAACCGTTTTTTCCCCTTTTTTAAAATATATGTTAACTTAACGTAATATTAAAATCAGTTACTACAGTCGGCCCTCGTCATAGCGAACCCCGATTCAACGGGACTTTCGAAATAACGGACTAGCTTTCTATCGTGCGAGAAGCGATTGAAACTGTGATTTTTCGTTCATCGGTTCGTCAGAAAGTCCAGCAGTATTATGAAAATTTTAAGCGGTTCAAAGAACTTATAATTAATAAACAACATATTAACGCATTAATATGAAAATTGATATGTTTGGTGCAAGGCCGTATCTATGGACAGGGGGGAGGAGGTTCGCCCCACCCCGAAATGTCTGCGAAATAATAACTGATTAAATTAAATAAGCCGAAATTCAGAATCAATTTATTTATTTTCAATTTTTGACAAAAGCACAGAAAATTAAAATTTTTATGAATTCTATGGAAACGACTATTTTTTATTTGTTTTTATTGTAGTGTTTTAATACTGCATACGCAATAAGTGACTGCAAGGCTTTAATGTATCATTTATAAATAAATATATTTCATGATAATACACCCCCCACACAACCACCAACCACCACACACACACACACATATATTCGAAAAAGCAAAAATTAACGCGTAACCTTCTTTAAAAAAACAAATTCTAATACACCTGTATTATTAACCTTGTTCTCGAAGGATGACCGGTCAAAATTAGCGAAAGAGGTAAATGATAAAATCTCGGATGTCACAGTTACGGAGGAGAAACTTTTAAATCCGACCACCGTGCTGATATTTAGAACTACAAATGTATCCGAAAATGATATCGCCGATCATTTCTTGGCGTTTACCGGATTAAAACCAATTAGTGTCAACAGAATTGTCACCGACAGGGGGGCCAGTAGGGCTTATGTTCAGATTACACCACAACAATACAGGGCCATTACCTCTACTGGAGATAAACGGCTACGGATTAAATAGGAAGCGCTTCCTTATGTTGATGCAATTAATCCCCGTAGATGTACTCTCTGCAACAAATTCGGTCACCCATCGAAATATTGCAGAACAGCCGAGGAAATCAGGCAGTTCGCTACAGTCACCTGTAAAGACACATGTTCCAATTGTGTCGGTAATAAAATCTTGGCTGCTTCCAGCAAAGTTTATGACTAATCTAAGCGATAAGAACTTAATTAGTAAATGCATGGCCGAAGTCGACCACTCAGTGTATTTAAAACACTGCCCCTCTTTCCTTTAGACCTGCGAGGATCTTAAAGCAAAAATCGATTTTGGACTTGATTAGATGTACATACTTGAACGTTGGTAACTGCTACTCTTACCAGTTACTCTATTGCTCAAAGAATTCTATGATTCTGATTTCGATGTATGCTCTATTTCAGAACCTTATCTAGTCGATGATGCTATACCCATCGCCTCCAACTATCTTGTTTACATTGATAATAGGATAGCCGTAATAGTAAAAGAAAACAACACTCATAAATTGTTAGTAAATAAACTTAATCTAATTGCCATTAGCATTGCAGATATTACATTAATCTCCACCTACATTTCTCCTAATAAACCTAGAGGTAACCTAATTAATTCCATCGATGTCGTAATTAAATCATACCCTAACTTCTCCCCAGTTGTCATCGGGGATTTTAATATTAGGCTACCCTCTATGGAGCCTGCTATTAAATGTTCCCAAAATTCCCTATTATTATCTGATTTCATTCACTCCAATAGTTTAATAATAAAAAATAACAATACCCCAACTTTTTCCAATTACAATGGAAATAACATCATCGACTACTTACTCGTTTCGACTAAGTTAAATTTGTTGACAACCTTCAATTTACAACACTTCGATTTAACGTTTCGTAAGCATATTAAATTTAGTATCAAATTATGGTGTGGGTTGACGCTGCCCAGGCTTCATTCAGAGTTAAGCTTGGCCAAGTTTGCTTAGAATTTGAATATTAATTACGTCAACGATTTCGTTAATGACATAAAAATTTGGCAGGAAAGCTCGACGCTTGACAAATGTGTTAACAATGTAATCTCCTGCATTTCCAGCGTGGTGCACAGGAGCCAAATTTTGGTTAAGGCTCCTTGTAACGACTGGTGGAATGGAAAGCTACAGTTTATCAAAGACAAAATTAACCTCGTTCGTAAAAAAAAATCTAAATGTAAAGATAATTATAAGTTATTCTTTACTGATAATAAATTGGAGCAACCAACTTAATGTAATTTATAAAAAAGAAATATCCAAAGCAAAGTTTGTTTACTGGAAAAATTTTGTAAACGAAAGCACAGCTGGGGGAAAGCCGTAACAGGTTGTTGGTTAAAGACAGGGTGGGGTTTGTCGTTCCTGACATCAGGACTGAACAATAACTGCTTTGTTCAGATGCTGATAAATGTAGGCTTTTCCTGAATCATTTTTTTCCTCAAAAAGATGATAGCTTTCTAAGTAGAGTATCCACACATTTCATCAAAAGTGTTGTGTGCTATCTATTGTTCGTTCGCGTTCGCGTCTTCCTTATCAGCGCATTGTAATCGATAAACCGGTGAGACCGTTCTTTTATTATCTATTTATAAGATTACGATTTCGCAGCGTTCTAACTATTCGTTAATTTCCACCAGCTGTACTTTCGTTTACTGTTAGAACTCTTACTTTTATTTATTTGTTTAATTTTCTCTATTCTTTTTTTTTTTTTTCCGTTATTTTAGTAGTTTTTTTCCACTTAAGTCGCTTAGTCGGATAGATGAGCTCGTCTAAGGGGGGCCGCTCGGCGGCCTCCTCCATTTCCAACAAACCGTCTCGTGATGGTTTATCTCTCAGTTTGACGGAAGTAGATTCCTCTAACAAACGGAAACTTCCAAGTCCTTCTTCGCCTAAAGCATCCTTGCCCCCTAAGGAATTTCGATTTTCGCATACCGATTTAAGCGCTTCCGAAAACAATAATAATAATAATCAAATCAAATCAAATCAAATAGTATATTATTATAATTATTATACATAATCTTCACAAATGCGCAGGTTTGCGCGAGTAGTGGAACTAAATACAATTAAATTTTTTTACAGAATAGAACTTCTATAATGTTTAACTTATATATACACATAAATGAAATTAGTATTATATAAATAAACAAATGGAGATTGAAATTTTAACTTTAGCATATTAAACATTTTTTAAACAGAATAAACTTCTATAATGTTTAGCTTACATATACACATAAATGAAATTAGTATTATAAACAAACGGACATTGAAATTTTAACTTTAGCATATTAAACATTTTTTAAACAGAATAAAATTTCTATAATGTTTAACTTATATATGCACATAAATGAAATTAATATTATATAAATAAACAAACGGACATTGAAATTTTAACTTTAACATAGGTAATATCAGTTCTTTGTAAATTATAACTTAATTATCTGAACAGAACATTGAAGAAAAAATTTTTATTTAGTTTAACTGTTAAAGCTATACTAAAATGTGTTTATAGTCAAATAAATGTCTTCGCCTATAATAATAATAATATTAGGAAAAGGAAAACAATAAAAATTTTCTTCTCAATGAAAACCCTTAAAAAATAAATGAACAAATAAAACAAAATATAAAAGTAAATCCAATGAAAGATAGTTTCCAAACATTTTTTAAGCTCGAATTAGAAAAGTAATAAAGATAATGAATCCGGCTTTACAATGATCTATAATTAATATATAATTATTTATTATAAGGTTACACACCTCTATACTTTAATATCAAAATATAAGCTCTCATTTGCTCGTACAATTACTCTCCTTGTCATCAACAAGAAAAGTAATGAAGAAAATGAATCCGGTTTTATAATAATCTATAATAATAATAATAATGATAATAATAATAATAATTATAATACTTTTTATTGGAATTTTAATTTTAACATAGGTAATAACAGTTCTTTGTAAATTATAACTAATTATCTGAAAAGAACATTGAAAAAAAAAAAAAATGTTTTATTTAATTTAACAGTTGAGGCTATACTAAAATATTTATACAAGTTACATTTCCAGAATAGCGGCCCTATAAACAGTTCATACATTGCTTTGTTTTGGATTTACATAATAGTCAAATAAATGTCTTCGCCTTTTTTTATAATTCTTCAAATTAAATTTTAATAATTCCGGTAATTTATTATATAGGAATGGAGCCATAAACGAAATTCTTGAATGATATTTTATATAGCTTGGTACAACTACTAATTCCCTACCACAACTCCTAGTCATGCCTTCCTTTAGTAACACCTTAAATTCATTTCTATTTCGTGCAAGGAAAAGTATTATCTGGATCTTATACAATGTAGTAATATCAGGTAAATTATACTCACGTTTTTGCTCTGTTCCACTGTTTGCACCGATCAGCTTAAACAATCTTTTTTGTAAGTACAGTAGTTGTTTTATATTATAGCTTGCCGCATTACCCCAGTGTATTATTCCATATGAAAATACAGGTTGATATAACGATAAATATAAACGACGTAGATGATGTTTGCTAAAAAAGTCTTTCAAGTAAAAGAAAATGTAATTTAATTTTCGTAATTTTGTTTCTATATAATTCGTATACTTATTCCACATTAGTTTATAGTCTAGATTCAATCCTAAGTATTTGATGCTATGTATACTGTGTCTATACTTCCGCTGTTGTTTAAATACACTTTTAAAGGATCCCATTTCTGTTGAGGTACATGACTAAAAACCATGAATTTTGTCTTCTTCAAATTTATTACTAGTCTATTGTTGTTGAACCAGTTTTGTATGGTATTAACATCGTTTTGAGTTAATTGTTGCAAAGTCTGTGTATAACGTGAACTATTAACGAGTACAGTATCGTCGGCGTACATAAAAAATTTTCCCGATAGTTTTACATCACATAGATCGTTTATGTATATAAGAAATAATATCGGTCCTAATATACTCCCTTGAGGCACTCCATGGTATTGTATAACTTGTTCACTGTAAACTTTATTTATTTTGCACACATATTTCCTGTTGACAAGATAAGACTCAAACCAGTTATGGATAACCCCTCGGAAGCCTGCAGAATACAATTTAGATAGTAATATTTTATGGTCTACAACATCGAAAGCTTTCTGTAAATCAAAATAAGTAGCGACACAAGATTTGCCACATTCTAGATTCTGAGTTATGTAGGAAATATGTCTAAATAGTGCAAGGTCTGTTCCTTTTCCTTCTAAAAATCCATACTGGTTGTTACTGAAAAAAATTATATGATTTAAAAAGTTTATCATTCTGCGTTTAATACATTTTTCAAAAATTTTCGAGATTGTAGAAAGTATACAAATCGGTCTGTAGTTTTCTGTATTGGTTTTTTCTCCTCCTTTATATACTGGTGTTATTATACCCAATTTTAGAGCATCAGGAAATTTTCCGCTTTTTAAAGATTGGTTATATAGATACGTTAGTAGTTTAGCAAAAAAGTTTATATTCTCTTTTATTAATATTATAGACAATTCGTCAAAGCCAAAAGACAATTTATTGGGCAGAGACAGTATTGCACTTTGTATTTCGTCCTGTGTTAAGTCTATTAATCCAAAAGAATTAATTGTAGAGCCATAGTTAGTTATTTTTGGAGTAGAGAAGTTTTCATTTTCTAATAATTTAGTTACAGCCTGTGAAAAATAGTTGTTAAAATAACATGCGATCTCATATTCGTTTCCACTTGCCATTTTCGTATTGCAACCTATTTTGATTTCATTTATCGGATTTTGTTTATTTCCAAGAATATTTTTAACCACACGCCAATATTTTTTTTGATCATGCTCACACTTATTTAACATATGGCTGTAATATTCTTGTTGGGCTATTCTTACAAGTTTTTGAATCTGTTTTGAAATATTTTTATATTCCTTAATTAAGGCACTGTTCTCACCTGAAATCTTAATTTTCTTGTGTAATTTATTTTTTTCTTTTGACAAAACTAAAATTTCATACGTGACCCAAGGTGATCTTTTACGCTCGTTTCTTTTTACACGATTTTTGCTGTAACATTCTTGCATGATATTCCTAATATTATGAATAAAGTTTTCAAATTTCAAGCTAATCGGGTCATTGCTTTCATAAATCTGTTCAAGATTTATCTTGGTTAATTTCTGCCGGAAAAGGGATTTATTGAAAATGTTTTTAATCTCTAACGGTTTTAACAAAATACTATCTTTTATTACTAATGAGATACTTACAGCACAATGATCTGAGAACTCAACGTCAAGTATACCATATTCGTTATCAGAATTTAACCTATTAGAATATAAACCTCTTATTAATACATGATCTAAGCAGGAGTCGTAGTTACCACTCATTCGCATGAATGTTGGTGTATTAACCAAACTTTTGAAACCATTAGAATTTAGTAAATTCAAATATTGTGCACTCTTTTCGTTATTTAATATATTAATGTTTAAATCACCTGCAATAATTGTGGATGTTCCCGATATGTCAATAATATTTTGTAAATCAATTAAAAAATCAGAATATTTTGAAGTACAAAATCTATAAATACCAAAGAATGACAATGTTTTGTTATTTTCCAAGATAATTTTTATACCAATTATGTTGCACGTTGAAATATCTAATTTTATATTAAGCTGTTCGACTACAAATTTATCTTTTAAATAGATTATTACACCTCCAGAACGTTTGCAATCTCTGCATTGTGCAAACATTACATACCCGGGAATATTAAATTTATATAACTCACCGCTGTATAACCAGGTTTCCGTTAATAAAATTATATCGCAGTCTATACCCTGTTCATCCAAAAATAACTTAAATTCATCGAAATGTGCTCTTAAGCTGCTTATATTCAGATTTAAAAGTTTAATATTTGACTGATTTGCGCTCATAGAAGAAATGTAAGTAAGAAGAGTAATGAAAAACGCCTAAATGCACATAGAGATACCAAAAGGCACGAAACCTCCACCCATGCGGAAGATTTCCTACATTCAAACAAACATTTACATGCTCTGTGTATGTATAGACGTACAGCCATGCACACAAACGGCCAAAGGATTGAGGAAGTGATAATCCAAAACCGTAATACATTATATCTATAGTAGATAAAGAAAAAATTTGAGAAGATAAGTAAAGTAGTAGAAAGTAACGTAATAAAATGAGAAATGTAAAAGCTCTGAGGCAGAAAAACATACTCGGATAACGATAACGATTAATCACTTTGTATTTAGCAAAGCAGCAACTTGATCTTGCGATATTATTCGGATAAACGATGATTTTTCGTCTCTGCGTGCATAGATGTTGCTGTTGCGTACCCAAACAAACTTCCAGCCGATGGAGCGTAATTTTCGAGCTTCGGAAAAAAGGTCCGAATTTTTACGCGTTAGATGCTCGTTGATGTAGATTTTTGAATTGCCTGTTAGACTGATGCTCACCAGTTCTGGTCGCCGCGCTCGGCTGTTTTTTATCAATTCTTCCTTTATCACTCGTCTACAGAATTTAATAATTATGTTCGGATGATTTTGGTTAGGAAGTTTCGGTAATCTGTGACATGCATCAATGTCGTTAACAGTTATTTTGGTGTCTGTGGCTTCTCCAAGTTTTACGGCCAAATCAAGAAGATTTTCTGCTGCTGCTACCGGGATGTTGGAAACAATTACGTTATTTTTGAGCGTATATTGTTCCAGTTTATCAACGCGTGTTAGAAGTTCTTTGTTTTGATTTCGTAAATCGGTGTTTTCTTGTGTAGTCGCTGTTATTACGATAAGCATTTCGTTCATACGCGCATCGAAGGATGCTTACATATCGAACAGCCGTTCATTCAGAGATCGCAACTCACTCGTAATTTGCATCAAATCGGATTTCGATACGTCAGCAGAATGTGAATGTACGTTAGTCGACAACGGCGAGGAGGTTCCTGCTTTGTTTTTCTCAGCGCGGCAGAATGTGCATCGCCATCGTTTTTGTTCTTGCTCGACATGCTAGACCACGTTTTCTGAGATACTCCACCACAGCCATGATGTAGTTTACGCTGGCATCGGAAGCACGACAAATATTCACCATCGGCCGGCAAATCGTTAGAGCATTTTGCACATATACACACCATTCTGTCAAATATCGACTATAATTTAGCGAAATAAACTTACCGACACTGATAACCGTCAAATCTGAAGGCGTCTCTCTATTATAGAGATGTGCACAATAAAAAACGTTATAACTTTTGAACCGCTTAAGATTTTCCAGTTCCGAAAAAAGAACTGAAAAAATCTCAATGAAAACTATCGAAATTATATAATTTTAAAAACCGGTACTTTATTTACAATTCACTGTTTATGTATGGAATGAGAGCAAAACCAAACACAACCACTCACGATAATAATAATAATAATAACAGTAGTAATAATACTAATAATAATAATAATATTAATAATACTGATGATATTTGCAACAATAATGATAATTACAGCGAGAGGAGTAATAATGTTACTACTTCCACTGATTCTACTGTTACTCCTTCTCCTACTAATACTTCTACTATTACTACCATCAATAATAAAACATACTAACAATAACAATAGTGATAATAATAATAATAATAATAATAATAGTGCTAGTAATAATAGTTGCATTACCGCCGTTTCCAATACTTGTTTCGTAAATGATCATCCGGGACCTTTCATTGTTTTTGTCGAAAATTTAGATGACGATAAGAACATAGGCAATAATCACCCTTTGGCTCTTGCAAGATTATTAAATTCTGTTTCTTCGTCATTTCTTAGTGTTTCTCCACAAGAAAAGGACCGCATTTCAGTCACCTTCCCTTCTGCTTCCACTGCAAATTCCTTTTTATCTAATTCTGACTTCTTTCTCAGTAAAAATATTAAAGCTTACATTCCCAATAGCGCCTTATACAGAATGGGAATTATTTCAGGTGTCCATCCTTCGTTTTCTGAAGACGATATTACGGAGGGCATTGAATCGTCTATTCCCATAGCGTCCATTCGTCGTATCTATCGTTCCTCCGAGGGTACTAAAATTCCGACTAGATCCGTAGAAATTAAATTCCACAAATCCGTTCTTCCAGGTTTCGTTTCCATTTACAGACTCCGTTTTCCTGTTTCGCCTAGCGTACGACTACCTACACAGTGTTCGAAATGTTTCCTTTTTGGGCATATTTCCAAACACTGTCATGGCTCTTCGAATATATGCCCTCAATGTGCCTTCAAACATCCTTTATCAGACTGCAGTAATCTTCAAGAGCCCCCTCAGTAAAGGCTCTCATTGTGCTTATAATCGTACGTGCCCGGAATGGGTGAAACAAAAGGAAATTAAGCGCATTATGGCATTCGAAAACATCTCTGTCCATGAGGCATCTAATTTTAAAAATAGTAATTTAGTCTCCAAGGCTTTCTCATATGCCGACCGTGCTTCGTTGCCTGCTTCCTGTTCTAATGTATCTTCTAAGTCCTCTCATACAGTTCCTAAATTTATTCCGCGGTCTAAATCCCCAACTTTTCATAAACGTCCTAAGTAGTCAATAAAAGCGGGGACTGGGAAGTCCGCTAATCCGAACCCCAATTCCTGTCCCGGAGGCGAAAATTCACCCCAGACCGGTAATCCGAACACGAAATTCACCCCAATTCATGTCCAGGTGGTCAAAATTCACCCAAGTTTCCCCCGATTCCTCCGAGTTTCCCCCGGACGGTTCCCATGCATATCCGATAATCCGAACGTCCAAACAGTGTCCCGAGGTCAATATACTATCCAAAGTGTTATTCAGGGGCGCAAGTAACCCCAATTAGTGTCCAGGTGCTGAAAGTTCCCCCAAGTTCCCCAAATTTCTTCGAAATTCCCCTGTACGCGTCCCGCTCGTTTCAGATAAACCGAACCGATTATTAATTAACATAAGTATATTAATTAATGTCCGAAAGTAACCCAAGTTCCCCACTCGCCCCTCCCGTCCACTGCTTTACTGCAAATTTTTTTTAAATTACGCAGCCTAAGTAAGAAAATTCCAAAATTTAACCCCAATATATTATTTAAAGCGTAAATCTAACCTATAACTCCAGTTCACACCTCTCACACGTATATTTCATTCCCACGCACGCTCCATCCACCGTCGCGAAAGCGCACGCGCAGATCCCACGCATATATCTAACACAACGTTATTCTCCGCGAAAGTGCATACGCTGATCCCGATACCTCGATTATTTTTTATAAAATTAACCTAAGTATAATTTTTTTATTTTCCTGATTCCCCGATCTTACTACCATATGCCAAGGCGCACGTCCCGATCCCGCGCATATATCTAACACAGCGCTATTCTCCACAAAAGCGCACGCGCCGATCCCCCGCACGCGTCGTACATTTATGCTGCCACAATTTTTTTAATTATTAATATATATGCAGCAAAAGGAACAACGGGGTTCTTAGTCAGGGTCTGATATAATTCTGATACTGCAAGTTTGGAGTGTTAATTTAAAAAATAGGTTAATTTTCATATGTACTGTGCTTCTTAAATTTCATTAAAATTTCTGAGCAATTTCGTTGTTTATTTCTATTTGTAATGATTTGTTTCATGTTGAGTGTGTTAAATGTATAGTATTTTATTTGTGTGTAAAGACTGTCGAAATAATTAAAATTATTTCGTATTATGAACTTTGTACCTGTGAAAATGTGCTGAAATACATCATAAGAGCCGTTCAAAACATTAAAAAATAGTATGAAACGTCACAAATTGTTGAAAAAGAGTGTAATGATCGCATGGATCTTGATGTCGAAGAGTCCAGTCTGTTTCTCAGTGTGAATGTTTAATGTATAACATGAACGATATACAACAAGTAATTTCGAGCAAACTGATTATAATTGTATTGCAATGTGTGCAAATAATGGAGTTAATTCCCAAACAATACTCTTCCATGCTTGATGGGGATGCACTCCACCTCTTACCCATATTTATTATTCCTAACCAAATATCTTCATTTCACTAGCACATAAAAACTATTATACTATAACTGATGCAGCAGAAAAGTTCTGTAAACTTCCCCCAACCATTTACAAAGCTGTTCAAACATAGCTTCAGAATGAATTGAATACCACATCAAGAAATATACATGTCAGTCCAAAAAGTACTCCTCATGCAGAAATTACTCCATGTAGGAGTAAAATACCCACATTTATTAAAAAACATCAAATTTTGTGTGAAAAGTACCATTTAACCTCCAAAGTATTCACCATTTAGGTGCAAAACAGCGTTTTTACTGGAAAATACCCCATTTCCATCTAAAATCGCATCAATTTTATTATAATCTCCCTCTTAGGGAAAACCCCTTATTTTTTTTTTTTTTTTTTTTACTATGGACGCAACATTTTAGTTAATTTGATGACATACATGTGATGTAACAACACTTTGTATACACATTCATGTTCTAATGAACGTTTCACTATCTATTCTCAAACATTATCATCTGTAACAGAATTTATGGGTTTGTTGTAATACATACATGCTCAGTGCAGATTACAATTATAAAAATCGAAATGATAGCATGGATCCATATGTTGATGAGCCCATTGCATCTCTCAGTGTGAACATTTAATGAATAACATGAACGAGATGCGAGTACAGCGACTAATTTTTGTTTGAGCATATTATAACTGCTATGCAATGTGCGCAATACACAAGCTAATTACGAAGCATCACTCCCCCTGCTTGATGGGACGCACTCCTTCTCTTTCCCATGTTTATGATTCCCAACAAAACACCATCATCTCACTAGCACACAAGAACCATTATACTATAAGCAATGCAACAGAAAGTTCTGTAAACCTCCAACAACCGACCACAAACCTGTTGAAACATAGATTAATAATGAATTGAATGTCATATCACAAAGTATACATGTCAACCTGAAAAGTACTCCTCACTAATATCGAATTAAAAAATGTACTTAAAAGGATAGCTAATCGTCACATTCGGACATATAATGTATGAGATAAATGAAAAAAAAAAATCTTCAAAGATGGGGAAAAATTGAGTAAAATTGTGTGAAAGGTAGTAAAACACTAGAAAAAAGATGTGAAATAACATAAATTGATGAAAAAATAGTGCAAAAAGGTCCTAAAACAGAAGAACATTCTAAGAAATAGTGAAAAACTGGTTACAATTAGTTAGAAACGAGGAAAAATGATGTAATAGTGTTATAGCATAAGAAAATTGTAAAAGAAGAAAATGTTTATTACATGTCTGTGCAACGGCGAGTGAAACCAGGGCGATGAATGATGAAGTGATGATTGACAAACGTTTATAGGAGTTCCTTGCTCCCGTCAGCTTAAAAGGAATGGTTACAGAGATGTTTAAAGATTCCCTTAGTGTACAGGGTAGGTCTGTGAATGTGTTGGGAAAACGATAAGTAAATGTCTCGGCTCTTATGGATTCTCTTATTAAACGACTGTATGATAGTCTGTTGAAGATATTAAGTGTAACCTTCAGCAGCGGGTGGGAGAATACAAAGATCATGTTGATGCATTAGATCAAGCGTTCAAAGATGTGACTTTTAAATCCCAATAATCAAATGGAAATCACGATTGGGGTACTATAACAATCAACGTCTGCGGCAATTGCTAAGCTGTATGTGTGCATAGATGAAGTGGAAGGATTGAAAGCATAAATAATGATGGATATCACTAACGACAATCGAAATGATAAAGAGTTGTAAGAAAAAACCTAACAAAGATCATGAAAGAATGATGAAAATTGTGAGAAAGGTGGTAAAGCCACCGGAAAAATGGCATTAAATAGCAAAAATTGACTAAAACGGTGTAAAAGTATTAAAATGTAGGAAAAAAACGAAAAATGTTGGAAAATTGGTTATAATGAGTCAAAAGTGATGAAAACGTTTACTACATGTCAATGTCACTGCTTTCACATCTAAAATATTGCAAAGGTATAACTCAATGTCTAAGTTGTGAAGGTAATGTGATTATTCTTTGTTAACCTCTTTATCATACACATATCAAACATAACAAAATATATATTTTTATCTCTCTCATTCTATAACTCTATCTGTAGCTGTGTTCATGCTTGAACGGATGTTTTCTACTAACACACTCATATATTTTACATGCATGCATACTCACCCACAATCACACATCATCCCGCATATACAATGACAATACAATTTCAGCATGCGTCTCTCTCTTCATAATCATGAATTCTAATCATAGGCATCATCCTACATTTCAAAAATAATAGTATGAGGGAAATTTAAAGAAAAAATGTAAAATAAATCATCTTGGAACAATGCAAAGGGTGAGATAATAACTTTGCTAGCATGAATGTACATTTAGACTAATTTCATAACATTGAATTGAATGATAATGGTATATAGCATGAACGGAATGGAATGAAGGATTCATTATGATTAGAAATATGATGTTGTTTTGTATGACTTTACAATAATGACTATACAGAAAAAAAAAAATTATGTATGATTGGAAAAAACTGTATGAGAGAATAATTGATTTTAGGTAATTAAATAGTATACTTCGATTAATTTTAAAACATGTTGTAGGATTTTTTTCAGAAATGTACAAAAGGATATAAAGATTAATTGATATATTAATTTTAATAGCATGAACATATATTTAGAATAATTTCGTGTTATATTATTAAATTTTGAAGCTTGTTAGCATGAGGGAAAAGGAGTGATTGCTATGGTATGAGTAAAACGAACGAAGTGTTTTCATAGATTAGTGATTATATAGAAGAAAAAATGATGTATGATCGGCTTTGTTATTAAAAAAGTAGTATGCTTGGACTAATTCAAAAAAAATGCATGATAGGTTATTGGAAGCGTACGGTGTATACATTCATAGATGCCGTGATTCTATTACTTTTGTCATTTATGGAAAATAAAAAAATTAAAAATACTACTACAATTTCATGATGGTAAAAAAAAAAAATGAAGAAAAAATTAATTCACAATATAATTATGAGGAGTGAGTTCGTCATGTATGTTTACAACAATATGTTTTCTATAGGTTAGCTATTTGTGAATTGAGAAAAAAATTTAAATGATAAAAAATAATATGTATGGTAGATTAAAAAAAAAATAATATGTTTGATGTGAAAATAAGTTAATGTCTTGTACAGAGATGATTGATTTTTTGGAAATGACAAAATATACTTAATTTGATTCTAAAATAATTATGCGTGATTTGAAATTTGAAAATAAATCACCCTGGAAGAATGGGGCGAAGAGAATTTTTCTACAATTTCAGGAAAAACTATGTTATGATAAGTAACAATGAAAGAGATGTATTCGTGGTAATGAAGCGAGTAATGTCTGCGGGTTATAAATGTGTGCACAACATATTACAAAAGATTTGAACAAATGTTTGCGTAACAATTGAATAAATATATACTTGGGTTAATTTAATGACACAGAGAAAAAATATTATAGTATCGGCGAGGTTAGTAATGTATGTTCAGAGGTCTTGTCAGTGGGGCGCAAGTGGTAATAGTGGCGAGAATGAAGGAGAAAAGAAAATAATAATCTTTTAGTCAACCTTTTTATGTTTGATGTGATAATTGTTCACTGATAGATGCATGTATCTTCGACGTTTTTTATAATCAAGCTGTTGTTCTCGAGAATATATCTCTCATTCGCCCGTTGCAACTCTGATCCGCTTGTGCTAGCTCGTTTTTTTCTTTGAACATGCTGTGTCTCGTAAGCTAGTAGGTTTTCTACCTGTTGCTCTATTGATCAACACACCTCATAGACAAAATATTTGTGAAATAAAAAAATATTAAATAACATGTGAACTTAATACATATTTTTATAAAAAATGTGATTATGAAAGATTTTAAAAAAATTTGAGAGAACTCTCCAGGTCTTAGGTTGTGACTTACAAATTAATGAAAACTCACACAGCTGTGGAAAATACTTGATGTACGTGATGTACATGAAAAAGTTGAACAGTTAGATTCGTTTGTTATAGAAAAAAATAAAAAATAAAATTTTTTAATCTAAAAAGATATGAACAAATTATGTGAGATTATATTCGAAAATTAGACAATAATTATATGTACACTTTACACAACTGGTTCAGATTTTTGTAATATTCATCATTACCAGTACTTTAAGTTTAGAGGGGGGGGGGTAGAGAAATAATGAAGGATTTTTCAAGTAATGACTCATCGAAGAACATTGTAAATGTGGCATTTTTGATGCATGCCATGCTCTGCTTGGCTTATACAGTGTATGCAAACACTTTCCGCTAGACATATCAATCATTGCTAGTTCAGTTACTCGAAAACCATAATCACAATCTATATGGATGCTGATATCTACAAAATATTCCGCTATATCTGCTTGTTCTGATAATAATACAGGACCAATGATATTATGTACAGAAGATGTTGATCCTTCTGCTGTATAACCATCATCTGATTGCTGTGATGGAGGTGATGAAGTTGTATGCGAGACACTATCACTCGAAAATGAATTCTGAATAAATTCGTCGACTTTAATATCAATCGAATCGGTATTGTTATTCATGTTTGAATAATATTTTTAACTTTTTACTAAGAATGTAGAAAATTATTACTTTTAACGTTAGAGCAAACTTTTATTAATGCGTGAAGAACACAGCTTCAACAAATTCTACACGTTTAATGTAACACTAATACTGACTGCCTGAATAGATCCTTTCGAGATTCTAGCTCGATGTATGTCTTTGAAGAGAGCGGGTTGCACCAGAAAAACCACATTCCTTTGGTGAAAGCTGGTTACACACGCAGATGAACGAAATTTACAGGTGATCTTTGGGTTATGGGTGTTTGTGTGTAGGTGTGTACATGTCAACCGGTTTTTCTACGAAAGATATGAAGGAGAAGATCCGGGCAGACTCGATGACCTTGACACATGATCGAAAACAACAGCATAGCAACATTCATGCAAGGAAATAAGCAGAGTACCTTTGCATTATGAGCGTATGCGGACATATTGGGGGGAAATATGGAAGATATTGAAAAAAAAAAAAAAAAAATTTAGAGTTTGAAAAAAATTAAATAATCTTAAACTAACAGATTCGAAAAAAATTATTATGAATGATGAGAAAATCATTGTTAGCAGATGGGTGCGCGGGAATGAATGGTATGGTTTCACTGTAGTTTCAGGGGGATGTACTTATGAAAAATAATAGAAAAGAATTGAAATTTGTGTAGGGTGGATAGTGGAGAGGGAAAATATGAAACAGCGTTAAATAAAAATATACTCGAATTAATTTTTGAATACTTACGTTTGGAAAAAGACTTTAGAGGGGAAAAAATATATTTTAGACTAATTCCATAATACATAGACATGAAAAATTATTATGAACAATATGAGGAATACCGTTAGAAGATGTTTACGCAATCATACTAGTGAAGATATCAATGGATTTATTTTTAGAACCTGAGAAAAAAATAAAATAAGAAAATTATCAACGGACGGAGGAAATGATTGGAAGCGAAAAAAAAATATAATTAGGCTGATTCTATAATATTAGACTTGAAAAAGTTATTATGAACGATAAGAGAACTACCGGTAGCAGATGAGTGCGAGGGAACATTATGTGCGAATGAAAGAGTGGCTAATACATTGACAGATTAATTTTTAGAATCGGAGAAACAAAAAAATATAAAAATTATGAAGGTTCGGAAGAAATAAACAGAAGCGTAAAAGAAAAATATACTTAGGCTAATTCTATAATATTTTGACTCGAAAATAAAATATGTACGAAGTGTTGGTGTGTGTGTGTGTGTGTGATATCGCGGTGTTTATTTCGGTGGCGACGGAGCGTGCATGGAATAGTACAGTGTACCTTTGTACAGGTTAACTCAATGCTTGATATGTGTGCAGGAATGGACAGTGTGCTTTTGCAATGAACGGAGAATATAGAAAATGAAATTGAATATAAGATCGGAAGCGGAAAAAGACGAAAAATATATATCAGGTGGCGGTGTATATGTGTGCGTGTGTGAACGTGTAGCGATCGTGAACAGGTTTCTATCGGTGGCGTGTGAGAGTGTGCATAGATGATCGGCTAGTTAATTTCAAAACGAACGACTGGAATTCACCTCACCTGGTGACAGTTTCAACTAGTTGCTGGAACATTTAAATATTTCCATTACAGCCGCGGTCGCGCTTACATAATACATCTCGTAGCAGCACACTCGCCCGCTCTCATTCGACTGATGGAACGTTCAAATATTTTCTTTAAAAATAAAATTTAAAAAAAAAAAAAATGCCGGAACGGAGCACGACTCGGAAAATTCCTTTAAATTTTGGGTTCCAAGTGTTGAGATTCAAACGTTTTTATCACTCCGGCAAAATTATACCCCTCCCAACCACGAAAAATTAAAATTAAAAATTATGTTGTATACATTACACGCAGAGTCATGTATAATACATACACATGATGATAGAAGACGCGGGTATGGGAAAGCGAGTACACTGCTAAGGCTATGTTGAATATATGTGTGGAAACGGTGTGAGCGCTTTTACAGATAACAGTATGAACGGGGAATCGGAAAAATTTGAAGAAATTTTGGGGAAACTTGGGTGAATTTTAACCATATGGATACAAATTGGGGTGAACTTTCAGCACCTGTATACTAATTGGGGGTGAATTTTGACTACCTTGATGGGAATTAGGGATCGAATTAGCGGAACTGTCCAGGGGAAGCAGGGGTAAACAGGGAAAACTCGGAGGAAATCCGTGAAATCAGGGGAAACTTGGGGTAACTTTGGGCTCTAAAAGAGAAATTGGGGTTAATTTTTAGCACCCGGATGAGAATTTGGGGTGAAATTTCAGCAGCTGCCCGGGAAAATCGGGGGAAACCTAGACACTCGGGGTAACTACCCCCGGGGAAAATCGGGGGGAAATCGGGGGAAACTGTGCCAGGTGCCCTATTTATTAGCTACTGACCGTTCATAACATTTTTATTTTTCTCCGATTCTAAAAATAAATCATACAATGTCTTCACTGTATGAATGCGTACACATCCTCTGCAGTTAGTTTCCATATCGTTCATAATAGTTTTTTTTTCAACTCCAAGTATTATGGAATTAACCTAAGTATATTTACTTCACTTACGCTCAATTCGTCCGTCCGTTAATAATTTTATATTTTTTTCTCCGATTCTAAAAATAAATTCGTCGATGTATTCACTGCTATGAATGCACACACACCTTCTGCCGTTAATTCTCGTATCGTTCATAATAATTTTTTCATGTCTATGTATTATGGAATTACTCTAAAATATTTTTTTTTCTCCATCCAAAGATTTTTTCCAAAAGTAAGTATTCGTAAATTTATATCGAGTAGAGTTTTATTTAACTCGATTTCAACCCCCTCCCTCTCCTTTCCGCCCTACACAAATTACAAATCTTTCATATTATTTTTCACGAGGACATCCAGCCGAATGTGAATCCGCGCCACCCATTCCTGCACACACATATGCTAGAGATGGTTTCCCAATCATTCATATTAATTTTTTTTCCAAGTCTATTAGTTTAAGAATATTTTATTTATTTCAAACTCCAAATATTTTTCAAGATCTTTTCATATTATATTTTATTTTCTGTTTAAGACCCCATCAAACCCTCCACTGTCGCAAAAGCATCCTGACACTTCTCACGCATGTTCTCCATTATACATTATCAAAATGAATCGAAATTTATAGTCAATGAGCAAATGTAACCTTTAAATCTTCTCTAACTTTTGCAATCAATTTACTGATTATACATACTTTTTACATTTTTTTTCCACATACTCCTCGATCGCCACATCCGTCTCAAAAGCGCACAACTCGTTCCCACACATATATACTTTGTCACGACTACACTATACTATATCTGTGCATGTTATATATGTACACATCCTACTATCTATTTTCAAAATCGAACTGAGTCTCAATATTTTTCACTTTACACGGTTCTAAAAATTTCTTCTTCTCTCCTTTTACAACCCCGGACTAAATTAACAACCGTTCATATTGTTATTTTTATTTGTTTTATTCTCAAATACTTATACACGCATACACATCCGTTAGCACTATTTATCATATCATTCATATTAATGTATTACAGATTTTTTAAGCTTCCAATCATTTTACCGTTCATAAGTTTTTATTTTTATGCAAATCAGTCGTCGTGAATCCCCAACATCCGTTCTGCACTCATGTTTCTACGCCTTCGCCACTGTATCCGTCCGTTATTCCACTTTCATTTATTTTATTCATTTGTTATTTTTTCTATCAAAAGCCTGAATCTAACCTTGAACCTCTTTACCGTTCATCATTCTTTGTATGTAATACTTTTCTGAGCTTAGATACTGTAGAATTTAATTAATCGATATATTTTATTTTTCAATCGACAAAATTTTTTAAAATCTTTCATAATCATATTTTTATACAAATACATGTATGGTTTTAATATTTTTTTAAATTTCGTAAATTATTTTTCCGCGATATACACGAGTTCGTCTATGAGGTGTTGGTGGTCAATTGTATAGGGCGACAGATAGAAAAAACCTGTTAGTTTACGAACCACCGGATGTTCGAAGAAAAAAAAAAACACGGTAGCACGACCAGATCAGGGTTGCAATGTGCGAGTGAGAGAGTGTATGTGAGTGAAATAGAAGGTTATATTCTCGAGGGCAGCAGCCTGATTGTAAAAATACGTTAAAGATACCTGCATCTATCCCTGAACAGTCATCATATCGAACACAAAAAAAGTCGTCTAAAAGAATATTGTTTTCTTTTTCAGGTAACGAGCAGTAACATTTTTTTCTCTGTGTTATAAAATTAGTCCCAGTATATTTTTTATTCTTTCATTACGCTAAAATTTTTTCAAATCTTTTTTGTAATATGCTGTGCAGACAAATGTACGCCGCAGACACTTCTCGCTTCATTACTACAGATATATCTGTACGTTCATTGACACTATTCTTATCGTAATATAGTTTTTTCAGGAAATCGTAGAAAATGGTTCTTCGCTCCATTCATACTATGTAATCTATTTCCAAAATTCAAATCGTGCCTAATTACTTTAAAATCAACTTAAATATATTTCATCATTTCCAAAATTAGCAATCTCCTTACAGATCATTATCTCATTTTCCGATTGTCAATAATATTTTTTTTTTTTTAATCTATCGTACATATTATTTTTTTATCGTTTAAATTTTTCTTCAATTCGCAAAGGACCTAACCTATAGAAAACATATTGTTGTAAACATTCATGACGAATTCACTCCTTCTACTTACGTTATGAAATAATTTTTCTGTAATTATTTTTAGAATCATGAAAATATATTAGTATTTTTAATTTTTTTATTTTCCATACATGACAAAAATATTGAAATCATTACATCTATAAATGCATTCACCGTACGCCTCCAATAAACTATCATGAATTTTTAAAATTAGCCCAAACTCACTATTTTTCACTACAAATTCTGTTCAACCGTAATTTTTCTATATAACCACTAACCTGCAAAAACACTTCGTTCGTTTTACTCATACTGAAGCAACCACTCTTACTCCCTCATGCTAACAATCTTTAAAATCTAATAACATTGCACGAAATTAGTCTAAATATACAAATCCTGCAACATGTTTTAAAATTAGTCGAAGTATACTATTTTTTCACTATCAAATCCGATCATACATAATTTTTCTTCTATATTTCACATTGTCAAGACCCTACAAAAACGTTTCATTCGTTTTACTCATACCAATGCGATCAATCCTTTTTCCCTAGTGCTAGCGATCTTTAAAATTTAATACTATAATACGAAATTATTCTAAATATATATGAAATAACATACTCATCTCATAAAGTATAGCACATCATATGTAGATATATATATGTATATATGTAGATATATATGTGTATATATGTAGATATATATATCTATATATGTAGATATATATGTGTCTATATGTAGATATATATGGGTCTATATGTAGATATATGTGTCTATATGTAGATATATATGTATATATGTAGATATATATGTATATGTTGATATATATATGTATATATATGTAGATATATATGTATATAAATGTAGATATATATATCCTGCGTGTGAATTACACTGCTCCAGATTTTGTAATATCATTGGTAAAAGGTTACATGTTATCCCATATTTTCAGATATTAGTATATTGAAAAATAAATACTGATTCTTAAATTCCATTAAAATTTATGTTCCAATTTTGTTGTTTATTTTTATTTATTAAGATTTTGTTTCATGAACAGTGTATTTAGGGAACAGTTTGAAATACAGTATATATATAATAAGCATCCTTTAAGCCTTTAAAAACATTCTATAAATTATTGATGATGAATAAGCATTAACTCTCTGTTTTCAAAATAGATTGTGAAATGTATGTATAGAGAAGATTTACATGTAAGTTTTGATGAATTTTTAATTACCTGTAATAATGGTATCAACAAGTACAGTGATGGTTAATGTTGGTAATAACGGAATAAATAAAGAAGCAATTTTTAAAAGCGAACTGGAAAGGATACGCAGGGATATAATGAAAAAATATAATGCGTTAAAGTATGCAACTAAATCTATTACAAATACTTCAGCTGCAATGCTTGAACCTGTTACAAAACAGATAATGGATATTCGGGAATCATTACAAATACGTAAAAGGATGAAAAATGGTTCTGATGGAATAAGTGATGATATATCAATGGTATAACGTCACAAACTTTCTAATGTCAGTAGGAAACGTGATTATGAGACTGATATTGAAAATGAAGAAGAATATGAAAATCGTGGTAATAAGGCCCTTAATATACATGAAATGGCTCCATTTCAAATAGATTGTGATGAACCTCTACCAAATGATCCTGTATATGAAATACAATATAATGCTAACACACATGAGTATATGATGGGTTCAACACCAATTTCATGGAATCGGAAATGTGTTGAAATTTATTTAGGAAAAGGAAGAACACTAACTAAATTTCCTTACACACCAAGACTGATTCATTTACTGATGGAAGCAAATGTTGATGAGAATAAATATACAAATAATGATTTAGCTTTATATAAACAAATACTGGAATTTACTAGAGCTCATGTACGTGTTACTGGTGTATTAAAGGGTACTCCACTTCCTAAATACAGAAAAATAATACGTCCTCTATTTCAATCTACCATAAAGAATGTAAAAGTTTATCAGGGTAAAACGAAAAAGAAACGTGCATATAGGACTGTTCGCAAAGTAAATCTTGAAAACTCTCATTTCAATTATTCTGGCGATCCTAATGAATTGGTTGAGCGATTATTGATACTACATAAATCTAAACAATCGGGAAATAATGGTTTAGATACTGAAATTCGGATGATTGAAGAAAAGTTGGCTGAAGAAGGATATATTCAGTTAAATTAGATATTTTATGGTGTAAAATATTAATAGCTGATAATGATATATTAGAATTTAACATTGAAACAATGAAGCAATGATTATTTTTATTGATTATGATGAATGTCATAAAAATTATTGAATAAATTGTGAACAATATTGAATTAAATCTTTTGTTATTATCTATGATCATATCAAATTATAAAATATAGTTAAAAGGATGGATATTCGACACATTCAGACATATAATGTATGAGATAAATAAAAAACTGCCGAAGATGACGAAAAATTGAGTAAAATTGTATGAAAGACATTAAAACGCAAGAAAATGATAAAAAATATCATGACTGGTAAATCCAATAATCAAATGGAGATCGTGATTGAGGGCCTACAATATTCAACTGGTTCTGCGATTGCTAAGTTGTAGATGTGCACAGATAAAGCGAAAGGTGGTGTGAATGCATGAATATGTACCGTTATCATTAATGACTAACGATATTGTAATGAGATGTAAGAAAGAAAAAAAATACCCTTACAAAGATGTTGAAAGATCGATGAAAATTGTGTAAAAAGTACAAAAAAAAAGACTGGAAAATGATGCGAAATAGCAAAAATTGCTTAAAACAATGTAAAAGTAGTAAAATGTGCGAAAAATGGTAAAAAGTGATTGAAAATTGTACATAATTAGTCAAAAGGGAGGAAAACGTTTACCTCTCTCTCTATAATCACAAATACTATTCATAGTTATCAACCTCCATTTCAAAAATAATAGTAAGAGGGAGATTAAAAAAAAAAAAAAATAAATGTAAAGATAAAACATCTTAAAACGAAGCAAGATATATAAATTTCCTTCAAATTTTATATTTCAAATAATAAGACTTATACATTTACAACAGTCTCTGGATTGCTTCACCCATTCTTCATATATAAAATTGAAATCTTTACTGCCATCCCAGCCATAAAGCATTCTATTCAAGTGATAGGGTTTTAGAAATAAAATGTATGAATAAAGCATGGTACGAAAATTTCCTTCACATTTGAAATCGACGAATGAGTGAAAGAGGCGATCGAGTGATATATACAATCTTGGTAATGTGATAAATATAGAGAAATAATTATCTCATTTATTTTGGGTGTGTAAAAAAAAAAAATCCTCGCTATTCCATGTTTGGGGGGGGGGGGGAGGATGCTTTCAATCATTAGTTTTGCAAAGAATTGACTGCTTCGTTAAAAGTTGTGTGACTCCGCATCTAAATGAATGATAGAAGGTTATGAAGTCCGTTCTGTATGAGCTTACAAAAGTATATGATGAAGTACGCCAACCGCACCTCTGAACAATAATTATGTGTGCGGGAACTGCTTGTATTCTTTTACAGGGTCTTGCAACAGATATGATTAAAACAATTATAAATAAGTGAAATATAAAAATAATACGGGGTCTGGAGTTAATTTTGAAAATATATAATAGGATTTTTCGGAAACATACATACAATTGAGTAGAAAAAAGGGGTGATGTAATAATTTTGCTAGCATGAACATATATATAGAATAATTTCGTATTATAGTATTAAATTTTAAAGATCGCTAGCACTAGGGAAAAAGGATTGATCGCATTAGTATGAGTAAAACGAATGAAACGTTTTTGTAGGGTCTTGACAATGTGAAATATAGAAGAAAAATGATGTATGATCGGATTTGATAGTGAAAAAATAGTATACTTCGACTAATTTTAAAACATGTTGCAGGATTTGTATATTTAGACTAATTTCGTGCAATGTTATTAGATTTTAAAGATTGTTAGCATGAGGGAGTAAGAGTGGTTGCTTCAGTATGAGTAAAACGAACGAAGTGTTTTTGCAGGTTAGTGGTTATATAGAAAAATTACGGTTGAACAGAATTTGTAGTGAAAAATAGTGAGTTTGGGCTAATTTTAAAAATTCATGATAGTTTATTGGAGGCGTACGGTGAATGCATTTATAGATGTAATGATTTCAATATTTTTGTCATGTATGGAAAATAAAAAAATTAAAAATACTAATATATTTTCATGATTCTAAAAATAATTACAGAAAAATTATTTCATAACGTAAGTAGAAGGAGTGAATTCGTCATGAATGTTTACAACAATATGTTTTCTATAGGTTAGGTCCTTTGCGAATTGAAGAAAAATTTAAACGATAAAAAAATAATATGTACGATAGATTAAAAAAAAAAAAATATTATTGACAATCGGAAAATGAGATAATGATCTGTAAGGAGATTGCTAATTTTGGAAATGATGAAATATATTTAAGTTGATTTTAAAGTAATTAGGCACGATTTGAATTTTGGAAATAGATTACATAGTATGAATGGAGCGAAGAACCATTTTCTACGATTTCCTGAAAAAACTATATTACGATAAGAATAGTGTCAATGAACGTACAGATATATCTGTAGTAATGAAGCGAGAAGTGTCTGCGGCGTACATTTGTCTGCACAGCATATTACAAAAAAGATTTGAAAAAATTTTAGCGTAATGAAAGAATAAAAAATATACTGGGACTAATTTTATAACACAGAGAAAAAAATGTTACTGCTCGTTACCTGAAAAAGAAAACAATATTCTTTTAGACGACTTTTTTTGTGTTCGATATGATGACTGTTCAGGGATAGATGCAGGTATCTTTAACGTATTTTTACAATCAGGCTGCTGCCCTCGAGAATATAACCTTCTATTTCACTCACATACACTCTCTCACTCGCACATTGCAACCCTGATCTGGTCGTGCTACCGTGTTTTTTTTTTTCTTCGAACATCCGGTGGTTCGTAAACTAACAGGTTTTTTCTATCTGTCGCCCTATACAATTGACCACCAACACCTCATAGACGAACTCGTGTATATCGCGGAAAAATAATTTACGAAATTTAAAAAAATATTAAAACCATACATGTATTTGTATAAAAATATGATTATGAAAGATTTTAAAAAATTTTGTCGATTGAAAAATAAAATATATCGATTAATTAAATTCTACAGTATCTAAGCTCAGAAAAGTATTACATACAAAGAATGATGAACGGTAAAGAGGTTCAAGGTTAGATTCAGGCTTTTGATAGAAAAAATAACAAATGAATAAAATAAATGAAAGTGGAATAACGGACGGATACAGTGGCGAAGGCGTAGAAACATGAGTGCAGAACGGATGTTGGGGATTCACGACGACTGATTTGCATAAAAATAAAAACTTATGAACGGTAAAATGATTGGAAGCTTAAAAAATCTGTAATACATTAATATGAATGATATGATAAATAGTGCTAACGGATGTGTATGCGTGTATAAGTATTTGAGAATAAAACAAATAAAAATAACAATATGAACGGTTGTTAATTTAGTCCGGGGTTGTAAAAGGAGAGAAGAAGAAATTTTTAGAACCGTGTAAAGTGAAAAATATTGAGACTCAGTTCGATTTTGAAAATAGATAGTAGGATGTGTACATATATAACATGCACAGATATAGTATAGTGTAGTCGTGACAAAGTATATATGTGTGGGAACGAGTTGTGCGCTTTTGAGACGGATGTGGCGATCGAGGAGTATGTGGAAAAAAAATGTAAAAAGTATGTATAATCAGTAAATTGATTGCAAAAGTTAGAGAAGATTTAAAGGTTACATTTGCTCATTGACTATAAATTTCGATTCATTTTGATAATGTATAATGGAGAACATGCGTGAGAAGTGTCAGGATGCTTTTGCGACAGTGGAGGGTTTGATGGGGTCTTAAACAGAAAATAAAATATAATATGAAAAGATCTTGAAAAATATTTGGAGTTTGAAATAAATAAAATATTCTTAAACTAATAGACTTGGAAAAAAAATTAATATGAATGATTGGGAAACCATCTCTAGCATATGTGTGTGCAGGAATGGGTGGCGCGGATTCACATTCGGCTGGATGTCCTCGTGAAAAATAATATGAAAGATTTGTAATTTGTGTAGGGCGGAAAGGAGAGGGAGGGGGTTGAAATCGAGTTAAATAAAACTCTACTCGATATAAATTTACGAATACTTACTTTTGGAAAAAATCTTTGGATGGAGAAAAAAAAATATTTTAGAGTAATTCCATAATACATAGACATGAAAAAATTATTATGAACGATACGAGAATTAACGGCAGAAGGTGTGTGTGCATTCATAGCAGTGAATACATCGACGAATTTATTTTTAGAATCGGAGAAAAAAATATAAAATTATTAACGGACGGACGAATTGAGCGTAAGTGAAGTAAATATACTTAGGTTAATTCCATAATACTTGGAGTTGAAAAAAAAACTATTATGAACGATATGGAAACTAACTACAGAGGATGTGTACGCATTCATACAGTGAAGACATTGTATGATTTATTTTTAGAATCGGAGAAAAATAAAAATGTTATGAACGGTCGGAAGAAATGATCGGAAGCGAAAAAGAAATATATACTTAGGCTAATTCTATAATAGTTAGACTCGAAAAAGTTATTATGAACGATATTGAAACAGATGATGTAAGATGTGTGCGTATTCATAGCGGTGAAGACAATGTTGGATTTATTTTTAGAACCAGAGAAAAATAAAAATAATGTACTGTCGGGAGAAATGATCGGAAGCATAAAAAAATATAATTGGATTAATTCCATAATACTTAGACTCGAAAAAATTATTATGAACGATGTGGGAACTAACGACAGCAGATGGGTGTGTGGGAATGGGCGGTGGACATTCATAGCGTTGAAGATATTGTAGGATTTATTTTTAGAACCGGAGAAAAATAAAAATATTATGAACGGTCTGAATAATTGATGGAAAGTGAAGAAAATATATTTAGGATAATTCTATAATAGTTAGACTTGAAAAAAAAATATTCTCAACAACAGGAAAACTAGAGGTTGTGTGTGTGTATGTGTGTGTGTGTGTGTGTATGGGATGTGATATCACGGCGGATATCGCAGCGGTGTAAGCATGTGAGCGAATTGATTATGTGCATTGACGGCGGTCACAGAAAAAAATAATTACCTCTCAATATGAAATGACGGTGGCGTCGGGAGCGTCGATCGGGGGTTTCATGGTCGTAGTAAAAGTGAATAGAATGTGATATATTAAATATTAAAACAGCGGAATCGATCGGAAAAGAGGGTGGAAGGGGTAAAGGAGACTAAGGCTAGTTTTGGACTATAGAAATAATTGATTTGTTAATTTGTAAATGTTTTGGATAACTGGTTAGGTTTAGACAACAGAGCAGGGATTGGGTTATTATGTGAAAAAAATAATAATTAAAAAAATTGTGGCAGCATAAATGTATGACGCGTGCGGGGGATCGGCGCGTGCGCTTTTGTGGAGAATAGCGCTGTGTTAGATATATGCACGGGATCGGGACGTGCGCCTTGGCATATGGTAGTAAGATCGGGGAATCAGGAAAATAAAAAAATTATACTTAGGTTAATTTTATAAAAAATAATCGAGGTATCGGGATCAGCGTATGCGCTTTCGTGGAGAATAACGTTGTGTTAGATATATGCATGGGATCTGCGCGTGCGCTTTCGCGACGGTGGATGGAGCGTGCGTGGGAATGAAATATACGTGTGAGAGGTGTGAACTGGAGTTATATGTAGGTTAGATTTACGCTTTAAATAATATATTGGGGTTAAATTTTGGAATTTTCTTACTTAGGCTGCGTAATTTAAAAAAAAATTGCGGTAAAGCAGTGGTCGGGAAGGGCGAGTGGGGAACTTGGGTTACTTTCGGACATTAATTAATATACTTATGTTAATTAATAATCGGTTCGGTTTATCGGAAACGAGCGGGACGCGTACGGGGGAATTTCGAAGAAATTTGGGGAACTTGGGGGAACTTTCAGCACCTGGACACTAATTGGGGTTACTTGCGCCCCTGAATAACACTTTGGATAGTTTATTGACCTCGGGACACTGTTTGGACGTTCGGATTATCGGATATGCATGGGAACCGTCCGGGGGAAACTCGGAGGAATCGGGGGAAACTTGGGTGAATTTTGACCACCTGGACATGAATTGGGGTGAATTTCGTGTTCGGATTACCGGTCTGGGGTGAATTTTCGCCTCCGGGACAGGAATTGGGGTTCGGATTAGCGGACTTCCCAGTCCCCGCTTTTATTGACTACTGTCCTAATTTTAAATTTTATACTAAACCTTCCCCGCAGTTTCCTGCCCTTTCTTCTAACCGCCTTCCGTCGCCCTCCAATGGTTGGGCTTTTAATAATTCTTCTTCTACTAGTAATTCTACCTCCATTAATAGTAATTCCTTAGTTCATGACGCTTCCAGTTCTACTTCCGCTTCTTCTTCCAAAGTTGCTTCATCTACTGTTCTTCCTACAGCAAATTTTATAGCTGAAGCGATTTGAGATCTTCTTGCGTCCAATAACATTGATTCTTCTCCTTCCCTTGTTGACTCCCTACCTCTCTTTTTATCTAACTACATTCACCTTAATTAGTCTTTCTTCTCACTTTCGTTATAAAGTGAAAGTGAATGGCTAGCCTTTTCTTTCCCATTTCGTTTTTTCTCTGATTTTTTTGTCTTTATTTCTTTCCATTTTCTGTTTTCTCCCTATTCTCTTTTTATGATCATTATTATTATTACTATCAATATTTCCTTTCATATTAATTTCCTCCTTTTCCAGATTCTAAGACTCCTGAATGTATTGCCCAGAGGCGGACAAGCAGCAGTTGCTTTTTTTAGATTTCAATGTACTGACGCTGCTGTGACTAAAATCACTGCCGGACTCAGTTATATTGGTTTTATTCGTATCATGATGCATTGTACTCTTGTCTTTTGCCGGATTTTAAGATACTTGGGCGTAATGCCCAGAGGCAGACATGTAGTAATTTATTTTTTCATATTTCAATGTACTGACGCTGCTGTGACTAAAATCACTGCCGGGCTCAGATATATATATATTGGTTTTATTTATGTTGTTCTGCATTGTACTCTTGTCTTAATATTTTTGAGACCTAAGTACTTTGACACTGTTTTACGCTATTGTAATTTACATTATATTCTCGAAAAGGTGAGACAATTATCGAGAATCATAGCGACTACAAATTTCGCTCTTTTATGCAACTTAGCTGCAATGGGCTTCGAATCATTTTGTCCGTTGCCTCTAAAATCCTGTTCCTTACTTTTCATTTTTTCTTTTATTTATTCCAATCTAGCATCCATCGCCGTCCTTTTTTCATCAACAGTCTATTTTTGTTTAATTGTTTTTATTTGTTCCTTCCCTTTTTTTATTAACTTTCCTCTCATCTTGCTAGCCCCAATTTTCCTCCACCCATTAAAGTTTCTTTCCTTCTGTCTTTTTTTTTATATTGCAATTATTTTTTTTTTTACTCTACCTTGCTGTTTTTCTTCCGGCACTCTCTATGTCTCTCTTCCTTTTCCTCCCCCTCTATCTTTTTGTTTTTTCTTTATTTCTTTTTCCTTTCCCTACTCAAGTCTTTTCCTTTTATAATTTACTATGCCGGGTACTTTTAATATTTTACAGTGGAACTGTCGCAGCCTTAGAGCCAACAAAAATGCATTAGAGGGTCTGTTAGACATTCATAGTATTAATGTGGCTCTCATTTCGGAAACGTGGCTACGGTCGGATATGAATATTAATTTTCGTGGGTATAGGATAATCAGATGCGACCGTGACGATGGTTATGGTGGATCTGCTATTCTTATTAGGAACGGCATTCTATTTAAATCTCACGATGTTTCCTTTAATTCCCCTTCTAGTCCTAATCAGCCTAATATTGTACACATTTCCATTCTTTCCAACGCAGCTCGTCCGCTTAACATTATTTCTATTTATGTTCCTCCTAATTACGATTTTCTTCACTTTCCTCTCGTTTCTTTCCTCAGGTCTATCCCGCATCCGTTCATCATTGGGGGTGATTGGAATGCTCGGTCTCCCTCATGGGGTTGCTCAAACCATAACAACAACGGTACTGTTCTTGAAAATCTTGTTCTTTCTAATGATATAGTTTTCCTTAATGATCTCTTTCCTACCTATTATAAGAGTCCATCTAGTTATACTTCTCTCGATTTAACGTTCTTATCTCCTTCTATTGGTTTTGACTATAATTGGCCAATTCTCATGGGCTCCTATGGTAGTGATCATACTCCTGTCCTAATTACATTCCAGAATCATCCTTCCCTTTCTCGTTTTAAACCTCTCAATTACCTTCGATGGAACTTATCCAAAACTAATTGGACTCTGTTCCATTCCTTAGTTGATTCTACGCTTCCTAATCTTCTACATGGCTCTGATCCTGTACTTCATTACCATCTATTCCTCGATTCGATTACAAATGCTCTATCGCTGTCTTCTCCTTCCCGTAAACCGTCATCGTCAGGCCATCGTGGATCAGCATCGTCCCTCTGGTGGAACGAAGAATGCAATGCCGCTTTCGATCATAGTCGCGCTACATTTCGAATTTTCCGATTGAATCCTACACGCGAAAACTTTCTTGCCCACAAAAGGGCCAATGCAAGGGCTAGGTTTATTCTAAAATCGTCTAAGAAATCCTCTTGGAAAAATTTCTGTTCATCTTTTTCGAGAATTACTCCTCTCAATCATATCTGGAAAATGGCCAGAGCTTTCAAATTCCCTTCTTCTGAACGTCCTTCTATCCATACTATTTCCTCCGATAGTTTGTCTTCTTTTCTTGATGCTGTTGCTCCTGCTTATGTTCCTAACGTTGATGAATCCTGCCCGTTTCCTGTTACGGAAAACTCTAATTCTCATTTTCTTTCCTCCGCGTTTAATTTTAATGAATTAAAATCCATTCTGAAAAAATCTTCCAGCCCCACTCCAGGTCGTGATGGTATTCCCTTCTTTGTCCTAAAAAAGTTATCCGATCTTGCTCTCCGAACACTTCTTTGTATATTCAACTCCTTTTTGTCCAGAGGAGTCACACCTCCTGCCTGGAACACCTTTATTATCATTCCTATCCCTAAGAAAAACTCCTCTCTTCGTCCGATCTCCCTAGCATCATGTCTCAGAAAACTGTTTGAGGGCATGCTTAACAGGCGCCTGGTCTGATGGCTCGAACACAATAACGTTTTTCCTTCTAATATGTTTGGTTTCCGTCCAGGCTTAGGTCCTGCTGACTGCGTCAGTCTGTTTGTTTCCTACATCTATAAATCTTTCATCGATAAACAGTACACTTTAGCTACTTTTATCGATGTTTCCAGTGCTTTTGATGATGTCCATCTCCCTACTCTTCGAGATAGAATGATAGCAATTAACATCCCGACGCATTTCTGTTCCCTCATTGTTAACTTGATGTTAAATCGTACTATTCTCCTGTCTTCTTCTTCGTTCGAGGTTACAAGATTTGTTTCACGTGGTCTTCCACAAGGATCCTGCCTTAGTCCTACTCTTTTTAATATTTATACTATTTCTGTTGCTTCTCTTTCTATGAACTCCTCTTCCTTATTTTTTGCCGATGACATTCTTCTCTTTTCCTCATCCCGTGATATCGCAGATGCTAACGAAAGTGTTAATTCGCCTCTAGCTACTTTGAAACAACCTCTTTCCTCCTTGAACCTTTCTATTTCCCCTTTAAAATCCTCTTGTATTGTCTTTTCTCTTCGTCCTTTTAATCCCGCTTTAGTCTCTGTATCCTTAAACTATAATCTTATCCCTCGTAGGGAATGCTTCTGCTATCTCGGTGTATTCCTCAACAGTCGTCTGTCCTTTTATGAACATATTAGTTTCCTTTCCCCTTCTGCCCTTAAAAGACTAAACCTACTGAAAGCTCTTTCCCCAACAAAATGGGGAGGCGATCCTTTTCTCCTTATTTCCTTGTACAATTCGATTATCCGTTCCAAATTCGACTACTGTTCCTTTATCTATGGCTTCGTCCTCAAAATCACTTCTTTCCAAGCTGGATAAAATTCAAAATTCTTGTATTCGTCTTTGCCTTGGTGTTCTTAGATCTTCTCGAGTACCAGCAGTTCTCGCTGAGTCTTTCTCGCTGAGTCTAACTCGCCTCCCCTTTTCATTCGCAGGTCCTATTTAGGTTATCGTTTCTTGTGTAAACGCTTACCGTTATCATCCTCCAAACTTATTCCTTCATATCTTTCTATTCTGCAAAACTGGCGTTTTACTCCCAAGAAAATTCCTATTCTAGCCCACATTGCTTTACAGCTAAATTCCTTTTTATCCTGCACAATTTCTTATAACAATCTCCCTTACTTTTCTTTCAATTTTGCAGATCTCTCCAATCCTCCCAATGTATTCTACTTTCCTTTTTCCTCCAAATCCCTTTCCTATCCAACAGTTATACAGGAATTCCATAGTTATATCGAATCCCGTTTTCCTTCCCATATTGCTATTTTTACGGATGGTTCGAAGGGGCCTAATGGAGTTGGAGCTTCTTTCATCATTCCGAGCATTAATTTCTCTGAATCTTTTCGTCTCCCTTCCTTTTGTACTATCTTTACGACCGAGTTAATGGCCATTTTAAGCGCCATAATCCATATTTCCTCACATCGTTCTTCTTCTAAATTTTTAATTATCTCTGACTCCATGTGTGCTCTTAAAACTATTTCCTCTCATTTCCCCTCTCACTCCTCTGACCTTTTCATCCTCCGTATTCGCTCTCTCATTCACACTCTCTTCTCACTTCACGCTATCCGCATTGAAATGCTCTGGGTCCCCAGTCATATGGGGATAGAGTGTAGCGAAATGGCAGATTCCTTGGCTCAGATTGCTGTATCCTCCCGCTTTTTTTTCTCTGAAATTCCCGTTTCGAATTTACTCCCATTGTGCAAAAAGTTTCATGTTAGATTTTGGTCAGATTTTTACGTTTCCTCCTTTTCTAATCATCCTTCCTTTTATTTTTCCATCCAACCTAATCTTCCCACGCGGCCTTGGTTTTACGATTTTCCTTCGCTTCACCGCTCCTTTATTGTCCCTATTATCCGTTTACGTCTGAATCATACTCTTCTTTCTTCCTCACGTTTTCGTTTTCATCTCGCTCTTTCCCCTTATTGCCCTCTTCATCCTGACGACGAACCCGTCTGTGATCCTGACCATATGCTCTTTGAATGTCCATCCCTCGTGAACGAACGCACCTCTTTGTATTCCAATCTGCTGTCACTCAAACTCCCTACTCCTTATTGTGCCTCATATATCTTATCGTTTCCGTCGATCAGAGTTATTCCTATCCTCACTTCCTTTATCTTATCAATGGCTGACCGGATCTACATTTAATTGATCCTTCTCCTTCCTTTCGTTTCTGGGCGAAGATCCTTTGTTGACATGCCCAAAGGAAAAAAAAAAAAAAATCAAGCCGCTTTCTTTCAGTGGAAATATATTAGACGACAGTATAAATAAATTAAACAACAAAAAAGCTTCATCCTCCGATAAAATTAATAAGAACCTCGTTAAACTCTTGCATGAAAATTTCCCTAATCTGTTTTTTACATTATTTACTAAATGCTTTCAACTTCAGGTTCTTCCTCAATGCTGGAAAGTAGCAGATATAAAGTTGCTTTCCAAGCCGGGGAAAGACCCCTCACTAATCACTAACTACGGTCGAATATCTCTTCTGAACACGATCGACAAAATGTTCGAGAAGGTTGTCTACAGACTGCTTTTGAGTGAGGTGTCCTCTAAGAACCTACTACACTCTAACCAATTTGGTTTCCGTTCCGGTTTCTCTTCCGAGGGTGCAGTACTTAATCTAGTTTCTAAAATTAAATCCTCCCTTGTTAAAGGTAGGTTTGCAGTGGTCGTCTCTTACGATATTCGTGGAGAATTCGACAACTGCAGATGGTCAGTGATAGTTGATATACTGAAGGAAAATAATTTCAATCCATATTTAATTAATTTATTTATCAGTTACTTCACTGTTAGATTCGCCAGTCTCCAACTAGGCACCTCAAGATGAATTTGGTTTGGAATTCTCCGCTTCCAAGTGCAGCTTTTCTGTGTTTGGTGATAGTGGAGTTGTTGGCAGGATTTCCAATCTTTCACTAGTGTCCGGAAATTCATTATTTCATAATCCCCTTTTAAAATATCTCGAAATAATAGTGGATGAAAATCTCACTTTTATTCCTCACTACAACATGATCACCTCTAAATGTGACTACCTCTACACAAAACTCGCCAAAATTCAACCCAATGTTTGGGGGTTGGCATTTAGGGAGCGGTGCATACTCTACAAAGGGCTGACTTAGGCCTTGTACGGGTATGACGCTGCTGTCTATGTCAATGAACGAGTTTTACGTCGAGTAAATAAGCAACAGAGGAAATTCCTGTTGCGTATAGCATCTTTATATAAGACTTCTCCTACCTCGGCAGCTTGTGTGATCTCCGGCGTCCTGCCAATGGATTTATATCTCATTGGCAGGGCCATGATCAATGAGCACAGGTTAGTGGCTGATTCCACATCTATGAAACAATTAGGTTTGCTAGAAAACAACTTCTTACAGATACTGCAGCCGATTTCCAAAAAACTATTTAGGAAATATGTGGATAAACTGATACTGAATGAGTGGCAGAGACGGTGGGACCATGATTCCACTGGTAGGAAAACATTCGAGTTCCTGCCCGATGTTTCTCTTAGACTAAAGTTGAAAAACATGAAATTAAATTTTTTCAACGCGCAGGTGTTGTCCGGGCATGGCAAGTTTCAATCTTATTTATACAGATTTGGGCATGCTGATGCCCTCGAGTACATATTTTGTTCATTACAATTAGTCAATGACCTGAGGCACTTTGTGTTTGATTGCCCCGCCCTTTCCGACATTCGTGATTTCTATAACTTAGAATCCTTAAGCACTTCGCTTATTCTCGACAAAAGAAACTATGCAGTCTTCCTCGAATATGCTGAAAGGGCTATACGCTTAAAATTTACGCTGTTCAATCAGTACTAGTTTGCCTACACCTTGATTCAAACGTGATCCCGAGGCTGCTGTTCGTTTGGATGTTCTACGTGGTCTCTTCGGCCTTTCTCGTTATTATTACATTTATTTCTTTTATGACTAACATAACAAGATTGTATATATATATATATATATATATATTTAAAAAAAAGAAAGAAAAATAAAAAAAAAAAAAGATGAAGAAATACAGACTAGTTACAAACAATGTTGGTGGTGGCGGGACTATGTTTACATCCTGTCACTTTCCAATAATCTAAGTACACTTGCAAGGAACTACTATACACGTAGTTAATTTTGTATTTTTTCTACATTAGTTCCCTGCTCCATTATAGATCAATTTCAGAATAAATTTGCCCCATCGGCAATGTTGGAAATGTGATTAAAAAAAAAAAAAAAATACGTATATATAACGCTAAATTTGAAACAAATATTTCCTATTTTGAAGTTGTTTCTCGCAATATTCATGTAAATATATATGCCTATTTCTAGAGTACTTTTACCCTGAATCGTTGAAATGTATTAGATTGACATCTATATTGCACAAGAACATGTTACCTTCACCGTAAAATTCAACCGTATCGTTATGATAAACAGGAAACTCTTAAACACAAGTGATCCGAAATTTCTACTTCACACTGCTATCAAACTTCAATTTTTTATTTATAGACCAAATTATTACTGTTCTCCAAAAAGAACCAATCTGAAAAAAATATATCTGATTTTTTTCGAATTTTTCAATCGCTACTCTAAACCAGCAATATCATTTACCTTAGATGTTATCCTGCACAGATGTTATTATAAGCTGGCCGCCATAGTGTGTCAGGCAGTAGTGTTTTGTTCAGGTGCACCTGGTGCGAAGACCACTGTCGTACATTAAAAATAGTGAAAAAATTCATCTCCGCTGCATTACGGTTCACAATTAACTAACTCGAAAAAAGAAATACGAGACACTGCATATATACGTGTGGGGCAACCAAGCTGTGCTCGGATTTATTCTAAACTTTGGGCTAATGTCTTGCTCAGTTGACGATAAAAATACAAAAAAATTAACGAGTTTTACAAACATTTAAAAATACAGCAATAATATATGTATGCAATATTTAAAAATTATATTCGCAAACATCGCGCTGTTTTTCTCTATCCAAGTATTTTCGTGACGCTTGAAATAAAACGAAAATTCTAAATTCATAAATCAGAAATTTTATTAAAATTATCAGCTGCGTAACTCTATACAATGACCCGTCTATTTTAAAACTGGCCCGTCGCGTAAATATTGTGAATGAATATATATTTCATCATGCATCAAAAGTATCAAAAGTGTCGTGCTTTTATTTATTTTCAGTGCGCATTAAATAAGCGTATAGTTACTTTTTAATAAACTCTGAAAATACACTGATCACGAAAACAAACATTAGTCGCCTATTTTTAAATTACTCGTTTAATTCTATCAAAAATGAGACCTTAACCAATCGATTTCTAGTCCCTAAAAACTTTTAAATCATAAATTTCATCAAAATCGTTAGAGTCATTTCTAAGAAATCAGTGAACATACATATATATTAATTACATCCTGTGGGTTCCTAGTCACGTAAAGATACCAGAAAACTTCATGGCCGATCATGCCGCCAAAATCCCTATCCTGAAATAATTCTCTAGATCCGGATCACACATGTAGGTATTAAATACAACGTAATTCTTAGGCTACCCCCCATTAGAAAAAATGTCTCAATTTTATGTAATGTTTGTTATGTTTTATAGGATTTTTGTAATTATGTTATTATATTCATATAGACCGATTTAAAATTGCGTTGTAAATTTTGATCATATTATACAAAATATAGAAGAGAAAGAGACAGAAATGTACGCAAGAGGGGTCTATATGTGTGTATATCACGTGGAAGACAATAGCAAACTACCACGTATACCATCATATGCGCGCTAGTTCAGTACACACAGCAACACACATACGGGACTGCACTTGTATATCGATAAATCAAACGATTGCCAATCAGTTCCGGGTGTGGTCTTGTGTGCGTACACTCGCGTTGCGTATAGCAATTGCCATGAGTGCTGCCTATTCTTTGCTGCTAATGTACAAATAGGCAGTCACGATGCTCGAAACCGAGCGATACGACTCGGATATCAGATATGTATGTATTATATGTATATATTAAAAATGGGTAATATTGTTATTCTTTTAGATACGGATCCGGAACTGAACTGCAGGTTTAGGAACTGCATTCCGGATACGTATCCATCGGACCCACATGGATTCGCCATTTATGCGCACAATACACTCAACACTGACACTAGTTCGCACTGATTGTCGACGCCCCACGTACTATTGACAGTATTGGGCTAGATTACATCATGTTCGTTGCTTAAGTCTAGAGAGCTGCATAGATTGCTCATGTAGTAGTAAATTGCACATTGGCACCTGAAAGCAAGTAAATAAAATGTAACTACGCTATAATTTATATTTTTTCGAAATCGGAGAACTTAATCTTTCGTTATCTTCTTAAAATTGATTTAGTCAAGTCCACTACTTATATTGGAGTACAAGTATTTAATAAATAACGAATGTAATAGTAAGTGCTACTGCACAAACAATTAATTCACTTGTTACAAAATAGATGTAGGCCGAATTGCCAAAAAAAAAAACCCTAATTTTTTAATGTTAAATTTGCCATCAGAAAAAAATATTTGAAAAAGATAGGGAAAAATAAGTGTAATTTGATACTCCGATCAAGATCAATATTTTTAGCTTCTATAGTGAAAGCGTGTAAACCTGGGAATCTTGTCAGAGTTGTGGAGCGGCATCTGAAACTGTAGTCGGAATTACATTATCAACTCCGCTGTGGCAGGTTCGGCGGATATAAAGCTTTTACAAGGGGGTTAATAAGAAAATCCGTTACATTTGTACCTGTTTCTATGCGTGACGATGGAATAATAACAATTAACTGCTATTATCATCGCAGTGTGTTTTAATTATTGTACAGCATTAGAACACCCTAAGGCAACGAACCGTGAGATATGTTTTAAACAGTTTTATTTTGAATTCATAGTCATTCGTATATGTTTTTGCGATAATTTCAGAGAGATGCTAAATTTTAACAATATCCTTTCTTCTTTGAATTGATCTGTTCGTTTCCTCTTATACGTGCGCCACTATATATTTTTCTATTTCGAATAGCATAATGAATTTGTACCGGAATGATTAAAATACTAACACACTAGTCACCAGATCGAAATATCAACCGCGAAGCAAATGTTTAAATATTGAACTGCAGAAGCCAAAACATCGAAAATTTTTTCCTTTTGATTGCATAAAATATGCAGCTATATGTGAAACCTTTTTTTTAATTTATAATAATTTATATCGTTTAATTAATAGGTGACACTAAAACGGCTTATCTATCGTTTTCATTGTACTCCGTCATTTTATCGATTTGTGTAACTTGGTCACATTGCGTTAAATTTTTCTGTATTATTTACGTTCCCAATGGCTGAATACGAAATTATGAAAAATATCGATGAACTGTACGAAAACTAACTTTATCATTCGAAAAACATGGCTATGAACTTTCTCGAATCTTATGAAATTAGGTAATTACCTTTCGCGGTTATCATCCACGCCAGTAATGTATTGTACTAATGCCACATAATCAAGTTGATTTTCGGTAAAAATTTTTCAAAACTTTTAATTTTGTCATTACTCATTGATTGTGTACATTTTATTTTTAATAAGTAAGTTGGAGAAACTCTACCCTTTCGGAAGAATTTCTAATTACTCTGTTGACATAAATGCAATCAGTAATAGCAAATAAAATGATACAATCTAGGAATACTTTTTATTTCTTGATTTTTATTCACAAATTTATATTATAACTTTTTATTTAAGTACACTCTAATTCGTTGTGGAGTTGTATTTCGTTGCACTTGTTCAAAATCCATTCGTTTCTAAAAAAATAAAATCACAAAATATTTATATGTAATAAAGTTTGACATTCGTAAAGTTAATTTCATAATTATTATACAAACGCGTTGTGTACCAATTACCGTCGTGATCGGTATAGTACAGATTTTCGACGAGAGAATTCGCTGTTAATTATTTGACCCTGAAGTTTTATTTAAATCAATTTTTGTTCATTTTAAAGTAAAAAAAAAAAACTAGAAAAACTTTGAACGAATAATTAATAAAGTTAAACAGATTTCTCGATTATCTCTAAATACCTTTTGCTCCTGAAATATCTGCAATACCAACATGATAAGTATAAAAATAAACATAGCTCGTTAATTTTGGAAAGGAAGTATCTGATCACATATCTTAAACAGTCATATATTTATTTCTAGCGACATGATTATTCTACAAGCACTGTTATTAGGCTGTTGTTTGTTAAATCGTATTATTTTAAGCGATTTTGCTGTCAAATTTTGGAGGTTTAAAATTCACTCATCAGTCACAAACAGATATTTATATATTTTTACTCACCTAAAAATATTCGTGACATGTCTTGCTTTGCGATTTTCCTCCACTTATCTTGTAAGTTTTTTAATGTTGAAATAAATGTTTATTATCGTCTTGACCTTAATGACAGTTTACTCCGTCTCTCAATTGTAGCCTCTCCATTTTATTCGCTTTGTTGCTTATCTAGCTCCGATTACACGTATTTCAAATGCTCCTCCCTTTTAATTTTACCTGGTTCTTTTCTCTCTCGGCGCTCCCATTCCTCATAATGCTTCCTGTATTCTGATTTTCTCCCTTTCTTTCAATATCCCTATACAAGCTCTATTTTTTTTTTTTTTATTAGTTTTACCAAAAACTAGCCTAGAATTGCGGTATACAAACTCTTAAAATTGTCTGGAATTTTTTAAAAAATGTGACGTTATTTTAAGCTACTAATGGCGATAAAATTTCTGTTTCACCTTAAAGTTTTAATGAACAATCTTCTCTTTTTTTCTTTTCTTTTTTTTTTTTTAACGGCCTACACCACCCAGAAACAATTAGAAATAAAAGAGCCGTTAGTTAATTTTTATTCGGCCAGATATGGGCAATATAAAGGAACTACTAATGGATGAAGTAATGGATGGCGAGCGAAAGGACAAAATATAAGGTGCACAATAAGGAGCAGGTTGAGTTTCAACAGACAAGAATATATAACGTCCGACCGAAAAGAATAATCTTCACCGACCAACATGTAACACTTTTTACATTTTCTCATAGTAGCAGAATTCTTCTAATGAAATATGCTCCTTCAAAGCAGCAGATTTAATGTATTTTCAAATTTACTTGAAAGAAAATTATTGTTAATAATCAGTAGTCACCTCGTATCAATTTGTATTTATCACGGTATAAAACAATTAAATTATTAACTAATAGTTTAACTGAAAATTTACAAAAATATAGATACCCCCCCTCAAAAAATAGAACCAAAGCATCTATGAAAAAATTTGTTATAATAGAGAAACTTAATTTATACTATAAAAGATTTGTACAGATGTTACCTACGAATTTAATTATAACTAATATTTAATATTGTTTTCTAGTAAAACTATTGATGTCACGTTTTTATTTTATTTTAAACCCAGTCTTCACAGCCTTCCTTATTTATTTTTAATTTTTATTTTGTAATTTTAATTAAAAATAGATCAATGAGAAATATGTATGTTTTTTTTATATGCCCACGAACAAAGAATTGGGATCGGATTATTAACAAAAATAAAAAAGAAGTAAAGTCTAATAAAAATACGATCTTTCTTACTATTCAAATTCTAAACTACCATTTTAGCTAGAATTTTATAATTTTTTATTTTTCACCCCTAAATGTAAAACAAAATTTAAATTAAATTGTAATAATTATGTACTTTTAAAACATTTTTAAATTTCTAAAGAGGTGGTTATTTGATTTTCTTTATGAAGCCAAGTACTTCTCAAATACGGCCCACCGTAAAAAATATTACGTAATGTCTCTCTGGATCCACCCCTAACTAAGCTCGTTTTTGCTAAAAGCAGTCGGTCGTCCAAATGGCTACCATTTATATTGCGCCAGCGATCGATCTAAGTTTTAATCGAAATAATACTTGTAAATTTGACAATGGAATAAACTAAATAAAGAATAAACAAACTTTGACGAACAGAAAAAAAAAAGCGAAGAAGAAAATGAAATAAGATTTAGTATTAATAATTTGAAATGTTGGAAAAAGGAAAAGACAGGATATTAAATAAGTAGGTATGAATTTGAAAGCGAAAGCGGAAAGTGGCAAAAATAATAAACCAATATAGAAAAGAAATCGGAGAGAGGAAAGAGAAAAATAAAGAAAAATTTTAATTTACGACAACAGCCACATTTAAATATTTTATAGACATGAAAACATAAATTTCACAAGTTATAATATTAATAATTAGTAATTACATTAATCATTCTATAGCGGAGTTTTCTTTTTTCTATTCGTTTATTTGAGCTTATAGTGAGTAGTGTGTCAGTTACATTCATATGTTTATTTCATATATTTTTACCTGTCGGTCGTATATAATTCGAACACACATCCGGTCCATGGAAATGCATTTACCTAACAGATTACGCTATTTGAGTAAAAATAATAATAGTTTGTCTGAATTTTGGAAAATATTAGTTAGGATAAAATAATATAATAAATTCAATCTTAAAAGTTTCGTTAAAGGCTGTGGCTAACTATTATGCATTCGTTTTATATTTAATGATTCAGCTGTATTCAAAGGCGTCGACAGCCGATGAGCCGGGGGGGGGGGTGATTGAAAGAGGATATGAGTTATAGGAAAAATAAAATTTATAATTTGTAAAGGCTTAATATTTTATTAAACACGAATAAAATCTTAATTAAAACATAATTTTCGTGGGTTTCTGGCAAATTATTCTACTACTTTATTATAAAAGTCTTCCAAATTGTCATTGATAACACGCCTACGAATACTCATCATGGCCAGTTGATTAAAAAGTTTCAAGGCTCCAGGGGGGAGCAGCTGCCCACCCTGCCATCCGTTGGCAACGCCCATGGTTGTATTCTAACTTCGTCATTAATTCAGTCGTTTGTGGTATCTGTTTATATATATATATACTGCAAAGATAGTCATTTATGAGGTACAAAAATGTTAAACAGGTATTCTACTAATAGATCTGGCGAAAACGTAAAAAACATTATTTCAAATCGTATTTTAATTTAACAGACAGTTTTCACTAATTAATTTAAATTTATTCTGTGTTGTCATAAAAACTAAGAATGTTAAATAACAGAGCCGTATTTGTGGGAGGATTTTTAGGGTTCGACCTCCCCCCCTAAATATCTGCGAAATAATGACTGCTTGAATTAAGTGAACCGAAATTCAGAATAAGTTTGTTTCTTTTCAATTTTTAACAAAAAAGAAAAGAAGATTGAAATTTTCATGAATTCTATGGAAACAACTATTTTTTACTCGTTTTTATTGTAGTTTGTTCAAATATTGCATATGCAATAATTGACTACAAGGCTTTACCATGTATAAATAATTATATTTTATGATAATTTTTATACATGCGTATATATATATATATTGGTAAAAATACTTTTGTAACCCCCTCTCGACTCCAAAATTTTGGTCTAGATCCGGCCCTGGTCGCAACCATATTGTTCTTCTACTAATTTCCTGTTCCAATAATTCTTCATTTTTCCTTATACTCATTATCATTACTTAAATGGCTTAGCACCGTGTTACTTATAAATCTTTTTGTTTAATTTGTCATCTCTCTTAGGCAATGTAGGCTCTACTTAATTGTGACGGCAGCCATTTTACTTTAACATAGTTTCTACATAGTATTACGGTATCGAATATAGCCCAAAACAGCGTGAAAGCTATTTAACATAATTATGGGCGTATTGTTTTTGTATCATCGTATAGCTCTTTTCCAATCAATACTCTAATTACCAGTAATTTCTTACATTTCTTTTGTGTCAATTTTAATATTAATGACTGTCTATATGTATCCTTTCCTCAGAGCTTTTGTTACTTAATATCGACAACATCTTAGATAATGTGGTCGCAACAATTCTGACATTTTTAGTCCTTATACTTTTTTCAATCATTTTATGGGCTAGTACCCTTGTTGACGACCCTACTAAAAAAAATATAAAAAAACGAACAAAAATTGAGTTTATAGTTAATAAATAAAACAATAATTTCAATATTAAGGACTGTACTTATCAGTTATATAACTCAAAATTCTTTAATATTATTCTCTTTGGTAAGCGTGTCTTTAATCCTTTTTTTCCCCCTTTATTCTAGTTTATTTACAGAACCGTTATCAACCATTTGTGTAATCGATCAAAATATTCCTTACATTATGCTCAAGTTTTACGCATTTGCTTTGGCTACTGTGAGAATACTATCCTCTGTTTCTATTGTAACAATCATACAAATTCAATATTCTATCGATTCTTTAGGTAAGGAATCATCAGCTGATATTTTTTCGGTTGCTCGGTTAATAGTCGATATTTTAGTAACATTTATGCCTATAATATCACACTTGCGTTTCCGTTTCTTTAGCAATTCAACCGATTTCTGCTAGTCGCTTTGGATTTTTTTTTCCGATCTTTGCGTTCCATCATTTTTGCATTAATGCTCTCCTCGTAGATTTAGTCATAATTTATTTCCGGTTCCGCGCTTTCGATTCCCTCTTGTTCCAATTCAAATTTATCCTCTTACTCCAGAAGCTAAATGTAACGCTGACTATATCCTCTTCGAATGTTCCTAAATGCTTATTCCTTTAATTCAATCTTCTTCATAATTTGAATTTTCTTACTTCTTACAATCATGATAAAAATTTTCCTATAGATCTTATATTACCATCAAAATTTTTGAATTTTCTTTTATGTTCTTGTTACTGAAATCGTCTACAGCTATATATTTACCTTTCCAAGTTACGAACTAAATGAAGAGAGGCGGGGTCCTTTCGCCAATAAAAAATTGTTGAACACTGACTAACGTGTAATAAAATTGCAGTTCTACGGTATCGTACAGAATATTAATAACGGGTGTAGCGAACAATTTTTTCTTTTTTTCTGTAAACACTTTGCAGTACTGAATAATATTAAAAAAAAATCACTTCAATCTTAAGTTGCGTAAAATTTTTGATATTTACAGTTCAAATTGTTTACAATAAAAAATGTAAAATAACTGAATGTATGGGCACACGCACTTAGTTCAGTAAAATCTGTATGAATACTGAAATTCGGCGCTTTCAATTTTTAGATCGTATGTAATATATCCGTTACATGTTTTCAAGGTAAAATTCAAATAATAAAATAAAAAATAAGAGAATAAAATAAACTTAAAAAATCTGGAAAAGGTGGTGCGTGGGTAAATATGTGCCTGCGTGTGAGGTCCTGTTGTCGGGCGGAGTGGCCAATCATCAATCGCCGAAAGAAGAAGCGTGTACGTGTGATTCGATAAAGGCCAGCAGTCACAGGGCGGAAAGAAAAAAGGAAATGACCAAAGATCGAAAGAAGATTTTTAGTTAGTTATTAGTGGCGCTTTAGCCTTGGTTCAAGTAATTATTCCTCTTTTAAAGCTGTCGTGTTTTTACCTTCGATCAGAAAAATCCTCACCTGAAAAAGAGTTCCTGTCGACAATAGAAGATGTAGTTTTGCCGTTCGTAGCAAGTGGCTCGTTTTTGCGTTGCTTCGGAAAATGTTCTCGTCAGTATAAATTAACATTTTTCCGAGGTCATTGTCGAGTACAGAAAGACGCGCGATTAATCAAAAATTCATAGTTGTTAATGTATCGTTCGCGTTGGCCGTGCAATTTAAAATAAAATATCAAAAAGTATCCTGTTCACCACCGAGGTCCTGGACGTCGCAACGGCAACGGATTCCATCGTACCCTACCGCTATCGGATTCGTCGTCCACAAAAGCGATACACACCATTTTATTTTTATTTTTTATAATCGTTGTTTTTCACTGCCGTATATACGTATAATAATTATAATTAATAATTACTTTTCAGCGGTCGACCGGTAACGAAAGATATGTGTAGGGTATCGGTAAATATATAAATAAAAGTTCTAATTGGTCATTTCGTCTCAATAATAATAATAATAATAATAATAATCATCGTAATAATAATAATAATCATAATAATCATAATAATCATAATAATCATAAATAAAATAAAATCCACGAGTTCGAAGAGATCTCGTGGTTGGCATGCCGGAGGGCTCGAATACGCCTAATAAAAACAACACTAAATAAATAATTATTTGAAATTTTCAGTTTACGTTATACCGATGTAATAGCAAAAGATTTAATCGATGTCTTCAGGTTATTTTTAACAGTTACGTAAAAAGGGCAGTTTAAATCATTTCTTTAAATACATCGTTTTTATTTTGTCAACTTTTAATCATGTTTTCCAGCTACATATGTATTTGTGTAGGTCATAAGTGAATCGTTTCAATAATATTCTTTACGGGCGATTGTGTTTACTACACAATAAATATGGTGTGAAAAAGAGCAAAAAAAAAGCAAAAAAGTAATAAAGGCAACACTTAGACACGTTGAAAGAAGCTTCTTCGGAGTTTTTAGGACTACGAATCATACTGGAACTAGTTGTAGAAGACATTAAGCGTATTGGAAAAATTTCACATAATGTCGGAAGTGAAGGTTTCAACGATTTATAACAGTTTATTATTATTTTTTTTTTAAATTCAAGAGTCGAACCGCAAGAAAAGCCTTCGGAACCAAATACTGACACCATTAGAGTCTTATAAAAATATTCACTACAAATGCAGCTTTACGGAAAAGTTGAAAGGACGAAAATAACCTACTTCTCAAAAGAGCAAGGTTAGTTAGTCAGGAATTCATTTCAGTGGGAGGGGGCATTCCTAACAACACGCAATACGTAACATTGAATAACATGATGTTATATTTTTTATTTAATTATTTCTATAAATATAATAATAAGATACAAAATTGAGAAAGAGATTCAAAAAAAAAAAGAATGTCTACACAATTACCAATTTTGATACATACGGAAAAAATCTACTGAACAGGCCATTAGGATCTGTATGGACACAATTGAAACATACAGAAATAATGTTAATGAAAATCATAAAGTAATTCTATTAATAAGCTTTGACATTAGTGGGGCGTTTTAACAGGATAAAATGGTCGTCAATTTTAAACTGTTTAAAAGAAAGCAAAATATTCAGTCGAGTCTAATCAGCTTAATTAAAAGCTTTTTAAACAAAACAGAATAATAAGATTTTACAACAACGAACAGATTATATACGAACGGAAACTCACAGCTGGTGTGCCCCAAGGATCAGCCCTCTCTTCAATAATTTTCCACATAGCTATGGCACAGATACATAAAGCAGCAGGTCTGAAAACCAACATAAAATTAATAAGCTATGCGGATTATCTTCTACTCATAGCACGGCCTCAAGTACATTAAAGAAACAACAAATATCAACGATGAAATCAGGATTATTGTTCGAGAACCTGAAGAGATTAGGATTGAGTTTAAATCAAAAAAAAAACTAATATGCTTCTGATAACTGGGAAAATAGATAAATCTAAAATTAAGAAAGAAATATCAAAAGAATAGAAGGAGAAAAATTATTGTGCAAGAATGAAATGAAATATTTAGCAGTAGTCATTGATGAAAATCTTAATTTTATTAGTCATATCAAGTATATTTTAGATAAAATTTAAAAAAAAACATTGCAAGATGATTGCTTTTTACAGAAATACTTTTGGGCTCAAATTTAAGAAGAGAAGGATTTTATATTCAGACTTATTCCGATCAGTAGTAGAATATGCGAGTGTTATTTACTACGCTAAATTTTAAATATAAAGAACAGAAACAAAATAAAATCAGAGCGAAGGAAAATATTGATAAATGTGTAATATCTGCTTACAAAGCAATTTCTTAAACGAATAGGTGTTCTACCCGTAGAACTGCAATTAGGGAAAGCAAACGAGATAAAAGCATTAAAAATGATGAAAAATCTTGACAAAAAAGAACTAAAAGAAGGAATCAATGAAATTGGAATTAAATTGTACACAGCAAAATGGTAAGAACAATATGATAATGATCAAGTAGGACGGCGAACGTACAAATTAATTCCGAGGATAGAAGAACGATTACAAAATAAAGACTTGGTACCGATTTATTTTCTAATTCATAACCGGTCATGGAGATTTTCAGACATACCTTAAAAAATTCAAAGTAATAAACAATGATAACTGAAAAAAATATGTGAAATTAAAACAGATACGCCGAACCATACCGTGTTTAGAATGTTCAGCATTTAAACAAGTACGAAGTAATTATTCGAGATAAGCAATGATGTTGAAAATTTATTCAAAGACGGAAACAATACTTGAAATACTATTAACAACTATATCAATACAATAATGAAACAAAAAATTCTGATCCGCACTTTGCATAAACATAATTAATAAATAATGAAATCAGTTGAAACAGGAAGTTAAGAAGAGTACGGAAAAACCGATTGGTTAAACGCTCTCTTCTTTATTTTCTGTTATTTACAATAAAAAGGAAAGGAAAAAAAAAACAGCTATACACACTCAGTTTTCAGCAACCGTACGCAGACCATTTCTATTTTTCCCCAAGGTTTTGTTTTTTTTTTTTTCTCTCATTAGTGTCGCTGGTAATACCATTTGTTGTGCGCGAGTCGCAGCGGATCTATCGAACAACCGTTTAAAACATCCGTTCAGTTTCAAAACTAATGAGATCATGTTGGAACATGATAAAAGTTCTGCTTGCGCTGCTTTTTTTTTATTTTTGTAATGCCTACTGTACTTCCAGGAACTAGTCACTTCATCGAGTTAAATAGCTGGATAAAAATAACCGAAACCGAATAACAAACAGCCAAATTTATTTTAATTTGTGTAGCAAATGATTTTTTTTATTTTATTCATATTTTTATTTGTTTTTATTTAAATATCAAAAGTAATTTCTTTCTTAATAGAAAAACTTTATGCAAAGTACCAAATTTTTTATTTACGTACTTTTATCACTTTGTAGTAGTGGCTGTATAATCCGAGTCAGCAGTGAGCCAGTCGTCTAAAGTTTGCTCCGCCATATTTAACTGCCCGTATAATTCCGGTGTCAAACCAACCTTTTCTCGATAAACAGTTTTCAGCGAACTTAGTACGTCCCAAAGCTTCCTATGCGGCTCCTAAATTTATTTAAAACCGACTATTTAAACATAAATTTGCAGTCAGTAATTGCAATTAGATCAGTTTTAAAAAAATCTATTCTCAATTACTAGTTCGCAAAAATTGAATGATAATTTTAGTTTTAAAAAATTAACTGGCAGCGACAGGACCAGATTATAGCCAAATGCGGCTGTGGGCTAAGAAATTTCTGCCGCCCTTGGAATAATTTATATATTAAGTAATAAAAATTATAATCGAGTAACTGAAGTAAGAAAGGACATAGAAGTTAATAATTAATTTTCAATTATAAGTTAAAAGTTAAAAAAGTTTTCAATTAAAAAATTTCACACATTTTTAAAACATACCTAAATTTTATTATAATTCTATTGTGTCAATTAAAGTTTACATTTTTTACGACGCAACTTTAAAGATGCAAATTCATTTATTTAATATCATCAAAGTTTAAATACTCTACTAATTGTTCTTCAATAAATAAAACAGATAAATTATTTAACTCTTTTGGTGAGACATTGTTGATCTAAAAAAATTGTTGATTCTTTTCATTACAGGAAAGAAAGAGCGTTCTGCTGAGCAAATTTTATTTGGCGCTAATCTTTCTTTGTGTTTTTTCCCATCATGTTATCAATTGTGTTTTTTGTAGTGTTGTTAGAGTTGGCTTTTCCAGTTACCTTGAGTTTTTACTTTTGTTTTTGTTAAATGATCACAAGAATTAAATAAAGTCTACAAATTTATTCTTAATATATTATTTTCGCCGTTAGCGTGTTTATTCATCAGATTCAGTATTCAGAATAGTTTCAACAGGTTATGGGCCCAGTACGCTTCCCGCAGTGCCACTCTGCTTTGAGCACCTTTCATTGTTTGGTACGGCAAGAAATAATATAAATAATTCTTCGAAAAATCTTCTAAATTTTGTCGTATCAATGAGATACCGCTACTACACTTCTGAATTTTCAGTTTTTCTTCCAGTCTTATTTGACCTCTTATCATGCCCTTTAACTGCTAATATAACCATTTTGCCTAATAATAAAGAAACGTTCCGGTTTACACTTCGTTAATTTTAAATTCATTTCTCGATTCCCCCTGCTTACATGTCATGCTTTGGGCACAGCTGGCTTCCCTCGTCGCTTTTCCGATTCTCTCTCGCGGCATCTCCGTATTGTCCTTTACATTCTCCTAACAGTCAACATGTATGTGATCCTGATCACATAATGTTCGAATGTTCATCTCGTTCATCTGAACAATCTTCCCTTTACTCCTCTCTCTTATCAAACAATGTTCCTACTCCCTATTGTGCTGCATTTATTCTTTCCCTTCCTTCTCCTTCTGTCATCCAGGCGCTTGACACATTCTTGTTGAATGTTTCACGCAGCATAAAAATCTGATTTTTTCTTTATTCCCATTTCTTGGGCTGATGTCCTCGCTGACGAACCCATAGTAAATATTAAAAAAAAAAAAAAAATACATGTCATTTGTCTATAATCATTTGGAAATTTTACCTAAATCAATATATTCCCTTTTTTAAATTTTCTGTACATTAATGCAGGTTAAAAAATGATTTTATCACATTCCCTATCATGACTAAAACGCCATAATATGTAATATAATATTTTGGAAATTTTAAGTATTTTTCAAAAGAAAAAACTTTTCAATCTCATGCAAATTTGCCGCCCTTCAAATTTTTCCGCTATGGGCTATAGCCCATTTAAGTCCGTGATGTAAATCCTATTTTCTTTACAACAGTTTACACATTAGTGTTTACAGTAATATTTATGTGCTTAATTATTATAATTACCGAATAGTAATTACAAGCAATGAAGGTATTTTAAGCAAAACTTCATGTTAAATATTTGTCTAGATTTGAATTCTTCCCCGCCAGCTCAAAAGGTTTGTATTCACAAATCATAGTGTATGGTCTTTTTTGTTATAGATGTGTTTAAAATCGTGTAAAATGGTTCTTAGAAAGTGTAAGTTCTAAATCTTATTTGTGTTCTTATATGCGTAATTTTAGATTTTTCGTTGTTAATAACTGATCCTCTGCTGGTACGGATTTATTTGTTAACTTTATATATGTAACTCTTCCGGTAATATGATTTCGCCATATGTACATCACAAAGTGTTTCATAATTAATCATCGACGTAGAGTGCAGCTACGTATACTTAAAGATTCTGTTTGAAGGATTTTATAAAATAAAAATAGTAGTTGAACCAGGATTGTTCCTGGACAACTCTATATTCGGCATTTTCGTTTTGATCACAAATATGAATTTTTATTATCTTAATTTTTCTTTCTTCGAAATAATTTTCGACCCATTTACATTGTTTACCTGTGATTTCTTGTGTGTGTAAGTGTCGAATTCGTACGTTATGACTAACCTCGAACGCCTTTTTAAAAAAACGATTACAAAATGATTACCCTTTAAAAGACCGCTGTTGACATGATTAACAAATACTCTGAAAAGTGAACAATTGATTACTCCTTTTTAAAATCAAACCGATACATATACAAGAGAACAAAATATCTGTGTATTCTTCATTTTCAAAACTAGCCATTTCAAAGAAAACAATTTTTTTTCAAGGTATTTCAATTAAACGATACGTCCACTCTCGGTAGTAATTCGATTAAACCAGCTGAATGAACGGAAGTAACTGATTGAGACAAGCACCGTCCATCACGTTCGCGAACTGCTCCGATTGTTTCCGAAGTCTACCGACTTGTATTCCCGTTCCGAATGCGACAAAAGAAACAAAAGCGTGACGATATTAATAAGGGGGCATTGGAATTTAGGGATTTTTTCAGTCTAATGTGATTTTCTTTGTGCACACAGGCGCAAACTGATATCATTTATTATACCTTTTTAGAAAGCTAATGAAACGGGGAACTAATTTCTGTAATTTTTATGTCAAGTGTCATACATTTTTTTCAAATAATAATAATAGTTTAATTATGAACATAAATTAGATAATAAATTTATCATAGCAATATTTAAATAGTTTTATATTCTGGGCGTGTATTTTTTTCCAATGTAATAAATATCTAGTTAGCTTTTAGAAAAATATCGATTGTTCAGAATTAAGTATTTTTTACCTGTATTTTGAGGTCTGAAATTTTCTAAAAATTGGTAAAATCGTTGTAACTCAGTAACCATTCATTTTTGACCCCTAGTTGATATTACCTAATTTCCTACAAATGATCTCTAGAATAACGGAATACGTCGAATATCGCGAGTCATTCTGTATATTAAAATAATTATTTATTAATTTTGGATTTCTTATTTTAAAAATTACTTTAAAAAGACTGAGAGCTACTTAGTAAAAGATCATTTATCAACGTCTAACATCTTCTAAAACTCCCAAGCTCTCGAAAACTTCTGAAGTTTTTTGCCCTGTTTCAAATAATACTTTAAAAGCAGAAGATTTTTATTTTTTTAATGGTTATTTTAACTGTCTTCTTCTGAGACGGATACCCTTTTTCTTGATTAATAATCACTTTATAGTAAAATGTTTACCACTTAACTCAGTGCTTCTATTTAATACGTCACATAACGTTTCATAGGGCTTTGCAAGTATCGGTGATTTTAGTTTCTAAAGTGCGTCGACGTAAAGTTCTAATATAGAAAATTATATTTTAACACATTTCCGAAAAATGATTTTATATGATTTCTGGATGATTAAAAAACTTTAACGAAATCCTCTTCATTAGCTGAATTACTTTCGTTTGTTTCTTACAATTTTTTTTTTTTCCATTTGTAACATTACTTAAAAATTATTCTTTAAGTTCTATTTATTTCCTGAGTTTCGTTTAATGGTATTAACTAATCAGCAACGTTACAACCTTCAAATGAAGGCAAATGATCACGAGAGGCTGCTTATATACTCGTAGTTTGTTTAAAATCATTACTCCAACCGAGAACGTAATGTTAATCATTAAATTTTCATTCGAAACCACTTTTAACTGTTTACTATTCAATTGCATAGCATATGTGTCATTCATGTGATATAATTTGTTACACAAAATACAAATAAGCATGCAATATCTTATAATTTACGCGGTGAAATAAAAGATGAAATTAGAAAAAATAACAGCGACCGGTTTCGACCACATTTGCTTCTGATCACAGTAGGTGCTGCTTGTGTAATCCATTGTGTTCATAAGCGAATGTGTCCAAAACTATTGGGTGTCATTTTTTTCATTTCAATTTTCATTTCATTGCGTAAATTATAATACAAGATTGAATGTTTACTTTTTTTTTTTTTTTTTAAGTATGCTAACAAAGAGCAACAGCTCAATCAACTGAGGAATCTAAATAATAGCTCCACAGGCATATCCGATTTTAATCTGCTGCGAGATAGAATGATTGAAAAACGCTAGAATAAGGACAACTGACAAGGAAGAAAATGGGAGAACAAAAGAATCATTTTATGGAATATTCAAAAGTTGAGAGAAGTTCAGAAGATAGTAGGGAACATTCGAAGAAACCATGATTGACGTCATACAGAAAAAAGAAATCTTCTAGATAAAGAGGACACTACGGGAAAGAGACGAGGAAAAACGAAAAACTGATGAAGGGAGAAAGCTATGACCGAAACGAAGCCAGTGACCAGGAGACAGCAAAGAGAAAGAAACTTGTCGGTAAAGGCTGGACGGAAAGATGTAAGAAAAGGGAAAAATTAATATCATTCCATAGTCTAAGGTGAAACCGCCTGGATATATGATTAATATTGTGAACAGGAAATTTATGAAGCGAATGTCCATTGGAAGCCCCTAAGCGAACCAAAGAATCAGCCACCTCATTACCCTCAATTCCAGCACGGTTATGAATCCACAGTAGATCTATTTGGATAGAACGGAACAGGAATAATTTGTGAATTATATTGCGAATAAGAAGAACGAAACGGTTCAAAAGGGAGCAACAGAAAGGGAGAAAAAATCGCCTGTTTCAAAATCAGCTATTAAAAGAAATTTATCCGAGAGAAAAGAAGGGGAAGAGATAAAAATAATTGCATGAAGTATGGCAGCAGATTCAGCATTAAATATAAAACAGCTGGAAAGAAATTTAAAGGATTCGGAGTAGTTAGAGGAGGAAAAGGCACCAACCTCACCAGCTTTCTTAGACCCATCAGTAAAAATAACGGCATGATTGGGATATAAATAATTTAAAACCGTGTAAAATTCAGATCTAACTATGGAGTGAGGAAGAAATTTAACAGAACTTGACATACGAGATGCATGAGAAGGACGTAAGAGACTGAAATAATTAAGGGAGATTTGTCATAGAAGAAAATATAGGGAGAATAATTGGAAGACGAACAGAAATGAAAGATAAAACTGGAATTCTGTTGGGAGTAAAACGCCATTTGTGAAAAACTAATCAGTAAGCAGCTGTAATCCTAGAGGAAAAAGAAGGAAGACGTTTAATTAAGAAACGATATCTTAGATAGGATCTGTGGATGAACAAAAGGAATGATTTTGATTCGGAGAGGATGGTAGGAATTTGAGTAAATTTAATGTTTACTTGTACGTTAATTTATGCCTATTAATAAGCATATATGTATATAAAAAGAGTACCTTTTCCAAATATTTGAGCCACAAAGATGAAAAACACGGCGTAGTGTATACCGATAATGATTTTTCTAGTTCGCAAACATATAAACCTCCTTTTATACCTGTAGACGTTACGGCAATTACTGAAACAAAAATTTAATTTTTAACATACAAAAAGTAATTTTATTTTATTAGAAAATAATGTTGAAAAACAATCAACATGAATTTGAATGAAACTTTTGAAAAATTTACAAAATTCTTCTGGATCTGTAAGTTTATTCTGTGTGTGTATGTAGGTGTGTTTTTTTTTTTTTTTATTTTCTTTTATCGTAAAAACGTTAAACTAACATGTAATTCTTACCCCGATTTTTGTTTTCCAAATAATTGTCAAATATTTTACCGGATTTCATCGCGTCAAAAACTATTAACATCTGCCGGAAGGGAAAAAAACAAAAAATATTACATAACTTTTAAAATGAACATTTTTTTACCGATAAATAACTTCATTATAAAAAATGTAACACTCAATGCTGAACGCCTTGTAATATTCCTTGCTCTGTTAGAAAAGAAGAGATCTAAAAAGCCTATACAGCGCTCCGTCGGTGAGGTAGAATAGAATGAAAAGGGCCCTTATTCTCATTTATTTCAGCCTACTTTTTTTGATTAATCAACAAATCCTGTCACCACATATGATTGTATGCTATCTTTCCAGAGTGAAGAGGAGAGTCTGCGTATTACTGCGGACAGTTAAGAAATGTGTTTTTGAAAACTTTGATTGCTGATCTAGATTTACGACCATCAACTTGACCAATGAAAAGAAATGGCATAGATATTGTAACGATTATTTCCGAAACTTTTTCCGATACTTTCTTCCTTTATTTTTTTTATGATTTTACTTTTAAGTTAGAACTCCACCGTAAAATAAAAAAGTGATATTCTTAATGAAACGATTGATGTTAGTAGTAAGTAAAGACGTGAAATAAAGCATCAATTACATCAGATCCTTTAATATTAGGAAAAAAATATTTACAAAAATTATTTTTTACTGATGCTATTGTATTTAACAATAAATTTTTGAGAACAAAAAAAATTCTACCAGTGGTATCGCAAAATAAAAATATAAGAAGGGAACTTGACATAATAATTACAAATAAATGTTAAACCTATGGTAAAAAATGAAGTACATCTTGAAATGAATACATGTTTTAGAATACAATATGATTAATTACATATGATTTAAAAAATGTATAGTTCCATTAAAAATATTTATATGCTTATTATGAATAATTATTTCAAAATTAGAAAGTCGCAAAATATACTACTGAAAAAATAAGTAGCGCCCCCACAAAAATTGAAAGTATAATTATTATTCAAAATGTAAAAAAATGTAGTATAATGTAATTTAAAAATAGTACATTTATTAAAATCCCTCCAAAAATTGCAGACGTAAAATATATTCAAAATTTAAAAAAACATACAAGTCCCAATATAACAATTTACCGGTTTTTGTACTGATTGTATATAAATTATTTTCTTTTTAATCAATCGAAACTTTTAAAGCTGTTATTACTTTAATTAATGCTAAACATTCATTCTTTTTTGGCATTATTTTTTTCTTTATCCTTTTTTTAAAATATTGTTTTGTAACGTATTTTATTTTTTTTTTTTTTTTGTTTGTTTCAGTCCATTTTATGGTTGATTTTTTACCCGATTTAATTATTTTTATATCAATGTTAATATTTAAATTTTCATCACAAGAAGAGTTTAATAATTTAACTTTTTTACTTTAATTTCATATAATAGAAAATTAATTATAAAAATCTAGAACAGAATTCGTTATAAATGATCATTACTGATTCCCTATGTGATTTTAAATACTGTTAGTGGTGGAAAAAATCACAAGAGCTCAAAACAGCGGCTGGAAGTTTTTTCCGGAAAAAACAAAAGCAGTGCATTTGCAACAATAACATACGTCTCTTATTAAACACTTCATCCATTCAACCTTCATCTTGTGTCCGTTATTTGGGGCTTCATTTCGACAACAAATTAACTTGGAGAAAGCATATAACTCAATTAACTAAATTGTGTACAACAAACCTAAACCTGCTAAAAAAAACTATCGCACACATCCTACGGAGCACACCGTTCTTCATTAATGATGATCTACCGCTCGCAGATCCGCTCGAAATACGACTATGGAGCCCCCCTCAGAACATCCCCAATACCTAGCCTCTATTGCGAAGCCTCAGAGTAGCCTCCATCGCTTAGACGCGATTATCTTACAGTGAATCTGCTGCTACGCACCGTTGCAAATCCGGCTCTTCCAGCAGCAAACAATGTTATACGATCAATCCAGAGCCCTTCAGAAACCAAACTCTTAGAATCTCGAGTAAAGAGGATCTTACTCTACACATAATAATCTCTTCTCACCGAATTATCAACGATTCAAGACTTCCTCAACGTAGACAATATACCTGCAAAAATCTTTCCACCATGGACAGCGAAACTCGCCTCATTTGACTATTCGCTGCTGCCAAACAAGCACTCTTACTTCTTCATAGTCCATAAACTACTTTCTCTGCAAAGAAATGGATTATATTACTCAGATGGCTCAAGGGCAGCAGAATTTGCTGGCTGCGCAGTCGTAGTTGGTCAAAACTTTATTCTCAGATTTTCTCTTTCGCCGCTATTCTCCGTTCTGTCCGCAGAATTGTATGGCACCTTGCCAGCTTTGGAACACGCGGTTAAATCAAACCAACATACAATAACAATAGCCACGGACTCGTCGGCAGCCTTACAGAACATCCAACAAACATCAAACCATTCGATAGCTGACTCCATAAATATAATCCTTCATAATTCACTGCCGAGGGTAACCTTCCTGTGGGTTCCTAGTCACGCAAAGATACCAGAAAACTTCATGGTCGATTATGCCACCAAGATCCCTATCCTGAAATAATTCTCTAGATCCGGATCACACATGTAGGTATTAAATACAACGTAATTCTTAGGCTACCCCCCATTAGAAAAAATGTCCCAATTTTATGTATCGTTTGTTATATTTTATAGGATTTTTGTGATTATGTTATTATACAACGTCATTCTGTACTAGTTGTTGTAGTAAATTGAGGTATCCGGAACTAACAAGAAGAACGGTATCATCCGCGTAACTAAAGATTTTGCCTGATACGTTTAAATTACAAAGATCGTTAATGTAAATTAGAAAAAGTAGAGGCCCAAGAATGCTATCTTGCGGCACGCCATGTTCTTGTATAACACTGTTGCTGATAGTATTATTTATTTTTGTTACGTATTGTCTATTAGATAAATAGGTACAGAACCAGTTATAAATTGCTCCTCGGAAACCGCATGCAAATAGCTTTTTTAAAAGAATTTTATGGTCAACAACATCAAAAGCTTTGCAAAAATCTAAATATACCGCCACTATATTCATATGGACCAATTTAGAATTTGCGTTGTAAATTTTGGTCATTTTATACAAAGTATAGAAGAGAAAGAGACAGAAATGTAAGCAAGAGGGGTCCAAGGGCATAACCCTTTGCGAAGTCAAAATGGCCGAGTTATATTAATTAAAACGTAATTCTTAGGCTACCCCCCATTAGAAAAAATGTCCCAATTTTATATAACGTTTGTTATACTTCATAGCATTTTTGTGATTGTTATTTTAAAAATGTCATAATTTTGTATAACGAAATATGTAACGAAAAAATGTCTTAATTTTATATAATAAAAGTTAAATGTTAGGATAGGATTTTTGTGATTACGTTATTTTTTTGTGTTGATGCCATTAAAAATTACGTTGTACATTTTGATCATTATATACAAAGTATAGAAGAGAAAGAGACAGAAATGAAAGCAAGAGGGGTCAAGGAGCACAGCCCCTTGCGAGGCCAAAATGGCCGAGTTATATATACATACATATGTATATATATATATATATATATACGTGGGATGTTCATAAAGTAAGATTCCCAATTTTTTATTTTTAAAACTAATAAAGCTGAAAAAAACGGACACCGGCATTGAATTTAGCATACTTCTATTTACTTTTTCACATATTCACCTTTTAAATTTAAGCATTTATCGAGTCGAGAAATTAACTTATAAATACCCTCCTCGTAGAAACTTGCCACCAAATTTTGCAACCAGGTGAGAACGAAATTTTTCAACTCCTCGTCGGTCTCGAATTTTTTTGCATTGGAAACTGGTCGAAAATATCGGGAATGGTTTGGCGGCAATCGGATCAGTTCGCCTAAGATTACGTAGGTCTGCCACTGCTCCTTTGCTCGTCCTCTACATTCGTTCTACCTACTCGGAATTCATGGCACCATTTACGAACATGTTGACCACTCATCATAGGGGACCATAAAATTTCACTATATTTGACGATGAATTTCAATTGATGCAGCTTTTTTTTATGCTTTCGAAAAAGGATAATTGAGCGTACCTCGTAGTCGGCGGCGGCAACTTTCAGAATTTCACTCATGATTAATTCAGGTAACTCGAAAACGAAAACACATACACTATGACAGTTTAGACTGATTTAAACTTGAATGTTTTAGCTACAAAATGAGATCACGCCCACTAACCGGTTTTACAGGGGTAGGAAGCTTACTTCGTGAACGTGCCTCGTGTATATACCAATTTTCAACTATTATATTTCAAGACGTACATTCGAAAGTTCTCACATTTATCATAATAATACTATACGATACTTTTTTTGAAGAATAACATTATTAGAACTTATTTTATCGGTATTAATAGACAAGAACTAGAAGAATATAAATTTTCATTTAAAACTTCAATTTTGTTCCAAGTCACGCTGAATTTTCTCCTGTCGAAGTTCACAGATTTCAAACATACTATAAATACGTTACAATCCGTCTTAAGATATGAAAGTCGCCTAAAAGATGAATGCACGCTCACTAAAGCACACAAATCTCAATGAACGAAGAAATGTAAGTTTAGTACAAGCGATAGAGAAGAGAAGCGGTGACCTGTAGTAGGAAAAGTATTTATTATGTGAGGAATGTTAAAATGAGCGATGTTAAATTGTCGTATAACGTATAATTAGAAATGAAGGCTCCAACTTCCACATTTAACAATCTTGTAAAATTAATGATTATCAAAAAGGTGTAAATTTTTCACAACTATATTAGAGAAAGAATAATAAGTTATATATACGTGCTTGTTATAATCTGCCCCTCTCTATAGGAGGAGATAGGGTTCTTACCGTTTGATTACTTGAAGAAAAACGGTTCACACAGCTCTACCCGAAAGGATTATTAACATCGATACAGTGTTATAAACGGTGATATATCTCGTTTGTAATTACAATCCCAATATAATCGTAGTCATTTTAAGAAAAGTTTACCGTTTAGCGGTAGATTTTTGTATATTACACGGAATGTGTAAAATAAACGATTTCCAGAAGTGAACAGAAAATTTAGCGGTGAACGGGGGAGTTTTTATCATTTCAGTGTTGATTACTTTTCACAAAGTGCAGATCATCTTTTAATAAGTGCACAGAAATATGTGTCGCCCCTCTTCCTGCTTTCTCACCCACATTAGTATACGATGGTTCAACAATTACACATAATTGTATGCATATATAAAAAATTTGTTTTTATTATATTAATCATTAAAGCAAAATTTTCTTTTGTACAATTTTTTAAATCGTTATGTGCTCTTAATGTTCTTCCATCACCTCTAAATGAAAAAACCTTAACGGTATTTTTTTCTTTTTTTTAATTTCCTAATTCATTTATATATTACATACATATAGAAAAAGAAAACTACACGCTCGAGCATTGGTAGTCATTCACCATGCATCCTTTTAATGAATTACGTGAATAACACTTTTAATATTTCGTGGTGGTTTAATGATATTAGTCAGAGATATATACGAGTACACACATTATAAAAATTTCCCCCACGTTGTGGCACATTCACCGATCAAACTGTGGCGATAGATGTAGTAGCACTTGCAAAGGATACAGCGGTAGCCGAAATTTACTGTTACACAGATTTTCGTCTACCACAGATGAAGTGCAATTAAATTTTCAACAAAGTAGGAAATATGTTCGTATAAATGCGGTGGCGATTAAAATTCTAAAAATAGTATACGGGAATCAAGGGGACAATTAATTCATCCGGAAAGAAACCGTATAAACTGATACAAAATAACGCACTTGCCGTCTTATTTATTAGCTAGGGTCTTCGTAGACTTTCAGACGCTTCAGAAGATTTCTTTTCCATTCGTGGCCTGCAAAAGTGTAACGGAGAGGGCAGAACAGTCACAGATTCCAGTGATTGCCACTTTAGGTGTAAGTCCTAAAATCATTTCAAACCAATCGAGACACTCACCGATCAACCACTTACTTTTCGAGTGCAACTGAAAGTAATATTGACCCGAAGTTCATATTAAAAAACGCAAACGATATTGATACAGTGGTTTAAAAAAAATTAGTAACCTCTATTTTCTTTTTTTTATTCATTCCACTTCTCCTGCTCTCCTGCTCCCATTCTATCTTTCTATATTCACTGTCAGCATTGAGGACAGAGTGAAAAAAAAAAAATTACGTTACATTTATTTTTTCCGAATTATTTCGTTATTATAAACGATAAAACACAACTAACAATATTTTAAAAATTACCGATGAGCCGTTTTACCTTATCATATTTTCCATCGTCGTATAATCGGTCTATTTGCTGAACAAACTTTTCTACTGCTAGAAACGAGTAAAATGACTCAACACCGCGGAACACCAAACTATTGCGATAATTGTATCCAACGTAATAGATTAAAACGGTGGACTCATCATCGCTACGGAAAGGTAAATATCAGAAATTTCAATAATGTTGACTTGAATTTTAAAATATATTTCCCGATTTCCCGCAAGGGTGAAAGTTGTTGTCGGTCTAAAAATCACAACTAAAAAAGTTTTATGACACATTTATGTTTTCGAGTGTACACTTCTTAAAAACCGTGTCTCCATATGTGTACGTATACTGAATTTTCCTCGTTACATATTGATGTGCAATCGTGTGGCGGCCCATCCAGAAGTTATTGGTGCAGTCGGTAACATTACTAATTTGTTAACTATGTATTTGATTTAATTAATATATATGTATATATATATATATATATATATATATATATATATAAAATCGAAATCTGTCCGATTCATTAATCAAGATTAAAAAAAATTTACAAAGATTTTAGACGTTCCTAAATTAATTAAAAAATTTTATCAAGTATAACTTTTAACAAAAATCTCTCACAACTCGGCTAAATCGCAACTAATAAATTGTGCGCTAAAACCTTCCACAGGAATCGGTCCATCCACTGGTGAAAATCTCGGAACAAAATCGGTTAGATAGTTCGTGAGTGAGATTAACACGTCACAATAAACAGATAGACAAGCGGACAAAGGACATAGCAGGGTAAGAAAAATGTCCCCAAACCAATCGTTATAAAAATTATACCATCGCGTCAGGCATCGGAAAATACTATCATACTGAAAGTTTCAGCCCGCGACAATTTAAGGGGCGCCCCCTAGGGGCAAAATCTAAATTCGAGGTTTTTGGCGATATCTTGAGAACCAGTTGGCCGATATTATTCATGTTCGGCTCAAATTGAAGATATTTCAAACCCTTACAATTAAAAAATATTTCCAGACTTATTCATCAACAAAACCGTAACCTAAAAATCCATTTGAAAATTTCAAACCGCTATAAAAAAAAAAAAAGACTAAAACAAACACCTCGCCGGAAAAATTATATATCATGTATTTTATTTGCTAAACTACCATCATGAATTTTTTCAGATTTTTTAAAGCGGTGGACACCCCTTAAAAATAATAAAAATCGTTTTTTTTTTGCATTTTCGGTCAAATTTAGCAACTATGAGCTGATAAAATATTTTTCTTAGCCTCAGATTCATACAAAATTACATAATACGAGTAAGTACTTCCCAGTATTTTGGACGCAAAGAATATGAAAGGAAACATTTAAATCTCGTTTTCCTGCTGGTTTTTTGGTTTTTTTTTCATTTTTATGGCTCACAAAACACTGAAATGATCCCATATTCCTCTTGATTTTCAACTACAATGACTTATAAATACGCTCCGATATATTAAAAACAAAGTATTTTGCGAGAAACTACTCGACTGAATTCATTCGAATTTTTAAAAAACTGCGAACGCCCCTTAAAAACTAAAAAATACGTTGTTTTTGCATTTTTGGCCATATTTAGCTCCCACGAGCTGGTATAAAAAATTCTTTTGGCCTCAGTTTTATACAAAATGGCATAATTAGTACTTTCCATTATTTCGGACACAAATAATACGGGAAAAAAAATTAATCTCATTTTTCTACTAGTTGTTTGGTTGGTTTTTCGGTTTTAAGTCTCACAAGATAATGAAATAATTCATGTTTGTGCCTTCGTTAAAAAGAAAAGAGGATCAGCTCTCAACTGCAGATGCCACTCTCGTCAGTTAACAATGGTCCGTTGGATTATTGAAGTCATCCACGGTGCGTTAGGTCAAAAATGGAAATTGCTTCGCATCCAGTTTAATAATAAGTTGCTTGAGGATGCTAAATTGTACTGTAAAATCATTTGTTCCTTGCAGAATGAATTTGGTTCACGATTTATTTCTCGTGTAGGCACCAGTGAAGTTTTATCTCAACTAATGGGTCACGATAATACAGAAAATGCTCTATATTTAAAGGTTGTGATAGGGAAGTGGTGTCGCCGAAAAGTTCTTTTTCAAATTTTTTTAAATTATAGTTAGCAATTTCATATTTAGCTAAAATGATGAACGATTCCGAAGAAATCAATCTTCAGTGCCGGAAGAAATCACCAGAAATTATCATAATTCAAGTACGATCTCGCCACGTGAGTGGTCAGAGGTATAGTTGCCATATACAGTATATATCTAATAGTATTGGGCATATTGATATTACCCGATATTACTGTGGTGTATACTAATGGTATGTGAGTGCACATGTCGCTGCGGTAATATATTACTTATCGCGTGCACGATATCTATCAAAGTTAATAAAACCTGCTGAATGAACATCTTACAAAACTTTTCGATGCTGTACATCATATATCAGTTACACAAGAAGACAGAGATGAAGATGATCACTTGTAACTGTACATTAAGATTATTAACTGGTATATTAACTATTTTTATATTCTTTTTTTTATCTCTTTATAGTGCCATACTCGGCTTCTGAGCGTCTTTGGATGTACAGATATAGGCATAGTGTACTAGGCAATTATTATATATGCAACGCAGGTGTACACAACACGCAAGACTACATTCGGAACTGATTATAATCGTTTGATTTATCGATATACAAGTGCGGTCCTATTTATGTCTGCTGTGTACTGACCTAGCGCGCATATGATGTTGTACGTGGTGGTTTGCCATTGCCTTCCACGTTATTATTAGCGATTATTTATTTAATTTAATTCTTGTAATAAGTTCGTCGTCGCTCGGGATCGAACCCGTAAACCTCCATATCGGAAGTCAAGCGCTCTAGCAACTAGGCTATCGCGACGACTTATATTCTTTATATTTAAAATATATGTCAATAATGGCAGTGCCTTTCCAGATAAAAAGAAAACAATACAAATTCTATTGCTTATTTTTAATTTACTTTATTTTTTACATCATTGTAAGAATAAACCGATCTAAAAACAAGACGGAAATTAGTTTTTAAATATTTCTTTTTATATTATTTTTTATTTTAAATATTGTAACGAACTGTTAAATCATTAAAGCTAAAAATAAAAAAATAAAAAATGAAAATCAAAGCATCCGAAATAATTTATTCTACGATTTAACTGTTGATCTTATTTATTATTTTTTCGCATAAGTATTTTGTAAGATAATAAAATAAAAAATACTACCAAAAACATAGTAGAAAAGTAAAACGTTTTCATTCCATATTCCTTGTGTCCGGAATACTATAAAGTACTTATTAAGTTTTTGCATAAATTTAAGACCAAAACAAACCTTTTTTCAACCGCTCATAGAAACTAAATGCGAAAAATAAATCCAAAAAAACGTGTTTTTTAGTTTATTTTACAACTTTTAAAAATCCAGACAAATTCAATTGTCTCTAATATATTGGAGGATATTTAGAAGTAATTTTAGTTGAAAACCAAAGCGAATATGAATGATTTCAGTATCTTGTGAGACTTAAAACCGGAAAATCAATCAAACAACTAGTAAAAAAATGAGATTCATTTTTTTCCCATATTCTTTGTGTCCAATATACTGGGAAGTACTTATTATGCCATTTTGTATAAAATATTTTATCAACTCATAGTTGCTAAATTTGACCGAAAATGCAAAAAAAAAAAAAACGATTTTTATTATTTTTAAGGGGTGTCCACCGCTTTAAAAAATCTGAAAAAATTCATGATGGTAGTTTAGCAAATAAAATACATGATATATAATTTTTCCGGCGAGGTGTTTGTTTTAGTCTTTTTTTTTTTTTATACCGGTTTGAAATTTTCAAATGGATTTTTAGGTTACGGTTTTGTTGATGAATAAGTCTGGAAATATTTTTTAATTGTAAGGGTTTGAAATATCTTCAATTTGAGCCGAACATGAATAATATCGGCCAACTGGTTCTCAAGATATCGCCAAAAACCTCGAATTTAGATTTTGCCCGCTAAATTGTCGCGGGCTGAAACTTTCAGGATGATAGTATTTTCCGATGCCTAAAGCGATGGTATAATTTTTATAACGATTGGTTTGGGGACATTTTTCTTACCCTGCTATGTCCTTTCCCGAGTTTTTAAATTCTCTTTTATATTTCTTCGAAGTGGAATTATGTTTTTGTTCGGAGTATATGAATATATAATTTTTCCACTCATTACCGGCTTCGAGAAAGAAAAAAAGAAGGAAGTTACAATTTTGACTGTATGTTTTTTTCGCGCATAACTTGTACCCATGTAGATCGATTTTAATGATGCTTTGTTCGTTCGAAAAATGTACGATTCAAAATTGGCAACCGATAAAAATTACGGCTATATATTGTAGCTCATATAAAACATCTACTATTTACATATAATCGTCTGCACCTGCACAGTTTTCGGGTTTTAAAATTTATAAAAAATTAACTAAAAAACGGAAGCTATACTTTTTACTCGTAGATACCCCATCACCCCAAAGCAACTGACTATTAATGGGCACCAGGACTAGCTGATCATGTTCGATATCTAGGTGTAATTCTAGATAAGAAACACTTAAAACACGCTGAAGCGAAAACAGATAGAGCTATTGCGGCCTTGTGCCCAATTATTAATCGAAGATCTTACTTAAACATTACAAACAGGCTTATTATCTATAAAAGCATCACATTAGACCAAATATTGACTTATTCAGCTCCAGTTTGGTGCTCGATTTCAAACTCGCGATTTTAATTCATTTAAATTACTACAAAATAGGTGTTGTTGTCGGTGTATTTTAAACACGTTCCCCGAAGGATTGATTATATGCACGCCTGATTACAATTGCCTTATGTAAAAGGTTTTATAATTAATAGAGCAAAAAAAATGTTCATCGCTATTCCTACCGTAATAATATGCTTATCAGGAATATAGGCGATAACAATTCCGAGCAGGTATCCCAGATGTACATTAAATATAAACATCGTCAGATTAAACATAATTTAGTTAGTCAGTTATACCGCTAGACTATTAAGTAATGTTTTTAATGGTATAAATTGGCTGTAATTTTGATTATTTCGGTTTTTTTTTTGTTATACTTTGTTTTTTTGTACAGTAGTTATATTTTTTGTTAACAATATGTGAGCGTTCTACATTCTTATCACTAACGTAATGCGGTTACGTCTCTTTCGAGCTGGTACTCATTTTATGTTTATACATTATATGTTCTGTTCTGCTCTGTTCTGTTCCGATGAAAACAAGTTTTAGAGCAAATTGAATAGTCTTCCAAAAAACGCTAAAAAACAGGGTTCCTTTAGATAATTATTTTTTATTAATATAACACACGCAACTGACTTAAAATATTATCAATATTAAGCACGCAAGCGTAATTTGAAAAAATTTAGAGTATTACAAAAATATTAATTATCATGGAAATGTAGCTTGGAATAAGTAAGACGATTTTTTTTTTTTTGAACAAGATGAAAAATTTAAGTATTACGCTAAAAATTGTGAAATACAACTTAAAGATTTACTATAAAAATTTAATAAAAACGCATTGAAAATGAAAAGCAATACATTTTACACTGAATTATACGTTAAGGTTATTTTATGAGAATTCTTAAACAACGTTAATACTTATTAGAGTGCCGGCACGGAAATCACAAATTGCAAGAGAATAATTAAAAACCAAATTAAATGTTCATTATGTTGTTCCCAATACTCGGGTTATAGAAAACGAGCGACTGTCCTGTTATACTCATTTAATATGGTTTCCTAATTATTTGTAATTTGATTAGAATAAATTAATACACTCTGAAATGTATTATTTTTTACTTTTTAGTTCATTCTTATTAAATTTTTATGGTAAATCTTGAAGCGGTATTTTTTATTTTCCTTTTTTTAACATTTTCATTAGTAGAATATTTCTCCTATTTTAGTTCTATTTGAATTTTTAGCAATTATTTTATTAACTGCAAGTGTTTAGTGTACGGCCGTATACGTAAAAAACGAGAAAACAACGCTGAAACTTATTACATTCAAATATTTAAATTTCACTTATTAAATAATAATACTCTCAATAATTGATAATCCATTATTTAAATGTATAATATAATTTATTACGACATTTTACAATTTTTCATTTTTCGATTTATATTAAACGTTATATCGATTTCTAATCATTCGCGTTAATTTTCATATTTGTTAAAGTTATTTATCTCTGTTTTCATTAAATTTATTATTATTATGATTACACGGGCCTTTGATGCCGAAACATGTATAAGTATAACTACAATTTATTAATATATTTTCTTTGAAATTCTTAAAATCAGCCATGTTGTTTAGAAATAAAAATGGTCCCTAATTATTGCTAAGAATATTGCATATATCACGACTATGCCTTGTCGGCATCGTGTTTGCAAAAAAAGAAAAAAAAAGTTTCTAAAAAAAAAACGGTGATTTATCAGTATTTTAAAAATTTTGAAAATCTCCCACCTTATAACCGAGTATTTTCTCACTGATCTAAGTAATAACTTCGGCGCTTGAAATATCTTAAAATTAATTTATATCATTTATAAATGAATAAAGTAAATTTCTATTAAATATTAATAAGCGACAGAAGCTACCTTTTTTCGTTACTTATAAAAAATTACCTGTTCAAAACTTTCCCTGACCCAGATGTAACGGCACTTCTGTTTCCAGCTAATACAGCCATGAAATTTTCAGCTGTACAATCCTGTAATAACAATATTATATAAGTAAGTTTAAGTAATCGATCGAAAAATTAAATATATAATTACTACAGTTACATATCATAAAATGCTGTTTAAGACGCATACACGGGATCGATAATGAAGTGAATACGGAAAAGGTCAGTCAATTTGTAAAAGATTATGAGCAGAAATTTTAAGACCGGATCATAAGGAAGTGAAATATAAATATACCACTGAGGGAATTACGTTTTTGCTTAGAAAGAAGAGTTTTGACAGTTGAAAAGTATTTACGGATAATAGAGATTTTGATCGTTTTTGTTTTTGGTCCTTCAATGGATTTGTCAACATGGACACATTGATTCAAAAACTAGGAAAAGAAAAAGAATCAGATTTTTGTGGGACTGAAATATCCAACAAGAATGCATCAAGCGATTGAACGGCAGAAGAAAACGGAAAGGAAAGAATAAACGCGTAGGAACACTGCTTAACAACAGAGAGTAGTACAAAGTAGATCGTTCCAATGAAAATGGAAAGCATTCGAACATTATGTAATCCGGATCACATACAAAGTAACTGTTGGAGGAATGTAGAGGACAATATGGAGATGACGCGAGAGAGAATCGGAAAAACGACAAAGGGAGCAAACTGTGCCCAAAGCGTAGGCGACATATCGTTGAGATGCTAGAGCGGCGCGTAGAAGGGAAATCGAATAACCATTACTAGAGAGGAAGAGAAGGCCGAATGGACAAATAAAAAGAATCCGGGTTAGAAGTAAGAGTCGAACCGCAATTTGTAATGCGCCGCAGTGGACAGAAAAATAATATTGATGGATGGAAATGTAGTAAGAAACCTGCCGGAAGAATAAAATAGCTGAGCTAATAATGAGTCAGCTAAATCATTTCCTTCTATTCCGGAGTGACCAGGAATCCACAAGAACTAAATCTGGATTAAATAAGAAAGGAAGAAATCTTGAATCAAGGAACGTAAAAAAATAACGTAATCGGTAGAGTGAGAAGGCAGAGGAGATGCAATAGCTTGCAGTACGCTCTGAAAATCTGTTAGAATAAGGATATTACGAGAGACGCTTGAAGATTTTTGATGAAGAGAAGGCCATGCAGGGGATAGCAATGGATTCGGCACAGAAAGTTGAACAGAAGGAGGTAAGTTTAAAGGACTCAGAGTAATTTAAAGAAGAACAAAGAAAGGCTGCGCCAATTTCTCGTGGACCCTTTGAACCGTCAGTGTAGACTGTAAAGTGTGGTTAAAAAAGCGAGAGTTTAGAATTTGTAAAAATTCCGATCTAACGACATAGTGTAGAACGAGTTTAGGGGGAACAGAATGAATAAAATCAATTAATTGGATGAAGGAAGGAAGAAAAATTGAAGGAAAAATATGGTAGCTTATCGTGAGTATAGATATATGATGAAAATTGAAAGAGTCGGGTAGAAATAGGAGACAGAATTGGTATTTTATTGACGCTAAATCGTCAATCACGTAAGATGAGGGAATAAGAAGAAATAAGTGAGAAAGAGGAGATAGGCAGATGTTTAATGGAGAAAGCAGTAACCTAAATCGGAACGTCGAATAAAACGTGGAAGAACATCGGTTTCAGCTTAAATAGCGGGAATAGCGGAAGATTTCTGAGCTCCAAGACAAAGACGGAGGCAAGTATTTTTGACGCGATCGAGCTTGGAAAGCAAAGATCCGGAAGAGTTACCATAAATGTAACAGCAATAATCCAGAATGAAGTGGAGACAAGATTTATAGAACATTAGGGGAAGATGCACGGATCACCTCACCAATTCGTATGTGCTAAGAGAACTTAATAAGGTTGAGCCTTTTAAGTGATGACACGTATATATGGTTAATGGGCTTGTGGAACGAAAGACGACTATCTAAAAATATGCCAAAGTAACGGAAAGAGTTAGCACTATTATTTAAGAAGAGGCTAACTACTAAGGAAGGGTCAAAAGGACGAAGAATAAAGACAACAGTAGAGGATTCGTTTGGGGAGATAGAAAGATGAATATTGGATAAAGCGCTTTCCGAAATTGTTAAGGAGTGTTGAAGCTGGAAATTAACGGCAGAGATACACTGTGATAGGTGCAGTAAATGAGGATGTCGTCGGCGAAAAATAGGGAAGAAGAGTTCATCGGCAGAGAATTTAACTCCCTTTTTTACGGTTTTCACGCTAAACAAAAACAAGACGCGATCTTAGAGAATTTTATTCGCAGAAGACTTCTCCTATTTGTATCGGGAGTCACTTCTTGTTCAGCTCCACTACTCTGCACCTGCTCTTTGTTTTTCTTCAGCCATTGTCAGTTCATTGCTGGACGAAAGCCTTCCGCAACTTTTTTCCGGACGTCCTGATACCTCTTCCCATCAGTTTGCTATAAATTTTCGAATTTCATCTACCCGGTGTTTTTACTTTTCGCTTTCTATCAGGATCCGTAATATTGATAAATTTATCCACCGGTTATTTTCGCTTCTAGCCACAGCCTAGATCATTTCCATTTATTAGCTTTAACAATACTTATTGCATCTGTTACCTTTTTCATTACTCGGATGCAATTTTTCGTCCGTTTGTCCTTCAGAAAGATACGAACCCCTCTCTTTGCGTACTTTAGACAGCACCTTTGAAGGTGACCATATTTCTATTGTCAAAAGTCCCTTTTCGCCTTCTTTTAATTCTCTTTATACTTTAGAATAGAATTTTTTTTCAAAAGTCGATTGACCTAAAAAAAAAAAAAAAAAATTAGAATAATCGCTCCTTTTAACTTTTTATTCGATATAATCTTCCTTCTTTCTAATCGTTTATTTTTATAGATTTTTTTTTCTCTTAGTCGTTCTATCATTTACCTTTGTTGCCTTTTCGTTCTTCCTTAGTTTGCTCTCCCCATTGGTCGTCTTCGCCCTAACTATGCAGTTATCTATGACGCTAATCGCGTTTTCTTCAAACGCTCTTCTCTTTGCTGTTGATCGTTCTATTCCGTTTTCAGACTTGTAAAAACTTTGGTCTCCTACTCCTTATAGTGCCTCTTTTGCCCTATACATAATCTTTCACAAATGTTGCATTTTAAATGTACAGATGTTAGTACATGTTTTTAGGTATTTAGGTAGTTTAAGTAGTTATTAACTACACTATCTGTTTTTGTTTCTCTTCAATGTATATTGTATATTAAATGATTGTATCTGATTTGAAGATTAAGATACCGGTTTTTATAACTTCGTGAATGCAGGCCTGCATCCAGAACACCATTCCAGATGAGCGAAGATTACACAAATTTTTACTTTTATAGTTTATTTATTTACTTTCATCGGTAAAATTTTTCTTCATTGAGAGTTGACAACATCTAACATTTATTAATCCTACATCCTGAGAAATCACTTCATATCCATCGATGCTCTTTATTAATAAACTCGAATAAAATAGATTTTCATATAATTTTAATAGCCTTAAGAAAGAACGATGATCTCGTTCCGTCTGGATCTGGGTCCTGCATAAAATTAACTTCAAAATTAAAATGTACACGAATGCACGACTCACTGTTTCTCCCAAGCAATGGACCATATTAGGAACTTGTTTAACTTTTCATAATTCTTCTTTCGTTTGACAGTAAGTCTTTTACTTTGTAGCATTTGAAACTATTGTTAATATTTAACAAAATTAATAAACGATGCTTGTAAATATTTCTCATTTTTTTTTTCTTTCTTCGTGTCCATGTACGTCTTCGCTTGACTCGAAAAATTATTTTCGGACGGAATCGAAGTTCTGGTTTCGGCAGGATTGGTACGCGTTAGCTTGAATTTTTGGTGAAAGTTCTGCAATTCTTGAAAAGCGCTCGCACTATCAATGCGTTTAATCCAATTAATTTATAATTTACTAAGCACAGTGTTTATGATTTAAAATAAAAAGTTTATTTTACTTTTTATGGTAAGTGAATATTTACGTGATATTTCTATGTTTAAATGATTAATCGTAAAATACTAACAACTCCTGCGTAGTCAATAGCAACTCCATCGTACACGTTTAGTGAATTTGGACCAACTTGCCTCTCAGAAAAGTACACCGTTCCCGGATACAGATTCCTGAAAGCCGAAATTAAACTTTTACCTACAGAATATAAATATTAAAATTAAATATTCACACGAATGCACGTGATACAGGTAACGCAATAGCCTAATACTTAAGATGCTCGCTACTAAGTCGGAGGTGTCATGGGTTTTTGGGAGCTGACTCGTTCCGAATCCAAATGCCTTCGAAGTTTACAATCGCCAGAAATTCATTGGGTACCAGAGAAATTGAGAAAGTAAAGACGGATCCTAAGCAGATAGGAATTTCAGATCCATTAGGCTTAGTTCACTCGGGACTCGCATTATTTTACTTTTATGCGATATCATGCATTTGTTCGATATCGATTTTATATTGGTAATAAATTTAGTTTATAATTAAGCTTTATCGGAACGAAAATTCCGCCTAACTTTCATTAATAGTCAGACATAATCATTTTAATAATCCATATTGCGCCTTTTATGTCCTATCTCTTTCCTCTCCACAGATTGTTCCTATTATTTGTTCCTTTCTCCTAACAATTTCGTATTCCCGTTTTATTCAGTCGATTCCTCGTTCCCTGTCTTGGTTCCATTCTATTCCGTTCGGTTGTCGCTCTTCTATTGTCTCCCTAATTCGTCTCCGGATCAATCATTCTCTCCTCCCCTCCTCTCGCTTGCGATTTGCTCTGTCGCCTTCTTCTTATTGTTCTCTTCACGATTGTGATCCCCCTCGTATATGTGATTCTGATTACATTTTCTTCGAGTGTCCCGCTCTTCGTAACGAACGATCTCTTTTATACAGTCAGCTCTTGTCATTAGGTCTCCCTACTCCCTATAACTCTTCCTTTATCCTTTCCTTCATCTTCCGTGGTGTCCGCACTGCTGTCCTTTGCTGCGTCCATTTCGGACCGCCTAGTTATTTAGTTTTTTAACTTAGTCTTTCCTGTTGTTGGGTCAATGATGCTGGCGTGCCCACAAAAAAACAACAATATCTGACCGTATCAAGATATAAGTGATTCCTTCCTATTCTAATCGTTCCTGGGTAAAGGTCCCCGGTTGACAAGGCCAAAAAAACAAAAATAAGACATTCCTGTCGTCAACATTGATGTGAAAAAGAGGTAAATCGTCAACTGAGCAGAATTTAAATCAGTCGGCTTTGAGAAGATACCACTGAAGAATATGAAGTGGTTTAGACTGTACAAGCGAAAAAAACTTGTTCAGAGACCCCATTATAAGAATATGATGCAATCATTACAACAGTGTAAACTATCGAATAGACTGTAAATAATTCTTCTTTTGTTCTTTTTTTCGAATTTTCTGCTAAATTACTCGCGGAGCACAAAATATAGCCGACATCAGAGAAAGACGCGTTGAAGGAAGAACAGAACACCTCAAAAAGGTGTATTCAAAATGTTCATTCAATTGACCGGCGAGTTGAACTGGCGACTAGTTCATTCTACGGCCATTTGACTATAGTGGGTCGATCTATAGCGAGTAGATCTACGGTGAACTATAATGAAACCAGGAAAAAAGATACATCAGTTATTTCAATTATCATCGACTGATATTCAATATCGCTGTGAGCTCTGCTACTTTTTGTCAGAGATCAGTGTACAAGAAAAATAAAAAAGTTCAATTGAAATCGACTCTTCTACGATTGTTATAGAAGAACTGGCATCTAGATAGCTCCAAGGGATTTCCTCTTGCCAAGGATGTATGAGTGTGTACAGAATACGTATTTTCTGCAACTTTACAGATTACCATCATTTTATTAAATATTTTTAGTCCATTTTCGCGATTACTGCAATGAGTGTAATAAGAACAGGACTTTCGAACAGTACTACGTATGTTTGAAACAGTGCTGCCGACTGCGCAATGTTTGCAATCATTTAGAATACAGGCAGAAGTGACCTTACCCGTTAACTCCAAAATGATTTTTTTTTTCTTCCTTAAATGTAACCAATTGTTAAATTCAAAATCACTCACCATAAATTGTGAGCAACAAGATCGAAGGAAAAAACGATTATATTTTCCTTTGGAATACCTCTTGCTATAAGCTGATGGTAATTTTTGTAAATTGCCGCCTGAAAATTAATGGTAACCAACACGTTTAATCCAAAAACAACATCGGGTAGAGTAAATTATATAAATTTAATATATTTCAAAAAAAAAAAATATATATATATATATATTTAAATTGAATATTTTACATTGGCTGTCGCGAAATGTAAAATATAATAAATAAATAAATAAATAAATAATAATAATAATAATAATAATAATAATAATAATAATAATAATAATAATAATAATAATAATAATAGTAATAAAATCTGGTACAATCAGATTTTGAAAAATTTTTAAAGAATCGTAAACACAAAAATAAATTTGGTACAGATGAAGCAAAAATACTATCATCTGCGAATTCGCTCCATTACTTTATTTAAAATTATGTAAAAGTGGCCGATCATGCTAAGACAGAGAAAGAAAATTGAAATATTTAATTCATTGTGCACACGATGCTAATTCACTCTTTGCTTTTTTCCCAACTGGAATTTGTCTTAATTATCAAATTCCTTTTATCCGATACTACAGTTTAATCAATTTATTCTATCGTTAGAAATCAAACACGTGACCACTACAGTAGCATATTATGGATGGTTCTGGGATACAAAGGGATGCCGCCGCGCTAATTAGACCCCCTGGGGTGTGAGAACTAGAGCATATTCTTTTCCGCGGTCCGCCTGTAACCGCTGCCGCCGCCGCGTAGTGTGCCGCCCGTTCCCACACACGCATCGGCCGCTACCGTGCTTTTTCAAAATTCGGGGCGTAAGTATTCTAGCCGGGTTCCAAAAATTATGCTATCCGATCGGGCGCGCATCTCCATGCAGCCGCATTCCCACGCATGGCGCATTCTACTATTATGTGTATATATTATACAAGAGTCTACATGTAATATATGTATCATAATTTTTAATTTTAATTTCCGGTGGTTGGGAGGTGTAAAATTTTGGCGGAGTGTTAAAAACGTTCGAAACTCAACACTTAGAACCCAAATTTTGAAGGAATTTTCCGAGTCGTGCTCCGTTCCGGCATTTTTTTTTTTTTTAATTTTATTTTTTAAGAAGAATATCTGATCGTTTCATCGATCGAATGAGGACAGGCGGGTGTGCTGCTACGAGGGGTGAATTCCAGCCGTTCGATCGATGTTTTTATTATTATTATTATTTTTAATGGAAATTTTTGAATGTTCCAGCAACCGGTTGAGGGTGGCGCGGGGTGCACGGGTGAATTCCAGCCGTTCGTTCGATGTTTTTATTATTATTATTATTTTGACGGAAACGTTTGAATGTTCCAGCAACCGGTTGTGCGTGGTGCGGATGCAGGGGGTGAATTCTAGACGTTCGTTCAAAATTAACTACCCGATCATCTTCGAGACCCTCGACGCCACCGATGGAATCCTGATCGCTACACGTTCACACACACACACACGCACACGCACACGTCTAATATTTTTATTTCCAACGAATATTTTTAAATGCCACCCCCGAGGAATGGCGACTTTTAAATGGCTGATGTATGCATCAGCCAGACGCAAGATAATTTCATCGGTCGTTTGTTCAAGGTCGAATCAAAGGTCCAAATCTAGACACACATTATTTCAATCTATTCGACAATCTCATTAATTTATACCCTTCGTTTTATTCCGAGCGACTGTGTTTGAGCGACATTGCCAAATACATTGTGATAGCAAGTGTTCGAGAGCCATCTTGAACAGTATGTCTGAGAAGATCTATATTCCCGCGGTGTATAACGCCAATCACTATCGTAAAATTTTCTGTTATTTTCGAGTGTTACAAGAAAGGAATAGAATACTAACCGTGCACTACGCCACCACATTTAATTTATATTCAAACGTCATTCATGCTACATCGTTTTTCAAATTCTAAGCCTAAGTACAGAAATTTTAAAAATTACCCTAAGTATAATATTTAAAAGCCTGAATCTAACCTAAGCAGCGTTCACAACCCACACCTATAGACGATCCTGCATACGTTTAAGTCGACACCACGCCATTAGTTTCCATCTCATTCATAATATTATTTTCTACATCTAAGTATTATAGAATTAGCTTAAGTATTTTTATATTTTTCTGTATTCTCCGATCCCTTTGCAAAAGTGCACCGTCCATTCCTACGCTTCTATTCAACATAACGTTAGCCGCCGCGAGAGCGCACGTACCGTTCCCGCGCACGTTTCATTTATTCAAACTACCATGTTTTTTCTTTCATTTTTTTTTTTTTTTTTTTAAATATTTAGAAGTCTAAGTATAATATTTAAAGCTTGAATCTAACATAAGTCTCCACTCACCCTATCCCACCTATAGTTGGATCCCACGTATATATCCAACATAGCGTTAGCCTCCGTGAAAGCACACGCATCGTTCACTAGCACTACCGCGATTTTTTTTTTTTTTTAATATTTCGAAGCCTAAGTCTAATTATTTCAAAGCCAGCAGCCTAAGTATATTTTTTACACTTCCAAACATTTCTTCCGACCGTTCATAATTTTTATTTATTTTTTTTTTTTTTCCTGACTCTAAAAATAAATCCGTTGAGGCCTTCACCGCTAGGAATGCGCACACATCTTCTATTGTTAGTTTCCATATCATTCATAATAATTATTTTTTTTTCGACTCTAAGTATTATAGAATTAGCCTAAGTATATTTTTATTTTCTTTCGCTATACAAACATTTTTTTTTTTTTTCGAGATCTTTTGTACTATATTTTTTCTCAAATATATTTACACACATGCAGGCAAGTTGCCATGCCGTTGATTTCGATCGTGCAACGCTGTCATTAAGTCTGCTGGGATATTACCCCTCGTATCTTTTCTTGTAAAATCCGGTTCGCATGTACACACCTACACAATCATACTTAAGCCAAAAAACACCTGACAACGTCATTCATCTGTGTATATAACCAACTAACACCAAAGGAATGTGGTTTTTCTAGTGCAGCCCTCCCTTTTCAAAGGCCCCCCATCGAGCTAGAAAATCGAACGGATCTGTTCAGGCAGTCAGTATTAGTGTTATGTTAAACGTGTGGAATTTGTTGAAGCTGTGTGCTTCACGCGTTATTAAAAAATTGACAAGAACGTTAAAGTCAATAATTTCATACGTTTTTTCTCTTTTTCTTTCTCTCTTTATTTTTTGCCTTTTTCTCTCATTTTCATCGGTTTTTTTTTCTCTCTTTTTTTCGCTCTTTTTTTTAGTAAAAATATTAAAATAATAATCAAATATGAATAACAATACCGAATCGATTGATATCAAAGCCGGTGAATTTATTCAGAATTAATTTTCGAGTGTTAGTGGCTCGCATACGATTTCGTCACCTCCGACACCGCAATAAGTAGTCATTAAACCAGGCGACTGGCCGTTCCGCTAATCCGAACCCCAATTCCTGTCCCGGAGTCGAAAATTCACCCCAGACCGGTAATCCGAACACAAAATTCACCCCAATTCATGTCCAGGTGGTCAAAATTCACCCAAGTTTCCCCCGATTCCTCCGAGTTTCCCCCGGACGGTTCCCGTGCATATCCGCTGATCCGAACATCCAAACAGTGTCCAGAGGTCAATAAACTGACCAAAGTGTTATTCGGGGGCGAAAGTAACCCCAATTAGTGTCCAGGTGCTGAAAGTTCCCCCAAGTTCCCCAAATTTCTCAGAAATTCCTCCGTACGTGTCCCGCTCGTTTCCGATAAACCGAACCGATTATTAATTAACATAAGTATATTAATTAATGTCCGAAAGTAACCCAAGTCTCCGCTGGCCCCTCCCGTCACTCTGTTACCACAATTTTTTTCAAAATTCAGGACCTAAGTAAGAAAATTCCAAAATTTAACCCAAATATATTATTTAAAGTGTAAATCTAACCCAACACCCCCCTTTGCCCCTTACACACGTATATTTCGATCCCGCGCACGCTCTGGTCGACACCGCAGAAGCGCACGCACCGTTCCCCCGCACGCCCCGCCCGCCCACTGCTTTACCGCAATTTTTTCAAAATTCCAAGCCTAAGTAAGAAAATTCCAAAATGTAACCCAAGTATATTATTTAAAGCGTAAATCCAACCTATAACTCCAGTTCACACCTCTCACACATATATTTCGTCCCCGCGCACGCTCCAGTCGCCGTCGCGAAAGCGCACGCGCCGATCCCCCACATATTCCAATCTCCACCACGATATCCCAGCGCACGCACGCGCTCCGTTCCCGATACCGCGATTATTTCTTTAATATTTCAAAGTCTAAGTATACATAATATAAAATTAGCCGAAGTATATTTTTTATTTTCCTGATTTCCCGATCTTACTGCCATATGCTAAAGCGCTCGTCCCGATCTCGCGCATATATCTAACACAGCGTTATTTTCCACGAAAGCGCACGCGCCGATTCACCGCATATATCCAATATAACGTCAGCTGCGTGGAAGCGCACGCGCTGTTCCCCCGCACGTGTCCTCCGTTTACGCTGCCACAATTTTTTTTAATTATTATTTTTTTCACATAACAACCCAATCCCTTCTCTGTTATCTAAACCTAACCGGTTATCCAAAACATTTACAAATTAACAAATCAATTATTTCTATAGTCTAAAATAGCCTTAGTCTCCTTTACCCCTTCCACCCTCTTTTCCGATCGATTCCGTTGTTTTAATATCGAATATATCGCATTCTATTTACTTTTACTACGACCATTAAACCCCCGATCGAAGCTCCCGACGCCTCCGTCATTTCATATTGAGGGGTAATTATTTTTTTATGGGACCGCTATGAATGCACACCGTCCATTCCCGCACACCCATCTGCTGTCGTTAGTTCCCATACCGTTCATAATAACTTTTATTCAACTCCAAGTATTATGGAATTATTCCAATTATATATTTTCTTCACTTCCGATCATTTCTTCTGACCGTTCATAATATTTTTATTTTTCTCCGATTCTAAAAATAAATCCTACAATGTCTTTAACGCGATGAATGCGCACACATCCTCTGCAGTTAGTTCCCATACCGCTCATGATAACTTTTATTCAACTCCAAGTATTATGGAATTATTCCAATTATATATTTTCTTCACTTCCGATCATTTCTTCTGACCGTTCATAATATTTTTATTTTTCTCCGATTCTAAAAATAAATCCTACAATGTCTTTAACGCGATGAATGCGCACATATCTGCCATCGTTAGTTCCCATACCGTTCATAATAACTTTTTTCAACTCCAAGTATTATGGAATTATTCTAACTATATTTTTTTTTTTTTGCTTCCGATCGTTTCTCCCGAACGTTCATAATTTTTTTCAAGACATATGTATTCAAAAATTAAATCGAGTATAATTTTATTTAACACGGTTTCATAATTTCCCTCTCCATCCCCTATTCATCCTACACAAATTACAATTCTTTCATAATAAATGTTCTAGACCCAGTCAAACAATCAACTCTCGCAGAAGTGTAGACGTTGCCTCCAACACCCATTTTACTATCAATTATTGTATATTATTGTTAGATTATTTTTCCAAAAAGTCTTTTGAAATTTTTTTCCGTTCGTACATTTTTTTTTTTTTTTATTTGCACGACATCCATTTCCATGCATACACGTTTCCCTAACAATTATAATATGTTTTATTTATTTTTCAACTCCTCACAGACTTACATACACGCCATATTGTCACACTCACAGATAGGTTCCTTATTAATCGTGACCATTTTTTTTTTTTTTTGTATTATCCGCGGGAGCATATCACATCAGACCCACACATATACCACACACAGTTATTATATTTAATTTTTAATTATCGATCTTTAATTATTTTTACTGCTATTATTTTTCTGACACATTCACCCCGTCTTACATACTTTACATCTTTTAACATTTTGATAGAGAAAATCTCAGGGCACTAAATAATTTTTATCAACATCGTAACTAATTTTAATATTATACACATCTCAGTATAATTATTAAACGAAGGAACTATTATTTTCATTGACGATATTGTTGCTACAAACATTAATCGTCCTTTTCCAGGTATAGTCAACCTCTTCGTGTATTCGTCTCGTCTTTCTATCAACCTTTGACCGCTCAATACTCCCCCGCTATTTACCGTTATTCGCTAGAGGAATATTTTTTTAGACTCGTTCAAATACTCACATGCACATAAAAAAATCGACATCAACGTCATCGAACACTGATCTCGACATTTCCAAGAAATTCAATCGCTGCTCTACAGTCTAAGATGTCTCCGCACGCCTCACCAGTCGTTTGTAACATTATTGAAGCGCCTGTCATGTATCGTTATTTACAACTTTTTACAACATACAAATTCACGACATGTATACACCTTTTCTAGAAAGCATGGTGAAAATGGACAATTTCCCCCGATGGAAACCAGCTTGAATGATGTAACGTTATTTCATTCATTTTGCAGAAGGTTAATTTAAGGCGTCCATGCATCTTTTCTACGAATAAATAAGCAAATGTAACCTTTAAACCTTTCTACCTTTTTGCAATCAATTTACTGATTGTACATACCTTTTATATTTTTCCACATACTCCTTGATCGTCACAACCACCACAAAAGCGCACCATCCATTCGCACACACTCATCTGCTACCGTTAGATCTCATATCATTCATAATAACTTTTTTCAATTCTATTAGTTTAAGAATATTTCATTTTTTTTTTTGTTGTTTTTTTTTCTAACTCTAACATTTTTTTTTTCGAAATCTTTCGTATTATATTTTTTCTCCAATATGTATGCTCACTATCGTAGCGTAAATGTGCGTCGCTTATAACCTTACATGCATGTTGCCATACCGTTGTATTAGATCGTGCGACAATGTTATTGAGTCTGCTGAAACAGGATCTTCCTCTTCATATCTTTTGTAGAAAACGGTTTACATGTACACACCTACACTCAAACACACATATCTTCATCTCCCCATGACAGCGTCTTTCAAACACCTCTACAACCAAAGGAATGTGGTTTTTCTGGTACAACCCTCCCTTTTCAAAGGCATGCATTGAGGTAGATTGTTGAACGGATCTGATCGTGCAGGCAGTATTAGTTTTATGTTAAACGTGTTCATTTTGTAGAATCTGTGTTCTTCACGCATTATTAAAAATTTACTGTAACGGTAAAAGTAATAATTTTCTATTTTTTAGTAGAAAGTTAAAAAAAACAGTAATCAAACATGAATAACAATACCGAATCGATTGATATTAAAGCCGACGAATTTATTCAGAATTCCTTTTCGAGTGATAGCGACTCGCATACGTCTTCTTCACCTCCAACACCGCAAAATGATGATGGTTATACATCAGAACAATCAACATCCCTTGTACGTAAAATCGTTGGTCCTGTATTATTATCAGAACAAGTGGATATAGCGGAATATTTTGTAGATATCAGTGTCCATATAGATTGTGATTATGGGTTCCGAGTAACTGAACTAGCAATGATTGATATGTCTGGAGGGAAGTGTTTGCATACGTTGTATAAGCCAAGCAGAGCATGGCATGCATCAAAAATGCCACATTTACAATGTTCTTCAGTGGGTTATTACTTGAAGAACCCTTCATTATTTCCCTGTCGTGAAGAAATATTCATCGCACGCGATATATTCACGATATTGTCCCAAAAACCGATGGCTCGCGTATATGTTTTAACAGTATATGCTAAACTTACACTAATGGAACTTAACGAAAAGTCTGAATTGTTGCGTGATTTAGACTACGAAATCGTTAATATGGATCAAGTCTTTCGATTATCTAGTATTGAGAATCTACATGAAGAGTATTTTGGTATAAGCAATTTGATAACTTGTAAACACCATAATGAGAATGATAGTTTTCATTGTGCGGTGAAAAACGTTATGGTGATGAAGGCATGGTACGATCATGTCATCCGTCCGCTGAAGCTTATGAATAATCTAAATATAAATGATTTAAGTCAGTTGTTCATTACAACCACCAAAGAAATGATAATTACGTTATTTCCAAGTTGTGTTGGAGACATTTATACATTTTTACCAGATAGACTAAAACAGGATGATACGATAAAATCACTTCTACCATGTTTTGAACATGAGAATGATGAAGAATATTATTTCGATGACGATATATTTCTGCATAGTACTCGAAATTGTATGAAAGTAAAAGATTGTATCGACTGCCAACGTACAATTCGCGCAGATTAAAAATTCATTAATTCGATCGTTTTTAACAATTTTGTATATTTTTTCTGTATATTTTTGTGTGTATTTGTACATATATATTTTTTTTCAGACCGTTCGTTTTTATGTTTTCTTTAAAATTTTTTAAATATATTTTTATACATATGTAAATACTGTTTTGTATATATTTTGTATATATTTTTTCCCTCAATATCTATTCATTCTCATATTGTATATATTTTTGCTAATTATTTTTAATCTTTTTCCGATCCTTTCCGATTTCCGTTTATTTAATTTATTTAGCGATCTATCCTTCTCTCCCCCTCTTAACTTAAAGTACTGGTAATGACGAAATTTTCAAAAATCTGAACCAGTCGAGTATAATGTATATATAATTATTTAATTTTCGAATATATTTCCACATAATTTGTTCATATCTGTTTAGATTAAAAAATTAGATTTTTATCTGTAATACACCATTTTTTTATTTTTTTTTGTGTGTAATAAGCGAATTTAACTGTTATACTTTTTCACGTACATCACGTATTTCCGCAGCTGTGAGAGTTTTCATCTGTTTGTAAGATACAACCTCTGACTCTAAATGTTCTCTAAATATTTTTTTTTGAGCCTAAATATTATAGAAATAGCCGAAGTATATTTTTTTCGTTTCTGTCCATTTCTTCCGACCGTTCATAATTTTGTATTTTTTCTACAATATGTATGCTCACTATCGTAGTGTAAATGTGCGTCGCTCATAACCTTACATGCATGTTGCCACACCGTTGTATTAGATCGTATGACAATGTTATAGAGTCTGCTGAAACAGGTTCTTCCCTTTCATATCTTTTGTAGAAACAGACTCACATGTACACACCTACACACACATACACACACATATAACCCAAAGAACACCTGCAAACTTCGTTCAGACACACCTGCATCCAACTTTCACCGAAGGAATGTGGTTTTTTCTGGTGCAACCCTCCCTTTTCAAAGGCATGCTTCGAGCTCGAATGTCGAACGGATCCGATCGTGCAGGCAGTATTAGTGTTATGTTAAACGTGTGGAATTTGTTGAAGCTGTGTTCTTCACGCGTTATTAAAATATTCTCAAGAACGATAAAGTCTGTAATTTCTTACGTCTTTTCTCTTTTTCGTTCGCTCTTTATTTTCTGTCTTTTTTCTCTCTTATTGCACGTTATTCTTTTCGCTCTTATTTTCTCTCATTTTTTTAGTATAAATATTACAATAACAATCGAATATGAATAACAATACCGAATCGAATGTCGATAATGTCGCGGATTTCATTCAAAATTTTTTCGTAAATGATAATGATAATGCAATGTTTCCGGACGATTTTCCAAATATACATATGCCGCCACCACCACCACCAGCAGAAGAAACATCATTACAAGGACCTTCGCTACATTCATTCTCAGATTTCATTCCATTGGCTACATCAACACCTTTAGCATCACCAGTAATGACACAAGATTTGCAATCTCCGTCGTTAGCGCAAGTACCTTTGGTACATGATGAAAAAGAATATAGCACAACAATGTTGGAATTACCCAAAGAAATATTTAACCGAAAAGCAGTCGTCTATGTTAAAGACCCTAACGATCCAGAAAATAAAAATAGTTTCATGTATGCGGTTTTAGCAAAATTTACATCAAAACCGTCATCGATGTGGCAGTACAATATTCTACAGAAAGTATACGATTTCAGCTTTATTCACTTACCAATCCAATCGCTGGCTGATATTGAAACGTTTGAAAGAATAAACGCTGTATCAATCAACTTATACAAGCTGATAGAAACCGACTATACAGATCAAAGTACATTCAACTACAAAATAAAAGTCGTGTACGCCTTCCGAAAAAATCACAGTTTGTTAAATCATAAACATCACACAAACATATTATATTGGGGATCTAATGGAAATTATCAATTCGCATGGATAAAAAAATTCAGTCGATTGTTGCGGATCCAGTCGCCGAAAGCGAAATTTGTATGGATCCCATGAATACCGATTACGAACATAATAATACTCACAGATGTGACGCAGTCAGTTGGCGTAATATGCACTATATGTAATTAAATAAAGACGTATTTTTCGTATTCATAGATGTATTTTTATTTTTCAAAAAATCTTTTTACATTGTTTCATACAAATTAATGTAATCTATATAATATAATAAATATTTTCATATGTATACATTTTTGTTTTTATTTTCCATAAACTTAAAATTCTAATTTTACTGTTGTTGTTAATATATTCCAAACTCCAGTTTGTATTAAATCCTCTCGCTCCTTATGTTGATCAGACGAATCAATATTATTTAACTGTTCAGTTAAGTATGCAGAGTCTTTTTATCTTGCTTAACTTTAAAGATATATGATAGATTCTTTTTTCATTTGACAGTGTAAACGTTTTCTTCTTTTACAATTTTCTTATGCTTTATCACTATTACAACATTTTTCATCATTTACTAACTAATTGTAAACATTTTTCCACTATTTCGTAACATGTTCTTATGTTTTAGGACTTTTTGCCCTATTTTTTTCACCAATTTATACTATTTCGAAGCATTTCATATGACTGAACGCTACTTAAGAAGTTTTTCGATAATTATCACCATTCCTCGCAATATTCATATGTTTTAACGCTTTTTACACTATTTTTCACAAATTCATGATATTTCGCTTCATTTCTAATGTTTGAACGACTCATATGCAGTTTTTCGACAATTTTTCACCGTTCATCACTATATTTTTTTATGTTGTATCACCTTTTATGAAGTCTTCATCAAATTTTACCTTCATTCAACAATATTTTCGTTATTGTACCCTTTCGAACTGTTGTTTTACCCTAAAAGCGAGTGTATATCTAATTTGTTATAATTAAGAAAGAATGTAATGTATATTACAAATTTCCTTTCCTGAGAGTATGATTGTGTGTACATAATAATAAACTATGGTAAGAAACAGACTGTATCCACCATCAAGCAGGGTGTGTAAAGCGTGGTAATTAACTCTGGCATTGCACACATTGCAAGGTAGTTATGATATGTTTGAGCATAAATTAGTTGTTGTATATCATTCATGTTAGTCATTAAATGTTCACACTGAGAGATGCAAGGGGGGCGTCATCATATGAACCATTACGATTTTTATAATTATAATATACACTAAGCATGTATGTATTACAACGACCACATCAACTCTGTTAAGGACGGTAATGTTTGGGGGTAGATAGTGAACCGTTACATTAGAAGAGGAACATGGGTGTATACATGGAAACATCATTAGCGATATTACATCACATGTATGTCATCAAATTTAACTAAAATATTGCGTCCATAGTAAAAAATGCGAGGATTTTTCCTAAGAGGTTAAATGTTATGTCTAAGATGGCGAATATAATAAAATTGATGCGATTTTAGCTGAAGATGGGGTATTTTACACTAAAATCGTTGTTTTACACCTAAAGTGAGATTATTTGGGGAGTTAAACGGTCTTTTTTCATATAAAATTTTATGTTTTTTCTAAATGTGGATATTTTTTTGTCCTAAATGGAGTAATTTCTGTGTGAATGGCACTTTTTAGACTGACCTATATACTTCTTGATGTGATATTCCATTCATTGTGAAGTTATGCTTTGAAAGGATTTGTGTCTGGTTGTGGGAAGTTTCCGAACTTTTCTGATGCATCGATTATAGTATAATAGTTGTTGTGTGTTAGTGAGTTGATGGTGTTTGGATGGGAATAATAAATAGGGGTAAGAGGTGAAGTGTACCACATCAAGCAAGGAGAGTACTGTTTGATAATTAACTCTATCATTTAAACACATTGCAAGACCGTTATAATATGTTAAGTCAAAATTAGTTGTTGTATCTCGTTCAGGATTTTACATTAAACGATCACACTGAGAGACGCGATGGACTCGTCTTCATCAAGATCCATGCAATCATTACATTATTTTTCACTAATTTGTAATAACCATTTTTTTTTTTTATGTTTTGAACGACTCTTATAATGTTTTTTGATAATTTTCATAGTACAAGCTTCATAATGTAAAGTAATTTTAATTATTTCAACAGTCTTTACACACAAATAAAGCAATATATCTTAAGTACACTCAACATAATACAAATTTTTACAAACAGAAGTAAACAACGGATTTACTTAGAAATTTTAATAAAACTTAAGAATCATATTATATATGAAATTGCTTGTTTTTTCAATCAATGATCCAAACTAGCAGGTTTAGAATTATATCAGACCTCTAGTAAAAACCCCAAATTATTTAATGTGGATATCATTGCTACTTAAGGTAAAAAGTAGCAATGATATCCACATTAAATAATTTGGGGTTTTTACTAGAGGTCTGATATAATTCTAAACCTGCTAGTTTGGATCATTGATTGAAAAAACAAGCAATTTCATATATAATATGATTCTTAAGTTTTATTAAAATTTCTAAGTAAATCCGTTGTTTACTTCTGTTTGTAAAAATTTGTATTATGTTGAGTGTACTTAAGATATATTGCTTTATTTGTGTGTAAAGACTGTTGAAATAATTAAAATTACTTTACATTATGAAGCTTGTACTATGAAAATTATCAAAAAACATTATAAGAGTCGTTCAAAACATAAAAAAAAAAAATGGTTATTACAAATTAGTGAAAAATAATGTAATGATTGCATGGATCTTGATGAAGACGAGTCCATCGCGTCTCTCAGTGTGATCGTTTAATGTAAAATCCTGAACGAGATACAACAACTAATTTTGACTTAACATATTATAACGGTCTTGCAATGTGTTTAAATGATAGAGTTAATTATCAAACAGTACTCTCCTTGCTTGATGTGGTACACTTCACCTCTTACCCCTATTTATTATTCCCATCCAAACACCATCAACTCACTAACACACAACAACTATTATACTATAATCGATGCATCAGAAAAGTTCGGAAACTTCCCACAACCAGACACAAATCCTTTCAAAGCATAACTTCACAATGAATGGAATATCACATCAAGAAGTATATAGGTCAGTCTAAAAAGTGCCATTCACACAGAAATTACTCCATTTAGGACAAAAAAATATCCACATTTAGAAAAAACATAAAATTTTATATGAAAAAAGACCGTTTAACTCCCCAAATAATCTCACTTTAGGTGTAAAACAACGATTTTAGTGTAAAATACCCCATCTTCAGCTAAAATCGCATCAATTTTATTATATTCGCCATCTTAGACATAACATTTAACCTCTTAGGAAAAATCCTCGCATTTTTTACTATGGACGCAATATTTTAGTTAAATTTGATGACATACATGTGATGTAATATCGCTAATGATGTTTCCATGTATACACCCATGTTCCTCTTCTAATGTAACGGTTCACTATCTACCCCCAAACATTACCGTCCTTAACAGAGTTGATGTGGTCGTTGTAATACATACATGCTTAGTGTATATTATAATTATAAAAATCGTAATGGTTCATATGATGACGCCCCCCTTGCATCTCTCAGTGTGAACATTTAATGACTAACATGAATGATATACAACAACTAATTTATGCTCAAACATATCATAACTACCTTGCAATGTGTGCAATGCCAGAGTTAATTACCACGCTTTACACACCCTGCTTGATGGTGGATACAGTCTGTTTCTTACCATAGTTTATTATTATGTACACACAATCATACTCTCAGGAAAGGAAATTTGTAATATACATTACATTCTTTCTTAATTATAACAAATTAGATATACACTCGCTTTTAGGGTAAAACAACAGTTCGAAAGGGTACAATAACGAAAATATTGTTGAATGAAGGTAAAATTTGATGAAGACTTCATAAAAGGTGATACAACATAAAAAAATATAGTGATGAACGGTGAAAAATTGTCGAAAAACTGCATATGGGTCGTTCAAACATTAGAAATGAAGCGAAATATCATGAATTTGTGAAAAATAGTGTAAAAAGCGTTAAAACATATGAATATTGCGAGGAATGGTGATAATTATCGAAAAACTTCTTAAGTAGCGTTCAGTCATATGAAATGCTTCGAAATAGTATAAATTGGTGAAAAAAATAGGGCAAAAAGTCCTAAAACATAAGAACATGTTACGAAATAGTGGAAAAATGTTTACAATTAGTTAGTAAATGATGAAAAATGTTGTAATAGTGATAAAGCATAAGAAAATTGTAAAAGAAGAAAACGTTTACACTGTCAAATGAAAAAAGAATCTATCATATATCTTTAAAGTTAAGCAAGATAAAAAGACTCTGCATACTTAACTGAACAGTTAAATAATATTGATTCGTCTGATCAACATAAGGAGCGAGAGGATTTAATACAAACTGGAGTTTGGAATATATTAACAACAACAGTAAAATTAGAATTTTAAGTTTATGGAAAATAAAAACAAAAATGTATACATATGAAAATATTTATTATATTATATAGATTACATTAATTTGTATGAAACAATGTAAAAAGATTTTTTGAAAAATAAAAATACATCTATGAATACGAAAAATACGTCTTTATTTAATTACATATAGTGCATATTACGCCAACTGACTGCGTCACATCTGTGAGTATTATTATGTTCGTAATCGGTATTCATGGGATCCATACAAATTTCGCTTTCGGCGACTGGATCCGCAACAATCGACTGAATTTTTTTATCCATGCGAATTGATAATTTCCATTAGATCCCCAATATAATATGTTTGTGTGATGTTTATGATTTAACAAACTGTGATTTTTTCGGAAGGCGTACACGACTTTTATTTTGTAGTTGAATGTACTTTGATCTGTATAGTCGGTTTCTATCAGCTTGTATAAGTTGATTGATACAGCGTTTATTCTTTCAAACGTTTCAATATCAGCCAGCGATTGGATTGGTAAGTGAATAAAGCTGAAATCGTATACTTTCTGTAGAATATTGTACTGCCACATCGATGACGGTTTTGATGTAAATTTTGCTAAAACCGCATACATGAAACTATTTTTATTTTCTGGATCGTTAGGGTCTTTAACATAGACGACTGCTTTTCGGTTAAATATTTCTTTGGGTAATTCCAACATTGTTGTGCTATATTCTTTTTCATCATGTACCAAAGGTACTTGCGCTAACGACGGAGATTGCAAATCTTGTGTCATTACTGGTGATGCTAAAGGTGTTGATGTAGCCAATGGAATGAAATCTGAGAATGAATGTAGCGAAGGTCCTTGTAATGATGTTTCTTCTGCTGGTGGTGGTGGTGGCGGCATATGTATATTTGGAAAATCGTCCGGAAACATTGCATTATCATTATCATTTACGAAAAAATTTTGAATGAAATCCGCGACATTATCGACATTCGATTCGGTATTGTTATTCATATTCGATTGTTATTGTAATATTTATACTAAAAAAATGAGAGAAAATAAGAGCGAAAAGAATAACGTGCAATAAGAGAGAAAAAAGACAGAAAATAAAGAGCGAACGAAAAAGAGAAAAGACGTAGGAAATTACAGACTTTATCGTTCTTGAGAATATTTTAATAACGCGTGAAGAACACAGCTTCAACAAATTCCACACGTTTAACATAACACTAATACTGCCTGCACGATCAGATCCGTTCGACATTCGAGCTCGAAGCATGCCTTTGAAAAGGGAGGGTTGCACCAGAAAAAACCACATTCCTTCGGTGAAAGTTGGATGCAGGTGTGTCTGAACGAAGTTTGCAGGTGTTCTTTGGGTTATATGTGTGTGTATGTGTGTGTAGGTGTGTACATGTGAGTCTGTTTCTACAAAAGATATGAAAGGGAAGAACCTGTTTCAGCAGACTCTATAACATTGTCATACGATCTAATACAACGGTGTGGCAACATGCATGTAAGGTTATGAGCGACGCACATTTACACTACGATAGTGAGCATACATATTGTAGAAAAAATACAAAATTATGAACGGTCGGAAGAAATGGACAGAAACGAAAAAAATATACTTCGGCTATTTCTATAATATTTAGGCTCAAAAAAAAATATTTAGAGAACATTTAGAGTCAGAGGTTGTATCTTACAAACAGATGAAAACTCTCACAGCTGCGGAAATACGTGATGTACGTGAAAAAGTATAACAGTTAAATTCGCTTATTACACACAAAAAAAAATAAAAAAATGGTGTATTACAGATAAAAATCTAATTTTTTAATCTAAACAGATATGAACAAATTATGTGGAAATATATTCGAAAATTAAATAATTATATATACATTATACTCGACTGGTTCAGATTTTTGAAAATTTCGTCATTACCAGTACTTTAAGTTAAGAGGGGGAGAGAAGGATAGATCGCTAAATAAATTAAATAAACGGAAATCGGAAAGGATCGGAAAAAGATTAAAAATAATTAGCAAAAATATATACAATATGAGAATGAATAGATATTGAGGGAAAAAATATATACAAAATATATACAAAACAGTATTTACATATGTATAAAAATATATTTAAAAAATTTTAAAGAAAACATAAAAACGAACGGTCTGAAAAAAAATATATATGTACAAATACACACAAAAATATACAGAAAAAATATACAAAATTGTTAAAAACGATCGAATTAATGAATTTTTAATCTGCGCGAATTGTACGTTGGCAGTCGATACAATCTTTTACTTTCATACAATTTCGAGTACTATGCAGAAATATATCGTCATCGAAATAATATTCTTCATCATTCTCATGTTCAAAACATGGTAGAAGTGATTTTATCGTATCATCCTGTTTTAGTCTATCTGGTAAAAATGTATAAATGTCTCCAACACAACTTGGAAATAACGTAATTATCATTTCTTTGGTGGTTGTAATGAACAACTGACTTAAATCATTTATATTTAGATTATTCATAAGCTTCAGCGGACGGATGACATGATCGTACCATGCCTTCATCACCATAACGTTTTTCACCGCACAATGAAAACTATCATTCTCATTATGGTGTTTACAAGTTATCAAATTGCTTATACCAAAATACTCTTCATGTAGATTCTCAATACTAGATAATCGAAAGACTTGATCCATATTAACGATTTCGTAGTCTAAATCACGCAACAATTCAGACTTTTCGTTAAGTTCCATTAGTGTAAGTTTAGCATATACTGTTAAAACATATACGCGAGCCATCGGTTTTTGGGACAATATCGTGAATATATCGCGTGCGATGAATATTTCTTCACGACAGGGAAATAATGAAGGGTTCTTCAAGTAATAACCCACTGAAGAACATTGTAAATGTGGCATTTTTGATGCATGCCATGCTCTGCTTGGCTTATACAACGTATGCAAACACTTCCCTCCAGACATATCAATCATTGCTAGTTCAGTTACTCGGAACCCATAATCACAATCTATATGGACACTGATATCTACAAAATATTCCGCTATATCCACTTGTTCTGATAATAATACAGGACCAACGATTTTACGTACAAGGGATGTTGATTGTTCTGATGTATAACCATCATCATTTTGCGGTGTTGGAGGTGAAGAAGACGTATGCGAGTCGCTATCACTCGAAAAGGAATTCTGAATAAATTCGTCGGCTTTAATATCAATCGATTCGGTATTGTTATTCATGTTTGATTACTGTTTTTTTTAACTTTCTACTAAAAAATAGAAAATTATTACTTTTACCGTTACAGTAAATTTTTAATAATGCGTGAAGAACACAGATTCTACAAAATGAACACGTTTAACATAAAACTAATACTGCCTGCACGATCAGATCCGTTCAACAATCTACCTCAATGCATGCCTTTGAAAAGGGAGGGTTGTACCAGAAAAACCACATTCCTTTGGTTGTAGAGGTGTTTGAAAGACGCTGTCATGGGGAGATGAAGATATGTGTGTTTGAGTGTAGGTGTGTACATGTAAACCGTTTTCTACAAAAGATATGAAGAGGAAGATCCTGTTTCAGCAGACTCAATAACATTGTCGCACGATCTAATACAACGGTATGGCAACATGCATGTAAGGTTATAAGCGACGCACATTTACGCTACGATAGTGAGCATACATATTGGAGAAAAAATATAATACGAAAGATTTCGAAAAAAAAAATGTTAGAGTTAGAAAAAAAAACAACAAAAAAAAAAATGAAATATTCTTAAACTAATAGAATTGAAAAAAGTTATTATGAATGATATGAGATCTAACGGTAGCAGATGAGTGTGTGCGAATGGATGGTGCGCTTTTGTGGTGGTTGTGACGATCAAGGAGTATGTGGAAAAATATAAAAGGTATGTACAATCAGTAAATTGATTGCAAAAAGGTAGAAAGGTTTAAAGGTTACATTTGCTTATTTATTCGTAGAAAAGATGCATGGACGCCTTAAATTAACCTTCTGCAAAATGAATGAAATAACGTTACATCATTCAAGCTGGTTTCCATCGGGGGAAATTGTCCATTTTCACCATGCTTTCTAGAAAAGGTGTATACATGTCGTGAATTTGTATGTTGTAAAAAGTTGTAAATAACGATACATGACAGGCGCTTCAATAATGTTACAAACGACTGGTGAGGCGTGCGGAGACATCTTAGACTGTAGAGCAGCGATTGAATTTCTTGGAAATGTCGAGATCAGTGTTCGATGACGTTGATGTCGATTTTTTTATGTGCATGTGAGTATTTGAACGAGTCTAAAAAAATATTCCTCTAGCGAATAACGGTAAATAGCGGGGGAGTATTGAGCGGTCAAAGGTTGATAGAAAGACGAGACGAATACACGAAGAGGTTGACTATACCTGGAAAAGGACGATTAATGTTTGTAGCAACAATATCGTCAATGAAAATAATAGTTCCTTCGTTTAATAATTATACTGAGATGTGTATAATATTAAAATTAGTTACGATGTTGATAAAAATTATTTAGTGCCCTGAGATTTTCTCTATCAAAATGTTAAAAGATGTAAAGTATGTAAGACGGGGTGAATGTGTCAGAAAAATAATAGCAGTAAAAATAATTAAAGATCGATAATTAAAAATTAAATATAATAACTGTGTGTGGTATATGTGTGGGTCTGATGTGATATGCTCCCGCGGATAATACAAAAAAAAAAAAAAATGGTCACGATTAATAAGGAACCTATCTGTGAGTGTGACAATATGGCGTGTATGTAAGTCTGTGAGGAGTTGAAAAATAAATAAAACATATTATAATTGTTAGGGAAACGTGTATGCATGGAAATGGATGTCGTGCAAATAAAAAAAAAAAAAAATGTACGAACGGAAAAAAATTTCAAAAGACTTTTTGGAAAAATAATCTAACAATAATATACAATAATTGATAGTAAAATGGGTGTTGGAGGCAACGTCTACACTTCTGCGAGAGTTGATTGTTTGACTGGGTCTAGAACATTTATTATGAAAGAATTGTAATTTGTGTAGGATGAATAGGGGATGGAGAGGGAAATTATGAAACCGTGTTAAATAAAATTATACTCGATTTAATTTTTGAATACATATGTCTTGAAAAAAATTATGAACGTTCGGGAGAAACGATCGGAAGCAAAAAAAAAAAAATATAGTTAGAATAATTCCATAATACTTGGAGTTGAAAAAAGTTATTATGAACGGTATGGGAACTAACGATGGCAGATATGTGCGCATTCATCGCGTTAAAGACATTGTAGGATTTATTTTTAGAATCGGAGAAAAATAAAAATATTATGAACGGTCAGAAGAAATGATCGGAAGTGAAGAAAATATATAATTGGAATAATTCCATAATACTTGGAGTTGAATAAAAGTTATCATGAGCGGTATGGGAACTAACTGCAGAGGATGTGTGCGCATTCATCGCGTTAAAGACATTGTAGGATTTATTTTTAGAATCGGAGAAAAATAAAAATATTATGAACGGTCAGAAGAAATGATCGGAAGTGAAGAAAATATATAATTGGAATAATTCCATAATACTTGGAGTTGAATAAAAGTTATTATGAACGGTATGGGAACTAACGACAGCAGATGGGTGTGCGGGAATGGACGGTGTGCATTCATAGCGGTCCCATAAAAAAATAATTACCCCTCAATATGAAATGACGGAGGCGTCGGGAGCTTCGATCGGGGGTTTAATGGTCGTAGTAAAAGTAAATAGAATGCGATATATTCGATATTAAAACAACGGAATCGATCGGAAAAGAGGGTGGAAGGGGTAAAGGAGACTAAGGCTATTTTAGACTATAGAAATAATTGATTTGTTAATTTGTAAATGTTTTGGATAACCGGTTAGGTTTAGATAACAGAGAAGGGATTGGGTTGTTATGTGAAAAAAATAATAATTAAAAAAAATTGTGGCAGCGTAAACGGAGGACACGTGCGGGGGAACAGCGCGTGCGCTTCCACGCAGCTGACGTTATATTGGATATATGCGGTGAATCGGCGCGTGCGCTTTCGTGGAAAATAACGCTGTGTTAGATATATGCGCGAGATCGGGACGAGCGCTTTAGCATATGGCAGTAAGATCGGGAAATCAGGGAAAATAAAAAATATACTTCGGCTAATTTTATATTATGTATACTTAGACTTTGAAATAA